>OX638359.1:25458879-26906347 GCA_951812935.1 Hermaeophaga mercurialis | reverse complement strand
AAAATGCGAGAGAATTTTTTAACCCATTGGAGAACTTAAAAAGTTATTACCTTATTTTATGGAGAATTTAATTCTAGAACAATTTTTAGTCTCGTTAGTTTTCAAAAAACTTTGTTGTTTTTAACAAAAACCCTAATAATTAAAAACATAGTGGTAATAGTAAAAAAGTTTACCAGTATATTCGCACATCCTATCTTCTAAAGTCTCAATTCTATTACTTCAAAAAGCCGACGGGTCGTTATGTTCTTCCAATAAAGAATCTTCGGAATCCTTATCGTGGTTTTTCTCCCAGGTTTTCACAGATGAACCAAATGATAATCTACCTCAAATAGTGTGTCCACGTCTCGGTGCAACTCTCGACAACATTCATTTTACACCAGAGGTAATTAAACAACATTTACGAAAACTGCGTAATAATTCATCGCCTGGATTGGATGGATTAACTTCTTTTTTCCTTAAACAATGCGTAGATTCTATAGCAACCCCTCTATCCCTAATAATGCATCCCTCTTTTAATCAGGGTTATCTCCCTTCTTCCTGGGAATTAGCCTCAATTACTCCAATTTTTAAAAAGGGTAACAAACTTGATTGTAACATTTATCGTTAAATTAGCCTGGTACCTATTGTTAGCAAAGTCAAGGAAGCCATTATTTCTGAAGCTAAGTCCGAGTTTCTACTTCAAGAAAATGTGATCCCTTACCAACAGCATGGTTTCATCAAAGGGCGATCAACAATCACAAACTCCGCTGTGTCAACGACTGGACGACATCCATAAACAATCGCCATCCTGTCGATGTAGTCTACTTAGACTTCTTCAAAACTTTTAATCGTGTTCCTAAACGTAGGTTGCTAGCTAAATTGGATCACTTTGGTATCCGTGGAAAGTTAAATTTTTGGATTCAGGATTTCCTATCTGACAGTTATTTCCGAGTTCGCGTTGGTGAAGCTTACTCATCAGAAAAACCAGTTAGAAGCGGAGTTCCTCAAGGTTTCAGTACTTGGACCACTACTTTTTTTTGTATATACTTGTGATCTTCCGCTCATGCTTTCTAGTAAGGTTTCTATTTTCGCTGATGACACAAAACTATACGTGAATCCTGTTGTTGATCAACGTGAACTTCAACACGATCTTGACTTAGTATTTAAGTGGTCTTTAGAGTGATTACTTCCTCTTAATACTGAAAAATGTGTTGTTCTACATATCTGCAAGAACAACCCAAACTTATCATATTTTATTAATGGACATCCTTTAAACTCCGTAACCTCCCACAACGACCTTGGAGTGGTAATTACTAGTGACTTAAATTGGTGGGAACACATAGCGTTGGTCTGTAAACGTGCAAACTCAAAATTATTCCTGATTCTGAAGTGCTTTTCACGCATCTCTCTAAAGTCGGTTTGTAAACTCTATTCCATATATGTCAGACCTATTCTAGAATTTGCTGGACCTGTCTGGAACCCTGATCTTACTCGAGACAAGACTTTACTTGAAAATGTCCAACGTAAGGCCACAAGACTCGGCTTTGGCCGAGTAAGACCTTGTTATGAAGATGACTGTTCATGGCTCATTTAACTACATTCGAGAATCGACGTCTGCGGGGTGACTTAATTGTCTCCTTTCGAATTCTCAAGTACAACTTCGGAGACCTGAAAGCACTGTTTACTCTAAACCAAGACGAACGTTTAAGAGGCCACCACTTTAAGCTGAAGAAAGAACAGGGGATAGCAAGGTCCAGGGTTAACTTCTTGCCCAACCGAATATTTAATATTTGGAACAATTTGGATTGTGACACAATTTCATTAGTTTCTGTAAACACTTTTAAAAACAGGCTTGATTATACACTATTTTATTTGTAGGACTCTACTGCGCTAAATATTTAGTTTTTAACTAATTAAATTTCATTTTTTTTTTGGTCAGTAGTTTTATATTGTCTCTCTTCTCAGATTTAGGGCATAACAGGAGCTTGCTTTTCTGCCCTTATTTGTAATTAATAATAATAATAACTGTGTTATTTAAAATCGTCGAAAATTCAAAAGTTGGCTATGAAATAAAACCGCAAACTTATTTAACTTGTTTATCTATTAAATTCTTATTTATTTTTACTTGATTGTCAAGTGTGATCTTTAATTAATTTAATTAAACCCACAAAGTTTTTAGAAAAATAACAAGGGTATGAAATGTTTTAGAATTATATTACCTATAAAATAAAGTACTGTTTAGACCCGCCAACAGGTTAAAACATTCTATCACATTTTAATTAACACTTTAGAATGCTACAAATGCACTCCACTTACCGACGATTAATGCTCTTGATACACTCACAACGTGTACCAGATTTTGTTTCTTTAAGTTCAAGTATAACTAAGATATTGACTGTTTTCGAAATTTGAAACTGCACTTCCAAAGCCTACAACTTTTCAGGAGCGCAACTTAATATTGTGATAAGTTGCGTTAAATCACCATTGTTTAGGTTGCTCTACATACCCCTGCTCTCTGTCGGTTCTTATACGAATCACCCTATATATTATCGTGGTCGTATACGTAGTGTCAAGAAATATATAAGTGAGGGGCAGGTAAATTTTGGTACAATATGTGTGTGCATTAGTTTACAGATATTCAAGCAATCTAGTTCTTATTCCATGGTCCCTTTTAGGGGGGATTGCTTGTTCTCAGAGAATTTTATTTGGGTTAAAATCGACTCCATTTTAGCATCTGTAGGATGTTGCTCTTTGAAAGATTGGAAATATATATCTACTTTTTGATTTTTTCCTTGCCCTCCATCCTGCAATATCCTGATAACCATATTACTGTTACTGCTGTGTTTCCAACATAGATTTAGGAGTGTGGAAGACAATTACAAACAAGTTTGGCACCAATACGGTTTCAGTGTTATATCTGGTTTTGTAATAGAATAATAATATTTTTTTCGGCAAGAGGAGGACTTGGCCGATAATTCGATGGCGAAGACTTTCAAAAATTGTTGCAAAGTAGTTAATGTTTGTTGATATTTCAAGAGAAGGACTTTTGCTCCAGCACCTAAACTTTAAGGACTTGTGGAGCTGCCTCTGTATTTTATGTTGTTACGAAGTAATTATGGATTAAAAGCAGTATAAAAGAATAAGAAGTTAGTTATAAAGGAACAAAAAATGTACTTTAATAAATACATATGTAAATTAAATTATAAATACTGAAAGCATAAAACAATGAGTATATGAATTTAAACAAAAATTTATGTTGTTTACGAACAATAGAAAGCAATTTGTAGACAGGGATCGCTTAGCTCTAATAAATCAAACTTAAATAATTTACATAATTTTACAATTTTTGTAATAGACTTCTTGTTTATTTTTCATTCTCGTGTTCATAATCCATTATCCTTTTGATAAAATTTTAATTATATTGTTGGTGAATAAGTTAATGCTTAATAAAAATGTTAATACAGTACACTTGAAAATTTCTAATAACTATAAATTTTAGCTTTTCGTGAGTAATGACAAACTGCATTCAATATTTTATTGCATGTTGGAGGTAAACGTATACTTTACAAACCTGCTTATTTTTATACCGATAATGAGGCCACACATTTCAATGATCATATATAGGCATATAAATTATACCCCATTTTCTGTTTTTAAATTATTGTTTCAATTTAAGTCATAAAGCACAAAAATTACCTTTAGACACGGCGTTTGTGTAGTTGTAATTTCTCCAGTTTAATATTCGAAAGTATTGTACATCAACAAAATTATGACGATGCCACCTGACAATATGGAATAAACAAATAAAATTTAGTAATTTTAGTGGAGTTGATAGAGTTTTAAAAATGAAAATTCACAACTGATTATTCGATACAGAATTATCCTTTATTCCAGTGTTAGTATTTATTCCTAACAGACATTCCTTTTATTTTTGTACGTTGAAAAGTTATATAGTTAAAGTACAAAGTGAATAATCAAATGAAAGCACAAATGCATATGTGCAAACTGATGGTAAGCTATAACATTTGGGATTTGAATCTGCAAATAATTTCCACTAGAGAGGTCAAAGTGCGTAAGGGAATGCAAATACGGGTCACAGAACGAATAAACATCAATTATATCATTATAATCGCCCTCTCAAGTTTCCTCTAATTGCAGAACAACAACCCTTAAGGGTAAACAAGAGCATTATTTCCGCATTAAGTTGAAAGGGAGAGTCTAAATTATTATTGCGGGAAAGTACCACATCATGTTAAAGTGATGAATAATTATTTAATTTTTTATATATTACTATTCTAAATGTGAAAGAGAAGGTTATTCATAAAAAACCAAAGAAAACTCTAAATCATTACCACTTATACCGTAATAACATTGACAACTAGTTTCGACTTTAATAGTCATCATCAGGTCTAAAATAGAAGTCATAAAATAACAAATAAAAGCACAATCATAAAACTTACCATACTTTTTCAACTTCATTACATTGACTCTATTTCCTACAAATCTTACAGATTTTGCCTTAGTCAGAAAGCTTCTTATATAATCTTCTTTACCTACGATTGTTATTTTGGACCTTTGTGAACTGATATGAATTAACTTGGAACAAAACTTCTTTATGTTTGGCAACAAATATTCTAGACAAACTTCTGGTTTAGCCATGGTGTCTAGTTTATCCCCTCTCTTAGCTGATTTTTTTATGAACAACTTGGAGAAAACATATGTATCACATCATTTGATTTTCTACCATAGATATGTTGATGATTGTATTGTTTTGTTCAAGGTTTCAAGAAATGATGCTTACTTCTTTTTAGAATTTGTAAATTCCCTTCATCTTCGAATCAAGTTTACTATTGAATTTCAATCTAACTTGTCTCTCCACTTTTTAGATATTTTAATTTCACAGGATGTCCCCTCTCACTTTTGACATTTATAAAAAACCTACTACTACTGACTGTATTATTAATTTTCTCTCTAACCACCCGGTATCCCACAAACTTACTTGAATCAATAGCCTTTTTCACCGTACATTTTCAATCCCTCTGTCTAACCAATATTTCAAAAAAGAAAAATTTCTTCCATCGTCATCTCATTGACACTATCTATTACAAGTTCTTTTACAAATTTAAATTATGTTTTCAAGTTTCTCAATCCGTGTTGATCGCCCTTTTTCAGGTTCATTACATTTTTTTGGCCCTATTTCCTACAAAATTCAACAGATTTTTTTCTAAACATAATTTAGTTACAGCCTTTAAAACTAACAACAAACTTTCCTCCTATTTTTGCAATAATAAAGACCGAATTCCTTTACTTCACAAATCAGGGGTCTACAAATTATCTTGTGTCTCTTGCAATGTGTTCTATATTGGCCAATGTGGACGTAGGTTAGACTGTCGCATAAAAAAACACTCTTCTTACATTAATAAATATTTTTCTGATATTTATTTGTAATACACCTTCTTCTTTTGCTAACTATATCTTTTCTGACAAGCACCACTTTGATAACGAGCAGGTCACTCTACTCTACAATTCCAATAAAGGCATTGAATTAAACCTGTTCTAAAAGGTTTGCTGAAATTCACATCGCTTGTCCTTCTAGTAATTCCCTTTGTCTTAATGATCAACAGTTAATCAAAGAATCTTATGTATATAAAAATCTTAATGTTACTTAATTTGATTTTCATACGCCTAGTGTTAATTTTTGTTTCCAAAAGTTTAAGAGATTACATTTTCTTCCAAGTCACATGGCCCTTTGTCTTAATATGTTATTCATTCTTCTTTTCTTTTATAACCTTTAGTGGCTTTTTACTCTTAAGCCTGAATACTTTGGGTATGTCTGATAGTTGATATATCCGACATTTTGTTATGTTGCTTTCACCTTTGTTACATTCCTCCCTATTTGATAGGGGTGATGTTCTCTACCGTTAATATTGGTTGTATGTCTTGTGTAATCACCTACCTTAACTGTATTTTCAACCTATTTTGGTTCCAGTTCACCATCCTCAGTTTATTTTCCTGTTATTGGTCTTTGCTTCCCTTTCCCTATTATGATGATTTTAGGTTGATAACCGAACGTTATTTTGCAAGAGCACTAGTTTGTTGGCTTAGTCTAAAACTAGTACTCATAGAGTGGACTCACTTTAGGTCTTTTTAACAAAATTTGCTTTTACTTTAAATATTGAATAACCGTTTGTTAAGTTTAATAATCATTTGTTCTTATTATTTTCAATTTATTTAATTTAATTTCGTGTTTAATCTAAATTATACTGCAATTTTTATATGTTAATTTGGAAATTGAAATTTTGGTGATTTTAAACAATTTGTAGTAAGTCTTATGATTATTTTATTTGTTATTTTATGACTTCTATATTAAACCTGATGATTACTATTAAGGTCGAAACTAGTTGCTAATGTTATTAAAGTGTATGTGGTAATGATTTAGGGTTTTCTTTGGTTTTATCTCTAAATATATTTAGAAAATTGAACCATATTTTAAAATTAAATTTACAATTACCTAGAAGTTCAGGGAAAATTATTATTTTTTACATGAATCTAACTCTATACGAGTTAAGCAAAAACATAATTGTAATCGTATTGCTATTTTTTGAATAAGGTCTGAGGAAGACTACTCTGTTCGAGCTCAGTTTTTCTCAGACTTTTTATATTACGAGCTCTACAAAAATCAACATTTTAAACTATGTAATTCAGCAATTTTTAAACTGACCCTAGCTTTAAATTTTAAATTGATCTAGATATCAACTGTATAAAGGAATCTTCACACTTTCAGTTCAAAAGTTGTCCGGGTGAACCCAAAGGAAAATAAACTCTTTTAGGAACAGCTTTTCATGCATGAATTCGCATGGCTAACGTCAAAAGGGGACACGTCATCGCCCTAAGAATAATATTTCTGAGAAGTTAATGCAACAGACTGATTTTATCGCTTGAAAAACGCAAATGGACGTATAAGAAAGGAAAAAGTGGAATTTATTACGGGGCCTGAAGTTGAAATCAGGAAATAATGCAATCTTTATAATTAAATGGAAATCGGAAATGGTATAAATCAGTTAGGTAAATATTGTACTTTTATTGTTTGTAGTTACACGTAAAATATATTTTTTGGTACGAAACCAATTGGAATTTAAAAAAAATATTATAAATAGAAACACGATATAATCCAGGAAAATGATTAATTAATAATAATATTAGAAGAAATAAATAATTGAAAAAGTTTACTGATAAATTTATTTTCAGTTGTCATGGATAATGATTTTGTTATAATTATTTAGTTACCTTACAGAATAATTTAGAGATATTGGTAATAATATTCTTAGGTTTTAGTGCGAGGAGTATTTCTGTACAAAAGTTTTATTTATAACATTCATACAAATATTCATTCATACCAAGTTTATTAATTTTTAAAGAATATAATTTTTGAAATGTTTTAGAAAATTTTATTTAACCCCCAATTTAGAGGAGAATCAATATAAAAATATAATATTTTTTAAATCCATCCCATTATATCAAGAGTACCTAAAAATAAATATTAAAAACCGTGGATTCAAGCCATTATTATTGAAATTGATTTTTCCGGGACAAGTATTTTCTAATTTTTGTTTCCCGTGACGCTTTAACCGAGGGATAAAATATGATTTACCATTTTAAAATATTGCATCCGAGCTCCTTTAAGGAGCAAAAGACAATTTATCTTGGAGCTTTTTAGAGTATGTCATTGTTTGACTCTTTAATCTTTTATAATGGGTCGTCTGGCTGCTATTGTTGTGCGACGGTATTTAAACATAATGAAAATAAAACGATATTATTTATGAAAGTGACTTGCGATATGAAAATAAATTGCGCGAGTACATTATGATAACCACAGTGATAAAATCTGGCAATTTAAGAATGTTGAACTGGTTTAATACAACAGATATAAACAATATAATAAAAAAACGACCATTTATTGGTACATGGATGATGCAAAAAGGACAGACAGAACTGTAACAAGAGCATATGGCCCTTTGGCACAAAAAAGCTTTTAATATAGAGAAAAACTATCCAGACAACCAATAACTGAAATTTTGAATAGCCAAGCTGTCACTAAAGTTCTCAGTTGCAGTGTAAATCCAAGATGAATTGTTGAGAAAAATTTAATAATTAAGAATGCCGTTTTAGGTTCCAAGAATCTCTGGAGTCGGTGGTATAGAAAGAAACTCGGTAAAATAGAAGCTGACACCCTCTTCTCAAAATTAGAACTATTCTGGGGATCGGAGATAGTATGACTATGCTAGAGAAAATTAATGTAGATAAAGGCAGGTAACAAAAAATTGAAAAATGGAATTTTTTTTAAGAATGACCAAAAATATAATAGTTTTAGGGATCTACAACCAAAAAAAGTCGAACGCGTATATCAGCTAAGTCATACAAGTAACTAAGAAATTTTAGAGACTATTCATAATTAAATTAATCATGTAGTAAAGATCACTATCTTAATTAAGCACATCTCAATTAAGCTAAATTTAAGAAGACAAGAGTAAACCTCTAAAGAGGGATAAATTAAAATTAGAGGCTGTCTATTTTTAACTGCGTAATATATGGATTAATTTTACTGAGCGAATTAGGACAATCTGTAATGCTACGTATACGTTACAAAGTTAGCACCTTGAATATATTTATCTGTAGCTGCATGAATTATAAAACAGGCATGCAAAAAATCAGATTTATCATTTACCGTGCTCTCTATTTCCAATAAACGAATTTATAAATTTCGAAAGTATATGAATTATGCACAATTTACATTAAATTTTCATGAATCTAAATATTGAAACAGACAGTAAGAGCCACATCTTTCCTTTCTCAATACAGTCTAAAATATTTTTCCAAGTAGGACGCTGATATTAGCACAGGCTACGAATCGATCGAAAGGCATATTTGAATTTCAAATACGAACAATTTGCAATAGAGGTAATTACGTAATTACACCAATTTTCCTGTTAACAACACTCTTGTCAAATTCACTTGATAATATTATATCCTCACAAAGAATTTTCTGAAAACCAATTTAAAGACCTAATTAATTTTAGCAATTCAAACAGAAATAAAATTTCAACATGAAAAACAAAAAGTGATTATTTTTATTGGCAATGTTCCCAATAATCTAATGAAAATATTTTACATACTACAAAAAAAAGTATTACTACTTTTTATGATTTATATCGATTCAACGCACATAGAGAAATATATAGGTAATGGGTTAGGATAAAGTATATAACTAAGTAAATACCTTTAAAACGAAAAGTATGATGTTAATTAAACTTTACAGGCAACGCAAAAACGCATAACACATCTGATAGGATTTTTTTTCTTATTAACCTACTTTCGGTATAACCGGAAATACGTTTACATTTAAACAGGACACCCTGTATATTTTAGCAGATTTTAATAACTCTTGTTCTTTCGAATTCGAATGATTTATTTTAAATAATCTGTAAAAATTAGAAACTAAAGCACTTTATATTTACTGAACAGCTTCGACCATATGCGAATGTGACGCCACTCTTGCATTGCTATCGTTGTAATGAAATTTCATAGAGTAAGAGGATACTAGAGTGATATTAGAAAATATATGGTCTAAAAAAGAGATGGTAACAGAAAGGGAAACAAACCACACAGATGTATCCACTTTATAAAACCTCAGTAACCATAATATAAAAGCTATTGATTATTTACCCTTCTAATGCCCTCTCTCTTTCTATGGTTATGTTCACGACCGTTCTATTTCGCACACACTCGGCCCAAAGATTATACAGATATGGTCTTAGCTGAGCATAATCTTATTTATTAAAATTAACGAGAATGAGAATAACTGTAATTTAAACAAAATCATTTTAAATGTTCAAAATGCTCGCTGTTCACCTCCGGACAATACCTTTTCAAAGACTTCTGCATGGATTAGTTCACATTCATCGAATATTATTTGTGTCAACTCCTGGAAGGTTGTCTAACGTAAACACGTGATATGAGGTAACCCCCCAAAAAAATCTAAAGGGCTAAGATCTGCAGAAGGAGTAGGGCACTCTATGAATCCTCTACGTCTAATGCATTGATCTGGAAAATTCGTTTCCAAACATTCCCTAATCCATCTATCATAGTGAAGAGACGGTCCAGCTTGTTGAAATCCGATATTTTGAGATAACTGTTGCAGTGCAGAAATTATTTATTCATTGAGTAGATCTAAATACTGGTCACGATTCAAGTTTCCGCCAATAAAAAATGTTTATTTTCTACAATTTCCATCCAAACATTAAACTTTTGTAGATGTTGGGAATGGGCTTCATGAATCCAAGGAGGATTCTCATTTGACCAATACCTTGAGTTATGGCGATTAACTGTTCTATTTAAACAAAAAGTTGCCTCGTTAGATAATAGTATATTACTTGCAAAATGTTCGTCGACACACACATGTCTATCATTCATTCCCAAAACTCCAGCCGTCGGTCAAAATCGTTATCTGGTAATTCTTGAACCAATTGTATCTTATACGGATGGTACTTTTCTCTTTTCGATATCTTCCCTTCAGAATGTCGACTTATACCATGGTTTAGTGCCAAATTTGTGGAACAAGTTTTAGATGATTCCTCTAATTTAATGGAAATGCTTAGTTAAATGCTTTATTCGTTACTGCCGCCCAAACTGATACATGTTCATGAGAAGAAGCCGATACTATACTAAACAAAAGTTACATAGTGCCACATTGTTACAAAATTCTGTACTTATATGACGTTATTCTGCATTGACAGGTCTGTCAGCAATTGAAACTTCATTTTGATAATATTAATAAGACGACAACATCCATGAAACAGTCCAGTTTTTGTTGCCGCGAATATAGTATTTATTTGATACTATATCCACTAGCTTTTCTCCATGTAGAACGATATAATTTTATAGGAATATTTTTTACAGTTGAAATACGACTAAATCGTTTAAATTATGAACGTTACTGACGTAGAGAGCAACATTTTATCCAGATGTGTGGATCAATAGAAAATATTCCTTCTATCAAAATAGCAGTTAAGCAATACATTTAGACCACGTTCTTTGAAGAATGCGCTTAGAGCATAAATGGAGCCACTATAGCTGTAAGAATGGATGAATGTTTGTGTATTCATGATATTCTTATTCAATTGAATTGCACTGAACTTGTTTTGGAGATTATTAATTACACACGAAATTATATATATATATATATATATATACAGGGTGCGGCATTAGTGCGTCCAAGATCGATTAGTTCGCTTTTATAAACCTCGTGCCAAGCTAATTTAAACGCTGTAACACACTTTGTGTCTATTATGTTTAATAAAGGATCTAGAGCCACCTAAAAATCACATATTTGATACAGAGTGATTAAAAAGCAGATGGGATTTCATAATTTTGATCACTCTGTATCAAATATTTTTTAATACCATAGCATAGAACTTGAAAAGTTAGGATAGGAACATGCAAGCCGTTTTTATTGATTTTCAACGTTTTGGCTACTACATACTTCAGGTGGCTGTAGATCCTTTATTAAACATAATAAACATCAAGTAAGATACATCGATGAAATTAGCTCGACAAGAGGTTTATAAAATTGTAAAAATATACGGGGTGATCCATTTAAAAAAACAAAATTTTTGTCTGGCAATGCGTTCCTGAACACACTGTATATTTGGGACTAATTTTAAAATGTGAATCTCAAAACAGCCTACACTTTTTGTAAAATCTTCAATAATAGCGGACTAAACGAGCTTTGCCACACTAATGACTCACCCTGTATATATGTGATAGATAGAATAATAAGTATATTTTTTGTAAATAAATGGAACAACGACGTATTTAATTCATTTTGCTAATTCAAATACAAAAGAGTTTGAGCGTCTAATACATTAAACTAATACAAATTATTTATGAATCATTAGAATGTTTTAACAAAATTGGATATCATGAATTCATGCGTGATCTCACTTAATATGAGGTATATTCAAATGAAAACCGTACACACGTTAAAAAGTAACAATGGAATGTTTTTTAATCAAAAGTAAAACACCCTCAGCCACCAAAAAATAATCCATAACTCTTTGCGTTTCTTTGATCTTTCTAATGCTGGACATATTTTTCATTAGGCTTATCTACATAATATAAACAAAAAATTGTGATCGAGAAACGTACTACAAAAGGAATTTGCAATACTATTATATACACAGTTATATATGGTAAGGCTGATTGTGATAATATTATTGTTTTGTTTAAGAGAGAATAGGATGATCAGGTTCTGCATTGGAAATGAGTTTATTTAAATTTACCTAAACTAACTTTAATTACAGTTAAATTTATGCACAAATCTACAAGCGCAAATATGGGAATACTTAATTGCTGAAAGGTAATAAAACGCGTTATTAAATTAGACCATTGCTAATGCAATTTAAAAAATTGATTAAGTCAGAAATAATAACGATGAAAAAAATATTTTTCTTAATTTTATATGTACATGGTGTCCTACTACGTTTTCTCAATCTAATATCTCGAAAACTCTTCACATAACAATTATGAAATTTTGCAGCTATAAACAGTCCAAATTGATGCTTGTATTTATCATAAAAAGACTTTCATTTTGCCGATCACGTGATCCCAATTTTTTTTTAAATGGGATAACCGAAACAGTATTACATTTTTGATTAAAGCTTTCAAAAACAAATTTAACGATACCACACTTAGCATGATTCAATTGTGTAATAGTGATTCTATGGGCCATTTATTTTTCTTAAATTAAATAAAAAATAAATATTGGACTGTCAAAATGTCGTTGGACATCTTGTATGCATGGAAAAGGATACATTATTTTTATTAATTTTATATTAAAATTTTAACCCAGTTAGAAATTTAAGAATATTATAAATCTATTAGGAATAAGAAAGTCTGGAAATGTTAGTAGATCCTGTTTATAATTTGACTAGAAACACGCTATATCAGGAATCGATGGATTTCCACAAAAAGACACATACACAGCCATTTTTTTTTCTTATTCATCGACAAACTATTTCACAGCTTCAACTGTTACTTATTTGAAGAGAAATATGAATGAAAATTTTTGGAATAAAAAATTGAAAGTGCTAAGATCCTTATACAGAGAATGAAGGTGCTCTGGAAAAATTTATAAAAAGAAGGGCACGCCTATTTTAAACCAGAAACAAACAGTGAAATAGACCCAAATGGGGCACTTGATAATTTAAATTTTATAATGATAAATAAACAGGATGAGCAACATATACCAGCAAACAATGATGGAATTTTATTACGTGTTAATAAAAATGCCACATTTTGTGTGATCAAATATGTCATTGGCTTTCTTCTACACAAAAATTTGTTGTCTGGAACGAATAACTACAATTTTACCATAGAAACAAATAAATACACTTAGGTACTTATTGCACCAGGTACCAAAATTTTCCGATATTTTTTTATTTGGCAATTAAATAAATATTTGAAGAAAATTGTACCTGAAATGGAATACAGAAGCAAATGTTAAAATATGAAGAAGAAGAATACTTTTCAATTAATTGTATTATTTAATTAACACTAATCACCAAATCAAGTATTTGTGGTTTAGTCTACGAACCCATTTAATGTGAATTTCATTTTAAAAGTTTCACAACGTAATTCAATACCCACATTAAAAAAATTCGCGGTTTATTTAGTTTGTACTAGAAGGCGCAATATTCAACAAAGAATTTTTGTTCGTTGAGATTTTTGTTTATATAAAAATACGTATTGAGTTCATTTAAAAACGATCCACTTGCTATTCAATGCATAACACAACAAAGTATAATTGAAGTAAATAAGCATAGGTGTACCATAAGGTTGCTGGCATTAAAGTTAAGATAAAATCAATTTAATTTTAATCACAAACAACTGAAATAACAAATTTGTATTATGTAGTAATTTTTATAATAATAATAATTTGTGAAATTAGGTTTCAAATGAAGAGTCACATTTTGGAATTCGAAATAGACATTGTTCCCACAAGAGGGCGCTAAAATCATAAATAAAGCAAAGAATAATGATATTGCTAAATTGCCCATAAAAAAACATTTTCAATGATGTATCATATTTAGTACTTGCCCTATGTAAATTGTGTGTGATTTTAGGGAGGCGAAGGACGTATGACAGTTACGTTAGAAAAATGTCCTTCTCTATTTAGAAATTTAAGTGTCTTGGTTTATTAATTGCAATGCATTTTTAAGATATTGAGGGTAGATTATTTTTAAATAAACATAGTCTATAATAGGTTTGTGAGAAAAACACGAATAGGGAATATATTTTGGTGTTACAATTATTTACAGCATAGATCTAAGATGATAATTTACTTAATACAACCACGACTTCTACACATCTAGGAGCATATTTAATAATACTTATGTTTGCAGAGAAGCATCGGTTTTCCTTCACAATTGTTAGATGAATAAAACTATACACTAAACCAGACATATTACCTTGTTTAAGCAGTTCTAAGTTAGATCCAAGTTCTTTGTGGGGAAGAGTTTTGCTTTCCCTACTTTTACTTCTTGAGCTTAAGGGTTTTATTCCACAGGATGGTTTATAACGCAAGTCAGATTTCGCTTAAATGTCCAAATATTGTAAGTGAACTTTGCCAGAGAGTCCATTCGATCATTGAAGATTGCTGGATAGTATAAGAGCTATCCTAGGAACTAATAACTGACTCCGACATGTCAAAAAGAATGTGTCAGATACCACAATAAGCTCCAAATGTTTGACAAAATAACTTTCTGCGAAAAATTGAGCACCCTGGAAAAAAGTTTGAGTTAAAATATAAACACATAAAAAGTTAGGATGAGCCGTAGATTAATTCCAACTCTTTAATTTTAGCAAACTGAATTTAGAGATTTCTATTACATAAGGCAAGAGAAGCATTGCTGCCATAGATCTTTTTATCTAGCCCATTCCAACGTTACTACATGGAAGCAAACTTAGTCGTCCGCCATGAAGAAGAGATTTTTTTGTAACGTAATAATATTTCTAATTTTATTTAAAAAAATCACCTTACATACAAATAAATGCTCCGACTCTGCATTGCGCCATCTCATTATAATTTCACATTATCCCCAATCTAGATTAAAGGAATAAGCAGGAGTCGCAGTGTCAGTAGAATACAAAACAAAACCTTCCAAAAAAGGCGATGATGAATGAATTATACATCATATTCTATTGACATGCAAGTGTGATTTATATAGAAAAATCCAATTAAAATTCAAATTAAAGCCAATTCGAACGCTTCCATCCGCAACAGAAGGAAAAGAGGCTTTTCAACACTGTAAAAATATTTTTACTATGAGAATTACTTAACAGCGATCTCATTAATCTCTTTGACATCAATTTAATTCATGGATTATGCGACGATATTTCATCGGTTGAGTTGTGTCTACTGATACGTTAGACACAAAAATGAGATTATGTGCAAGTCTTAGTTCTTCATAGAAAAATAACTAACGAAAGTATTTTAAACTTAAATTTAAGAGTAATTATACTATGTGTAGTAACCTATTTTCACCATTACTTTGTTCGTAATAAATATTTCATGTGCACTGTATTTGTTGAAAGCTGAAACATTATTGATGTTACTGTAGGTAAACTAAAGCTCATCAATTATGTCAAGTCTGATCCTATGTCTAAAACAAAACAATAATATTGTCACATGATCCTTTGATGGCAAAGCGGCGAGTTTGTATAGAACATTAATCGTTATCACTTATTAAACATTACGAGCTGATAATCCGCCAACACAGAATTATCTTTAGCAGAAATTGACAATTAAGTGCTTGATGCATTTGTCTTATTTTGGATAAAGTTGCAATCCACAGATGCGTTTTTTGATATAATATTACATTTACTCTAGTTATTAAGTGATATTTTTTGTAGTTACCATAAGAAAATTAATTTAATTTTTTTTTTCACAAAGGCAACTGTAATTGCGACAATTAAAAAAAAACGTCATACAGTCTAATAAAAAATATTGAAGATATCTTGAGCTTTATTTAAAATTTATATTTACATTGCAACATAAAAAAAACCTAAAAAGATAAACTTTCAGTTTGATGGAGATTTTTTGTGTGGTAGGTCTTAATAACTAAGGAAACTTTGTTTTTTCAAAGGCCTTTTATTAATTAATTAAATTAATTAAAAACGTCAGGTCGTAAACATCCTAAAATTAAAATAAACTTTAAGCTCTGAATAAAACATCCTTTTATGAAGAAACTTAAAAATGTAGAATGAAAAATACTTCATAAATCTTCAACTTCAACGTTATTATTTTCAACTTCAGAACTGAAAATAAAACTAAAGCATGACGATAAATAGTTCCAAATAATGTAGTAACTAGAAAATGGTGGGCACAGGTAATACAAATTTCATAATTCTTTTGTGCGTGTCCAACACACCAGGGAAATTCAATATGTCAAAGAATCAACAAATTACATCAATCCATCTAGCTTAACGTCACCTCATTTTTGAGTTTCAGTACGTCTTAATCAAAATGTTTCGAATGAATGAATGAATTTGTTGATAAATAATACCTTATGAAATAAACCGCATACATGAATATCAATCTAAATTTAAATGGAAAAGGAAATCTTTCAAGCAAAAATCAACGTTTGTTACTAAGGTGCTGTATTTTTAAAGGTAGAGAGAATTATTTAATTCAGTTGTTTATTATTCTGTACTTAATAAAAATGTATTTACGTTTCAATTTTAACGCTTTTCTACATTGTGGTAAATTACAAAATATTTCAAACTTTTCACAATTAGTTTCAAAAAATTTCACTTTGTATAATTTGTTATTATTGAAATCATTATTTTATGTAACTTACGAGTACATATATTCAGTTGTGAAACTCGTTTTCGATCATCCCACAAAAACGCGTTAGATCTATTTTAATACTAATTATACAATATATTTATTCAAATAAAACGGCACATATTTCCAAAATTTTGTGAATCTTAAATATGACAGAAACAGTTTTAATGCGTCCTTGTCATTAATTTAGTTAATTAAATTAAATAAAAAAGACTTATTTGACTATTTTAATTAATTTTTAAACAAAAGCCTTTCTACCATCAAAAAATAAAATTGAAAAATGTGACCACCTCAACTCAAGAATTATATTTTTTGAAAGCAGTATTTTAAAATCTTTCAAGTTAAGTATCACACAATGAATTTTCTAATTTAAAAAAAAATAGGTAGGTATTATTGCCACGTGAAGAAGAACCATCATACCAGGGTCGAAACTTTTAAGCCAGTAACACTATTATGATATGATTATTTTAAAAATCGACCTATTCATTAAACTATTTAGCTCAATTTTCTGAAATAGAATAGTTAAGAGTCAACGTCATCCACCTAACCTTTTCAGACTCAAAACATATTTGATTACAGGAAAAAGAAGAAAATAACGAATACGATCTCAACCACAATTACTTTTGCATAATTTCTTTTGTGATATACACTTCGACTAAAACACTGCAAAAGTCCGGTTTTAATATAAAGTTACTTCAATTTTTTTGTCGCACATACCAATGGTGGGGAAATGCGTATGTTTGCGGTGGGTTAAATTTATGGAGAAGTGGTACATTGCAAACGATTTAAAAATTTCGAAGAATGTATCAAAAATCACAACTTTAGTAGTAATAAAAATTTAAAAGATACAACAAATATTTGCTGGCTTTTTCTAGGGAAATTTCAATTAGTAATGAATACGTATGGTTTCATAAAACTGTATGAATTAATTTTTGTGAGAAAATCACGAACGCGTAGGACACGTGATTTTATCTAAAATTGTTTCATACGTTTTCATCCAAACAAAGTTACATTGTTAAATGAAATTTTAGCGAAAAAAATCAACCACTCATGTATTTACTGTAAATTTACTGCTAACTGGTTGAAATAAAAAAAAACTTAAAAAATGTGCCAGAAAGGGGGGATGTATTTTTTTTGTTTTGATAGTTTTTGTAATTTTCTCTGGCATTTAAAACCATTTAAAAAAAGAAAATACGTCCCCTTCATTTTTGTACCAATTTGCATCTCTCAGTTTTTTTGAATCATCTTATTAGCTCAATCTGTTTTCGAAATATTTGCAATTTGTTTGGCGTTTGATAGATGGTTCCAAACTTATGGTTATTATATAATCTGTTATAAAAATTCCACTATTCTGAAGCAAATATATAATAATTTTGAATCTCTTGGAATTTTAAAATTATTTATAATATTTCATCTTTCCAATTCATAAATGAATATATTTCACAAAGTAAGGGAACTAACAATCATTGCACGTCTATTATTGTTAATTCTTTTCCCATATCTTGTTTTCTAATAAATTATATACTAAATTAAAGATACATTTTTGCCTGTAAAATTTTTTTGCATTAGTATGGTTGCCATGGTTTAAATTACATACTCTCGCTCTAGATAAGTGTGATCGAAAGCGAAGGAATGGGTACACTATTTCATGTTTTGAACAATGCAGCTTGTTAGGTTTAATTGTTATACGTCTAGAATGTTTGTTTCGTTTCTAGGTAATATTTAACTAAATCTCTGTATATAATATCGTAACAATATGAGAACTCTGGTACATAAAGTTCTTATCAATTTCTGCTCTATTAACAATAGTAATATTATTTTGATACTTACATTTTGAAAGGATTTTGTGATAACGATACTTTGGGAGCCAGTCAATCTAATTACGAGTAGTATTTTTTAGAAACGTATATTGTACCTATTAAACGTATAGAAATAATTATTTAGGTGTAAGTGTCGTATATGAATATTGAATAGTAGTAATATTAGCATGAAACCGGACGTTTACTAGAACATAATGGTTTAAAAAAGGGAACACATTTATTTTATGATTAAAATGGTTAAATACAGGAAATGTAAATCGGATGCGCCTGTAGCTAAAACGCTGATCATCACAGCTGGATAATAATTATCCTGTAATGAGGTAAACCGCGCTATGTGCATCTACATACGTTGATAATATGTATTGTTTTAACCATTGCCCGGATACCAATGTTAACACGTTAATGTAAATTTATCGCTTAGGTCGCATTTGGATATCCCTCTCTGGAATTCGAGTATTTTTAGAGGTTAAATAGGATCATTTTGATAGACGAACATTTCGAGCTACACTCACTCTGACCCTATTGCCACTGTGTATCTCATGGATGAGAATATATCATAAATAAATACTATTCAGCTCTATGGCTGTCACGAGACTTTGTGTTACCTACAATAATGAAAATACCTTTATTTTTGGAATGTTTGACGTAAAAGTAGTTCAAACAGTATGATTTATCAATGTGAAGTAGTAACCATATACTTTTTTAGGATCTGTCTAGTTAGAGTTCTATTTATTTTACAGATTCCCTTAGTTCACTAATGTATGTTAGATAGAAAAAAAGAGAGAAGTAGAAGATCGGGTATGTGGATCTTGAATTGAATGTCATCTCAGTCGACAGATTTCGAAGAAGGGCAAGAAAAGTGTGAGTAAGAAAAGAAAAGAACTAAATGAAAAATGGAAAAAATAGTTTTAACAGATCTAGTTGCCAAACGCTAGCTGATAGAACTAATATTTGGTAAAAAAGATCTGAATAAACGACGATTCCTATAGTACTATTAATAAATCTGAATCTAAGGAATTTGGAGAATAAGGTGCTAAAATTGATTTGATTAAAAAGGAAAGTACATACCTAATATATGTCACCACTAAATGTCAGATCATGTTACTAAAATATTAATGTTATTAATTTTAGAGAATTTCTTCTGAAAAACTAATTACGGTATCTATTGTCTGAGAGGTTAGTATATTCTAAAATAAATAAATTTCCTTGTTACCTGACAAGAGATTCCATCAAAAACTTTATAAGTAAAAGTAATCTGGTACCTACATACAGGGTGCGTCATTAGTAAGTCGAAGTACGATTAGTCCGCTATTATTGAAGTAACGAAAAAAAAGTTTTTACAAAAAGTGTAGGCAGTCTTGAGATTAAGATTTTAAAATTAGTCCCAAATATACAGTGTGTTCAGGAACGCAGTACCAGACAAAAATTTTGTTTTTTTAAATGGAACACCCCGTATGTTTTTACATTTTTATCTAAATTCAAAAAAATGTAATTGTCAGGTGGTTGTAGATCCTTTATTAAACATAATAGACATCAAGTATGATACATGGTTGAAATTAGCTCGGCAAGAGGTTTATAAAATGTAAAAACATACGGGGTATTCCATTTTAAAAAATAAAGCTTTGGTCTTGCACCGCGTTCCTGAACCCTGTATATTTGTGACAAATTTTAAAATGTCAATCTCAAGACTGCCTACCCTTTTTGTAAGAACTTATTTTTCGTAACTTCAATAATAGCGGACTAATCGAGCTTTGCTACACTAATGCCTCATCCTGTATAAATATATATATATATGTATATATAGGATTTTTTATACAAATCCCGTTGCACGTCATATATCAATTATGAGATCACGACCCTGCAGTGTTGTCGGCTTGTCTAAATTTTTTGGCATTTTGTAGAAATAAACGTCAATAATCAGCTTATTCACACTATGTTTGTTTTGAAAAAAACAGTTTTTTTTATAAGTTAACTATCTAGCAAAGCAAAAAAATAAAGACAATATTATAAAATTACCGAAAACGTGGTGAAAACACACAACTGGTTGACGGTCGGACGTCAGAAATCGTTGAAATATTTCAATCTAAATACTCGACAACGTCGCATCAAGGCATACCAATCCCTACAATGTCATTTCTTCATCATAAATACGAGTCTCATGGGCGTAGAAAATTTCAAAATTATTTAATGTAAATTGTGGTTTTTTGAGTACTAAACATATAATAATGATTTATAAACTTTATATTATAAAGAATAAGTCGTATATGAGCCAATATAATAGAAATAATTCTAAAATTATCAAAATAATTACGATTACTTTTTCGGTTTTTTAGTACTGTGACTACGTTCATGAGTCCTCGTGAATTTTCGTGATGTTTCGTATGATTTATCTTAGTTAGGGAAATTTTAATTAGTTGGCAGTACTATGACGAAAGAGGTACGTCACTCCTGACGTGCAACGGTATTTGTCCTAAAAAACCGAAAAAGTAATCGTAATTATTTTGATAATTTTAGAATTATTTCAATTATATTGGCTTAAATACGTCTTATTTTTTATAATATAAAGTTTATAAATCATTATTATATGTTTAGTACTCAAAAAACCATAATTTACATTAAATAATTTTGAAATTTTCTATGCCCATGAGACTCGTATTTATGATGAAGAAATGACATTGTAGCGATTGGCATGCCTTGATGCGACGTTGTCGAGTATTTAGATTGAAATATTTCAACGATTTCTGACGTCCGGCCGTCAACCAGTTGTGTGTTTTCACCACGTTTTCGGTAATTTTATAATATTGTCTTTATTTTTTTGCTTTGCTAGATAGTTAACTTATAAAAAAAATTGTTTTTTTCAAAACAATCATAGTGTGAATAAGCTGATTATTGACGTTTATTTCTACAAAATGCCAAAAAAACTAAATAGTCGTTGTAAAGAGCTTGTATATTCATTAATACAGTACTTTGAACGGGAGCGTGATAATAATGGGCCACTATTACCCTTAGCTGCCGTCAGAGAGGTAAGTTAAAGATTATACAAATGTCTAGAAATATGAAATTGTTTTCTTGTCTATTTTAGCGTGTTGCAAGATTCTTTAAATATGTGGTCTGAAGCTCTTAGAACAATTACTCCTGAAGTATGGAAAAATTCTATTAAACATACAGAAAAAGAAATACAAAAATGGTATGAAAGAGAGAGAGTTTTTGATCGACTAGAAATTAATCCCATTATTATTAATCCTAACAGCGATGACAGTGATTCAAGTGATTCAGATTTGAATTAGGAGAAAGGATTTACCTTTTGTAGGAATTCGAATATTGTAGTTGAATTGTTTCTTATAAGAAAAATATATATTTTTTTAAACAAAACATTGTCTTATTTTAATAACAATAAATAGTTTGCTATCTTTTTTATATGTCTCTATTTTATTTATTTAATAAAAATATAGTACAAATAAACAACATAATATAACGATTTTTATAACAGATTATTGAATATTAAAAGTAGATAATACAGCAAGAAGAAGAAGAATATCACAGTTGTAGATTGCTAATGAATCAACTGAGAAAAACATTTTTCAAATGTACTTTAAAACTGGCAGGATGAGGTGTCTTGAGTGTGAGGATCATATATTGTTCATATACGCTTCAATAAATTAATTTTTCATAATAATAAAGCTAAACAACATAACCTAACCTTACATTTTTGAAACTTCCTACATTCCTCGACAATTTAGACAAGCCGACAACACTGCAGGGTCGTGATCTCATAATTGATATATGACGTGCAACGGGATTTGTATTAAAAATCCTATATGTAGTTTTCTTTATGATAAAAACTAATTTGGTAATTAAAAGTTTCTTTAGTTTTTCAAAATGTTTTTAGCTTTATTTAAAAAAATGAATTTCCATTATTAGATGAATAGAAGACTTTGGAGCTCTGCCTGAATAATTTTTTATTCTTTTTTCTTATTTATAAATTTATATAAAAGAAAGAATAAAACAACTAAAAATAAAGTATAAGTTTCAATGATGAAATGCCGTGACTAATAAAAAACGTGACTGAAAAATAAGTTGTCACCTGTCGTAGCGGTTTCAGCTGGAAACTGCTATTAGCTACACTACACTTAAATGGTTATAGTGCGTGATGTCTTATAAAATATTAATATTCAAAGATAAGTTTTACGAAAAAAGTACATGCATGCAAATAAGGATCTCAAAGTGCTTTCCTGAATTTGCACAAATGAAATCTTTTCTCACCGGCACAAGCAGTAAGGAACGGGAATATATATATATATATATATATATATATATATATATTCCCGTTTTTGCTAACTATGTTAGCGTCACTCGTAGATAATTTGTAGATTAAGGCAGCCTTCTAACACTCCTTTACCAATATAAAAAATATTTCCTGATTGATCGTTTAAGTACCTGTAGCTCTTGAATTAATCACTTTAGACCCCAAGTGTGCTAGTTTGTTGGAATTGTTTTATCGGGAGGAATACAGAAAGGCACAAATATACAGGTTGTCCCATTAATAATTTTGACTGCGACGTCACGTGACCAAAAACAAATACCTCATTGGGTAACTCAATAACAAGAAAAGATGCAACATTTGCTCTAATTTACACCCCCAAAATTATAATTCTCTACTACTGCCCAATTCTGATATATTACTTGTCTTAATCGTCGTGGGACACCCTGTAGATAATAATATAATAAATTGACAAGCTGGTGGGACCCCAATACGAATTTTGAGAAGCAGTTATGTGAAATATTCCTCAAGTAAGAGATTGTCTTGTCCTATGCAGGTCTCTCCGTTACATAGAAAAATTATGCAAATCAGTTTATTTATAAAAATCAACAAATTAATTGGGTTTTATTGAAATCTAGACAGGGGATGTGAAAATTTTAATTTCATATGTAACTCTTTCACATCTTTAATTTTCCACATAAATTTTCATTTTTTAAATATTTATTTGTTGAAAACCTTGAAATAATTATGAATAAACTTATTTTATTTTAATAAGAATGATTTTCCAAGCTTAAACCTAAAATATGTAAATAATTATGTTTGAGTTAACATATCATTTCCACTCTAGCTAAATTTCTCACATATGTACATCACAACTGCACATCTCATTTTTCGATCCACTGTGAAAAATAAATAAAATCAAATATTGATGTAACAAAATTTTCAAGCCTAGTTCATTATTACCAATCAGCTTTTATAAACGCTAATTTAAAGCGGGAAACATTTAATGGCAAACAAACTTAAAAATCATAAAGTTTCAAATACGATTGACATAAGAGTAATAATGAGTTATAATAAATTCAAAAAGTTTATTTTTTTTAAGAAAGTTATTTTTTTAGGATATTTTGCATGAAATTTTTCTCTGGGAGGATTATTGAAGCAGATTATTCGGAACAGCTTATGAAATACGTCGATTGACCATATTAAAACGTTTATCTTTCTTTATAATTTTAAAAGCTTCAAAGAAGATTATTACCTAAAGTATATACAGTGAATGAAATAGATAGAATTTCTTGAAGACCATTTGTTTGGGGAAAAACGAAAAATCAAGTCGATTTTTAGACCAAGGATAATTAAATATTTAATTATTGTAACTAGTTTTGATATTTAAAATTATAATTTTAAATACATAACAGTTTTTGCTCCTCAAGACGATTCCAAAATCAAAGGTTACGCAACTAATAGTTATTATATGGCTGAATTCCATATAAAATTAACTTTTCAATGATGTGTCAAAATTTGTTCTTTCAATATTTGGTATGTAAAAAAATGTCTCCTTTGGAATAAAAACGACCTACTTTTGCGTTTTTTACACAAAAATGTGTCTTCTATATTCTGTTTCGTTTTTGCCTCAACTTGTGTATATACCATACCCCCAAAAGTAGAGAGCAACTGAGAAGTAACAATAAGAGTCAATGAAATATGCTTGTTTTTTCAGAAAACAACACTGTAACCTCTCAAAAGTACGTGTCTAAACGGGATGGAGATACATACCATTCGCTAGAAAAATCAAACACCGAGACGGTAATCTTTGACCAAAATCTTAATCTCTCTAGTTTTAGAAAAATACAACGAACTTATATCGGGCAATTGATTCTAAACTAATAAGAACATAGTTTATTGACGCCTAAACCTAATGTAACCAATAAAAAGATAATGTGATTGCGGACAAGCTAGCCAAGTAGGATCATAAACTTCTTGCGGAGTTGATAAATGACCTATCAGTGGATAAACACCCTTGGAGGTTAGTAGCTCTAGAACATATTTGTGCTAAACTATTCCTTATAAGACTAAGTGCCAAACGCAGCAAACTGAAATTAAGGATATGGTATTGTCGGTTAAGGAAAATCACGAATACGTCTAATAGATGGCTTTTTTGTAAATTCTATTTAAAAACAAGTGTATATATCTTGCATTTTAAAAACTTAGTAAAGATGTGGTCCTTCTAATTTGATCATTAGACCAATATGTCTATAGAATTCATCACTACAAAATATTTGTAATATAGAGTTGGTCTTTTTACAAATTTATCCTTGAATTACTGATTATATTCAAACGGAATAATTTAACATGTTTCAGATAATTCATCGGTTCAATCGAATATAAGCCTATGAATGTCTTAGATTACCTATTGAGCAGTTATCATACACAAAAGCAAAATTATGACAAGACTACTTTATACAAACCTTGTGGTTGCATGTAAGTTTTCAAAATAAATCCATTTTTAAATTTTATATTTCAAAAGAAAACCCCAAGAAAGTATATAGAGGGTATTTCTAAACTCAAGCGACAAAAATTAGGAGAAGATTCCTCGTTGAAAATGCTGAGTGGAGTTTCTTATAAAAAATTTCTTAGTCCAACCCTTTAAGAAATGTCACCCTCGAAAGGGCGGTATTAAAATTGAGTTTATAACTTTTTTCTCAAATCCGACTTAATATTAAAAAATTATTTTTTGGGGTTTACATACACATAATGATAATTCAGAAAAATTCATAGTTATCTCTTGACAAGTGTATGTAATTCCTAAAATTTGTACATTAACTCAAATTTTAGAATAAAATTAAAATCACAATTTTAATTCCATCGATTTGGGGGGTGATATCTGTTTAAAGATTGGGCTGCGAACTTTTTTAATAGGAACCACCTCTAATAATTTTTAATGACGAATCTTTTACTGACTTTTTTCGCATGAAACACCCTCTAGGAAAATGTCGAGAATGTCGATACAAGCTTTAAATATGCGTTTTTGAACGGTGCCTTTCAAGTCATATTTTCATTTAGTACTTGCTCTGTTTAATTTAAAAATTTTTTTTAATCATTTTTGAGTTAACAATCTTTTGTTGCCCAAGTGTCTAAGTTTTTGTGTAACACAGGTTCGCTGTTGACAATAATACATTTCTTTTAATTCTGTATTAACGGCTTCAACTACTAGGGGCTTTAGCCTCGCGTTCTGTGTAGACATTTTACTGTTTCCTGGCACCACTTTAGGAACAGGAAAACATACATAAATCCAACGACACGTCGAATATTACCCCTTTTTCATTTTAATTAAAGTGCAGCAGTCTTTGATGTCACTTTTTTAATTAGAGGCAATAGAACCTTAAGTGTTTATTGACTGGATGTAACAAGAGGTTCTTATAATTCAACGTTACATTTTACTGAGGAAATAAGCTCTTTGACGACTTGCTTCTTCACATAGAGTCGTTTTTTAATAAACCCTTAGGTCTCTAGATGTAGGGCCTTGCATTAATGTATTGCCCGTTAGTCAAAGCAGCACATCAAAGGATTGTCTCACGCATAACAAAGAATGTCTGATTAGTAAATGAAAAATTTTTTGCGGCATCACACAAACAACGCGGCGTCTAAAGGCGTCTAAAGGTGAAAGCTATAATGTACCTTATACATTGTAATAAACACAAGCTAGATATATACTCGAATATATATTATCATGAAATTGAATTTGTTGAAGATGTTGAATTTTGTTTGGAACTGATTAAATTTTGCTGAATATTTAATCAACATTTTTTTTAATTTCATTGATTTCTTTGAAAACAACAAATGACCCGATTAAACTTATAATAATGTCATGGTCAGTTCTAATACCCAACCAATATTGTATATATTTCTTTTTTTATTAATGGATAGATCTTCTTAATCGTAAATATTTGAATTTCCAATTCTAGTATCTCAACATAATCACTAAAATTCTCGTCAACTTCTCCACGAAAAAGTAAAAAATCCAGGTGTTTGTCCAATAACATTAACTATGTATTTATATTTAGGTAATATAAATCATAGTGATTAAACTATAAAACTGTATTTATATCTATAAATGTTGTGTAGTGAAGTGTTTTCTCTCACTTTGAAACGAGAATAATCAACAATTTTTTTCTTCACTTTGGACATTTTGGTTTGGGATTTCCTAGATTAGCAAATTCCAGCTACCTGCACATTTTGTAACCCAAGAAGACTGAAAGTTTTCGTAAGTGACAGACTTATTTTTGAGGTTGATTTAACACTTATAAACGGCACTTTCCATTAATATATAAATAATTTCCATTTAAATTTGAAAGTATAGATAATTGTTTAATTCACTTTTATATTGATGCTCGTGAAATGAAACAAATCTCTTTGATTTTAATAACATTTATACCTCTAAATATTAGCAGATACTTAAAGTTTATTAGTATTAATATTTTTCAATAATTTTCTTAAGAACAGTAAAATTACAAGATTGATTCCATAAAAGTAATAAATCCACCCTGAGATTATATTATATTTATTAGTTAATTTGTGTTTTTGTGTTAGTGCATTTTTTGTTGTATTTTATGAATTTATAATTTGGAGCCTTTTTTTATTATTTTTTTAATATTAATAAATTTAATTCAATCCGAGACAAATTAGGACAATTTAAAGGATATACAAATCCTACCTACTATCATTTTAATTATATGAGTAGGTAAAATGTTTGATATCTGTAAAAGTTATATTTCCATTTCCTAGTCCAATACCATGTATAAATATTTCAATAATGTTCAAATTTTAAGCGTTATGCAAATAATATAGTATTTAGAGTTCAAAAAGTTGTTTATATATCTATTGCTAACGAGTAGATCTATTTATTTGACCTTGTAATTTATAATCATGTGTATCAATATAAGCAAATCACTCTGTTATTCAACTGCCTTTCACACTCGCAACACAAATTTGTCGGTGTTTCTGGATAGCGAAACGCTAAATTGACTTTTCAATCTCTGGTCTCTTGTTCGAATTTCTGTTCTGATTACTGCAGATACAGTAACATCGTCTCGCATTACTGAAATAATTGCCACATGATATCCACTTCACTTAATGATCTGTCAAATTATGTACCAATTGATTTAGCCATTAGTAATTAATTCTCTTTTATCCAATTATATTGAGGATATCCGAATTGAGAACGAGGCACTTAAATCGAGAAAAAGATTATTCTTTTTCTTTAAATTCTCAGCGTTCGCTGCTTAAATAAAAAAAAGTAAATCCAATTATAAAACAAAGAGATAAAATTCAATAGATAAATTTAAATTATAATAATCTAATAATAAAATTTACTATTTTAAATTCACCATTGTTATATTTGAAAGTGTTTAATGTAGAAATTAGGATGGTTACAACAAACTTTGTAACACACTTAAGGCTAATGTTAAAATGAGCTATCACGCGTACTTAATGTATTACTTAGTATTTTTCTTGATAAGCTTCACATCTATTTCCTATGACTACGTAGAGAATACCTAGATTATTAAATTATGATGGATTTCATACCATGAACCAAAGCCCTTTAGACTAACCACTCTTATTTTTTTTCCTTCTTCAACTACAGTACTTTCATTTTAAAACCACCCTGTCGAAATAACTTTTGAATTTACGTAAATTTAAGAAAAACAAAAAATCAAGTTGAAAACAGTATCAAGGCGAACATTTTTCTAATATATGTATCTTTAACTGTCATACGTCGTTCCCATTCCCTCAATCACGTTAATCAATACAATTTAATATGGAGAGTACTAAGTATGACACATTGAAAAGGTAACTTAATGGGTAATTCAGCAGGATGATTCTTCCTTCCTATATTTTTAGTTTTAGCGTCTTCTGGCGGGAACAATAACTGTTATATATTCCAAAGTGAGACACTTCATTTGAGAGCTAATTTTACTAATAATTCACTAAAAAAGTTGTTTCGAAACGAAATTTCATTCAACGAGCTACTGAGAATTTTGGTTTTCGTCAACAATTGTTAGATAGATAAAATAATATTTTCAAATCAAGTCTCAATTAAAGTGATGTAGCCCAAAGTTTTTTCACCCATGCTTTAAAATTTTTTGCTTAGGCGTTTGTTCGCTTTTTTAATACCGGTGCTCGAACTTGTAATCACGAGGCTAGCACGAGCTTAACAAGCGTTGGTCACTGTTTACATTGGACGTATTTAAAATGTGAATTGAGTTTAGATGTTATTTGTTTTTATGTATTTAAACCATTTTTTTATTAATTACCAGTTATTTTTTTACAAGTAATTCAATGTTTTACTTTATTGCAATATTCTCCTGAATGAGCTAACCAATTTAAATGAAAGTTTAGGACACTTTGTACTAACTATATTTTTTATAAATTTTTAAAAGTGTAATTATGCATACAAAAGGGACACTGTAACAATAATATACAGAGGGTCCTAATAGTGTGAAAAAGTCCAAGAGTTCCTTTACACTATATTCTGGCAACATAATTAAGAAGTTTGATGTTAATGTGTAATATTTTTAGTTAAGTGAATTATATCTTTTATTTATTTTTTATAGTACAACATATATATCTTGTCGTTCTAATATTAATTTGTTAATATAAGGTTATTTATGAATATTTCAAAATATTAAAAAATCGGTTTATGTGTAGTTTATTCACTACTATGCTCCGATTTTCTTGAACTGTAGGTAAATACTGCTCTTTTGATAACTGTTTATAAATATTTTTTTTGACGTATCTACTTTTCGAGAATATTTTTTTAATCTTTACATTAGATTACGATATGTTTGGATAGATTAGTTGTGTTTTTTTGTTAATTTAGGTTTTATGATTAAATATTGTCTTTTTGTTCGAATATATATGGGATATTTTTAAGAATTTCTTTAAGTAAAAATTTATGGTTCTAATGTGTGCAATGAGATTTATTTAACTAGATTTGAAAAAACTCACTTCGGAGGTTTAATTTTGTTACTGCTCACGTACAATTTTTGGCTCCAAACCTCGTCTTAAATAACTCTGGGCGTTCATTCTGAATTTATTAGGAACGTTACATAGCTACAACGTTAGAAACTTCACAGGTTAGGAAAAATATTTTTTGTTTTTCATAGATAACATATGCGTACGAAATAGTCATTAGAAATTTAAAGAATTTACTTCTGTATGAACTATGCCAACTCTAAATTTAGCGTAGAACAATAAAAATCAGAATAAAATGGAAAAAATAGAAAGTGTTTCTAGGCGAAAAAACAGGCGAAGAAGAAGCAGCAAAAAAAATATCGATTCGATTGGAACACTGTAATGAAGTTTTTTTGGCACTTTAGATGTGGTATCCGTGAGTTGACTTTCTGTTATGAATTTATTTTGTTAATTATTTTACGTCACTTAATTCCTTTAAATACGCCATCTGATACGCCTCTGATGATTTTTAGTACATTCCATTTCGGTATGATTTTGAATTATCTGTGCAAGCAGTGATTTGGCTCCACTAAAATAAAGGTTCAAATTTTGGGAGAGAGAATACATGATAAAAGGGCAAGAGAATTCTTGAAAAGCTCTCTTCTTTGATATTTTTGATTTCCGACTCTGGCGAAGATAGTACCGAAGTGTTAGAATGTCGAAGCTGTCAAGATTTCTTCAGTGTTGTGTAAATAGTAGGATAATCGTTATTACTTTCATAGTACTAGAAATGGCGCTCAATGGATTCGATTTTGTTTGAATAACCGTTAAACACTTATACAAATTGATATTCATTTTTTTTTTCTCTTCGTTGATTTAGATCATCTGGTAACGTTTCCTTAGGTTCTAGCTATGAGTGTAAATTCTCAGTTCAGTGTTCATGTTAACTACGAAAAACGAAAAACGAAAAACCGTTACACTACCCAATATAACAGTTATTGCAGATGAAGTATGGTCCAAAAGATCCTATAAAATGTACTACAATGCACTATATAGAGTAGTTGTTATTGGAAACGCCCTTGATTTGTAGCTTTCCTTATTGTAATTCTTATTGTAATTCTAGTTCCTTCTATTACATATCTATCTTCCGACATTCCTTCTACATGTCTCATCAACCGTAGTTCTTGAGCTCTAATGAATTGTGTAATTTTAGGGTAGTTATACAATATCTCTAACTCCTGTTTTGTTCTTCTTCTGCAAATCTTTTTCCCTTAAAAGTTGTCCTTAGTATTTTTCTCTCCCATATCTCTAACTCTATATTTTCTTTTTTGTTAAAGTCTATATTTCGCTTATGTTCTAGTTTGCCAAATTATAGTTCTGTAAACCTCTCTAAAAACTTATTGAAAGTTCCCACCTCTCTACTCTCCTTGGTTAATGTTTGATTTATTTCCACTTGCTTCTTATTTTTGTTTATCAGCATTGCCTCCAAACATTCGAATTCTTACACTATTTTTATATCGTATTTCCTATCTTTTCCCGATTTAAATTTCTCGCATTCTTTTCCAGTTACTTCCTGGTTTTGACATCTCTTGGTTGATTACGAGCCCGTACTATTTTCTTGTTTCTTTCAACTTGCGGAATCCATCTTCCATTTCGTTCTACACTCTAGTCAATAAACCCGAATTATCTGCATATGCTAACCTGTTGCATATGGTGATATATAAGCCCTTTTGTTTGTATGCCGCTGTGCTGAAAAAATTATTCCCAAAACCAAATAAAAAAGTATTGTTGTTGTTGTCGACAATTACACAACTTAATGTATTTTCCAATGTCATTTTTACTAAATTGCTGAGTTTTCTTGGGATTTTTAAATTGTTCAGGGCCTTGAAAATTTTACTTCTATCAACGAAGTCACAGGCCTTTTTGAAGCATATGAACATAATATGTAGCCTTAGGTTTTGTTCTTGACTCCTATCCATTATCATTATAATATTTAAAACTTTGTCTTTCGTTCCTTTTCCTGCTTTAAACCCTTCTTGATTACTTCCTACATTCAGCTTTTCTTTAATTATTGTTGCCAATACTTTGTATGTTACAGCCAAAAGACACTTTTCTTCCCTTTTTATGGATTGGGTATATTATATGTAGAACTTCATTAATTATTATGGTTTTAACTTACTCTGTTACGAAATTTATATAAGATGGATGAAAACTAGTAGAAACAGTATTAATAAATGTAGCACAGCAAATGCTAGGATATGAGAAGAACTCCGCTAGAATAAAAACAGAAAAACCTGCTTAGTTGAGTTTTACTAAGAGGTAAAAAAATTTATAGAAGAGCACAAAATGTATCTAATACCCTAAATAGCAAATATAAGAAGGAAATCTGGAACGAGGATGTATAAAACGGGACGATATAGAAGAGCCAACCGATAAAGACATTCTACTGCTAAAATATATTTAGAGATATTTTGTAAGTGCGAATCCTACTTAAGAAGAATTTAATTTTACCCTTTAACAATATGTTTTAATGTACTTAATTGAATTTTCCGTTTTGGTTTTATTTTTTAAAAAGAAATATAAACGACCTATTCCTCTAAAGAGTTATGAAGTTCTTAGGCAATATATTGGAAAATCTTTTTAGCGATAACGGTTTATGTAAAGTTATTTCTGTAAATAGACGCAAATAAAAAGTTCTGTGAATGTTTCGCTGCAATTTTCAATTTCTCAACTTCCATGAAGGCAGTCTTGTTCAGAATATCGACACGAAATGCTTAAGTAGCTGCCATTCATATTGGTTTTAGTAATTCCTTGATTACATCGCGTGACTCTCCAGGAGCAATCATGGGAAATTGAATAATGAAAAAAAGAACTGGTTCACGTTGCCCTTATAGTTCGAATTTGAAGTCTTCCGAAATTAGAAACTAGAAGGATTTCATGTCTGCCACCGCGGGAGCCAATCAATATTTTACACAAAAGAAAATGACTTGATTGCGTAAAAAAGGGATACTAATATCGGTTGGTTACAAATTAAGCTTGTTTAATTTATTACCAATCAAATTCCTATATTCATATATTAAGATTTTTTTAAATATTACTATATGCAGTACTCGTATATAAATACTAAAAGAAGCCTTTTTTTTATTATAGTGGATAGGGTCATTCGAATAAATAATTCTTACACATATTAAAACTTGTTTTTCTTCTGCATTAATATCTACAATTTAGTTAAAACTACAGCTACGTTGCGAAATTTTTTCTTAAACCAAATAAAACTCTAAGTATTTTTTTCTTAATACAAAATCAAGGTATCTTTAGCCCCTGTACGGGGTGATTCAAAATTAGGGTACTAAATTTATACCACCGATTACTCCCATGACAATATATTTAGCTCATGGACTTGTATTGATACTAACTAAACCTTATTTTTTTACTCTATATCAAAATCGGAATATATTTTTTTATCAAAGTTAGGACATGAATTATTCTCCGAAAATCTCAAATTCTCATGGAAATTATTCAGTGATTTGTTAGAGTTGGTGAAGGTGAGATAAGTTCCAGTATTCTCTAAGCCTCTGGCTAAATGTCCCTAATTTTGAGGTATTTTGATTACATATTTAATTTGGTTTAAATAATGGTTTTAAAGTAAATTAAAATTATTTGTATAGTAACTATTTTTCTATGATTAATTCTTTTATGTACCATTTAAATAACATCAAAAATAAGTATCACGATAAAATTATTGTATATTAAAGTTATGTACCTTCACTATTAACAAAAAGAAGTGGAAACACTCTTTATAAAACGAATCAAAGGCAGAAAATGAGGAATACGAAGAGGAAAACACTGAAGCAATAAAGAAAAAAGAAGTAGAAGACCCTTCAATAAAAGAATTTAATGATAATGTGAATAAATTAAAAAACCAAAAAACTTCAGGATTTAATGACATCTGTAATGAAATGATAAAAATTAGAGGAAAAGAATTGAAAAAAAAACGTGTAAGAATTAATAAGTAAAAAATAACAAGAAGAGACAATACCTGTTAAATGGTCTAGAGAATTATAGTACCAATTCCACAAGCAGAAGATCTACATATATATCACAACTACAAACGAATAACTTTATTAAATATATCATACTTATTGTCATAATTATTAACATCACTTATATTAAAAAAGTGTTATGTGAGCGATATGAACATACAGGTTATTTTCATTGATTTCAGAAAAGCGTTCGACAGCCTTAAAAGTATATAATAATTGAAGATTCGGAATACCTGGAAAATTAATAAGGGGTTAGTCATACATAATACAAACGTCTATCCAAGTTATAGCGTATGCTGAGATCTAATAGTAGAAACGAAATATGCAAGGATTTTGGAAGAAATAGTAGAGAAAATAAATAAAGAAAATGAATAAAGGAAATAAAATAAAGAATCAAAGTAATAAATAAATAAATAGAATACTAATTTGAAGAATTTACAAGCTTTAACAAAAATGGCAAAATTATGGAAATTAAACAAAGAATTTAGGATATAATGTTCATTTCAGATATAAAGGGAAAATGATAACCAAAGACATAACGAATAAGATAAAACTAAGAACATACAAAACAACAATAGCGCCAGTAAATAAAGAAGAAGAAAAGAAATTCCAGTGAAAAGTAATAAGAAAGAAAATAGATGATGAACAATAAAGAAGATTGTTGAACAGAGAAATATTAAACATTTTGGGAAAAGAAGATATATTCAAAATAGTAAAAGCAAAAAGAAATAAGATGCTACGGTCATATAAACACATACATAGTATGGGAATACATTTAAGAGAGAAGCCGGAGGAAGTAGAGAAACGAAACAAACAGTAGAGCTCATTCGATGAGCATCTCTAACTCCTAATAGAATATATTATAAGCATTTATTATTAAAGTCATTCATGCAACACGCCAATATTTGCCAAAATATTTTAAAAGATTTTAAGGTTTCATTATATGAAGAAACATTGAAAAGAAATTGAAACTATTATTTCCATGAAAATTTGAGTGTTAAATATACGATTTTATCTCCATTATTTCATGAAAAACTACTGTTTGGTTTTTGATATACAGTGAAATACTTATTTTTAATTTAACGTCTTAAAAAAATACTTACGAGTATTTCACAAGAACTATCTTTAATATGAGTTTGGCATCCGAATTTCGAATCACGCCGTATATAAAAGTAATAGAGATAATTAGGGTATAGTGATAAATAACCAAACTTCAAATGAACTGTTCAATTTTAAATTTATTGATTTCGATAAAAATTTTTTAGGTGTTAAGTGTTTTAAATACTTCTCCTTATTACGTTCTCGAATTACTTTAAAATATCAGAAAATATCCTGTATAATATTACTCGCATTTTAATGAAAGGAATTTGTTGAGTAAACTACAGATACATTTTAAATAGTACAGACGGAGGAATAGGCTATTCAAAATATAATTTTCTGATTACATACAGAAACCAAATGTCATAGAATCTGACATCCGCACCTCTGTGTACGACATTAATGAACTATACATATGTATATAAGGATATCCAGAGAAGCAATTTGTTAACACCTAACTCTACACTAATTATTAATTCTGATATACTCCTATGGGAAATATACACTAAATCAGTTAACAACAGTATGCTATTTGATTGTATTAAGATATTAATCAAACCTAGAATATGTTATAAATTAGGAACCAGGTACCTACAATAATGTGGAATTTGATTTTATATTAGAAAATTATTCAAATTGGAGATTAAAAAATGTCTTTTATTTCCCAAGATTGGGTATATTTAGTAAATTTTAATAATAGTCATAAGGAATAAACCTTTTGAGTTCACGTCTCTCGATTAGATTTGTCACTAAAATGTTGGCAAGACTGTTTAGATGAACTTCAAGTCTTTTTGTATAAATAAATTTTTTTTTAATGATTTCCTTAACAGTTGGCACTTACAAGTCATTGGTAATTATACAATTAAACCCTTAAATTAAATGTATAATTAGAAAAAAAAGAGAAAAGAGTCATTTGAATTTCATTCTTAAAATGAATAAAAATATAAGGAAGAAACAAATTCAAAATAAAAGTGAAGTAAAAAAGTACAGAATATGCATAACAAATTTATTGAATTTCTAACAGCTTACTTTTTAACAATTTTTTTTTAAATTACAGGTAACTTCTTTTTAGTTTCGGAGTCTAAGTCATTATACAAGTTCACTGCATTATATGAAAAACTGTGCTTAAAATGGTAGAATAAAAACGAGGCATGGTAAGTCATAGTAATTGATGTTGTGCACATTGTAGAGATAAAGGGGTACTGATGTGTGTAGAATTTAAAAAAAAAATGTAAGAAATAAGTATTTGAACAGTTTATTCAAATTTAACCATTTGGTCAAGGAAAAGTGCAAAGAAATATGATCACATTTTTTCAAGTTACTGATGAACCTACAACATGAGGTTTGCAAAATTTGAAGCCTTATAATAAATAGACAGTGATGCCGTATTTGAGAGATAACCAAACTAGAATAGAGATTATTTTTTATACTTTTATCTCGAAGAATAATTATATTAGCATACAGTAACTTAAAGTGTTTTCGATTATTTCGATGATTCAATTGGACGCTGAATCCCTTATTTGAATTCTGCGTATCGAGATGGGTTTAAGAATGAACTTATACTCGTAGATTAGCGCTTTATTAGCGAGAAATAACTGTGATTTGTGTCCAATGAACCAATAAAACTTTTGCAGTTTGAGAACAAGGTGTTTTCTTCTTGTAAATAGGTAGTTTTTCCATGTTAATCTTCGATCCAGGTGTAATCCAAGATATTTGGCATGATCAGAGTATTTATACCGTTTAACCGAAACTAGTTGTCACATTTTTTAGGAATTAAAAGATTTTTGTGGTAATGATTTTAGTTTAATTCTGTCTATTCACTAGTACCATATTTGAGAATATGAATAATCAAGTTGCAATTTTTATACTTAATTTCAAGCTCTTCATGTTTCTTTTTAGTAAGAGATTTTCCGCGACGGATTCCATCAAAGGTCATAGCAAAGTATTTTGCTTTGAAGGAAGGTTAGCATTTCATATTCTGATAGAAGAGTACCGCTCTTTATCTGACTCGATAGTCAATCTTTTGGTCCAGTTAAAAACAAGTAACTTTTAAGTAGCTTCTTGGTGGGTATCTCTTACAATTATAACTGCTGTGTTATCAGTGACAGTTGCTCTTGTATGTGGTTCAAGTTAAGGAATATCGCTAGTGTACTAGCCCAAGTATGCCATCCTTGATTTCGTTTAAGTCAGAATAGGATTCTTCATGCTTTACCTTGAAGTATACTTCTGATAAGCAAGACTTAAGATTTGGGAATATTGTTGTGACAGAAGTATTTTTAATTTGTGGAATAACCCTTTGAAAAACATGTGTCTCATGGAAAAAATAGTGCCCTTTTTTTTTAAAAGAATTTTTCAATAATACTCTCGTTTCTATGAAGTTGGATGGGAATCATATTTTCTTCTTCAGTTATTGCCTTCTGTCTCTTAGGAAATATTTTTTCAAAGAGATTCGAGATGACAAGCAGTAATGAAGTGGGTCTGTAGGTTAAAATGAACAACAGTTTTACCAAATTTTGCGAGGAATCTTTTATGGAGGTGTTCGGTTTTCATTTGAATGCCCCTCATATATTAAACATAAGTTTCTTTGAAAAATAAAAAATTATCTGCGAGTTACTTGCCCTTAAAAAGTGTTTGGCTTAAAATTTTTCATTCTAACTCTACTCAATTCTATTACGATATTTCTATGCTGGTATAAAGGTCTTTGTTTCTGTTTTGTGTAAAGGTAAGATTTCCGTTAATAGAAACTATATTTCTTTTTTTTACGAGTAAATATATCAACGACCGTGCTTTGATTGAACATCGTTTATCTTATTTTAGGGAGGTCCCCATTCGTATTATATTGAACAACTCTGTGAGTCAATCAATGAAGTGCCTTTTACCCGAACGAATATTGCCTTCATAAATTTACGTTTACCTTCAACTCTGTTTATGGAAGAAGTAGTGGCAGAATTTCTTTCCTAAGTTTCTAATTTTGGACATAATATGAGATCTAATAGTTGAAAGAAAAACTAAACTTAATTAGTGAAAAATAATTAATAAAATGAAAGAAAGGCTGAATAAGTTGTATTTTAAAGTGTGTAAGATTCTTTATTTAAAGATATGTGTAAAAGAAATATATATATTTCTCAAAGTCAAAAGAGTGTCAAGCGCTTTCGGCAAAACAATGCCATCATCAGGACAAACTGAAAAAATAATTGATGATAGAAGATCATACATAAAGCAAACATGATACTTACAAAAGTGCAAAAAAGTAGAGAAGGTTGGTTATAAAACAAAAGTAGAGAACATCAACGCAGTAACAATACATCTTAAATTAACTTTTTAAAAAACGACATTAATATAGTAGAAAACAGTAACATTTTTAAAAATTTGGTTTTTAAAGGCCCAGGCCTGAAAGTTGTCCCAATAAAAGACAACAAGTGTTTTTTAAAAAACATGTAAAATAAATAAAAAATTAAGATGTTTTACGTGAGAAAATTATGAACATGTGGTTTTTGACAAAGTTAGAAAAAGAGTAAGGTTATTTTTAAGTAAAGGGAAAGGTAAAAGGCCAGGACAATAAAAAGGAAGAATAGATCTGAGAGACGTTCAAATATGAACATATTTGAACGTCTCTCAGATCTATTCTTCCTTTTTATTGTCCTGGCCTTTTACCTTTCCCTTTACTTAAAAATAACCTTACTCTTTTTCTAACTTTGTCAAAAACCACATGTTCATAATTTTCTCACGTAAAACATCTTAATTTTTTATTTATTTTACATGTTTTTTAAAAAACACTTGTTGTCTTTTATTGGGACAACTTTCAGGCCTGGGCCTTTAAAAACCAAATTTTTAAAAATGTTACTGTTTTCTACTATATTAATGTCGTTTTTTAAAAAGTTAATTTAAGATGTATTGTTACTGCGTTGATGTTCTCTACTTTTGTTTTATAACCAACCTTCTCTACTTTTTTGCACTTTTGTAAGTATCATGTTTGCTTTATGTATGATCTTCTATCATCAATTATTTTTTCAGTTTGTCCTGATGATGGCATTGTTTTGCCGAAAGCGCTTGACACTCTTTTGACTTTGAGAAATATATATATTTCTTTTACACATATCTTTAAATAAAGAATCTTACACACTTTAAAATACAACTTATTCAGCCTTTCTTTCATTACATAGTGTGTACGCACCAAACACGTAACCTTTTGTTACTCTTCAAAATCAATTAATAAAATGTTGAGATTCAACTTAGTAACTAGTTATGCAGTGTGACCCACTTATATTGGAAACACCATCATAACCATCATAACCATCATACTATTTGAAGTTAAGAACCAATTTCGATTTTTTTTTAAATGTGTATCAAAAGCTTTAATTGGAGACAAGGTTTCAAATAGTTATTCCTATTTTTAATGCACATTACGATATTTTTTCATAGTCAAAAATCCAGAAACCTTTTTCCGGTTTAATTTATCAAAATGCCCCCCAGATATAACTCGACTTTTATTAAATACATTTATTAATAAAAATGTTATGGGATAGTAAATTTCAAAAATATACAAGCAAAAGTCTGTAAAATGTCAAGCACCATTTTTTTTATCAGAGTACTCCACTGGATTTAGGTTGCACTCAAATAGAGGTGACTTTACTTTATTTAAAATATGTTTATTAATAAAAAAGTTATTAGATTGTACATTTCAAAAATATTCCATGTAAAATTTACAAAATATTAACCAACGATTTTTTTACCAAAAAAACTAGTACGTCGCAAGATTTAGATCGCACCCAATACATGTAATTTGTGACTTTTCTTAAAATAATTAATAAAAAAGTTAGGGATAGTTAATTTTTTTTTTAAATTTCAATACAAAATTAACTTTTTTCTAAATCCAGTGGCGTACTTATTTTTTTGATAAAAAGTGGGATTTTTGGATTTTTGACTACGAAAAAATATTGTAGTGTGCCTTAAAAATAGGAATAACTGTGTGCAACCTTGGATCCAAAAAGGGTTTCTCACGCACACCATTTCAAAAAAAATTGTTGAAAGTGTTTAATAACTTTAAATATTAATAAATTTAAGTGGGTATAAACTCTCATATTTATAATGGTTTGCTTCTAAATAAAGAAAACACTTACATTAAATTGTAATTATTTTTAACTATTAGGTGTTTGTTTTTAACAAGTAATGTTATTAATGTGTTTATTTTAGACCTGAAGATGGTCAGATGGTCTAATTAAGCCCATACTTTCATGTTATAAGTATATTTAAATAATTTTCAATATTTTTTTGTCAGAATTAAAATTAATTTTAGATCTATTACAAGAATTTAAAATTGTGTAAAATAAATTTTAAATAAAATTTGGTTTTCAACTAAAATATTATTGCAAGAAATATTGTCGAAATTTTGAGGAACACATATAAACAAAACAGCCGTAGCCAATTTTTTATCTAATTAATGCTCTGTACACCCTGACAAGAAGTACTATTTCATCAGTACCCCAATGGCAACTAGAGAGAGTTTTGAAATTGTTCAGCCTATTAAAACAGTTTTTATTTCTAGAATATGTTGAAAGTTTAATATATAGTCAAAGGTTTTAAGCTTAAAGCTTTATGGTGAATTACAACTAGCATTTTTTCCGTTGAATAGTAGGCGAGGGTTTATGGCTATTGTCTTTTCTGCCGAATTTGATCATTTAAATTTAGTGCCAGAAATGGATAAGCTAATATTTAAAGACCAGTTACTAAGGAAATTTATTGTAGTTTGAAGGCCACAGTTAATATAATCAAATCGGTTTATTAATGAACTGGGTGAGGTTTTATTGTTAATTTAATCGTTGTTTATTATATTTTATTGTTAATGTATTCCTCGCCCAATAAATAATTTAGTTTAATTTGTTAATTGAGTGACTTATCAGAGATAAGTGTATCTATATTCTGGGCCATTTGAGGAAGAGTTCCTTTAGCGAGTTGCTGATGAACCTTCGATTAACTCCGTGAATTAACACAAATTGTGGGTTAGGCTCACAATTCCGTTTGGTAGGTATTACAAGAGCAACATCCATACCATTTCCAAAAAGTACAAGATTTGACTCCAACCGATAATCAGCCAAATACTTCAGTTTTGTCAATGGCTATACTTCATCAGATTCTCGAACAACCCATTTTTTTTGTTTTGTGGATGGATGAGCCAAATCTTACAAGAGATACAGGTTACAAGGGTACAAGACATAGTAAATTGTTACGTATTGGGTTTTTTATTGAATAAATATACGAAATATTTCTTAATATTATCTTTAGGTGGTTTTAACCCATTACGTAACTTGGTTAATGGAAACAATAACCATTTATTTATCTAAAGAGAACAACTAATATAAGGGCAACTTACACACATAAATAAATAACACATTTAATGGCAGGGGTAGGCACATCAAATTCTCGATCATCCGAGAATCCAAACTTGACTTCCGATCTCATTTTATTTTTCTAACCAAGAATACCCCAAATTTTATGAATTTTGATGAGTCAACAAAAAATAATTATTCAACATTCGTTGGCCTTGTTCCATAACTCTCGTTCACGTAATGTTAAATAAATAAATATTATAATTTAAAAAATAAAAAATAAGTTTTATGTACAGGACGATATTTAACTAAATCCCTGTAACTACTATGGTAACGATATTAAACAGTAAACGAACCCCTGTTGACTTGTTAATGTAGGAGCCGGTATTATTGATAATAATTTGTTTAGATCACACCTGCTACTAGAGCGTTTAAAAATATCTATCTACACGACTTTTTGGAGAAAGTCCAAGCAGAAATTCTTGAAAATGTTCCACAAGACCTTCGACAAATGTGGCTACAATATGATGTTACGCCTGCATACTTTTATGTACAAGTCCTTTAGTATTTGGATCAACAGTTCGGACAACATTCAATTAGCATAGATTACCCTGTCTCGTGACCCCCTAGGTTACTCCACCTAATACTTTTGGATTTTTTTGTGGGGATATGTAAGGTCCATGTATTATGAAAGATCAATGAAAACACGAAATAACAGCAGCATTTGAAGTAAGTTGTTGGAAACGATTATTAAACTCTTAGCAAAGACCGCAGAAACTATGTAGGTTGTTTAAACAGGTGCATTGAAGTTGAAGCACGACATAAAAGAATTAAACTAAATAACACTAAAACTAGATATAACACATTTTTGCACATAATTGTCTTAAAACGTCATGGGGGCGTAGCGCCTTAGGGAGACATTTTCGGATATGGGTTTTTTATACTCGAATGTCTTTTATTACTGCACTGAACAACCCCTAATAGTTTGATCCTATAATTCTCAAACAGCCTATATATATATAATTGAAAATATTTATTCACACAAGGTACGAATAGTTGTCAGTGAATTAATTTTCATTAACACAATTATTCATAGATTCATCATGAAAATAACCTAATTACCCAAGTGGACATAATCAGCTCGATATAAATAATTTTAGAAAAATCAATTTACCAGTAAGGTTATTGGGAACTATATTAATAAGATTTTAATGCACGTTTCTTCTCATTTGGGTTAAAGACGATTCCAATATCTCTTAAGATCATTTCTATATATTCTGTAATTTCATATGTTGGAGCACCCAAGGTTCATTAATTATTTACTGTGACCTTTGTTCCGCAACGCATCGGTCTTTTCACGAAGACTTAGTTTGACATCCGGCAGACAGGCAGCCAGTTGTTTGTTTACGTCTGCCAACTATTTTTCTGCGTCGAAGGATAGCCTGACCACCTGTTTCCACTTGTTTACTCCAACTTCTTGTTGCCTGATGTATCGTTGGGACTTCGTAACGGCTATGATATATATTATATAACTATGTTAGTCTGCTCCATTAGTTTTTTATAAAGGTTATCGTGAATTCTTATGATGCCTTTACGAAGAAAATTTAATTCGTTGTACATAGGAAATATTTTAGGAGAAATGGCTGAAGTTATGTTTAATTTAAAGAGAACAAAAAGGGTATTAAAAGGTTAGATATACTTCCAATTGGTTGACCTTTATTTTATCACAGTCTGATTATTGTCTTAAAATTATTTTACATATCTCTGTTATAATAGTAAAATTTATGACGGTCTAGTACTTTCGTATAATGGAGTTAAAAGTTATATTTTTCAATTAGATTAGGGGTTGGCAAGTTTATTTTAATTTATTTCTAACTTGTTTATTCAAAATTTTTAAATATTCTTAAGACAATTGCTTCATCTTTTGGCATAGTCAGATACGATTAAAGAAATTGACAGGCATTTCACACACATATTTAATTTTGTATTATAAATGTTCTAACCTAAAATAATCTTCATTTTCTAAAATACTTAGTTAATATATATTTATTAAAGAAGGCAATCCAATAAAGGTGAACACTCCAAATTCTACAAAGTAAGAGTAGACTCAATAATTATGATTAAAGAATCTTCGAGAGAAGACTTAACCCGTCTTTATAGGAAATTGTAGATTACACTTCAATTACCTTCTCAAAATATTCGGTTTATCCAAGAATGCTTGAGAAGAAAATTACCACCAAAATGTATAAACTTGAAACGTAGAACGAAAACTTCAGAAACTGATAAGATAATCAGATAAGCAAATATGATTTGGTTAAATGGCATCAAGTTGAATATGATTTCTAGATCACCAGATTCGAGAAGATATTAGCAGAATGAAATTTCAAAAATTTCTAAAGCAATAGAATAAATTTAGAAAATTTAGAGGTCACTCAACATAAGACCACAAAAGCCATAACAACGACTCTAATACACAAAAATTTTCATCACGTTTCCAAAACTTATCTGACACTCAATTCACTAACATTAAGATAGAATTTCTTAATAACCGACTTAAATTAAATGTACCCCCTAAATTCATAAATAATATTCAACAAATTTTATCAACTGATTCGAAAATAGCTCGAAAATTACAGTCAAATTTTGATTACAAAAAACTACATATTTGTAACATAATTAAAAAATGAAACGTGTCAACATTGACAAAGAAATTATTAGTGACATTCTACGATTAAAAATAATTTAAGATAAGGTTACAGAAAATGATCTTACCATCATGAAATCTGATAAAGAACTGTCATTTTAAACATTAATGTTTAGAAATCATAAATAAAGGAATTTATCCAATCAAGCGACTTGAAAATTCTTATTAGAGATACAACTAAAAGTTATCAAATAATGTTAGGGAATCAGTTATTTAAGAAAATCTCTTTTTAACTACTATCTAAATATTCAGTTCAAAATTATTTAGAATTGATTCAAAAACTTAATACATATCAATTAAAAGAAAGCAAAAAATTAGTTTCATTTCATGTTAGTAGTACGTTTCCAAAAATTCCTCCATCTGAATGTATATTAATGGTATATTTAAAAGAACTTTGAATTTAGTTATAGCGAAGATCAGTACAAATCGACTGAAAGTGAAACTACTGCTCTAAATGATACGTCCTTGGTACACAGACTGAAAAGAAAACGTAATGAAAATACAGTTTTCGGAGATCTCAATGAAGATTGTGATGATGTCTCAATGAAAAAGGTTTTAAACAAACAATTGTTGAAAATAATCCTGTACCACATAAAGTCAGACTCAAGAAAAAAATATAAGTGGTCAGCGATGAGGAGTGCAAATTATTCTAAAAATATCTAAGAAAAACCTGGTTAATTATATTCCCGAAAGGAAAGCAAATTCAGAAGAATATTTTCCTCCGTTTTATTATTTTAGTCATTTTACGAAAGGTGATATGATTCAAATTTGATAGAAAAAACCAAACGTTTTATCACGTAATGTACATATATTAAAATTATCCAGTTCCGTAATTAGACCATCGCTACAAATCAGAAAAAATGTCTCATTTTTAAGACTAAAAATTCGTGAGCTTATTTATAATATTTTACAGAAAAATATAATAGTTGATGGCCCCCCTCAAGAGGAAAAATGATACACCATTTACTTTCTTTTGTCTGAGGCGCTTAAGTCTAATACCCACAACAAGTTGAACAATAAACAAAACAAACACAATTTTGATTTGATTTCGTTTATATTGACTAATAATAATGAAGGTAGCGTTTTTTTTTTATTAATAGATTTTGATTTAATGTTTGGCCATTATTTTGATAATTCGCAAAAATTACGACGATGCCCTGTATACGTATAATAAAATAGGTCCGGTGTGTTAGAGTTTATCGCAAAATATGCTTTATTTAGGTGTAAAGCAAAAAATTTGTTATTATAGTTTTAGAATTAGTTGAAGCTTATTCGGAAAAAGTAGAAAGATTGGAAAGGCGACTGCACAGCATGAGACAAGAATAAATCACATTGAGACTCTCCAAAATATCTTAATCAACAAAAGTGGCTATAAAAACTTTCAAACTCTAGATTATGGCGTGAAATTTCTTGGAAAGAATTGTAAAATCACGTGCTAATAGAAGTTTCATGCAATTCTCTTCAAGCTAAACATACAACTTTAACTATATTTTTACGAACAAGGGATTATTATCGGCATTATCAACGTTTCAATGGAGTAATAAGTATATTAAGTTGTCAGCTTTTGCGATGCACGAGTTAGTTAAAAAATTGAAAAAATATTATGAACATAATTTGATAAAGATTTTCCTGATAATAGTCATGAAATTCAACCTTCTACTTATACAAATTCTACTATACAAATTTTAAAGTACTAGTGATTGCCAATATGCAGAATAACAAAATATCACATAAAAAAATAAACCCCATTGTATGTAGGTACAGTTTACAAATTTATAAAAATATTGTATATTTAATTGAGCAATAATTATTGAATAATTATCAAAGTATAATAATTATATATTTTAAAATATGAATAATTTCAAAATTTGGTGGGTGTGTTAATAATAGAGTGAAAATTTAATTTTAAATATGGTGAGAAAAAACAACAAAAACTGAAAAACTATTTTTTTGTAGTTCTAAAAAATTGGTAAAAGTTCATGTGCAAATAAATATGCTAATTTCAATATATTTACAGTGATTCTTCCTTCTTTACTTCGTAAGCTGTCTAAAGTAAATAAATACTAATAGCCATGTTTTCACTTTAAAACTCGTCTATAACTCATTACAGTTTTTCAAAATATAAATCTTTAAAAATCATTAACAATAACAATTAAAACAAAATTTTAACAAAAAGCTGAGCACAATACATACAATAAAAATCCTTTATAAAAACTTATTAAATTTCATTATGTATATATATATATATATATATATATATATATATATATATATATTCTCTGTTAATTGATTATAATTAAATATTTAAACATTCTAGATTGGTCGGTCAAATGTATTCAAATTGCATTTAAAACGAAATAACATGTCCATCAGGTAGGCAATATGATAATAAACTGATAGTAAAATTGTAACGTTAAGTGAAATTTCAAATTGTTGGTATAACATTTGCATTTAAACGTATAATTGTCAGATTTAATTAAAATAACCGACCTCTAGAGAGTGTAGCACATACGGGTAAAACAAAAAGTCATTCAATTTTAAGTACATAAATGGAAAAGGATTACTTCTCAAGCCAAGGGAATGCTAGGCTCGTAGAGCTAATTTTTTATATAGAGTATCCTACGACGTTTTGACATTTTAATATCTCGAAAACATGAAGTATGAAATTTGGCGTGATTCTATGCAGTAATGGTAATATGGGACATTTATTTTTATTAAACTTGACAGTTTTCGAGATATTGGACTGTGAAAAGCCATGAGACACCCTGTATAATGGTTGTTCAACTGGAAGCCAATATTGGAGTGCAAAATCTTGCTTTAATAAATTTAATAAAAATAAATGATCCATATTATTATTATTGCATAATAGAATCACGACAAATGTGGTATCGTTGAATTTGTTTTTGAAACATATAACCAAAAATGTTATATTAAATATCATTTAAAAATCTTTGTTGAGGTCACGTGAGAGGAAAAACAGAAGTCTTTTTATAATAAATACAAGCATCAGTTTCGAGTGTTTATAACTGCCAAATTTCATACTTGTCATGTGAACGGTTTTCGAGATATTGGACTCTCAAAACGTAAATATAAAATATGATTATTATGTTTCGATTTGAAGTAAAACATAAAACCTCTTATTTTTGTATGCTCTATTTGAAACTAAAATTATATAGAGGAGTATAATTTTAAATTTTATATCCTGCATTACTTCCGGCCTAACCGGAAGCTCATATTTGCCCATCACTGTATAAACAATCATTATATCTACTGTTGTCTTTAATAATAAAATACTTAAATAAATAATGCAGTTTTGTGAAATGTACACAAAGTACAGTAATTTGTTTAATTTTTAGTGTAGTTGGTAGAACACACAATTATATATCACGTATAAATTTTTTTTATTATTATTCGAAAAAGCGGACATAGCCAATTATTAATTAATGGCGACAGCTGTGCTGTTCTTTCAGTTGCTGAATAATAAATAAAAACGGCGTTGGCTGCTCTGTTTTGTAATTATTTTTTGCTTTAATTTCTTTAATTCTGTCGCTTTTCCATAAACGTAATTTGTCAATTGTCTGTATTAAACTTAATTACAAAGCTATTGAATTATCTACAGTGGCCAAAGAGCAAAATTTAAAAATTGGAATATGGTGCAAATTTAGTTAATTAAGTATTTTCAAATTAAAATAACCGATCCGTAAATAAATGTGAGGTCAAAGTAGGACTAAATTCCACATTTATGACACATACGTTTTTTCCAACAGCGTATGACGAAATGTAAATTAATTCGATTTGTTGAATAGTCTATAATTAAACGTATTTGTATCAAATATGAAATTACTATTACCCATTGAGTTTCATAATTATTAGTAATGGTTTTATTTCCATTTTATTCAATTAAAACAACATTTGAACTTACAATAATATATTAAAAATGTTGGGTGTCCACAACGGAATTTTATTTTCTTTAAGTTGCTATCACATATAAATGTTCGTTTCTTTAAGTTGTCAATACTGAAACAGCTAACTATAATTGATATATTTAATATTATTGAGAAGATTTACTAGATGTAGCAGTCTTACACCTTCTATTTTCGCGCCCTTACAAATGACTTTTTGATAAAAAAATGTACTTTTGGTTAATTCCTAAATAACATAGATAGATAACATGTTTCAGAGTTTTATATTTTATCCTAATTTTTAATATGTTTGTGTTCGTTTCTTACGACTGCTTTAATTCATGTTATTTTATTTTATTATCCAATTTCATCTTTTCGGCAAGTATGATTAAACCAAATAGTTTGGTGTAAGACTAATTAGTCTATTTTACAACATTGGTAAGTTTTTTCTTAAATTACATTCTATTTAACTAATTAATACTATATTTATAAAACTATAGGGGAGCATGGGGTAATGGAAGCCCGCGGGTAATAGGAGCGACCAAAAAATCGACTTTCCTGATGCTCTTAATTATACAAATGACGTTTGGAATAGAATACGAGATGTAATTTAAAAATTTTTCTTTTTCTATTCAAGATTAATCGGGTAATGAGAGCCCTATTCCACCACAATCATTCTTCCTGCAACCACTAGATGTTACTTTTTTTGGGCCATTGAAAAAGCTTATAGCAAAGAGTGCGACATGTACATTAAATAAAAAAATATGATCAAAATTACACTGTATGAAATCGCAAAGTTGTTCAATAAAGCTTACAATAAGGTTGCTAATTTAGAAAAGGGAATTTCGCGCTTTAAAGTAACGGTAATATTTCCCATGAATCCTGAAGTTTTTGATGATGAAGATTTCATTAATATTGATGATATCGGCCAACCAGCTTCGGCTAACATTACCCTTTGTACATCAATTGAAATACAACAACAAAAACAACCAGTCATTCCACAGCTAATTTAAAATCCGTCCAATTCACAACAAATGACATACAGCAACAGCACAGTAGATCATCAGCCACCGTAGGATAATCCGAGCAATTTCAGCAACAACCAGGACCTTCTCAGCCCACTTTGAATGTCATTCAACCATCGTCTAATTTTGCTTCTGCTTTGTCCGATTTAAGCCCAAAACCATTGCCCCCGATATCTACAAGGAGGACTACTACGAGAAAAACAACATTCTGAAATTTTGACAAGTACACCGATGAAGACTGTATTCGAAGAAAACAAACAAGAAGAAACGTCTAGAAAGGGACTCAAAAACTGAAAACAAGGGAAAATGTGGCAAAGGGAAGTGCATTAAAGAAAAATAAAAGCAAAAATCAACCAACGGGGTCAAACAAAAGAAAAATATAATCAAATCAGAGTAAAATTAAAAAATAGAAAAAAAATATATGCAACAGCGATCAAGATAATTCGTCTAATGAAGACTTAGATGAAATTTGCAATGTCGAATCTGAATACTCCGAAGAAGAAAATATGGGTGCCGTTTGTTTAGATGCAGGCAAAAGCAGAAGTTGCGGAAACTGGTCGCATGCAGAATGTTCTGGTAGTGATAGTCCAGATGATTATATATGTGAATTTTGTTTGGACCCACAAGATTATTTGCAATTTTCTGTTCTTAATTTAGATTCTTGTTTTTTGTTTATTAATGATTACTTTATTTGATTTTGTTACCAAATGTTCCTTTTGTTATTTAGTAGTACTTAGGTATTAAGCTAGATTTATGTAAGGCTTATTGAAATCTATAATGAGTCTGCTCTAGAATGACTAAAATTTAAATGGCTCCCATTCGACATATGAGACATTTATTGGCTCCTATTTCACCGAAGTGCTGGGTAATAGGAGCGGAAGACATAGTTTAGAATTTTCTTTATTCATGCTAAAGGTTACTTAGGTTTATGATTTTTCTGTGATATTCTGGTAACCAGATAAGTAAAGCTTATGTTTGTAAGTAATAAAAAGTCAAATTCTGGAAATTATGAGTTTTTTTAACAATATTCCTTAGTACGTTCCCAATCCCCCATTCTCCCGACTACTAAAATAACCACTATCAACTACATAAATAAAATAAAATTCTAAAAATAACAGTCAATGTAAAAAAAATATCTTTAATTATCCCTTTATCTACAAATCTATATACAAATTATCTATTTTATACCAAACTATTTGTCATTTTTATTTTAATTACATATATTTGTATTAAGAACCTGAAGTTGTGGCCTATTGAGCCACGAAACCAGTAGTTCTATCCTTTTTTTCTATGAAGAAATAAAATCTAAGACTGTGAGACTAAAAGGACTTATTACTCCCGATTTTCCTTTCATTATTATCAATCTATAGAAAAGGGTCTTTAAAAACCCGAGTGATACGAATGCCTAATTTCAGTAACGGTTAGGTGAAGTAAAGATTCCAGTGCCCAACGAAACCACGCAGTATTCTGGCGCCAGATTAGGAGAAAATATTATGGAACTTAATTTACATTGAATTGGTAAAAATCAACAAAGTGAAACATCCTGCGTCAATTTAAGTTACGAAGACTATTTGAGACTAATTATTAAATATGTTTGAATATCTTTGTTAACTACTAATATTTATTATTTGGTGCTTTCCCAATTATACATCCCGTATAATCTATTTTTCAACTCTAAAGAAACTTATCGTATTTGAATGATATGGACTTAGTGCAGCTGAAAGTACAATCAGGCAGTCGCATTACTATTCATGATTTAACTAAAGCCTGAAGTATTTGGCTATGTCAATCATAGGGAGTTGGAATGAAAGCTGTAGCTTTAAAATGTCACAGATATTACTAAGTTGGCTGCTAATTCTCGAATACAATAAAAATTCTAAATAACAAAAATTTTTACAAATTGTGTTATGGTCTACAGTCAAAAAAGTAGTACTTCTCTCGTAATTAAAATATTAAATTCGCGTTGTAATCCCTAGATATACTTTGAAAAATTTAACTTAAGAGCTTTGTTGTTTAATGGAAAATTATAAGAAATTTCATTCATTTAGTATATTCTTAGAGCTCAAAATAGTCGCTGAATAATTTAGGTATTTCATTCATTCATTAACATTAATCATTTTTTATGTATCATTTACGTAATAAAGGCAATTATGACCCGGGAAGTGATCTTTAAAGTCTGAGGCGACAGAGGTACTTGATCACGATACGGAACACAACCGCTAGTTTGAGCAATGGTATATATACAGAGTGGACCAAAAGTCTGGAAACGGCCAATTATCTCATAAATTGCTAGTCCGAATTCTACAAAATTTCGAACAAGCTTATTTTGGGATTGGGAGATTCCAGATTTGATATTTGCAATGTTGCTAGATTTGCCGATACTCTGATATTATTAATTACTTTCGTTTTTTAAATACATTACCTTGTATATTCAGTCATTTTTGGAATCTTCTCTTCCATACGAGTTCAACCATATGTAACACTTATTTTATCTAGTCTGTATAGCCTCCACGTTCACCTGATTTTATTCCTAAAGATTATTTTTATTGGGGAAAAATTCAGTTTACAAAACTAAACAGTCTTGCAGAGCTAAGCCAACGAATTATAGATGAATCTCTATTAATTTCTAGACAATCATGGAGAAATGTGGTACACGCATTATACCATCGATTAGGGTACTGTCAACTCACAAATGGAGCATATTTTGACACTTGATTAAGTAATCATTATTTTAAAAATGTTGTAGTCTTTCAATTTTTACGTTTTAATGTAGTTGAAAATAGTTTGTCTTAAAAAAGTTATTGAGACAATTAGGCGTTGCCAGACTTCTGTTTTATTTATTTAAGATCTTTTAGACTAAATAAAAGTATTACATATTATTGAACTCGTATTGAAGAGAAGATTCCAAAAATGACTGAATATATAGGGTGACGTATTTAAAAAACCAAAGTGACTAATAATATCAGAGAAACGGCAAATCTAGCAACATTGCAAATATCAAATCTGGAATTTCCGTATCCGAAAATAGGCTTATCACAAAGTTTGTAGAATTCGAACTAGTTATTTACGAGATAATTGGCCGTATCCAGACTTTTAGTCCACTCTGTATACTATTTTATATAAACAGTTGTAATTCCCAAATTTTTAATAGGGTTTTGTAACGCCATCTGTCTTTGCCCAACCTATAGAAATGTTAACATAAGGTACTGTGAGCAATTACGAGCTTATAGATTAAAACAACCTGATAAGTCACATTACGCAAAACACCTCATTGACACTAAACACAAACTTACACTTAAACACAATTGAAACAGCAGTGGAAGTACTTCATATAAGTGACTAGAAAGAATAACTTGATTTTTTGGAAGAATATGAAATAAACAAAAACCTAAAATGTCCTCAGTATATAATATTGAATGAACAAATAAACCTGGTAAGTTCAATTATTTTTGATCATCTTTTAGACTAAATACCTATATTATAATAATCAAAAAAATTTTTCAAAAAAAAGACTAATATTGTACATATTGCTTAATGATGGTTGGTTGAAATGATTGTGATATGAAGTTGTTTACGCTTGTCAAAATCTGTCAATCTTCCTTGTCTTTGAAAATGCCACAATGGTAAAGCCTTGGTCAGACAAATAATTTAAAAAAACATTATAATACCGTGGAAATTCAGATAAGTACAATTTATCTTTTCATATTTATTATATATAAATTCTACAAATTAATTCAGTTACCGTTTGGTTATTTTTACCTATATTAAATAAAATAAATTGTTCATATAAATAATGAAGATAAAAGAATATTCACTTTTTACAAATATTGTTGAAACTAACTACATTAATTATCAAAAAATATCTCTATGATATCTAATAGGTACTTGCTAAAATTTTTAAATGAAATATTTCTAGCAGCTGATAACTAACTATGAAGTCCCTAAATGCTTGTATTTCTTCGTCTTTGCCAATAATAATTATTTTAATGTGTAAACCAATGTATATACTTCTTTGATGAGTAAAAAATTTTTCTAAGATCAAATTAATTATACAAAATAATACAAACTTAAATACCAACTTTTATACAAAATTATATAAACAATTATTTACTACGATATACGTTTTTTCGCAAATGAATAATGTGAATTTGTCCAAATATAAAAAATATTTATGTGGTTAATTGTTTCCAGTTTAAATAAAAACCTGTGAGATAGAAATAAACGGATTCCAACTGCAAAATTTAGACAATAATAAAGCCAATCTATATTATGTAAATATTAATAGCAAATTCCATCAATATGGTATATTTAATTTATACAATAGTTGGACTGAAGCTATGACATTATTAGCCTGATATCCTAAATGGATTAAAGTCTGTATAAACTTTTACAGTACGATAGCATGTGTTTATGTTAAAATGAAAAGACATGAACTAAATCGGGAATTAATCACACAATATCGATTGTGGACCATATGGAGAATGGAAAGTAGAATATAGTGGATACAACCAACAGAGTAAACAGGTTAGTAGTTTATTATTTAATAGCATACGAGGAAAATTAGTATATTATAATTTAACGTTCATTCAAATTTTATTCTTCATTAAAAATTATTGCACGTTTAGTAAAGCTTATTCGTGTTAGTTTGTTTCGCGTATTCCGAAGTGTATGGAAGAACGGTGGATTCAGATATTTTTTTTATACATAAAAAGTCAGACATAATAATAATAATTCCATTTTAGCGTAAATCATTAAGTTACTTTTTAATATTTACGTATACATGAAGTGGCTAAGTGGTTTTCGTGAAACACTCTTCCTTTTTGACTCATCTTTATCTCTATATTTTCGATAATAATAATGATTCTATCCTTTAACTTCGCTGGTGCCGTCTGAGAGACGACGTCTAGGCGTAATACCTTAATTTTTTAAAAACGGGAAGGTCCACAATGTTATCACATCATGTATTCCGGACGTGATTGGTAATTGACCAGTACGCAAAATACCACATATGTAAGACTTGAAATAGGTCATAGTCAAATAGATATTTTCTCGTGGAGAAGTCTGATAGAAGGCAATCCGGACACAAGTAAAAACTTCGGTTAGAAAATTAAGGCCGGACCATCAAAGTTAGTTTGGGTGATTTAAATTATGAAGAAATACTTCAAAAGTGGTATGACGAGGCAGATAGTGATGCTAGTAATATTAATAGGACAATTTCGAGAATTCTGATCATGATAGCACCTCAGAACAATCAGCGGACAGTAGTGATAAAAGTGAAGATGATAAACCGCTAATAAATGAAGTAAAATATTCTTATAACAAAAATCGATTTAGCTGAAGCAAAGATGAAGTACATCCATAATCCCGTACACGTAAACACAACATAGTTATTAAAGTACCTGTTTTAAAAGTAAAATCTAAAAGAATCGGAACACAAGCAAATATATTTATTGTTAATGCAAATATTTTGCACCAGTCCTATAAAGACAATCCGAAAATATCATACAAATTACCATTTGGAAAACAGTTAGACAAACAACTAGTTGAGCAGGACATGACAAGACGAGCAGCCAACACACATATATCTCTATTTCATCCGTCGAATTCTTGGGCTTTCTGAAGAACACGAGCAGACAAAATACAATCGAGATATACAAGGTGACACAGAATAACGGGAATTTTTGAAACCTGGTTTCAACAGGATGGAGCGACATCACACACTGCACGTAAATCAATGGAAGCTGTGCCAGAATTGTTCGGTAACCGTGTGATCTCAAGATTTGGTAACATTCCCTGGGCCCCTAGATCGCCAGATTTATCCGTTTGTGATTTTTGTTTTTGGGGCTACCTCAAGAGTAAAGTATACACGGCGTGACCAAGAATCCTGGTTGAGTTAAAACAGAGAATTCGGGATGAAATTCACAGTATCCCAGCTGAGATGTTGAAGCCGTTAATGAGAAATGTCAACAGCAGATTTCAAGAATGTATTCATACAGGAGGACGCCATCTAAAGGACGTAATTTTAAAAAAATGATAAATTCCATCAATAATTCGTAAATGGCAAGTTTTAAGGTTTCAATTACTATGAATAAAATTTATTTCTTTTATCACTTCTAGTTTTATTGGATTGTAAAAAAGTTCACGTTTTGTGTCACTTGTTATTAGAAAAAAAGAAAAGTATGTCATTTATGTCCAAGAAAGAAAAACCGCATGACAAAATATCTATGCTTTAAATTCAAAACGCCGGTAGGTTTATAGTGTACGAAGCTCGTTTGCTTGAACTGTACTGAAAAACTCTAAATTTTACCTTGCGTTGAAATATATTAATTTTAAGCTTTGGTTGTGCATTATTGTATTCTAGCTTTTTCACTGCATTCTTAAAAATATTTTATGTAATAAATAAATGTAATTAAAATTATAGCAGAGCACTTTGTTTAATTGTAATATCTGACTTCCCCCGATTTGAAGCATACCAAAAAGAGTGTAACTGCTGCCAACTTACAGAATCCGTACCCTGTACTATTTTACGCACCCCAGACGTATTATCGACTACGAGAGCGATCGTGGCAACGCTGCATTTTCTTTCGACTTGGTCACACTGACGTAGTCGGTAGTCTCTTCTTTTTTGAAGACTTTAACAAAGTTACGCGTTTTAAAAGGAACATGTATAGATAATTTTTACTGTTGATAATTAAAAGATGAATATATGCAACATTTATTTAATTGAATGTTTTTTCCGTGATGCTGCACCATCATTAGTTTTTTTTTAAACGTAAAATTAGCCCGGTAGCCAACAAGGATCGTGCGACAGTTTGAATATCGCGCGTTCGATCCCCCTCTTCTTTCGTTTACAGTGTTGTCGTATATTGGAGTTTTCGTTCGAAAAAATTCAACATAATGGTATTAATTATTTTTTATCTACAAAAGTAGGTGGTCAAGTGCTTCAAAATTTTGCAGAGTTAACTATCAAAAATGTTTCTTGCTGCCAAAAAAATTTGATCAAAGTGGTAAGAAATGCATGCTTACTGTGATCGAAAATGTTACTCATTTTCCAAGTTTCAAAGGGAATACCGTGCATAAGGGAATTTTTTTCATTAATTATTTTCTCTGGTTCTAGGTGGTCAATCTCTCTAAAATTTTAACCACGCACTCAAAAACAATTTAACTTTACGTATAAAAAAAATCAACTATGTCGTAAGAAAACCGGAACCTCGCGATAACTACCTTAAGTAAATATATATTAAAGTACTTCCTAATACTTAAAATATTATCTAGAACTACCAGATACAAAGTAAGACCTTTAGTGTTTTATGCCGCAGTACCTTCGAAGTTAAGGGCAAAACATATATTTATCATTTTTTTTATAGAAACGCATATTATTCTTACTGTTTAATAATTATATTTCAAAATCTTATTTTTGTGCTTTTATAGCCACAAGTAACCTACAGAGGCGCACTAAAACTTTCTGTTTTTTAATGTATCAAAACAATTTGCCAAATATTTAAGAAATTTAAATGACGCCGTACTTATATATGGTTTTTCAGAATTATGCGTCAAAACGAACCAATGTGCTAAAATATCTAACTAAGACGCTAGGGCACAATGAAGCTTTTAAAACATTCAAAAATGTATATTTAATTTTACTTTAATTATTTAGTGCATAATAATATTACAGTAATTGTTCAAAATGTAGTCAAATTTTTTGCAATATTTTCATATCGCTCCCTTGCTAAAATACTTTTTGCCATTATTTATTTACACGGTGGAAATTAGAAATTCTTTATTGTTAGTTTAGTGCATTTGCTAATTAATTCTGTAAATTTTGTAAAGTTCGCAAAGTTATCGGCCGTTATGGATAAGTACACGAATCAAGATCTGGCAGATATTAATTTGGTATATGGAGTTTAAACAGCAACGCTGTTCGGCTATAGCAAGAACGCTATCCCGTAAGACAACATCCTATGTACAAAGAGATTATTTATTGATGACCACCGAGACTACATTTAAAATTAACATGCACACTGCTGGCGTGGAAAGAACACTAAGAACGGTACGACTTGAGGAATAGATCCTTCAGCAAGTTGTAGATAAACCTTCGATTAGCACGCGTGAAATGGCACAAGAGTGCAACTCACGCTTCCTTTTGGCGGGTATTACATGAGCAAACACTTTATCCATACCATTTCCAGAAATACCAAGGTTTGACTGCAGCCGATTTTCAGCCAAGAAATCAGTTTTATCAGTGGCGGCTGCATCAGATTCTTAAGCAACCGAATTTTTTAGGTTTTATTTTGTGGACAGATGAGGCAAGTTTCACAAGAGATGTCATATTCAACAGTAAGAATGGCCATACTTGGATGGGAAAATATCCACACGCGACATTATTTAAAAGTTAACAACAACGTTGGTTTTTTAACGTTCGTTGATGATTTTTGATGGGGCTATACCTCAGCTAGATCGTTTAACGAGAGTTATTTACACAACTTTATTTAATAAAGATCTTCCGGAAATTTTTAAAAACGTACGGCAGAATGCCTGCACACTTTACAACTATACCGTCCGTCAGTATTTCGATCAATTACTTTAGATTTTTTATGTAGGAATGTGTAAAATCGATGATTTACTAATGTTTAGTAGAAATACAGCAAGAAATGGTTATCTCATAATTCCGAAAAGAAAACTTAAATTAACGTCAGCTTAGCTACATAAAAGAGTCCTTGGGGATTAAAATGCTACTTAAATTAGAGGGTCTCTCTTACAAATTACAAAATTGTGTTGCCAAAACATAGAGGAATTTAAGAATAGAGTATTTTGTGACGTGTTTAATAAAACATATATATTAAAAATATGAAATAATCTTTGGAAATAATAAAATTATGGTTCTTCATATTCTGCTTCAGAAGACTTGCAAGTTTTGTGAAGATATCAATTATGTTATCAAGCTCCTACATTGTTTTCTTTCTCCCTACAATATGATTTAATATATTCTTGCCAATTCTTACAGGTTACTTCAAATATTTACTTTTTAAATAAGTGTTTAATATCTGGTAATTTAAAAGCTGTGTTATTTCTAGCAACATAACATTTAATTTGAGGCCATATTAATTATATTGGATTAAGCTCAAAGTGGTAGGTTTTAGGCAATTTCCTCAATAATGTAGTTTTGCTCTTAACAATTGTTAACAATTCTGTGTCGTCGTTAAAGGCTATATTTTTAGAACTTAACCATGTTGCAATTTCACCTTTTTTTTATTTGGTGGTTGGTCAAGTTTTAGGTAATCTGGAGTACTCGTTGTAACTTGTACCGTCCATTACAGTAAGCGAATCTTTCGGTATTAATTCAATCATTTATTCGGAATATTCTTCAAATATGTCTCCATTAATTTCTTCGTGATAATCAACGGTTTTCTTTGAATTTGAAGTGAAAGTAAACCACTCTCAAGAAAACCATTCATACTGCCTACATGACCAACAATTATCACTGCACCTTTACTGTGGGTTTTTTAATACCAGTAGTAAATCCCTGTAAAAACGTTTCTTGAGATGAGTTTATATTTTTAAACTTTTCCTTCATAATGTTCTGCATTAACTAAAGTTTTGTTTAAATATAAAAAGTTCTTGGCTTTAGTAAGATTACTTCACCTAATTTTTCCTCTTTTAAAACTGTATATATCGTAGATTTTTTATATTTAATTGTTTTAGATAACATTTCAACTATGGTGTCAACAGTATTTGAATGATTATGTGGTGAATATTCAAAAGTTCTATTTTTTATAAATATTGAAAACTAAATACTGTATTTTTACGAGTCTGTATTTTTGTTTAAGAAAATATCAATTACCAGTGGACACCTTTGCCTTTAATATTATCCCTTTCTATTACGGTTACGGCTTTGACCGGCCTTAATACTCTTAGATACTCTGCTATAACAATGAAAGATAGTCAATTTTTACGATAGTCCGAGAAATGTCTGAAATTTTATACTGAAGTCATCGAAAACCATTTACAAATATTGAAAAATTACCCCATATACCGTACTATGATTTGCATCCTAAATTAGGAATTATCACGAAATATTTCTGAGAATTTACGCTCTCTTTATGTTCAAATAAATGATAACAAATTATACAGTGTGTACATAAAGTATAGAATAAATTCATTTCAAGCTAAACAAACAATTTTGAGGAAAAATTTTGAGATAGATCGGTTTTTGATTTTAATTTAATGCATTTTTACATAACAATTAAATGTACAAGGTAAACCATTTGTAAGTAACGATGTCATCAACATTTTTTAAATGGCACACCCTGTATAGTTTTTTTTAGATTGCAAATTTCAAGACCATTCCAAAAATTTATCATATTTATTATTATATAGTAATAGTTTTGAAGATACGATAATTTTAAAATTAAAACCGGCATACCTTTGGTTATCATTATTGAAAAAATTTGTAACATGTAAAAAGTTGTAATAATAACTCAGTAGACTACTCTTTAATACTCACTAATAACAGTGACACTTGTGAAATGTACTACCAGTTTAGTAATTCTAAATTTGCTTGTTGACACTTTGAAAATGCGTTTATCTATAAAACAAAGGATTGAAGTTCTTATGTTAGTTAATTGGTTGTGGCGATAACATGCGAACTCAAGAATAGAATATGTTATGTTTAATGATAAATATCCAGAACAACCTATAAGTCAGTCAATAGTAAGCAAAATTGAAAAAAAAAATTAGGGAGGTTGGTACCGCAGAAGATCTACCTAAATCAGGCCGTTTATCATTTGCCGAGGATACTAAATTAAACGTTTTATTGGCTATGGAAAAAAATTCACACAACAGCGTTCAGTAAGTTAGTCGAGAAGATGATGTTCTTTTGACTTCTATTCATAAAGTATTAAAACATGAAAAGTGGCATCCCTTTAAGATGCACCTTGTACAAGAACTATCAGATGACGACCCGGATCGTAGAATGGAATTTAGCGAAACTTTGATGGATAAGTAGTAATGATCCACTTTTCGCAAAAAACGTTAGTTTTTCTGGTGAATGTACATTTACGTTAAACGGTGAAGTCAATAGAGAGAATTGTAGATATTGGGCAAAATAAAATCGTAAATGGATGAGACAATATCACACTCAATATCCACAGAAAATTTATGTTCAGGCAGGAATTGTTCGAAATAAAATTATTGGACCCTATTTTTTTGATGGAACTGTAAACGAGTCAACTTATCTGCAATTTTTAATGAACTTTTTGATTCCAACTTTAATGCATTTATTCCCCGGTGCAAACATTACTGGAAATATCGATGAAAGTCTGTGGTATGAACAAGATGGGGTGCCACCACATAATGTAACCGCCTTTAGAACATATCTTGACGAAGTTTTCTCCAATAAGTGAATCGTAGATGAGGACCCATTGAGTGTCCACCTAGATCACCAGATTTCACGCCATTAGATTTCTTTTTGTGGGGTCATTTGTTTGTTTAGCTTAAAATGAATTTATTTGATACTTTATGTTCACACTGTATATTGTTAACAGAGCCAACAGATATGTTGATAAGACTGGACTATGTTCACAATGTTTATTTCAAATTACAAGGGCCACCCCTTGACACAATAGCACAGAAACGATTCGGTGAGTTTGAATAAGTCATTCCTGATACGAAAAAGACCTAGAAGAAAAACCAACAATCGCATTGTTTTCCGCTGGCAAAGTGTTAATGCAATTGTGTTGAGTAAGAATGGATCCGGAACCTCTTCCTTTTAAAGGAAACAATAGAAAAAAGAAAGAAACGGTTTTGTAGTTTCTGAAAGTTCGAAGGCGTATTTTTAGAATAGTCGGAACAATTGAATTTGATTTGCAAAGTGTTCGATCGAAGAATGTTTGACTAGGGTCAATTCGTTTTAAATAGGGAAGTGAAGTTGTTTACAAAATCTGGGCTAGACAGTCGCTCACTATATTTATTGTTTATCGTATTATATATGATTTAATACTACATTTAATTTTCAATTAAATTATTATTACTATTATTAAATCATTTCCTGTAAAGAAATAAATGGTTGTACCGAATAAATTTGTGTAGTTTTTACCAAATGTTGATAGGTCCAATAATCTAATTTTTTGTCTAAAACAAACTGACTTTTTTGAGGACAAACATATTAAACCAATATAGGATCCTATATTGATAAATCATTGACTGTTCTTTGAACTTTTTAAAAGATACATTTGGACTTGTTATTAAAATATGTTGTATTACTATCATGGGGATCTAAAAATCCCCATCCTGTATAATAGTAAAAGTTCCTTCAATATTTAGTTAATTATGTTTAGTATTATTTTAAGCTCTTACAATTCTGCATGAATGAAAACCGAATCATGGCGTCCTTTTAATCTGTTTCACGTGAATGTGTGTAAAAAGCTTTTTAACGAAAACTCGCAAAAGCAAAGGGAAAAAATATATATGAACTATTGTTCTATTCATACTGAACTGAAACAAATTACAGGCAGCAGGTTATTAGAAGGACTTTTAGGTAAAAAAATATTGGGACTATAAAAGATTGGAGTAGAGATGTAATCTTTTACTAAACCTTTGATGTTTGAAAATAAAAAAGGAATATGAAGAGTAAAGGGAATAATTTATGTTCTCCCATCATTTGTAAATACAGTAGGAATTTTATAATATTATATGTCACTGATTGTATCCATAGAGAATCATTTAAAATATTTAAATTAAATTATGGGTTTAATCCAATATAAGCTTACAAAGTGGCTACTACTCCACCAGATATATGATTAGTTAACATAAAACTAAATGTCTAAGATTACTTATCGTACTTATAAGAGGCTATTTACTGTTAAACAAAATAAACTACATCAAAAAATTTATGTTTATTACTAAAGGTTCATTTTATACATACTATATGGTTTAAATAACATTAACCACTGACTTCGTTTTTTATTTCAAGTGGACGTTTGTAAAGAAATACATAATTTGTTTGTTTATTAATTGATTCATAGTTCATCTGCAATTTCTGTTTGAGAATTGGTTTAATTTCTATGCTGCAAAAACATTTTCACGATCATAATATTTTTTGATTAGCAGTTAAGTGATTCTAATACATTTTGCGCAGACATCCGCAACACACTTAGATAATGCTTGATTTCACATACTTTTTCATCGGTGTATTTATCTTTGTCAATATATTTATTTTTTTATATAATATTGAGGATTACTGCTTTCGGAGGACTGCATCATTTTTGAAATATTACTCAATGTTTCGCCGTCTATCACAAGTGGCTTTTTCAAGAGGTGAGATGTGTACGGTTACTCAACTACTCAACGTAGTCAAAAACAAAACAAATCTTGTAACAGTTTTACTTAAAATCTCCAAAATTTATTCAATAGCATTGAAATCGCAATAATATTGTGGTTATCGCATTACGTCTTGCCAATATTTCTGGACAACAGCTCTACCATTCCAATAACATAATCCGCATCTGCATATTCTAAATTTGAAAAATGATGTGCCATTTCAAATAAATTAAAACGAAACCTACTTTATCGTTATTATAGAATAGACAGAAGATAAATAATTGGTCATTTATATTTTACGGTTTATAAACTTTATTTATTATAGAAAAACTACCGGTTTCTTCGCAAAATGGCTGACATCTTGACATCTTCAGGTTCAATCACACACATTCAATGTTGTAACGTTGTCGAATGGACGATTATAAATCTTTTACCAACCTATTTCACTATGCACAAATAACACATGCGAAAAAGGTGAAATTGACGAGATTATCACCTAGCATGTTTCAGAATTCTTCATTTTATCTTAAGTTTTTAATTATTTTTAATATGTTTAGTTTTTGTCACTTCTCTAAACCATGTAATGCTAATAATTAAATGACTATAGCAGCATGTACACAAAATCTGTTAAAAAAGTTTGAACATTGTGTCGTCAATTTATATGGTCATCAATTTGAACATTTATTTTAATTTTTTCTCTAATTGCTGGTTTTTAATAAACTAATTTATTTTTGGTACTATTATTCGAAACCATGCAGCTGTCTGTTTAATGTTCTATTATCATTACTGCACAATAGAATCATGACAAGTGTGGCATCGTTAAATATGTTTTCGAAAGATATAACAATAATATACTATACCAGTTGTCCCATTTAAAAAAAATTCTTGGGACCATGTAACTGCAAATGAGAGGAAAAACTGCAAAATTTCATACTTGTCATGTGAACAGTTTTCGAGATATTGGACTGTCAAAACGTCCTGGGACACCCTGTATATTCTAGAAGTATGTAAAGTTCCTAATGACTCACTCTAAAACATGATTTAGTAGTGTTTCTTAGATATGGTTGATATTTTCATTTGTCCTATATTTAGAAATATTTTTTCAATTTAAGCAAAAACGTATCTTTAACGACTTTCAAGCTTTTTCTTTTCTAGGATCGATTCACTAGTACCTATGAAATAAAAATGAAATGTATCCGGCAAAAATTGATTAATTTTTTGCATATTAAGTAAGAAAAGGTTTTTAAAATTCAACGGCGAGTGGATCGACTCCTGCTAGATATGAGTTATTAAATGGGTCAGCTGGTAATGCACTCGGTCTGGCGGCGGCAGTATTATCGGGCAATGAAGCATTTTACGGTCAGGGCGGCTAATGAAAACATTTTATTAGTCACTGATTAATGGCGAGAGGGCACGAATTGCATCAATTACTGCGGCGGATCTCGGTGCAAACTCACAAATCACCGTTATCGGCCGCGAAATAATATAAACATGTCGCCTATTCGGATGTTTATGTAAACACTGTAGCGATTCGTGATGGGATTTCACTTTGGAAGTACCAACGTACTGATAAGTTGGCCGCTTTTCCAACCCATATCTGATAAAATTTTACTCAATACGCGGAGAATGTAATGGCTTAATTTCATGGGCGTGCATGTGCCAACAAATGGTTGGTAAAAAAAGTGATTGAATAAGATTGCTAGTACGTCTTTAAAATTATAATTAGAGTACATGTATTACACTATAACTTATTTATTAGATCACTTTATTGTTCCTAAATTAGGAAAAAGCTTATTTGATTGCACCCAAAGAGTTATTCCGGAAAAATCACAGTTTTAGTAGACTGTGGAATTTAAATGTTTTGCGGTGGTAGTTTTGCCACTTCCACAGCAGAATATCATTTATTACTGTCATTTTCATTAGGTGTGGCATGCAGGTCTAGTGCATAAACTTCATAGAATACTACCGAAACAATACGTAGAGCTTTTGACATCATATATCACAGACAGATTCTTCAGAATTAAACAGGAAGATGCGTATTCCAGCTTAAAAGAAATAAATGCGGGTGTACCTCAAGGCAGTGTGGTAGGCCCTATTCTCTATTTATTGTACACTAGCGACATTCCACGACTGGAAGATGTAAAAATTGCCACATTTGCAGACGATACAGCACTCCTTGCAGTAGATCAAGATCGGGACGTCTCCTGTATAAAATTGCAGTCAGCTACTAATGCAATACTTGAATGGACTAAACAATGGAAAGTCAAGCTTAACGAAAATAAATCGATCCATGTCAAATTTACCAACAAAAGACTAGTCAATCCACCACCCCTATATATCTGTGACAACTTGGTACCATATAGTAACAATGCTAAGTATCTTGGCATGACTCTTGACACTAAGCTCAGATGGAAAGCCCATGTAAAAAAGAAAAGAACCGAACTTGGACTAAAATATAGACAGCATTATTGGCTTATTGGAAGGAATTCCAAGTTGTCATTGCACAATAAGAAACTTATCTACAATCAAATTCTGAAACCAGTGTGGCTTTATGGTATTGAACTATGGGGTTGTGCCAAAGATAGCAATATAAAGATTATTCAAACATTTCAGAACAAAGTGCTGCGTAACATGACAAACGCTCCTTTGTATATACGCAACAGTGACCTACATAGAGACCTCGGTATCCCAATGGTTAAGGATGAAATTAAAAGGTCTGCTGGTAAACATGAAGCCAGGCTACACCTCCATGAAAATGTAGAAGCCCTTCAGCTGCTGGACAATCAGCATCTAGTTCGAAGACTGAAGAGGACCAAGCCATTCGAACTCGTGTAAAGCTGTGTTTTAAAAAAAGCAGAGTATAGTGCGCGAGTTTGTGTACATGTAGTCAGAACAACCTAAAGGACATCGTTGAAAGAAATTTAGTAGCATATAAGTATTTAGTTTTAAGATTTTACCAGACCTAAATTAATGGTTGATCAATAGTGATCAGTTTTAATACTCAAACGCCGGACAGCGTCATTTAAAAAAAAAAAAAAAAAAATTTCATATCAACAAAAACCTTAAAATTATACTTTAACAAAAAAATACTACAGAATTTATTGAAAATATTATCCTTCTACCAACTCTTCTTCACAATCCAGCAAAACTTTTTATAATATTTATGTAAAACCGACATACCAACAGAAACGAAATTCAACAGATGGACATTTTGTTCAATCAAATTAGATTCATGGAATCAAAGTAAAGACAATAGGCCACGATAGTCGTGACGCCGCAAAACAGTTGGCTAACCTGAAATTTGTTTCCAAACAATAACAATTTCCATGCGCAAATTTTCAAATCGTATACAACTTGTTTGTTGTTGTTTATGCTGTGTTTTGAAGAATGTTGTTAATTATATTTTTGTGTTTTGGGCTTTGAAAAAATGTATAAAATGTCTTTTAATTAATAAAATATACAGAAAAAACTTAATCAAATACAAAATAATAACAGCATGACATCAATTAAGTGTAGGTTTGTGTTTAGTGTCAATGCGTTGTTTTGCGTAATATGACTTATCTGGTTATTGTAATCTATAAGCTCGTAAGTGCTCATAGTACCGTGTGTTAAAAGTACCTGGCGAAGATAGCTGGCGTTACAATCAGGATAATTTAGTTTGGAAATACTCAATTTTGAAAATTTATTAATTTTAGATTTCACATTTAATAATAATGAACCTACATTATTTCCCACTTTAAAAGATATTCTTGAAGATGTTGTACGAGATATAATTTTTGATATTTTGTTCGAAATATGTCCAAAATATATATAAAAAAAAAACAGGTTGTTTCGGAAAAATCAGGTGAACGGCAACCTTTTCATCCTTTTTATTAATCAACCTGTTTATTAGAAGTAATGGATAATCGAGTGGAGTTCCAAGAGTTTGTAATGTTTTCATTTGTTAAATTTCTCAATGAAGCTGGATCAATAATTGATTATAGGATTTTTAATACAAATCCCGTTGCACGTCATATATCAATTATGAGATCACGACCCTGCAGTGTTGTCGGCTTGTCTAAATTGTCGAGGAATGTAGGAAGTTTCAAAAATGTAAGGTTAGGTTATGTTGTCACGCTCCCATTCAAAGTACTGTATTAATGAATATACAAGCTCTTTACAACGACTATTTAGTTTTTTTGGCACTTTGTAGAAATAAACGTCAATAATCAGCTTATTCACACTATGTTTGTTTTGAAAAAAACAGTTTTTTTTATAAGTTAACTATCTAGCAAAGCAAAAAAATAAAGACAATATTATATAATTACCGAAAACGTGGTGAAAACACACAACTGGTTGACGGCCGGACGTCAGAAATCGTTGAAATATTTCAATCTAAATACTCGACAACGTCGCATCAAGGCATGCCAATCGCTACAATGTCATTTCTTCATCATAAATACGAGTCTCATGGGCGTAGAAAATTTCAAAATTATTTAATGTAAATTATGGTTTTTTGAGTACTAAACATATAATAATGATTTATAAACTTTATATTATAAAGAATAAGACGTATATAAGCCAATATAATTGAAATAATTCTAAAATTATCAAAATAATTACGATTACTTTTTCGGTTTTTTAGTACTGTGACTACGTTCATGAGTCCTCGTGAATTTTCGTGATGTTTGGTATGATTTATCTTAGTTAGGGAAATTTTAATTAGTTGGCAGTACTATGACGAAAGAGGTACGTCACTCCTGACGTGCAACGGTATTTGTACTAAAAATCCTATATCTAGTGAATGTGTTCTTTTAAGAACTTTTAAAAGATTTAGATAATTTACCCAATGTTCTTTATAATCTTATGTAAACTATTCTACGTTTAAGGGAATATAAATAAGCATTTTCATTAGCTAACAGTTAATTGTTTATGCTTATGCTTATAATCATCCTTAAACCAAAAAACATCTCCATAGACATTTTTTTTCTAATAATAAAAAAAGCAATTTTATACCAATATTTATAAGGAGCATTATACGAAAATAATAATATATTTCTGTGCCTAGGTATTAATATCAAACTGATGCGGAAATGGGCCGGGAAGTTAATGAACTAACGGAACTTAATGTAACGTTTGTGCTTTATATTATTTTATTAGTTGCTTTATTAATTTAACATTAAATTCGCAAATTATTGTAAAGGTTTTCCACAGTACATAACATAAGATGTGTACGTATATTTTTAAAACAAGAGACAATTTTCAATTATAATAATACAGAAAACTAGAATTGCAAAAATAAAAATAATGAATCAGATTTGAACGGTATAGAAGAGAATGTTGGAAGGATTAGACAAGCGATACTGAGGAGCCCTCGTTGTCATTCAGCAAAGTAATGCCATGTCCAAAACAATTAGAAAAAACAAAAACTTTCGAGTTTTTCAACAATTCTGCAACAGAGCTGAAACATTTCAACGAGGATTTTGTCTCTGCTCTGTTTTGTCTCCGGATTTTGCAATAATCGCGAGTCCCGTTTCTTGACTCAAAATTTTGTTGCTTTGAAAGTTTCTAAGAAGTTGTATTTTTATTTTGTTTCCCGTTTCTGTTTTGTCTTTTTGGTCTGGATGCGGGATAGATTGTTTCGGGCGGGTACAGAATAATTTCGATTAATATTGAATCTCCGGTGGAATTCACGCTGTACTGTAATCACGGACTCGCCACTCTTAACAAAGCAATTATTGGCAAATATGCGTTGTCTTAATGCCCATGTTGTAGCTGAAAATGAAATGCTTTGAGTCAAGAAACGGATTGTAACATGCAGCACGCCCCTCTCTAAAAACATTTAGTTCCTATGCCCCACCCTGTACATTATTGATTATTAAGCTTTATTTTTTTAAAAATTCAATAATGTCACTATTGCTATATTTAAAAAATGCGTATAAAATATTGGGAAAAAAGATCTAAACTTGACTGGTACCTATTTGAACCCGTAGACTCCAAATATGTTTTTTAGTTTTTACATTATTTCTGGTAAAAACGGAAGTCGCTCATTTTAAAATTTTACATTTGATAATTTCAAACTGCCTGTAAAATTAAAAAAAAAGTCGTAAAACCATTCAAATTTATAGGGGTCGCCTACAGCTCATTTATAACAGGTATTATATTTTTGTTTTTCGTTTATATTTAGTGGTACTTAAGGGTTATTCATGGATAAATATTATTTTCGTATTTATAGAATAATTTAATACCATTCTAGATACATTTGAGCAAATACATGACGCGGTTTGTTTTTTTAACAAAATAGGCTCATTGTTTTTATTTTCGCAGACTGTATACATTTCAGTAATACAGCACAACACAAACTAAATAACTAATCAAAATCTGTGCAAAAATTTACGTCGCACAGAATACTGAACTTTTAGATTCCAGGAACCCTACTTGAGAAAGTAAGTCGGTATGAAAATAACTTTTTTCGATTTTTTTTTAATTAATTTTTGGGAATCTCAACTTTATCTGGAGGTAAAGAAAATGAAGGAATATGTCGGACTGGGGAGACTTCACAAGTTAAAATTTCTTGGTAGTGCACTACATAATAATATTATGTATTTAAACCCGACACGAATTGATTAAATATGAATAATCAGTTCTGATTTCTAGTCTGAATGAGCTGAATGGTGTCTAACGTTTAAATTAGCCATTAGGCTCTTTTACTTAGAACCATCTGAATCAATATGTAGCTTATTTGAATTAAAGGAATATCAGAATACTATCAAATATTAGTTATTATCTTTGTTTACAGTTTTCTCAGCTGACAATTGTAGGTTACTGTTTCAACGCTTGACACAGTCTCTAGGTTAAGACGATCGATACATATTTTGGGTGTCGGGGTTAAATTCCGAACAGACTCAGTCACTGATGCGTATGCGCTGTTTTTTTCGGGAAGTGAGAGAGGACGAAGTAATGGAAGAGAAAGACTTATAGGCAGTGGCTAAAGTGTTCATCTAGGAATTGGTTGTTTGAAGTGCTACAATTTGTTTGTTTCCCAGTGGACGCACTTCTGAAAGGAGGATTTGATGTAAATGGCAACAGCTTCATGCACGAGGTAAAATTCAGTTTTCCTTTTCATCTAGCACAATTATTAAACCGTTTGGGTTTTAACAGTTGGTCTTTTTCTAGGAGATTTGTTGGATGAATTAATCTGCCGTTTTGGACGTTAGCATGGTTTGGTTAGATTCATCATTACTTTTTTTGGAAAGCAGAAAAAGTCCCCAAAAGCATTGGAATCTAAAGACATTTGGATAGGTAAACGATCTGATAATTTATTTAGTAGTAGTAGTAATTTAGTTTTTTGTATTAGGGTTTTTATCTACGTCTTTCATCTTCGTTTTCGTTTTTCGACTTTAATTTTATCGTTGACAACTTTTGACCTTCAATTTGAAATCAGATTTTTCCCCCGGTCTTACATTGGAAGGGCCATGGCCATGGAAGTGGTTATCATTCTTGGCCGTCTGAAAAATCTAAATTAACATCCTGAAGGCGGATTTCACGACCTTGGATGGGCCGGGGAAAAGGGGTTTGGAAAATCAAAACCTTATATTAATGATTTAAATCTCATCAGATTTTAATGATAGAATTATTTGTTTTTATATTTTTTACATATTTTACATGGAAATTTTGTTTTAACTCATTTACAGTTTGTAGATTGAATTTATCCTTTTTTTTAAATATATTGAAAAGTCGTAAATATCGCGGCCAATTTGGTGGGTATCCATTTCTGTCTGCCCTAGGTAAAACATTTTGCTGTATTGTGTTTAGCTACGAGTAATTTTTAATCTCTGACATTCGAGCGCCAGGTATTCTATACAAGTAATATTAATATTCTAAATTATAAACATATAAGAACAGTTTGTAAATTCTCTTCTAAGCTTAGAACGCTGGTCCTTTATTCTTAGGAACTCGTAAGCATACGATCATATGTAATCGGAGATTACTAAATTTTCCCGGCCTATAACTGGAAGGAAGAACAATTATTGTTATTTTTATCGTCTCAAGATAGTACTTCCCTCTTTTGTTGTGCACAAAATTGTCCACCCCATTAGAGAAGTCTTAACTAATATTAATAAAATCTATTATTTATTATAATTGTGTGTCAGTTATCATTTTTCTAACTCCAAAGCTTCATTATTATTTTGTTTTAAGTAAGAGTTTGCATAAGAGTCAAATGGATACAAACTAGAATGGTTCTTTGAATTAGTGGTGGATTGTTGATGAATTCCCTCAGAATTTGAAAATTAATCTGGCCCTCGGTTTATAATCTTTTCACTCAATTTCTTTATAGCTCACCCCTTTCTTTGACTTGAGACTAGCCCGGCATCCAAGTTTGATAGATCGTAGTAACCACTCCATGTTGAGATCATTTGCTTAGTTATTACTGTTACATTAAGAGTGGTGGTTGCTATCAAACTTCTCTTGCGTACGAATTATTGTACCCAGTGATTCATTTTGTTCTTTATCTCGGCTAAATCCTACTTCACAGCCTCACTTTTCTGCTGCCAGGCATCTAACTTTTTTTATAATCATTGTAGACGTATACTCTAGAAACTAGACCAAACGAAGTCTTCCCGAATTTTTGAGATACCGCCTGGTGAGCTAACTAGAGAATGTAAACATATTCGTCTATTGAGTAATACGTACACATTACCCGAACGAATTAATTTGTAACAATTTGTTCGTCTTCGTTTTTTATATGAATACGCATTCTAGAAGGTTCAATCGCAACTAAAGAATTTTCAACTGGCTACGCTTGATAAAAAGTCATATTTAGAGACCCGCTAATTTTTTTCTGGAAATAATTCACAACTGGTGCTTTGTTTGATTGCAGTATATAATAAGAGTGACATAGACATTTAGAAAGTTAGAAAAAATGTGTATTTTTTCTAATTAAAGAAAATAAAAGTATGTACCCAACATTTAATTAGGGACTTTTTAACTTCCGTTTTATTAGAAAATTGAAATGTAAAATTTTTGAACTTAACTCTTCAAAATATTATCAATTAATGCCACTACCAAATAACAAAAAAATTAGATTGGGTTTGCACCAGTAATATGCGAATGGATCTCTTCTTTTTTTTTAACTTTCTTAGTGTCTATTGAATATTTATTCTATATGAAAGAGATTAAAAATAAAGAATTATTTTGAGAGTATTTTAAATTTTGCATTGAATCTTATAGTAATATTAGGTATATGCTGTAGAAATTTAAAGAATTAATTCCTGATAATGGATCGCCAAAACTCAAATGAATGCATAATAAAGTCATGTACGCAATTTTATTACCAATTAGAAATGTGGTCAAAAGAATAAAGGGCAAAGTGTTCACTCATCGCGTCGTATTTTAAAATAGTCCTAAATCGAAATGGTTCGGTGAATACATATAGACCAGGTCTAGGTCAGACATTTTTATCGGTTGTAGGTGTTGTACTCGTATATTAGTTCCAAATCTCATATTTCTTTTATTCAATAGATAATCGTGTCTTTTTTTAATGTAATAATACTAATAATTGATTGGTTTTAAAAAACATTCGTAATTACTTAAGTGAATGTCCTATTTTTAGGGAATGATATAAAAATAGCCATTAGGCTAAGTATCGTTCAAACGGACTACAAATAAAGGCCTTTTATTATTTTGTTATTATTATTATATTCGATTTATTCTGATATTCACTTTATAACAAAAATTACACACTTTTAATAAAAGAGGTTTATTTTTGGCCATATTTACTTTGTTTTAAAATAAGTATAGAAGTACAAACATTTGTTCTTGAAACAACTGTCAGTTTTATTTAAGTTTGAGTGGTTGTAAATGGTTTTGCTTTTTATCATTTACATTCATTTGTAGAGACAAAACATGTATTCTAAAAATAATTGTTTTCATTCTGTAAAATAAAGTTCTATTTAAGGAAGCCCTTTTGTTTGAAAATAATTCAATCAATATTTTGTTTGATCTGGAGAAACAGGAAAATCTTAATAGAATTAATTCACTTGATTAAATATTTTACACAAAGCCCTTTCATAATTATTTTAAGGCAGTTTCAATTTAAAATAGGCCAAAAAAATATTTAATTAGAAAGGACAAATATATTTGTTATATACTCTGTGTTCATTTAAAAACGATCCACTCGGAATATCTTAAAACCAAATAAACAAAAAAGTCGAAACAATGCAGTTTCTAAATTGAGAGGGACAATTTTTGACACTATTAATGCAAATATCACAATTATCGCCTTCCGTTTGAAGTCATCTCTAGATTTTCTCTAAATGGCACCAGGTATAAAATGATCGTTTGAAAATTTTTAAAAATTTTTAGATAAAAAGGCTTAAGATGATCAACATTTATAAATATACTGTAATACTGATTCGTACTGTAAACTTACCACTTTACTACTAAATTTTAGCGTCAATTGTCTCATATATATATATATATATATATATACAGGGTGCGGCATTAGTACGTCGAAGTACGATATATCCGTTATTAAAGGAGATATCAAAAAAAGTTATTTACTAAAAGTGTAGGCAGTCTAGAGATTCGCATTTTAAAATTAGTCCCAAATATATAGTGTGTTCAGGAACGCAGTGCCAGACAAACATTTTGTTTTTTAAATAGAACACTTTGTACATTTTTATATTTTCATAAACCTCTTGCCGAGCTAATTTCAACGATGTTTAATAAAGGATCTACAGCCACCTGAAAATCACATTTTTTTTTAATTTAGATGTATGTAGCAGCCAAACCGTTAAAAATCAATAAAAACGGCTTACATGTTCCTATCCTAACGTTTCAAGTTCTATGCTACGGCATTAAAAAATATTTGATACAGAGTGATTAAAAATCATATATTCTTGGCCTCTCGGACATTCCGAATAATTCATGTAGATGGAAGATTGTCGTAGTGAGGTCTTTATGCCTTCATGTCGTAACTACAAAGATACTTACTATAATTGTTTCTATTGTTATTACTATTAATATTATTAGTATTATTATTATAACCGGCGTTCTCACAGCCAGTGTAACCAAACCGTTACAATACAAATTGGACCTGCTACTTTTAGAACAAAACTTTTTAATTTTAATTTTTGCAGTGTACTAGAATTTTTTTTTGTTTTCTTGCTGTATTGACATTATATCCTGAATAAAAATCAGGTATAAGTATAATTGGCGGAAGCCAATTAAAGGTTAAAGAAATATCTCGGTGGAATAAGCGTTATTAATATTACCTGCGCTTAATGAAATACAAATAACAATGGTAAGAAACCGTAACGAGGAAAATCGATGGTGAGCAAAAGCTGGGCCTATCCATAAAATGAACGAGAGTAAATCATAATTTGCTTTCTGTATTTCATTATACGAAATAAAAAGTCAGAAAACATAAATCATATCTTAATAAGAGAAGAGAGTTTAAGACGGCTGTGAAATGAATAATTGCTTTTTCCAAGTTTAATTGAAATCACTTTTTGTCTCCGTTTTCGACTGCCTTTTCCCCAAATTAATTATCATTTCGCGAAATTTTCCTCATTATTTTATGGCGATGTCACTATCAATTCCCTTTTAAATCCAACATATTTAATTAATATCCTGAGAAAACTCTCTGTCAAGGGCGATTTAGCTTTAAAAACCGCTAAGTGGTCGCCAAATCTAATTAATTTTCAATTTTTTGAATTGTCATTTCAACTTGCAAGTGGACATCGGATTTAAATTTTTGCTGATAAAACAAATAAAAATTGAAAATACTTATTCCACTAAAGAAGATCAAGAATAAAGAGTTTAGCTTATAATAAACTTTTTAGTGGCATATTCTGAATTTAATTTTACGTAAACTTTAAAGTAGCTGAATCCAATTAAAAGTTTCTGTATGACTATCAAAAATTAAATTTATTTAATCTCCTCCAACTTAAAATTAATTACAAAATAAGGCAATAAGTTTTATTTTACCCGAAAAATTATAAATTAAAATTATTGCAAACAAATTTTTATACAGATTGAATAATGGAAATCGAACACTAGTTAGACCGAAACTTGAAGGCAAGAAAGAAAAAGTTTTTATTTATTTATTTATTCCTTTCGATGACAACTGTTTCTCAGTAAAATGTTAGCCATTTATAGTAAATAACAAGCAAATATTGTTATTATTATTAAATTATAAATATTTTTTTGGCGAATATAATATATTATGTATTTACTTTTGCATATTATGTACTGTAACATTCCAAATTAGTCTAGTAATATATCAAATATATGCATTGATATATTTTTGATTCTTTAACCTATTTTTTTCCTTTGCTTCCAAAAGTTCTGTGATGTATTTTAAATTATTTCACATTTCTTTTAAACGGAAACTTTTACTCTATATTTTAAATTGCTATCCTGCGTACTGTAATAAATAGATAAATGTTTAGCACAACTTACCGATTATGTCCATATCATTTGCCACATTTATAGTTGATGGGTCTTACTTAACTTTTTATTCACTTTGGAATACCGTAAAACTTTGAATTTCTGAATGCATGCATTTTATATAAGACTGTCGAATTCCTAACTTTGCGCCGATTTAACACAACTCCCAAGTCGCTATAACAATTTCCGGTTACGTGAACGCTCGGAATTTGTAATATTCCTCATACGCTCACCTGTAATCTATTTTTCAATAGGTGCAGTAACATTTCTTATAAATGCATAATTGTGCATTATGTATAAATTTCCAGTGCTTTGTTCTGGATATAAAAGTAATATATTTTATTTGTATACTATTAGGACCTATAAGGAAAAATTTATTTTTAGCTTTAGGAATAAACAATTTTGCATAATTTAAAACCCAAAGTGCACATATAAAATTTTATTAGTAATACACAAAGTTGGTAAAAAAAATGTTTTTTTTTTAATAACAGTAAAGTATCTTTATTTTTAATAATATCGAAAATTATTATAAAGAAATTTCTATTTAATCTGATTTTATTATTGTTTTTACATTTAAACTGGTGTTTTGAAGTGCAAAATTTTAGTTTCAATGTAAAACAATGTTAAAAAATATAGCATATTAGAATATCGTTTTCAATTTCGAATTTTTTTATAACAATTTTCTAAATTGTCAAAACTGAAGGTAGTTTATTGGTGTTTCATATTTTTTACTAAGCTACTGCACGATTGATAATATAAAACTTTTTATGGAAAGTAACTTTTATTCTAAACGTAATAAAAAAGTTTTCTATATGGTTTCAACCTAAGTAGAAATAGTAGATAAATAAATAAAATTTTCGCTTAAAAGCAGAGTTTAGAAGTTAAATTGTAAATTTTCTATGAGAGACTTTGCCCTTATAATCAAACCTTATGAATAAAGTCAAAATAACTACAAGAGGGTTAATATTAAGAAAAATGGCGAATGGGAAAATAGTAAAAATTGCATGTATTTGCTCATATAAAAGGCAACAACAATTAAGGTACTTACTATAAAAAATGAAACTTTTAAGAAATTAGATTTTGTTTAATAATTTAATAATATATAAATGTAAGAAAATCTGACAGTAGGATAATGAAGTGTCATTGTTATTCGCATTAAATGGTATTTTATGACAGTTTAGTGAACTTTTTCCTGTAATTAAAATTGCTAAATGCACACAAGTGTTTATCTTTCCCTCATCTTAAGTCATGCAATGTTTTTTAAATGCCAAGATATATGATTTCTCATTTGGATTGCAAAAATGTGTATGTATGTGGGTGTAGTATGACACCACATGTAATAATAGAATTAATTGATAATCATTAAGCATAGGGATTATTCAGCGACAGCTATAAGTGTATTACTAAAGAAATTAACACTTATCACATATCATGTACTTCCAGGAAGTGGCTCGGGCTCTGAAGGACGTTCGGTATATGTAAGGGTACACTTGAGTGTCTCTTCAAAAGTGGCTATTTACATTTTTTTACTATTTTATTTTGTGAAATTTGACTTAAAACGTTGAATTGTTTCTGTTCCCTACCAATTCCTGAATGTTACTCGACTAATTCATATCTACAGATGCACGTAAAATGCATGATTATGATCAAAAGTGGCTATTTACCAGATCGCTAACGCTCCCAATCAAAACTCCCTATTTCGCCTAAAAATATCTTCTCTAAGACACATATACCTGAACAAACGAGATCATTTATTAACAGCGACCCGTCTTTCACATTTATGGAGAGATGTATAATAATGTTGGCAGCCTAAATTGAAATAATTAAATTATGATTGTTGAGGGTTGACTTCTTCAGTCATTATTCAGATATTCGACGGTCAAGGTATGCCTGTCTGGTGCATAAAGAGAAAATCAAAGAGTAAAACGTGAGTATGAATTAATATTATAATTATACTGGATTCGTCACTGTTGTTGTTGCTATATTTTAAGAAGGGTGCTTTTTACTTCTCTTAAAATAGTTATTCCCGATTCTTATAGATTCAACGATAAGGACCTGCCTTGTTTGGCTTTTAAGTAACCTTGTAAACACAAAGAAGGGAGTAAATTTCGGTGTTCTTCCATAGACATACCGCAAGTCATTAAAACCAGAAAAATGTTTTATGGTAAGGAAAGAAAGATTGACTAAGACATTTTTTTGATAAAATGAGAAAATGAGGGCATTTCTTAAAAAACTACAAGCTAAAGTAGCATATTACAATAGAAAGAAGTCTAATCCTTTACCTGTCATCCGAAATGAAACTAAAAAAGTTACTATGGCTCTATAATAATTCTATATTAAAACAATTAAAAATATCGCACACATACCGTGGAGCAATAAAAGAAAAAATGGGAGCGATATCCTGAAAAAAAATGGTCTGGCTTTACACGACAGTTCTGAAACACCTGATATTCCCAGTACGAGGTCATAGTTTCTTACCAGCTGATCGTGTATGTAGACGCAGAAGAAAGCTATTATCATTCTAAAAACTGACTACATTAATATTTTTATCAAATATGGAGATGAAAAATTCTTAGGAGAACATTGGAAGCTCTTCAATGTCAAGATTCTACAACAACCATTAAAAAAGTTGTAGATTACAGCTGAGAATAAATAGTGGAAAATGCAAAATGTTTTCATTAAAGGATTACAGAATTACAAGTTTGAACTAGAAAACATGTTACAATCTCTGCTGTAGACTAATTCCTGCAAAGAAGCCGGATGTAAAGAAATTCCTAACTAAACAATTCGGAGACGAATGGCACACATCACCTCAGTTAGAGTGGTAAAACAATATCTTACCGGAAAGTAAGGATATTATTGACGTCCATGAAAACTGTGAAAAAGATCACTCAGAGGAAAGCTGCATATGTTTGAATATTGGAGATATAAGTCTTGAGTATAATTTGGGCTTAATTAACTACATTGTAAGAATTTGGTATATTTTCGACTTAATTGGGACTTCATGAGTTGATACATTGTGTCTACTATTTAGTTTTTATATTCTAAAAATTATAATATATTTTTCTACTTTTGGGTTCATATTATATTTTTTACTCACAAATACTTTTGCTTATAATTGACTAATTATGATCATTTACGGAACTTTCCTTATCAAAAAAGGCTATATACTTCTGACTTGATCAAAACTGGCTATACAATGCTAGTCAAAAGTCCCCCCTGACTAATACGCAGACTACTTAAAAACAGTTTGTTTTAGTGTCGAAAGTACTTTCGTCCTCAATGGAAATGTTAACGCACAAAATGTGAGGTGGAGGAACACAAATCCACACATCTTTCGTAAAAAACATGGTCAATTTCCAGAAAAAGTAAATGTTTAGGTAGGTCTTTTAGGAAACTACATAGTTAGGCCTATTTTTCTCAATATTAATAAACCGGTCAAGTGTATCTGGAGATATTATAAAATGCAGTTGAACCGCTAATTTTTGAAATTCTGTAAGATAATTCAGATGTATTCGGCAACTTGGAAATAACGTACCAACAAGATGGTGCTTCTAAACATTATTATGATGTAGTAAGATGTTATCTCGATGAGGAATGTCGTGATAGATGGATTGGACAATGGAGGCCGATAGAATAGCCAGCTCGGCCACCGGAGCTGACACCATTAGATTTTTTTCTAAGTGAGTACGCTACAGCACCTGACAGTATTGTCATTTTGAAACAACAAATTATTGAAAAATGTAGGGCAATTTCAGCTGACACATTTGAACGAGTACGACAAGAGTTTATCAATAGGATGCATTACTGTCAGGAAGTAGATGGAGCACGTTCTGAACATTTACTGTGAGATTTTTTTCTTGAAACCTTATTATTTAAATGCAACACTAATAATTTAGGCATTTATTTAATTTCATTAGAATTATAACCGTTCAAAAGATACGAGGGGAAGGGGACTTTTCAAATAACCAAGTTGTATCCAGCACTGTGTTCTAAAATGAAAGTCACACAACGAGTAAGTTAAATTAACGAGTACCGAGTAAATGATAAATTAAATTAAATTTATCCATTGAGCGATGACTAAACCTCACCAGTTCATTATTAAACGTACATATTTGATTCTACTAATAAATATAGAAAAAACCCGGGTAATTATAACTTGCAAAAGACAAAAATGATATAATGACTATTCCATAAAAAGAGTACCAATCGAGGCTAGGGTGAATTATCAACTGGTCTCAAAATACAAAATGTCTTTTTTTTCAATTTACACTTTTTTCCTCTGTGTGTGGCATCAACTGCTAAGGGTTATTAGCCTTCGTGTTCTGAAGGCTTTGTTACTGTTTCCTGGCGCCACTTTAGAACCAGCACTGTTAATTTGAAGCCAACAGTGAATGCTGGGTTGGGAATTACCTTTAGGGACGAGAAAAAATTCTCTTTCGATCACCGGCTCGCGGCTCTACCACTGAGCCACCTACCCCTGATTTACACTTTTAGCGTTAAATTTGCTAATACTAATTTTATGACTTTTAGATTACTAACGAACTTCTGCATTTTAAAAACCTGAACAATATTCCTCTGTTTGGAAATTTAAGCTTATATATAGTAGGACAAAACCCCGCAAAACCTCCAACTTTTTGTATTCAGCATTCACCTAACCTTTGCTCAGTATTCTTACATAAATTACAAAATATTTTTTTAGTATTACATCACAGTAATGAATTATCGTTCTCAAATAAAATATAAACATTTTAACATTTTTTTAATTTTTAAAAACCTTTTAAATTTTTCCAAATGATCCCATAATGAACTTGTAAACTTGAAATAAATTTGAATACTTCTATTGAGATATTCAAGGTTATTCGAAAAAATAAAAATTCTAAGCTTTTATGGAACGGCTCTATTAAAATTTCTAATCTTTCTAATAAAAAGTAGTGTAAAGTTTGTATTTCTTGCAATGGAGTTTTGACAATTCTAGAGAGATTCTAGATTAGATTAAGCAATTAAATTATTAGTTTGTTCAGAAGAATATTATTTTTTTTTAACACCACTGCTTATTATCTGAATACAATACACACGAAAAATTCTTATAATGCTTTTATAATTGTGAAGTATAAATGGCAATTAATAAAAAGTCTAAGATAAAGCTTTCTTAATATTTAAAAAAATAGTTAGGTTAGATAAAAATAATGGGGATCTTTCCAAAAGACCTATAGGTCCAAGTGCTTCTAAATAGAGTTTTGTAGAGTTAAAGCAGGTAATTATGGTATATTTCTGTAGAGTATACAAAACGTCATACCAAGAAATTTAAAATGTTATTAGAGCCACATTTATATATTTTCAAGATAATAGTCACTATACAGAGTGGACCAAAAGCCTGGAAACTGTCAATTATCTCGTAAATTGCTAGTCTGAATTCTACAAAATTGAGGATAAACCTATTTTGGGATACGGAGATTCCAGATTTTTGACATTTGCAATGTTGCTAGATTTGCCGTTTCTCTGATATTATTAGTCACCTTGGTCATTTTTGGAATATTTTCTTCAATACGAGTTCAATCATATGTAACTTTTATGATTTTATGTAGTTTAAAACATCTTTCATAAATAAAACAGAAGTCTGGCAATAATATCAGAGAAAAGGCAAATCTAGCAACATTGCAAATATAATATCTGGAATCTCCGTATCCCAAAATAAGCTTATTCTAAATTTTGTAGAATTCGGACCAGCAATTTACGAGATAATTGGCCGTTTCCAGACTTTTGGACCACTTTGTATACAGCGATGTGTTGACGTACAGTAGGATTTATCAAAGAAATTTGTAACTAAAGCAACATCTTATAAGTTGTAATACTTCGTTCTTCACAAACGCACAATATTTTAAAATTTACTTAAATTATGTAAGCCCCAAGGTTTTAAGTGACTCAACAGTTCCTTTTATATCATTGCACTTGCAACTTAACTCTTTAAAACCCAGAGAAAAACTGCAAGCAATTTTCATAAATAATGAATTCAGTATCTTACGATAATACCTCTTAGCAGAGGCGCACTATTACCTAATACTAAATATAAAATAAAAATGAATTTATACTTTTATGTTGAGAAGTAATAAAATTTTATGAGAATTTAATACAGGTAATATTACACAAAACTAATTAAACGAGTGATATCGTAGTAAGCTATCGTGTTTTGTAAGAACAGCTATCATTAAACTGCCAATCAAAAAAATGTTTTTAAAACCAACCGTAAAAATATCCTGTTAAATAAGAGCTTTATCGTATTAACATCGAAACTGCAGATCGTTTTATAAATTCAGGCTCTAGAATAGCTAAATTAAGTTGTATCCTCTTAAATCATCCTCTCTGCACATTATTTTAAAATGGAAATTTGTAATTTTTCTTAAGGTAATTATTTTTATATAAAAATCGTGTGGAATCAAATGGTGTATATTGAATTACAAATATTTTTTTTATATGGGCATTTTATAAGAAACAAAATATAAATGCCGATTATAAAATCGCAAACTGAAGCTAAATAAAAATACATTCCATATATTTTATTACAACAAAGTAAATTTTTCTGTTCTGGTACGCACCTGAGTCATCCTCAGACGCCAATTATCTTCTCTTCCTCAGATTTTTCCGTTAAATAAGCTGGAACTCGCTTGGAATGTAAAATAATATAAAAATATTAGTAAATCTACATTTAGTCGAGTTTTCCTTTGATTAAAATAAGTCGTTAATAAAGAATATTGCACTGAAAGATAATTAGAATGAAGATGAATTTCATTACATATTTATTTAATAATTAAAAATATAAATAATTTTTTTTTGAAAAACTCCGTCTAATATTAAATTAAGAAATATTAAAATTAGTAAGGGAAATAAAAAAATTCAATAATAATTTCGGCTTCATGTCGAATATTTATAATTCTTACAACACTAGCTTGTCATCTTTTATACTCAGTTACAAAAAATAATTATAAACAATTGTTGTACTTTGAGAATACATTATAATATACCCAGATTTACACTAATCCAATTTTCAAACGAAGGAAAAAAATAACATTGGTTATAGACTCTGAAAATGACGGAGAAATAATAATTACTGCAAACTGTCCACATCATAGTTAAATTCCAGAAAGCAGGTTTTATGCGAAGAAGAAGAAAATTTGCCATATCAATCTCTGGTGATATAGAAATGGCTGATATGATTTACAAGTTGTGAAAAACCACTCGGAAAATCTCATCCTCCACTATTGACGTGGGATGGAAGGCGGTGTTAAACAAAATATATAATATAATATAATCAAAAATTATATCTCGTACAACATCTTCTACAATAGCTTGTGTGTGTGGTAGGGGAGATGGCATTGAGTAACCCACTTGCCACAGAAAGTTTCGACATATTAGTACTACTCTTAACTAGATATCTATTTTACTCCTTCTTAGGAAATCGATCATTCCGTCTAAAATCTTCTTGTTACAGGTTAATAGATGTGATATATTTATGGAAAGTTTATGTTATTATCTATTAGTAATTTTATCAACTGTAATCATTATCACATGAGCAAATATTTGTTTCGGCTAATCCTATTCTGTGGAGATGTGCTTGAAACCTTGCATGATTTAATTTAAGTCTTGTAATTGTTACAGCATAGGATCTGGGTACTCTGTAATCATCAATATGTGGTATTCGATTTGGTAAAATTGGATGTATAAAAGTATAATGATTATTTCAATTTTGAATATATTGTTGCCACTGTGTTGACCACAAATTATATGAATTTTTTTTCCCTGCATTAATGATATCTGTAATGTCATTTGTTACTTGTTTCTAATACAGTTGTCGATTCTTTCGCTAGTTTGCCAAATTTACACAGATGGATCGAAATCACTAAATGGAACAGGTTTTTCTGTTTATGTTTTGAATAACGATATTAAAATTTAACACCGAATACTAGATATATGTTCAGTGTATACGGCAGAAATTATGGCAACTGAATGTGCACTAGAGTGGTTAGTCAATCAAGATAGAACATATAACGCTATAATAATTTCTGATTCTTAGTAATACATCCTTTAAAAATCTTTCAATTTCCAAAATTATGTGTAAGGTACAAAGATATTTTTATTCGTTGCACATAAGATAACAAAAAATTATTCTCGTGAAGGGACACATCGGTATAACAGGTAACAAAAGGACATATAATATCTTCTAAAGTAAGAAATAATGTTGGGTAATTTTTATTACATGTAAAACCTAAAATTAATAAACTTTCAAAATCGGGAATTTACAAACTAAATTGTCCGGATTGTAACGTCATCTATTTTGGCCAGACATTAAGAAATTTTAACATACGCTACTGTGAGCACTTACTAGCTAATAGAATAAAACAACCAGATCAGACCCATTACGCAAATCACCTCATTAACACCAAACACAAACCTACACTTAATAAAACAATGGAAACAACAGTGGAAGAACTTCATATAGGTGACATGAAAGAAGAACTTGATTTTTTGGACGAATATGAAATAAAAAAACACCTAAAATATCCTTAATATACAGTATTAAATGAACAACTTAACGGGAGAAGTTCAATTATCTTAGATCACCTTTTGACTTAAATATCTACATAATACTAACCACATATATTTTTAGAAAAAGAAGCATATGGCTTAATAATGATTGGTTGTGATGTCTATGACATGAAATTATTTACGCTTAGACGATGTGTCAAACTTCTTGTCAATCTTGGAACATGGTATGCCAGATGTCGAAATATGGGTCAGATTTGAATATATTTTTAAAAGGCTTTGGAATACTGTGAAAATTCAGATAAGTATAATTTATCTTTTTCATATTTATGATGAATAATATCCACAAAGTAAGAGTTGAAACAATTAATTTAATAGATTTGTACTTTTCTAATTACTTTGTAAGATGTACTTAAAAAAGTATTTTCTTCTATTTGGATTTTTTTTATACATTTTTCAAAACGATAAAAATTAATCAAAAAACATACATATCCATTTCATGAGTTCCTCAATTTCCATTTATAAGAGTCCATATATCAACGCGAGCAATAAATAAGGAGTCAGAAGTGTCAGAGCAGATAGCTGTCTTCAGACTATAAATGAAAACCAAATACCCTATCACGTTTTCTCGTTTAATATTCGCAACAAACATAAAAAAGTTTTCGCTGCTACACAGCCAGCGCGTGCTGTAAATATCAAGGGAAAGTTATGTCACCAATGTAATATTTTCAATACACCAAAACTGTCCCGATATTAGTCCTCTTTTTTGGGTCACGTTTCGTAATTCCAAGAAAGTGTCATGGCGACAGTGGAAACGGACGAGAAAAATGTTGCGTTATGTGTTTGGCGTAGGCGTAGGGGGATTTTAAGGAAATACTAAATCGTGCCGTCATCAGAAAAGGAAAGTAGGAAGGGAGAGCAGCCAAATTGATGACAGTCAGGTTTTATAAAGGATATTCCACAAGAATCCTTCCTTGAATGTTATTGTCTCGTTGTTTTGGGACCTCCTCTATATTTAACTTTGGACCGTATTCTGAGTAACTGATATTATTTATCAAAAAAGTATTTCTTCGTTCTAATCTTTCACCGTTTCCAACTTTCCAACTAAATTTGTAGTATATGCTACAACAAATTCTTCTAACTATAAAAGTGGTTATATCAATTTATAACACAGTTCTTATTTTTATAATATTTCAGTAGTTGTGTTTCAAATAATATAATAATATAAGCGCTTTCAAAATAATTATTATACAGGGTCTCCTAAGGAATTGTTGTTGATAAAATACAGTGCGTTAAAGTTGATTTTGAACAATTTGAACAAATAACATTACATTAATATTTGAGGAGCTAGATTCAATTCAGTTTATGAATTTTTAGAAATTAATTTTTTTCAATTTCTTATGAGTATGGATAATTACCAGAAGTGAGAATTTCATAAACTCTAGTGTCCTTCAAGAATAATCGACTGTAATAAATATTCTTATTGGTTTAATGCTGGAAACTGTGGTAAAATAATAAAATGACATAACTGGGGTTCCACAAATTCCATGGATTTAACTGAGTCTGTTACAAATAATTTCTACAAACTCAGTTATGTCCACTGATTTGGATCAAAATATATTCATTCTTACTTCTACTAAGAGGAAATGAATCAGACGTTTTCATAAATTTAAAAGTTTAATACGAGGTACAGGAAAAGGAGAAAATACATCATAATGATTCTTTCTACCCTTAGTTTTGAAACCTCTTCATTATAAACGTTAAACATAAAATATGCTTATCTTAAATTTCTACGATTTTTAAACTATTTTAAATATTTTTACGACAATTTTTTCACCAATGTTCTATAGTATATCAATTGTCTTAAAAATATTTAAAGAGTTTTAGAAAACACATGATAATAATAATAATAATAATAAAGGCTTTTCACGATAAAGTTGAAATGAAGGCACAAGGTAAAGAATTGAGGCGTTTTCATGTCTCAGTTTTTTTCCTTCACTTAAAGATAATACTGTGACAGTGCTTCCTTTTAATAAATATTGTATTGTACTTTGTGTTAGTTTATTTTATGTTTGAAATGTAAAAATAGTTTTAAAATTAGCAATTTTAAGACATGTAATTCATTTTGAAAAGAAACTATAAAAATCTATACTTACGTCTCTTACAGTAAGTGGAAGATATGAACCTCCATATTGGTGTTCACGTTTGTTAAGTCTATTACTGTTTGTTAGGATATACTACTACTAAATGCTTATACATTTTAACCCAAAAAGGAATGTCAAAATATCGATAAATGGCAAGTATTTTGGCAAGATCCATTTGGCAACGTTGTAAAGTATAACCAACCCTAAAAATTTCCCCTGTCCGTTAAGTGTAAATCTCTTTAATTCTTATTTTTTTTTGCTATTCTATTTACTTTAAAAATAACTAAAAATGACGTCATTTCAAGTTTATCGTGAAAGACCTTTAATAATAATAATAATAACTCTAGAATATAAGAACAAAGTAGCTTTTATTTGAAAGGCTTTTTGTTGAGTTCGACTAATAATTTTTCCAAAATTGTTAAAGAGGTTATTCGTAGACACGAGTATCATGTCGAAATAAGAATAAAGGGACATGAATAAAAATGAACTGGCACTATATATTAAAACCATAAATTCAGTAACCCCACTCACAATTCCAAATTCGTATCAGCCGGCTATAGGCAATATATCCGTCAAAAAGCCGCCGAAAGGAGGATTGGAGAGAAGAAGACGATTAGTTATGAGTGCTTATCTTTCCCCGGAATGTATGTGGTACGGGTCTCTGCCTAACCGGAAGTCATAATATTCCGGGTGAAACCCCACATAAAACAGAGGGTCGCAACTACTATGCTCAAAAATCATTGGTATTACAAGAAAATATTAATAGGAGGCATATAGGCAAGGGACAATATTATCCACGTAAAGCAGAGGTAGCAAAATTCCCTTTTATTAAAAAAAAACTTTACTTCACCCTTCTGAAACTAATGAAATTGACAGTTGTTATAAGGGGATGTTGTCAATTCTACAACCTTTCAACCAGAATCAGTTAAATAACCTCACTAGTGAGCTCAACCAATCAAAATAAACTTCTGAATTACTGGCTTCCAGGTTGATCGACAAAAATGTGTTGCAAAAAGGAAACAAAATTAGCCTTTACTGTACAAAAGAAAATAATCTAATACCCTTCATCTCTCAAGAATTTTCCCGATGACTGGCGCCTATTTATGACCTCTCAAAGCTAAGTTTGAAATATCTCGTTCTACACAATGCGAACAAATATGGTTTAATACAATTCTCCACTCAACTAAAATGAAAGAAGAATATATTTGTGTGGATTTAAAAATAGTAAAACTTCTTCTTGGGCAGTAAGGTCGCCACACCAAATATCCTTGCATTTTGTGCCACTGGGATACTAGTGACAAAACATATCATTGGGTTAGAAAAGAGAGCTTAAGAGAAAAATTATGGACTTTAATGAGAAGAATGTCATTAACGACTCCTTAGTTGAACGAAAGAAAATCATCTTTTCTCCACCGCATATCAAGATTGGCTATGAAGCATTGTAAAGACTCTTGATAAGAAAAAAATGATGCTGTGCATATAAGTCACAGTAAAGTACAGAACAAATTAAAGCAGGAATATCTTATGGCCACAAATAAGAAAACACATTAAGGATCCTGTCTTTGTAAATTCGAGAAATGAAGGTAAGAGAAAAGCGTTCAAATTCCTTTAGTATAACAAGCATTAGGATGCACTATTTACACAACCACATGGACACTTTTCCTGAAAATTTAGGGGGCATCAGTGAAGAAGATAAAATATTTCACCAGAATATTAAACTATAGAGGACCGCTCATCAAAAAAGATAGGATACGCACATGATGGTAAATTAATGCTCTAATGAGAGTAAAAGGGGACTGTCTCAAAATATAATTAAGAATATTTCATAAAAAGCTTCTGAAGTGTTCAGTGACTAGTTGGTTTCGTTGATGACTTTTTCCTCTATCTTTGTATTTAATAATATTTTTATAATATAATAAAAAAACTCCGTATTTCGTTTTTTTATCCATGAATTTAACTGGAAACTATATAACGTATATTTGACTAAAATGTTAACTTAGAAACTTGAGCTCCTAGGTAAAAACTAAAGCCATATTTGAATTCAGCCCGTAAAATTCTTATGAAATGAGCTACAAATACCTCGACACCAAAACGACTGTTGGATAGTATTAATAACATAATAATTTTAAGATATTACAGCTTTGTCTATGTTTAAGTAAACTGTTAGTTATGGTCTACTCTAATTGTACAGACTGGAAGTAAAACTGCTCATAGAATTGGGTAACGCTATCCCTACTACTGGAAATAACTAATTCTATTCCTCGATCATTCCAATGAAGCTGTATTTTTCTCTTACAGATATTCCCTATGTAGCAGCACCTCTTCTTAATTTGTCATCAAATATTTTTATATTTCGTGGGACTAATGTTTCATCAGTTCAGATTTGTTATCGATATATCGAGAAAAGTAGAAGGATAAGGAAATCATTAAAAATAATTAGTTCTTCAGATCAGTGATCACGTATTATTGATTGTTGATATCTGATAGTATGTATTAAATTATGAAACTTAAAGAAAAAAATTAAGAAACTTTGATATTATTTATTATCTTTTTTTGCTAATTGAAATTATTTAACTTTCAACGGTTTGAAACAACAACGCTGTAACTTTTAACTAGTTGGCAGTCTGGACGTTTGCTTGTGTAAGTGAGGTTAGTATTCAATTTTATTTCGCGAAAATGAAAATTGATAAGAAAGGGAAGAAAATATATATTTGAAAAATATAATAATTCATATAACTTCCAATACATAATGCTATTTATGGCACATACATCGTTGCCGCTTCACCAATTACTTAATGTCGTAAGTTATTGTTATTTAAATATTTTTTATTACTAAAGGACCTTCCTAAAATTCTTCTATCTTGTATGAATAAAAAAGTTTATTAAATAACATACTTACTAAAATATGATTTTTGTCTTGTTTTATATTGTGTGTTTAAGAATAAGATGTTGTAAACGTGAATGTTATTGGATCATTTTCCATAAGACCACATATAAATATTTTTTTCTTCTATTTCCTTAATAGGGAGCTTCCTAACAGTCCCGATTTTTCCACAGAATTTTTTTCAAATATAAAGTTATTGTTAAAATTTTTTTTATTCATTTTCTTATTACATTCTCGCAGTGACACAACCTTCTAAAGTTTAAGCTCATTGGATTGATTTTTAAAATTAATAAAACGTAGTCGACAATCCCTATCAAAGCAAATTAGCAAGTAATTAAATACTAAGTTTGTTTAACCGTAAGGAAAAACCAAAGTGCAAATTTTTCTGTATTCTTAATTGATTCTTATCATGTTTTCTCTTATATCATACAATGGATAGGTTTGTTGAGTTTGACCCTAAATTTTTTATATTTTCTTATACTTTTCATTATTTTTAGTTCCTTCTTCCTCTTTCCATTTTTATTTTAGCAAATTTCACTGTATGATTTTATTTTGTTCGTATTCTTAACTATATTATTTTAATAAAGTAATAAAAAAAATTCGCAAAGTCGCAAAATTATGACTCATCCCGTAAATTTAAACATACACATAAAAGAAATCCAAAAAACAAATAAACTAATGAAATAATATACCGTGCTCTATTATAGGGTATTACCATACCTAATTAATACAATGTAGGTGGGTAGGTTATTAGCAAATCTAATTTGTCTATGTGCCCAAACAAAACCAGCCGCTCCTTTGTGGACTACTCTAATATCTTAAGTGGCTTTGTTGTACGACTAATGATTTCAACGATTAGAGCAATTGTGTCTCTCAGAAAACGACAATAGTCATGCTAATGGGTAGGATTAATCAATTAATTTTGTTTGGACTAACAATTTTCTGGAGCTCATTTTAAGGCGTAGATACTAATTATTACCTTTATTTATTGGTTAATTTATTAACAGCTTGAATAATCTCGTTCGGTTCTCACAAAATAAATTAATTTTTTATTTAAATGAGAGGTTACGAAGTCTGTACATAAATTGAGATTTTAGGGTAAAATAAGTTTATTGATGAGTAACAGAGGTTACGTGTTGGTGCGTACACACTTAGTGATGAAAGAAAAGGCCAAATTTTGTATTTCAAGTGTGTAAAAATATTATTTTTTACACACTTGAAGTACAAAATTTGGCCTTTTCTTTCAAAATAAGTTTAGTTTGTCCTCAATATTGACAAAAAATTACTTTGTTATTTTTTTGAGATTACTAAGAAATAGGTACCAAGTAACAGTTAAGCTGAGATAAGTTACCGTGTTTTTTTAGTTTTAGTTTTTTCGCAATTTGGCGTTCTGTTTGTGAAAGTGTTTAGCCCATGTATTCAAAAGCTCTTTTTCTGCTCTATAAAACTATTACATTATTTATTATTATTATTTTTTTAAATAATTTTACTTTATTTTCAAACATTTGAAAGGGAATTTTCAGGAGGCAAAAAGGTTTTATCGACACCTGCTCTATTTCGCCTTTGGTCGTGGTCAAACAAAAACAGTAGCAGCACAAGACATTTGTGAAGTGCATCAAGTTGTAGCTACAGCTCCGAGAAGTGCTCAAGATTGATTTAAAACTTTCGAACTGGATGACAAACAACACATGAATCTTAGGTGCCAAACAAACGAAGTGACAAAAACAAGCAAGATCAGCGCAAACAGCAGCTCAAAAACTTGCCCAACATGAAGCATCGTACGGTCATAAGCAACGATTTTTATACCGAATTGTCTCTGGAGATGAGAAATAGTATCTTTACGCCAATATGAAACAGAGAAAGAAGTGAACGGCTCCAGGAGATACACCAAAGCCAAGAGTGAAGCAAGATCTCCATTCTAAAAAGACAATGATCTGCAGTTGGTGGGACTGGGAAGCTGTGGTTTATTTGAAAAGAACTAGACGGCCAACAATGAACGCAATCTCGCTTAGCTTCATCAAGTAAACGAATCAATTTAACAGAAAAGAGATGATCGACCCTAAATGAACTTGATTGGGAGATTCTTCCACTTCCGCTGTACTCTCCGGACCTTGCGCCAACAAATGATCACCTTTTTCGCTCGCTATCCAACCAAACGAGGAGACTTACTTTTAAAAACAATGTGGAGCTCAAAAACTGACTCACCAACTTTTTCGACATACGACCATGCGATTTTTAGCAAAATGAATTGGTTGATAGTTGGGAACAGATCGTAAAAAAGATATCATTGGCTTTATTGTTTTAATTAGTATTTTTTCAATGAAATTTATAAATAAAAAAATGCACGCTTTAGTCCTTTTTCATGCTTAGATTGTTGTGTAAAATGTGTCTAAAACTTCCCTTATTCATATAAGTAAGTTCAAAAATTGCTCGAATACTCCTCAGTCGATGATCTTTTAGAACAATTCTAGCGAACCTCCAACAATTCTCGTGTGTTTTCGCAGTGCAAGTACTTATCTCAACAATTTGTAAGATTCTGTGGCAGATTTTCCAGATATTTTGAGGAATTTTATATTAACCCGTTATACCCGTTGTACTCTACTCTTTGTTATCGAAGGGGCCGAAAATGAATGATAAAAATATCTCACTTTCTTTGTTGCTATATCCCGTATAATCTACAAACATTTACGAGGACTATATTTTTCAAAGTCCGATAAGTGGAAAAATTGAAACCACTGTGAAACTCTAATGAAGTTTTACGGGTGAGTGTTGCGCAAGTCGATCGCCTTATCTCGCACTTGACAGTTTTGAGCGCTTGGTGAGCACGTAAACATGCCTACAACAAAAGGACCTCCCGCTAAGTGTAAAGTACTTACTTTAAAACTACTACTCTTTATGCTGAAGGTTGCAATGCAGCCAAAATTCATGGACTAGTGAGTAATGTGTATGGTGAAATTACCATAACTGACAACATTCTCATTCCCATAAAGACAAGAAGTGCAAGTGAAGCTCTACATACGGTTACTGTGTTCTGGGACAGAAAAGGAATTCTCTTTTAATTTTCACTGTGGTTTTAATTTCGCTACCGATAGGACCTAGGAAAAATAATCGTCGTATTTAGAAGCCATAAACTTATTTGATCTCTTACGTTATAATTTCTAAAAAAAATCTTGTCAAGCATCTCATGAATATCTATTTAACCATTAACTATTAAATTTTCTTTGTATATTAATAATAATTACACACAACTGTATATTTTTGGATTAATGTATATGCTCAGATTTTTCCGTATAACTCTATTACAGTATTATCTACAACTTTCTATTAAAACAGCAGTAAAGAGTAGCATTATCTGCCAGTTATTTCGACGGGTTTTGTCAATATTAGTTATTGAATCCTAATGAGATTTCTGAAATATTACATTCACAATTCTTTCATAAGAAATTCATTGTAGGTCAACTTTATCAAGTAAAAATTGAATCGCAAGAAATTTTCCATGTTATCCAATGACAAATACTTAAATGTTATACAGCATTTCACCAAGCATTGTTTATTTTCCTTTTCAATGGAAAATAGCTCAAGTTATTTTACTTTGAAAAGCCAGTAAGCCATTACGAGAATTGAAGTCTTATAGTGCTATTTGTCTTCTCCTTGCAATCACTGAACTCTTGAAAAAATGACTTTATAAAAAATACAACCAATAATAGACTAGTAGCGATTAATTACAGATCATTAAAAAGTTCGCCGAATAACCAAACCAATAGAAGCAAGTTCATAAAATAAAAAATAATTATCTGAGGCGTTAAGATGTGTTTGTTAGAGGTTATAATTAGAATATTTCAGTTTCTTGGGACAAAGTATTCGCTATTAGACGATTAATAATATTGCCTTAGCAGACCATATTTGGTTTTGTCACGCTTTACCGACAGCCCGGATTGCATATTGAGTGGCATGTCAATTAGTTGCACATAAAACATTAATGTGGGACTGTCGACAGTTGAGTTAGTTGTTACGAAAAAAACACGTTAATTAGTGTGGCATGTATTTTACCCAAATACCACGCTATGTTATAAGGTTTTAACAAGTGAAATTGGTTTTAACTTTGAAAGTCTATATCAGGGACTAGTTCAGTAAAGTGACATAAGATTTCTTTTAATTGTATTCAAAATTAAGCAATTACCTCGTTTATTTATTATTTCTAATCGAATTTTAATATTGCAGTTTTTTTTTTCGATATTATAACAGTGTGTTTATATATTAAAATTAGTTTCTGTTATATTTTTAATAGGACATTGTATGTGGTTTCTGAATTTGAGTTCATTTTAGATTTTACTACCCTTCGTCTACCATTTGAGGAATTATTCTGGGTTTAGATCACAATTATTATAATAATTGTAACCTTTTTCTAAACTAAATCTAAAACAAGACTACAAATGGGAAGAATTAAATACTAACATAATTTCTTGACAATCTATTATTAAAAAAATGTCGGTGACGTTACCGACAGCAGTCACGTAAGCCATTAGTGCAAAAAGTAGGCCGAAAATATCCACTACAATTAAAATTGATTGACGTGTTTCGGAATATCAGTAATAATTTTCAAAATATGGAGATATTCAATTTGTTTCATGTAGTTGATACTCTGTGTAGATTAAACAGTACAATTTATAATAAAATTAATAACAACAAATTAAACGTACGGAAAGAAATGGATGAAGGAAAAAGTGAAAGGATTAGTGCGAGGAACTCTCGGGAAAAAATATAAGTAAAAGAAAACGAAACCTGTTTTCTGGATATGTGATGTTAATTTTTGGCATATAACATAGATTTAGTGAGTAATGTTGATTTAAAATTAGAATTCATAGATTAGGTAAGATTAGCGACAAACGAAATTATCAAATTTCACGTTGTATTTTCATTTTAGTGCAAACAATGTTTTGACAATCGGCTTAATACTTTATTTAATACTTATAATAAAATTGTTTTTATTGCGATCAAATGTCTTAAAATTAGAGTTAATTGTGACAAAAATTATAGAATATGTTTTCACAAAATTATTAAGGAAAATTATTTAGTGTAGATTAAAGAAGAAAGTTTCAATTTTCCTAATGAAAAAAATTTAATGAGTAAGCATGTTGAAATTTAATCTATTTATATATGATTTTATATGAAAATCACTTTTAATCATTGTCACATCATAAAAAAATGTTTCTAAATTGGCTTGAAAATCTGAAATTATATAAAAGGAATGTCAGTATTTGACAGCACTTTCTTCAATTTAAAACTACATACAGTTGAGGTCGATAAATTATAATCAGTCCCAACATGTAAAGTGTGTATATTCAAATTTATTTGGGAACAACCACCAATTTGGAATTTTGTGGGAAAGGACATTTTTCATTGTACAGCGCTCTAGAAAACAAAACAAAACATACATTGTTTCTGAGTTTTATACCAAATACTGAAAGACATTTTGCTAAGCAAATTTGTAGATACACTGCAGAATTTAGAACAGTCTCTAATTTATTATGTAATTAAAACTTCTTTATTGACAATTTAAAGTTCTACTTGTCAGTAAGCATTTTATTGGAAAAAATTTGATAAAATATTAACATTTTAAACTTATGTTGGTGATCAAAAACATAAATTAAGAGTGTATAGCACCTTTTTTAGATCGATAAGAATATATGTATAATTTTGAATTTTATAAAAAGCTGGTTGAAGCACAACGTTGCACTTTAATATCTTTAAACTTATTTAAGAAGTTATGGATTTAGCAGCTCAGGAATTATCTTTTTATTCGTTTAATTGAAAACGTAATCTGATGAATTTAAAACACGTCAAAGTTTCAGAACGTTTAAGAAGAAAAACTGATTTAAGATGTTTCGAACCGCCAACAAGTAGGACGATATAATGTGTTCTAAAGCGAGTGAAAACTTTTGTTTTGTTTAGGTGAGCTTCCTTTTAAACTTCACATAATATGTTACTCATCGCCATATCGATCCTTTTGAAAACAGACGTTCCCGTTTTCCTGTGAATATATTGTTTCCGACGTTAGATTTCTTTCTGCTTTCCACCAACAAATCCTTTGTGTTTCCAGGAAAACAAATTATTTGAATAAAATCACAATATTGTGAAAGGACGTTGATGGCATGTAATCGAATTGTATCATTTACTACTGCTACAAACTTCAAAATACAAAGCCACTATTCAATTTCGCCTCAAAAAGAATATAAATCAACATTTTTATTTGCCAACTATAATAAAACCTAAAACATACCTTGTAATCAGGTCTAAGAATTTATGCATTAATAGATTCTAATATTTTTTGGTGGTAAAAATAATTCATTGGCTATGAGAAGTACAATATAATTAAAAATTCTTCTAAACCTAAGTCTAATTCAAAGTGAAACCGTTGTTATCACCATGAGACAAACTCAAATGAGCCCACCCTCATACACGGTAGTATTCAGTAGATTTTTAGATAATGCTGAATCACGTCGATTTTTATTCTAAAAGGGGCACATTCTCATGGTACAGATATGTGCCATGTGTCAACCTCGTCCCTTCCATGTCTCAAACCCCTTAAGTTTAAATCAGGAATATACCATGTGTGGCACATCATTAGAAAGGTATTGCGATGGACTAATCAGCTATATGATCATTTATGACTTTTCTTTCGATATTAACTCTGGTTTTGTAAAAAAAGTCTTAATTTAATTAAAGTCTAATATCTAATAAAAATTAAACGCAACGCCTATGTTTGGCTAATGTGAAAACAATTTCAACTCGTTCTGCAATAGAATAGACCATTTTGGACGTAAACAAAAAATATCTAATGATATAAAATGTCTTAGTAACTACTTAGCAAATATTTTAAGTTTGTTATTTTTGATGTGGCACATTAGCAAAATATAGGCGTTGCGTTTAATTTTTAAAAGGTATTAGACTTTAATTAAATTAAGACTTTTTTTAGAAACATGTGGTTGATTAGTCCATCGCAATACCTTTCAAGTAATGTGCCACACATGGTATACTCCCTATTTAAAATTAAGGATATGGAGAAGTGGTAGGGAGGGGGTTGATACATGACAGGTGTCTGTATCGTGAAAATAAGTTTCCTTTGAAATAAAAATCAACGTGTTTCAGCATTTTCTAAAAATCTAATAAATACTGCCAAATATCAGAATGAGTAGCCGACTGTGTACATTAAATTCATTGTACCTTTGTTTTGTCACATTTTTGATTTTTTACCCTCTGAGAAAAGAAGCCGTATTCATTTTAAGTATGTTATTTATTTTCGCAATTTATTAAACTACAGTTGACTTGAGCAATTAGGTAATTTTATAAATTTTTATCATTATAACAATAAAAAAATAATGTAATTTTATTCCGGTGCACTCAGTAATGCTTTACTTTTATTTTGAGACATCAAGCTTCAAAGAAAGCACATACTTTGAAACAAGATAAAATAACTCATTGCAAGCACGTTTCCCTAATGGAACAATTCGATATCTTCGTCTCGTTCACCTTGTCTTCTCCTATGACCTTTGATGTCTTCTATTCTAATGGTGTAACTCTATAAATTTAATTGTCTCTGTATTTTTTGTTTTTCCGAATGTAATTTGATGCTTTTAGCGTCTTTCAACAAGAACGAAATTCTATATTTACCAAAAAGATGAAACATCGGTTTTAAATTGCTTGAGTACTTCTTTGCGACTAAATATGAAAATATAAATTTGAATTTAGACGGAAAAAGATCTGGCACGTGCTTTTAAGACTAGCGGTTTTATTTTGAAAAAAAACGATATTACTTCAAATGAGAAGAACTTGTTAAATACCATTTAAGTAATATTTATATTTTTTTTACACATCATAAGGATATTTTAGATATATATCTATCATTACAAATGATTATTACGAAAAAACAATATAGACGATTAACTTGAGATTATATAGAGCATTGGAGATACATTAAAAATTATCTATTTTTATAAAATTTTAAATATTAAGGCAGGTGAGACTCTAGACGGAAGTGAAATAGCACAGTAAAAAAATATTTTTTTGAATAATTTTATGTTTTAAAAATTATCTGTGGTAAATTTTGCGACGATTAGGAAGCTTCTTGTTGATATAATAGAAAAAAAGATTAAATGTAGTCTTATGGGAAATGAGCTGAAAATCAATCACGTTTGGAACTTTTTTCTTGAACTCAAAAATTTTTTAGATACATATACAAGTCAATATTATCAAAAATTCCTATATTATTTTGCGACTTGACAAACTTATTGAGTTTCCTAAGAGCCATTGATATTCTGTTTAAAATTTAAGTTTAGATATCTTAGATTATTAATGTTATAATATTGTATATTATTCAATATTCTATTGTTTCGATCGCTAATCATTTATTTGTGGATGCGATCTTTGTTTTTCAAATAGAAAAAAGACTTTTCTTGGTTAAATTTAATTTCTAGGTACATACTATATGTCATCAATCAATAATATGTAAAATTATTTTGGAAAATAAATTCAAAATAAGTTTGATTCTGACAATCCCACTCCAACTTTCTTAGCTTAAAGCAATAAAGTAATATATCATAAAAGATATCAGTTGTTTACACACTAATTATTACCACAGCAAGCGAGAAAATTAAAGAATATTAAGAGAATAGTAAAAACTGCCCTGTGTAATAATAGGGGTAGGAGTAAACTAACCAAAATACGTGAATTATCGCAGAATTTTCAAACAGATAACTTTAATGGTGTTTATGTTTGTGTGGGGTAAGTTGGATATTGGAAACTATATCCATAGCCACAGAAATTATTTATTAAACATCAAGTACTTTTCTCTTATTTAAATATAGTAAATTTTGTGAGTTGATGTCTTCCGCTATTAATAACAACATAATGTATTAAATTTTTGTAATGGTAATTATATAGAAAATCGACGCTGTGGAACTCAAAACAAGAGAGTGTTCAAGAATCACCCTCATATTTACTAATAAAGACATTAAAGATAAACAGGCGGGTCTAAGAATTTAAGTACCTACAATTCTCAACTCTTCTGTAACAGGATTCAAGTTCTAAGTATTCTCAATACACAAAAATAAAATGCAATGAAAAACCCAAATCAATATATTATTTATAGGAAATGAAGCATTATCATAAGTATAAGCAATAAGATTAACTAAAATCTGGATAAAGACCAGGACAAAAGAGCAAGAATAATGAATGTATTTAAGGAACTTAAACATATTAATGATACATTTAAATAAATGGTAAATAGATAGTACATTTAATTAATATTTGGAACATGATAATTAAGAAAGATTAAATTTAAAAAATACAACTATAATCATGGATAATTTGGTAAAGTTGTCCTAGCCAAATTGAACAAGATGAACAAAAGGCAATTTTTCAACATATTATAGAAATATCTATATATTTTATCATTGGAAGAGAAATTCCACGATACAACAAAGACACAAATACAATTTTTTGTGACGTGCCGCAAGATGTAAGAACTTGTCTCAATTTAAGATTAGTTGTTATTAATTTGAATTACAATTAAAACAAAGATAACGTGGATTACCATTGATTTGTTTTTCGGATGGGAATTCTAGATTTATTATCCATTCACTTCCATATTTGTGTATATTTAATTTGTTTCGCAGTAAACTGTCTTTGATTCGTTAGATCTTTTTTTGAAAAACACATATTTTTGTTTGGACTGTTGTTTCATAATTGTTTTCTTAGACATTTTAAACCTTTTTTACTTTTCTAGTTCTCTTATAGTTCATGTTTCTTCTTATGTAAATTTTCTCTTCAAATTGTTGCCTTTCTCATTTATGTCCTCCTTTTATATAAATCAAACTTTTGGAGTATTGATGTATTGTGGTGGACTTTACGCAGGCTGATTTAGGGGAAAATTCTGGCTCTTGCTAATGATAGATGCTAAATATTGTTTTGGTCCTTAAAAATATTATTCTGTTATATTTCTGTGGAATGAAAAAGCCAAGAACTTTAAAAACTGTTTGCATGATTTTTCGAAAGTGCTAACGCCAAAAGCTTCCTTAGCTGAAACATTATAGATAATCGTAGTTTTACCAGGATTATTTTGTATCCATGCATCACCTTGCCTATTCACATATTTTTGAGAAGATCAAAAACTTATATATCAAGAGACTATAATTTGTGAAAGCAATGAGGCCGGCTTGAAAAACTATTATTTTATTTTCTTAACAGTATTAGCGTCTTATCCGCAATCAATTACACATGGATATTTTTTGCACTTTTGGTATACTTTAGAAAATGTCCAAAACAAATATAAAAGTCTTCTCCAGTCGTACATCCTGATTAGTTTGCCAATTCTTTACATCCATTTAAAAATTAGCTCTTAACGCTCACGGAAGACATCGACTTTCCCCTTATATTTACTACTATGTAAACTGTTAGCAAAGCCATTTTTACGCTGTCTAATTTCCAACTTATTTAATACCCCAAAAAACAACTACCCCATCTGGATGCTGTAGGGTGGTTATTCTAGTTCAGTATGTGTTAAATATATTTTGAAATTTAATTTATATCGTACGCAAACCTCGAAAAGATAAAATAGAGCATTCACCATTGTTCCTTCTGAAGTTGGACGGTCCACCAAAGTAGGTTGCTTCAGGTTTTCTAATAGACAAATATCTTTTTCGGTTTAGAAAAGTTAATAGTCACTTAGAAGTGACTACCCTAGTTTGTACTCAAATGTGAGGATCAAACATATTTTTCCAATCGTTTTCTTAATAAATTAAGGTATTCATTCCTTTGTACTGAGAGTTAATTGAGAAATATTTGCCTAGGTTTTTTATAAGCGAATGTTGTTTTATTTTCGAGAACTGAAACATTAATAAATAAAACAATTCTTAGGTTTATTTTAGTCTTTTGTAATATTTCCTTATTAATTAAAAAAACAGGATAAACAAACACTACAATACGATCTACTTTCAACTAAGATCTTTTTACATCTCAGTAATACACATCTTGCGGACTAGTCTCTCGTTGTGTTTTCCTTATTCTAATTCTAATTTATAGAGGAATGTAATTAAATTCATGTTAATTAGTATTACAAGTGAACGAGGCAGGTTGTTACATTATAACATTGTACCAACCATCCTCGAGTGAATCGTAATACCGCGTCCAGACCAAACAGACAAAACAGAAACGTTGAGTTTTTTAACAATTCTGCAACAAAGCTGGAACAATTCAGCGACTTTTTTGTCTCGGCTCTCTTTTGTTTCCGGATTTTGTAATAATCGCGAGTACCATCTCTTATCTTGAACTTGTTTAGTTACTTTGACTGTTTATAAAAAGTTCTTTTTTGTTTTGTTTTCTATTTAAAAAATTGTTAATTACAAGAACTATATAACTAAGCTAACTTTCACGTACATGCTTACAGCTATTGAATCTTATGAGAGTGGTAACTATAATGTGCAAGATATGCTTACTTTTGAAATTAAAATTAAACTTTGAAATTAAAATTAAACACATGTATGCTGAAGTCTCTTAAGAGGCAACGATACCGCATGAAATCGTAAATAATAAAATTATTTCGAAAAAGGATTGAAATAATGAGATGATTCGAAAACTGAGAGATGCAGATTTTTACACCAAAGATGGAGACGTATTCCTTTTTTTTTAATATTTTTACAAATCGGAGAAAATGACAAAAAACTAGCAAAACAAAAAAAGGATAGTTCCCCAGTTTTATGCAGATTTTTTAAATTTAAAATCTTAATGCAACTTTTTCTTAACGTCAACCGCTTAGAAGTAAAACGAAACATCAAATATTGGAAGAATTTAGTCAGTAGATAACGTCTATACAGAGTAGACCAAAAGTCTGGAAACGGACAATTATCTCGTTAATTGCTAGTCCGAATTCTACAAAATTTGGGATACGGAGATTTCAGATTTGATATTTGCAATATTGCTAGATTTGCCGTTTCTCTGATATTATTAGCCAATATGGTTTTTTAAATACATCACCCTGTATATTCAGACATTTTTGGAATCTTCTCTTCAACAGAAGTTCAACAATATGATTTTATGTAGTCTAGAAGGAAAAGTTTTGTAATGAAAAATGTGTTTGTTTTTTAATTTTCAGTGCACCGCTTCTCCATAAATTTAACCCACCGTAAAGATATCTTATACCATATCCATTCGTATGTGCGCTAAAAAAAATAAATCTATTTTCTGTTAGAACCGTGCCTGTGTAATATTCTAGTGGAAAAGCTACGTTGCCAAAGCAGTTTTGTTGAAATTGTATACGTTTCTCTCTTTGTTTCATGTAATCAAACCAGATGAAAGGAGACGTGTTTATAGTTAGGGTGTTTGTAGGTCTATATGGTCTAAAAGGAGGAAAATGTTTTTAGTCGAAAAAAGTCACGTGATGATGTTCGCTCTTAAATTACTCTCACAGCTGCAATACGAATTCCATCAAAGATAAAAACAACTTAATTTGTGATGTTATTAAATAACATACATCAAAACACATGCAATTGCATTCGCCAAGTACGATTAAAACAGATTAACAAACTACCCTTCTAAAAATTAACTCCGATTTCTGCTTGAGATAGTAAACAATGATGCTGCTTTTTTACTTAGTTCAAATTTTCAACAGATTTGCATTTTTCATCATTAAATAAAACTGATCAAAATTTTATAATATAAATCAATTAACAAACGTCAGGCATTTGATAACTTACAAGCTACCCTTTAAAATTAACCAAGAAAATGAATACCACACGTAACTAAATCTCATTGTTCTAGTATATCATATTGGTACATTAATTGTTCCATTCTTAAAGAGTTAATATTCCAATCAATGACGATGTAAAAATGGACAATTTTTAAGAAGATATTATTGTATTAATTCTCGAAGAAGGCATTTTATACAGGATTTAAAACAGAAAGATCCAAGCGTAATAAGTTAAAATCGAGATATTTGAACAAGAGTCTAACGGGCCCTTCTGCTTTTATAATATCAATATTCACCAAGATTCATTTGAAGTTAAATTATCAATGACGTGCTATGAAAGTGATATAAATTATTTTACGCATGTGTGTTTTTTTATTTCTAAGTTACAAACGGAAAACTAACATGAAGGTTTAATAAAAATGTTATTTTTAAAATTAAAATGGTTTGGTAGCGTATACAATCCAAGCGTTATAAAAAACGTTTGCACATCCAAAATATAATTAACCCAAAGTCAAATATTTTGCGCTATGTTCCATCCGAAAATCTGACAAAAAAGCAAGTAAATCTCAGAACATCGGGATAGTCCAAAATATATGCTCATATGTGAAAATCACATTTTGTGTATAAAAACTTGTATTTCAGTAAACTGTGTACGTGTGACGTAGCTCACAAATTTGTACGAGTATGTGCGCTCTGAAAACCACGTCTGAAATATATATGCTAACTCAGGTCTCGGTAATATTTTTATTTATATTATAGTTTTCTAGTGTTATTGGTCAGGTTTCTCGTTTGTAATATTTTATACACCCATCGTGAGTTTACTACAACTGCGCTATAATATATCTTATATAAAATAACAGTTCAATTCATACTTAAACAGCTTTCAGAAAAATAATATAAAAAAGAAAAAAGACCTGTAAAATTGCCCCGATTGGCATTCTATTGATATATTAATTTTAATAATGTATTATTGAAATTGAAATGCTGGTAACTATAAAATTCATTTCTTGTATAAGCGATAATTTTGTAAATTAGTTTAAAACCTAAATTATGCTTAAATATTAATAAAATTGATTGTTGGCGGTAGTTCCACCCGTAGTACAAGTCGGCTATGAAACAGAAATCATTCCGTACAGACGACTTGTACCACCAGTGGTACAAGAAAAAAACCAACAAAAAATGACTAAAATAATTTTTAAGATCGGGATGAATGTGTCAATTCATATTTTAAAAATACTAGTAATACAAGTGGCATGAGAAAACAAAGTTTCAATTAATATATCTACCTTTCAGTTTGACCACCAAAAACGGTTACTTTAAAACCCATTTTTTTTCAAATTTCAAGCCATAGAAGCTTTGCATGAAAATACTTAATTTTATGTTATTAGTCATTTGATCCCTTTTGATTAGTTATTAAAAAAAATTGGTAATCAAATTCCCTGGACTTATTAATGCAAAAAACTACTTTTCATACGCTATTTACTTTTTGATATCCTGGAGTTTTTTCTTGAAAAGTTACTCTTGATGTATAATCCCAAAATTGATCATTTTTAAGAAATTAAAACTCAAAGATTTCAAGGAAATTCAATGGACAAATAATCAAATTGTAACTGTACGTTCATGAGGTAAAAATAATAATATTTTTCTTATTAATAATGGGTCTAAAATACATTACATACATTACATTACGCTGGCAAGAAATATGCCTCCGATTTTCTTTTTGTTCCTCCATTAGATTGGAAATTTATCATCCGAACGTCGTAAAATGTCCAGTTCCGGTACTTGTCAGAGACTATTCTGAGCAACCACCAACATCTATTGGCGTACAGAAAAATTAGAAAAAAAAGTCTTCTTTTTGTTTAGTGAATTCTGTACAAGTGAAAAAATAGTTATTGTGAAAAATAGTGTCAAAACATTTTCAATTCTTATTTTGACAAAAAAATCCATATATTAATTTAGGCTCTCCTACACCGTATACCAAAAATACATATTAGTTCATCCGCTTATATATTTTTTCTCCTCTTCGTTCCATATCGAAGGCATAAATTCCAAAATTATTCTGCATTCAAAAACAATATATCTGTCAAATCGTTAATACATATATATTTTTCCATATTTAAGAATCTATAAACCAGGTGTGTATGATTTTACTGGTAGAATGAGATAATGGAGGCACGTTACAACTACGCTAAATTTATATCTGAAAAGCAAACTGATACGGTAACGAAATGTAGCGAGTACTTGAAGGAAAGAGTACATATAGACGTTCATCAGAGCTTTAGTGAAGGTTCCGGAGAACATAAACTTATTAGACTTAAGAGACTAGTAGAACCAATCCTCAGTAACAGCATTCAATTGTATATTAATTTGGATTGGATTTTAATTTACTTTGCTAATAGAAAATTTAAATGTGATATATTTAAAGTAAAAAAATAGGTACCTAATGTTAGAGATGCATTTTGTGATCATAATATGTCCATGGAAAGTATAATACAAGGCAAATGGGGACAGGGGAAGCATTTTTTTTTCATTTAAAATACCAGAGATTTGCAACTTATAACTATATTAATTATATTGTTTACAACCTACTTTTTTGCTATAAAAGAAGCTTGACGACCGTTATCTAATAAAACTTTCATTAAAATGCTGAGTTTATTATTTGATTTGCCAAGTATTTGTGCTGTAGGTGAAAGAACATAGTTATTAATTAATCTAATTTTTCAGAAAACTTAAGTTAACTTTCACACAATTTGATATGAGAAAAAAGTTTTTACGTAAATAATTATGTGAAATTACATTTTATGTAAAATTACAAATTATAATATATAAGAAAAATTACATTGTAAAATTACTTTGTGAATATAGTAAAGTTACCATAAATATTCAGTGAAAATAAAATTTGACAGAATAGATGTAGGTTTACGAAAAATTACGTAACTTGTCACATAACTGATTAAATAAAATTAAGTTCTTATTGAAATTTACATATTATATATGTTTATGAATTATAGTATGTAAAAAGTGATTGCAGTGCTGTATTCATATATTTACTATGCTAGTATATGTCACTGTAATAGAAATAGGTACTGACGTTACCAAATTACAACTTATAGAATTTTCCAATAAAATAAGGCACAATTCATGTATTAAATAAACTGTACCCATTAAGAAATTAAAGTCAAACTGCAAATTTTTGTGATGTACCTATCTACTTTAAAAAATCGAATTAATATTGCGCCAAATGGTTTTAATGTCAATCGCTTACATTTTTACTTACTACTTAACGACTCTGTAAAATATTTAACCAAGTGTGTTATACTTTTATGACAGAACAGTTAAGACATGAAGGTTGGTTCGCCCAATATTTAACGCTAACATATTTTTCTTGAGAGATTCTATCGGTTTTACATTAATACATGTGAAAATAAAAATTTGACACAATATATAATAGAAAGTGTAAGAGCCCTTTGTCATCTGAGGGAAGCGCAGTATGACATCTTAACCTATGCCATCAGTGTCGAAAATCGAGAGTTTAAAGCCATTGTGATTTTGATTGATCTACCAAATTAGGTAAGCTTTTCATATTGTACACATGTTTATTATATAGTTTTAAATGACTGACTCTAAGAAAATAGGAGTTGCATCAGCATTTACATCGTAATTGAACTCATATTGATGTTGCTCGTTTGAAAAATAAATGTAGCATAAAACTTAGTACCTACTTTGTTATTAAATCACACATTTTTAGGACAAATAGTGAAAAAATAGAATAAAATCAAACTTTTAGGTGTGATATTGTAAATTGTGTGTTTATAACTTCTAACACACAATTACGTTTTTCCCACAATTATAATCATTTAAAAGAGTGCTGATGATAAGTACCCTTTATACAGATTCTTTATAAAATTTCAGAATTTCAGGATTTACCAATTAACTGGCCACAATAAGTACATCATTGTATACTGAATGGTCAGCTGATATTTATTTTAATGGGCCCAAAAGACCCACATTTTTAGGAAAATTTGATATTAAAAGTTAAAAGGAACCCTCCTGTCAACTGAAATACTATCATTTTAGTATAGTAATTCCTAATACTGGTAAGAAAAAACCTTAAAAAAAGCTACATACATTCTTTATGCATTTTGAATACTACTCTTTTTCCATCTCGCCATACACTTCAAATAAATCGAGCAAACTTATTAACTGAAAGTAACAGAACCCCAGTAGAAGTTGAAATACTTCCTCATGTTAAATCGGAAATACTTATTTAGTTAGAAAAGAATGAAATCCTCCTTCGGGTTTCAGAAACATTTTAACTCCACAAGAGTAAACGAATCCACCCCCATACGGGTTACTGAAAGCTATGTAAAATAATGTGTAATATTACCTAATTATAAATTTAAATATACATTCATTTCCAATTATTAATTTTTTAAATGATTTAATTTGATTTTACATTATGTATACCACCATATTACATATTTTATCATGTAACTATACATACTCAGATTTAATTTTACGTAAAAGATTTATTACATAATATATTTTGTACTATAGCATAACTGACAGATTACTGAAAGTTACATAAAGTATTGTGTAATTTATTTATATAAAATATTATATACAATAATTGCTACATAAAGATATGTATTTTTACATAATTAACGTTGGTTATTTATTACCTACCTTATGTTATATAATTATTACATAAATTGTTTTTGCAGTGTTGGTCATTGAAAAAGCTATGAAGGACGCTGCAAAATTGATTTTAATTAGAGGATGAAGAATTCGACATGTAGTTATTTTGAGAAATAGTCTTTTCTTTATTTAACTGACAACTTGAATTTTGATTTGAATGATTATGTGAAACTGCTTCCTGTTGATTGGAATTTCCAGCAGGAAAGCTTGTGTTGTTTGGTTGAATTCGATTTGAATAATTAACATTTCTGTTGTGAAGTAATGTATGATGTTTTATTTGACAGATTATACAACAATACATTGAGATGCAAGCGTAAATAATGTTATAATTTTGTAAACAGTAAGAACAATATTTGTTATTTTTTATGAAATTTTTAATTAGTTAAAATTTTCACAGGTATATATTCTGTGTACATTTGAACTACAAAAACTACATTTTAAATACAAGTTGTGACTTCCATGCAGATTGATCACTACTAAAACCATTCTCATTTTTTGCACCGTAAGATACTCTTTGAGTAGAACTGACTCTCTTAAATTTTGAATTGACAATAGAATTATTATTTTTAGTTGAATCATCGAATGCATTGGGACTAGTTATGGTTTCTAATAATATCGTTCTATATTAATTTGTTTTTCAAAGGCTTTTTGTGTTTGAAAATATAATCTTTGTTCTAAAATGTTACTGGAAAAGTAGATACAATAGGGTTATTTCAGTATTGCCTCCGGCTCCAGTTCTCTATTTTCGTGGAGAACACACGATCTCTTAAATAAGTTATAACGGTATCTACGTAGCAACAGTGAAGAAACGGTATTGCAGGGGTTTGATTGAAATATTACCATAATACGGAAGTAGTGGAAAACAGGCTTTAATTGTTTTCCACCACGATACCTGGATACCGGTTGATATTTTAAACTTACTAAAACTTAATTCAAGTTAAAAAAAATGGAATAAAATGCAGATATATATTTTTAAAACTGACTGTAAAAATATATACAAATAAATTTAATCAAAATAAATGCTTCAAAACCCACCCAGTATAAATTCTAACTCACGGTCACAAACAGTGGTTTATTTTTGTCGGTTAAATAAATTCAAAAAAATAAAAAAAATCAATCTACAGAAAACAAAAGTCAGCGGTGAATGTTCGGGGGAGCTTAAGACGTACTAATATGTCCCGCAGGGCAATATATGAGGGTCGTTATTATTTACATTATATATATCAATGATCTTCATCAATATTTGCAGGATTTCTTCGTTAATTTCTTTGCAGATGATACGTTGATATCGGTGTTTGGTAAAATCTATTTAGATTTGGTAAATATTATAAATAAGGAATTAGACATTTTAAATAAATGGTTGATGGTAAATAAATTCAAATTAAATATATATAAAACTAAATGTATGAAAGTAGGTAGTAAACAAAATTGTTTCAAGTTCAGGCAAGGTAACTGGGTTATTAAAATTGGCAATAGTATAATACAATATGTAGATAAAATAAAATACTTTTGAGTTGTATTTGATCCTCAGCTCACATTTCATGAACATGTTAATTTTTTATGTAAAAAAATAGGAAAAACATTTGAATATTTCTCTAGAGTTAGTTAAAAGCTTTCACTTTGGTGCAGAAAATTAGTATACAATACTATCATCTATCCACATTTTAAATATTGTATGTCTCTTTTAAAATCTTGTTCTAAAGAAAATATTCGAGACTGCAAGTCCTTCAAAACAAGGCAATACGAATCATATTACGTTCAGATAGATACACCCCGATTAATAGAATGTTAAAGTCATTATAATTTCTAAATGTAACAACTTATACGTGAGTCACATTTATTATTAATTTTGAAAATCGTCAATAATCAAGCTCCGTCGTATTTTAATACATATTTAAATAAAATATCTTTATATATGAATTACAACTTAATAACAAAAGATAATTACCAAATTGATAGATTTAACTTAACAGCTATGGAGAACACATTATCAAAATTTCCCCTACTGTAAAACATTTTAAGTCAAGATTATTTTTTAATCTGATACTTGTATCTTTTCATTTGAAAATCTGTATTATGCATTTAGCTGATATGTAATAGCGATCTTTAGCTAAATAAAGTCTATTCTATTCTATCAGGTGTTTAGCGGGTTTTCGAACAAAATTGGATATTATCAAAATCTGTATAGTTAGGTAGAATAGGTACTATAAAAGGTATTATAAAAAAAATGAATTGATTAATTTTGTATTTTTTAAGCTAGCAATATTAGTAAAAATTTTAGATAAAAGACTCTTTGAAAGATGGAAAATACATTCTCGAAGGACCCAGATGTTGATTTTGACTGATTTGAAATTCAACACTTTATTTAACCATGTATTACTAAATCTAAGTAGACAGGATTCAAATTATAAAAGGCTTTATAAAACCGTCCTTCGAGAATATGTTAAAAATGTTAAATTTATGTTGTGTAATAATTTTAGATTAGATTTGAAGTTGTTTCCAAAGGTTATGGTACGTACCAATATTAAATCTTATATAAAACTACAATTATTATAAATATTAAAATCTTATTTTACGGGAAAACAGGTATGATGCAAAATGTATAATAACATAAAGGCAGGACTTGTATTATGGAATTTTCTCTTAATAGTGATGTAAATCGAGTTTTCTCTGGAAGGCTACTACCCAAACACGAAATAATTTTATAACTCTTTGAAACTTAACGAATATTTCCCTAAAATCTCCGTTATAATACTTTCGGAATTATCAACACAACTTTAAATACTTTCAAAATCAAACAGAACAAAATCCAAGAAGAGACGTCGCGGCGCATGACATAACATAACTGGAGCGCCTCAACAAAATTTTCCTTTTACCATGTTAGTTTGATGCCGAACGACGCTGCTGCCGGAACCGCTTTGAAGCTTGTTTAAGCGTAAGAGCGCACGTGACTCGCGATTACAAAAAAACATCCTTTGGTGATTTTTTGTTCAATCTTAAAAATCGAATAAAGGGGACCACCATATCTTAACAGTATTTTTAAGCAAAATTTATTTCAGAACGGTGGTTTTGTGAGGTTTGAATAAGTAGTGTTATGTGAAGTGGGTTTTTAGGACAATGAAGTTTGATCACGAGATTAACTATGTAGTTTTTTTCTGTGTTATTATTGGTAAGTTGGCTTCTATCGATATATATTAGAAAACAAAAACGGAATTATTTTAAATTAATTATTGACTAATTTTAAATTATTTTTTTTTAATTAAAATAGAAAAAATCCTAATTTGAAAATTTAATTTTTTATTTTATATTGCATAAAAAAGAATCTACTTAACTGAAAGATGTAAAACGCAAATAATAAAAGTATGGTTAGTCTGAAGATACAGCATCTTAATCTTTTCAAATTAAAATAATCACCTATTCCTTGATTAGTTCTTTCCCGAATTTTCCCTACCAATTTATTTATTTATTTATTTATTTATTTATTTATTTATTTGATGAATTATTCAATTTAATAAATGTAATTTCTACTAATTTTATAATTTAAATTTATTTATTAGAAATAATTTCAACAATATTTATCTCGACCATCAAAAATGTATATATAATTTTTCTAAATTATACCTATTACTTATTTTTCTACGTTTTCTACGTTATTCCCTTGTTCAGCAAACAGCTTGAACATTACCTCGTTTCCGCAACAAAATCAAGACAAGTTCTTGCGCGGATTTTTTTTGGCAAAGTTTTTATCTTGCTAACTAGCTAATCTAGCTCAATACACAATACAATGTTAACAAAAACAGAACAAAATTTGCTGAAGTGTAAAAATACCAAACTCAAATTAGAATTGGATAATCGAGAACGAATAAATAGGAATAAAAATATAGATTTCTTTGGGAGACGAGAAAGTAAAGACGAAAATATTTGAAAGTCTTGGAAAGAAAAAAAAAATTAAATAATATATTGACGATAGATACACGATAATACTATTTCAATAAATTTGAAAATCTATACATTTTTCAAAATATTTAATTAATATTTTAATCAATTCTATAATTGTTAATTCGATATTTTTTCATTTTTAAAATCAAAGATAGAGACAACAATACACATCAGCATTTTTGTTGAATCTTTATGGTAAAAATACTCACATCAATTACCACCATCTTAGGTCAATGGTTCATTTTAATTGATTAATTTATATTTGGGATTAAAATGGTCAGTTTTGTCAAAATGTGTTATTGCTTCTTTTGTGGCATTCTTTGATTTTTTTATTTCCAAAGATTGGTAATGACTTTAACATTTTCGCAGATATGTTGTGTACTCACACTGAATCTTTTGATCTTTACAAAGACGGGCACGTGCGCCTTGTCTGATAATTTTTAAGTATAATTAATCTTTTTGAATAAAGTTGCTCTAGTCAATACCCACATTAAAGCGATGTGCTTTATTAAAAATAAAATGTTTATTAAATCGAGCATCGGTTGAAAATTACAGCCTAAATACATTCGGTTACTTTTTCGTTGACTGTAAAGTGTATAGTTATTCTCGGCCAAAAAAAGAGTTAGTTTTAATATCTCACTTAATGATGAAAACAAGGAGGAGATGGAATTTCTATGTGAAAATGTCTAAAAGAAAAACAAGGAATACTGTACGCTCCGTCCCTAAAAAATGTTATTAATGGACTCGCAACCCTTTAGAACTCGTCTGCGGTTTGTCCTGGAATTTGATTACTCGCTCTAAGGATTTTCTACATAAACGGGCTATACTCTGAAATGCTTTTATGTTTTTTTCATATATATTGCAACAACCTTTTAATTTACTATTTTTATTAAATTCGAGTAGAATGATATTATTACGAAGAGCTAAAACAAGCTAAGAAGATAAGTTGAATTGAAAGAAAATAATTGTTAAATTACAAATTAGTTTAATTAATACATAAAATTTAATAGAATCGATTAAACATTCTTTACGACATAATAATGACAGATCCCAATAGACATGCAAATCATAAACAAACCATTACAAGGTACGATTTTAATAGGAAGCTAGAATCTGAATAGAAAATCAATAATGTATTTTATGGGTTAAATTAGAGGTTAATACGCTAGTGTCACAAAACATAATTAGTCGAGGTGGTAGGTGTGTTCATTTGTAATTTATTGTCGTCATTAACTTGTAATTGCCACGGATTTTTGTTAATTATAATCAGTATAGAGACAGTTATTGTGTCAATTATTAATGAAATACACTAAAAATGAAAATTTATATTACAGAATAACATTTTTTTACCTTAATATTTCAGATTGCGGGAAAACACACATATGTTTTTGTTTTTAAAAACCAGAATCCTAATTCACGAGGTAAATTGCTACCAGGAAGCAAATAGCTACTAGCAATAACAAATAACTTTTGGAACGTTTTAAAACAAGTCAATAAAATATACGTACATAAAAATTAAAAATATAAAACAGCCAAAGAAATATTTGGTAAAAAAATTTTACCAATCAGTTTATTATGAGTTTTAGTTAAATTATTTAAAAATTAACAAACTTAATATTGAAGAATAATTAAATTAATCCAACAGAAAATAAGGTTTCTTTCTTATTTAAACAAAAAGCAAATATTTTCAAAACACCATTTAAAAAAGACTTAGGAAACTACTTTATTTTTAAAAACACTGTTTATTCCATGATTTTCCAAAAACATAAAGAGCAGTAAATTTCCAGCAAGTAGACAGACCTACCGCAAGTACTGTAAATAAAGAAGGAGAGAAAATAACAAAAAAGTAAAATATCTTGTATGAAAAAAGAAATTGGCGATAAAAATAAAATAAATGACTATAAATAATGCTGATGTTATAATTAAGTTTCATTGAGAAGAAGATATGATACAGAAGTAAAAAGGATAATAATCAAAAATTAAATATACTGATTAAAGATTAGATGAGAATGGCGAACTATTTTATGCATAAAATTAAGGTAAACATTTCTGTCAAAGTGTAGGTTCCAAGGGAAAGTTCTCTCGTTTTTTTCTAAAGAAAAAGGAAAATTGTTTTCTCAATTTTTATTTAGAATTTATCCCAAATATAAAATCATTTGTTAGTTACAACTATCTGCCAGCGTTACGGCAGCTTATCTAACCCCCTAATAAAAAAGTCCTTTGTTTTGGAGGCAAAATATTCTTGCACTGCCATTTGGACACCTTCATAAATTATATATTCATTTCTATCAGGAAAGTTTTGCAACAACCTGAACAGATTATAGTCATATGGTCTGTAGAATATGCTGGCTGAGGTAAAGTTTTTCAACCCTACACTACAATTTTTTGTGCGGTTTTTCTTGTCACGTGTGGTCTAACGTTGTCGCGGTGAAGAATTACACCATTGCTGTTGGTCGTTTATGTTGAAATTTCTCTATTCAAAACATCAGCAACGGCCGTTTCATTTTCTTTGCGGTCCCACCAACAACACAACATAACCTTCTTCTGATGCACGCCAGCTTTGGATGTGGACGGTCGTGTCTCCCCTTTGTAAACATATAATAAATAAATAATAAATATAATAAATAAATAATAAATATAATAAATAAATAATAAATATAATAAATAAATAATAAATATAATAAATAAATAATAAATATAATAAATAAAATTTGAAGAACATATCGAAATTTTGTCCATTAAATTTTTTTCGTTTAATTCGTGTGGCACCCAAATAGAGGGATTAGACATAAAACCAAACCTTTTAATGTGATCCAAAGCAGTAGTCTGAAGAATTACATGCTTGAGGCTCACTTCTATGGACGTTAACGTGGGACTTGTCCTGATCATACTGCGTAGCACTTCGTCATTGACATTTGATGGCCTTCCTGAACTGGGTTCAACTTTTAAAGATAAATCACCCGAACGAAATGGCGCGAATCATCTTTGGCATGTCCGAGCTGATACTGCGACCTCTACAAATACGTCACACAAGTATTTTTGCTTCCATCGCGTTATTCCCTTTTTGGAACTCATACAACAATATCTTAAGTCCACTTTTTCTTCACTCATGACTAAAATACGAAAAAATGTGTATAGATCATCAATCATCTAATTGTTTAAACCGGTTTCAACCGGCTCAGAATTTTTGCTAAGGATCGACAACGCATAAAAGTGCAATTGTTCAAGAACGACAGGACTTTTCCTTATACTTATAAAAGATGATATAAAAGATTAATTAAACTATTACAATAAAACACAAGTAAATTCGGGTGGAATTAGAACTACAAAGTATGTACCTATACATAGAGAACCAAATAGTTTAAAAAAATATTGAAAGATTTTTGGATACCTATGTAAAATATTTCACAAGATTGTTACCTAATTTGAATGAGTTACAAATTCCAATTGTAAATAGAAGAGTGGAAATAAAAGCTGAAGTGTACATAAGACGAAGAATAAAATAATATTTAAATAGGAGCTAAAATGACTAGTGGTACTAGCAATATGAAAAAGATTGTTGATGTTGATGATGAAAATTTATACATTTTATTTAAATTTATTTATTTAAGGAGGATATACAAATAAACCAAAATAAAATTTAGGAGAATTGTTATGATATTAATCAAGAAAAAAGAATGTGTTATGCATATGATTGACGATTTTTGATAGTGTGTTAAAAGATCAAATTCTCAATAGATTATAAAAGTTTGTCAAAGTTGATAAGAAAATAAAAAGTATATAAAAGTATACTATATTATTATAAAAATATCGTATATATTCCTTTGAGGGATACTGCTATAAGCAATGCAATTTTAATTATACTGTTAGTTGGTGTTTCCTTCGACTAACTAAACATTACTAACTCCATGTGTATATTCGCCGAAAAAATAATCGTAAATCTCTTGAAAATATTAAGATTTCGGACAAAATGTTTAGAAAAATACTTATTAAATATATTTTATCTAGATCTTTAATGAATTTACTTACATACACTTTCGTTAAAGTCTTAAATCTTTTTTGATTTATGACCTTGCCTTTTTAATATATCCTTATTTAGATATTTCTATATCACGTTTGTTTACAAAGGTTCACTCAGCATTTACTAACTGAAACATAAAGTAGAAGATGTCATCTTTGATCAAAGCTTTACATATATGGAGTATGTCATTATACAACGTTTTCAAAGAACGAACAATCATTTTTATTATTTTGAAAGTTCATTAAACCATATTCTACATTTTATTTCGGTAGTAAATTTAATGAAGCACTATTCCTGTCTTGTTTTCTAAAAGGTCCAAAAAGGGAAATTCATCCAATTATACAATACGGTCCACATGTACGGAATACATTTATTTTTAACTTTATTGTGAACTTTTGGGGAAAAACCTGAGACTGGTCAATTTTTAATATAAATTTTTCAAGTTATGGTATAAAAATAATACCTCATCCCTTCATCCCCTCTGAATTATTACATCCCCTACGAAAAATTTTAATAAGAAAAGGGGCCGTGTGTGCCCTCTTTTGAAAGGGATTTCCATTCTTTATGGAACAATATACAGGTTTTTAAAGTTGGTGCAATCGTGACTGAGAAATTTGGGCTTGAGAATTCCAAGACCGCATTGCTTATTGTCAAGAAGTAAATCGATGTCACTTTAAACACTTAATAAAATTGTAAAATAAATTAGAAAATACATTATAAATTATTTGAGATTCTATGGTTCATTCTATTTAAACTTTTGACGTAGAGACATCAAAATTTTACATTTTTAAAATCAATTTTCTCAGTTACGAATGCACCAAATGTAAAAACATATATTTATGAACAGAGAATTAAAATCCCTCTCATAAGACGTATCATACGATTCCTTTTCTCATTAAAACTTTTTAAGGGGGTTGTCATAATTTAGAGGGGATAAAATGATGAGGTAATATTTTTATACTATAACTTGTAAATTTAAGAATAAAAATCGACTTGTTTCAGGTTTTTCCCCAAAAGTTCATAATAACGTTAAAAATAAATTTAGTCCATACATATGGGCCTTACTGAATTAATTTGCTTATTAGAAATTAAAGGGGCAAAGGGGACACAATTTATTTATGTCAAAATGGTAATTGCAAAAAATAAGGCAGGTATGTTCTCAAGGCTAAATAGGTACTACCGCTTTTAATTGATTTATCCTAATGTTATTATAATAAATGATTTTTTAATTAATTATTAAATATATCAAATCGTTTATACAGAATATTTTAATATCATACCACCTAACCTAATCAGAATTTTTAATTGATTTGTTTTCATAGTTTAATGTCATCACCGTAGGACGCTATTATTTTTTCGATTTCGATATTTTACATCAACGAAAATTGATTGTTTTCGTTATTAATTGGCTATAAACAGGTTTTGTTCACTAGTGAACAGTATGACCACAATTCATCGCATGCAATCTAGCATACGACAAATTGAAGCTTTATATATAATTAATAATTTGTTGCATAATAAAATTTTATGGTCAAATTACCTTCATGCACCTATAATTTTCGATATAAATATATCGACTTTGCTAAAGTCTATCAGATTTTATTTTACGCGTATAAATTTTCCGATAATGATTAACTTTGCTGACAAAATTTTGACATAACATACAAAATAATCTTAAAATCAATGAGATTTCTGAAAGTATATACTTATTAAATGGGTAGCAAGCGATTGTTTAACTACTAAACAATATGAAATATATAAAAATGGCTTCTTTTTTGCTGAAAATGATAGCAACACATTTAAACCCATTTACTGTATTACAAATAATAGTATATGTCGAATACTGAAAAATAAAAGGTTTTTGTATAACACAGAAAGCTAACAACAGAAATTTCACAAAATATGTCATTTTATAATCGAATATTTAGTGGTGTCGTCTACAAGCATTAACCTGTGATTTGTTTGTTTGTGAAAGTTCTATCAGCTTAGGTATATTAGTATTATCTGTAAAATGTATCGAATATTTATATTTTTATTCGTTCGTAACTAAGTTTCTTCTTTATTTTCTTCTATTTATGTTTTGAATAATAAATTTCAGGATTTCTGAAAATACGTATAGATGTTAGTTGTTATTACTTTGTTATTAAGAGTATTATTATTTATATTTAAACAAGAACTTGGTTCTTATTTATTATACATTCTTTTTTCTGCATTGTAGTCGTGTGTCACTTTAATGTAACTCGTATTAAAAATATAATTCTAAGTTTGTTTTAAATAAAATAAGTACATTATTAAATTTCTAAAATCGAAGAAGTAAGTACTTAAATTTTTTATAATATTATCAACAGTAACATTTTTTAGAAGTAGATTTGAGTAAAACAAATAACTAAAGGCAACGTTTTCCTGCTACTACTACAAGATATGGTTCTTATGTACTATCGAAAATTACTATAAAAAAATATTTAAGAGTCTCTGTTTATTATTTATTTATTTTTAATCAATTTACTTAGATGTCTGCATCTGAATGGATCTCACTGCTTATCGACCTAATCAGTTACCAATGACTGAATAAATTGTTTGGATTTTAAATTACATAATATTTATTCACTCAGTAGAACCTTTATATGTAAAAGTTACTATATATTTTAACTTTCTAAGTAAGTCATTATTATTGTTACGTATTTAGATATTTATATGAAAAATTCAAAACAATATTTTAAGGGGGAATTTAAAGAGGCTGAGGTAAAATATTGCCAATTTATTAATCTATAAAAACAACTAACACAAAATATAACGGCAACTTACATCTTTAAATAAATCACACATTTTATCGTAGGCACTACCACGTCTCGATTTCTCGAACTCCCAAACTTCACTTTCTAATTTCTTTTTATTCTCAAACCAAGAAAACCCCATTGCTTGTTAATTGTGATGATTCTAATAAAAATATTTATTTATTATGCGATTGCAACCTTGTGCCCATAATTTTAGCTCACATAATATTAAATAAATAATAAATGTTATAATTTGGAAATTGTTAAATGAAAAATAAATTTTACGTACCGCGCGATGTTTATATAAATCCCTGTACATAATGTCGTAACATTATTATGTAAAAATTGGCCTATAGATTTAAGATTAATTGTATTTAGAAATATGATCAATAAAAATTATGAACTTTTGGATATACCAAAAAATGTTAAAAGGAAAAATGATTACTTGTGTTACAAATTATAATGTAACAAAATATTTTAAAAGACTCTCGATCTTTAGAAGTTCATGTATTGTATGAGAGGTCATTTGGTAAGGTTTTTACGATTCTCTATTCATAAAAACTTAATATTGCTTATTTGGAATTTGCAAGAATTTACAATATAGATCCGGTTTTATACTTGATTCATCAGAATTTATTTTTACAAATCGAAATGATTATGTACTATTTTCAAATATTAGATAATTGTAAATATGAAAGAATTGTTATATGACATGAGATACGACAAAATCAATCAATCAAAATCAATTAGGTACTTATGAAGTTTCAAATTGTAAAACTTTTGAAGGCTTACTAATAAAAAGAATTTCAGGAATGTTACAACTCTTTCAAACATATGCTACAAAGAAACTAAAGAAATTGGAACTTCTAGTATTGAAAAATTCTGCGACAAGAAATGGTATATTTTCTGAGCATGTACAGCAGTCGCAACTTAATTTGTCTAGGGCGGGTTAAAATGTGCACACTTTGTGGCACACCTTTAAGAGATGTTAATGCGTGCTATTATGATCAGTAGGGTGTAAGTTTTAGGAAATAATGGAAACAATTACATTTTTCTTTTGCAAATAATTATCGTGGTAAGTACACTGACCGGCACCAAAAAATGGTTCTTGAATAGCTTTTAAACTCTGACAAATTAATTTATAATCACCTTAATTTATATACAGGCGAAATCTTAAGGAATAAAAGAGTACGAAATATATGTATGTTACATATATCCGAGAGAGAACTCAATAATATGTCCCCTTTCAACCAAACTAGATGTACAACCACGACTGCCGGTACGTTGCTATCGAATTAACTGGAACGAAGTTCCCACCTTGACATATCCCTACTTCAAAATATTAATAATACGTTCTCTCTCTTTCATAACGCGTTTTTTATTACTCCAATAGATTCGTGTATGTCTTTATATATTTAGGTCAAATCTGTAGATTTAAAAAAATTATATTATAAATAAAAGGTTTCCATGGGTAATCTTTAGAACTGGATCACTAGGTTCTTAATATAATAACTTGTGAAAAATCCAAATTGATTCAGATATTTAAAATTGAATTGGTTTTTTATTGCGTAATAAGTAAACAAAAGTAGTGTTACTACTTATTAAATTTTTACATTAAATGTTAACTAAGTAAATATACTGTCTAAACATGGTTATATAAATATTATTTAAATAAAAATATTTAAAAAAATCACGAATCACGAATTTTCAATTGTGCATTGCTATGAAGAAACATAATATAAACAAACAAATAAAATCCTAAATCATCGTTATCCGAATAATCATTATTACTAGAACTGTAGCTATCGTCTCAATTAACATTAATATTAATGTTAGAAATTATAACGTCATCTATAAAAATTTTAGAATTCAAATATTTGTCTTTGACAGTTATTATATGTTGGTATACATCGTTTTTTCGGTATTTTTGTTTTATTTGTTTAGGATAGAAATACATTTTTTACTACATATTATTGAGAGAATTCAATAAAATGAACCTGCACCGATTTAATTAATTTAATTCTAAATGGCTTATTTCAAATTACTAAATTTAGTATTAATTATTCTTAGGCTGATGTGGTCTAAGGCTATTTATTCGAACATACATATAAAATAATAAAAATATAAAAAATATTAGTTTGAACTAGTTGCAGATGTTGTTACTCCACTCACAAATTAAAATGCCACTTTTAAGTATCATAAAAATTCACTTTACGAAGGAAATAATAAATTATAATAAATGGCGGGAACGCTTATAAGCTTTAATTATCATCTTCCACCACAAGAGTCTTAAAAAATATTAGATATACAAATAATAATAAAAAGTATAATAAAAATACAACAAATTATTAAAGCACAAAACGAGATAATTATTTTAAAGTTAAAAATAGATGCTCATTGAACCGAATATAAATTGTCAGGTTATTATACAAGTTCATTCTTTTAATAAAACGAATAAATACTAGTATTTTCACATAAATTCTATTTGTGTTTCTTTTAATGATTACTTGCTAAGATTTTTTCAGTTTATTATATTTCTACCAAAAAGGACCCAATTCGTTATCTACCGGCTGTGTATATATTTTATTTTTAGTTTTATTTTCTCGCCCATGTTTTCCTCATCCTTAAGCCAACAATCCTAGCAAACACTAAATCTAAATTATTGTTTTATAAAGACACCCTAGTTATTTTACCAAATATGAAATAAAAATATTTTTTTAAAGATTAATGTGTTACGTGAAAGCAAAAGCTTGTTTTTTATAATTACCGTCGCGTGTTTTCTCCATTTTTGGCATTATAAAGGCGACCTAAAATTTATTCAATTCACTTTTAATCTTAATTTGGCAAAGGGAAAACTTCTTTTGTATACACATTCCTATTTTACTCTAAAAACAAGATAAAATTTGAAATCTCGGTCAAAAATCTAGCTTATTAATTTTACGCTAATATAAAAAGTACGAGCATGATTGAAGTAATAAGAAATAAACAAAATGGAAAAGCTTTTATATTTTTGTCATTTTTCATTAACGCTATATTAAAAAGTTTTAATGTAGTTGACACATGCTATGCAGTTTATATTTTGTTTTCATCTGTCCGACAATTTGCAGAAATCACGAGGTTTCCTGAATTTTCACTGTCGCTGGAGTTTACTTTATTATTTCACAAAACTATTTCTACTTTATCTTATAACCTTTTTGCTTTCATTATTAATCTTAAAAACAATTTGTTGTATTACTTATTCTTGTTCAATTTGCTGTATTTAGAGTAAATTTAATCAATTTAGATAAATTATTTTCATAATTTCTTCATATATACAGAGTGCCGCATTAGTGCGTCGAAGTACCATATATCCGTTATTAAAGGAGATATCAAAAAAGTTATTTACAAAAATTATATGCAACTTCAAACTTCACATTACAAAATTATTTTTGTATTTACAGGGCGTTACATATTACCAAGGTGAATCAAACATAGTTTTTTAAATGGGACAGCCTATATATTATTTCAAATTTAGATTAAGCTCATCTCCATACTTCCAATATAGGATTTCATTACGTTATACAAGTTATTTCAAAAATTATGGTCAATTATATGCGAAAATAGTTCTCATTTCAATGTCCTGTATACCCTAGACAGAACAACCTAACAATAATTTTTTCCAGACATTACTTTTTGACATCAAATACAGATATTTCTTTATGAATCTTGAATTCACATAACCCGTTTTTAATTATATTCAATAATTGTTTATTTCTTTATAGACAAAATTTTAATTTGACATCGTATTCTGCTTTAAGTTTAATTGAGCATACCTTATTCTTCTTTTACTCTTCTTCTTTTCTCTTCTTTCCAGTTTTTGGTTTTAGATATTGAGTACGACCTTATAATGAGCCTATTTCTGCAAAGTTAAAGGCCGTCCGTCTCTTCTTCGTAACCGGAAATCTGACATTCAAGTTGATATGTGCCAATATTTCCGCATGTTTCGTTCAGCTAGCATCCTGATTACATTTTCCCATTTTCCTGCTTCATTTTCATCGGTCATACGGTTTTACCGCATGTTAATGCTTTTTATTTCCTCCCCACTTAGAGAGGGTTATTCCCGGTTGTAAGAGTTAACAACAATTTTCAACTATTTTTTTTTTGGGTCTTTTACACTTATTATTCCAATTCCTTCAATTTTTTCAATTTTTCGGTTTGGCAATGAATATGCTATTTGTAATTTTGTTCCCATGTTAGGAACTTCAATCCTGACTTGGGATTTCATTCTTATTTTCCCTTTACCAAATATTAATTATTGCTTTGGGTGTTTTCTAGTTTCTTATCTTCTTTCCTGTTATATACTAATTGAAATTTTCAATCGTTTTGGGTTTTTCATTTGGGCTTTGAGGTTCAAATTAACCTCACCACCGCTGAGATTTTGTAATATTTTTTAATATGTTATATGTAATTTTTTTAGTTTAAATTTCTACTCAATTTATAATTTGCATAATTATCATCATTTATTTATAATGATTTTTTACTTTAAACATTTTTTTACCATTAATTAGCTTTAACTTTCTCATTTATCATTATTTTTTTTGTAATCCAAGTTTTGGTAAGTTGTAGACCATTTAAAACCATTTTAGATATGGTTGTCTCAGACGAAGGCTGATTATTTGTTTTTATCTAATTTTGAAGGTGTTTGGCAACAAATACCAAAATTTTACAATTAATTGCTGATAGTGGCCAGCTTGAATGATAATTTATTTTTTAATTACATTTAATTAAAATAATGTGTAAGCAATCTAATAAATAAGGTTTTAGAACATACGGAGGGTGCGGTGCTTCTTTCTCCAAGTCATTTTGGAAACATGCTTGATTATCGCTATTTTTTTTGAGGTATCATCTACACGAATGTCTCACAAACTATTGAAAAGGATGTACAAACCAAATTGAGGGAGAAAACTTAAATTTTTAAGCAGACTAATAAAAAAACATTATTGCTCAAAAAATTACTTTTTATGCTCGACTTGATAACGCAATTAAATTTTAAAATTCACTCGTCATTAGCAAGTAAAACTTTGGGATTTTTTGGAAAAGCCTTAAAAATAAGAAAAAAAAACATAGTCAGACTTCGTATAAGACAACTATAGCTAAAACAGTTCTAACTGGACTATGGATTCACCATAAAGCTCGTCACCTAACTTCCAAACACCCTGTATACAATTTTGGCGAGCAATTAAATAAAAACTACTCTTGAAATACACCAAAAATAATAAGTATTAGAATAAAAACAAGATATGGAGATATATTGTAGTTATACATTATTTATCACTTAGAGCTTTGTATACCTATATAAGTTATCTGTGTGTGCTGTGTGGCTTGGTAATTTAAAAAAACATATAATTTCCTTTTGTTATAATAAAGCTTTCACCTTGGGTTATTCTTAACATAAATTTTCGATGCCGTTATCCAAATAAACCGCAGATTTCCAAGAGACAAGAAAGAACCTCCTGATCAAAGACCCAAATTGCCCGTATTAATTAAAAATGCCAAGAACATAAAAGCACTTTCTTTATTTTCCGCTATAAAAACCCTTAGTCTCTACCTATAGTGAATCATAATTTTTATTTTACTTCTCTTTGTGCGGAAAATAACTTTCTGGTTTCCATAATGCCCGGTTGGCCTTTCGTGACTGACAGCCCGACTCGAGGGTGTTAAAATTAACGAAAGGGGGTTGAGACAACCCTAATTGTGTCTCGTGCTCTCAAAATAACATTTTGAGAGCGTCAGGACGGAATCAGAGGCTTTGTTATTTAGATTCGAGGTTGAATTCATATTTGCTGGGTTTTATTGATGAGTTTTCCTTTTGGTGTGGTAATGAAACTTTTTTGCAACAAGTGGCGGGCACGGGGCTTAGAAACATTCTTGAATATTAGCTGGGGGAATTGTGTGTTTGATGTGGCTTTTTTAGCTTTAGATGTTGTTGAAACGGAGTCATGTCCTAACTTCAATAACTATTGCTTCTATTTTTTTAATTAGATGATGATAATAATGTTTTCTTCTATTATCAAAAAATTATTGGTTAGTATTTTACCTATAATTTAGATTTAACGTTCTCGAATATGTCCAATTGATATAAAATATTTAAAACGTCCAACTACGAGTACCTTCAGTTATACCGGAAGTTGACTGTAACTTCCTTATTTTAAATAGAACATCCTGTGTATTATTACGAATTTCGATAAAGCTATTCTATAGGGATTCCTTGAATGGAATATTTTACGAAATATGACCATTTTTATCACAAAAAAGTATCCGATTTGTCACCCTGTATCTTTATAATTAATGAAAATGTATTCTTTATTTCAGACCAAACTTTTGTAGCAGTGCGTATTTTGATTAAATTTGGATATTTTTTTAAATAAATATTTTATTATTTTAATGGGTGATTCAAAGAGCATATTGAAAAATTTCTCAATTTTTCTAAATAGATCACCCTGTATATTATTACTTTTTTACAAATTTAAAGAACAGTAAGAATTTTTTCTAAAAAGTGTTGTATATGATCGCTTTAAGAATGTTGAGAAATTTTTAAGTATGCGTTTTTTTATTAAAATTAATGTGTCGGCATCAAAGGCTATCGACACAGATACAATAGTAATACAATGTTATATACTTGTATACAATAAGAAGACCTAAGGGTTGGTACTATCTTGAATTAATTTAGATTTTGGAACTTAAGTTAATGTCTTTTAAATATCTGATAACATTATATATTTGATCCGGTGCGTTAAGAATTTCTGGTAGGCTACTTAAAACTCTAAACTGACTTCATTTGACTGAATACTGCTGATATTCAGTGAGATGGTATTTGACATATAAGGCGTTGTTGTGGTGAAAACATAAAAGAGGAGGTTCAGAGGTCATTGGGTAGATGTGTGTAAGATTTGTGCATTCGATTCGTAATCTTAGAATAGTTACTCTATCCATTCGTGATAATGAAGGGAGATGGAAAGGCTTGATGGATTAGTGGGTCTCATATAAGTTAGGAACTCTGATCCAGTGCTCTTACCATGACGAATAAATCCAAACTTTAAAGAAGTTTTTTAAATATTTACACAACTAAACTCATTCGACAGGAAAATTATATGTTGATGCTTCTTTTGCTGCACCATCTGTCACTTCGTTTTCGATTTTGAAACCCAGATTAAAGTAATGATTGCTTTTTCAGAGGAATGTGTTGGTGGTAACGTTTATGTATAATTTTAACGAGGAGATGAGAGCAGTAGGTACTTTGTATGGATTTGATGGAGGCAATAGAATCAATCCATACTTATTGCAACTTTTTGTCATTTTGAATTATGGACTTAAAAGTTTAAAGTATAGCAAATAGTTATCCAGTGTGAATACTACATAAAGATGGAGTAACGTATGAGGAAACGATTGTTTGAGAAAACGTAACTGAGTATCCTACAGCATTACTGTTTTTAGAGACATCGGTGTATAATACTTTATCGACCTTGGAGGTATCAATAAGTTCTAGGAAGTTTTATCTTAAGCGTCCATTGTAGATTTCGCATGGACTATTTGCTTAAATTTAGACTGATTTTTGGAAAATTTTATTCCATGAAGGAGTGGAGTATCGAGTCATAATCGTAGTCTTCTTAACGTTTATATTGAAAAGAAGTGGTGGCAGACCAAACCTGAGTGGTTGGAATCTTTTAGGTAAATCGAAGTGCATATTCCTCTTCTGTATAATTATATAAGCTTAATTTAGTAAGTTTGCAGAAACTCTGGAATAGTATGTTAAGAGAAGTTGTTGTCTTCTTAGCCAAAAAGGAGGCATATTGGCTACACAACGTAAACTGTCGAATGGGCTTGACCAGACCGCTCTTAAGCAAATATGTAGAGCTGGATTTTTGAACAGTGTTAAGAGTGGAAAACTTTGCCTTAAGAGCAGAAAGTTACTATCCTCCTCCGATTAATTAACGACAACTACTGGAGCCGTAATTATCCTATCAAAAACCCAGCGGTTTTGTAACCACCTCATCTATACATGTTCCTATTCCTACGGGAAGTTAGTCAAATCTACATCCCATGAGAATGGCAAACCAAACGGATATGTTGGGACGTAAATGAAAAAGGAAGCTAGCTCAAAATTATATGTATTGGATAGCCGGTGCTTTTCAACAAAATTTTGGATTGATTTCCTATAACCCTTATTTCTTTCATTTTAAGAGTACTTACGTTCTACAATAATAAATTGGATGGATCTTACTTGACATTTTGTGAGTACTCCCGACTATTTTAACCTTACCGAATGTAGTATATCCATATAAAATGCGACTTTCCAACTGAATTGGAATAAGTATTGTCTTATTTGTAGTTTGTTAATTTTCCTGGCTATTTAATCCGAAAAATATCGAAATTAAGGAAAACCCACGTCAGGAATATAACCCGCTTCTTTAATAATTCAAATGATCTAGGTTAATTTCAATCATCAGGTACAGCACGTAATTAGTAATTTTGTCTATTTGATCTTACTAGATAGATAGATAGATAAAATATTAATAGAAAAATAACTAATCTGATATCGACCTCGGAGTTAGCTCCAAAATATAAACAAAAGTATTTATTCTAACCTGAATTACGAAGATTACTGAAAAATCACTGAGCATCCTTAATTTTTCAAAATGAAGGTATAATTATTAGTAAGTTGTATATTACAATCTATTTAAAGTGAGTTAGTGCTTAATTATTCAGGCATTAATTATTCTTTTCTCAAGTTCCGGCAACCAAAGACAATTAGCCTACAGATCGTTAAAAGGCTTTAAGTCTGTTGTAGTAGCTGACATGTAGAGAGTACTACCGTATTACATTCTAGAATGAATAAGTGACTCTCTGAAATATTTCTTCTTGAACTCTCCTTTGGCGGTTTGATAAGCTCCTTAGTATGTTGAGTCTCCCTAGGGAATCGGCTATGATCTGTTACATGTGCCCTTTTCAGCTTTTATATTTTGGTCAAAAAACAAATATTGCTCCACATGAACCATCAATTATTTTATACAAAATTGCTATCAAAAATAATAAAAAATACAAAATAATGGTGAATCCCCGTATAGAGAATAATAGAGTTTAAGTAGGTAGGATAGCCACATGTTGCATAAATAAAAGCGTTCATAACAAGGTGATTTATTTTTTCTCTTATTACTAAAAGCCCGATAATGCTGTGATGTGAAAATCCTAACTCCAATAAAACTTTTTTTATTATGTGCACATCATAAGTTCTAGTTATTAGGTGTTCAAATTAGTGAAATGTCAGATAAAGTACGGGTACGAAATAATAAAAGTCACCATATGGCCAGCACATCTCAAACTTCTTTGTTTCCCCGGTCACGTTCGCAATCTTGTAACACTTTGTAGTTTGCGGCAAACCACAGCCGAACATTCCACGAAAAGATGGAAACTAATATGGAGTCTTTCTTTTTTCTCTAAATCTCTATTTCAGGCAGAAGTATTATATTCACCTTGGATAGCGGTAACGGAAAATTGGATGCTCTGGTCGGTTGTATTTCCTTATTTTTAAGATCAGGTTTTTCTACACCGTAAAAATGGTAAATTATGTGAGTTATTTAAATTCTTATATTCTAATAAATTATTAATTTTTCAATAACAAACTTTAAGAAGTTTTATAGAAAATGTAATATAAGCTGAAATTATTATTTGATAAAATAAATGATTTTAGACCAAACTACAAATTTATTCCTATTTACTTAATTCTAAGTTCATTAATTTCGCAAAGAAAATAATTCATTATCAGAGCTATATAGGGTTCTTCATATAAAAAAATTTTCTTTATTTAAAATGTGTTCTTTATATAATGTACTTGGTGAAAGTATTGACATTTTTAAAAGTTCAATTAGAAGCATAAAATGTTATTTTTGTAGCAGATGTTCTTTTTTTATATTCTTGTAAAATTTCTGCTTATTTCCTAGTATTTTCCTCTTTCTCCTTAATTTTAATAGTTACGTTTTATTTATATTTTGTAGAGCTGTAGTTGAGTTCTGTAAATGGTTTTACTGTAGAACAGTGTATGAAATAAATAAATAATAATCACTTTAACATTCACAATAGATCATACTATGTTCTAATAGTCAAGAAACTACTGGTAATAAAACTGAAAATTATTGATTTAAATTTATAAATAAGCTTAGCGAGTTTCCATATTTTTTTTCCTTTACATCGATCTGTATAAAATAGCTCCGAGTTAGCAGGTTTGATAAAGTAAAAATCTATTAATATCAATGACATAAGTTTTTTAGTATTTCCTTGTTTATTGTGTACTACGCTGTGAATATGGTGTCATTAACTAGGGAATTACTGGTAACAGTACATTAATCATACATGATTGATGAAAGGAAGTTACATATCGTCTAGCTACTTTTTACATATAATTTCGATAATTTGACTACTAATCTGGGACATTTTTTTAGTCAACTCTTATTGCGCTTTTTAGGACAGAACCAAATAAAATAAATGGACAGATGAAGATGAATGGATCTCTGAACTGATGTTATTAATCATTAAGATGTGTTTTAGTATCAGCTTACTGGATATTTGTTTCTGTCTTCTAAAAGTTTTATTCAAATTTCAAAGTAGGTATTTTTCATATATTGAAACATTTTGAGTTAAATTTTAGATAATCAATTGTGCCAATGCTCTATTCTTATTTGATTTTTTTATGGTCACTTTATTAATAGTTTCTCTTTGATCTTTCTACTTCCAGTTTATTTCTTAGAGCATTTGGTGATGTAATTTTCTGGCATTATACCATTATTTTGTTGATCAATAATCGTTCTTTTTATTTTTCTATATTCAATATTTTCCAGTATATTGGAAACTCTAACGACTTTATTATTTTTCTGGTACACAAATTTGTATTTTATCCATTCTGATATTACGAATTTATCTATTATACAATATCTATATCTCCATATACAATTATATTAAAATTTCAATAAATTTAGAATCTTTTAAGAGACACAATGTTTTCGAATTAGAACTATATTCGGGTCATATTTGTAAAAATAAAATTAATTAATTAATTAAATTTATTTATTAAGCTGATATTACATATTAACTGTCGGCATATAATAGAAATTTATTGAGTACGTACTATTAAATTAAAGGATGAAGCATAGTGTCACTTGAAATTTTGAAATTTTGCATATGTAGTATTTTCATCTTGGGATGAATAATATTTTTGAAACCAATGTTATATTTAAAAATGGTAAATTATTTAATTTGTATTATGTTAGAGTTGTCTCCATAATAATTTATAATTAAATATATTAAAATTAGAGAAACTTGCGGCAAACATGACTTTACAAAACTAAAAAATAATTTAAGAAATTTAGATTATGACGGACAATTATTAAGTGCAAAAAAGGAATAAAGTCTAATTTTTCGTAATATATAACTATTAAATGGGAAAACATTTTTTATATGTATATCAACTTAATTAATTATCAGATCAGCTGTAAGATTCATATTTTAAAGTTAATTACAAATATACAGGGTATTTAGAAACCGTGTGCCAGACTAAAGTTTTTAAATTAAATCCTACTTGTTTTATCGCATATATAAATTCTAAAACACATAATTTTCATATTTGTTTATTAGTTGAATTGTTATAAAAGGGACGTCACAATTTAAAAACTTTATGTTCAATTTGAGATTTCACAGAATACTATCTATTAGGTAAAAATATAGTTTTATTAGTTTTAATTTAATTTTTTATGCTTTATTGGAGAATCAACCACCAATTTGTGGTTTTCTGAGAAAAGAAAATCTTTGCAGCAGACATCCCCTATAAAATCACCATCGTTTCATAAATGAATCACCAATACATCAAAAAATTTACCAAAGAAACAACTACATTTTGAATTTAAAAATAACTATTTTTGCCTGTCGAAATTCTATTTACCTAAATTGTTTTAAAAATAAAAAAAGTGACGGAACATCGAACTAAGGATTCTCACATAATATTTAGTTACATTAGTGTTAAAGATAATAGCAGCACATTTAAATATACTAATTTGTCGTAGTTAATTTTTTTTTTGTAAAGTGATCTTAATAGAGATAAGCAAATTTTTCTGTATAAAAATAACCTTAAAAAGTAGATTTAATAACTATTCGTAGAGTTTTGTATATATTTATTTATTTGTTTTTCTTAAATTTAATTTTAGTTGTTTCATAAAATGTTGGTTCCGAGTTTTGTCTCACCATATAGATATATAATTTGTGATTTTTTCAACAACTTTTTGAACAGAAGAAAATATACGTACCTAAACTATTAGCAATTAATAAAGAACCAAATAAATTTCCCGGTTTCAGATACGGGGTGCTAAATTTTCATCAATTTTGACATAAAAGTAGTAAAAACTTTTAAAATACTATAATCCATTATTTTAAAGGAATTTATACTGTATATTACTAATTTCTGAACTTATATTTCGCGTTATTTCCTATTTTAACTGTATAAACTTTCACACACTGTAAACACGAAATATAATCTCTAAATTATGTAACATACAGTGTTTCAAATTTATTATTTATTACGAGCGGAGGGTCCCTTGTTTGCTTATAATTTAATTTCTGTAAAGTTTACCTTATCATCCAGAAATGTGAGACCAAACATAACAATAAAATATAGAGGCGATGTACAGAGTATCTCTTTAAAGTACCACGTTAGAATGTACCCAATCGATTCGTCACATTTCAAATGACTTAACTTAGGAATTTGATGTGAAATAATAGAACTGGAATTCAAACAAGGGCTGGGTAGAGATATACAGGGGAGATTTAATACATATATAATAAAATTATATAAAAGAGCAAATATTAAATTTAGAAAGAAAACCAACAAATTCACTCTAGTAGAGGCATCCTTTAATGCAAAAAAAGTTTAGAAGCCTTATTGCTCCTACTTTGGGTAATCCTAGTAATTTCCTTTCTAGTTAGTTCAACAAGTGAGTTTCTCGTATATACCTGTATTTGGGAGTTATTCGAACCCCTTTAACATTATTTTTTACGCTCTTTTACATCTCCTTGTATAGTCGTTTTAACTCATAATATTAGCAAGCCTGTTGAAACCTCTACTAAATGTTCTAGTTTTTTATATGTCGTTTTGCAAATAATAATAAAATTAAAATCATGATAACACAGAAAAAATGTTATCTTCTTTTTACCACTTATATGCCCGTGAACTGTGTCGTAGATCGCAGAGAATCCAATTCTTGGAAACTTTAAGTGCATCCACAAAATTGAGGAGGTCGCTACGTACCGATGCATTATTATGTACCGTCTTAAAATACCTCTTTTTCGTTAATTGTAATTTATTTTTTTATGTAAAGTATGGAAAAATGTATTTTATATTTGCAAAGTGTTCATTTAAATTGTTATATTATAAAGTATATTTTGGACTTTTAAAAAAGAACACGAAAAAATCAAAACGCTTCAAAATAGATTATTTTTACAGTGTAAGAATCTGAGTTTTAATAACAAAGATACATGTAATCTCTGGTAAGAAGAATAATATTCTGAATATTGTCGAAAAACCAAATATCATTATTTAATTCAGTTTATAATAAAACCAGATATTTTTTCTATAATTACTTTTTATTCTAATCATTTTTCATAGAAAGGTATAATAAAACTTATAAAATGCACATACTGATATTAAAAACGTAACCAGTCATTATGTATTAAAGATATTATTAAAGAAGTAACTGGAAAAAGTTTGAAGTATATGTTTTTAATAAATCGGTTTGCTTTAGGTATTCTTCATATAAAAAATTAAACTTCCTGTTTTAAAGTCCTTAAATTGCGAGCTCTTTATCGGTTTGGATAATTCCAGCAATTTATCCCTCGTCCTTTTCATTTTCTTTAAAATTTCTGTTAAAATTTCGCGCACAATGAATTTGGGAAATATACAGTCGACTTCTAAAAGATTCCAACTGAAAAAAAATTTGAATAAATAGGTTTGTAACAAAGAATGACAGCTTGAATAAAATGGATTCGGTTTCTGAAGGTGAAAATAACGAAGGTATTTTAAATCCCTTTGTCCGACTTTCAGAAAAATATTGCGGTTGCTCAGACGATCTTGATCTTTTTAATCATCTCTTCTCATTAAAGAGTAATGATGTGGATGACGATATATATATTTAGATAAAAAATTTGCAGCATTCTAGAGAAAAGAAAACGGCGAATTTATTACATCCGCTTTTTTTCTTTGTAAATCTGCTTCTCGCTTTGAGACATGTTTCCCGGAATTTTTCATTGGATTCAATATAGAAGGGAGGTTATTATTGTGCTCATTTGTATGGATTTCGAGTGTCGGAGATATCAGAAATTGAAATGGAATAGTGGATTATCCAGAATATCAATTACATGCCTACATGAGTTTATGATAATGTTCTTGAATGAAGCGTTGAGCCTCAAAATGAAATCTATTAACATAGCTCAAAACATAATAGCAAATTTTGTTGAGAAATTCTTTTTACAAGAGTTTTATATTCCGAAGTGTATAATAAAATCTATAAAATTTGACGAGAAATGAATTCGTTCTTTTTTCAGAAATTTAAACAGTCTTTAGCTGAGCGCAGTATTGCGCTAGTGAAAATACGCGTCTTTTGGGTTATTGTAGATTCATGGCAAATCAGCGCTGTTCAACGGTATACCATTCACATAACATATTAGAAGACAATACCTTTTTGGGTAGCGCCGCAATGTTTGTTTTAGAAAGCATTGACTATAATTTAGATTGATATTTCATTGATTACAAAATAACAGTTTTAATTAATATTTAAATAACATTCTTTGTTAATTGATTTGAATATTTACCACACCAAGCACCAGGATTCATAATTAATGTTAGTATGGACAAAGAGGTAATTAAATAATATTGAAGGTTTTCCTTTAGGTAGGTACAAGTTTTTTCTTGCATAATTCTTTTGAGCAGCACTAATTAATGGAGTAAGTAAATAGATGACTAACTATGTTAGAATGAGAAACGAACAATTAGAAATATTTTAATCCATTTCAGCTCTAAGACACAGACACATTCTGTTCTGCTTGATACTTGAGGAAAAGTCGAAGACTATGAAGAGAGTCACTGGGATACGGAAATATTAGCTACGGAGATTAAAACGTATGAAACTTAGAAATAAATATATAGAACGACTTTGTAACTAAAATAAATCAAAATTGAAACATTGAAAATAGGTAAACAATGACAAATAGTATTAAACTGAGAAAACTTGCAAAAAGACAAAATTATTTAGGATCTTTGATAACACAAGAAGATTAAGCAGTTACAAACTATTGAATACAAAAATAAATATTGAGAGGAATATTTGTTGAAATACCTAAGAGAAGTGGACATCACCAAAACAACCATTTTGATTAAACTCTTAAGAACTATAGGAAATAAAACCATATTTGACAAAATAGTTAAAGTACAAGAAGATCTTTGAATAGCTTTATAAATTAAGTGTTACACTTAATGGAATATAGGATTTTTAATACAAATCCCATTGCACGTCATATATCAATTATGAGATCACGACCCTGCAGTGTTGTCGGCTTGTCTAAATTGTCGAGGAATGTAGGAAGTTTCAAAAATGTAAGGTTAGGTTATGTTGTTTAGCTTTATTATTATGAAAAATTAATTTATTGAAGCGTATATGAACAATATATGATCCTCACACTCAAGACACTTCATCCTGCCAGTTTTAAAGTACATTTGAAAAATGTTTTTCTCAGTTGATTCATTAGCAATCTACAACTGTGATATTCTTCTTCTTCTTGCTGTATTATCTACTTTTAATATTCAATAATCTGTTATAAAAATCGTTATATTATGTTGTTTATTTGTACTATATTTTTATTAAATAAATAAAATAGAGACATATAAAAAAGATAGCAAACTATTTATTGTTATTAAAATAAGACAATATTTTTCTTATAAGAAACAATTCAACTACAATATTCGAATTCCTACAAAAGGTAAATCCTTTCTCCTAATTCAATTCTGAATCACTAGAATCACTGTCATCGCTGTTAGGATTAATAATAATGGGATTCATTTCTAGTCTATCAAAAACTCTCTCTCTTTCATATCATTTTTGTATTTCTTTTTCTGTATGTTTAATAGAATTTTTCCATACTTCAGGAGTAATTGTTCTAAGAGCTTCAGACCACATATTTAAAGAATCTTGCAACACGCTAAAATAGACAAGAAAACAATTTCATATTTCTAGATATTTGTATAATATTTAACTTACGTTAAATTTCGACAATCTTCTGTTATTCTATTACATAAGTGGCCATGATTTATGAACAACACACTTCAAATGTCCCCCACAAAAAGAAATCTTTATTACGTGAGTGAGAGTTACGAGACAAGGCCGCCAACTATTCTTAAATAAATATTTTTAGTAGTCATCAAAATTAATAAACAGAGGGGTTTTCTTGGTTAGCAAAATAAAAAGAGTTCGGAAGTCAAGTATGGTTTCTCGGATGATCGAGAAGTTGATAGTGCCTACCCCTGCAATTAAATGTATTAGTTACTTGAATGTGTAAGTTGCCCTTATATTTTATATTATTTGTTCAATTTCAAATATCCCCACAAAAAGAAATCTAGAGGAGTAAAATCGAGGAAGTGAGCTGGCCATTCCTATCCCGTGTCCTGAAAAAATATTATCCAAATAATTTCTAAGTAGCCTAACTGCATCTTGTTGGAGATATAATTGCTGCTTCTCTATTTCATTCATGATTTCTTTTAGACACTGTATAATAATAGGATGTATTAGTTCTTCCAAAAATTGTAAATACTTAAGCCTACTTAAATTTTCATGGAACAATATTGGACCAATTACTTGGTTATTAAGAACTCCAGACCTACATAATTTTTTTTGGAGGTATTGTGTGTGGCCTTCTCCGAAAATGTGGGGATTTACATCGATCCAATATCGACAGTTGCGGGTATTCACAGACCATTTAAGTCAAAGCTGCTTTCAACACTGTAGCAAATACTTCGCGAAACATTTCTGTTTAGCCGATTCATATCTGTTATTATTTCACAGAACTCGACATTTAAGGGTACATTTTTTTAAATTTAATATCTTGTTGATTTTGACACACTACGGATTATTTTTTCAACGGAAGCTCTGGATTTAAATAAATTTGCCCAAGAATTGCTAGTTGCATAGTTTCATCTCGTGCAGCACGATTATTCGTATTCCGTTTTTTTTATTATTTACAGATCCAGTTTGCAAAAAAATTTTTATTAGCGCGTTTACATAAAAAACAGATACGTTTCTGTTTGGATGTTGTTCATTAATTAACGTCGCCATCAGAGAATACTTTTTGTTTGCATCCATGTACAATCGCAATTTCAGTTCTCTCTTCCTGAGTGTAAACCTTCACAGCAAAAAAAGCTGAAACGTTAAGAATAAAGTATTGGTATTAATGAAACACAAAAATCATAATTCTAATTTGAAACAAACTATTTCCATGACTAGCTTACGTTTTTTGGGAGTTAATAATTTCGGACATCTCAAACCTTCAACTTTAAATATCTCATAAATTTTATGATGTAAGTAATTAGTTTTTTCACATAGAGATATAAAAAAAATTGGGTTCTTTCAAAATCAACCAAAAAAAAAGCAGGGTGTCAATTAAAATTTTGCAGTGGGTGGCTGGAGACTTCGTGTGACCAGAAGGGGCGGTATGAAATACACTTTTCATTGTACCCCTATTTCATGAATAACCACTCAAAATTTAAAGTTTTTATCTTAAAAAACACAACAAAAAATTCAATATTAAGTTTATTTATATAAGATTATATACCTAATGCGTCTTATGTTATAAAATATATAATGTTTAATAATGTCATTTTTTTTTGAAAATTTATCAGTTTCATAGTTCTTAATTGATTCCTACACAAAAAGTTTTGAGCGCACTAGACATTGACATCTTGTCAGGATAATCTGAAGTCACTGCTAATAGTGTTATTCAATGTTTTTCAAATCTAGCAATATGTTTGATTTAATGTGAAATATGATTCCAAACCTGCCAATTCTATTGAACATTATTCGAGAATTCAAAATTGATAAAACAGTATATTATGGATACATGAACTGCTAATAAAATGTTCGATACTATAAACCCTAATTTATTAGAGGATTTTGGAGCAATACATTAAATCATCATGAAAAGGGAACGAAGGAAGTCTTTAACATTTGTCATAATCTAGCTTTTTCCGTTCGAAAATCCATATTGATTACTTACTGTTTTCATGAAAAATGAGATCGTAAATATGTTTGGCTGGATAATATTTCACTATTTATTTCGACTCGATTTATGAAGCCTCGAAAAATATACACATCAATGCCAGATAGAGTTTTCTGTTAGAATTGTTGTTGTCACAATATTGCAAATACATCACAGAATATGGTTTCCCATTTAGGAAAATAAAGTTACTGTGAATTATTTATATTTTATTTTACGGAAAGGTAATGCATTAGACTTGCTTTCTGCAATGAGTTAGATATACTTACCATATCTTTTTAATACATTTAAAAAAAATGGAAATATAAAAATATTGAACCCTTCACACAATGTATTTTTATTACTCAATCCCAGGAGGTGTTTTAAAAGATAGATACTAATTTTATGTTTTACAATTTTCTATGTAATGTATTTACGTATAAGGCATGATATTAGCATTTTTATTAAAACCCGCCGGTGTTATTTTCTAAAATGTAATATGTGTTTCTATCTAGAATAGAAATTAATATAATACCTAGCATAATTATGTTTAAACGAAATTCAATTAATTGAATTGGTAAGTTAAAATAATTAATTACAAAATAATTTTTTTAATTGTTTTAACATTTTTAACATATTTTGTTCTATTTTCACCCATACGAAATTTGTGTCGATTTTTAATGATTTATTAAAATAGTTAACTAATTTATTGTCTGCATAAAAATATTTGATAATTTTTATATTGAATTTTTCGTCTGTCCGATATTAATCATCAATATCCGTTTTTATATCTATTTGAATATTACGACCAGTGAAATCAGTTTTTTTGTTTGGACGAATTTTGTCATAGATAATTAAAACTGTAGACTCCATGCGTATATATCAATACAGAGCACTATCAAACGGAAACATATCCGTGTTCCATTATAGAAATGCTTTTAAATGAATTTTGTTGAAATAGTGCATTTGTTTGCACATCATTTTATTAGTGTGTGTTATATAACTATACGTTATATACATTTTACAATTTTACAATTATTTAATTCCATACTACTTGTTTTACAATTTTGACTACATATGTACATTCTATCTATTATGTCATTAAGTTTTTTTTAGTCCTAGTTCGTAAGTAGTTATAACTAGTATATTAAGGGGAAAAACCATAGGGTTTTCACCCCACAAGTCACTTCCAATTCGACATAACATTTACTTATTGTTCTAGTTTTTGAATTAATTAGGATAATAAATTTAAAAAAAAAAAAAAAAAAAAAAAAAAAAAAAAAAAAAAAAAAAAAAAAAATTTATTAGTATTCAATTAAAGATGAATGTGGACCGATTAACATAAACTTCTATTCCTGTTTGCATATAAAGAATACATTTTACTAATATTGATGTTTACCTTTTAATCAAAATTAACTGAAAACATTTTGAAATTACTGAAAATAGACTGAGTAAGATAAATACTACAGAATAGGAGAGTGAGGGAAAAACCCGATTCTTGACTAAGCTTATGCAGTAAAATTTTTGAACTATGAAAGAAGAAGAAAAATATATATATTTAAATATTACTAAATTTATAATTTATTATTAAGTTATTTTTATTAATAAAAATTATTATTTATTTGCCCTATTGTGGTAATTTTAACAAAATGGTAGTTTATTTAGTGACACTCCCTACAACAGGTGCCTTGAACTTATATACATTTATTACTTTAAATTATTTAACATTAGATGTGAAGTGTATCCAGCTGCAAATTTTTCAGGTATCTATTTTCTGGATGAGACTTAATTTAAATGAATGGCAATATAAAACATAAATGCCTAGTTCGCTATCAAAAATTGACCCCAATTACCTCTAATTAATAAAAAATGAATGAAAATGAATCTACTGATAAGTAACACGACTTAGTAGCGTTGCAACGAGGAGCAAGAAAAATAAGATTTAGTATTAATTATAAGTTAAATTTTTGTTTGCAAATAATACAAAAGAAAAAGCCAATAGAATTATACAGAATATTTCGTAATATTAACTTGTGTTTTTAAAATTCTAACTTCCTTTTAATAATACAGTGAAAATTGCATGCCGAAAAATTTGGAATGCGCAACCCAGGCGCTTGATATCAGGATAGTCTTGATTTTTAGGATTTACCTTACCGCAAACATGCAGAGACTTAATTGCACATTCTTCCTTCTTAATGAGTGGGGCCCTTTAGGATTAAACATAACTGCTGTTTTATTTTGTCAAAAAATACATTTTTAGCAATGCTTCCATTCTTAACTCCTGACAAAATTAAAAAAAGAAAAAGTTTTTTCTTACCCATAGATTCATACTCACAGACTTGTGAGAGGCGCTGAAGAATACATTAAAACGAGAGAATAAGAGTAAAAGTGTTGTCTTTGTCTACCAGGCACATTAGTGGGGGAATAATTACTGTTATCACGTTATGTTTCTACTTCTTGCTTTCTCCCCTCTTATACTACGGGGTGAGAGAGAAGACTTCTCTTTTGACATATTTCTATCCTTCCATGTAGTGTTCAGCGCGTCCATAAGGAGGCGCTGTCTGTGAGTAATAAGTATATGCATTAACCTCAACAAATACATTACTCCTAAAACATAGAATCGCACCTACATCAGTTGCAAATAATTTCACTAAGAGACGTTTCCAATTCTTATAGTAGGAATGGGCTGCGCGATGTTAGCATCTCATATATCAAATTTCGAGTGACTAATTATATACATTGCACAACCGGAGAAGATATATTTAATAAAACTTATTAGTAGAACATTTTTTAGGCTAAAAATAAATGACATTAATTGTAAACAAGCATCCTCTGTAAGAAAATTGACTACCCACAAATAAATTATCTAAATGTGACTCTAATAAAAATTTAAGTATATTAAAGCGATTGGGCTTATAATTACGTCATATTGTTAAAAATACTAATTTATTTTTAATAAAATACTAAGTTAAACTTCAATTATTTTCCAGTATTTCCCATTATCTTTGTTCTACCCTATTTTTAGAATGATAATAGAGAACTTAAAGGTGCACTTTTTAAAATTAATTTCAAATATTTAGGGTATTTTATAACGTCATGCAACACTGTATTTTATTTTAAATTTAGAGTCTCCACTCCTACCTGAAAGAGAAATATAAACTTGTACTGGGTTATACGGGAAATATTAAAATATATATTATCAAAAAATCGTAATGATATATTTATGGCAGTAACATTTAAAATATATCTAAAACGATTAACTTCGGGTATAAGAAATATAATTAAAACAGCGGAATCTTGTAACGTTCATTTCAAAATACATGTAGGGGGAGTCATTTAAAAGTTAAGAATTTAATGTACGTCTTTCCTGACATATTCTGTATCCAGTTTACGCAAAAAAGAAAAAAGAAAAATAGACACGTTACTAATAAAAAACATTAATATCTATAATGAACTTATGTAAAAATTACTTGTACCTTTATATTGTTATATTAATGACATACGTTGAATATGTTACGATTTTCTGATTGAATCAGAAAATGTGAAAAATTCCAAATTTAAGATACGTTGAATGCTTCATTTAAAAAAGATAATTTCAATCTTACACCACATTACGAAACACACTTTACATTTATAATTTATTTTAAAATATGAAGCATAATCTCTCTACAATTTTTGTAAATATTATGATTCGTATTCTTTCACTCTATTACATTTCAAATTCTCGCCAAACTTGTATAAATATAGTTATTACGAGTAATATACTAGCAGATAATAAAGGTATGACTACAGTTTTTTGTAGTATTTTGCTTAACTTAGTTGTACTTCCACGGGCCGTAACTATTATAAAAAAATTGAAATTCTCGAAATATTGCAAGCTGTATTCATTTCAGATTAGGTTAAAAAAATATTGAAATGTGAATTAATTACGGATAATATGCACAAATGCAATGAACTTTAATAGGAGTTTAATATGCATGATTGCTTTAACTTTCAAAAATGTTTTTATAAAATTTTGCACAGGAATTTTATCAAATTCGAAATTGAATCAGGTAACTGTAACTAATTGAAATTTACATACTAAATTAAAACATTTTTTTATTCCAGAACACTTTGGATTAATTAAATATGGAAATTAAAATAAAACTTTTTGATTGGTTATTAAAAATATTTTTAACAAAGTAACTTGTTCCTTAAAATATAGTTCCTTCATAGTAAATATTTGCCAATAATATTGGTATTGATACACAATTGACGAACTGACCAATTAGGATGTTACCAATATGATGTATTATCAATTTGCTAGGGGACATGTCAAATGTATAAAAATTCCACTTATTACTAAATCCATACAAAGATTATAACCTACTCCATCTCTTTATATATAAAAATAATACACTTTTTAAGCTTTAACAGTAACATAAAAAAAATGTGCCATGAAAATAAAAAAATAGATGCATGCCAAATAAGAGGTTTCGTATCTACAGTAATTCCAAAAATGTAATTTTTTAAAATAATGTCATTATTTCCTAATGCGAAAGACATTGGTATTAAAAAAAGGGGGATTCCCATGGCATGGCTTAAGTGTAATCGACATCTGGACCCCTAAATCGAGTTATGGTGGACGGATGCGACGTCGAGCAGAGACCAGAGACCGTCCCAGGAGGATCCGTAATACGACTCGGCTCCGGGCCCATCGAGGATTCCACTGGACCTGATTTATTACATCCCGACTGGCGGCGATGCTCCTCTTGGACGGACGTAGACGAGGCATGATGAAGGACGAACGAAGGACGGTGGAATGTTGGAATCCTGAGATCGCAAGGTGTTTATGCTACTTTCATAAAAAGATTTCCATGTTAAGGACCTCAATATATAGATATGTATAATTTATAATATATAGATATGTATATTTATTTATTTAAGGGTGACTCATTACAAAAAAAAATATATGAACAATAATTAATTTTACAGATACACACTATTCAAACTAATAAAAGTAAATAAATAAAATATAATAAAAATAGAAGAAAATAAGATTATAAGAGAATAGAAAGTTTGTTTTTGAGTGTAGAGGGAGGTCTATTATATACGTCTAAAGTGATTTTATTCGCAGTTGTTAAAATCTTAGATATTGGTCCACAGTTGAACCGATAAATGTTGAAAAAGAAAGATTGACAACTACGAGTATTTCTAGGAGGAACATGAAAATTTATCATTGATAAAATGTCTGGAGAGAGAGTCTGTGTCTGAATGTAGTAGGTTAAAGAGAAAGATGTCAAACTGGGCAAGGGCCCAGCTCTATAGTGGATAAGCCGATGATACGATAACTATAGTTAAGCAGCGTCCAGCGCGGTTAGTAGTTGGATGGGTGACCACCAGGGAACACCATATAGCGGAGATATGCCGTATTTCGGAGGAAACATCAAACTGTCGGTCCCGAGTCCATGGATGTTGGTCTCGTTAAAAATCCCTAAGTCGGATTGGAATACCTGAGGATTCGGCAAAATTTCCGGTTAGGGGTAGCGTGCTCCCGGCGTCAGTGATCAGTCCTGGTCGCAGAAATAGGCCGACGTTAAACAAAACAAAAAAATAAATAAATAAAAGATGTCAAAGCTCTTAAATGACATATTGCTTTTATATGCGAGGAACCGAATTAATCTATTTTGAACTTTTCCAAAATCCTGTATATGTACATTGTGGACAGGGTTCCATAAACCAGAGCAATATTCAATTATAGATCTCACTATTGCAAGATATAAAATTTTCAGTGATTTATTTATTTATTTATTTATTTACGAGCTTAACCCTTTTATAATAAAAAAAATACAATCATTGTATCAAAAATGTAAACAAAACATACAATATAATATGGAGCCAACTAGAGACGGTTTCAAAGCGAACAAAAAGATCCATAGGAACAATTTTTAAGGTGTTTGTTTGCAGCATGTAAAATACTTGTAATGACGTCATTCTTGCCATAGTTGGTTGTATGAAAATCAGCTGAGAATAAGTCGGAAAAACGCGTCCTTCTCCCCACGTTGAGATGAACCAATCCCAGAATCTCTGGACTTTGAATGCATCCATTCAGTAGTTTGATCAGAAAATGCAAATGCGACTCTCACCTCCTATGTTGCAAGGAATTCATATTTAATAACTCGGACCCCAAAACAGTAATAGAATAGAAGTACCCGTGTTGTTTAAGTTCATTTATATGACGCAATAGTTCTTTAACAGATACACAAACAATAATTTAAAAAATCGTAGAATGTACACTCAGGGTACTAATAGGCCTATAATTATTAATATTTAAAAATAGAGATAATAAAATTATCTTTCCGTTTGAATGGAAAAACACCTTAATTTATTAAGTCTTTAAAAATGGTGGAATTCCATCCGCTACTGAGCTTTTACTATTATCAAGAGACTTTATTTTATCAAAAAGAGTCCCAGTAAAACTAAACTTAAGGTTTTGAGGATTAATAACTGCAGCTCTGTACACAGATTAAAATTCCTGACGAAAAGCATCCGCAATATTGTAACTACCTGGATACTTTTAGTCATTTAAATACACAGTGTTAGGCAAGCTAGATTTACCATAAAGTATTTAGGCTAGAAATTATATTTTCTTCCATTTTATGCATATAGGGTTCGTAAGATTTTTTACTTTTTTGCTTACACCAAAAAACTATTATTCCTTTTTTCCTATTTATAAGTTAGTTGTTATTTGTTTGTTGTAAATGAAAATGACTTGTGGTAAAGCTGTTTCTGAAGAAATAAGAAAAGTGATTATTTACTTGCATTCAAAAGCCAAAAATTCTGCGCTACAATATATTAATTTACCGCGATATATGATACGAGATATAATTATACTTAAAAAATAACTAAATATATGCCTCTGAAACTAGAATAAACATTATTTTTGAAGAGTGACTTATCGCTGACTTACAATTTCAAATTGTTTCCACTTTTTACCAATTTTAAATCTTACGTTCCGTATGCTAAAAAAAAGCCTTTAGTGACTAGAGGCAGAAAAAAATAGGTCAAAGGGGCGCTTTTTAATATTTTTACTCTATAACATCTAGATTTCTTCCAAATTTATACTGAAGTAATGAACAAACAAATGTAGTTTTCGTTACTAAATCATCGCAAGATACATACCTATATTCTTCCAAGAGAAAATATATTGTTTTCTGCAGAATCTTCCTGAAGGTTGTTGAGTTTTCTACAGGTCACCAAATTAATAAAACTCTAATCGTAAATGATTCGTTGATTGCCTAAATATGTTTGGAAAACTTGTATAACTACCATCTCTTTAGTATAGACATCCTAGAAGCAAGATACTAACACATCTGTAACGGAAATAACATTAAGTTTTTATGGGTACTATCTTATATGAAAATGAAAGGGAATGAAGAAGCAAAGCTGCTCGGAAAACATCTCCCAATAATTCAAATGGTGAGTCAACAAAGCATCCCAAAAGAGAACCTGAAAAACAAAATTAAAAACATCATCCGCTACCAGTGGCATACCACTTGGGACACACCGACAAGCAAGCTGAAGGAAGTCAGTTAAACTAATTTTAACTAAGTGTCCTAAATTAAGCTAATCATTTTTCTAAAATCTATTGATTTATATCAATATACTAACTTCAACAATAAAAAAATCTCCAACTCGCTACATAATTGAACAATAAAACCTGATCACTATTGCCTCGTCTTCAACTACCAAAACGTCGAAAGACTGAGTCACCAATCACTAAAATGGTAAGAGACATAAACTCCCCTCTCAAATAAAAATGTTGCTCATCACATACGTTAAAGTAAAAATTGTCTCCCATTTTTAATTTTATAAAGTTAATGGCTCATCATTAATTAAGAGAAAACCTCTGTGATTTAGGTTTGATTTGCGAAAAAGTTAACAACCATTCAAGTAAAACCGAATTCCGCGCAGAAATCACTACTAAAGTTTTATTGTTAATGTCTAGATTTTTGAACTTTCGTCACTTTCATTAAAGTTATTAAAAAATACTCAGTTTACCATAATTTGGTTGGAAACCTTCAAGGACTCTGATCTCCGATTACGGTTCATTCGATAGATAATAAAAAATTACAGCGTGCATAAATAATTCATTCGCTTGCCAAACAGCTAAAAAGTAAAGACTGGATGAGAGACCACAATATTCTTTCGTTGGTGGAAAAGTTGTGGTATATTCTGAAGAAGAAGCTCCGATCAGAACTCATATGAAACATTTTTGTCATGGTTTTATCATGTGTTGTAATTACTTCAATTAATAAACCGGGTTCGAATTAGTGGAATACCTTATTTGAAAATTTTTATTAACTAGTAAAAAATTGCTGTAAATATTTGTATATTTTATATTAAACGTTCTCTTTTCTAAAAAGTAGTTAAATTGCTAAGTTTGGACAAGTACCAAGGGAGATATTTGTAAGGAACAATTTTTTTTTCTTAAATTTCTTTTTTATTAAAGAGATAAGGAGAATTGTTTGGTAATCAATCAGTCCTTGTACTGACATTACAAGTTGTCTCTCACAAAGACTAATATTTTAATTTGGAGCATATCATTAAATTTATAATTATTGAAAAATGCTGCAGGCCGTTTTTATTCCAATAAATTTAATACAATTTCACCTCATAAACTGATCTCTATTTATGTATTCATATTGAAAGTACATTTAATTTGATTTTAACATGTTAAACTATTCAAATATAAAATTATACTTGTTCAGCTGCATTGGAAATTTATTTTCCATGAAATTCCTCGAAAATTTGGATTTTATTGTTAATTATATAGGAGAAAGTAAACAAACTAAATTATAACAATTAATCACTTAAAATTTGGAATTTATTGAAATAGTTTAAAATAATAATTTTCTGTAAATTTATTTTACAGCAAAACTTGTGTAACAGAATATATTATGCAAAAACATTGCAACGTATAATCAAATCGGTCAAATAACGAATTAATTAAAATTAACAAAATTTATTGTCGCATTTCAAGCGTATATCGGATTAAAATGTGAAATAAAAAATACAGGGTGAATGATCGTAATTACACGATGAATTTTTTTTAAATATTTTGAAAGATTCCCAAAAATTATCTTCTTTATTAATAAAGTAAAATATAAACAAAATACTAGCTGATTTTGTCAAAACAACAAATGTTATTTTGAAATATCAATGTCACTATCAGGTAACATAAAATGGGTCTTACAGTATTTTTAAGATCAACTAGGATGACGTCGTCTTTAGCATATACATAACAAAAAATACTAGAAGAGTAAATACCATTTACACTTAACGGACACGGGAAGTTAAATGTCAGGAATGGGCAATTCTTTACGACCTTGCCTTGGTAAGATTTCTTGGATAGACCAAAGCTATGAGGTAGTTCTCTTTTAAAATTCGGTTTGAGGATTTTAATTGACTTATTCGGGAGCTTTTCATTTTTCTTCAGTCTCACGGGTTTATTATGTTATCATTGTATGAGTAATGTGGTAACTTTTACCAATTTGTAATTTGACTGGCGAAATGTATTTGCAATTACTGGAAGATGCTGTTGATAGGTATTATTGAAAATGACCAACAGTACAGTGAAGATCATTTAATGTTTCAACAGGACGGTGCTCCTGCGCATTATGGTTTGGTTGTTCATCAGTATCTAGACCAACATTTTCCACGGCACTGGATTGGGAGAAGAGGTAGCATTGAATGGCCTCCACGGTCACTAGATTTGTCGCCCCTTGATTTTTCTTTGTGGGGATACCTCATAAGTAAAATCTACAAAACACAACCAGCCTCTTTAGAAGATTTGCGTCAAAGAATTGTCGAAGAGTGCCTTCGAATCACTCCGGAAATTCTTCGGAATGTGCGAGAACGTTTCGAACAAAATCTTTATTAAGTATTATGACGAATTTTAAAATTTAAAGACTGTTGTAAAGAGAATTGAAAGTGATTTAAAATGATACCTTACTCGACCCCTAATGCCATTTAAGTATTTTGGGGCGATTGTTTCCCTCGCTTGGAGGTGTAAGGCTTGGAGGTGTAAGGCTTGGAGGTGTATGGCTTGGAGATGTAAGCAGCGAAGCCGAAAATACCGGAAAAAAGTGTCCCCCTTTGGTCACAAATCGACGGATCTCTGTGTTTTTCTAAAATATTGACGCTGTTCCTGATAATGGCTCTGTTTCGTTTTCGTTTAGCCACCCTGTAGATGTTATAGCTTCTTCAGTTGGCAAATAACTGCTAATGGAATTTTGGTACGCCTATATTTCGATTCTGGACCAATTAGTAGATCTTTAGATGCATGCCATGCTAAATCGTCAGCTATCTTATTACTGTTGTTGCTTAACAAAATTAATAGGTCACCAATTCTCCAAGCTTTTCGCTGCATTCCACTTTGTTTAGGATTATAAGGGTTTCTTTGTGTATTTTGAATAAGATCGTATATACATATATTCCCAAGGAGAAATTCTTGATGTTTTTATTTAGTAATAGTAATAGAGATTCGATCATTTTTTTAATCGTCCTGTCCGTCAATTAATATTTCGAAATTACTTTTGAAATTATATTTACGAGTTTTTAATATCTTTCCATGTTGAGCATATTATCTAATTATTGTCCTTATTGCTATGACCGGATCCCTAGTTTTCCCTAGAAAAGGGAGAGTGTTGCAGTCGAAAGAGAGTCTTTTTAGCCTCCCCCATTATTATATATTGTAGACTTGGTAGAAAATTAAGCACACGTTTCATCGCAGCTGTGGAAATTGTTTTCGTAATACCAGTTATCTCCAGAAGTCTCCGTACCTTATTAATTGTTGATTATTTTTTTTAACCCCATTTATTATACAATATGTCCCTAAAAAGAACAATGAATATTTTATATGATTATTACACTTAAAATGAAAGAGATTGTTCTAATAAACACTCCCTTATAAAATCTTATGATTGGATTGAAATTAATCACTGTTACTTCCTTTTTTAAATATGTGATACCTATATGCCTGCCAATATAATTTACGTATCACTATATGTTTAAGTTTCTTATTGATATTTATAGGAGGACAATTATTCCTTATATTCATGAAGATTATGTCAATTGATTTGCCTTCATTTGTTTTTATTCTACAATTTTGTATTTTGTTCAGTGCAATATCTAAATTATGAGAAGCTCTTGAGGGATTTATGTAAGACGATAATATGGCGGTAACGTGAGCGTTTGTTGCTACAGTAGTTAATCGTGTTGCTGTATAAAGCAAATAAAGTGTAATTGCTACCACACTTCCTTTTGATGAATCTGTTTCAACTAGTTCTATTTATGTTCATTCATTCTAATGTTCAACATTAAAAGTGCCTGGTGTGCAAATAAAATTTCAGTATTTCAAACATATCATATGGCACATTTTCCTGACCTTTCGAAAGCTTGTAATATGTCTAAAAACACTGTTGAGTAATATTTTTCCTTTTAGATGATTGTTTATTTGCTATAGACTTTTTTAATAGCTTCGTGTTTGTTTCTGAATCTATATTGTCCGGGATAAATATTTTTTCAAACACATTGGAAACCAACCAGCTGATGGTACGATAAGACGTTACCTCTTCTGCTCCTTTTCCTGGTTTCAGAATCATAATCATCTTAGCAATTTTTCATTTATTAGAGAAGTATCTGGTTTTGATTATTGCATTCAATATAATCTTCGTTATAGCTTTATTGACTATTAATGGTAATTTTTGCACCACTGTGTCTTTCATCAAGTCAAAGCATTGTTAGGGTTTATTGCATTGTCTGTTATATTTTTTATTTGTTTTAATCTATTTTTTTATTGGTAAGCCCATTTGAGAGGATATATTCAAATGATGTTTTCAGCTAGTTCTTGGGATGATTCATTAGGCAAAAATTTAAATACAGATATTGCATGAATGTTGATGCTTTATCCTTATTGGTTTTCCCCATTCATCATTCATTTGAAATAATTTGTTGAGGGCTTTCGAGCTTCGATTGGAGTTCTAAATAGGTTCATTTGCAGGTCAAATCAACAAACACACACAGGTTCATTTGTAGGTCAATGAGAATAACTGTATTGACAGGGTACTTTTTCACTCTTATCGTATTGCTTTATTCACCACATCCAAATGGTTAAAATATGGTGCGGTTCTATGCAAGTGAAAGAAAAACAGTTAAATATTATTTCATTATGTATGTGTTAGTAAAGTCATTGCTAGAACAGGCAATCCCAATAAAAATAGTTAACTAAAAACAACTATTAATCATTTTGTTTTGGTGTCCTCACAAATGCCATCGGTGCAAAAACAACTACTGCATCAGGAAACGAATTAACGTGGAACGAATACATAAATACCGTTGAAAAAACAGATTCGATTGTTTATTCAAAAAAAGGTAATCGGTTCGTTTAGAATATTGTCCGCTGAAATTGTCGCAAATTGCGTATCAGTTTAAAACCAAACGGGCCAAAATTTATTGTGGTCACCAATAAAAACAAAACAAATGGTCTTTGGAATGTGGGAAATTGAGCCAATAAAAATTTTAAATCACCTTCAATATAAATTGTCGCAGATATACGATGTGCAAGGGTCATTTATAGAACCGATCAATTATATTAGTGGCAGCTATGAATTTATTTAAAGAATAAAGATTTTTATTTACTGAATAAAATAATCATTAAAACTATAATACAAATATAGATAAAAATTTTAACGAAATGTTACATAATTAACTGTCTTTCTCAAGTTAAATTAGCTCTTTGCGCACATACATATACAAGGTATTTCCAAATTTATGGGAAAATTTTGTAGGGAATTTCTCGTTGAAAATTATTAATCGTATTTTCTATTAAAAATATTTTGCGACCATTTCTTTAAAGAGATCTCTCTCCAGAAAGGACAGAATTAAAATTGAAATTTTAATTTTTTTCTCCAGTCCAGGTTCATGTAGAAACTTAAAATTTGGTGATTTACATACACATTTTATTATTGCCATTATGTTATAACATTTCCTATAACTAACGTTATTTTCTTTCCATCTCTATCTTATTGTATTTTTAATTTTGTTATTTAACTTAATAAATATTTTTTGTTCGAAAATAATTAGTTTTGTGAATTAAAAATAAAAGATAGAAAAGTCAAGAAATAAAACAGAATTTCCAAATATTTTTAATTTATAGAATTCAATCTTATAAAAAAGTTCCGACCTAAAATAAAAAAAGGGTTATTAATTTGAAGCTTCTTCATTGACATTTAAGAAAATAATTAAAAACTTAATTTCAATTTTTTTTGTAGAAAAGACCCCTATTAATCTTAATATATAGATATTGCACATATTTTTTATAATTAAATGTTATTATCACTTATGCCCAAAATTAAATATATGTTACTATTGTTCATTGAATATTAAATTTTAGTATTAATGAAATTAAAAATTAAAAATTCTAAATTTTATTTTACTTTACACACCAAAGTGTATAAAGAAAAAGGCCTAAATGCAGAGAAAAAAAACAATGAAGATGCAAGAATTATAGTCCTTTTAAAAAATATAGGAATTGTTTTTAAAAATTATAAAAACGACAAACTGGCACGTCACCCAAGTGCAGTTTACGTTTGAGAATACACAGAGATAAAAATAAATTAATGAAATTAATTTGACTATTTACAAAGGCAAAATTTTTAATATTACTATAGGTATTATTCGTAATTGATACAAGAAGTTACTTCCTATATATTAATGAGAAAAATGTTCACAATAGCCCTATTTGATTAAATAGAAATAAATAAACATGAATGTTGCAATTGACATTGAACGTATATATTGAAATATTAAAAGTAACCAACCTATAAGCTTAAACCAAAAAAAACCTTCTGTATTTAGGAAGGTTTATTTTCCAAAATTACATTCTGTGTGTAGTAGTGATGTGCGTGCTTGTTTTATTTAGTAAAATCAGATCCGCAACATCGAAAAAGCCCCACTCGCAGGTTGTTTTCACGATAATTTCATCGTTGACGTATTGTATGTTAATCCTACGATGACTCAAGTAATAAATAAATAATTTAAAAAACTAATTCTAAAACCAATTTAAAACAAACAAGATCTACATTGACATAATATTTATATAAATGTGACCTTATTTTTAATCGAAATTTTTTACTGATTGAACAATATTTACAGTTGTACGTGTATGTATTACTCTGTAGTCATGTGAATACGAGTATGACACTTCGCTCTATATTTTATAATTTGTTAAATTATTATGCTTTATTTAGTTATATTTCTATTATTTATGAAATATAAAAACATTGTCGTCAAACCTATTTATATCAGGTTGTGTTTGTTTTTTTATAAACCTTTTTACTATTGGAAAACAATATTATATAATTTTATTTTTAATATCAAATAAACATTTATTTGACTCCTGCAATGTTTAACCATTGTAAAATGTATTTTATTTTTCGAGCATTTTTAAACAAAGTTTCAATGATACACTTTATTTTGCTGAGCCCGCCACTAATTATATGTATATTTTTGGCTGGAGCTAGTTTCTATTATATATTATAAATACATTAATAATATCATTTAATAACTGAATCTTATAGAATAGTATCACAAAAAAAATTAAATGTATGAAACCCTATATATTCAAGTATGTATAAATATTTACCTCATTTATAATCTAATCATCTTTTTGATTTACTTCCATTCTTCTAAGTTATTATTAAATTATCAATATTTGGTTATAAAAGACAATTATTAAGATTGCCATTTATTAATATACTTCTATTTGGTTGATATACTATTCTACGCAAAACATAAATTCCAAGCTTGTAGTTGCAGTCGAGATACAAGAATTTCAATTGTCTAGGAAATTCCATTTCTCTAGAGTCACTGTTTAAAACACAATAGTAGGAATATCAGGAAATGGTCCAGTACAATTTCCTGAACGACGAAATCGATATAGGCATATATCACGATTTACGTAAGGAGAATAAAGCATTTTAGATTGGCGAATTGGGAAATTCACCTAAGTAATAAATTTATTAGAATTGGATGTACAAGTTTTATATATTATAGAGAGGACACGCCTCACTCTCCAAAACTGAAATTTATAGGTTTTAATCTGATAAAATGTTCATGGATATCTATGAACGTCTGTCTAGAAACAATAGGTAAGTTTACACTGAAAATCAATATATGTGTCTTTTTCCGTTCCCTGTTAGATGTCTTTAAAAAGAGGAAAGTCTTATTTATTTGTTTTTTTAGACAAAATGCAAATTAAAGTGATGATTTCCACTCCTTACTTTGTAGAACCTTTACAATATAATTTTTTATATTTTATTTACATTTAAAATACAAAGTATCGCTAATTTTTAACAATCACTTTTTAGATCTCATTTAATAACTTCTTTATTTTAATATTTTTTAAATATTCTAGATAAGTTTATTGGAGGCTTTAAAAACACTATAATCTTTGTATAAATCTATTGCGTCATAAATCTTTGGAGAATCTGGATGAACTTGTCGAATACAAATTATGCAACAAGAAAAATAACTATATTGAAGATATTAAAATATATTAACGATGATAAAGCAAGATTACAATAAAAATTGCATTAAATGGTAATTATAACTAATGGTTACTTCTTTATTTTCCCTCCTGAAGGAGCCGCTTTGGACTTTGCATTACCAGCCAGAGCTTTAGCAGGACCTTTGTGTTTTTGGTAGTCTGCGTACTGCTTCAAAACTTCTTTCTTGCCTTCTACTGCTAGTTTCATTGCCGTATTTGCCGTAATTATTAGAACCATCTTAGTGAAGTCAAACGCTTGAGCGGCAAAACTTAAAATTTTTTCTTTAGACATATTTTTACAACGAAGAAGTTTACACTGATGACATTTTAATGAATAAATTTGATATATTTGTAAAACGTGTACGTTGACAAATAAAATGGTAGCACATTAACGGCGAGTTATTGAAAAAAGTTGATGCTGTCTTTTTTCTTCTTCTTTCTTTTTCTTATTCAGTTGGCCCTAGACCATTTAACCCACCCAATCTAAAGATGTGCTAGTGTAAATCTAATTAAAGAAGTTCTATATATACTTTTAGGATGAACTTCATACTGATTTATGTTACTTTTAGTACATAACAATACTTTTTTGATAAATTGATAAATGATATTCAAACTAATATTTTAATATTTTCAATTCAATTTAGGAACCGGCATTCGTTTTTCTGTAAATAATGTTAAAAATAAATGGCTCCTTGACAATTTCAGCTTCCCCGCATAACCTGGTAGTTACATGACTTAGCAACGTAGCCACTATACGAAACTTTTAAAATTATATCAACCCCTAGTTCATATATAAACTTATAGCCACTAATACATAAACCATATTAAGAATAACCTTTAATATTAATAATAAATTAATTATTCATTGATATATAATAAAAACAAACAAACAATTGGTATATAATAAAAACTAACAAACAATCCAATCTGATTATACAGAATTTATAACTTTGGTAATGTAATCTTAGCTTTTATTTATATCTTATCATTTTTTCAAACTCGTTTTTTAATACAGCTGCTAATGCTTTACTTCTTTCGTCTATCGGTTTGTCACAATTCAAGTATAAGACGTTGTCATTTCTTATAGTACAAATGGTGGTTTAAGTGAGGAAAATTTTTTCGTAGGTTGAGCATCACTGATTTTTAGGAACATCTTTAAGGTACAATTTTTCACAATAATACTATAAAATTATGATTTGGGGTATTCCCACAACTCTAGGCTAGATTGGTTAAGTGTGACTTCACGACATATCAACTAAACTAACTAAAACTAATTGAGGAAAAATAAGAATTTTCCATTTTTTTTTAATAAGGTTAACTGTTTCATGTTACTGGTTTGTTAGTAGTTTTTAGCAATTAAGAGTAGTAAAAAAGTCCAGGATGTCATATCGATTTGGGTGTATTAACAATTAAAAGTTCAGTAGTTACAGTTTTAAAACGGAACCCATGACACCCCGTGAAGATGGCGATAGAACTGAGAACTAGAGTTAATTAGGTTTTATTGTTCACTGTGATTTTCACTTAAATAAACGTCTTATTTTTAATTTACAATGTTAAGTACTAGTTTGTTACTATTTTCGTATTTTCACTATCGATACCTATTTGGTATTCATTTCAGTTATTGATGTTTTTTGTATGAAAATCTAGAGAGATGTTGTTTCGGCAAATTTTTGACCGCTTTGTATAAAATTTTTTTTTAATACCGTAGCATAGTGCTGGAAAAGTTAGGATAGGGATACAGAAGCCGTTTTTATTGATTTTTAACGGTCCTTTATTAAACATAATAGACATCAAGTGTGATACATCGTTGAATTAGCTGGGCAAGAGGTTTGTAAAAATGTAAAAACAAAGGCTATTCCATTTAAAAAAAATTAACTTTATATTGCTCTGGAAATTTGGGACGTATTGTATATGTCTAACCGATTTAAAATTGTAACTACCAAAGACGTACATACACCCACCGAAGATATTTTTAATATCTTTTGTGGTGATAGTTTACTAGGCTCCATCTCATTTAGTGTGACTCACCTTGTATATAAAAAACAATTTAAATTCATAGATATGTATTCATTTTGATAAAAAATAACAATCAATTCATTTGTCGCAAAAAATGTAATTTGATACTTTTAAAAATATTTTGTTAATTTTTTTTTCTAAATTCTATCCAAAAAACTTATCGTTTTAACATTTTTTTTCTTTGTGTAAATAATAAGTTATCACTGCTGGGAGGCATACTAGCTACTAAGGATACTACTCATTCAACTTTAAGGTATATAATTTAAAAATTTTACACATGAAAAATTCTGTTTATTGATTCAGATTTTTGTAATGTACCTCACCCTACCTAACTTAAATGAGAACAAACTATAAATAGAATATATCTTATGTCACAGATTCATTAGTATAGAATCAGTGTCTAATGCATAACAAAAATTAATCAATGTTGCTGCTTTTATAAAAGTTGTAAACCTTATAATTTGTGCTGCAACACTTTTGTATCCATTACATTTTATCCCAACAAAACTTCACAAACAACTACCTAAAATCAAAAAGTCAACCGTTTTCGATTTAAAATGAACTTTTACGTACCAACAACTAAAATCTTACTTTGAAAATATTTTCCAAGGAGTTTCAAACTTCCTTCCACGAGTCCATTATTATTTTTATTGTGACTAAGTTCGGCAAATTCGATTTGGAAGTATTTCTCGGGGGTATGTAACATAAAATTACATTGGGATCAAGCTATCCAATTGGTTTTGTTAACTTTCGATTCTTTAAAAATATTTTATTTATGTTTTTCTACAGTTTATAATTATCTATTATGATGAGCGCCTTGATTGTAATAAAGAACAAATAAAAGCTGTTGTTCCCTACATATATTAATCTACTTTCTCCAATCATAGTTTATTTAGACTGATTCCGTTGCCCCAACGACCATGGTAATTAGTAGTAGCACCCAAGTTGAGTAAAAACTCCGTATGACAAACTACTTTGTGCTATATTGTCTGCGGTAATAGAAGCAATACGTTGAACATCAATCACGCCGACCGGTGCTTTAATTGCAACTCTCGGTATAAGATTTCAAGTTGGAGCGAGTTGAATAGTCTTTGAGTATCTAATTAAGTATGACCGTGCATCTTTACACTGAGATTTCAAAAAGGAAAAAGCCGACCGTGCACAATGCGAAAACTGCAACCGGTTTCACGAGTGCGTTTTCCGTATCCCTCAAAGCAAAAGGCCCAGAACAGCTATTAGTGCGAACAAAGCTGGCGAAGGCGCCCTTTAGATGAAAGAGACACCGAAAACGGATAAGGAATATCGACTCTATGAATCTGAATTGGGGTAATGGAGGTTCAAGGGGTTAGATTTATATAAGGGGTTGACTTAAGGCATTACAATGATATCTTTTTTATAATGGAGAAAGTTCAAATTACTTTTTAGGAAAAATTACGATATTCAGGGGTATCTTGAAATACTGGGCGTTTTTAAAATCGTTATGATTTATGAAAATCTTCCATTCTTTAATATTTAGTATTGTTATGTTATAACTATCATGCCCTGTTACTCCAACATATATTAAGATGCGACTGAGCTTAGACTCAAGTTAACGTTACGTTGTATAATTCATGTAAGCTCCCAATCTTAGTTATGTGGCAACGTAGCGATAAGTTAGTAATATTTTTTTAGAGTTGCACATACTGCATTTTTGACAAAATATTCTATTTCGCATTTTGTTGCTGTCAACTTATTAATTATTAATAGAATGAGAATGTCCAAAGTGTTTTGAAAGATTATAATAGAATATGCTGTGATCGTTTAGTATTTATTTAAGGCGAACGTGGACAGTTGAGAGACAATTACGTTTATCTATCAGTATCAAAAAATTATTTTCTTTCCATGTTTTTCAAAAAAAAATCCAATAAAATTAATTTAATGGATCCCCTCCTGTTGTATATAATAGTAATGAAATCAGTAATTGGTTCATTAAATTGTTATTAAAAATATCAAACATGATGAAATACCTTATCCGTCATCAACATACTTACCTACAGATTATGAACATATTCCAATTATGATTCTATCAGATGTAATATTTGAATTGCAATTTCTTTAAAATGAATAAAAACCTATCATCTTCATATCTCTGGAAGTGATTTATCCGTTCGAAAATTCTTTTTGGAACTGGGAACATAATAAGATCATTCACTTCGTCAACCAAATCCTAAAATCATTTCCAAGCATAATTTTATTTCATACAAGAGCCACACAAAATCAACTGTAAATAACTGGAACAATGTATTTTATTTTATTATTGTTTATGTCAGAATATAATATTATTTAGGGCAATGGCCTAGCTCTGTAGTGAATACGCCTGTGATGCTATAACTATAGTCAAGCAGCGGCCAGCGCGGTTAGCAGTTGGATGGGTGACCACCAGCGAAAACCGTCGTAATATGCCCGTACAGCCTGCAACGACTAGTAGCATATCACAGCTCGCAGGCACTATACCAATGAGCACGAGGTATAGTGGAGATATGCCGTCTTTCGGAGGAGACGTTAAAGTGCTCCCAGCGTCCGTGATCAGCAGAAATAGGCCGAAGTTAAATTAAAAAAAAATATTTAGGTTATGTTCTCCGATTGAAGTTAAGGTAAATGGTGACTTTAGATGTATGGTAGACTTAAGCTGAAAGTATACCTAAGATGTTATAGCGCAATATATTTCATTAAGGCAAGCTTGAGCTACAGCTGGAGCTCAAGCTCTCTTGGAGAATAGGGCCATTCTGTGACAAAAAAAATGTGAAAATATGATACAAAAATCGACTTATATATTTTGGCAAAAATCTTTAAAATTTCTGTGTTTAAGAATAGTTTGTTTCAAGCCCTTACGTCAAATTCTCCTCAGTGTGTTTTTAAAGCAAGTAGAATTTGTTCAAAAGGTGATCTAAGATAATTGAACTTCCCAGGTTTAGTAGTTTATTCAATACTGTATATTTGAAGTGTTTCTTTCTTTTATATTCTTCCAAATAATCAAGTTCTTTGTTCTTGTTATTTATATGAAGTATTTTCACTGTTGTTTCCATTGTGGTATTAAGTGTTGGTTTGTGTTTGGTGTCAATGAGGTATTTTATTATATTAATTTCCCTTTTAAAATCGCTACCTCTTATAATTATCCATTACAACTAATAAATAGGTTGATTAATAAAAAGGAAGAAAAGGCTGCAGTTAAAATATCCTCAACATACAGTATTAAATGAACAACTAAACCTGGGAAGTTCAATTATCTTAGGTCATCTATTGAACTAAATACCTACATAATACTAAGCAAATATATTTTTAGAAAAAGAATAATATAGCTTAATAATGATTGGTTGTGATGTATATGACCTGAAATTATTTACGTTTATAAGATTTGTGAAACTTCTTGTAAATCTTGGAAAATGGTATGTCAGATACCGAAACCTGGGTCGATTTGAATTTTTAAAACGCTTTGGAAGACTGTGGAAATTCAGATCTGTTTAATTTATCTTCTTCATATTTATTATGAGTAGTTTCTACAAAGTAAGAGTTGAAACAATTTATTTCACGTTTCATCTCTTAAGTTTGAAATAAAAAAATAGATAGTTCGCCTTAATAACACACTTGAAACACTATGTTTATTAAGGTAGAACATCCTTTAAGAAATCCGATTGACCATATATAAATCCGATAAAGACGTACATTCGTGTACAAGTTTTTTTAATAAAAATATGCAACCTCCATGCGATTTCTCAAGTATCTTCTCTGCGTTCATCAAAGTGAAGGCCAAGACAGGTATTAAAGCCAACAAAGCCGAGCAAGAGGGTTCCTTTGATAGGAACGACAGAAAAAAGGAAAGGATGTCAACTTTATAAAACTGGAAAACGAATGGTGCAAAGTTCACGAAGGAAGATGTCAGCTGTGTTATATTTATGTATATTTTTCAATAATAGAAATTTAATGGCATAAGATTTCGTTTGGTAAACGATTTAGTAGGAATAAAAAAAAATAAACAATCCAAAAAACTAACTGCATTTTCAGGAGATTGAAATGAACTTTTGTACATACAAGTTTGAAAAATATTGGCTTTAATTTCTCTAGAAATTATAGTATATTTTATTATTTTTTTTTTAAAGACATTTAATGCAAACGTTTATTTCGAATTCTAGTATCTCCATAGTACTCGTATTAGTAAAGTTTATATAATGCCATTTGTTTTTAATTTTCAATAAATTTTCAACAATAGCTTTTTGTTTCGATAATCTAATAATTAAAATTTGCATAGGAAAGTCATGATTCTATATTGAATCGTACAGTTTTCCGGCAATAGGTGCTCATTATAATGCGAGTATCTGGGATATAGAGTCATAATTGGATAAAAGCGACATCGATTGAGGTTGGATAAAAGCGACATCGATTGAGATTGAAAAGTGGCGGGGACGCAACTGGGCAGAAACAACATTTTTTTCAAATAGACACCTAAACAATAGTTGTATGTTGGTATCAATAAACCCTCCAGTTTATTATTCTATTTTATCACCAAAACATTTATTGTAGTAGTATGGATCTAGTTTATAGAACAAATTTAGATTACGAACTACATAATTATAACATTATTAAAAGTTATAATTTTTAAAACGAATAAGGTACAAATTGACTACAGAGACAAAAAAAATAATTAGAGGGGTTTATTGGAAAGGGAATCATTCTAAATTTACATATTAGAAAGGCCAATGACCGACTATACAATTACAAATTAGTATCTTACTCTTTTCATATAGAGAGTAAGTAAAAAAATACAATTAAAAATGTACTGTAGCTTTAGTGAAGAAGAATAAAATACGGATGTATGAAAATCAGGCATAATTTCGTTACCTTTCAAAATCTAAACGTTGGCATTAATATTGAAACTAAGAGCATTATAAGATATTGTGAGATTCTCTGTGCTTCATTTTTTGCAAATTCTCACTGTATTTATTATATACAGCAAGTATAGAATTAGAAGTAAATAATGTCTTTATCGTCTCTGTTAAGTATCCTTTTTATTCCTTGGAGACGCTACTGATTTACGATGAGAGAGGCGGTAGGAAAAATTGGCATAATTTCGTTCGTAGGACACAAAACCCGGAATATGGCAATTTCCAGGACGCAGATTACGCAAATGGTGGTCGAACTCGTTGTAAATTCTGTATATTGTGCTGGCAGAAATTAGCATTGATCTCGAATTTCGCCGAGAACGGATTAAGGAAATGGTTGATGATAATATTCTTGAAACCCTAAAATTTTTCAGCACAATTTGATAGTATTGTACAATTTGTGTTAAGTTATTCATTAGTGCTTAATACATCTGTCAAAACAAAGTAATCCACTAGAGTCAAAATTTTAGTCTGAAGATTATTTCAACGAAGGTTTAAATTATGATTGGTTTTCCAAGTACATGAATGAACAAGTAACGTCGTAATAACTTAACATATAGGGTGCGTCAACGAAAACGACACCTTGGGCAAGGCATGAACCACCCCAAAATTTCAAATGGCAAAGCTGGTCGAGTGATATATCAAATTAAAGGTTTTTGGAAGGGCTTTATGGTGATACCAAATTTGTTATATTGAAGCCACCATTAATGACTAAATCATTTTTTTTCAGTATGAGTCGAGTAGTACGACAAAGTGTAAGATTTCGTAAGAAAAGAAATAATTTGCATTATTTATTCGGAAACATAAATACGTAAAGTGCGAAAACACCTAAATCGGATGTTCAGAATGCTGTCCATTAACTTCTTAGCAGCAAAATAGCTTACTTGGCGAAATTCATGGACAGTACGTTTTTTCAGTACTTCCAAGATACCTGGAGCGGCGATTGTAAATTGCAGCGCCGGTTAATTTTTAATCCTCGGGTGAAAAATATACCTGATAATATAATTGTCAATTACAGGGGATATTTCAGGATAAATAAAAATTGCAAATTGCAGCGGCGGTCAATATGTAATCCACTGGCAAGAAAACATCTGATAATAATATACTTAACAATTTAAAAAAAATAAAAACCTGTTAGTCTATTTAACAAATTTAATAGAACAATATAAAAATAAATAATTTTTATGAAAACCAAATGACAATTATTTATTAAGTCTTTAAACATAGAAATAAAAGAATCATTTTTAATGACTGTACCAGCGAATTTGAAAAGCGATACTAAACAGTACCCCGACAAAACAGCCCCAGTTGGATTTAATTCATTAATAGTAGACGTCGTTTTTGTCAAATAAGCCAAAACATTAAGTAGATGATTTTTATAGACAATAATTAAATACTTTACTTATATGAAGATTTTTAATAAGTAGGTGACATATCAATTATTTTATAAATAAATAAATGTAAATGTATAAAAAGTGTTTTATTTGATTTCTGCATTATAAAATGAAATTTCATTTCTATTTTTAATAGAACACTCTAATTTAAATGTTCTTATATATAAACATAGTATATATAGTATTTATATAGTTCAATTGACAAAAATTTTGGGAAGTGGATTATTTTTAAGGTCGATATCAGTGACTAATTTGTATATTTCTGTTGTTAATCCTTTCCGTTGTAAATTACAATGGATCATTTCGACCCTACGCTGCAATTTACGGGTTACTTTGATCGAACCTTTTTGCCAGCCGCTGCTATTTACAGGTAGGGATTATTATAATCTTTACCTTCGTCGCAATTCACATGTGCCCACCTGGAGCAGTAGCATAACCCTTGGACTTGAGATGACCTCATAAAATATAATTCATCGAAGTCAAATCTGGGGACCTTGAGAACTTTTTAATTGCATCCCTTCTTTCGAACTAATGACCAAAAAATTTTGATCTAAAATTTGTCGAACCGCTAATACATAGTAGTTGGGCACCATCTTGCTGGATTTTGTAAATATTGCTGATAATTTTGAACAATATCTATCAACTGGGGATACGCGAACTCTTCCAATAACTGCAAATAGGTTTCGCCGGTCAGATTTCCAGGAATAAAACATGGTCTCATAATGCGATCCACAAAAATATCCGCCCAAACGTTTAGTTTTAGAGGATGTTGTGTATGCACCTGATAGAAAATGTTTGGATTAACAACTGACCAATACCTAGAGTTCTGGCGATTAATTTAAAAAAATCCTCGCAATGTGGGACAGCGTTTTGAAGCTAGGACATTAACGAAAAGCATTTTAAACATTTAATTTAGATGTTTTCACGTTTTATGTATTTAATTTTCTGAATAAATAAAGTAAATGGCTTCTTTTCTTACTAAATCTTACTTTGTTGTGCAGGTACGGTTGATATTAAAACATATTTTAGTCGTTAATGGTGGCTTCAATATAACAACTTTTGGTATTACCATAGAGCCCTTCCAGAAACCTTTAATTTGATGTATCACTTGATTCCTCTTGTCATTTGAAATTTTCGGGGTGGCTTTTGCCCAGTGTGTTAAGGAAATCGACTTAAATTGATAACACAAAATCTTCTTCCAAACTAAAGTTGATGTGTCTGAGCATTTTTGCAAACTTCTTAACGAACCGAAAAAATAGCCCTGTTTAGTTTTAATTTCGTTTTAGAGGGTATGAGCTGCACTAAGAATGTCGTCCATAACGGTGTATAATATTAAAAAAGCAGGAATAATAATGTTGTTTTATTCTCTGCAGTAAAAAATAGACATAATTTAAAAGCAAAAATTACTGACTTACCTTCTGGACAAAAAATGCCAGTGTAAAATACAATCTGTGATATGTACAAAGACGGTATATTTAATATATTGTTAATAGAGTCTAATTAAACATTATGTGTACGACTTGGCAAGTAAATATACGTATCAAAAATAATTTCTTATTTTGGTGAAACGTGTCTGTACTGCAAATCATCCTTAAATATATCATTCAACAATTTGGGAGTTAAATTTAAAAAAGACGATAACCGAAGAGTTCTAATAAAAAGAACTCACATTGCTGCACAAGGAGCAACTTTTTTCGGTAAATAAATGGAAAATAAGAAGAAGAAGAAGAAATGACAAGTGAAATCTTAACTAAGTGGATCACTAATTCAAATCCAAAATTACACAAGCCAACATTGATAATCATGGACAATGTATATCTCACAGTTTCTCAAAACCAGAATTATTACATTAACCGTCAATTTGGGGACCCATGTTTATTAAGATATTTTGACTTAATTTGATCCACACTATACCCTATTCAAATATTCGATCATTTTTTTAACACCCCATTTATATATGTTAGAGATGATTTGATACTAAAACATGGTCACAAAGTATTGAGATTACTACCTTATCAGCCGGACTTTAATGTCATTAAATTAATTTGGGCAGAATACCAGATACATTATAATGCCTACAGATATTAACAGAGATGGAAACAGTGATGAACATGTTTTAAATATATGGAAAGAAGCATTGAAATAATTAAAAAATGGTTTCTTTGAGTTCAAAGTTTGTGTTACATAAATATTGAAACTGTGACAAATCACATTGATGTCGACATTTTTGTCACTGAAAATAATTGAAGATAAAATATAAACTTATAAATAATACGTTACTTCATTTTTAAATAAATTTCTTAAAACATCCTCTTTTTAAATATCTGTGAAAAAATGAACTTTTGTGTGTTTTATAAAACTAAAACTTAATTAAAATATAAAATAACAACTGTTTCCAAACATACTGGCTTTTTACCACAACAAATATACAAAACTAACTTATTTTACAATTGATATGTATAGCCGCAGGTCGGAATAGTAGCCACGTTGTTCGCGCTTTCAAATTGACGTAGTAATTTCTCAACTAACTTCATATGCATGTAATCGAAGTCGTCGACTCAACGGTATATATTGGCCGTGCATAAAATTTGGAAAATATTAAGGAAACCACCAGCGTTTATAGTCCTTGCAATAGTCTTTTCAAGTCTTTATCTACAGGCTGGAGAATATAAATGCCTAAATGAAAGAAACATTTTTCAACATGCAAAGAGAATAAAGCAAAAACAATTCTACACAAAATTCTCTTTTTCAATTAAGTCAGTAATTTATAAATACACAGAAAAATAATAACAGGCGAAAGGCGAGAAGAAAGATAAAAATCGGTTGAATATTTTCCCCATCTAAGCATAGTTCATTTCACGTTTTGGACTGCTAAATGACAGTTTTTTCTTTATCGTATTTCATTTGGTATTTGACTGACACAGTGTAATAACGTTCCTTAAAATTTGAACTGCTAAGATGTCGCTGTCAGAGTCAAAGAAAGGGATTTGATATAAAATCATGACTTTTCCATCATCTAGTCCAGGCTACTATTCAAATGATGTAATCGAGGGCGTAACTAGGAAGGGAGCTATTGATTCGTAATTTTTGGTTTATTAACAAAAAGAACATCTGTATAATAAAAAGTATATGTAAAAAAAGTATAAATTATTAATAAAATACCCTAATGGATTCCGAAATCTCTGATCCAGATACCAGAATGGGCGTAATGTTTTTTTAAATGGTGCAAATTTACAATTTACTCAAGAATATAGAGAGTAATAAGTAAATTGTTTGATTTCTTGTTAGGTGGCATGAGGCGGGCAACATCCATCAATGGGTCTCCGGGGTTTACCTACTCTAAGAGGTCTTCTGGTCAGTGACGTTTTGTCTTCTGCGTTCCATAGGATCAGTGTATAGGATTAGCTGCAATAGATTTGTATGATTTTCATTCCTAGTTTTGTTTCTGGTAGCTAAGGTTTGGATTACTTCATTGATGGTTGGAATTCCAAGGTAGTTATATATTGTGTGGTTGCTTACGAACCATGGAGCGTTAGCTGTCATTTGAAGTGTTTTAGATTGTAACGTTGGTAATAATTTAGTGTTTTAGTGATTTGTTACAACCCCGTAGCTCTATACCATATTGTCAAATTGGTTTCAGTATGGCTTTATATAGAAGTATCTTGTTTTCAAGTGTTAACTGTGAGCGACTTTCAATTAACCAGTTCACTTTTTGGGTTTTTAGCTTTGATATGAGTTTTCCAGGTTAACTTTTCATCTAGGTGTAATTTAAGGTTTAACTTCAGTTTTCATAGGTATTTTCATGTTGTTGATAGAAACTTGTGGACAATAACTGCTTTTTGTAGTGAACGTGATTTGTGTGGATTTGTCATTGTTAACTTTTATTATCCACCGTTGCATCCAATCTTGTAGTAGGTTTAAATGAAATTGTAGCTTTTCTGATACTCTTGTAGGATCTCGATTGATGACATGATTGAGGATACGGCAAAGGTAGGCATAAATGTCAGCGGAATAAATAAGTAGTGCAATAATGCTTTTAAATGGCGGTACAATAAAAAATTACCTTAAAAGCAATATTAATCCTTTATTTAAATGAGGGCAAATTTGACATTGATTGGAATTTTCGCCATGCATGATGAAGACACATATTTATTATTTTAAGTATTTGATTCAATGTGATCCTTTTATGACAACAAACTTCAAATAGTTGGAGTTTTTTTGACCACCGGTGTTTTAAAAGAAAAATATACTCTAAAAACTTACACTTCGCCTTAAATTTTCGCTCAACTGAAAGTAAAAGAAAGTATTCTTTACAGCTGACTTTTCCAATTTTAGAAACATTCTGTGATGGATAAAAATCTGGCGACGCCCATGCTGAAAGTGATGGGGTGCTTATTGCGCTTGAACTGAGCATTTTATGCCATTCCAATTATGAAGGGAAAAAGGAATTGTTTCAAACGCTTATTGACATTTCTCGAGTTTTAAAGTAGTTATTTGCAGGTGATAAAACTAAAATAAAAATGTAAAAACGGTTCTTTACCTAAAAGGAAATTCAAATGTGTTACAATTATGTATTTTGAGTAACTATAGTAATTTAATAATATTTATTTGTGATATTATTAAGTAGCTCTAGTATCAGTCTGTTTTGTATAAATTTAGCACATTTATAACAACTGTTTTGCGAAACTAAACATAATGTTTGTGCCAATTTATCTTGGTGATAAACTAATAAAACTGGTGTGGACTGTACTAATAATTTGTATTAAAAACGTTCTAAACAAAAGTAAAATATAAAATAAACTCGTAACATAACATGTATCTGTTTCAAAGTCTGACTTTATAATGTTTTTGAACGATGAATTCAAACGTAAGCTCAAGTAAGCGGCGTTTCACACTTTAATTGGAATCTATTAATTGAGAAAAACTTTCACCCTCTTTGTACTCTAATACATGAGAAGGTACATTTTGGTGTAAATTCTTCCTTAAAAAGAGGGCTTTTTAAAATTGTTCATTATTTATTATCTCTTTTCGTACGTAATATCAAAACACAATATACGAACTTTTGTCTTCCTTACGTACAATTCAACAAGCATCGATTAGTTTTCAAAGAAACAGATAAAATCCAGGCTTGCACTAAATTAAATTGGACACATTGAATATTCTGACATTTTAGATATGACACTGTACAAAAATATCTGTATGATGAGGTAGAATATTTCAGGTTGCTGGCTCTTTATTTTTTTAGCAAGAGAAGTAGAGATAGAGACCCAGGATTTCCAAAATTGACTCAAGTTGGGTAATATACAATCTTTATTATTATTTTACATTACATTGTAAGTTATTTTGTTGCTATTTTAATATTTTAAAATATGTTTTTCTGTCAGAAGTTGATGATTGAGAGAATGTTTTTATGTTTGTCATAGAACTAGTGGTGTCGCCATTACTTTTATTAAATTAGAAGTAGACATGAATTTTATGAAATAATAAACTTTTCCTATTTGAAATTTATATGATAGATCTACTTCTGCTGCTATCGGTTACAGAATGAAAAAATATATTCTGTAAGTAGTGATTATTTTATGGTTATATAAAAAAAGATTTTAGAGTTTTTTTTAATACTCAAATTTATTTTAGTTCTTTAACTCTTATTTTAAACTATTTAAAAAGGTCTCATTTAATTTGGGAGTAGGTTAATAGAGTGAAGGCAAAAATTAATTTCTTGTCGATTTCTTACGAATGTATTGAAAAAAAAATTTCAAGTGTTGAATTGAAAACACCCTCCACAGCGTTTCAGGATAAAAGGTTTAAATTTATGATCGTTTTTCATATTTTTAAATATCCATAAATTAGTATTCTTATATTTAGAGATAATAAATAAACACCATTCATTTCGAATTCTAAAAAGTGTATTTTTTTAAGAAAATCATCTACTTGACACTTATCAAAAATCTCCTGGTATCCGGAATAAACAGCAGTATTTTACTTTTTTCTAGTTATAAATTAAATTTCACGATAGCTGCAAAATAAACTAAACTTTGTATTTTGAAATTCGCAAGTGGCTAAATTTGAGCTTAAACATTTCAAACCTCCTTGATAAATAATTTATGTATTTTCTAAGTGCTCCTTAAGAAAAAGTGGCTTAAAAACAAGGTTAAATTTCAGCCGGCTGCGTCAGAAATATTGTTTCGTTTTTTATTCCGTTCCTAAAAAGGTGCTTTTGGCTAATGGATATTGATTTCCGTCTGAGATTCAGACAAATCAGTTCAAATCACTGAACGTCAAAAGGGCACTCCGGCACCCGGAGAAAATTACACTCATAAAATTACAAAAGTGGGTATATTTTTTATCAGTTCTCACTCATTTGTCGTTTTTATATCGACGTTAATAATTGGATTGGGTTGTGGGTAAAATATTTTAGATCACGAATGAACAATTCTTGCTAATCTTGTTTATTACATTCAATGGAATTGGTATAAAAGCAAATATTTCCCCCCTAATAAAATAATAAAATAATAAGTAAATAGTCAGGTCTAATTAACTTTTAAAAAGTTAGAAGTAGCACTACAAAAATTTGTAGGTGTACAAATTTCTCCAATTGCTTTTAATTTACAGTTTACTTATAAAGTTAGCAGTATTTTAAACAAATACGTAATATTATTTCATAAAAAATATATTATCCTGGCTTTGTTGTTATTCGAAAGATGATTATAATGTTGAAATAATATATGAAAATATACACGTAGCATGAAAAACTTTTTAGTTTTACTAATAATGTTGTTTGGAATCAAAACTAATATATGCAGAGTGTCCCATTAGTGTGTAAAAGTCCTGTATTAAATTGGAAACAAAAAATTTTGCATAGCAAAATTGTCGAAGGCATTAAGCTTTACAACCTAAAATTATTTTCACTTATACAGAGTGCCTATTTAGATATAGACAGGGCAATATACAATGATTTTCATATAAAAGTGGTCATAATTTTTGAAACGTTCAAATGTGACAAATTCTATATTCGGAGACTTAAAAAGATCAGTAGAATTCAAATAAGTAATAGAAAATGTAACATTGTATTTAAAAGAAATTATGTTTAGATTAACCTGCAGCTACGGAACACTCTGTATAAGTGAAAATAATTTTAGGTTATAAAGCTTAATGCCCTCAATAATTTTACTATTTTGGTTCCAATTTAATAAAGCAATTATTGGACTTTAACACACTATTGGGAAACCCTGTATGTAGGCCTAGTATTTTGTGGATCATGCAATTTTTTTTACTCTCTTTGTCTGCTATTACAGCATTCTGGCCCGAGAGCATTTAGCCTTTATTTTGTCTTTTATATTGTCTGGTGTGGATAGGTTTCTGTGAATTTTCCACATACAGATATTTTACACTATGAATTTTGTGTTTACACTGACATTTAACACAAACTGAATCTGCCTTTTGAGTTTTCGTGCATTTTTATTTTTGCGAACAAACCTCTATTTAACCAGACTATTTGGGCGTCCTTATATTCGTTGTGATTTTCCTAAACTTTAGTCCGAGTTGTTGCGTTTAGTATATAATATATCTTTTTTTTTGGATATATACCTAGATACTTAATTTCGTTAGCTTAAGGAATTTTGAAGTTATTAATTTTAACTTGTGGACATGTTCCTTTTCTCAGTAAGGACATTACATGTAGAGATTTAGAACTATTCACTTTGATGTGCCATTTTTTACACCAACATCCTATGCTATTTAATTTCGCTTGTAAGATACTGGACGCTGTGACAGAATTATCATTTAATGCCAAGACGGCTGAGTCATCCGCATAAGTTGTTATAGTTGTATAATTTGACTTTGGAAGATCAGAAGTGAATAACAGATATGATACCGGCCCCCAAACACTACCCTGTGATACTCCAGATAATATTGGGTGTATGTCTGAGTATTCATTGTTTTACAATGCAGACGTAAACGTTAAAGAGCTCGTAGTGTTGATGAGACTGATATTTTTTAGTTTGCATAACAGTGTAGTATGCCACACTTTATCGAAGGCCTGAGTTGTATCCAGATAAGTTGCAGAACTCTATTTCTTGCCTTTGAAATATTTTTTGATCTTGTTGATCAGTCTGTGAACCTGTTCAATAGTTCCTTGTTTTTTTCTATACCAAAACTAATGGTCTGGTATTATTCTAAATTACTTTATTACGATGTACAATCTTTTCAAATATATTTTTTTAAATACTTTTGCTACAGTAAACTTATAGGTGTGTAAGATTTAATTCCATTGAAATTTTTTGAAGCTTTGGGAATTATAATAAAACCACTGATAAAATCATAATCAGGAGCTTTCTTGGGATTAATTTGAGTTTTAATCGTCATTATCATTCAGTTTACTTTTATCAATATAAAGTTTCATCTGAAAAGGAGTTTCTAGAAAATCGTCTATTTTTTTATTATCTACTAGAGTCAACTATGAAGTGTACAGCTGGGAAAATTTGCTTACATATTCCTTAAAGAAATGATACTTTTCTTTGTCATTCTTTGTCCATTTTTTATGCTTGGTCTTGATTGGTGGGTTGTGCTGTTGAGGATATTTAAATTTTGTATTTTCTTTCCACAAAGAATGTTCGGTCGCTTACAGCCTCTAGGTAGTTTTGGTTATTTTGCTTCTTCAAATCTACCAATATTTGTTTTAATTCTTTAGCGGTTTTATTTAGTTTTTTCTATTCTTAATTACTACCACTATTTTCTGAGTTTTTTTCTCTTTGATTTATATTGTATCGGCATCGGCACTTGCCATTTTTTATAGTTTTAGTGATATTTTTGACTGCTGCCTCGATATCTCTTTCAGTTTTTAAAGGAATAATAAGTGTAATCAGTTAATCAAGTTTTTCTTTAAAAACATTCAAATTGGATCTGAAGTTGTAATGTAATGGTTTTTTATCTTTACTATTGATTTAGGAACAAAGGTAATTATTACATAACATGAAACTGAACGTGTAATTAGTGGCAAGATGTATACAGAAGTCATCGATCAATCTGAATTTATATATATATTTTATTTATATTTTTAAAATATTCTAACAATCCAATGAACGACATATATAACTACATAGATAGACAACTGAATACCTGTCTTGTTAGTCTGAGCCACAAGTCTAGTAAAATTTAGTGTTATAATAGTGTTTTAGTAATCTTTGTATAAAAGATTTCTATTGTTATTGTATGATTTCCATGAAATATTACTTTATAACTCATTTAGAAAGTGGATTAATAAAACAAAAGTTTATTTCATTATACCATTAATCCAAATTTGGGTAAAAGCTATATATATATATTTATAAATTACCGCAACAGAGTATTTTTCACTTTGAAAACTGACGAAAAAGAAATTTATTAACCTAAACGATATTTAAGCATGTTTACATTAAGCCACTATAATCAACAATTGGAGTTGTAATACACAAGAAAAAAAAATGATATAATACGCCTCTCCACGCAAAGTTAATTCATTCATTACGTGTTAAATACTTATTTATCACGTTGAAAACAAAATAGGTACTGGCGAGGTGTTTAGTAGGAATTGTTATTTTTTTCTACGTTTTAATCAGCTGAAAACATTCTCTTTTTTCAGTTTGGCTTGATGAGTTCTCTGCGGTTATTATTAATATTAATTTATGTTGCTGATTAATGTGGCACATTTGTATCAATGTTTCATGCTGGGGACCCCCGCGGGGTCATTTCATTACCTCTGATGGAATTTAAGTTTTAACAGAGGTTAGTCACATTCTGGGATAGGTATCTGTATTTTGCATTAAGCAGAATTAAAAAAAATTGACGACTTTCGCTTCAATGTCTATTTTGAATTCATAGAAGTACAATATGAAGGTATCAAATAGGACTGTTCCACAAATACAACTTTTGTAAAAGAGCCTTCCCTGTAGAAGTACCACAAAAAATTAGAAATTTAGTAATTTATGTTTGCTTCTAAAATACTAGAATATTTCAATAAAAGTACTTAGATTTATTACAAATTCCATAGCCATAAGTTGTCCGAAAAATGTATATCTTTTTTAAATATAACACGAAAAAATTTACAAAAGGTTTTGGAAATTAAGTAACAGATGTTGTGTTTCATTTGGAAATAAGGATTTATTACTGGAATGTAGAACTGATTCTTCAATATTAGTTTAAAGTTATAATTTATGTAGAAATTAAGGCAACGTTTGTTGAAGTTTTAGTGGAAATTGGGAAATGTTGGTGATTTTTTCCAACATATATACATTTTACCCAGAGATTGTAACCCCATAAATTCTACAAATGCAGATTTTGTAAAATCCGAAGTTTGTTAATAATTCGTTACGCGTTTGTAATTATACCAATGTTTTTTTTTGTAAGTAATAGTTTACCGATAGTTTTGTGAATTAGTTATTAAAACTAATCGGCAAATTAATAAACTGGGCAAGATTTAATATAATTCACCCTACTAATTTAATTTCACTTTTCATCGACAATTTACTCGTTGTTTTTTTACACATTTCGTTGCTAATTTTAACTTATTCGTCATCCGAATAAATAGTTTGGATAAGTTCTGTATTTTCTTTATATGGATGATGCTGAGTATATCCTATTCTGGACATTTTTCGAAATAAGGCCGATATACTGAGAGTTCATTAATCTGGTAAGTGTCAATTTTCTATCGGCTGATTGTCAATCAAATCTATCACAAGAGTTCACATGCTTCCGCTCGGCATAAAGTAATACAAACATCACCAACCTTAGTCAAATAAGCAACTAACATATATTACACTTTTAATGATGTTATTTGCATAGTATACTCCTAAGTATATATATATATATATATATTATAACCACTATTTACTTTAACAACTTTGTTTCAAAAAAACTTTAAGAAATTATATTCCTTAAAAATAAGGAACATCTCCTTACAAGTGTGTTTAAAATTCAGTTTTAAACAAGTTCTAGTACCATCCAACACAATTTTTGTTCACATAGAATGTTTTTCAGATAACAAAAATAATAATCAAAAATCAAATAGCAATCACACCCATCAACAGTGACCAACATTACAACCCTTTATGTTAGGTGGAATTAAAAAAACAAGTCGCAGTTGTTTATCACTATTTCCAAAATAAAGGTTCTCCCTCCCGGTCAAATAAAAAAATCGGTAAAGTTGTACGGATATTAATTAGTAAAAATATTACATTTTTGTGAAACCTAGATTGTAGGTTAATTGTTTTTCTTATCCTTTTCAACAGCTCCACTGTTTGTAGCGGGTTGTTTTGAAGTACTCTAAACACTGCAGACCATTTTTCGATAATCACAGATTACGTCGAGTATTAAATTGTACAGACTAAAATCTTATTTATTGCTTAATATTATGAATTTTCTTACAACTTATCCTTTGGATCATTACTAACGCTCTTTTATCTAGAACCAGTATTAAAATGTCTAAAATCTTATTTTGTCTTCATCGATGCTTCCATAATTTTATTCACACTTTATACCTTTTTTCCTTGCTCAAAGCACTTTAACTTTTCTACTATAAGCGGCAAATAGGAGCTTTCTAAAAGACAATATTATGTGTATCATGTACGGAGCCTGTCGACTACAGACTAGATATTTTCTTATTGAAATCTCGTATGCAAGCGACAGTTAACTGGTGCATACGGTAGTCAAATTTGAATTATCTAACCATGAAGAAAACGTTTTATTGTCAGACAAATTGTAAATATAGAGGACATTTTCTGTCAGTCCTTACTAAGAAATGTTTTTGTCTGAAATTACCTGGCATTATTTTTAAATAAATTCTACCGTTCCATCCCAATAAAATATAAAACAAATATTAAGCAGTTTTTATAAAAAAATTATCAATTTTCGTGACAATAATTATTGACAAAATTTATGGCCTTAAATTTAAATAAAAATAATTATTTCAACCCTTATATCAAAATTATCAAGGTTTCATTGCCAATGTAGCATTGTCAAGAGTGACACAAGATTGACAGATTTTTTACAAGCGTAAGTAACTTTACATCACAAATATTCCAACCAGCAACATGTACAATAATATTCTTCTTTTTCTAAAAAATTTTGGTTACTATTATAAAGGTATGTAGTCTAAAAGGTAATCTGAAATAAGTGAACTTCCCAGGTTTAATTGTTCATTCAGTACTATATACTAATAATGAGTACATTTTAGGTATTTCTCTATTTTATATTCCTCAAAAAAATAATTTCTTCTTTCTTGTCACTTATATGAAGTAACCCTGCTGTTGTTTCAATTGTGTTGTTAAGTGTAGGTTTGTTTTTAGTGTCAATGAGGTGTTCACTTATTTTAGATTACCTTTTAGACTAAATACCTATATAATAGTAACCAAAAGTATTTATGAAAAGAAGAATATTATTGTATTTATTGCTTAACAGTGGTTTTTTTTGACAATGCTATATTGACAGTGAAACGATGGTCGAGATAATATAACTTAAAAAAACTTTGTAATGCAGTGGAAATTCGGATAAGTACGAGGATGTAACAGAAAATAACGAGACTGGTTTTGTAGTATAACAATGAAACATTTATTTAAAAAACTTTAACAACTATCCTTCAAAGTACTCTCCATTCTGTTCAATATATTTCGCTTTATCCACTTGTCATAAACTTCTGAGAAACCATTTTTACCATTTTTTTATAGTCTGTTTGATATGCCCATCACAGCGTTATTGAGTTCCGAATCTGACTCAAATCTTCGACCTCTGAATTCTTTTTTGACTTCAGGAAATAAATTCTTCAATTGTTCGTTGATAAATCCCTGATCTGTGAGCTGGAGCTGTCGTGGTGCAGCGTCCAACCAAAGTCTTGATAAAGCGGTCATTTTTTCTTTAATTTTGCCTTTAAGGGTTCTCGAAGTACATTAAAATCGTACTCCCTAGTTACTGTATTTCCTCTAGGTACAATGTGATCGTAAATAACGCCACTTTTATCAAAAAAATCAAGTGCATCACTTTACCAGCGCATTTAACAGTTTTGGCCTTCAGCTGTCTTGGGCTGCCTTTATGCTTCCATTGTATACTTTGAGACTTCAATTCAGGATCGTAATGATAAAACCAACTTTCGTCACATGTAGCCACATTATTTAAAAACTGTGGATTACGTTGTAGTTGCCTTTTCCACTGTTGACAAATTGTCACTTGATTCGCTTTTTGTTCAACGGTCATCACTTTTGGAATCCATCCTACTGCGACTTTCCGGTACCCTAAATCCTCATGAATAATTTTTTGAGTGGATCCGTAATACAAATGAACAATGTCAGAAATTCGTTTTATGCCAATCCGGCGATCATTTTGTATCAAGTCCTTAATTTCTGTAATTTTTGTGTCCATTCGCGCAGTTTGTGGTCGACCAGGACGAGGTTCATCTTCAACTGATTCACAACGGTCTTTAAACTTCTTAACCCATTGAAACACTCTAGATCGTGATAAACTTTTATCTGGATATGCATTTTTAATCATTTTGAAAGTTTCAGTTGGTGTTTGACCCAACCGAACACAAAATTTTATCGCATATCTTTGCTCCACTTTCATTTTTTCGACGGGTACGCAAAATACTGACAATTCAACAATTCATTTGTAATAAACGTCAAAAGTTAAAACAAAGCCTACTTGAGGAAAAGTACATTAAAGATAAAGCATTCATGTCACATTTTTTTGTCATAAAATTCTACGTCTGAATAAGTTACAGCACCAGTCTCGTTATTTTCTGATACATCCTCGCATAATGTATCTTTTTATATTTATTAAATTTGTTTTTAAATAGTGAAGTGAATTAATTCTCTGATATTTGAAATGAAAAATTGAATAGTAAAACACTATGGTATGTTTAGACAAATATATTATTATTAAGTATTTGTTGTTTAACAATTTTTCTGTCGTCATGCAAAACTGTCATAAGGAGGTTCCATATAAGTCTCCAAAACATCATTTATTTGTGTATATTTCCTGGGTAAAATACGCATTTCAAAAGTAGAATTGATATTTAGATATCTAAGGGTATTGGGTTCAGAAGTAGGCCATCTGAAATTATCCAGCAAAGGATCTGCTTCTGGTGTTGGGTCACTGTGAAATGTAACAAATATATAAATATTTAATAACTCAAAAATATTAAATATTTAAAATAGAATATAACAATGTACAAAACCTTGGTCAATACTTACAAATATTTAACAAAATTGGTCCACATTCTGACATATCGATGTAACATAAGTCCGTCTTCTGCCGGAAATTGGCTGAGATCGCTATTGGTCGTATCATCCCACATATAATGAAGGTCTTCTGCATGGACTACGCTTCCACAACCTATATAAACAAAGTATTAAGAAAAGAAATAGTAACTTATTTTTTACCTTTACATAATCTTATGTGATATTTTCTATTTAACTACACTATTTTTTTAATTTAATGACCATTATAAATCTTACCTTTTGGTGGAATTAGATTCATTTGTTCTCCAAGTTCTCCTTTGTAAGCAAATTGATAGAGGTAGTAAGGAGAAACTTGAGAAGATATTTCTACCTGCTTACACGTTCCCGTAACAAATAAAGAATCACTTACATACTAAAAATAATAAATAATAAATCGTAATGTAAAATTAGTTAAAATAAATTTCATATGATTATAAAGAGATGTGGAATAGCCAAACATATACATATATAATTTTACCTTTATGTACGCACCATAATCATCAACGAATGAACCATTACCAACATATATTTCTTTGTAGGAAGCTCCTGCTTTTATCCTATTTTCCGGAGAAAAATTTATTCTAGGTAATAACAGTAGAGTTGGATCTGCGTCAATTTCTGCCATAAAAGTCTTATTCTCACTCAGAACTGAATATGAAATATGTTATATGAAGAATATATTTATAAATTTAATTCAATCCATAATACCGAAAAAAAAATAAGCAGAAGACAGTTTTCACCTCTATACAATATTATGTATTTTTCATATTAATTTAATTAATTATAGCGGTATTTTTTTAGATACTACAATATTTTAAACTTACCCAAGAAAAGCCATTCTTCGGAATTAAAGCCAATAAGAACCGGCACCTGTTTGAATTTCTTATCGATAAAAGCTTGGAAAACCGGGAAAGAAAATAACCCTTCATTTTCAAGTGAAATTCCTCCATCTACATTTGACTAAAACATTTAAAATAATTTTCTTATACTAATTATGATTGCTAATATTAGTTTCAAAATAAAAAACAGTGAATGCTCATTTCCAGATTCATATTCACAAACACCCATACCGTGATGCGAACCCGATACCCCGGTGTCGTACGATTTGAATATTCAGCGCATATGATTCCGGAGATTGGCTCTTGCTTTCTAATAATATTATCTACTTTATAAACGGCTAATACATTTTATCTGCACTTACATTCAAGATGTCTTCAGCATCAGCATTTTGAAGCAAAGTCAATAGATCTGTTGAATTTTTAGATGAAAATGCTTCGTTAATTGCTTTGCCAAGTTTAAACGCATTTATGGTAGGCTCGTTTTGTTTAAGCAATGGAGCAATTGGTGAACCACTTTGCATTATCACAGCATGAAACAAATCTAAAAATGAAGAAAAAATTGCATATTGGCAAATAAAATAGTATTTATTTGAACTAATATCTTATATATAGATATAATGTATTCTTGATTATCATCAAATAAACAATTTGGAAATTTTGACTTAAATTGAAGATAATACTTATAATTTAAAGTTTTCCTTAGAAATATCACATATAAATAACATAAATAAATATTTATGATAGCTTTAATGCTTACTTTCTTTCGGTCTTTGACTTATAAGATGCAAACCGACAGAAAGCGACCCTGCGCTTTCGCCCACTAACGTGACTTGGTTTGGATTACCTCCAAATAAGTAAATGTTTTTGTTAACCCATTCAATGGCGAATCTTTGATCCTTTAAACCAAGATTAAGAGGAATAACACCATCTTCGGTTCCAACAAAACCTAAAAAAATTTAACGAATATGCAGAAATTCAATCGCTTATCTAGAAACAATAGTGTTTATGAATAACCTAAATCCACAAGAGTGGAATTTTTTATTTTGAAATTCAAACTTCACAGATATATTTTCGCGTAAGTTATTTTTTATATCGTTTAACACATATTTAATGTCTTTTTTGTAGATTTGTAGTTTTCGTTGAAAAAGTTGATAAATATATATAAACTCCTCGTAGGAATTTAATATTTGTTTTATCTCATAAATAATTTTTTTGTAAAAACTCCGATTTTCACGTATTTAGTTTTTATTTTATTTTGACTCTTCACCTTATTAACCTTTTATTCTCTAAAGGCCAGGTTGTAAGTACTATGAATTAACAATCAATAGTGGATGAATGACAAATTTTCTTTTTTTCTGTGGGATTCGAACCCATAACGGCTAAGAGTCGAACTAACCATCCTTTATTTCTGTATATTTTGACTTCATTTTTAAATATCTTAAATGGATACGATTTAAATTTTATATAGTTCGACTTTTAAGATTTCAGTTTTCTTGAAATATCTAATCAATTTTAAGCATTCCATTTTAACGTACCAAAAGAACCCAAGCGATAATTGAAAGACACGACAACCACTCCTTGATCCATGATATATTTTGGACCATAGTATTCATAAATTCCGGATTCGTTTACAAAGCCTCCGCCATGAATCCAAAGTAAAACAGGAAGTGAATCATTGTCTCCTGGTTTCTAAAAGTTTGTAATAACAGAACGAACGTATTATATGATAATAAACCCATTCGACATTGGCTTTCTTTGTGTTTCAGTAATGTTAAGTAAACTCACCAGAAAAAAAAGGGTTATTTAAAGACCTTTATGAAACATGCAAAAGATTTGCTATCTGAGATAATAGGAATGTTGTTTTAATAAACGCAACTATACGCAGAAAATAAATTTCATCTATTTATTAAAGAGTCGTTAGAAAAGAAAGAACAAAAAATATTACAGAATTTGTATTGTTAGCAGAAAAGTGTATTCTAGTGGCTTGGTATATGTAATTATATAGAATGGCCTTCAAGATCTTCAGATTTAACGTAATTAAATTTTTTTTATATGGAGTTATTTAAAAACTTATATTTGTCTTACTAAGGACGTTTAAAAGGTCGTCGTATTGACAGTCTAAAACTGAATAACACTCTCCTAACAGAAATTTAAATATTCAGAATAAATAGATGAAAGTTTGAGCTGGTGATACAAACTAAGTGTTATATTACGAATATCTATGAAGATTTATCTTTCTAAAACTATATAAAGATTTCTAAAGTAATTTCTCTAAATTAGTTGAGCAGACAAATTAAAAATTATTATATAATCCGCAATTTATTCTATTTAAATCTAACTTTTTTAAAATACACTTTTAAAATGCCATTTAGAGGCGAAACTGTGTTACATTAGTAAATCAGTTAGAAATTTTTAACTAAAAAAGAAGCAAATTAGTTGTTTTATAATCATCATGATTCGTATTCCATTTTTATACATTGTTTTTATTTACTCCCCATTAATAGCTCATTAGCCTTTATTTCCAATAGTGCGAGATTAGCGTAAGATTGCGAGTTGAAAAGATCAGATTTTATGCACGATATATTGTTATTAACAAAAAACATAGTAAATCCTTCAAAATTGATTTTATATTTTCAAATATAAAAAGGAACGGGATTACTACTACTGAAAAAAGTGATTATTAATTGTACTGTAGTATGGCAAATGACATTTGCATTGATTAAAATCACCGTCTTCTAGTTTATTAAAATATAGAATCAATAGTATTTAAAATTACCTACTGTGCTAACAATAGCAACATTAAGTTCACTATTAATAAAAAGCAGAAAATAATCTGCGAACCGAGGATAAGGACCACTGAATATGTGAAAACATTATTGTGAGATTCATTTATTGATTAAAAAGATATATATATATATATATATATGTATATATACTCCCCAAAGAAGAGATTTCAAATTAATTATTTTATCTTCACTGTTATATGCGAAAAAATTTATTAATATTGTTGTGATATGTTGAGAGAAAATAAGTTAGATTAAAACATAAAATGTATGACTTAGCCCTGGTAGTCGTAAGTAGTCATATTGATATGGGTGAACAGATATACCTAATTTAATTTTATATTATCTTTTAGCTGATAAAGTTCCTCTTGATATATTTTAGCAATATCTATAATAAAAATATTTTTATTTTAATAAAATTTTAATGTTTTTATTAATCGTCATCAGATAAATAATCATAGGCATATAATATCTAATCTTCCTGTGATTATAATCTGATACTTTAAGCAAGTATTTTGTTTCAAAAATACTTATTTTAAATGTAAATACTTACTACAGGTGTGTATACATTTATATACAAACAATCTTCCGTGATGTTTAGGTAATCATGTCTTGAAATTTTCTGATAACAAATTTTAGTATTTTTTGTTGTATTTAATACACCATCCCATGCTTCAGGCTCTTGTGGCAACTAAAATTAAGAGAAATGATTTTTTTTGCCAAAATTATGTAAAAATAATTTATTGTTCTATATTTGATTTAAAATTGAATTTCATTTAGGGCTCAATTTAGCAATAGGCTTAGTGCCAATTCAAGTATCTTAACTAAAAGTTACATAATTTCGAATGCACAAAGTTTCTACAATGGAACATGAAACAGTAAACATATGGTAATTTATAAGTAATCATCGGGTAGTTCATTTCTATTGCATTGGTAGGGTCAAAATAATTTTAAGTGTAGCCAAATTGTACTACAAATCTGGACATACAAACCAGGCTTTAGTTTCAAGAATAGTATATTCTATAACCAAGTTGAAACGAAACCTCGAGCATCGAATTTTCAATTTTCAATAGAGTGACAAACAATACTTTATTTAAACCTACAAAGTGTGGATTTAACACAATTTATTTTCCTGATTGCTCTAAAAAAATTTGTATATACTCGTATATAAAATACAAGCTCAAGGCAACTAGGATCTCACAGTATTTAGGAAATTCAGATGAGGTATTATACTATTTCCACGTGATTTAGCTCTTAAAAAATAATAGCTCAAATAGCGTAAATTATAAGATGTTGAATAGTTGAAACTTTTTTATCAAATCTTTTACAGTCTTACATGAAAGGAACCTTTTTTGTTATACGGTGTGATAATAAAGTTTGGCACCAAGCATTTAATTCAATTATGCAACGTGTTTAAGAAAATTTCTTCGGACAGGTCAATTTTATTTTTTAAATGACACTCTTAACAAGCAATATTTAATTTGTATCATCTTTAGTTTTTGCGTGGTGACGACATAATTTTTTTTTTTTTTCGTTGATAACCCACTATTTTATCTCTGGCTTTTGATAGAGGGACTGACCACTTTAATGACATTATAAACAAAAATAATCTTGAATAACAATTTTGTTGAGAGAGTCATTTTTCTTTAAGGAAAAGTCAAAAAGACGAAAATATAAAAATTGTCAAAAATAAAATTTGATTAAAAAAAGACTTTCTCAACAAAATTGTTATGCAAGATTATTAATTTTTTTATATCGTCATTCAAGTGGTAGTAAGTTGCTTTACTAAAAACCAGAGAAAACCAGAGAAAAAATTGTGCGTTACCGTTGAAAATAATTAATTATGGCGTCACTCCGCAAAAACTAAAGACGTTAAAACTTAAAATTTTCTTGTTAATAGTGTCATTTAAAAAATTAAAATTGACCTGTGCCTGCAATTTTTTTAAACATGTTGCGTAATTGAGTTAAAAGCATGGCTCCAAACTTTGTCACCATACCGTATGTGTTTAAATAAATATACATACATATTTTATCAAAGCGAGGATCTGATTTTGTGTGAGTTCGATCCTTTTAAATAACTACTTCATGGAAAAGATAAAAACAAAGGTATACCTACCGGTTATCGATCGCATGTGTCAAAAATCAAGAACTTTTTTATTGAGTTTTAGTATAAAACGATTATCTCTTTCTAATACAAATTCATTAAATACCGAATTTAGATGCAACATAAAATTACTACTAACCTTATATCTGTTTGATCCTAGAGGAGGAGCAGCGTAAGGAATTTCTTGAAACGAGTAATAGTTTTTTCCATTCTCACTTTGTCGAATAATTCCTCGAATTTTACCTTTTTCTAATTGAACAATTGTACCGTCATCTTGGGCCAATGCTACTACAAAGGCAAATGATAGAACCACTACACTTGTCGAAATCATTTTTTCCCTCAATTAATTTGGTGTTTTCTATGACATTTGCTTATATATTACTATTTCGAGTATTTCATTGAATACCTATAAGTAGGTACTTGAACTCTTGATCTGTAATGGTTTTTTTTTCTATAGTATCATAAAATATTATCTGATAATCTTTTTTTTAATTTTGTAAAATCATAATATTATGAAGTATAATAATTTTTTTTATATTTATGGTTAAATATTCAATTCCATCTAATATAATATTGATAAAAATAAACGTTTTTGCCCACCCTTTATCTCCACAAATTTGAATAAATTAAGAAAATAATGTTATGTCATGTATTTTATTCGTGTGCAGTAATTACTTATCTTTAAAATGTTTCATGTTCACTTATTTCTTAAATTATAGAATAAAGATCTTGATCAAGAGCAAACACTTGATACACGGCAGAAACTGGGAAACGATATAGGTATATTGTGTTGTTTCGGTTGTCAATTTAAAATAATAAATAAATAAAAAAATATATAAATGTCATTTCTCTTGATAATGGCGCGATTTCGATATAAACACTCCTCCAATTATGATGATGCTTAAGTGAATAATAACTTGGAACAGAAAAACCATGTAATTTTTCAAAGCATTTATAAACTATGTTAATTTTAGCCCATTTTTATTTACATTCAATTAATTTATGTCGACTTATTTATTTAACATAATTATAAACAATCTCCTTTTTTATTTTAGGTTAGAAAACTTATTATTGTTCTATTAAAGAAAATATTTTATTAATAAAGAAAATATATTTTTTGTTTCTTATATTGATTTACTCATGTAATTACCACATAATTATCACTTTATATTATGATTAATGTTTAATAATTAAATAAGTTTTCCTCTTTTTAGGTTTGACACATATATGATGATGATGGACACAACTTTAAATAATTCCACAGATTTCTTATGTATTGGACTTGATTTCGGCAAAGTTTAAACTGTAAAGGTTAAATGAATATTAGTATTCACTAACACGAATTTTTTAAACTAATCAAGTCACTAATAATAATTAAATCTATACGTTTTTTAAACCAAAGCCAAGTAACATAATTTCTAATATTTTTACAAAATTTTGCTAAATATTACCTTTTCACTTAACACAGATGTTTACATAGACTTTTCTCTAAAAACTATTTAATATTTCTTAGGGCAATACAATATTTGAGCAAAATTCCTGTTAAATAGATTTCAAATTTTAATTCTTATCTATGGCAAACTTATCTATTTACGACACCCAACAATCATATTTTTACTATCTTTACGTATTACAAAGGCTAATTTCAAATATCTTAAGTAACAAGTAATACGTCAAGAAAAATTAAAATTATTTATGGAATGCCAACGGCAAAGTTAACATTTATCATACCAAATAGATTTTTAGCTTATATCTTTAAGGCAATATAAGTTAAAGTTACCCATCATTTGTGTTACTCGTAATTTCACTGTAATGTAGAGTATGTTATGTAAGTACCTACGCTGTTATATAATTCTAGTTTAGGATTTAATAAGAATGGTATTCATAACCTCTATCTGAAATACCAACTTTTTTTATAGAATTTTTTAAACAAAATATTCTTTTTTTTGTAATGTTTAAGTAATTTTAACTCACCAAATGCACCCAAGCGGTAATTGATATATGTTGGACTAGAGAATTCATATATTCTGTATTCGTTAACAAAACCCCGCCATGAATCCAAAGTAGAACAGGAAGTGAATCATTGCCTCCTGGTTTATAAAATCAGAAAGAACGTATGATATGGTAATAAAGCCATTCGACATTCGCTTTCTTTGAAACGTATATGTGATACAAATAAAATTCACCGGAGCGCAAACGCTATATAGACATTCCTTTATATAAACTACAGCTATGAAATAATACAATAAATTACATAGAATATGAAAGTTGAACAATAAATAAAGGAACGTCTAATTTTTTTAAAAAAAAGGTATCAACCAAAGGTACAAAGGAACATTTACGAAACTTTACAACAGAAAGATACTGTTAGCAGCGACTGTAGTGAAATTTATCTAAAAATTTGTTCAATATAGAGCATAGAAGCCAACTATAAGCAATCCGAGAAGTCGCAGCTAATACTAATTGGCAGTCAATTTTCTGCGGCAATTCAGAAACAACTACACAGACATGTCTGAGTCAATAGGCCTAATAAAGTGTCAGTAGGGCAAACTAACCAGAGGGCGGAAGAATAATTTGAAGAACCTTCTACAAAGCTTACAAAAGACCCGCTAATCTACAATAATAGCAAGGTCGTTAGAATAGTAGCAATCGATTAAACATTTAAAATACATATTTTAACACCTTTGGGCTAGTGAAGTAGATTCTATTAGGAGAGGATTGCACGAATAATTAAGCTTCTAAAACTACTCAAAGGTAAAGCACAATGGCATTTCTTTAAAGTTAAGTAGCCAAAGAAATAATACACACAAACTTTAGATCTGCGCACCTCAAGGAAATACGATTTCAATCTATTCAATTCTAACTTTTCTTTAAAATATATGCATAATTATAACATTGTTACAGTAGAAAATTAATTTATTAAATGAAATACTAATTTAATGTGTCCGAGCTTTTCACCAGAAGAATATAATTGATTGCTTATTAATAATAGTACCTTTTTTTTATATTATTGGAAACCATGCATCCAAATTGATTACCATAAACCTATCATTTTTAATTCAATTACATAGTCCCCTGTACCTAAAAGTAATAAGTATGTTTGATAACGGTGGGTGGCATCATTATGGAAAAACATGAATAAGGGAATAAAGGCTCTACTTTTTTCTTAAATTTTATAAATTTTATCAAAGACTTCGAATTTATTATTTCTTATTTGGTTATATTACATTGTTGCAGGAATATGCGATAGATGCGATTAATAATAGTGCAAAATATACCTTATATTACCTTATAATAAATAAATTTTAATAGGTAAAACGTTGCACATAAAGTATCAACTGGCTTCTAAAATTATCTGCAATTATGGTTGTGCATGTATTCAGCTTAATAATGTAATCAAACGTAAAATTTAGTTACGAGCACAGTTTATACTGAGTGCTCTCATTTTAAAACCAGCCAGTCGAAATAACTTTTGATTTTGAAAAAAGTCAAGTGGCCTCCTCAGATCTGCATATCTTGCGGGCTATTCAATAAAACCCCTTCAACCAATCCAATGGATCATATTTCCCTATTCATCAACTTGTCTTTCTAATAACTGAGTAAAAAGTGCATCAATAAATTTCATTTTTTAATAATTGGAGGAATAATTCTTTCGTCAGATATTCCTCCAAATAAGGGGATCCAATTATTTGATTTCCAAGAATACCAGCCCATACATTAATCTTCGCAGGAAACTGAGTGTTATCCTGTCGAAATAGGTGAGGATTTTCATTATCCTAATACCTGCAGTTCTGTTTATTAACAAAACCATTTAAATAAAATATTGAATCATCACCGAAACAAATATTTTTGACTAAATTTGCCTCATCTTGTATCTTTTGGGTCATTATTTCATAAAACTTAGTTCTGCGATCATAGTCGTCTTCACTAAGTTGCTGAGGAATTTGTATTTTGTATGGGAAAAACTTATTCGATTTTAACACTTTCTATATGGAAATAACAGAAATATTTGTAAGTTTTGATATTTTTTGAATTAAAATTATCATTATTATTTGTGCATCTTCGTCGTGAACGAGAATTATTTTTTTATTACAAACTGATCCAGTTCCTTCAAATTTCCATATTAAATCTATGACGACCTGGTGGCTCATGTTGCAGTTAGGATATAGGATATCTTTCGTTAAAATCTTTAGCTGTTCCTCGAGTGCACTTATTATGAGCTCCGTAAATGAATATTAATTCTATTCTTTCCTGCAGGGAATACACCATTTTAAACAAACTCAGAATATTACAGCAATAAATTGCTATTAAAATGACACAACTAACTAGGTAGAAAGTAATTTTTTTGTTATAAGTAAAAAAAATAAAATAAAAAATAAATCATTCAGACGTAAGTAAATTAGATCACTGGATCCTATCTCACAGTGGCGTAGGTGCTTTTTTCACGGTCTATTGTAATTTCACTGTGTTAATGTTACCTGAAAAATAAATTGTCAGAACATATTTTTGTTTATACGGTTGGGTTCTATTTTTCCTAGGCTTTAATTTGATTTATTACAAGGTAAGGGTTGCTATTTGACTTTTTTAATTGGGGCGAGGGCGCGCTGAAGGGGTGAAACTAGCATATAGGTGAATAACATTTTTAAACTTCCCCTTAATATAAAATAGCATGAATTTTTTATTTTTATTAAATTTTAGTAAAATCAAAAATTATTTGGAGTGGCTGGTTTTAAAATGAAAACACTGTATACTGGTATGTTCGTACATATTTTGGTACAAGAAGGAAAGCTGTTGGTTTTTTTAAAAGTAATCAATAATGGTTTCTATTTAAAAGTGTACCTTGGATTCTATGATTCTCTTAGATGGAGAGAATTTAAGAATACCATAAACAGGTCATTAATTTTTTGTAGTTAAAATGTTTGTCACAATTTTATTTTTATTTATTTTGTATTGGGTATGCTTTTAACAAAATTTTGTTAAAGGGTAACCGTACACAGTCCATTTTTTAGTTAATATTTAAAATAAAAGTAATCGACAGAGTTAAGCTTCACATTTTAAAATTATTTCGTAATATAAGGTCACAGCATATCAAATGTTTTTTTTTTAATGGAAAACCCCGTATATTTTTACAGTCTAATGAACCTCTTGCCGAGCTAATTTCAACGATGTATTACAGTTCATGTCTATTTTCTTTAATAAAGTATCTACATCCACCTGAAAATCACATCTTAAAATTGTTTGAAAACAAATTTTAGTATTCTTCATTGTACTTAGTACATCATTCTCTAGTTCTAAGTTTTGTGGCAATTGAAATAAATAGAATTTATTTTTCTATCGAAATTTTGTAACAGTATCATTTAATTTAAAACTGAACGTCATTTACTGCTTAATTATTGACAATATCTTCGACGTCGCTGTGAGTTACTTAATACTGGTACTTTATTTTTACAAAACTTCGAAAAGTAAATTAACACGTGGTACTGTAGTAATAGTAATGTGTGCGCGGAAAATATTATTTTACTTAACTGGAACGAATGAAATAACATAAGAACGTACTATTTTATACATATTTCGATTTTTGCAGCACAGTAAATGTTATGCTAAAATTAGATAGAATAGAAAGTTTTTTTGTTTTATATTGCACATACATCTAAGCTTTTATAAAAGCAAGTATATGAGTTTTTATGAGTACTTAATGAAAAATATAAAAACAAAGTTATACTGGTTCCCCGCATAAAACTACATACGATTGCTGCTTAATAAAATTATTGTATCTTTCTAATACTTTTTTGTTATAATCTCTAAATATTGACGCAGTTTTGTAAAATTAAAAGTTAATCCATTACTAACCTAAAATCCGTTTGATTTTAGAAAGGGATTGGCGTAGAGAATTCCTTTTGAAACGAATAATAATGGTTTGCATTTCCATTCTGTTTAATAATTTCTAAAATTTTACCATTTTCTAATTGAACAATTTTATCATCATTTTGGACACTTGCCAGAACAAATATAATGAATAAAAAAAATAAACTTGTCGATTTTTTTTTGTTCCAAAATAAATTTGTTTGGTTAGCATTTGATTACATAATAATTTTTCATTAATTATATAAAATACTTATCTTATGAAGTATAACAATTTTGTATATTTGTCTTTAAATAATTCAACTCCACTTTAGTATTTATAAAAAGAAACTTTATTTAGTCATCCACAGTGGTTGAAAGTTTATTGATTAATAAAAAGAACATTAATCAATATTCTTTATTCGCTTAAATAGAAATCTACAGTAATTTTTAAAGTGTTCTACAGAGTGAGTTTTAATACAATTGCTTTTTCCGTTGACCCTCCCATATCGCGCTTATTTGCTTCTGCTAGCCATATTAGTACCTTAAACAAACTAAACAGAGAAGAAAACTTAGAATAGAGTATTTATTATTCGTAAGAGGCTATCAGTTAAATTTACAGAAAGCACCTAAGGAAACGACGAAGGTAATGGTGGGTGGTAATGCTGAGAGGAAACTGGAGCCTGGAAACATATAATATGAACCTAGAGAACGAGAAAGTGTGTAGGTTTTGCTAAAAAAATAACAAACCCCAATTCACATACCCACATCACGTAAATTTTGTTGGGTATATTAGTTGTACATATATAAATTATTTGGTAAATAAAACGGTATGTGTCCATAAAATGTAACAAAGGAATCTCTAAAATAATAAATAAAATAGCATTCTAAATATAGTTTAAAGCTCAAACGTAGACTAATTTTTTAGTCTAATAAATTACAAAAAATATGATAATAAAAGTCATTTGATTTAATTAGTTGTCTGTATTTTTATAGCATCAATGCATGTGAGCATGATTCTAATTTAATTCTCAATATTTTCTTGAAGGATGTTTCCTATATTTTTAAAGCGGTATAAATGAGTTCTTGAGTCGTTCTTGCGTTTTGGTGATAAGGTCTTTTTTTGTCCTACCAGCATTATTTTGGGGTGAGGCTCAGAGAACCGACTGGTCATTCTATTGTATTAATACCTTTTATTTCAAAAACTTTTGTAGCTATTATTGTGCATAAATACAACTTGATTTTTTATAGCCTTTCTTCAGAGTTTTATGACAGGTTCCAATACCAGATCAATATATCTTTATCCGTTTAGGCTTTGACGAATAGGAAATAATATAATCTTTTGATACATCGTAATCTTTGTGAAAATATTATACACCCCGATATTGGGATGGATTTCGCGGTTTGTAGTCGAACTGCTCACCCCAGACCTCCGCAAAACCAAGTTTGGCATCTTTAGATTTCATACTGATTCTAGTTTAATCTAAAAACATTACATTTTGCTGTCTTAAATGATTAATTTTTATATTCTCTTCAGCATTCACTCATTTAATTTTGTTTTGTCGTTATAACTTGGGAAGTGCTAATTGTAATTGCTAAACAAATTTCGCCCGTTGTACGATTTAATAAAGGCGTAATGGTTAATTGTCGATAAATGGACTGTATGGTGTTACGGTATTGCAAAATTACACGGGGTAAAATCATACGGGCGTTATTTTCGCTAAACACTCACTTTTAGGACATAAATAACATAACATGATAAACTGCGTTTTTAGTCATTTTAATGAAAATGAATTTATAAGATTTATACTGTATACTAGCTTTGCTAGGAATAAAGTATCACTTTTATTCGTTTTTAACCTATGACTACTTAAACTTATATTTGACAGTTTTTATTACATACGAGAACTGCTGCTTTAATATCGGCATACACGTAAACAAAAAGCCTTAGATTGCAAAAAGTAGCTTTGTTGCTTTTTAAAATATCCCCCTTTACAATCTATTTACTTTTTCATAGAAATAAATTCGTTGTCATGACATTTTTTTCCAATCGGAAGATAGTACGGTTATCATCCCATTTTTATTCTCTGCATTTTCTGGGCTTGAAAAGCTTTAACCACGCAATTGATTTTTGATTTCAGGAAATATATGAAAATCAATGGGACTTAGATCAGGAATGTATGGAGGATGGGTCATTAATTCCGCCTTTTACGTGGTTAAATAACCAATTGTTCGTTCCTCTGTGTATTACTTTGCAATGTGCTGATGCGGAATGATTCTCTGTTGATTTCATTTCAGAAAAAACTTATGTTAAACAATTAGCTGTATACCACTCAGCATCCGTTGTTCTGCCATTTTATAATGGGATATTAGCGATATGCTTAGTTTTCGACTAAAAACACGCAATCAGTTGCTTCGACTTTCATCAACTTTTGTTGACTTTATTTTGAAACACTCAAACAGTGTTTCTGCTTTATAAGAATATATCCAACTTTCATTATTACTAACGAAGTTGTACACCGAATTTGACATAACTTACTGGAATCGTTTGAGTGTTTCTTTGCACCATTTAGTTCGAGCCTATTTTTCCTTTTTGTTAAATTATACAGTATCCATGGAGAAAACATTATTTTTACACTTAACTGACTATGTAAAATTTAAATATTTGATTTCATATCAATGTCTAAACAAAACTGAATTTCCCTGTAAATAACATGACAATCTACCATTATCATTTCTCTTGAGCATTAATATTTTCTGTCGTTTTTAGGTTGTTGGTTAACCTGCACGAAATTCGTCAACGAGACTATTTTTAGCAAATCAAATTTTTCATATCACCGAAAATCAATTCTTGAAAAGTATTTTTTAGATCATCCAGTCATACTTTTTTTTAATCGAAAAAAAAATCATTGCTCGAAAATGCTTACGATTTAAAAGAATTTCTTTTCGATTCGTGACTTTAAAATTAAATTGTACTCTAATGGCTCACTATATTCAACCGCGGTCATGTTTATTTATCACAACAAATTTAAAATTTTACCAATGCTCATGCGTCAAATATGAAATAACTACTAGACCGGTAGAGAGAAATTTACTTTGGATTTCAATTGCACAAAGAGAGTTCTGAAATTTAGAGATAACGACCAACAACTGCGAATTTTTGAGTTAGAAATTTGCAAAAAGCGTGGTAAAGGTGTTCTTTTTCTATTAGTCAGTTTAATAATAATAATAATTTTATTCATTTCAAAAATAAGTTACACGGAAAATAAAGTCACATAAAGGAAATATGAATAATATTAATATTAATACAATAGAGTAATAATCTTTTATCACGCTTTTAACGGCTTGCGTTGGCTATTTTCTTTAATAATAAACAAAAATATATGATTCTTTAATCACTATTTATTTCTTTTATGTTATAGATTTAGATTTATTTAATTTTTCCTTTTACGGTTCGTTATATATTTCCTCATATTTAAGGAATACATTTACTTTCTCCATGAAACTATCTGCTTCTGATAATTATTTTTTAATTTTTTGCAGTATTATGATCATTTTCGGAATATTTACTAATTTATTTATATCGTTTATTAAATTTTTAAGTTCTTTTGTTTTACTAAATTATCGTTGGGTCCGTTAATTTTATACTGTTGTTTCGCTTTTTCTTCATTTCTATTCTGCTCGATTTTCTCTATATATTTAATATACACAGAGCATTGTTTATAATTAGCGATATGTTGTCCTTTACATTTTGCGCATTTAGTTACGCTATTCTTCGTTTTAATTAGCTTACATTCTTTTGTATGGTGATCTTTTGCACATTTTAGACATTTTACTTTCATGTTACAATTGCTCTGAGAGTCTCCCAATCTTTGGCAATTGTTACATTGCGTGATTTTATTATTCCTGCAATAGCTCTCCCGCTTTATTTTTAATATTCACTATTCTAATTACTTTATATAGACATTTTAAATCTACTTCTTTACTGACTATTACTAAATAACTATGGCTTTTTATCATTGGGTTATTGTCTTTTAACGGTATTATTTTAATTACTTTAATTTAAAATTCTCTTAACATTTCATTGGTTTCTAAGTCTAGAGCCGCTTTTAACACAACTCTTTTAATTTCATCTGTTCTATCTGCTATAAAAATTGTTTATGTTCGTTGATTTCTCCCTCAATAACTACTGGTGGTGTTTTTGCCTGTTGGTTTTTTTTTCATTTCTCTCTTGTCCTCTTTCTTAGTTTCCTTCGTATCTGTTGTTGTTTCACTTACGTTTACGTTTCTCTCAAATATATTAAATATATTGGTAGGTTTTATTTCTGGTTCCTTCTCCATTACTTTTGATTTTTTAATATTCCTACTCGTGCTTGGTTTTTTCAATTAACTGTCATCCATACTAATAGTTTCCATCACCTCTGCCACCTCTGCACTCCATGAATTTACATTTATTTTCCCTAATTTCTCCTCTTTCATTGGCTCTATTGGTTTTTTTTTTAACTTTAATTATCTTTCATTTTCTTTTCTTTCTTTTCCATTCATTCTGCTTCTTTTCTGTCTATTTCTATCTTCTCTAGTTATTTTCTCCTTAATTCTTTGTCCAGATACATTAGTTTTCCATCCTCTATCACTAGCAATGGTGGTAGTGCTGTTTTCTTCGGTTCTTTCCCGGTATCCGGTATCACTTTCTGACTCTTCATTTACTCTTCCGCATCTTTCATTGGTCTTTTTCTCTTCCATAATACGTTCAATGTCAATGAGAATCTATAGTTACTCCTAGATATAGATTAATATGGTTTCTTGACTTAATTTTAAATAGTTGAGTTAAGTTTATTATATCTATTGGAGAGAAAATAGGAAGAGCATTTTTATAACTACAAAAGGGCACAAAATAAGTTTTTCATAGGTTGTTACATAAAAACCACTTGAATATATTTAGAAAGTCACTCTCAGTTTGTTCTTTTAAAGCCGTCTAACTAGCTGTACTATAGAACATAGCGATATCATCTGCAAACCCTGTCATTTTTCCGGTTGTGTCAATACTAAAGATACCATTTATATAAAATAAAAATAGTATAGGTCCTAAGACTGTACGTACATTGTGGGATACCGCATTTAACAATTTCGGGTTTACTGATGAATTTATCAACCATAGCAACCTGCTTTCTTTCTGACAAATAGGTATTGAGAAACTTTAACCCTGCTCCATGTATTCCAGACTCATCCAACACATACAATAGCAGCTGATGATTTACCAACAGATTTATATACGTTATTTAAAATATTAACTATGGCATTGCTTGCGGATAAGCCTTCTTGAAATCAGAATTTTATGTCAGAGAGTAATTTATGTTTTTCGGCAAATTTAAAGTTTTAAGGCCTTTTCAAATATTTTATCACCCTTTTTAAATATAGGTACAATTACAGCTATTTTAAACTTCTTGGGACAATGGCCTTTTTTTAAAAGTAAATTTATTAAAGATAACAGAATTGGACTTATTACATTTTTAGCCGAGGGCTTTTTTATTTTTTAATGTATCGATAATATGTAATGTAATTTTAGATAATGTTTTGATTGGCTCACGGTGTAACGACCCTTATAATTCTAAAATATTTTTAAAGAATGTGTAAACGTAGTTGTATTAGAAAATTATTTTAGCTCGTTTAAACCGAATTCATTTTAAACTGTCGTGAAGTCTTTCGTATTTTTTAAACTGAAACACTAATTCCTCTAGCACTAAAAATGATCTTTGAAGCTGTGGAGCAAAGAAGATGGATTTTTGTTCACTAGTAGAGAGCTTTGGAGGGCTACATCTTGAACGTTTTTTAAGCGTTATCATTCCTTGATGCCTCCTACAGTTATTTGAAGCAACGGTTTAAGAGTCTATAATTTTGGCTACCGCTCTCTTTGCCCATCAGACAATCCAACGTAATGCATGCTAGTCTTTAAAACAATAAAATACTTCTGCTGTAATTACTTGTACAGTAACATCAAGAAAAATGCGAAAAACATGCTTATCTTGTTGTTATTCTTATTTTAGCAATAGGGATATGTATGAATGTTTTATCAGCAAAGGGGTTTTTTTTTGCAAAGAAATAAGGGGTGATTCCATATTTATTTGTTTATAAATATTTTACGAGTAAAATTTCTTTTAAGAGACAGCTTTTATTAATTCGGATAGGAAACACTTTTCAACTATGCATATGCAAATGAAATCAATCATTATTTCCTAAATTGCTGACTTTGGAGAAAACTGCTACTAAGACGCGCGATCCTTTAAACATATTTTTATTAAATATGATGTTTGAATTTCTATGATGATATGAGTATATTTTTTGATTTAAACATGTTGTTTTAAAAATATTTAATTATTTAAATAGGAATTGTCCCCACAATTATCGGTTTATGAATTTATTTGTTTTATTTGCACTAAACTGTATATAGAAGCAGAGAGGACAGAAAGCCGATGCTATAATCTAATTATTATAATTAATTAATTTTACAATATTTTTATTACAACTAAATAATAAAAAATAAAGCAATTATTTATTTTGTCGACAAAGTAAGAGAAAAATTAGAAACTTTAAAATATATATAAAAATCTCTACAATGCAAAAATGCTAAAATTGGCTCATATCAATTAAGCGCACCTCAAACAAGTTCCAGCCACTGTAAATATGGAAACATATTCCCACTCTATGGTTATCTTTGCCTAGACTATGTAATTAAGCAGAGTTAATAACATCTCACTTACTCCTTGTATCTGCAGCTCAATTCAGAGTATGAGGAGAATTTGTTGGATATAACAAGGTCCAGAAACAGCTTCAAATACTAACGAATTGATTTTATAATACATTAAAGATACAGTACGAATATGCTTAAAACTATACCCGTATTAAAAAAATTAAGGATCATCCTATAACTCAGGAGAACTTTCAAAATTACGCATAAGTAATAGCATCAGCAAAACATAAGGACTGAGTCTATTTTATCCATTGTTCATTTAATTAGATCGTAATATTGCGACTAAAAAATCTAAAAAGTTTCATAAACCGTCTTCCATCTGTATTAACGTCCCTCTTATTTTTTATCCTATGAAATATGTAACAGGCGATGTATCGAAATAGCCAACTAGACACGTTTCACATTGAGTTGTCAATTTCCGTAAATCTCATAAAATGTATTAGTAGCGAAGTAACGGCAATATCAAAAAACTTCAAATGAAAAAGTAGATAAAATCATTGTATAAATCAGCGAAGTGCCTGAAAGCATTCCATTTAAAGGGTATTTGAATAGGCATGTGTTTCGAATGCAGATCCTGTGATCTAACCCCTTTAACGAAAGCAAATTTTCTCCAGCCACCTAAAATGTATTCTAATTAGTCACCGGGACAGTTCAAAGGGTAAGCACGGAAAGGGCACTTCGATGGAATGTATGGAAATTGTGAAGCTAAATGCGAAAGGTTGTCACTCGTCGATATGAGATAGGACTTGTGATAAGGAGAGGTAACCTGAATTGCAAACGTATGCAAATCACTTCATTTTGAGATTTTAGCACCCTGAAACAAAATAAATAATTCGAATATTGATACAAGGAGTTTTCGTTACCACTTTAGATTTAAGTAAAGGTCCAAATTGCGTTTTAGCGAAAGGAGAATTTGATTAGTTTATTCAGTTACGACATTATTATGTACATTTGACTTCAGAAATTCTAACTTATATAAATTAACACTCCCGAGACCACAACATGTAGTAGAGAAAAAACATTTTTTGTTGCTTTATTTTACTAATACCAATATGTAGAAACATTGTTCCATTTTATAAACTTCTTGTGCTTCTTGTGTTTTTCATTACAAAATAGTAAAGGTAAAGTAAGTACCAATAAATTTACAAGATGAAAACTCGAAAACAACCCCAGCGTGATAGCACAACTATGATTTATTTTATCTTACTGCATTGAAGGGTTAACTTTCTTTTTCACCAGAGGTCGTATTTGAAATATGTTTTTATTCCGGTCTTCACATTTACTTCCATTTCTACCCCTAATTCCCGTATATCACTAATTATTTTGTTAATAGCCTTTGCCCCCGATTCTATTATTTTATATTTATATGTTCTTTTTATATATTTATATATGTATATTCAATGTGAGTTCCATAAACACTCGTAGTTTTCATAGACATACATAAATTTAATTGAATTTTGCTCAGACACCTGCTTGTCGCCGTTTTGAAGCGTTGACGTGAACAGAAAAAGTTAAACATGTTCAGCTTTGAACAGATTCTGTTCAGGTGAACAACTGACATGAATGACCTGGGGTTAAACGTTCAGCTCATGGACATGTCATATGAATTCAAGTTAGTTGATCAAGTCACTTGAGTAATATAAACGCACTTTTATACACATTCATGTCAAAGGTGTACCCTGTTCGTCAGTCACATCTAACCTACATTTTTATTCCAAGCTCGACAGATTTCATTATCATGTATTGTTTGAAAATTGCTCTACCATTAAAACTAATCATATTTTCATTAATGGATTGACGACAAGCTATTCTCCCTATATTTATGAATTGTTTATTTTAGACTCGGGATCATTGATCTTGATCATTATTTGGCTTATTTAGGTAAAGTTTTAATACAAGCAAAGTAAATCTGTTTATTTTTACAAATCGTTTATCTAAACATGATTTACTTGACCAATAAATCTTTTAGTCTTCACATTATGTGATTTATCACATAAGTTGTTACATGATTTTATCACAAAAAATTATATGATTTTAATTGTAGGTATGATTTGAACTATTTGTGTTCAAACTTGATGATTTTATTTATAAAATGATATGACAAATTTATTATTTGTGTTATAAAGGCATGGAAACCGTTCATATTGACCAATTAAAATGGCACTACGATGTTTATAAATTGTCGTATTTACCTTTTTATTAGAAATTTTGAATTCTAAAGCCGACAACAATAATCAACGATAAACATTCAAATCCGTGTCCAAAGAACACATGAAACCTACCACCCACCTATGTAACTTTTGATCCAAATTTCAAAAAATTTATGAGTAATGAAGTAAAAATGTATTTTATTAATTAATTAACATCAAAATACACGTTCAATAAAGCAGATTAACAACGTTACCGATAATCATAGGAAATATCACTCAGAAAATAGATATCGTTCTATTCTAGAAATCTACTTGTGATTTAAAATGATTTTACTTGTGAGCGTATTTATGACCTGTTCCATTTGATAAATTACATGGTGCGAATTTAAAAATAATGCTTATGACAAAATCATGTGATAAATTATATAATGTGAAGGCACTTTTATTGAAGCACATTGAATGGATTGAAAGCAGAACCGTAATTTCGCCTATATCTATTGGCTCTTTTTTGCCTTTTGTTCCTGTTCCAGTTCCTAAAAAATTTTATTTATTTTTTTGATGTGCCTCACTATGGTTAGTAATAGACTATGAAGAAAAAAAGTTTTTTAAAGATATCAAATTTCATTGAATTTCATCCAATACGTTCGTAAATAATGCAACTTTTTGTAATAAAATATTAAACTTGTATTACAGGTCTGTCGTTACTGAAGACCTGAAAATATTTACAACTCTATAATTTTTTGTTCCTTCATCTGTTTCAGAATATTTTTTTTTCTTCATCTTATATGTCTTTGCACTGTTTCCCTTCACAAAAAATGTTTTTATAGTCCTAATCTTCTGTATAGTTACTAGATAATTCTAGTAATTTTATATTCGATGAAAGTTCTCACTTGGAAATTATTGTCTCTTATATGATATACTGTTGAAAAATACTATTGGGGTTATTTTATACCGCTAGAAAGTACCAGTGGGTTAAAAATTTCCCACAACCGAGGTAAAATTGTACAAATGAGTACATCAAACATTAAATGGGACATATATGGATCAATGGTCCGCCCTTATACTTCTACTAAGCACAAGGATATGGGAAGAATCTCTCTTTTGTGTTTAAAACTATCCGCGAATTTTAATAACATTCACTATTGCCCCTCTCCAGGTCCTTGACTTACTTGTCTGCAGTTTTAATATTTGCTTTTCAATATAAAATACCAATTAAGTATATATCTTGAGTTCCTGAAATAGACATGAAAGACAAAAACACCCAATGAATGAGAAAAACTTAATTTCTCAGGTACACTTCGGGCTTTTGTATCAATAGTAGGAGGGTCTCATTGTTTGATGAACCGGCTTATTCGTGGATAAGGAAAGTCTATTAATCAGACAAAGGGAGTCAGTTTCATCGATTCTTAGTGAAGTGAAATTCACTCGTGTAAGGCTGAAATTTTTATGTCTTGTTTCAGTTAGAACTTAATCAGCTCACTTGATTTATTTCTGAGTTTCTCTTATACAGGGTGTCCGCCGGCAGATTTTATACTTCAAAAAATAAAATAAAATAAAAATATGAGTACAATCAAAGTTATTTATTTGTTATCTTACATAATAATAATGCGGATTTTAGTTTTTAAAAATCACTCCACTCAAATGGCGTCCTTCAAGCCGCAAACATTCTTGCAATCTTTCCCTCATGTTGGCGAAAACTCGCTTGCAAAGTTCTGGACTGATAGCTGCGATCTCTCGTCGGATATTTTCTTGTAGGGCCTCTATTGTTGATGGTGAATTAGTGTATACACGAGATTTGAGATATCCCCATAAGAAAAAATCACAAGGGGTCAGATCGGGTGATCTAGGCGGCCAGGCTATGTCGCCGAAGCGACTTATCAATTTTCCAGGAAAAAGCTCTCGCACTTTAGCCATTGAGTCCCTAGCAGTGTGTGCCGTGGCTCCATCCTGCTGAAAATGTGTTCTGTTATTGTAACCAACATGACGATGCAGCTCCGGAATAAAAAAATTGTCCAGCATCGCGCGGTACCGTTGTGCGTTGACTGTTTCACCTCTGCCAAAAAAATAAGGTCCAATTATGCCATTTCCAGAAACGGCGCACCAAACTGTAGTCTTCGGGCTGTGGAGAGGCTTTTCATGGACTTCTTTTGGGTTGCTCGCACTCCAATAACGCATATTCTGTTTGTTAACGTACCCCCCAATGTGAAAATGCGCCTCGTCGCTAAAAAAAATGTTACATAAACGCGTAGGGGTAGAAAATCGTTCCAGAACGACTCTAGCATAATTCAGCCTTTTTATGTAGTCATCTTCTTTCAATTGCTGGATGATTTGGAGCTTGTATGGATAGAACTTCAATTTTTTTCGGATAATTTTGTGAACTGAAGTCTTTTTCACACCTGTTGATGCTGCAATCTTTCGTACAGACTTACGTGGATTTTGTAAGATTTCCCTTCTCACAAGTTCTACGTTTTCAGGAGTAGTTACAGTCGTTGAAGGTCCAGGCCGAGGTTCATTTCCGACTGATCCGGTTTCTCTAAACTTCTGTACCCACGCCCATATCAATTGGTTTGGCGGGCCATCCTTCAATCGTCGGATATCAAAGTTAGAACAAAACCGACGCCTTGCTGCATTGATCGAATTATTGTTCGCAAAATACGCCTCAACTGCAAAAGCGCGGTGCGCGCCCGTCCACTGACTCATGGCTACTAAATAACCCGCAGCACTCCCGCGTCGAGAGATGCCCCGCTCTCCCCGCTGCCGCCTTCCCACACGCCGTGAGCTCAGTTCAAAGTGTAAAATCTGCCAGCGAACACCCAGTATATCTGTTCTGAATACAGGTCTGGTTTCTATTAATTTAAATGACGTAAATAATTCGTAAAATGTTAGCAAATAATAATTATTTATCTTTGAACAAATTTAATCATAAAAGGATTGCCTAAATAGACAAAGGATTTATTAATATAAGTGGAACATAGAAAAAACAAATAACTGTTAAAATCAAAATAGTAGATATATTAAAAAATATTAATCTGAAAGGTTCTATAGTATATAAATATATAAGCCTTAATATCTTAATAGCTTTTTAAAGGTGACTTAAAATGAAATAAGCTTTGAAAATAGAATATTTATAAACAAGAAAATCTATCACTAAATATAGAAGCATCATAAATACAAAATACACTTGGATATATTTTCTACCCCGACTTTGTCTATCCAATATAAATGTAAAAGATAAAATATATTTATCTTAAAATTTCACCATATTTAAAAACTTTTTACATAAGTATTTATATGACAATTGTTTCACCAATATTCTTTCCTATCGTCAGAGAAGATATAAAAAATTGACTAACAGAGTTGATTTTTCAAACTAATAATATCGATCATTTTCTAAAACATTTGGTTAATATATTGTGTTGTTTCAATTTTGTGAGTTATTTAAATGATTAAAATTTTGAATGAGCGTAATAGTGTTTATAATAAAAATGAAAAGAATTAGAAACTCAATTAATCTGTTGAGGTTCATGATTCTTATTTATTTATTAATTTCGAAAAATCTAGTAGCGTATATGCTAATATTTTTTTTACGTAATATGATGAATATTATTAGAATACTTTAAAATGAAGTCCTAATTAGGAATGCAATAAATTTGATTTATTATACAAATTAGGAAAAGACTAAGCTAAATAACATTATAACTTTAATCGTAGCTAAAGTAAATATATAATGTCCACCATTTTCTTCGATGCGTCTTTCTATACGTTCCATAAAAGATCGTCTCATATTAAATAATATTATTCGGTCAAAAGAAACTGCTGCTCTATTTATTTCTTCCCAAAGTTGATCGCGGGTATTTATGATATCTTTATAAACAAGTTGTTTATTATACCCCATACACCGAAATCGAGAGGATTAAATTCTGGGCTACGTGGTGGCCAAAGGAAAGGGCTACCGCGACAAATCCAGGTTTCAGAAAAGTTAGTACATATTTAAATGGGTTCGGACTTCTCTCGTTTAATGAGGCGATGCACCATCTTGCATAATCCACATATTTTGCGTTTACGTTTAATGTTAGTGGGTGTATCTATTTGCTTTAATCTATAAACTCGTAAGTGTTCTTATTTTAAAATTTCTAAGTATCTGTCCAATGTAGATAGCATTACAATACACACAATTTAACTTTCATTTGTTAAAATGATCCTAATTTCTCTGGGTTGTTTTGGCAATATAAGGTTAATAGCAACCTTTTTCTCTTTTATGTTGATCAACCTATTTAGTAGATGCAGTGGATAATTATATATTTTGTATTCGGAACTTTTCACTTCAATTATTATACAAGGTTACAGTAAGCATCAGCCGATACATATTCCTTATTTTTGGACACAGTCACTCCTAGAGGATATTAAATTTGAATGCATCTTTAAGTCATTTTCTCTTACAAACTATTTCCGTAGATTAAATTTATTTCTACATGTTTTGGCTGTAAATTGTGTCTCGCTTCAATAGTTTCAATTAGAATAATGAATTCAGTAAAGTAAATTATTTCATTATTGAGCAAAATATGTAACAATGACGTAGAAAATCGTGGAAAAATTTAAATAGTGTTCAGTAGAAGTAGATAGCGGCTTTTTTCATTGTTGATACTATACATATGTACTTATCTTTATACAAATAATTTCCTTAATTTTTTTTCAAGTGACTCCATCTGAAATATTACCGTTTCCCTTAATTATCAAATTCTATCTCAAACAAAAAAATCGAACATCGAATTGAATCCACTGTAAGTTGCTTTAAGAAGATTACTGTTCTAAAACTGTAGAAAGCAGATTAAATCTAAATTATTCCTTCATGATAATCTTCTATAATGCTTGAACCGGGCGAGACAAATAATTAAAAGTCGACTACGTAAAATGTGTAAAACAGTTGTTGATCTGCAAACTATATACAAAGTGTGCCGTCAAAAACTACCTATGACCTAGAAGTAGTAAACTATTTTTCTTTTTCTTAGAGAAAATGTACTATTTAATTTATTTTAATTTAAAAAAATAAAAATATCTGTTACATTGATGTACAAGAAATTTCACTAAATCCTCACGGTCAGTTTTTATATTCATTTTTCTCTGAAAACTCGGGCAGATATTCCAGATGAAAATTTAATTTTAGTAATTGTTTTAGAAAATGAAAGGAAATTGTGATACAAGTGAGGAAAATGAAAGTTTTCTCACGAGTATGAAACTTTATAGCACGAGGCCTTAGAACGAGCATGTCAATCACAAGAGTGAGAATAGTATATTCTGTAAGAAGGTTAGAATCAATAAATTCGATACGAGTGGAACTACATTTTGTTATTCTAACAGAATAATAGACTATATTTTCTCCACCACCATAAATTTGCTTAATTTTTCACTCATTATTTTATTATAATTAAAATTTGTTTTTACTACGCCGCCATTTACATTTGCCATTGACAGTTTTGAAATCCATGGTTATCGAAATTGTTTAGAACAATTATGAAATATTCATTCTGTCACGTGTTATAGAATGAATATACATACAAAACGTATAAGAAGCAAGTGTTTCAGAATAAATTTTCTTTTTCAAGAGTGTTCATGTTTACACTATATTATTAGAAATGATTTTGGAATTAACACATTCCACTAATGGTCGTGTAGAAAAAATATTATTATTCAATTATAAGGTCGGTTCTGTTTTCTTCCTTACTATTAAATAGTGATGAAAAATAACTTTTTTTGTTCAATAAGAGTGCGGACTGGTTTTCGTTAATTAAAGTAGATGCCTTAGTATGATAAATTTCAGCATGCTCCGTCAGTTATTGAGTGTTTTAGTTCTAGAAACTGCTAATTGAAAAGATTTCATTAGTAAATTTGATTTTCTTTCATTTTGTAACACAAATTTTATTACATTCATGATCTTTAAAAGCAAGTTATAAAATTCTTTTAATTTGATCACTTCTAGGAACAAGTATTGTATATTAAAGTATTAAATTTTATTATTTGATTACTTAAATATGATTTAAATTATATCTTATTTCATATTTATTAAAGTTCCTTATATCTTTAAAAAACTGCAAAAAAATATCGATATTGTAACAATACAAAATGCGAATAAAAACTTTTAAAGCAAATTTCTCCTACCCACTTTTATAGACACTATTGATACGATACATTTAAATATTTTTTAAATACTTTCAACATTTAAAGAATAGATAAAGTAAAGGAGAAAAAAATTTTTATTAAAAACTAATTCATTGCCTATTTTTTTGAAAAAGCTGAAATGCTCCGAACTTTTCAGAAGATAGTGGAAAACTTTGAAGCGTATCTAGTGTTACTTCATAACAATTCCTTGAACTCTATCTATATTTATTTTGGTATCATCTCATGAGAATAAAAATAGCATGGGTTATTTCTTAACTCTAGTCTCCGCGCTTAGGCTCAGATACGACTCCACCATGTTTGACTTTAGATTCCAATGCTACATTACCTTTTGCATTCATTTTATGCCTTACTTTTATATAGCTCGCGTCGTTTCTTTGCTAAGAAGTCTAAGGCAACAAATCCGGCAATCAATTTACAGATATAGTTTAGTATAACACTTATTATTATAATATCCTCATGCTTCTTTGGATTACAATAAGCATTAGGTACATTTTTTCATGCACTCCTCCACTTCTTCTTATGTAGGCTTTATTCTCCCAAGATTGCTGCTTACTCTTGCTGCCTTCTCCTGAAATGTTTCACATGGAATTTCTTGTTTTCAGGCATTTATGTTTTGTGATGTTAACTTCTTGTCCTTTTACGTTGGATCTGACAAACAAATAAACCGTTTTCAGGAGAGAGTTATAGTATATTCTCTTTAAGCCAAGCAGCTTCCAATCTTGTTTATTGCCTCATTTTCTGTGCATTTGTCGCACAATTGTTTTACTGATGGATAAGGTGATTTACGTTCGCCGTTAGGCATACATCACCAGTAAGATCGGTGTTTATATAATATATCCTATGAGAGTATCGGTTCTATTATGTGCACTTCTAGACTGTGCTGGTTAGTTCGATTTTTCTTCCTTCTCTTTTTTGGCCTGCAATTATCCATGGTTTAGATAATTTTTAATGATCGATCTCAGAACCTCGTTAGATCTTAATAGTTCTAGTTTATCATAATGCTATAAAATTGGAGGTCTTCTTAACCCTAAACAGTATCTTTCTTAAAACTTAAAACATTAAAGATAATCATCGTAAAATTTACGACGCACTATTTTAATGAAGTATCTTTATTTAGCAAAATAAATAATTGGCAATTAGTTAATATATTGTAATAGGCTCTTTAAATTTAATTATAGTAATGTTTTATTTATAATTTAAAATTATGTCCGGTATAATTTGAATGTATTATATGAGATGCAATTGACTAATCTCTGGGTGAATTCAATAGAAAAATATGGTTCAAATAATATAATTACAAAATATATTTTATTTTTAAACATAAAAAGAATAAAATAATTAACAGTTACCACTTAGTTGTCTTTTACGAAATAGGTAAAAGTCCAATTCTTCTTGCTTATCAGTTCAAATTTTCTGTCATGTCACGGACCGTTGACCCAATAAAGTTTATCAGCACTTCAATTGTCCTTAATATTCTAAAAATTACAATTTTTACCCTCTTATTGGAGTCCATCCACAGCAAGAAAGGTTAATTCACTTGTATTGATAGCACTATTGTCTTTTTCGTATATCTTTCCTAAATTTTTTTAGCTCATACACTATATACATACAATTGTCTTTATAAAAATAAATAAATAACACTAACTGAATGTTTTAATCCTTTAATCAGCAGGTAAAATGGGTTACATTTAGATTGATTTTTTTTTAAGAGAATTAAAATTGAGGTTAAGAAATACATTTTAAATTTCTTACGAACAGTGGTGTTTCCTCTATCAGGTCTCAAACTGAAGAGAGCTTTATCACACACACTTCTATTTGTTCCTCGTATGATTCCTCTCGTTGGGTTTTTTTGTCCGTTATTGCCCTGTTTTTGTCGTCTTTGGGTGAGAACTCGTATACACTTTCCTCGTTGTGCTTGACCGTCGTTTTCACCTCGTCTCGACAGAGCCTCGTTAGCAGAAACGGTGGCACCACGGGTAGGTGAGGCTGTCTTGGACCGCAGAGGCTATGTGTTGCGCGTGACGGTCCCTTGGCCACTAGAGCTTTATCAAATTCAAACGGAGCTTAAATAGTTGTTCGAAATCATAGCATAACATTTAATAATTTTGAACTTCAAATAAAAATTATTATTACAATTATATGCATTTTACTTCTTTTGGTTGTATCCAAAGAATTAGCTATTTATAATTAAAATATGATATTTTTATTATATATATAATAATAATAAAAATATATAATTTGACACACATTTGACTAGTTCAAGACTTATAAGTATTACATAAAAAAATAATTAATTTAAGTTTCACATTTAGCTACATATTCATACATACAGGACAATCATGATAAATTATAGTAATAGTTGTTATTTTCGTTCAGAATTCTCTTGCCCCCATTGAAATTTGTTCTTATATATTGCTATAACTTATTTTTATTTTATTTGTATCTTTGCATTATACTATCCCATATATTACTTTAAATTACATATCAATTTTTGTTTTATCCAAACTTAAAATATTTAATTCCTCTTTTAGACAGATACAATATGTTAAAGACTTTACGCAAAACTTGGTTTGATATTCTGTGCAATATGCATGACTGCAACAGTTACAAAAGTTAGTTCTCTATCCAAAATTTTTGTGTAAATTTTTAAGGAAATTTCCTCTTTTGGTTCTTTCGCGATTCTGGTTGTCTTATGGTAATATTTGACAAAAAATACAGAGTGACAATTTTGTTTTCCGGTTGTACTAATATGACCACACGTTTGGTTCAAAGAATTGACTGCGCTTTTACATATTTTATTTCTACTTGCAGGTCTTTATCTATCAACGGTCTTTGTCCTTGCATTTTTCCGCCATACTAAATTTAGGCCATTTTACACGATTTATATACACCACAAAAGAGGTACATTAAAGGCAACCCTCGTAAAAATTTCGACTGCTATTCTGAAAATTCTGATTTCAAGTACACCTAGTATAATTTCACGTGGATATACGTACTAGTCAGTGACAAGAAAACTACTCAAACGCTCAACTCAAATTAACGACTGGTTGCGCTTAAAATGAAAAATTCGAATCACAGTCGTAAAATTTACAATGATTAGCGTTCTAGGTTTAAAGTAATTCCGAATTATTGTTCGTATTAAATTTTTAGCATTACTGTAGGTAAATTTTTTATTTACTGTAGATATTTTGTAATAAAAGTTTGAAAATAATATAGACCTACTATAAGAAAATACTGAATTAGACATTTTCCCCGACGTAGCGTGTATCATATATGTATATTAAACGAGGCAAACTTTGTGTCATTTTTATTATCCATTAAAAACTTTTCCTTGATAAGGACACTTATATTACCATACTTCCATATTGTTTTAAATTTCTCTTCGTTATTTCGAATAACTTCAGCGTGCGCTTCTAAGTTTAATGAAGAAATTGTACTAGTTTCTTAGATGCATAGGCAGATTTAACAATTCTTATTTAATTTAACTGCTACTTCAAGCTACGTTTCATAAAAATGTTTCATGCTCCTAGACAACTAAACTAAAACAAAAATAAAAATAAAAATCATTTAGAGAAAAACTAACTTACAAAAAACTTATCGTCACGGAACCAGCATGTTATCTTTTTTTCAAATAAAAATGGATAAATTTCAACTCTAATTAAAAAAAAGATAAAGAATACTTAAATAAAATCTTAATGCGAAAGTTAGGAAATAAGAGAAAGAAGACAACAAAAAAGTGTAGTATTTTCTATTCATACATTTGTAAACAGAGATTTATAATTCTCTATCACAATTAATAATAAATAAATAAATGATACCTATATGAAAAACGTCGTAAAAGTGAGAATTACGAAAAATAGAATATTTATGTAAAAAATTATTGCTGAATTGTACAATAAATTTGACTATAGTATTAGACTGCTTTAGATTTGAGGCAAAATAGTTATATTTCTTGAGTTTGGTCCGCCACTGTTCTTAACTCGTGTAGAAGTAAATTGAAAACAACTCTCTCAGAAACTACTAATCAAAATGAAACTAACAAAAAGAACAGCAAATAATTGGAAGCAGCTTATTGAAATAAGGGCGGTATTATAATAAAGCTGATCGATCCAGCAACGTAGCGGTAAATTGAGACTATTAAAATTACATGAATTTTCATAAATTTACATTTCTGTTTTAATTGCACTATAGAAAAAGGGTACCTTTGTTTGGTCGTAATGCAAATTATTTCAATTGTGAGTGTCAACAAATAAGAGTATCGATGTCATCGAAAAATTATAATTTAAACTATTTACGAAACTACCAAAACTTGTTGCAGTAGCTTTTTTTGGTTTTAATTTTACTTCATGATCATAAAAATCTTATGAATTCACCAAATCTAAAATAAGCAGTACCATACTTCCATTATTCATAAATCTCTAATCAAATTTAAAAATAAAAAATCATCTGTGATTCTATGAGACCTGAATTTAATTTAAATGAAAATCATTTTAAATTTTATTACACATTACTTTTTTTTTTATAAAGTGTACCCTTCACACTATCCCCGATACATAATCATAAAATCAATTTTAATGGAAATTATATTAAATATAAACATAAAACTCAATTATCATTACTATGTTCAATGCGAGACAGTAATTGCTTTAATTCGAAAACTAATAGAAAAAAGTGTCTGTATAGAATTTTTATTATTATTGAAAGCTACAAAACAAATAAGTATTGTTGATATTCCAACTTGTGTTTGTCAAAAAGTAATGAGAAATTTATTTAGATAATATCAATAGGTACATTATATTGAGGGTCAATTTAGGATCATTTCAGCATGAATATATTAGATGGTATATATGGGTTTAACAAAAGTGTATACAAATTGATTTATAGCAGACAATAGATAATAGACATAAAGTAAAATATTAGTTAGCAATTGTATCACATATCGATATCTGAAAAAACGAGTTAAGGAAAGTCAAAGGTATTTTACTTTTTGAACAAATCGTACGTTGTTAATTTATTTATTATTATTATATACAGGGTAAAACAAAAGCAACTTAAGGGTAATATCATATGAGCATTACAAAGCGGAGCCTTCTTTATTAATCTACAAGGTAACTCATGAGTTTGGATAAAAAATTTTTATATATACAGGGATTAGTTGTATTCTTTAAAATTTTTGGATCAAAATATACACTCTTGTCTAATGTTCGATTGACCACAAAACTTAAAAATTTCAGGATTGGTTTTAAAAAAATTGTGTTAAAAGGTTCATTAAAAATTTTAAACAATTGTGTTTTAAATAATGAAAATTATGTATCGATCGTTCGAATGCTAGAATTATGATAATAGCAGCAGGTACACCGAAGTATTCGAACTTAATAATGGTGTTGGATAATTGACAAGCAGTTGGATATTAACAACCCTATTTAATGTCAGTTTCAAGTTGAACTATTGATAAAAGGGACAATTATGAATAAGAGCATACAAGTAACAGTCTTTGCAGATGACATTCTCATTATAGCTAAGAAAAGGAAAAGCATGAATAATACATTACTGAAATTACAGAAGAAATAAGAATGAGATATGTCAAAATTAAACCAAAATTTTAATTTACTAAAAATCGTACTAACAATAAAACATAAACATGATCTAAATGAAGAAATTGAGCATAGAATAAGAATAACAGGAAATAAGGCGAATTATAATAATGAAGATATAATTACGTTAATCTTACAAAATAGCAGAAGTGGTACAAGGATATTTTCAGAAAAGAGAAAAAGGAGAACTAGTAGAACTCTAACAGAATGGAAGTCAAAGGAAAATACGAGAAAATAGAGGCATAAAAAGTTAAGCGATGAATGAATGATGATAAACGGATAAACTGGCTTGTAGGAGCGACATAAAGGGCAGTGAAATGTATTGGGCGAGGTATATTTTTGGCTTCCTATTTTATTTTATTCGTTTTTAGGCTGAATATTTTTAATCTCATCCTCGTATATATTTAACTCGCAGTGTGTACACACAAAACATATTCTATAACTAACTCACCAGGTTGTCATTATCGAGAAGTTAGATTGTGTCTACTTAAATTTCAGTTTGAAGTGAATTCAATATGAACGTATCTGATTCGTTTCTGACAAGTAACTACTATTTTGCAATCAATGTCAATTTCGCGTATTTATATAGTTTTTTTGGTCAGATAATTCTTCGTTTACGAGAATATTCAAGACACTTCTGTAGCTGTCAGCAATTAAGATAGGTCACACTTCTTTTGCGGGAGCTTGTCCAGTACATCTATATAGCCAAAGTTATCCGATAACTACCTTAAATAAACTACACTTTGAAGTACAGTTTAACATAACAACAATAAAAAGACTCTGATTCGTTTCTATCAAATTTCACACTTTTCTACTACTTGTCAAAGTCAATTTTCCGTATTTATGTATTGTTCTTTGTATCTAGAACATTCAGAATAATTAAATTAATGAAACACCAATATTTATCTAACCGAGAAAACATTTATTAACTACGAAAGAAATTATTAGATACTTTTAGGAAATTAAAAACAAAAACTTTAGAATTTGTATAGTAATACTGATGCTTTATAGTATATTTCTGCAATAACCTAACTAACTCGGTAACCACGTTGCACACACGCATCCGTTCCCATGGTCTTTCCAATTTATCCCTAGACTACCCGCCGGTTAATTAGAATACACCTTCCTGTCAGTTTGAGGAAATTTGCTTATAGCTAACGTGTTCTGGGAGACATGGAAGGAATACGAACTAAATAAATACTTTTGGTATTCTAAAAGCCGAAGTGAAGGTATTTTAGTTCGTTTTAGTATTACTAAGGGAAGCATCACCTAATTCTAGATTGAAATTAATTACACTAACTATTTTCTGTTGTAAAAAGCACATCTCAAATGTTCAAGAAGCTAAGGGCACTAAATAAATACAGTACAATCAACTTTGGGAGTAGCAGCTTATATAACAAATTTGACAGGGAAGAATAAAAGTCGCCACTATTGTGTTCTCGTATATCTATAATTCCAGTTTAAGTCTGTTAACAGCGGTTGTGAATTTAATTTGTAAATAAAGTTTGTTAAACACTCACGAGTGATACAAATGGATATGGAGAGAAGAGGAAAATTTAAAATGAATGATAAGAATATGTGTGAACTATTAGCAGAGCTCAGAAGAGAGTTAAAAGTACTAGACTTGGAAACATTTAACACGAAGATGGTACTAAGGGAACGAAGGTCTCACTCAGAAAACCTTTAAAGCTAAATTCTCCCAATTCTCCTAACAAATTGCCATCCAGGGAGACGAGATGTCCCATCAAAAAGACCAATTCTCTCTGCTCTCCCAGCAGATGTCTCGACAAGAAGAATAATGCACCTAGTTTTTCAAGTGCATGGTCCTTGAACGCAAAGTGGTCTCTTAGCAAAAATTCAGCCAAGTTGCAGAACTGCAAGCGGAGATGTCTTAACAAAGAATTCATGAAATCAAACAGAAGAAAGAGTACGTTGTACTTACTGTAATAATCAGAGGTTAATTGAGATTCACATACATTTTATTTTCATAATTTCATAACTGTTCTAGGTTCGTGCGAAATAAAAACTATACCACTGCTGAGTATTTAAAAAATATGTTTAAAACTTCTATTTTTAAAATAAGTCGCTGGATGACAATGGTTTTCTTACGTTTACAATTTAACTCCCAGTAAGGTCATAGAACATTCTAGAAACTACGAAAAAGGGGTTTTTTAAAAAGTGATTGGTTGAATCAGTGAGTTGTTTTGGGAGCGTCGATAAGTATAGTCTCAAAAAAGAGCCGAGTTCAGCGGTGGTTAAGTAAATTTTGAATCCAAGTCAATTTCTGAGCTTTGAATTCTCTCCGCGTTTTGAATTTTTTTGAGTCCTTCAGAGGTCCAAAAGTCAGATATACTAGTATGCATACGGATTATATCTTTGTTTTTTGAATTGTGATTCTAAACTCGTATTCAGTAATAGAAAGCGTAATTTTAAAATATACTTCCGCCGAAGATTCATTTGAAGTGCTTCAAACGGTGAGTTGAGCAAATGAAAGTGATATTTTTTTCAAGATCCTATAGAAGAAGAACGTCCGCCAACTGAATTTACGCCAGAAAGAAGTTATTTTATCCTCCACCGGCCATAATTAGGGTGAGGTATCTGGTAATTAGTAACTAACCCCGCTTAACCTGTCACAATTTGTCAGTTAGAGAAATAATTTTGAATAAACTTAGTAATATAGTTTCTCTTGTTGTCTTGGACAGAATAACGTAGATATTAAAGAGTTCCCTCACATATTTTATTATTAATTAGAACTTAATTAAAGAGGGAAAAAAACCGTTGTTGAAGCCTGCATTAAGTTCTGTACATTTTTTTTTATTATTAAGGATAAAGTTCTTGAAATTTTAATCGGAGAGCAACAGGAAGGGCAGAGTTGATCTAAGGTGGTATTTTAATATTCATTAATTGAAGACGCCGTTTGTAAAAGTTAACTAGAGCCAACCAATTCACTTCACTGTAAATCCATCTAAGGTAGCTTTTTATTTCCCTTTTGGGGTTAATTTATTGTTTTTTCTACATAAAATATTATCAACTAGGCTCTATCACTTTTAGGGCTTTCAGCCTTTATATAGAAAGTCAACCAACACCTAGTTGCTTTTTTACTCTTGTTTTAGTAAAGTTTGTAGGCCATTTTTTAGAGAAAAAGTTTAATCTATTTTTATTACTTTACATAAATTGTCCATTCATTGTATTTATTTAAGAGAGTATATAAACCATTTTTTTTAAGCGATTTTTAACTTTGGATTTAAAGTTCAGTAAGTTCGGTTTGTTTTTTTTAACAGTTAATATATCCTATTCCAAAAAGATTCAACCTCTTTATTTTCAATCCTTCAACCCTTCTTGGTTGTACCTGAAATGAGCCGAGGCGAAGTTTCACGTTTCTTACGGAACAGGGGTGTCGAAAACCATTTTGTAAATTTTACTGCTCAAACTTTTCTCATATATAGTCAGAGGAAGTTATCATTTCATTGGTAACAATAGATGAACATTCAAGCATTTTATGTACGATGACTTCAGTTTATAACACAAATAAAGCTATAAACAAATTTAGGGATAATAGTACAAAGAATAAGTACGCTATAATTTTTAATTTTTTGGTTTTAAATCATTATATTTGGATCAATTATTATATTACCATCCACCTCCGAAAACAAACTAAATAGATTATTCAGTCCAAGCCTTCATCCACAGTCTGACAAACCAGAAGTTGCAGAGAGCGGTATGTCCAACCAGCCCGAAGAGCCTGGTGCATTCATTATCAGGTGCATTGGAGTACGAGGCATTAACCGAGGCTCCAATCCCTCAGCAGTCACTCAAATGAAGAGATACTAAACCAGACACCACATAGGAATTGATATGTCCTGTGAGATATTAGAACTTCGATAAACTCGGTCATATTAGAAGTGCCTTTTAGTGTTGGGAGAAAAGAACAGCCAATATCAACCCAAGAATAGAAAAAATGTGCGTAATATAAAGCATAGTGAAGTTTTTTGATATTGAGGTATCTTACTAAAAAGGGTACTTAAAAATGCTAATGTTACCGAATTGAAGAGACAGATTTTAGTCCCGGAGTACTGAAGATATTTCGATATTCACGATTGAAGATCTGGAAATTAAGAAAACCATCAAAAAAGCATATGAAGCTTTGACAATGTAAGGAATTTGTATCGAAAATGCATCATATGTGCAGCAAGCAAGGGACTCGATCGTAAAGATATGGCTGATAAACAGCAATATATTGTGGGAAGCCCAATAGAGAGAATTAGGATGGATATATACCAAAAAACTATGTTGAAACTAAATACGTCTATATCTTGAAGGATTGCCTCTTTCAATGAGTAGAAGCGTATCGATTCACTAATCATCTTAGCTAACCTTCTGGTAAAGGAGTATATCAGTCAATTTGGAGTTATCCTGGGATCAAGTAAAACACATTGAAAATAAATTATTTGACAAAGTTTCTGAGAAACTAAGATCCGAAAAATCAGGATTGCAGTACAACACCTTTAATTTGATGAAATGGTGGAAAGGATGACCTAAACTCCGTCTCTAATATTTATCAAAGTTGTCTCCTTTTACAGCATACAGATAATAAATGAATAAATTTTCAGGTCTTACTCATAGCTAAAATTATTTTTGGTCGGGACATGATCTTACGTTTGGCGCGAATGTGGTAAGGCCATGGCTGAAGAAGGTTATTTATTCCCTCCAGAAGAAGATGTAAGATACTTATGAGTTGGTTCGTACTAACCTGCAGCTTGCAAGTAATAGGATGAAGAGTTACTGAAGAAGTGACGGAATATAAAGAGTCTTTAAGACTGCCAGAGAAAACCAATCACAGTCCACTATCAAGTAGCGCCATTCAACCGAGACCATGCACTAGATGGAGTCAAAGTAGGTCTCTGCCAATTCAGAAGTATTCAAGAATAGATACATCTAAGGAGGGGGTATTGTAACTTTTTGGTTACACAGGCCTCTGGATACAGAGATTATAGGATAAAATCTCGGAAAAGCATAACCTAACCTCGCTGCTCACGGCCATGATATTTTCCTGAATATTCTCGTCAACGTCAAGCATTATTTGGAACGTTAGAGAAGCTAAGAGTATAATACAAATTAACGTTGGGAGTAGTATGGAAATTGATATGTTTGACGGAAAGCAAGTTGTAATAAATTTAGTTTCTAAATAAAGTTTATTAAACCCCCACGAGCGTTTAGAATTAGGTTTTTCCAATAAATTTGAATTTTTCTAATAACTTTGTTTGGTGAAGTTCAATTTCTTCTCTAATATTTTGAAAACGTGCTAGTAATTTTAAGTGTTTTTAACTATTTCTTTTTCCAAACTAATGCAAAAGTGCAAAAGTCAATTTTGACCATTATTTTTAGAGTAAATTAAGAATTTACATTCTCGCGTAAGCGTGTGAAAAACCATCAAAACCTCTATATTTTGTCTTAATTTTTCGCTAACCCGGTGTTTATTCAGCCTAAAGGAAAGCGACGTCCATTTGTCAATATTATGTCTCCACGTCATGGTGCTTCTGTTGAATGTGAATCTGTGGTCCATCAATTCTGTGAGTTTTGCTTTCTAAGGGTTACGCTTTTTATATAAAGAATGGGTAAACACTATTTTCTGCTGAATTGTATGGGCTTAAATTGTTTGTACCTAAAAGTGTGAATAAAGAAAAAGTACATAATTGTAATAGATTATAAAAGAAAACAGAATGAATATGCTTGATAAAATAGCGGTGTAATTTCAAAATTGATAATAGTTGTCGTTACAAGAATTAAGAAAAATTTAAAGCTTTGCCCTTAGAAAGATTGATGGAGCGCCTCACATTTCCCTTACTATTGAAACTATTTTATCAACGGCTTCAAATAAATATTAAGTTCGTGGGCTGATACAAGAAGCAAGAGAAATACAAAAAATATCCAAATAATATACACCAAAAGGATATACATTCTATTTTTCCAAGTTGGAATACTGTCATTCTACCGGTCACTGTGATTTTACGCCAACCCTCACTTTCGATCTGTCACAATCCATATAAATTTATCTTATCCGTACTAATCTTTCATTTTAGAAGTGTATTGATTGTGACTATGTTTAGTAGTTGACTATTATCTCAAAAATGATGCGGTCTTCCGGAAGCAGTAAACCTCACATAGTAAGTTCATTAGCCTCGTATTCTGTGTAAGCTTAATTATAGTTTCCCAGTGCTAGTTTAGGATAGCTGCAAACGGAAATTAATTTTATTTTCTATTCAAATTATGCAATTTAGTTGTGACTAAAAAAAAATCTCGAGGGTAAAAAAAAATATTTTGTTGTGATTAATTCGAGTCATATGATTTTTCTATTTGTTTTTATTTGTATATTTTAATATTTTTTTGTAAATCCATTTATTGTTAAAATCTCTAAATTTAATTTTACTTTATGCTTATTTTGATAAAATATGCTGGATTTAAATTTAATTTTTGTCCAAATATGTACCAACTGCAGCAGGCGTTACCTCTAAACAAAAATTGGTCAAAATTTGAGAAATCCGGGGCGAATCACGAGGAAGGACCCGAACTTATTAAACAACAAACAATTTGCATATTTACATATGGTAATAGGACCTTCTGGTTTCTGGATAACATGTTTCTACCAGCATACAACCTGAATTATGTCCCGACAAATTGATGGGTTCGCCGTCGAGAATTTGGAATTTCTGACGAACCGTTGTTTTGCTAGTTTTTCGTGATTTCCTGTTTTAAGCTAAATAAATAAATATTGATTCGTTTAGAAAAATCAAATTACTAAAAGGTAAAAGCCAAGAATTGACAATAGAATTTTTTTTTAAATGGGTTATTTTATATTTTTTTCGACGTTTTAAATTACTCGAACCATTTCTCTAAAGAAATACACATTCTGGTGTTTTTGAAAATAAGTAACCTACTAACTAATAAATGTATTATTAAATATTATATATCTTATAAGCACATTTTTTCAAAAATATATTTTCCCAACTAGAAATCATTTAATTTACTATTGTTATTTAAATAATATATACAAGGTGTATAAAAAGTAACTTAAATAAAAGTAACTCGATTTCTGATAGGTTTCAAAAAAGTGTTCAATAAAAGTTTCTTCAAATAAATCAAGTTATCTGTATAAGTCAATTAGAATATACCAAGTGCATGGTTACTCCAAAATAACGTAAATATATATTTTCTTAAATACATGTATAGTTCTCCAAGTTTCCATAATTTGTTAGAAATCCACAATGTCCCAACTTAATTCGTTCCAAAGTTTTTGAAAAATGAAGAAAGTGATAGGAACGTACTTATTGCCGAAATAAATAACAAGAACAAATGGCTTATTAATTTTATTTATTTAGATGCTCAATGTGTTCCTTGCTCTATTTGGCAGTATCCAAGTAGGTTATAAAACTCTAATATGGTATTACGCACTTGTTTTTTTGTCATTTAACGATTTATTATCATTATTCTACTTGTTAAATCATATTAGAAGGTTTTGTTTTGTATACAGTCATTTTGAAATAGCTCCATAAAATATAGTCTAATGGTAATAAATCGGGAGATCTTGCTGGCCACTCAATTGCGCCTCTTCTTCCTATTATCCATCTGTTTTAGAAAATTTCATTTAAATAATTTCGAACTTTAACTCTAAAGAGTGGTGATGCACCATCCTGTTGAAACTAGATGTAATGGAATTTGTTACCAAAAACAATCCTTATTGTAGTAACTATTTTATTTCGCAGCAAATCTAAATATTGCCCTTAAAATAATAGACAAATAACAGTGGTATCAATAATACCTGCCCAAGCACTTACTTTTAAAGGCCTCTGCGTACTATCCGCATCCATCTAGCATTAGTATCCCTCCAATATCTGCATTTGTGGCGATTAACTGTATCATTTAACATGAACGTGGCTCTAATAGAAAAAAATATCTTATTTGTAAAATGAAAGTCCATATCCCATGTTTGCATTATGGTTTCAGAAAATAATTCCTCTTCAGATAATTCCTAAACTAGCATTAGATACTTTTTAATGATAAAACACATTTGTTTTGAGAATATTACGATTGAATCCTACACTAAAATGAAATTCTTATGCAGTTGTTCGAATGGACGCACAAGGGATTACTACAAATGTCTGCATAACGTCTAAGGATTTTTCATCATTAGTTGCTGTTTCTTGTCGGCCACTTTTAGAGCGATTTTTAGTCCCCCACTTCTTCAAAACGTTTCACACTCCTCGAAACATACATACATACAGTTTTAGTAATCAGGTTGCGATTTGAAAATGTATCATTATATAATTGAGCCACCTCATCGTAAGTTATTTTATCATCACTGAAACCTCTCATCATCAGAATGGTCATTCTTTCCTGAGAGTAAACATAATCAAATTTTAGAATTAACAAAATAAACAAACAGGTTTGAAATAGTATTTTTACAAGTGACAATAACAAATATCTAATAAAGGTTAATTTATTAAAATTTTAATTTTCATATATGAAACATTAAAACAATTAATGACAAAAAAGTGCCTATTAAATATTTTGCCCATAAATACTTTTATTAGTTTATTTTTAAGTCATTGTAACTTTGGAAAGAATTAATTTAGAACTATGCGATTTTAACGATTGTGTTTCTAATTTAATAGCATGTGGAAAATTGGAAAAATATACAGGGTGTACTATTTAAAAAAATATACATTATCGTTATTTTGGAGTAGCGGTTTACCCGGTATTTTTCTAATTGACTTATTTATTTGAAAAAACTTTTACTGAACAATTTTTTTTGTGTAAACCTATCACAAATCGAGATATTAACAGGTTACGTTACTTTTTGTAAAATCATGCTCTAATAGATTTCTAAATTAATTTTTTACATGACTGTCTCCTGAATATTTTGGAATGATATAGCCAAAATTTTCTCCGACTGTGACCTTGGTCTCTCTACCCTTATCGCTACACTCAAATTGCTTAAAATACAAGTTATATCGTGAATAATTTTGATATTTTTTAACTACCCCATATTATAAGTTTCTCCATATCCATATTTATTTATACATTCAACCTATTTGAAAAGAAAAATTGATATTGTTTAATGTATTACTATTTGCGCCGTTCTGTAAGTAAAGATAAGTACACTACACAACAAATCAATAAAAAAATTTCAGTTCGTAAAGGAAAACAAAATGTTATTTTTGAAATTTTTCATTATTTGCACAATTCTTGTTTTTTTTTTGATGGATTTTATCTTATAACCTAATGAAAAGTAATCTAGTTAATCACAGTATTACAACATATTTACAATGTTAACAATTTTTATTTTCCGTTTTTAATAAACCAAAGTCTGCAGTTTAGCAACATAAGTACTAACTGTTTTGAAAATATTTAATGACCAGAATGATTTTTGCCCTCATTTATAATTAATTACTAGAGTCCGAGCTGCTTTCAACGTCTGGCTCAATTACATGTACTGCTTCAGATTCAATTTCAGTTTCAGATGTCAGTTTAGGTATTAATTGAAGGATTGGTTCCATTTTTTCCGCAATTTTTAGTTTAATTTCTTCAACATCATTATTCATTTTTTCTTCAGTTTTCATAAATGTATCTATTGATAAAGCTTTTGCTTCTTCCAAAGCTTCCAGGGCTCTTTCATTTATGTTTTTCTCAACCAGCTCAATATTCTTAGTTCCTAGATCTCTACTAAGAATTTCAAATCTATTTTGAAGTTCCGCTCTAACTTTACTTACACGTTGTTGTATTTCTTTAACTCTTTCTTCTGTAGTTTCTTTTACATTTTCAGGTTTAAAAACGTCTGTATATTTCTCTAATTTCTTCTTGCTTTCAAGAATTTCATATCCTTTCAAATCCATATTTTCATAAATAATCTGGGTGCTTTCCGTTATATCGTCTAATATATGTTCAACTACTTTAGTCATATGACTCTTTTTCTCACCAATACTTCGCTTAATAACATTTGTTTCTGTTAATATATCCTTCAAAATTACTTGTAGTTCCTTATTCCTTTCCTTAAAATCAAGAAAGATTTTATTTTTTTCTACGTCCATTTTTTGGTATACTATACTTTGAGATTCAATAAGTAACCTTGATACACTTTGTTTCAAGGGAACTAAAAATCCCAAATCTTCTGATGATTCTCTTGAGGTAAATCCATGAAGGGCTTCGGAATCCTGAAATAATTCTCTAATATCTCGTTTCAGTTGTTTTATAAGTTTATCAGATAATTGTTTTGCCTCTAAAATGTCGCTTCTTATTTGTACTGTCATTTCTATTAATTCCTCTTTGATAAACTCTTCTGATTCTAATTCTTCCGTAGTTTTAATTGAATAGGTTGGTGGAAATAGAACGTAAAAATGATTTCTTGTATTAAGTTTTGCCCTTTCTATTTCATTCTTCATTAAAATATTAGCTATACCGAAATCCTCAACAGCACGGTTAAAAGTATTTTCTAAGTTATTTTCTTCTTCTTCTTCGTCTTCTCCTTTTTCTTCGTCAAGTTTAAGGCATTCTTCTATATTTGATTTTATAAACCTTACTTGTTCTTCATTCGATCGGTTAATTTCGTTAAAATCTGACAGGACCTTTTCTGGAATAAGAGTAATATACTTTTGTATATATTGTTCTCTTATAATTCGATCTCTTTCATGAACCTCGTATAGATCACATAGCTTAGCTATTTGAAAATCTAAAGCAGCCTTTTCGCTCATTTTATGTATACTTGTAAAAAGCATTTCTGCTCCCGATACTCTTGAATCTATTTGTATCTCATGTTCTTCTTGTTCTACGTCAATAATACCACTTAATAAGGTGGTACTTTTTTGTCTTAAGAAGTGTTCTAAATCTTTTTGCACTGTATAGTTTAGTTTTTGGGTATCTTGTTTAGTCTTCTTTAAATCAGTAGTTATTGCTGAAAGAAGGTTATCAATGGTTATCTCTACTTCATCAATGTCTTCGTCTTCATTATTAGATTTTCCAGGAATGTCCGTCATGAAATTAAACTTAAAATTTAAATATTAATATTACTTAAAAAGGTGATGAAAAGGGCTAAGATGGTAATAAAAACATAAAATTCAAATCATAAATAGTTAAGTTTCCTGACAGTATTTGATAAATTTGACGAAAGTGTCATAATACTTCCATCAAATATGTTATCATAAAATACAACGTGATCTCTGTTTTTCATATGGAGAGATAGTTTACTACTAATAGTTTTTTGCAAACACTTTATAATGATAATTGGAAGTTCATTAAAAAATACCAGAAAGTGTTAAATATTAAAATTGGTTAATATTTTTAAATCTCTGATATTCTGAATATTTTTTAACCAAACCTACTGGAAAAGTAGAATTCGTTAGACGGTGCTGTCATCAGTCTTCAAAGTAGTAAAATAAATATCCGCAAATACGATTCTTGTGTTTTACATTAAAAAATAGTGCAAATAAATTTACACAATGAAAACTCGAAAATAACTCCAGCATGATAGCGCAACTATTATTTATTTTATTGCTTTGAAGGGTTCACTTTTTTTTCACCAGAGGTCGTATTCGAATTATACTCCGGCCAATCGGATATAAAAACTGCTATTTGATGTCCTCAAAACTTAGCCTAACGCATTCAAATGAGTTCCTTAGACATTCTATAGTTATTAATTATGTCACCTCTGCGGGGTGCTACCCGGTACAATACTTTGAGGACCTTTTACGGTTCCGCTCGAATTTCCTAGATTTTGTCAATTTGCCGTGCTGCAAGTTTGGATTTCATTATAGAAATACGAAAAAGTGGCATGGTGGTAGGTCGGGTAAGTAGAATGGATGGGCCATAACAAGCATGTTTTTATAAACAAACATTGTCTGGTTAGGATCGCAGTACACTTCCGGACTATTTCGTCTAAGCTTCTTCCTAAGCTACTTTAAAACATCTAGGTAGTAGCAATGTTGACGGTAGGGACAAACTCTAACTTGAAAATTATACGAATATCAAAAAAATGACCAACATTGACTTTTGTGAATCTCTACACAGATCTTTACCTGGGTCGGGGAACAAATTTCATTTCAATTCTTTCCATCGTTCAAAATGTGCTGGAACGACTCAAATTCGTAGATGGTTTTCCACCGGTCTTTAATAGTAATTTAATGAAGGCTCATCGTCTTCCCTCCAAAAATGTTTAAACCACTTGCTATTCCTTGATTTTTGTAAGAATACATCGGCTAAAGCTTAAACTACTGTTTAGGGTCCATTTTATTAGTAAAGGGCACACCATGAAGTTCCAAGCGTTATAAACGTAGAAACCAAATTGGGTCTTGTTAGTTTTGTAGATTAGATTGTGTATGTGCAATCATTTATTTGTCGAATATTTGCAATTTTTGACTATTTGAAGATGTGAGCCAATTTCCTTATAAATTAATGCTATATGTTTTTTTAACTATTATTTTCCAAGAAAACTTATTGTTGTAAAAGGAAAATTTAAGACCGTTACCCTACTGATATGATGGACAAAATGGGGCTGGTTATGACAATACGCAACAACTTCATGACGTGTCCTTTACTAATGAAACGAATCCTACATTTCTAACTGTTGGGTAGTACCTCGTGTACAACAAACTATACAGAACAATTTATGTTAAGAAGATGTCGTCATCTTTGACGTTGGCAAAGCAATATTTTCATTAACGCTTGAAATCACTGTTGAGCTTTAAAATAAACATAATGATCGATAACATAACATTTTATACTGTAATATGTAATTTGTCATTCTAAGTGGATTAACGGGTAGTAACTTTCATTGAAATTATAATGATTTAATATCACATGATTTCTTCAATATTAGTTCATTGTTCTGCGTTAGAAGTTGGTGAGTAGCAACAACTAATTAACAAAGAAATGTTAAAACTATAAACAAAACAATATTTCAAAACAACGGCAAACAATATCGCAAAACAAAGAAAAATGAATTGTGAACATAATTTACGTATATTTCCATGACTCGAATTTGGCAAAACTCGAATCAGAGAAAGATATTGATAAACTAACTTTGAAATACTATGGAAATTCAAGATAAGTATACATTATCTTTTATATTTATTATGAATAAATTTCGCAAGGTAAAGGTTGACACAATTAATTCAATAATTTTTATAGTTTTTAGATTAAACACAGTTTGAAAATATAATATTTTACAGGATGTCATGTCAGGAAAATTATTGTTTTTAATTTGATTTTTTTCCATAAGTATACTGTATTTTTATTTATGTATTTAATTTGCTAAGAAATAAGCTATTGCTGTATAAGAACCAGTAAAATTTGCTAACAATACGTTCTCAGATTTTTGTACTAAACCAAAGACCGTACACATGTACTAAACCAAAGACCGTACACAAGTTCCAAAACAGATGTTCTGTGTTTACTGAACTTGGTGTAGAAAATATCTTTTAAATTACTTCTTCTTTTTTTGTGGAGCACTTGAATGAAAAAATAAGGTATTCATTTAGTTTCTATATTTCGATAAAAAAGAACAATTGCTATTATTCCCAATAGTTTCTATGTTTATGGACCATGAGCAGGAATGTAAACATATATTGCAAAAAAAGATAAGATAGGTTAAAATCATTTTTTTTGTAATTTTAATTGCTGAGTGTACTGTTCTAATATTATTTTTTTTATTAGTAATCAAGTAAATTTACAATCAGCTATATGTATTAAGCTATAAGTAAATCGGATTATAGTTTACATTTGGGGGAAGAAGTTATCCATTGATAACACTTCCTTATTATATATCTATGTGCTTATATTAATGAAAATTTTTTTTTTTTTTTTTTTTTTTTATTTTATTGTAACAAGTCTGTTGGCCAGTATCTGTTTAGTCTCCGTATGATTTCTGGCGGGACAATTAGGTTGCTGGCGTCTTCATTTGGATGATCTTCCAGGCTATCGAGGTAGTTCGTGGTTAGTCGTCGTATTTCATCTTCAATGAATGGTATTCCAGCGTCATCGTGCAGGGTTTTATTACTTACATACCAGGGTGCTTTGAATATCGTCCTTAGGATTTTTGATTGTACTCGTTGGATCACATGTTTGTTTGACTTTTTTGCGCATCCCCATAGTGATATGCCATATGTCCATATAGGTTTAATAATACATTTATATAGAATGAGTTTGTTTTCGGTAGAGAGCTGTGATTTTTTACCGATAAGCCAGTTCATTTGCCTCAGTTTAATGTTGATTTGCTCTTTCTTTGCTGCTATATGCGGTCTCCATGTCAGTTTCTGTTCAAGTGTAATTCCCAAATATTTAACTTGATCACTTACTGGTAATGGCACATCATTAATTGTTACATTAGGGCAAACTACTCTCCGGTTAGTGAAAGTTACTTGAGCTGATTTGGTTTGGTTCACTTTAATTCTCCAGTTGTTCATCCATGTTTGTATCAGATCTAGATGATCCTGGAGATGCTGGGTTGCTGTTTGAGGAGATTTGTGGATAGATATGACCCCAGTGTCATCTGCGAAAGTTGCTAGTATAGTATTTGCCGTAGTAGGGATATCAGCGGTGAAAATTAAATAAAGCAGGGGTCCTAAAACACTACCTTGGGGCACTCCAGATTTGATTGGATGGTGTTGTGATAGTTCTAGATTAAATTTTGTTTGGAAGGAGCGCTCTGCAAGGTATGATTTAAGGATCAGGTAGTGGGGTGTGGGAAGGATCATTTTAAGTTTATACAGGAGACCGTCATGCCACACTTTGTCGAAGGCTTGTTCGATATCTAAAAATGCAGCCGTGCATACTTTCTTTTCTTCTAAACAGACATTAATTTTGTTTACAATTCTGTGCACTTGTTGTATAGTCTAATATTATACAAATATTTTATTATATTTCTTAAATTAATTATATTTTCTTTTTTCAGGTAAGTTAAAGATTACTGCAAAAATATTAGGTAAGGTTGTCAATTTTTTTGTAAATATAATACAGCTTATTATATCACAAATACACGTCATGCATAGTATTTCTATTAGGTTATAACACTACTAATTTTTCGAATTGTTCTGAAATACTAACGAAGGGAACAAATCTGAAACCTATACAAACGTACACGAGCTTTCATATGTATGCACAAATTATAATGGCGATGATATATAAACATGATTATTTGTAACTATTTTAATGATACTGATAACACATCTTTTATGAACATTATGTACAAAATATTACAAATTTTTCATGCTAAAAAATATTTATCAATAAATAAATGTTTTTAGTTGTCTCATCTTTATTATGCTGTGCTCAAACTATGTGAAAAGTGTAGACATTCCAAATTCAAATAAACAATGTTTCTTTATTTACAAAAATTTAAACTATGACAATGAAACATAACCTTATTTCTATTATTTTCTACTATTCTCAAGTTTTCTTTACTTTTATGTCAGTTGGAGAACACTGTACAGTTCTTACATAAAAAATCTATGACGTCGGTTTTTGTTTTAACTAGTCTATATTCTATGTTATCTACTACCCCACAAGGATAAAGTAAATAATTTGCTAATTAAAGTACCTTCTAAATATGTTATAATACTGATATTGATCAAAATTTCATAGTAAGCGAAAAGTGACTGTATATAATTACAAAAAAAGATTTACCGATCAAAATAATCTCCATAACCAAGAGTGACGTGACTCCGAGTAAAAATAATTCCTGATAGAAAATAATTTTTCTTTTCATTTAACTTTTTATATGATGATATCTAAACTCAGAGGGAAAATATTATACATTTATCACGCAACGTCCGATTTTCTTGACGAAACAGGAAAAGAAATGTGACATATCTTACTTTCTTTACACACGAAATATTTCATATACCAAGACTGGTTGTACGAAAATTACACCTCTCTGCATCCAATGTCGGTGATGGTCCGATAAATATTCATTTTATAAGCTTTGTAATACCTAGAAAACCCACAGTGCTAGATAAGAACTTTGGAAGAGTTATGATAAAAATAAATATTACGATTTGTGTGAAATTGAAAGAAAATATTACAGGAAAACAAGCTTTAATTATGTTATGCACGCCAAATAATTAAATATCTGTCACAGGAATGTTTTATTTTTATATTAGGCCAAAATAGCAGTGGAAAACAAAAATTGCTTTTAATATTATCTTTCTCTGTTCGTCGATTTTTATCTAACAATATTAGCGCATTAAAATTTGACATATACAGTTTTATCCTCTTTTAGTTTGGTGTACTTCAATCATTATGATTAATATATAATTACTGTCATTTTATTTTCATTTATTTTTATCATCATCATATTCATTTAAAATTTAAAGTATTTTATTTTATGTCTAAGGTTGCAAGAGAAGGAGATGATGTTGATGAAATTGAAATATCTATCGATAATTTAACTAATGCAATTGTGAATGATTTTGTGGATGTGACAACTAAAACCCGAAAATTAACTTTTGCCTTACAAAATGATGTTACAAATTTTATAAAAAGAAAAAGCAGCGTTTTAGTGAGTAATGTTATTGAGCCAAACGGACCTACTCAATCCGAGACCTATGGAAAACGTAGATTATCTGGAGCCGATATTATTAGATCCAGTATATCCCAAATACATGATAAAACTACATTAGATTTACAAATAGCCAAACTTTATGATCAATACGAAGTCAAAGAACGAGACAGAATTATAAGAGAACAATATATCCAAAAATATTTCAAACTTATTCCACAAAAAATTACATCAGATTTTAATGAAATTAATGACCAAACTGAAGAAAAGGTAAAATCTTTTAAATCTAATCTAAATGGTTATCTAGATCTTCATGGCGCTGATAAAAACAATTTTGAAACAACTGTTAATCGAGCCTATGAAGATTTTGAACAACAAAATTCTTTAATTAAAAGCGAAGTGGAAAAAGCAAAGGCGCTAACAAGGGATCACATTAATGTATTGTTTCCCCCAACTTATAGAGCCCCAACTAAAGAAGAATTGGAATCGGAACAGTTTGTTAAAGACGATCTAATACAAATCACCAAAAAGATAAGAAGTGATATTGTAGTTGCTAAATCAATAGCTGACCAACTAATTCAACGAACTAAACAAGATATTCAGGATTTATTTGACGAAAATGAAACTATCAAACAGATCATACAAAGTAAATCGTCAGAAGATTTTAGAAAAGTGGATGCTGATATCAAACAAAGTGTAACGATGCTGAAATCAAGAATAAGTACATCATTGCTGCAAGAAGTGTCAAGTGTGCCACAAATAGTTTACCAAAAAATAAATTTTGAAAATAGTCAATTTTTCTTAGACCTCCAGGATAAAAATGAAGAAATGAAAGGACTGCTAAAGGAGATTGTAGAAGGAACAGATGATATTAAAAACACCCTGAGAATGAGAAAAAGTCAAATGGACGCGGACATAGAACATACGTTGGATGATATTATTGAAGCTACAGAGAGCCTTAAAAGAAATATAAGCAGGAAAAGTATTGAAATTCAAGAAGACATAAAAGAATATGATAAGTATGTTGAAGTATTCAAAATTGAAAATATGAAAAAAACCGTTCAAGGAAGGACTGAAGAAATTCAAAGCGGCGTAAGTAAAGTTAAAACAGAACTAGAGAATAGATTTAATTCTCTTAAAACAGATGTACAAACTACAAATATTGAAGTACTTCATCAAGATATAAATACTAAGGCTTTGCAAAGTTTAGAAGCAGCAAAAGTTCATTCTATAAACACTTTTAGAGAAACCGAACAAAAAATGAATAAGGATGTTGAAAATATTAAAACAAAAGTTTCAGAAAAAATTGATCCCGTCATTAAACTATTACCGAAAATAACAAAAATTCGGAATAAATTGAAAGGAATTAGTGACGCGGACGAAAGCTGAACAACTAGTTATTAAATTAACCTTAACATGTTAAGAAAAAACCTTCAATAATAAATATTAAAATAATCTTACAATTTGTATTATTTCCCTTAATAAGTATTATATTGAAAACGATTTCATTTATAGAATGAAAAGTTAATTATATGTATATTGTAATAAAATTTAACCTATAGACAAGTTTATAATATTTAAACACCTTTATAATAAAAAGCATTGCCAAATTAAAATCATTATGTGACAATTTTAATCTAACATTTTTGCTTTAAAAAATAACCAAGATACTTCACATATATTTATCAAAATTAGGGTAACTCCCTTAAAAGGGCATGTTGAATTTTTCAAATGATATATCTGGAATGCCATATCTAGATATTTTATGTGAAAATATGTTTCACTATTTAAATATAGGTCATTAAAGTTTTGTTTTATTATAAAATTATATAAATAATCTTCCAGATGCAAAATTTAATACCTAAAGTTTTTGGTGAGTTTACAAAATATTAACACCTTTCTTCCATTTTTGCATTTGTCGAATATCTGCCTCTTTGATTGGGGATAAAAACATTTTTCGTGCGAAAATATCAACTTATTTTGATACATAACTTAACAACTTGTATCACTATCGCGTTTGTTGGTATTTTATAAAAAAACTTTGTGAAATAACCTGTGGATTTCTTGTCTATGAAAAAAAATATTTAATATTGTTTGAGTTGTAATAACTTAAATCCTTTGTGGAAGAAGTACCAGCTTATAAACGTCCAGACCTATCAACACAATTCATGGAAGTAAGAACTATAACACTTGTTTCGTCTTTTTAGTGAATCACTGATATTTATAACGATTTAAATAAATTATAAAGTCTAAAATTATTAGAAGCATAATCGTAACTCTTGAATTCACAAACAATTTTATACTGTGCGTATAAAAAATATTGCAGCAAATTTAAATTTTCTTTACATGTTTTCCATTATATTGTAAGATATGTGTAGGTCGAACTACTTTACCAGACTTACATTTACGGCCTAAAAATATAAATTAACTTGAAGAACAATGACAAAATACTTATGTCCTACAGCAGTTTCTTCCTATTTATATCCTTTTCTAGCTTTCTCGAAGATTCTAGAAAATTGTAGAAACCGACAGAAGTTAGGAGTTAGGTTCCTGAGTCTTGTTCTGTGTATTTACGTAGCTAAAGTTTGCCTTGGCTTGTGCTACAAAACCATTACAATATTTAATGTATTTTATGAATGAGAAATCTTAGGTATATAGAGTTGGAATAAAGTATGGAACCAAGTAAATATCTTTAAAACGAAACGGATGTATTTATTAAATTTTGTAGGTAAGTGCAATGGGGCAAAATGCATCTAATGTACATTTTTTTTATTAATAATATACTTCCGGTCTGTATATTTTTCAGATTTTTGTTGAATTGAATTAGTAAAAACGAGAAATAACTCATTTTTAGATCTAGAATAAGTAAATTTATTTACTAATGAGAATAATAATTTAAACAAAATTAATTCAAATCTTCAAAATGCACTCTGTTCATCTCCTGACAATATGCCAGCCTATTAACAAATTCTTGAGTCGCTCTTTCCAAGACTTCTCCACGTATTAGTTCACATTCATCAATAATTCTTTGTCTCAATTCCTGCAAGCATGTTGGTCGTTTAAAGTAAACACGTGATTTTAGATAACCCCAAAGAAAAAATCTAATGGGCTTAGATCCGGAGAACGAGCAGGCCACTCTATGAATCGATCACCATCGCCGATCATCATTAATATTTATCACTTAAATGAACCATTCTTAATCGTACAATTTAAGAATTTAAGAATGGTTAGAAACACCTACTAATTCTGCCTAATATACATAGCGCTTATTCTCGACGCTCACGTTACTCAATTATATTTTGCAAGCTTTAAACTTGGTTAGAAAAGCAGTTATACCAACAAGTCATGTTTAAAATGATAATTTAAATGTAAATTAAAATGTTGTATAAACTTTACAAGGACTCTTCATAAGACCACAAGTGGCTGTTATTTGTGGGGTGCATGTTTTTTATGATCCCAGGGTAACAATACTTCCCGTTTAGGGTCTACTCCATATTTATGAAAGCTGAAGTGTTTAGCCACCGATGGAATACATTATTAAGTATGTTATTGCTTTTTGAGGTTTGCGGTATATCGAGACCCGAACCTACAACCCAATAAAGCAACAAGGCTATACTCGTAATTTTAAAGAAGCGTATTAACATTTAGTGATTTCTTTTAAAATTGAACATAACAGATTTTTTAATAAGGACTGATTTTTCTTTTTTTTTACGTGAAAAATTTTAATTTAAGAAGAATAAGTTTAAAAAAGTACTAACTATAATTTATAGATGATTATTAATTTTACTTGTAGGTTTGTTAATTATAAATACTTCCATTCTTTTAAACAATATTACTATTGTTGGAATGTGTTGTAAAAAGTCTCGACGCCAAATTATTTTTAAATATAACGGGTCGGCCCTCATTCGCCGTTTCATTCAAATAAGTTCCATGCATCTGAAGCATGAATTAATTTAAAACAATTATTTCAAGACCCGTGTAAAATGAGTCCTCAAGCGCAGACCGAGACTCAGGAAACGTGAAAGACTAGAACGAAATTAATTAAGGTATGGCTGACATGGGCAGAAGCAGAAAAAGAAGTTTTGTTTTATGGAGCGTCACATCTGGGACATTATTTATTCTAGCAAGCTATGAAACGATTCAGAACGGCCCTTTAGTGGTGCTCCATGTTCGCAAAAGGTCGCAGCCGCCTTGGTGAGTTTCTGAGGATTGTATGAATGCTTGCTTGGGACAAGTTTTATCGTCTGGTGTAAATAAAGTAAGAAACCACTGTTTCGTCCAAGGGCGTAGATATAGAAAATTTAAGAAACACAATCAGACAGTAGGATGAAAACACTGCCAGACCAACCATAAACTAATAACAAAATATTATTATCTGAGAGACATATTACGTTTATTCCTTCCTTTAGTAGCAGGTGTTATCTGGTTTAATATTATTATTATTTTGTTGCAGGGACTTACGCCCTTAATCTGTATAAATCTAGCACTCCTGCTAACACCTTTTTTTTAATCTCTGCCCATCATTTTCTAGTTTGGTTTAGTAGCTCTAGTCCATATTTTTTTCTCTTCCATTCTTACTACATTCATGTCTGACTTGAATAATATTTTTCCACCTCCCGCGATGGATCCTTATTACTTTTCTTTATCTGAACAATCTACCAGTACTTTAATCGAGTAACTAGTTTGATTATAAACAATTCCTTTTGACACTCCCATATTTATTCCTTCCTTTATGCATTTAGTTTGCTACTTGTACCGTACATTTCACCTGACTAATCTCCCACTTGATTTTAATTTATTGTTCTTGTCAAGAATGCCACCATGTTTCTTTGGTTATATAGGGTGATCAACTTATACTCCGAAGTTTGATATCTCCGTATCTTGAGAAATGTTTTAAATAAAAGTTATAGAGTCAAGCTTCACATTTTAAAGTTATTTCGTAATTTACGTCTCATAGGGTCACAGCTTATCAAAGTTATGTTTTTTTTTAATGGAATACCCCGTATATTTTTATAAATCTTTTGCTTAATTGTTAATTTCAACAATGAGAATCACATTTTTTTGAATTCAGATAAATGTAGCAGCGAAACGGTTGAAAATCAATAAGAACGGATTTCATGTCCCTATCTTAACTTTTCAAGTACTATAATATGACATAAAAAATATTTGATACAGAGTTATTAAAAATCATATGCGATTTCAAATTTTTAATCACTCGGTATCAAATATTTTGTAATGCTGTAGCATAGAACTTGAAAAGTTAGGATAGGGACATGTAAGTTGTTTTCATTGATTTTCAACGGTTTTCAAGTGACTGTAGATTCTTTATTAAACATAATAGACATACATCGTTGAAATTAGTTCGGCAAGAGATTCATAAAAATGAAAAAATATACGGGGTATTCCATTAAAAAAAATAACTTTATTATGCTGTGACCTTATGAGACATAAATTACGAAATAATTTTAAAATGTGAAGCTTGATTCTATCTATAACTTTTATTTAAAACATTTTTTCCCATTTCTCAAGATAACGGAGATATCAAACTTCGGAGTATAAGTTGATATACAGGGTATATTTATATGAAAAAATTTGGACAATTGGTATAACTAAAATCTATAATGAAAAGAGAAAATAGTTTGTTTTTTTTTTTTACTAAGGGGTTATGTGATGTTAAAAAAAAGAGAAAAGGGGGAATGTCATGATATTTTCAGTATTGTCAAGTGACAATAAAAATTTAGTAGCAAACTGAATTATTAGAAGATTAAAAGTACGAGTAGTATAAGTAATCGATTGGCTTGAATTTAAGAGGCAATATTATATATTTCAAGCACAATCCAGGAAGAAGTTTATATTAGGTGTAAGTTACCTTGGGTAAGCAATATTGAATTGATGTTAATGTATATTCATTGTAATTTTGAATTTAAGTTACCGGGCGTTGGATTTGTGCAGTTAATTTGAGAAAATTGTTATGGATGGATTATGTGCCGCAATCCGGAACTGATCTATATCATGAAGATCAGCATGTAAATAGCGCCTAAGGGTTTTTACATCAGGAGCTTTTATAACAGCAAATTTTAAGCAATATTGGAAAACGAATACAGAACCCTGAGGGAATCTAACAGCCAAGTCGGAAAAGTTGAGAGAATGAAATAAAAGGACTACAGAACAATAGCAAATAGCAAAGAAGCTGAGGTCTTATTTGCAGTGAAGTTGAGCTAGTGAACAAGAACAAAGACTACAGGTGGTATATGTTTAACGACATCGATGTTAAAATAAATGAACTAAGGTTAGAAAATTTAGATAATTAGTTATAAAAGTATATACATTTATCAGAACTATTTTCAATATATTTTTAAAATAATAAAATTAGATAAGGTAACGATAAAAATAAAATAATAAAAAATAAAACTACATAACATTACAATTTACTTAGATACCTTACTTGTCGTTTGACTTACTTATCATACTTTCTGAGGTATAAAATAATTTTCTTTAATATAACTGTATAAACTGCTTCAGTTTTTTAGGTCTCATTAGACACTAAAAAGTCGAAACTAGTCTCCGCTTGTAGCTTAATTTGTATACGTTGTGTTCTAGAAATTTTGTCAGAACATATTTATTATAACTGCCTAATTTAAAAACTAAAATATAGGTAAATAATTAATTCATTAACTTTAATTTTCTAAATATCCCACGTACCAAAAACATCTACGCCTTTCTTATAACTAAACTACGGTTGACCCTTAACTAATAAATTTTTTGGGATGTTTCACTTAATTTTGTCAAACTTCAAAATTAAAGGCAGCAACTGCCTTCATAAAAGTTTCAGCTTGGAAAATGTGGGGCCCCTTCAAGGAAACTGCTTCTACTCAATTGTTTTCCCTAATGTTTTTTATAAGCATTACTACAAAATATGTGAGAGTTCATTAGATTTAATTTTTTTTGTTTATTATTATTATTTAGTAGCAAATCAGATTTGTAAAATAAATTAATTATAAATGAATTTATAAAAAAATTATTGAATATAGGTTCTATAGTAATATAATATAAATAATGTACACGAATCAAAGATAATTTTTAGATGACCATTATTTCAATTAATTAATGTAATATAGAGACTCAGTACATTTCTCATGCATGTTTTGAATAGACAATGAATTTATTAAATGATAACATTCATTTATTTCTAAGTGTATATTGTATCTTGTATCTAACTAAAAGGCATAAAATTTAATTTAGGTTTATTTTGTGTAACGACAAACAAGAATATGGTATTAAATTTTAGATTCACCCGTAGATGTCGCCAAAATGAACATAAGCAGTCCAGCCATATTTTTACGATAGCATGTAGAGGGATTTAGTTAACTATCGCCCTGTAGATAGAACTTATTTGTTATTTAACATTTTACAAATTATAACATTTAATATCACGTGAGCGAAAGTTTTGCAGTAAGTTGAGATTGGATAATAAATAAATATTTTAATTATAGTCATTAAAATTATTAAGTAAATTAATATTCTTCTTTTTCTAAGCTAAGATAATTGACCTTCCTAGGTTTAGTTGTTCATTCAATACTGTACATTGAGGATATTTTAAGTGTTTCAAGTCCTTCTTTCTTGTTACTTATATGGAATACTTCCACTGTTGTTTGTAGTAAAGCAAGTACCTATCTATTGTTGTACAGATTTCATATTGGAAGCAAACCGTAAGGCAATCCTGAGCATGAAGAATGTTTTCTAATTTATTATACAAGTACCTTTTATCTAGAGTGCATGGTAATCCTCCCTAAAGTCCTAGATTATTAATAAATATATAGTAATGTAATAAATAAAACAATTTAGAATTTTATGAATAAAATTATCAATGGAAACTTTAAATAGAAATAGAAAATCATTTTCTAATTGATAAAGTTTTTATGACATTCGAAACACTTTTCCGTTCTCTAACAAAAAATATATAAACTGTAGAAAACGCTATGAATTTAACTCTGCCTCTATATACATTATTATCTCTAAAATGCAAACATTCGTTAATTTAATGGCAAGCAAGTCGTGGAGAAAATATCATTTTACCAAGCCAAGCGGTGAACCAGTGTTTTCACCTCTAGAAAGGGAGTATAATACGACCCCTTTTCCCTTTATGTATAACGACATTATCTCCGGGTCCACATTATCCAAACAATACCTGATTATCTCTACAACGTGTATAATCTTTTGTTGGAAAATAGTTCCCGGTTAATTCATTAGAGATTTATCAACAAATTCTGGTGTAGAATATACATAGGAACCTTGACCTGGCTAAGTAACGACCCGGCAAAAGGTTAGATTATACGACCTTTGATTTACGCCCCTAATTGTTTGTTCAGGTCAATGCGTGCAGTTTTTCATTTCTACAGTTGGATAGTCATAATTTTTAATGGAAAAACATCCCATAATGAAATGTAATTTTACGTAGCTAGGTTTCACTCAATTACAACTGAGACTATTAAAGTGAATTATTTTAGGAAAATACATATAGTAGATACAGCTGGTTATTTCGTTGTTGATTCTCTCAATACTATATAAGTATAGTTAATATTTTTTTTTGTTTATCTATTAATCTGTAAAGAATTACATTTATTACTTGATATTTTCATTGTAAACAAAGTTTATATTCTCGAAATAATACGGCAATAAAAAAAAATAAACAGATAATTCATTTAAAATTGAAATCATAATAAATAGGTAACTAAAACTAGAAAGTTTACTAAAAATCTTGTCCATTTACATCTAAACACAAATCAATGCTTCTTCGCAATCCTTTTCTACATTTGCGGTAAGTTGTTCATCTCTTACTTTTCCATTGTGTCATTTCTTAGTTCTTCTAGATTATGAATGGACATTGAATAAATAAAATTTTTGATATATAATCATGTAAAAAAATCACATATTTTTCAATTCCAAAACATAGTTGGATATGGGATTTGAGCATTCCTGCTTATTATTCTATCATCATAATATCAATATATTGAAGTCGTGTTTGGTTTGTGCACCATACCTCATAGCGATATCCAGTAGCAGTTAGTGTACCTTCAAAAAAAATAGGACCCACCAATCTTCTTTGGCATATTTCAACTCAAAACACCAACTTTTCAGATGACTACCTCTTTGAATTACTATATCCAGGAAAATAAACCTATGCCTCATATAAAAATTAACCTGAGTTAACGGTATCCTCATTTATAAGATTATTCTGGAACCATTGACAAAATTCCACTCATATTAGATAATCCACTGGAAAAAACTCATGAAAACATTGCAGCTTGTATACACAACAGTGTAAGTCTATTTTAGACGGAATTGGCATGTGGCATAAGACAAAATTATTTGTTGGACCACCACTGAAATGGATGTTTTTGAATTTTCATCACTGACGTGCTGAACGCTTCAATATTTCCAGCTGTACGTTTAGAATGCCGCCCATTTCCTGTTTTTCGGTCGACGCTACCAGTTTCTCTGAATAACTACACAGAATTTATCAAAAATTCTAAAAGTCAAATACTAATTCAGGATGTTGTTTAATCAGTCATGCATTCTAGAATTGAACAATGGCACTCGCCATTTATTTTCACACTTGTATGGAAGTAGCGTTTGATACTTTGAAACAGAAGCACGTGAACACCTAATTAGTGCATGGAGCTTCTGATATAGGATGATATTTTTTTCCTAAAATATGTATTAATGATTTCATTAATTCCATTTACTTTTAAGCCTCCAATAATAATAAATACATTCGCAGTTTCAAACACAAAGAAAGTTCGTTATAAAATGCTAACAATAACCTTAAAACTAATGGCAAAAATTCAACAGATGAACATAGTATAAATCTCACAACGTAATTAAATACAACGAAACATTTTAATATTTTTCTAAATGTGAAACTACGTTAGAAAATAGCATAAACAGAATATTCGCTGATTGGGAAGAACCTGATACATTTCAACCAAATTACCCAAAATTGTGAATGTTCATTAAATTCTAGAATATTCGGCAAGGGTTTTATTAGTATTTACTGTTTGTTACATAAATTACAGAACTTTATCTAAAAATAGATATGTTAACATAAAATGTAAATAGAAAATACAAAATCAGACCAACCGAAATAACAAGAAATGTATCTAAAGTTGATTTCCGTAATAAAAATAAATAAAAATTGAATATAGCTACTACTATTTGCTTCTCTCTGACTTTAATAGTAAAATTAGATCTATATTTATATATTAGTTTCTTGCTGTTCTGTGCTATTTATTTATTGTTATTGTTATAGGAATTATATTTTGTTTGCTTTTCCATATATTTGCTCCCAAAATTTTTCACTATTTATTCCTTTTGGGTCGCAACATAACAAACGTTTAAAGAGAAACAATTTAACATATTATTTTATTGATTTACTTAACTCAGAAAGTATAAATTAAAAAAAACAAAAATTCTAACATAAAATACGGAGTCAGTAAAATTTAAGTGGATATCTAACTAACTAACTGAGCTGACATAAGGAGCATCAGTATTGTTAAAGTTTTGTACGAGAAGGTAATAAAAACAACTTTCAACGTAACAGTCTGCACAAATTCAATTTGTTCAAACTTGTTGATCGAATCTATTTTATCTAAGGAAAGATCATTGAATGCGACAAAACGTAGAAATTCAATACGGAAACGTAACCTCATTTTCGAATTGACACCTCCCTCTCTAAACAAATGCTCCAACAAATTCTCCTGCGAACTACTCTTCGAATAATGGATGTAAATGCTTTCACAGCCCTATTCCTCAAAACCGGGTGACACTTTGAATAATACCGCAAAATTAATAATGCCGAATGCAGAATATGCGTTGCTTGTGTGCATCACTACCACGAATACCAGAGAAATAATAATGCAATATGACAGCCGCATTATATCGTCAACCGGGCTCAGACATAATGGCACTACACCATTTGCCACTATCAGCGACTTCATGTTTTTGTAATTCCACACTTCCTGCAGCGATAGCGACGGCTTAATAAACACCTACATTATCGACCCGAAGTGACGAGGGTAAGTCGTCTTTAATACATTGTTGGTTGTTGCATTTTCACTGCTCTTGCCATAGAATTCTTTGTCGCGTGATTTAACAGCCACTTGCTTTTACCCTAAAATTCACCATTTAAAATTTTAGAAAATACTTCTCTTGACGAGCTTACGTCCTTAGTCAGTCATAACAACATGAATACAGTCAGCGATTTAAATATTGCTAGAAGGAAAACTTAATATAGGGTCAATCATAGAAGCGAAGAGGTTTCTTTGTAACTAATCATTAATGATTTCATTTCAGTGAATTTTTTATTAATTCAATAATAAAGATTATTTGTTGTGTGATTGTAATTTTGTGTAGGCTATTTCTAAATGCAGTACGAGGGTTGCAATTTATGTATTGACAACTGGCAACACCAGTCTTGCCAGGTGAAATATGTTATTGCCAACTTAAAGTCTGATATTTTTGACATCATACGTAGTCAGAACGTTTTGACGTGCGAGTACTATTATGTTGTTTACAATAAGTTGAAAATCTCATCTCGGCCAAAAAATGGAATTAACTCGCGAACATTTTCGAGCTATGATTTATTATGACTTTCGACGTGGTGTAACTCAAGAACAGTGCATCAATCAACTTAATTCAACTTTTGGCGATGAAGCACCATCCAAAACCAGTGTATATTGCTGGTACACTGAATTCAAACATGGCCGTAGTTCGTTCACGGTCGAAGTTATAGAAAGTCGTCCAAAATCGGTCGTTATACCGGAAAACATCGATGGATGCTACGAGAAAACTAATTGAATAAGATCGTCATGTGACATACCGTGTAATCGAGGTATATTTAAGCATTAGTATGACCAGCAAACATAGGAATTTGCAACAACCTTTGGGTGTTCCGAAGCTGTCTGCACGTCGGTTTCCACATTTGTTGACAGATGCTCAAAAACAGGCTCGTGTCGATTGGTGCCGTAAAATGAATAAAAAATACAACAGTGGTGCATCCAAAACCGCATACAACGTCGTCACAGGTGACGAGTCGAGGATTTATGCATATGAGCCAGAAAGAAAAGGTCAATCGGCAGTTGACGGGTGTTTCAATGTGAAGAAAAGCCAACAAAAGTTACTCGTTAAGTGTTAAGTGTTAAGAAGCAAATGGTGTCGTGTCTCTTCACGAAAACCAGTGATGTGACAACTGTGGCTCTCGAAAATTAAAAGACCGTTAATTCAGCGTAGTATACGACCATTTGCTTGCTAGAAATTTTCGGTAAATTGATAGAAACCAATCCAAAACGACGATCATTTTGCATCACGACAATGCGAGCTCACACACATCAAGTACACACACAAGCTAGTATTTAGACACACAAAATATCGAATTGATGGGTCATCCGCCTTACACATAATGACTCGCTGCTGAAGTCCTTAAAATTTCTTTTGTTTTTAACGAAAAGCACATCAAAGCAAAATTGTTCATTTTCATTATTTTCAGTAAACTTTAAAAAACAACTTTTTTTTATTTAAGCAATTAGTAAACTATTTTACAACCGAAAAAAATCCTCAAAAAATAAAAATTTTAAAATAACTTCAAATTAGATGGTACTGTTTGTCAAGAGGCTCAAGGCTTAAACTAGATAACAAGACCTATGTATTGAGGACCATAATAGAAGTTTGAGCATTTACTAACATACTTACTCTAATTAAATGAGCATCTGGATTAATCGTTTATTTCAGATATTCATCAATTAAATAACCGATTTGTCAAAATTAATTAATAGTAATTAGGAGATTTTAAAAACTCCATTATTGGTTTAAGTCGGTATCCTTAAAATATAAATAATCAATAATTAGTAAAACAAAAGATATCACATTTTTAATAATAAATCTAATATTACGCGAACCAAATTGAAATATCTATAGAACACGTTTGAGAACATGCTCGGTAACGTGATTGCCGGCAATAAAATCGCTTTTCTGTCGGCAGGTTGCTCAAAATTCTTCCAAGTTGCAGGCTCTTCAGGAAATACCAAACAATTTCAGTGCAACCGCAACTCGAACGGAGTTTGCTTCTTGTACCGTGTAATGTGTTAGTTGTTATTTGTTGAGAGTGCAAAACGACAGACACTATACCTCCTTGGTTTGCTAAATTTTCTCTTAAGAAAGGATAGTCAACAATTCAATTTGTTATATATATATATATATATATATATATATATTTATTGAAAGCATATTTTAATACCACCTACCCAGAAAGAAAAATGTTTGAAGATTAATATCAAAATTAAGTTCACTATAAACTAAATATCTAGTTGGGCCAAATTACGCCAATGCTAGTAACGTATTTTTTTATTTTAATCTATATAATATGACTTACTCTGAATCAAAAAAATAAATAATGGTTCCAGATAAAGGAAACTTTTTGCACGAATATTCTACAAACAAATCCATTCATTATATTTTTTAAGCCACCGGCTAACGTTTTTCTAACATCGATAAGTCCATTATTATCGTTATCTTATAATTCGACTGGAATTAGAATTCGAGTAGAAAAACTACCCTATAGTGTTGTAGAAACCGAGGCAACGATATTAGCTCGAAACGCCCTTTCAACACGCAGCACGCTCGACCTGCTTCGTAGGGTTAAGGTTCCCTTTCACCCTTTTGAAGGTGATCAATGCGAGGTGTGAAAATCCAATAATTGAAATAGAATTAAACTATTCATATGGCTTGGTCTCGCAAAGGCACATAAGTCAACCACTAATCCCTTCCGAAATACATTTGGTAAGTTTGCATCAATGAAAATTAATGATTTTCTAACTGAAATCATATTATAAGAGTTAAAAAGCGTGGTAAAATATAAACTAAGTAGAAATTACAAAGGGTGAGTCATGAATAACTATATACATATATATGTATAAATATATATATATATATATATATATATATACTATCATAGTAGGTTGAGCTTATTATGATATGCAATCAAGTTTTTTTTTGGTAACCCTCTTTTTTTTCATTTTCCTCGTATTCGAAGTGTCATAAGGTACTTTAATTCTGGTTTCTGTTGTACTGTATATATATAATTTCTTTCCTAAAATCTATTGGTATTTGTATTGTTTATTTTTAGAGCGTAGAAAGTATCTCTAATATTTTAATACACCTTGGATGTTTACTTTTTCAAAAATAACCGTGATAATAGATATAAATCTTAATTATTTCAAAGACGCTGAAAGTTATTAAACAGGATTCCCATAATATCACTTTTCTAACAAATAAATATACGAATGATCATTGAAAAAGTAGACCATATAAACATTGCCAATAAATTGTAGACAAAACGCAACGTTGGCGGCACAAATATTTTTTTGTCCACAAAGATTGATTGCGTCATTTACTTCCTTCTTTATTTCAAATTTCTTTGAAATCCTCGCAATTTTACTCTTGGAAAAGCGACAACAAATGAATTATTTGCTGTGAAATTTCCAGGTATTATTTTTCTCTTCTGCTTTTTTATTTTGTCATGCTAAGGGTAGTCAATTTTTCTCATGTCACTGAAGCATTTAAATTAACAAAATAAATATCGGAAACCATTGGTGGAACAGTGGTTTCTGACAAAGGCAGAACGTCCGGAATGCTTCCCTTTTTCCTTCGGTATAATAGGAGCTCCTAATAAATTAAACAGTTTCTTACTTGAAATCAGGAGTTTGATAAATTGTACCGGGAATAAGAAGATTTTTTTTTGTCTCGTTTTACTCTAGATTCCGTAATATTTGTATTATATATTTATATACTGAATGTACGAGAATATTTTACTTGTACTCTGCCTTTTCGGATAATGTTGAAATTATACTCGTATCACCTGCCTTCCCTGAAAGTGTAATTTTAAATTTAAATATTCATTACGTTGGTCTTTCCATATATTTAAATCACATGCAGCATTACGAAGAACTGATATTAATTTTGTATAAAATAGTACCCACGCTTCGCATTATTCTTAAAAAACCTGGTTGCCTGTCCAGGAAGTCCAGGAAAAAGTATCAATAAATCAGTAGTGGGAAGCGGCAGAGAGATTTACATTATTTACAAATTTATTACAGATATATTTTTCTTAAACATAAATAATACATTTCTATGCACCTAGATCGAAAGAAAATATTTGAATTAAACGATAGTTTATTTAGGAGTACTAATATGGGCATGATGTTTAACAGTCGTATACCACAACATAGAACATGTACATACGAGTTTTTGGTCCACGTTTTATTATATATAATTGTATTTTTTACAGCTGTTGCTGTCTCTCCATCCCCATTTTTCATCTTTTCCTATCATGATAGGAAAAGACGTTTTATTATTTATTTATTATCACACTATTGCATAATTTGGTACCCTCACAAATATCCTCGAATACTTAAATTTTTATAGGAGATAATACCCACCGTCATTTGAATTGGAATATAAAGGTAACTCAAATTAGTTCAATGGGATTGAAAATGGTATAGAGAAAAATACTTCCTGTCTATACTGTTCGGCTAAATTGTCAATCAAATATACTTTATTTATTATTATTTTTTCTAAAAGTGCATGTGTCAAAAATTATTTGTTTTTGTAAATAAATAATAGCAATGTAAATTAATTTTTGGAAATTATCCATAATAAATGTGAAAAGTTGAATTATATTTTAACGACCAATATTTCTCTATTTATCTATTCTTTCTTAAGATTGACAGTTTTTTTAGTGGGATACTCTGCATAGAAAGAAAAGTCATGGATGATCACATAGCTGATCAGTTCATCGCAAAACATTTCTAATTATGTGCTACACAGGGTATACTATACTCCATATTTAAAATTAAGGAGTTGGAGACATGAAAGGGAAGGACTTGACATATGACAGATGCCTGTATCGTCGAAATGTGTTCCCTTTGGAATAAAAATCGACGTCTTTTCTAAAAATCTAGTGAATACAGCCAAATATCTGGGTGGAGTATTTTCAGTAGCCCACTCTGTTCAATAAATTTTCTTAGAAGATCATAATGATTTACCTTTTACCATCAACTTTTGTGGATTTTACATTTTTGTTATCACTATTCTGTTAGAAACGGTAGACAGTACCATTTTGAAATACATTTCGTCAATGAAAATAAAAATATAAATATAAAGTGCGGTTCTATTTTGGAGAATAGTCCGATGTGAATCGTCCAGATGTAAACTCTGAAAAAGTGTTTCAACTGATTTCGGTCGGAAAAAACTGTTTTTCAGCTTTATAGCAAGATATCTTTTGTTTTGTTTTAATTAAAAATAAATCATTATTTGCTATCAAGCTTTAAAAATAGTTAAATATTATGCTTTAAAAATTGGAGATGGCAGGTTTGTTTTGCAAACTATATATTTAATGTATTTAAAAAATGAAGATTATTGAGGTTCTATATCTACAATTGGTCAAAAACATTTGGCCCAACACAATTTACCAAACGGACATTTTCCCGAATGGATAATTGCCCAAATAACAAATGATCAAAAGGATAATTGCCAGAAGAACAATTACCAGAAATGAATAATTGATCGAAAAATATATTTTAGCATAACTTAATAAATATAGTTTTCTATTTTCATTTTTATAAATTATGGTCTAATCTATAACCAATATTTTCGATACGTTCTGTATACTGTCATTCTTTCGTTCTTGTATATTTCTTGCACATTCTTCAGTTTTTCTATGCAATTTCCATAATCAAACAATAGTTAAGTAAATACACCGCATTGGTCTTAATTATGTAACATTTAAGATAACTTAATTAATGTCTCCACCTAGGTACCTCCATTAGAATTACATTATCTAAACTTTAACTAAATCAAAAATGTTAAATTTCTTTTGGAGTAAGTTCATACCTGGTTATTAGTATTTTAATGTTATTATATATATATATATATATATATACACTGCACCGAGGGTTTCTATTGCATTATTGTCTAAAGTCTGGGCAAAATCCAAAAAGTAAAAAAGGGAAGAGTAAATTACTGATCTACCGTTATATGTATCACAAAGATAAAGATACATTTATTGGAAATACAATTGCGGCAAAAAGTCTAAATATAAAGCTTGTATTACAACCTTAGGAGGTGAAATAGTAAAAAAGTGGAGCACGCGTAGAAAATCCAAGACAAGTGAACAAAATAAAATTTGCAATATGTATGAGCAGATTACAGAAACCCAAGATGGACCTCTAAATATACTCTCAACTGCATCTATTCACCTAAATCAAGCTACAACTTTACCTCTTCATGGAAGAGACAATGTTTTTCCAGAAGGGTGTTAACAAACAAAAAATGGAGAACAATGTTTACTGAAAGTGGAAGAAAATAAATATTTTATGGTATTTGACTTTGATTCTAAATAAGATTTAAAAATTTTATATAGCTAGTTCGAACAAATTATAGCTAACAATAAATATTTTCCTTTCGGTAAATTGTTTTTCAGGCAATTGTCTATTCGGACTATTGTCCATTCGGTTAACTGCGTTTGGGAAAATGCCGATAGGAAAATTGTTTTCGAGCAATTATCCGGATACTTTTGTCATCAGATTGTTCATCAAATTCTGATGTTACCCATTCCTGATCTTGAAAAGCTTTTTCGTAAAATAGAGGTTTTTTATTTGATCCTTTTTGCCAAAGTGGCACTGGAGAAATATTATCACGTCTTATCTTCTTCCACTACAGCTCCTTGCGCTAAAACTTAAATAAAATGTTAAAAACCAATGAAACCAATGTGGATAAATCAATCTCGGATCTAAACCAGCAAAAATAATGGGTGCTTTGCACTCAAACTCGTAATCTGATCCTTCAACTGTGTCATAGTTCACAGGTTTTTAATATATATATATATATATATATATATATTATTATTTATAATATAGCTACGATTTTTAAATCGAATTTTAAAAGCTTATGCAATTCTTTTGCATCCTAATAACAACAATTGTAAACACACCAGTAATACATATGTAATAGTGAAAACATTGTGAAATCTACTTAAGAGCAGCATTTGTGTCATTGTTAAACTGTAAAAAACTAGAACCACTAGTGAAATAGAATTTTTGAATATTCCAATTTATCAACTAAATCAATATTGAGGTAGAAGTTTTATTTCTTATTTCTAAGTGCCCTCAGTGTCAAATTTTTAAATATAAACTTTTTTTTTATTTAACTTCGAATTATTTAGACTTTTGACGAACATAATACATTGCATTAAATTAAATTTTCGCCATCCTATATAAAATTTTTAATTATTCTTTAATTAATAATCTTGTTATTTTAAAGTATTTATTTAATATTTCTAATTCTGTTAGTTTTCTTTTATCTAAACTTTTCCATTTGATTTAAAAATATTTCAGAAAAAAGTAGAAACACTTTTAGAAGATTTTCTTTCGTTATTGCGGTAAAAAGTATCTATTTATATGCATTTGGAATTTTAATGTATCGAAATCCCAGGTCATCTGCGAAATTCTTTTTATTGGAAACCAGAACAGAATGCTGAAAAGCGATTTTTCGATGTTCTGATGAAAGAATTGTAAAACAATGGCTTTTGGCAAAGTGCCCATTGAATTGGGATGATGAATTCAGAATTATTTAGCGTCTTCTTAAAAAATTATATGTATATAATATCCGAATGTTATATATAATGTTGAAATAAGTAAGGTTTATTAAGATTTCTTTTCATTTTAACATACAGAATATATTATAACTACATATTTAATTTCTACAAATTTAATTTCTTATCAATGCCACTCGCTTTATGGTAATAGTTTTGAATTAGTTAATGTTCTGATTTGCTTCGAATTTTTGTTATATAAGATTGTGGTAGTATTTGCTAAGGTTTTTGGTATCTGATTTTGAGTTTATACTATTTTTGTTATTTTGGATGAAAACCATCTCATATATTTATCTTTTTTTGGTGTTAGTTTCTGTTTTAATAATTTTTGTGTTGAAATTTTGTTTTGTGGTTTTAGTGTGGTTGCTCAGTGCAGTGGTATTTTTTTATCATATTTTTGTCCTTTTAATCTATTTTTTAGTATTTGTTCTGTATACTTCCGCACAGCCACATAATATTACTTTTTTGTCCTTATCTACAGAGTATTTAGGTGTTATGCCAAATTTTAAGCCTTCCAAGCTACTGTTGTATTGTCTTGTTTAATTATATAAAATATAAAATATTTGCTTAACTAGTTTATCGGGGTAGTTATTTTTCCTTAGTGCTGTTTTTGCTTTTTTTATTGCGACTCCTTTGTACTCTGCATGAGACAATTTTATTGCTCTTCCTGCTAATTTTTTTTGGGAGATATGGTGTTTTGATGTATAGTCTAAGTATTTTCCTAACCAAGTAGGTTTTGCGTACTAGAACGTTTTTTATTGTGCCATTTGTGAAAATGTAAAAGACTAAAACTCTAATTTTAAGGCTAAGTAAATATTATATAAAAGTCAGGCTGTAATAAAAGTTTTAAAAAAAATATTTCTTCACAAAAACCATGTATGTATTTCACTTTTTAATAACCCATTGTCAAACGTGCTATTTTCTGTGACAAAAGCGATGTACATGCTGAAGAAGCCATCTAAAGTCATTTAAGTCTGAGTAGAGAAATAATATTATCGCCATTTTTCTAAAAACTTTAATAAAAGTGCAATGCAGCAGTGTCCTTAACGTCAATTTTCTCTTAATTACGAGAATATAACATGTACTCACCGCGTGTTCATTCTCTAAATGTTCAATAAACCCGAAAATAATGGCTGTAATATTTCGAACCCTGCCAGTAGCCGGAAGCTTTTATAAATTTCCTTAATCCATTTGTAGAATATATTGGCATAGTAACAAAATGATCTTTCAATCTTTATTTTATTATTGTTCGAACATGAAAGGTAAGAGAATTGAGAAAATAAGAAATATACGAGGTTCATGAAAAAATATTATATATTATAGATTATAGATTATTAGATACTAAAATGCCCTAAAATATTACTATGATTACCGATGCAATTAAAACTTCCAATTATATTATATTATAAATTTAAAAAAATGACACATTTATTGCCGAAAACTGGCCGGACTTCGTTGTCACACAAAATAAATGGATCTTGTCATCTGGTCACTCCTAAAATATGAACCGGTTATTGACAAGATATTTAAAAACCAGTGGTATCCGTTTATTGTTTTCATCTTAAGAGTTTTTGGCGTCATAAAATTACAGCTTTAATACTAATAAAATAAATTAAATATGTAATGATAGAAGAAATAAATTATAATATATAACGCCACTCTCCATTATATGTAAGAGTACATAGAAGTTTTGTTTCAAGAGAAAATCCTAACAATATTATTTTTATAAAGGCATAAAGAATAAAATAGTTGTTCTTAATGATTTTTTCTACTCTTACTTCGTTGAATCTATGTATTATAAATAGAATGATAAAATATACTTATATTAAAAATCCACGATAATCTATGAAATATTTAAATATACTTATGAAAATTGTTTCACCAATGTTCATTGGCATTCTCAGATAAGATTATAAACATTTGACAAACACACTTCATTTTGATCAAAGGTGTTCTAATCAATACTATTCTTTATTTTCTAAAATATTTGGTTAATATTATACATAGATTTAGTCCATAAGGTACCATATATGAAAGAGGAAAACTTCCAGATTTATTTGTTCTTTGAGTACTTTATACTGAGACTATCATCGATATCTCTTTATTTTAAATTTTTCCAAATAATCAAGTCCTTGCTTTTTCTCATATACAGGGTGGCCCAACGAAAATGTAACATTGGGGTTTTGGACAATATTATTGTAGGAAAAGAAAAACCCTCGGAGAGGTCGATTTTTGTTCCTAGGGGGATATTTTTTTACGTTACTCGTAGCATCGTCACTTCAACCCTAGACCAATGGGGTGAACAACCCTAGAATTTAAATAGGGAACAGGGGTCGAGTCGCATATCGTAGTCCGTTAAATTCTCTAAACAACAAGATGTAGTTTTTTAATTTAATATAATATTTGTTTAAAATAGATTTACATTATCCTTGACTTTAAAAGTGAAACCGAAGATGTTGCCCGAAATAAAATTTTTCATAGTTTACGTGAAATATTTCCGAAGTATGTAATAACTTTGTATGATTTAATTGTTTATGGTTGCTTTGAAAATGTAAGGTTAAAACCCTTTTCCTCTCTTTTTATTGATCAGTCTATTTGTGAGATATTCTCGTAATTGGACAGTTATTAGAGAACAAATAACTAGTTTCGTTTTTATAATTATCTAATTTCTTTAATATTGAAAATACTTTATGTATCATTAAACTAGATGCTGCAGTTTTATGTGAAAGGGGTGATTTGAGTTATTGTTATCTTTTGATACATTTGTCTAAGAAATGTGTAGAGTTGGTTTCTTCAATTTGAACGAAGTTAAAGAAAACATCTAATTGTCTATCACTATCTATAAATCCTGGTAGAATTTAATCAACATACATATTTTTACCAACGCAATAAATTTTTTTAAATATTTTAATTTTTTTTTTTTGTTATTGTTTGTAATTATCCACAAAGATATTTGCCAGAATTGGACTACCCAGTGGTATTCCCTAATTTATATTCAAAATTTATTTTCAAAATTTATTTTCAAAATTCAAAATTTTGACTAATGTGTTAATTAAACAAGTTTATAATTTTCATTATTAAAACTTGGTTAATATTTTTTTCTTCTAAAAATTTAGTTACCATTATTATAACTTCAGATGAAGAGAATTTTTAAAACATACTGTTAACATCGAACATAACTAATTTAGTGTTTTCTTTTAATTTGCGTGTATTAAGCTTTTAAATAATATGTAAAGATTTTTTTTCTGAAGGTATTTGATATGAAACCGTAATTAGTCTCGTTGAGTATTTCTACTAATTTATTATTCGGTTGTAAATACAGGAAACCACAGCTATCCTTATGTACAAACCAAAAATCATAATAAAAACAAATAAGTTAAATTGTCCGTATTGTAATGCTACTACCTATATTGGCTAGATTCTTAGAAATTTAGAATAAAATAAAGTGAATACTTACTCGCTTACAGATTAAAACAACCAGATAAGTCACATTATATAAAACACCTTATTGACACTAAACACAAACCCATATTTAGCAAAACAATAGAAACAACAATGGAAATCCTTCATATATAAAGTACAAGGCAAGACCTTTTTTGGAATTTTTTAGAACAATTTCAAATAAGGAGACATACGATATCCTCATTATAAAGTTTGTAAATAAAACGATTGTCATAAGAATATATAATGAATTTTATAGGTTATCGTGGATTTTTATCAAAAGTAATCTTAATTTTTTTACAATTAAAATAGTTTTTTCTGTTAGCACACTTTTTAGTTATTTATCGACCCTCTAACATTTGCTACAGACCTTAAAGAGAGGCCAGAAAAATCTATACGGAAAATATACTATTTCCTCGTCTTTTCCCAAATGGCCTTGAAGTGTGAATATGTCAAAACATGAGTTTTAAACATGCATGAAGGACTGATGAAAGTTACAAAATTTTAACATAGCGAGTATCCCATTTCATGGCTATATTTCCAAATTAGCCTTTTATATCGTTTCACAGGGCCTCTAGTTCCGTGTTGAAAGTACGAAAGCCTTCGTGAATAAAATATTTTCGTCTTTGGGTAAAAGCAGTAATTGGCGAAAGTTGTGTCAAATATAAAACGCGAAAAATACCCCGGATTTGCCTTGGAATAATGCGGCCCACGCCCGTTTTCTTCGAGAGAAGTTGTGTTGTTTTAAGGGACTTCTTTATACCTTCAGACTTTTCTGTTTGCCTAAGTTTAATACCCGAGTAAACAAAGATGTTACTTGTACGTAGTAAAAGAAGAAAATACTTTTAATTTAGTTTTCTAACATCTCTCGTTTTTTACAACAACCTTCAGTTTTTTATCGAAGCTCGCATCATTCCAGTTAATTTAATAAATAAAAAAAATAAGTGACATTCGTATCAATACAGCTTTGAAATGTATGGCTAAAGAGTAGTTAAATTGATTGTTGGTTAACATTTTTGTACCTCATCTTTTAATTTTTCATCTAATTTTACTTTCCGTTCTTTTAAACAAGTTTTATTGGTCTGTCATTTTTATTTTTAATAAGCTCTGCTTCGAATATACTGTTAACATATTTGTTATTTGTATTATTTTATTGTTTATTTTTTTTAACACGGTGGTAAAAAAGTTAATTAGAGATTTTAGTCCCATTATTAGAAACATAACAAAAAGGTATTTATCAGTTTAGATCAAACATGAAGGGAGGATTGATTATCGTAGGATATATCATGATGAAAGTGTGCATGCAGAACATTTTCAACCGTGGCTGTTACTAAAGTATCCTTGAAAAGTTAATAAAGCCAACACAATACAGAATAATACTTAATACATTTTTCTGCTATTAAGGGAGATATTAAATAAGTATGGTCCAAATGAAAGGAATAAATTCATTATTTCGTAAATCGGCGATTATAGGGGAATATCCTAATACCCGTCCATTTTTATTTTTAAATGGGCGCTTCGTCAGATCACCTTTTTATTTTTGACGTCATCTCTGTAGGCGTGATGACGTCATCAATAAAATTTTTAAATAGGAAAGTAGGTCTTGCAATACATCAATTGAAAGGTCTTTTAAATATCAATATGTCTAAGTAATTAATTTTTTAATTTTGGCAAAAAAATGATTTATTAAATTTTTAATGTTACGATAAATATTATAATTAAGTTCAACCAAATTTAAAGCAAGTGCTCAAATTAACTACTGTCAGCTAAAATACAATGCGAAAGACGAGCAGGGAACTCCTCTCGAACTTTCGCTAGAACTTCCGGAGTTATTTTGTAATCTCAATGCGTATCCATTCTTTGAATTCATTAATAGTTTGGGGTCTATTTATGTACACTTTACTTTTTAAATATCCCCATAAAAAGATATCGAGAGGAATTAAATCAGGTGACTTCGGTGGCTATTCAATTGCTCCCCTTCGACCTATCCACCGATTTGGGAAAACGTTGTCCAAGTAGTTTCTTATCAAGACAGCATAGTGCGGTGACCCACCATCTTGCTACAGCCCTAATTATTTCTGTTTGGGAACAACCGGTTTAATTCTGGAAGCAAGAATTTCTACTGACATTGTAAATATCGAGAACCTGTTAAGGTTTCTTCGAAAAAGTGTGGTCGTATAATCCTTTTATCTCTTATTCCCACCCTAACATTCACTTTCTCTGGGTATTGATTACGGTACTCCTTCATCTAATGTGGATTTTCTGTAGCCCAATACCAGAATTTTTGACGATTCACAAGACCGTTTAGCAGAAAAATAACTTTTTTTAAAAACATCGGGTCTCTGATATTTTCTGCCATTAGAATTTCACAAAATTCAACTGGTGGCATTTAGTTTTGATTTACGCATATTTATTTTCAAGGAGCGATATAGTAGTTTACGTAACAAGTCCAGAAAATAGTGCGTTCTTTGTTAATGGGCGTAATGCATCAATTATTTTTTCAACAATCATATGGAATTACATAACAAGGTTTTTTTATATTTATGTATGTAATAAAATTAGGTTAATTTTAATCCCTACTCATATTAAAATTAGTTTGTAATTCAAATTAGTAATACCTACTAAAATGATTACATTTTTTTGAAATTTTTATGTTTTTAAATGTGCATTGTATTAATCAAAACATAAAGATTTATTAACTGTTAGGGTTGAGGTCTAATAAAAAACCTTGGAAGTTAAAATTTTTTACTTATCTACGTTTCGACTGTTATACAGTTATCCTCAATATATCAATTTAGACATAATAAATACCGATTTAGACATTAAAACAGATTTAGTCATAAATACCTATTTAGATATATGCATCGATGTAGACATATACCTACCGATTTGGACTGTATTATTACGTACCACGCACAAGTAGCATTTTTAAAATACTACTTCAGTGTTCTGTCTTTTGTTTATTAGCAAATTTTATTGTTTGTAATTTTTGTATGTTCCTTGGCTAATAAACACATTATTATTATTATTATTATTATTATACTAAAAGAGACGTAGAGAATATTAATTTTTTTGTGCAAACCTTAGAATCTAAAACTTTATTAAATAAAAGCTCATATTGTGTACGTCTGTTGTAATAATCCTAAATATGACTGTACAATAGTCGAAACAAACAAAGATAAAGGGTTTGTCTTGATTATTTTCATTTGACGATTTTTAAATGGACTTTACTTATTCATGTTATAATATATGTATGTAAATCAGAATTCGTTACGGTGTTTTATAGTGAGAAATAAAATTCAAGTTAAAATCTTTTTTTAAATTTATTTTAAGATATTTATCTTTAAATAAGGTGCAAATTTAAAATAAAAATAATTAAAAATTTGAAACCAAAAAGTTATAAATTTAAAACTAAACAAATCTCAGGGTGGGCTTTTTCTTTATATTTCCATATACCTATGTATATCTACTTACATAAGATTTATTCAAAATTAATAATAAACAAATTTGAAATTTAAATTTACCCCAATTTGCTTTGACGTAATTGTCATCAAACGCTCACTCAAAATTTAAATTTAATTGCCTATTTGGATGTTTGAAAAGACGGAATAGAGGTAAAGTTCCTTTCTTCAATCAAAACTTTGGCCCAATTAGTTCAAACCCGTCTTAGAGATGGATTATTCACTTATTATAGGTTCTGTTGTTATCTGTTGCTGGACAAAGGACGAGAAAATCTACTTTTTTTTATTATTCCAAAGAAAAATCTAGGAGTCACTAAAACAAAATTCAGAAATAAACACTTTACTTACAGATAACTTTGAGGTTATATTGGAAATCATCGTGACAATATTAAAACTGTTTTATCTGAATCAAACAACGGCTTTAACAAACTTTTCAAGTGGACTCTGTGATGGCTAAAATGGACAGGAGAATTACTTATTTTTGATAAATATTTTTAAGTTATTGTTTATTTAAAATTAATCAGGTCAAAGTAGACTATAACTTTTTAATAAACTCTCGAAGTGAACTTTAAGAAGGGTAATATGGAATAAAGGATGTAAATTTCTGGCATTCCTTTTATAAATTTTTTATATTTATTATTTAAGCCAACATTTCAGCATATTTTATGATTTGATATTTTGCTTAATTTTTGAAACACCCTGGATTTTATTATAAAATGTATTTCTCTGTAAAATAACTACATGCTATAAAATATTTTTACATTAAAATTGGTACGCAGTTTAAAAATTTATAACTTCATATGACGTTAAATTAATGTTAAAATTCCAAGTTTGATTAGTATTAAAATTAGACCATGTGCCAAACATTTTCATGCCATTTGAGCGCTCTCGAATTGCAAAAATGAATGCATATCATCATATAGATCATCAGATAGAAATAAACATAAAAAGATGTCATTTTCTATAAATTTCTGCAGTTCGTTTGTTTATCATGGAAGCACTTTTAAAATCTTTTGAATTCGTACGCTTTTTTTTACAAAAATGATAAAGCTTTTCCAATTAGATATGTAAACTGTAAATTAATGAGTGATAAAAAGTAAATGGTTGATTTTTTCTGTTCAGTATTGCGTAGGTGACGATATCTAAATGTTAACTCACATCTAAAACAATATTCTTATTTGTCGTTTCAAAAAACAACCTACCATAACTTTTAAATCTTTAACTAGAAAAATGGCTGATTTATTAACAAAAATATATTTTATTTTTCATCTTCAGTATCCTATAGCTCAGAACGGAGCATTATTGTTGAGTAAAATATTATAATTTTGGCCTTCTGAAAGTACAGTTACACTTTGGGCAGCTTATATATTTATATACCAAGGTAAATAAATAATTTGAAATCTCATGCTCAAAATGACTCGACCTGTAAATTTAGATATTTGAAGCAATTGTAAAAACCTTATTTTTATTTTATCATTTTTATTTTAGAGTACTGAAGGCACGATATGATAAATTCTTTTCTCTCGTCTTGCCGAGAGTTCGCGGGATATTTTTTCTGAAAAGAGAATCCACATGAAACGAGAAAGTATTATCTCTCGCCGAGATTTTCTCGTTATCATCGACCAATAAATTTGTGGCTTATTTGGAATTTTAGTCGTTTATGGTAACTTAAAAATGTAGTTAATATTACAATTGAAACTTAAAGCGTTTAAAGACTATTAAATCCTTTATTTTCTGAGAAAAATGGAAGAGCACGTGATATTTTCTTTTAAATATATCATTCGAAGTATTACAAATAAATTAATAATATCTAAATATCTAAGGAGAATTAGTTCTGTGTTATTTTCTTATGTACCTCAATTAAAAATAGAAGGAGAAAACTGATAAAAAGATCTGATGTTTCTAGCAACTTTATGTAAATGGAATGCGTGTTTTTAAGATTCATTTCCTAATAATTGCTAATTATTGGTAATAGATATTTATTAGACTTTTACAGATCATTTTTGAGATATTTCTCAACTCCCATTAAGTAATGGGTCTAATTTGTAATGCGCCAATTATCTTAATGTGCCCCACGTTGGGCTCGTCAATTTTTATAATGGGGCTCGTATATTTGAATTGTCAAATTTGTGATATGCCAATTTTGTATTGGGAAAGTTAAATATATCATGAGTTCCTCAAATTTAAAATTATAGTAGTGTTTTGTTGTTTATAGTTATGCCCGGTATAATTTGAATGTATTTTATGAGATGCAATTGACTAATAATGTCTGAGGGAGTTCAAAAAAAATGGTTCAAACAATATAGTTATAATACGAATATAATAATCTAAATTTAAACATAAAAAAAAATAAATCATAACAGTTACCACTTTGTCGTGTCTTGTTGACGAAGTAAAAGTCCAGTTATTCTTGCTTCTTGACCTAATAAAGTTTATCAACACTTTGATTTTCCAACTAATCTAAAATTCCAATTTCACCCTCTTATTTGAGTCCATCCACATAAGGTAAGGTTAATTAGTTAGTTAGTATTTATATCACTATTGGCTTTTTCTTACATCTTTTCTTTTTTTAGGTTATACACTTTATGGTTATATTTATACAATATTATAATATTAAGTGAATGCTTTGAGTTATTTAGTATCAGGTAATATCAGTTATTTTTAGTTTGATTACTGTTTTAAGAAAAATTGAAATTGAGGTTAAATAATTTTAAATTTCCTACTATCAACGATATTTCTGCTATCGGGTCTTAAACAGAAGAGAACTCTGTTACATTTAGACGTAGCTTAAATGATCTTCCGAAATCCTAGCATATTTTATGTATAATTTTTTTTAGTTTTGACACTTAATAATTTTGAACTTCAAATAAATTATTATTACAATGAATTTCGCTTATTTTTGTTGTATCCAAAGAATTAACTATTTATAATTAAAATACGATATTTTTACTTGCATCTTCGTATAATAATAACTTGAAAAATTTTAAATTCTTAATATATTTTTAAATAGTGAACAATGTGCCATATTGATGCATTTTTGATTAGTTTAAGACTTATAAATATTACATAAAAACATTAATTTAGGCCCCACATCCACATGTTTACACATTCAGGATAAGCATGACAAATTACAGTAATAGTTGTTACCTATTTTCAAAATTCTCTTATAATCATTTAAATTATTCTTATATATTGTTTTAACCACTTTTTTTAATTTTATTTATGTGTTCATATTATACTACCAACATGATTTCTTAAAGTACATATCAATTTTGTTTAATTCAAAGTTAGATTATTTAATTTTTTAGACGGTTACAATATATGTATATATATGAATATATATATATATATATAAATTGGAAACACCACTATAGTATTTGAAACTATAAACACATTTAAAAGAATTTTTTTAAGCAAAATTTTGCACCCCTCTATTTATTTTTGATACTATTATTTGAAACAATACAGCTGTCCATTTAATGGCTTAATTTGTTTACAATAATTTTATTTTTAAATTTTTAAAATTATAACTGCTAATATATTACTAGATTATATTAATATATAAAGGTTGCCGTAGTATTTATATTTGTAGGAATAAATCTTAACAAAGCGGTCTAGAAATAAAATAAATAAAAAGAGAAATAAGCTTTTCAGTTCCGCTTAACAACTTCATAAAACTTTAATGCTTCTTCCAACATAATTTGAATAAAACACAAGCAAACGAGAAAAAAGATACACACAAGATTTAAGTGTTTCAAAAGTATAAAGTATGGAATATAAAAAGTAGATAAACGATTCTACAATGTCGAGGGATACAAAGAATTAGCTTAAATGCTCCCTCGACGATCTTTTTGTCCTGGGAACAGACAAAAACAGATATATATCTCTTGCAGTTAAAACATTACGGGTTTCCTTCCGCAAATATACAGGAAAACTCTACTTTATTTTCAATTTGGGTTTCGTTTGGTGGTAGTAGACGAACTTTTATTATTTCCCGTTTTGGTTTAAACATACGAAAGTTAAAGACAAACTATAAAAATTATTTATAGTTTTAGGGTAATTTGAGTTTTATTACTGGTGTACAAGGATATTTTCTCTGTAGTATTTTTGTTTCAAATAGAAACGAAACGATTGGAAAATTTTACTTTATACCTTACATTATAAATAATCCAATTACAATTCAAGTTCTTCAACAAATCTATAGGTATGTTTTTTATTGATAATATTATTTGAATATCGTTGGGAGCTGCCTATTTTTGATAATTCCCCACAGTATTGCCTTGTTGTAGGTGTATTACCTTTATTTGGCCGGAGCGCCATTTCCGAGGACAAAAGGGAATTATAATTGAAAGTAAAGATAATTAAATTGTCCCGAGGGCGATATATAGGATGGAAAAATGAAATCTGTATGAAGATGAAAATCGTTAAGAATTTTCATATTTTATTCCGAGAGAAATATTAAACATTTTCAAACCTATATGTCTCTAGAGTGTTTTTAGAATGTACAAGTGCTTCAAGACGAACGCGGCAATTTTGCCGCAGCTAATACAAATTCCTAAAAATATAGGGTAATTCACTAGTGCGATAAAGTCCAGTATATTCTATATCCTTAAATTATTATTTTGTTAAATAGAATAGTACATTTTTGATCACATTTATGAAATCTACTGACTTTTCCTAATGCTTTAAAAAGTATGTCCAATTTTCTGTCAAAGGATAAAATTATTGAGAATTTTTCTCTTTTAAAACTCAAAGTAGGAACCAATATTTTTTTATTTTATTTATATGGAACATCATATATTGTTTATGTATTTAATTTAAGTAGACATTTAATAACTATTTCATTTGTGAAAACCAGTAACATTTTGGATCGTTTCTCATAAGATGTTGAGGAAATGTGTTACTCAGATTATTTCTAACTGCTAATATGAAAGGAGGTGGTGCTCTATTCTGTATAAACCAGATTGTTCTTCTTACATCACTGAAAAATCATCCAAAATATAACTAAGAGTAATTTGTATATATCCATTTAAATTTGCAGGAGAAACATATTTCTTTAATCGTAATTAGTATATGGAATTTGAAGACTATAGAACCTTCTCTTTGATACCAATTTAAGGTGTGCCTCAAGGTTATAATCTGGGGCCGTTCCTTTCCTTGCTTTATAAATGATCTCACCCAAATCATTAATATCCTAAACTTTTCTACGCTGATAATCTAAAAATGTATAGCATCATTGACAGATACGAAGACTGCCTATTTTTTCAAGAGAACCTAGAGAAAGTTTTGGCGTGGTGTCTTAGAAAGCATTAACAATTAAAAATCAAAAAAATTTGTGTACTCTCTTTTTCCAGGAATAAAGATTATAACATTATAACATTGACGGTATCGAATTAAGTAAATGCTCAGAAATGACAGACCTTGGGGTACTATTTGATACAAAACTTTCTTTTATTCCGCATATTGAAAAACCGTTTCAGCTGTTAATAAAACGCTTGGTTTTCTCATTAGAAAAAGTAAAGATTTGACAAATAATAACAATTTATTTATTCGTTATAATAGTTACGTTCTTTCTAAATTAGAATACTGCGTTCTAATTTGGTATCCTATTTATGCAAATCATATTAGTCATATCGAAAGAAAATTTCTTAAATTGCTGAGTTTGAGAACAATTGAAAGCTATCCTGAACGAGGTTTAGACTATTCTTTACTGGTAAAAGAATTTGATTTTAATTCATTAAGTACAAGAATAATATTGCTAACAACCTTTTTCTTAGGCCATTTATTAAAACGTCAAATAAAATGTAAAGGTCTAATGCGACATAAATATTTGCACCCAAAATTATATTTATGATTATGTGTTAGTGTGTACATTTAATTTATGTTAAGTTATTGTTGTTATTTCTTTTTTTTGACATTTTGGATTCTTTTTTTTTTATTTTATATCTATATTATTTTTTTTGTAAACATTTCCTGTAATTGGTATTACCTGTTGGAAAAATATAGATAAATAAATACATAAATAAATATTATCTGAAATCCCTTGTGAGACTCTGAACCATCAATTTTCTCGAAAATAGTTAAAATAATCGTGTTTCAACAGGTATCACAAATGATGTTTACGTCACATGTTTTCTTTTCAAAATTGTTGACAAGTTTCGCTTACAGTTCATTATAGGGAATGAATGTTTATGAAAATGAAAGAGCTATTAAATGTCCACCCGAATTACATAAAAAATACAGAGTGGTTCAGTTAAATAAAAAGAAAATGTTGGTTCCGAGTTTTGGCTCACAGTCTCTGATTTTTTCGAGAAGTTTTTAAAAAGAGGGAAGTAGAATATTTTCCCTTTAGTTACGGGGCGCTAAATATACATCGATTTTGACATAAAACTGTTCATAAATTTTAAAACATCCCGAAAAGTTAACAAACTCCATATATGCAATAAAAAAATACTATTCCGTTTAAAATAATAAGACTCTCCTCTGGCCCGTGTTATGGAACATCCTCTACAATTTTGTTTTGTTGACTATAAGGATATAAGAGATAGTGACTTTTTTCCACTTATGAATCACCCTGTATACTGGTTTGGGTAATTCAAATTTTTTATGTGATAAAAAGTACAGTTTTGTCTAAATAAGTTTTTAATTTCCTACCAGTTTATTTGCAGCACTTCAATAAGATGCGCAGGTGAAGAAGGGGTTTTTTAAACGCGTTCTGAATAATATATCATATTATAAATAGACTGTGTTAAACCACCTGGCATTTTCCTAAATCGTTACATAAAATATAATTCCCTATGTAACTATTTCACGTAATGCCTGTTTGACTCAATGGATAGAATAACCTAGTGAATACAAAATCACATCACTTACCCAGGGAGCTAAAAGTTATTCCACGCTATTAGGCAAAGAAGGCTTTAATGCTTAAATTATAAATTACCTTTCCCGTATGAGCTTTTTGAATGAGATGTTTAAATAGGTTATAGGTAAGCTGGCTATAATAGTACAGTCAATCTACGTCAATCATTCTGAAAATATATCTATACATTAGAATGTAAAGAAATGCAAAAATATAACAGACAAGAAAAAAGATTCATGGCTTAAGTGGATAAGAACAAACAGAAATGATGACGAAGATACATACAAAAAAATAAGAAAAGAAACAAAAAAAAATACTGAAACAAGCTAAAAATACAGCAATTGAAAAAGTATTAGTGAGATAGAGAGAGAAAGTCGTAACCGAAACACAAAAGTTTTCTATCAAAAGATAAATGCCCAAAATAAAACATACAAATGCAAACTAACGGGAATAAAAGATAAAACAGGAAGAGTAATAGAAGTAAGACGCAATATGAAGAGGTGAGGATGGAAAATTTTAAGGGTATATTAACGAAAACAGAGTTAACGGAAGAAACCGAAATATAAGAATTAAATGACCAAGCAATAATTATGAGACCAACTAAGGAAGAGATAAAATATATAATTAATATAAGTAAAAATGGAAAGGCGCCAGGTAGTGATGGAATTAATTTGGAGCATATTAAATATGGGAGATCAGACATCACCAAATAATATGTAAAATATGGGATGAAGAAGAGATGCCAAAAGAATGGAAAAAGGGACAAATAATAAATAGATAAGAAAGGGGATCAACAAATACGCAAAAATTAGAGGGGAATTACACTGCTAAATACAGCCTATAAAATAATATCTACATTTATACAAAGAAGATTACAAGATGTATAGTAAGAGAATATTAGTGTGGATTTACAAAGGGGAGATCAACGACGAATGCAGTATATACCATGAAAGAAGTAATGGAACAAGCCAACCAATATAAAATTGATTTTGAAATATTATTTATTGATTTCCAACAAGCTTTCGATTCATTACAAAGGCATCAGCTATTAAACGCACTAAAAAAATAGGGGTATGTGATAAACTAAGAAGGCTAATAAAAATGACTGTGGAAAGAACTATAGCAGAGGTAAGAACACAAAAGGAAAAACAGAGAAGTTTGAAATTAACAACTCTTTTCAATTTGGCACTATATATATACACAATATGTCCCCCTAAGTTGGAGTCATATGGAAAACTTTTTTATTATTAATTTTAGGAAAAACAATTATTCTTCATAAAAAGTTCTGCATTATCTAAAACCTAGAATACAGTTATCAAATATCAAATTTTTTCAGTGGTATACGAGGTTTGTCAAAAAATATGAGTTTTACTTAAGAGTAAAGTGCCTTTAAATTTGACAATATCGAAAAATGTTACTAAAAAAAGAATTAAAAATTACGTTTAAATATGCAAGTACTTATTTATTACTGATTAAGTTAATTGCTAAAATAATTCAAATCAACAAATAAACATTTGAGGTGTGTTGACTGGTTAAATAAGATAAAAGTTGACGTGTTTCACAACTAAAATTTGCAAAATTTAAGTTGAAATTGAAGTGGTCAAAATATTCCTAATAATCTTTTGCAATTTGTGGACACCCTGTACAACTAATGTCAAATATAAATACCTGAATATTATTATTTTCGAAACCAGAGATTTTCATAAAGAATAAGTTTTTTTCGTAAAACTTACAATAAAAAAGTTTCCCATATGTTGCCAACTTTTTCAGACATAATGTATATATATATATATATATATAAGTATGTACACTAAAATAGGAACCTGACCCCGTAAGGCTTACTTTTGGTGATCTATTTTTAATTAAAATATAATTCCATTGAAAAAAAAATTTGTCTTTGTATCTAATTAACATACAGCGTACAGTTTTTTGCAAACATTTCTGATGTATGTTTTTGTTTCAGCTTTGGTAAATTCAGGTACTGGAGTGAAAATAAATCGACTAGAAGTGCCGGAAGTGATAAGGCACGGTAATCCAGTTATATTAGACTGTGATTTTACGTTAGAAGACAATGATCAGGATTTGGTAGTGAAGTGGTTTTTCAACAAGACTCTCGTCTATCAATGGATTCCTGGTAAGTTTTAGTTGTTCTTAGCTACATACATATATGGTATAGCAAATATCGCAAATTCTTGCTAATTTAATATTTTGTTAATATTTTGGTTTATCTCAAATTGGCCTATTTCTCAGTTGTGTGAAGGAAGTAAATTTAATCAATTTGAACGAACATCATGAGCATCCATTAAATGACTGTATAATTGTGTGCTACTTTAGTTATATAAAACATGTATCTACAAGGTGCGCCACATCTATTTTTTCGGTTCGTCAAGAAGTTATGCGAAAATGCTTGGGTACGTCAACTTTAGTATGGAGAGGAGAGGTTTTGTATTATAAATTTACGGTAATTTTTTTCACCTTGGATAGGGCAAAAACCTTAAATTTAAAACTAAACTTGACATGTCGTTTTGAAACAGAATTATTTACGGGAATTTCTTGTGAGAAATAAAATTCAAACTAAAATTATTATCTAAAATTTATTATAAATTAGATGAGAATTAAAGAGATTAATAAAAATTGAATAAAAATCTTTATGTAGAATATCTCAGGGTGCGATTATTCCAGTATTACATCAACATGGAATTTAATTTTTAAATCTGTATGTTTGTGTCACAATTAATGATAAATAAATTTTAAATTTAAAGGACCTCCCACTAATCTTATGAGAAATGGCTTTCCGTGAGATTCTTTTGAAATTTAGATATGTTGTAGATGTCCATCCTATAATTAATAAAATTCAAATTTTTGTTTAAATGTTTTTAAAAAAGATGGCACTTGAAATTGTTTTTTTTTTTTTTTCATAATACGTAGAAAAAAGTTCCTATTGTAGTTTCTGGTTTCTAGTCAACATAGAGAAAAATATTTTTCCTTTAATCCTATAAATCAGATGTTATTTCAAATTTTTGACCACTCTGTCTCAAATATTTTTTAATGTCATAGCGTAGAACTTGAAAAGCTAGGATAGTGACATGTAAGCCGTTTTTATTGGTTTTTAAGGGTTTTGCTGCTACAGATATTTAAATTCAAAAAAATGTGATTTTCTTTTATTAAACATAATAAATAATACATCGTTGAAATCAGCTTCGTAAGAGGTATTTATAAAAATGTAAAAACATACGGGCTATTCCATTTAAAAAAAACATAACTTTATATTGGTGTGATAATTTGGGTCATCCTGTATATGTCTAACCAGTTTTAAATTGTAGTTGCCAAAGACCTACATATATCCGCGAAGAAATTTTTAATATCTTTTATTGTTTACCCACTAGGCTCCGTCCCGTTGAGCGTGACTCACCCTGTATATATAGTATTAGAATTAAATAAATAAATTAATCTTGGATTTTTAATAATAAATAGCTTTCCAAAACATTACTTACACTAAAAGTGGTATATAATTTGTAAATTAATTACCTCATATGATGCTATACCTGATTTTTAAATTGTTAATTCAATTACTGAATTTATATTGTATCTGAAAAATTAGCTTATTACATAAAATTTACAAACAATTTATTTATTGTTTGACATATTTGAATTCGTCAAATTTTATAGTTTCCTCGGAAACCATCCAGGTTTTTAAAAAATAATCGAAACTTCTTATAAATTTGATATATTCTAGGTAAAATTCTTATAATCTTATTTTGTTTTGTAATTAAGACTTATTTGCAATATTTGTTAATTTAATCCTGGAAATTTATTTTTTTAAATTTCATAAAATGTGGATATAAATCCTGCTATAATATGTTGTAATTGGCTCCTTAAATTTTATTATAGTTATGTTTAATGTATAATTTAAAATTATATAATTTGAATGTATCATATGAGAGGTACCTAATTGACTAATAATCTCGGGGTAAGTTAAAAAAAATATGGTTCAAACAATATATTACAATATAATAATCTAATTTTGTTGTCTCATGTACAATAAGTAAAAGTCCAATTCTTCTTGATTCTTGCTTGTCAGTTCAAAGTTTCTGTCACATCAAGGCCGTTGACTATAGGATTTTTAATACAAATCCCGTTGCACGTCATATATCAATTATGAGATCACGACCCTGCAGTGTTGTCGGCTTGTCTAAATTGTCGAGGAATGTAGGAAGTTTCAAAAATGTAAGGTTAGCTTATGTTGTTTAGCTTTATTATTATGAAAAATTAATTTATTGAAGCGTATATGAACAATATATGATCCTCACACTCAAGACACTTCATCCTGCCAGTTTTAAATTAAATTTGAAAAATGTTTTTCTCAGTTGATCCATTAGCAATCTACAACTGTGATATTCTTCTTCTTCTTGCTGTATTATCTACTTTTAATATTCAATAATCTGTTATAAAAATCGTTATATTATGTTGTTTATTTGTACTATATTTTTATTAAATAAATAAAATAGAGACATATAAAAAAGGTAGCAAACTATTTATTGTTATTAAAATAAGACAATGTTTTGTTTAAAAAAATATATATTTTTCTTATAAGAAACAATTCAACTACAATATTCGAATTCCTACAAAAGGTAAATCCTTTCTCCTAATTCAAATCTGAATCACTTGAATCACTGTCATCGCTGTTAGGATTAATAATAATGGGATTAATTTCTAGTCTATCAAAAACTCTCTCTCTTTCATACCATTTTTGTATTTCTTTTTCTGTATGTTTAATAGAATTTTTCCATACTTCAGGAGTAATTGTTCTAAGAGCTTCAGACCACATATTTAAAGAATCTTGCAACACGCTAAAATAGACAAGAAACCAATTTCATATTTCTAGACATTTGTATAATCTTTAACTTACCTCTCTGACGGCAGTTAAGGGTAATAGTGGCCCATTATTATCACGCTCCCGTTCAAAGTACTGTATTAATGAATATACAAGCTCTTTACAACGACTATTTAGTTTTTTTGGCATTTTGTAGAAATAAACGTCAATAATCAGCTTATTCACACTATGTTTGTTTTGAAAAAAACAGTTTTTTTTATAAGTTAACTATCTAGCAAAGCAAAAAAATAAAGACAATATTATAAAATTACCGAAAACGTGGTGAAAACACACAACTGGTTGACGGCCGGACGTCAGAAATCGTTGAAATATTTCAATCTAAACACTCGACAACGTCGCATCAAGGCATGCCAATCGCTACAATGTCATTTCTTCATCATAAATACGAGTCTCATGGGCGTAGAAAATTATTTAATGTAAATTATGGTTTTTTGAGTACTAAACATATAATAATGATTTATAAACTTTATATTATAAAGAATAAGACGTATATAAGCCAATATAATTGAAATAATTCTAAAATTATCAAAATAATTACGATTACTTTTTCGGTTTTTTAGTACTGTGACTACGTTCATGAGTCCTCGTGAATTTTCGTGATGTTTCGTATGATTTATCTTAGTTAGGGAAATTTTAATTAGTTGGCAGTACTATGACGAAAGAGGTACGTCACTCCTGACGTGCAACGGTATTTGTACTAAAAATCCTATAAATACGTTTTATCAACTATTCAATTGACCCTAATATTCCAAAAATTCCAAATTTACTTTTGTATTTTTCTTCTATCATTTCTTTTTTGGTTATACATAATAGAGTTAATATTTATACAATTGTCTTAATAATAATAAACAAAACTAACTGAATACTTTCAGTTATTTATCAGGTAATATCAGTTACTTTTAGTTACTTTTTTAAGAAAAATTGAAGTTAAGGATAAGTAAAAAAGTTTAAATTTCTTACGAATAATGGTGTTTCTTCTATCAGATCTCAAACTGAAGAGAGCTCTGTCAAATTCTGACGGAGCTTAAACAGATTTTCGAAATCATAGCAGTCTCTATGTTTAATTTTTTTAGTTTTGACACTAATAATTTTGAACTTCAAATTAATTATGAATACAATGATGAATTTTAATTTTTCTACATTAATATTTACCTTAGTTTTTCATGTATAACAAAGCCTATTCTCTCTCAGTAAATTATTTTAATTTTATTTTAATTGAAAATTTTTAGATTATTACAATGTCTAAATAGTGAACAATGTTTAATTAACAATTTTTCATTTATTTGACACAATTTTGGATAATCTAAGACTTATAAGTAATACATGAAAAAAATTAATTTATGTTTTACATTTACATATTTACACATACAGGACAATCATGATAAATGATGGGAATATTTATTATATCGGTTCAGAATTCCTTTATATTCAATGAAATTGCTCTTATGTATTGTTTTAACCACTTTTGTTTTATTTATGTTACCCCATATGATATCTTAAAGTCCATATCAATTTTTGTTTAATCCAAAGTTATATTATTTAATTTCTCTTTTTAGATTGTTACAATATATATCTAGATTCATAACTATCATACATATATAATGGATATTTTTAAATAAACTCTGAAAATTTTCTGATCTCTCATTTCATTTATAAGACAAAATAATTAAGTTTCGCTATTCTTCGTTTAATTGTGTATCTAAATTAGAAGACTACAAGCCTGCAGCTCATGATAACACTACGTACTATTTCATTCAATAGTTAATTATGGTAGCAGCTTTAACCAACATCCGTTGTAAGTGCAAAGCTCTTTACATACATGCAACCGCACAATGGGCCCACATGTATTAGGAACATAGCTAAAACAACATAGGTAATTTTAGGTGTAAATTTTTTCTCGTTCAGATCTTCACGGAGCTATTTGCCTACTAGCTCTCATTTGGTTAGAATTGCTTTCAGAAAAGTGAAAGTTTCATTAAAAGTTTTGCAGAACTTAGCTCGCTGCAATTGTTACTACAAAAAGTATCTGCATTAAAGGGTAAAGTAAGATAATCAAAGCTTACTTGTGAACAAATGTTTTGATTTGACCTTTACTACAGTTAATTTTTAAATAAATTTCATTTTGAAACACGCTGGATTTAATTTAAAACAAGTTGTTACATAACGTTTAACTTTATACTTTTTTCCTTAATGTGCAATTTTTCATTTTCAGCTTTTCTTGAATTTTATTCAGAAATATTCCATAACCCCTATTATAATTTTCACAAAATTTTGTAAAAATGAATATAACTTATAACTGAATTGGTATTATGCCTAATTTTTCATTTTGCTATAACTTGTGAATCACTCAATATATTTTTTTTATTTTTGGCACACAGCTTACACTGCTAATCAAGAATGTATTGAATTATCTGGAATTTTTTGGGTAAAATTGAAATATTATTTAAATATCAAAACAACACCCTGGTAATCACAATTTTAATATATCCATTTTAGATTTACATAGAGCGAAAAAAGCCGGTAACAAGTTATGGTTTTTGTCCAGCAACCAATTTAAACGGTAAAATTTTAAAAGTGAATATAAAATTTAAAAGAAAAAAAATGCGAAATTGCTTTTATTCCAATAACTTTCCTAATTACTTTATTTCCAATATTTAAATTGTCCTATACTACTTATATTTTTGTTTTTTGTCCATTTTAAAACCACTATTGCAAATCCGTATTTAAAACAAAATTATAAATTAATGTAAGGTAATTAATAACTACAGCAAAGAATATAGATGATTTCAGACTGCACTGACTGAGTGCAATGAAAAGAGACATTTAGGTGAAAAAAATTTTTTTGAATAAGTTGCTGTGATGGCTATAAATATTCCTCATACACCACTGTCTAGTCATTCCTATTATGATAACAAAAACAGATGGACCTTATAACCGGCCTTCAAGATCCCCATAGTTAAACAGTGGATTATGGTGAATGGGCACACTTGAAATCCAAGGTGACCTCTCAAGACATAAACAGTAACCAAAAATTGCGTACAAGAATAGAGGAAACATGCCAGGAACGGAGAAACAATCCAGATATTATTAGAAAATCAGTAAATAATATCATAAACATACAAGAAAGTGCACATAATAAAATTTAAGCAGGTGTTATAAATATCTTTAACCAGTTATTAAAGAATCTTTATTAATCACTACCAACGTTTAATTTCTCATCTTACTTTACCAGTCAAATTGGTGGCCAGAGTGAAAATATTTTATACTACCTTTTGTATTATTTATTACTTAAATCTAATATAGTGTATGTGTAGAGAGTAAAATAAAAATATATAGGGATATAAAATTAATTATTTTTTTATTATGTTTTAAATTGGGTTAAAATGGTTTAAAAATAGAAAAGCAACAAAAATTTCAATAACTCTGTACCATTTATAAAAATTATTATTACTGTGTATATAATTATATTACTTAAACCAAATCATATTAAGTAACTTTTGTTTTCATCCTGAATTTATAAGATGATTACATTTAGCAAAGCTTTCAAATTAAAAACTTTTCATCTCTTATGGTTTCCGATATCTCTTAGAAATGAGTAATTCTGATGTTATAAAATCAATCATTACTTGTAAATACATATGATTTAAAATTGTTTGTACTTCCTCGATCTCACAAAAATCTATTGTAAACTTTAATTTTAATAAAATTATTATAAAAAAATTCAATCAAAATAGCAAAATATATTTTTGAGACATACATTTTTATGGTGAGTGTGAGCAAATAATTCTTAATAATTTAAATGTTATTAAACAAAAAAACATATAAAATATTAGAAGGAATATGTTACATATTTCTTTATTAAAATTTGAAAGGAAAATAAAAAAAATCTGAAGGTTTTTGAGAAAATATTTTTATTTTGAAATACGCACATTGTTTAAAATTACACATTTCTTAGAAACTAAAATGGAAAAATATATTTTTTCTAAATAATATTTCTAATAAATATTCACCCAAAAATTATTTATTTATTAAAGACTTAAATAATATTATTTAATCATAATTGTATCTTCTTTAAATATACTACAAATTTCAAATGCAAACATTTAATTATAATCAAAATTTTAAGGGGCAATGAGATCTAATTAAATATATGAGTACAATTTTTGCAAACTACAAATTAACACATATTATATAAAATAATATGGAAATAAATAAAAGTAGAATAAGTAGGTAGATCAATTTGGGATTATTTTACTTTCCAATATTTTTACAATAAGAAATACATAAGACTGTTAAATAAGTTTAAACTTGATAAACATTTTATGTGTTTCGCCGCTCTATAATGCTTTTAAAAACTTTTCATGAATTAAATTTCTCTTCTGTAATGTTTGGTGAACAATCAAGAAGTGTCGTCATTTTTGTAAATACTTTTTAAATTTTGGTGAGATCGTACTTAAGTTCATATCTTAGCATTGTCTGAATTTAAATTTAATAAATGAACTTTTTTCCGATTTGTTGTTTTTTAAAATATTTTGAATAAAATGTAATGGAAAATTTGCAAAAATGAATATAATAATATATTTTTATGGATGCCGACGCATGGTTGAACTTTTTTTTTAATATATTTTTCATATTTTTATATTATTCATAAATAATACATTTTTTAACACAACTAAAGTTGCAAATACTATAATACTTATTTACATTTGGCATGTTTTTTATTTAAACTGATAAATCCATAAATAATTGCTAAACATTAAATTCGAAGTCTTGCTTTACAACTTCTTAAATTTGTTTGTCTGCAAAATAAAACATTTTGAGTCTGTTTACATAATATTTTAAAAGAGCAGGAGTTCTTATGTCCATTTTTTATTACACTTGTAATTTTTTTGTATTCTCAGAAATTTTGACTTTAAATATAACAAAAATGAATTGTTTATTAAGAAAACTGTTTTTTTTAAATGTAGATATCAAAAAATTGATAACAATATTCATCCTAAATAGTACTATAAGAGCAAGGCTCTATAAAAATAATATTTTTCTTTATTTTCTTGTATTGTAAATCATAAACTATTACAGGATTAAAAATAAATAATCTTATTGTAGGCCATAAATAATGTCCTTCTCTGATGATCAAGACATTTCTAAAGTAAACATAGAGAAGTTGTTAACTTAATTGGAATTGTAAAATACTTATTGAAATTGCAATACCTTATTCGAATCACACTTACTTGAATTAACTTATTTACTCCACTAAATTATTAACTTCTATACTCTCATTTCAGGTACAAAGAAACGACCTCAAGGCCTGGGAATTCTCAAAGATCGCCTAAACCTCGAATACGCTGCCAGCGTGGATGCAAATAGCATCCACAGGGCTTTGCATATTCTTAAAGCCGGACCTGATCTCTCTGGAGACTATACTTGCTCGGTTTCTACGTTGCAAAGTGAAGACATAGAGACTAAAAGCATGCTGGTTTTAGGTAAGTGCTACATCATAGGTGTGTTTGGCAAAGGGCTGTTTTCAAACGGCGGCACCGAAAACTATACAAATCGAAGACAATTTTTTTGTGGAAAAAATACAAAAACGAATCAATTGAAATTAGCTTTCAAAAAAATATTTTAATTAGGAACATGTTACAGAAGTTACCCAATGAACAGTCGGTTTTAACTTGCGTGTATGCGTCAAACTTAGTATTTTCTCTATTTAAATTGTATTAGTGATACAGACGGTGCGGAGTTGAGTGATATGTGACAGGTGATGAGATATTAGAAAAATATATTCACTTGGAATAAAAATCGATCTATTTTTGCGCATTTTCTATAAAAAATGTAGCAGCTTAGTTGTATTATTTATATTTTTTATAATAATAAGATCATTACTCACTTTACGAAAATTATAACAGTAGTTACTCACTTGAAAAAGACACAAGTTTAAAATTTAATCTTTACTATGGAAAATAACATAATTAGTTGTTTACAATATGGACTTCTGCAGGTTATTAACCTTGAACTAAGCTTCTTCTTTTCTATTCGTCTTGAACAGTCTTCGAACCTATTACTAAGTCATTAGATTTTATTATTTAACTAACATACCTACTTAGATAGAGTTGAAGAGAGTCGCTAAAAGTCACCAGTCAAGAAGAGTGCTTTTCTCACTCTTTTCCTTCTTCTTGTTTTTATTTTCTTTGGCAAAATTGGCCAAGATATTGACCATTCACTTTAGCAGTAGAACGAGCTGTGGAATATCTGCTGGCGCCTGAACAACATCTTGTTTTGTACTCTGTTGGGTATCCTCTTTGCAACTACTTACCTCCCCGGGGTTTTGCAAAACCGTACCTGGAGCACTGCTATCCCAAGTAAGAACGTTCCTTTTTAATACTTCATCTTGGAGGCCAGAAGTCTAGCCCATATCTGCATTAAAGGACATATTTCTATAAGTAAAGTAATTAAATTAGAGAAAATATTTGAAATAGTCAACAATATTATTAATAACTTATCTGTGAACCTCGTAGTACTTACTACTGTGGAAACTTATCAGCACTTGTCATTTTATATCGGGCACTAAGATTCTATATTACCTCAATAAACAGCACTCGTTCGTTTCACTTTATTTTATTCTATTGCTTAACCTACACCACTCTCCGAAGCAGAAGAATTTCGGTACCGTCCCTTGTATCGAACAAAGTGGTAAATATGTCAACAATATTTTAAAAATATTAGATTGAAAGCAAAATTTTAGTATTTGATCTCGTTTTCTTGTTAAACTTATTTTGGTTTAATAATTTTATTTAGAATTTTTTAAATTAACTACAAGAAATTTAAATAAATATTGTATTAGTTTAATAAGTATTGGATCATTAATAAGAATAAACTGGCCGTATTTTGAAAAGTTTCAAAATAGACGGTCAAAATATTCATTTTGAAAAAGTTTTCCATTTCATCCCCAGGATAAAAATCTGTAAAAGAGAAGTATTTTTGATTTTCCTGAAATTTTGCATACGCAGACAAAAAATTTAAGGGAATACTCCAATGGTAACAAAACAAACATGAAAAAACCTGTAAAATATCGGAGAAACGAAATTTTTTATAAAATAATTCTACTTATGCAAAAACCAAAGTCAGTTTCGAATTTAGAAGTCTGAAATACATAAATAAAACCCATGTTCCGCATATCGTTACTACAATTGAATTTGACTAAATTTCGAGCCAAAACCAAAAAATTTAAAAAATCTTTTAAAAACGATTCTATTACAAATACCATAACTAAAATACTATAAACGATATTTTAAACAAATACTAAACGAAAGTCAAAAGACGACTGTAAATATGAAAGCCTATGTCATTGATTCAATATTAAATTTGTATAAGTTATTAAACTTAAAATTTGTCACAATATTTTTTGACATTTGAATACCTAAATATGATGTCTTGTTTGCCTCAATAAAAAAGGGTCTTTAAATTGTTTAGTTATTAATAAGTTTTTTAAATTACATTTGAATCTTGAAACCCTCTCAAAATGGCTACTTCTCGAATCTTTAGTGTGGGCAACCATTATTATTTATATGGTTCACTCGAAAGAAATTAGAAGGTTTTCCAAAATTTCTTTGATCAAGTAGATTTTTTCTATCGCTGGTTTTTGAAAGATTTTTAACTCGAAAGGGGATAATTATTCACGATATCTTATTCATTTGGGCTTAATTAGAAATGAAGTATTATAACTTTTCACAATTTTAAAGTTACAAACTGTTCCGTGAATATATAAACATACAGTTTATTGATGTGACGATCCTACATAAGTTTTTACAAAATCCGTTATTAAATAAAAATCCACTTAATATTTTACTGTTTTATTGTGAGTTCACTTTAACTTCTTATTTTTACTTTACAACATTATTTCTTTATTCTGTTGCTATTTGAATTAATTTCGTAACTGTGGTTTCTATTTATTGCAATTTTTGATAATAAAATAAAGAAATGATTTTAAGCGAGATGTTTATCGGTCAAAAGTTAAATAGAGAATTAATATTTGATGTGTAACGATTCAAAGTTTATGTGAGCATAGATCTAGAGTTCAAACTGTTTGTTACCTGACTTTCAGCATTCGATATACTTGTAGAGGTAACTTTCAATTATTGCGTTTTAGGAATACGTTCCTGTTTAAACTTTATTTGAATTTTGAACATACTGCATATCTCTAGTTTCAAAAATTCAGTTCTTACTACTATTACAGTACGACTCACACTGAGTTTGTAGTGTAGTCAGGCATAGGCAATGTATTTCTAATAAAAGAATCGCGCGCTGTGTTGCTGAGTCTTTTGTAGCAATGACAGGGTTAGCACATAAGACTCAATACTGCACACTCAGTGTGAAATAATATATATAAGAAATTGATTTGGTTTTAAAAAAATTTGGTAATTTGTTTTGTGTCTGGAGGCGTACTGTCCGATTTATTCCTATACTTCTAATTATTCTTTTAAACACTTACTATATGCTTTAACTTGCTCAGTGAGATTACCGTGTTATACTTAATACTGATTTTATAAAGTTTAATGATTGACGAATATTAAATAATACTTTAATTGTTATAAAAAACGTTCAATAAACATGGCGGCATATACTACCATATTCATCAGATTTTCCGATTTTTTTGATCACATTAAACGACGTGTGTTAATCGTATCAAAATTAAAGGCTTATCTTTATAAACTCATCATTTTATCGGGTTAAACTGACTTTTGTATTCCGTTTTCTGTCGCGATATTTCGTTCGTTAGAACATTTGTTTTTACGCCTAAAATAATATTTTATTTCGTCCTATTTATTTTAGGTCCCCTTGTAAAAAAAGTTTTTTGAGAATTACTGGATGTTTCAAAATAATTCGGTTCATTGCTTGTATATTTAATATTGGACTCCATATCGTCAAAACCAAAAATTAGTTTTGAAAATATGAATAAATATCTGAATTATAATTGAAATTAATTTATAGAAATATGAAATATCAATATTTATATTAATATCAGCAATGTTCAAAATAGTTTAATATTTGAAGTATTTACTAAAAATTTCACAATACTATTCCATATTTTTAATATGCTATTCTTTCTGCAGAAAGGATTTTTTTCCATTTTCCTCGTTTTGGATTTATATTTTATTTTGTCAAAGGGAGCATGTATTTATCAGGGACACGTTGAGAAAGGACCATATATCATTCGGGTTCGCCTCACAGGAGGTAAATTATGAAACAACCATGCCATAATGTGACGTTACCCTTTAAACAATATATGACATGCGTTGGTAGAGGACCGGCTTCAGGACGCGACAGGAACTGCTATTGTATACAGTATGTACATAAAGTATGAAATAGATTCATTTTAATCTAAACAAACAATTTTGAGAAAAAATCCTGAGACAAGTTGGTTTTTTATTTTAATTTGATGTATTTTTATATTACAATTAAATGTACAGGGTAAACCATTTGTGAGTAACAATTTTTTTGAATGGCACACTCTGTATATTTTATTTTTTTAGATCGCAAATTTCAAGACAATTCCAAAAACATATCATACTTGTGTTCGGTAATTAACAGTTTTGAAGATAAAATAATTTTAAAATCTGTTCAACCATATGAAACACTGAAACACTTTTATGTAGTTTAGAAGGTCTTAAATAAATAAAACAGAAGTCTTGCAACGCCTAATTGTCTAAATACATTTTTTAAAACTAACTATTTTCAACTACATTAAAACGTAACAATTGAAAGACTACAACAAAATTTTTAAAATTATGATTACTTAATCAAGTTTTCAAAATGTGTCCATTTGTGAGTTGACAGTACCCCAATCGATGGTAGAATGCGGCTACCACATTTCTCCATTTATTTAAGATCGTCTAGACTTATATGGTTGAACTTGTATTGAGAAGAGAATATTCCAAAAATGACTGAATATACAGGGTGATGAATTTAAAAAACCAAAGTTACTAATATTATCAGAGAAACGGCAAATATTAAATCTGGAATTTCCGTATCCCAAAATAGGCTTATCCCAAATTTTGTAGAATTCGGACTAGCTATTTACTAGATAATTAGCCATTTCCAGACTTTTGGTCCACTCTTTATAATGAAAGTGAAACAAAATAATATTAAATAAACTCCCATTTTAACAGCCAAATAGGTATTTAATCTTATTAGAAAGACCCTGATGGTGTTGGCAATTTCTTGTACTTACAGAATTTCGCAAATTTTATTCTCTGCTGTGTTTAGCGATATATAAATAAATATTAAATGTTTAAAAAAAAAGTGTCGCAAAAACATATATTAAAGGTGTTTAATTTTATTTGATTATAGAAATAATTATGTTTAATACGGCTCATCTTGCATTTCTAAACTTATATGTATATTATAAATTGATTGAATGAATCTTACACATAACATTTAATGCCAATTAAAAGCCAAATTCAGAATTGGATAAATTTGCAGCAAATCCATAATAGCATAATAATTAATCCGTAATTAAAATTCAGAAGCTGAAAAGCATATACAAAAGCGGCTAAATTGCATCTAAATATCCCTGAGCTCTTGTGGTAATCATAAAATCACCAATTTGTAAATCATAGGCCAATCTTTCTAAAACATATTTTAATTATATAATGAATACCGAATTTTCCAAAAAAAGTAACTTATCCTTATGCAGCTTAAGACTAATTTTCAAAAATACATATTCAGAATAAACTCATCATGGTCAGGATACCAAAGGACATTTGTTAACATAGGAATTCAAACCTATTCATTTTCATCTGACGCTCGGTATCATGAATATAATCTACTATTGATTAGAATATTATCTTAATGACGAAGTACATATTCACATCTGCTAATTATATATAAAGCGCCATCAGTAATACAACTAAAAAGAAAAACATTAAACTACATTTAATGCTTATATCACATTTTTGTCATTAAATAAGTACTGTAAGACTACCGGTAAATTTCAATGTCGAGTCAAGTTAAATGGTTAAAAATGGTATATCACACCTTGTGTGACATCCAAATAAAATTTAAAAAGCATTTGTTCTCTCTGGCCAAATTAGTGAAACCCAGAGAAGTACTAAATATAAGTTAATCAGCTTTTAATCCATATTTTATTATTTTTACCAAAACAAACATTTATTTAAAACAATGCAATAGGTACTTTAAATTTGGTTGTCTGGATTTTTCGAAGTTTTGAATATATTTTATGAATCTACCACAAAAACATTTAGTTCGATTACTGACTGGCCTAATTCAATTCAAATGAATATTGTTATATTCATACAGTTGAATTTATTATCACATGAATTCAAAGGATTTTTAATAATGGTTTTATTCTAAGCTCTATTATGTTAGTGAATAAAAATAAACGATTTATTAATGATCTTCTTGTAATACTTTTTATTTTATTATGGAGGAATTAATTTTCTGTTTCATACCTTCAATAAAAATAATAATTATGCAGAAAGCGTATAATAAATAATTTAGGATTCTCTATTCTACTTTTCATGGATCTGAATTCGTAGCATTGTAGACTTTAATGAGCACAATAAACGGAGATTTCTATTTATATATAGAAAGTTGTTAATTATAATATTTTACATAATTGACCGATTTTTAAATTAAGACCTCATTAGTCCTACATTAAAATTGACTTACCATATTATACTTACCAAATTATTCTCCCTGATATTAAAAATGCAAACGAAAATAGTAGTGGAACAACTTATATTGATAATTCAAATGAATTTTAAACTAGAAAATTTGATCAGTCTTTAAAATTTTATTTTATTTCTAATTTACAAAATGTATTGGCATTATTACTTGTTCAAGGAGTAAAACAAACAGATGTCTATTTCACTCTTTTCTGAAATTATCCTTTTCTTAAATCTCGAACTTGTATCCTGTTCTAAAACGCAATAACTCAAAATCACCCCTGTAACACAACTAACTGCATCCCAGAACGTACACAATTCTCATTTTAAATACCTTTTGGCCATAAAAATCTCGTTAAACGATTCATTTTAATAATCGAAAGAGTATCATTTCTATATTTTATTTTTAAAAACTGGTAATATATAAATAGAAACTCCCAGTAACGAAATAAATTAAATAACAACAATAAAACTTAGTATAGTAAACTATAATTAAGGAGTAAGTGAAAGTAATTAATAACATAGTCAATTTAATATGAGCATTTATCTGTTTTATCTACATTTTAGCAAACTATTTTATGACATTATCTCATTAAAACTATAGTAATTTATGGAACTTTTTAAATATTCTATAAGTAATTTCATAAGCTGTGTTATGGTTATATCCGTAAAAACCGAATAGTTATAAGGAACTTTTTATAAACGTTTTAATTATGCATTAAACAATTAATGATTTAGAATCCTGGATTTTTGTAATCCTAATGTATATAAACTGTTTAAAAAACAGTGACCAATAACAGTTCATCTGTATTAAATTTAAAATTATGTACGTTACAAAGAGTGCTCCATAAGTCCTTGACGAATCAAACATACAGGGTGATCAACTTATACTCCGAAGTTTTATATCTCCGTTATCTTGAGAAATAATAAAGAATATCTTAAATAAAAGTTATAGATAGAGTCAAGCTTCATATTTTAAAATTATTTCGTGATATACAGGGTCATAAGGTCATAGCATTTCAAAGTTATGTTTTTTTTAATGGAATTCAACGTATATTTTTAGATTTTTATAAACCTCTTACCGAGCTAATTTCAACGATGTCTCACACTTCATTTCTATTATGTTTAATAAAGGATCTACAGCCGCCTGAAAATAACATTTTTTTTATATAAATATTAATAGCAGCCATCTTTTCAAGTTCTATGCTGTGGCATTATAAATTTTTGATGCAGAGTGATCAAAACTTTTAAATCCCTGGTTTTGTAGGAAATACGAGTATATGGACTTTTTTGTATTAAAATCGTATGTAAAAAAGGTTCAAGTTTCGAATTGCCCCGTATACAAGTATTACAAAGTACAAAATAATAAATTAATATCGAAAAAGGACAATACTAGGTTGTATTTCAAAACCGAAATAGTATACAAACCATTGATATACTACGATTTTATTACACAAAAATACATCCTGTAAAATAACCTGTATAATGTTATCAAGTATTTTATCGAAAGAATCACGAAAATATGAGTTATCTGAATTTGAGATAATATACATGAGTTTATTTTTCGAAAAGCGTATGTTTGTCTGATATCACTAGGAACAAGGCATTAAGTGAAGTTTGTCATAATGTTGCTATATTCTCTATATTGAGTATAAAGAAGAGCTCACATCAGTTATTACTTAGATTAATATATGTATTAACTATTAACATTTTTTGGAACTATATGTATATAATATGTAGCTCCTTTATTTTGTCATAGGTCTAGCACAATGAACTAGTAATTTGCTAAATATTTTAATGAAAAACTACATTAATTCATTCGTAACTTGAATTACTGAATTACTTAATTAGTGGGTACTTTGAGTGTAAGAAATCTTAGTTTCAACGAAAATTGTTTTTGAAGTAGTTTTCATTCTATTTGGTAGTAATTAAACTAGGGTACACTTCATGTAATTGTCATAATTTACTTCATCAGAACAATGGATGCAATCGTTGTGTATGGGTAATTACATCAAATATTTCCCCAAAGATAAATGGGCTTTAAGATCATTTTAAAACTAGTAGTCTATAACGACATACATTTGTCTTTAAAAAATTTAAAGAGCAAATCAGAAGAACTGTTTAAGAAATAATCAATGAAATTATAGAAAAAGTTTTAAGATCATAACACAAATTCTTATATTGAAAAGCCGTGGAAATTTAGGATAAGTATAATTTTTCTTTTATATTTACATATATTATTCATAATATATTTAAACTATTAGCCGGTGCATAATAAATAAAAAATGGCAAATAATAATCATTTATAAGTTTATTAAATAGTTTATAGACTATACAACGCTTATGTTTCGAGGTAAATTTATAGTCCCGCTCATAATGAAGTCCTAATTAGCCTATTTTGTCTATTATTTTCTATCTTGTACATTTTTTTATGCTATTAGGTTAAATTACATGAGATATATATATATATATATATATATATATATGTAGTAATGCGACAATGGGTATCATGTGGTGTATAAAATGTTATTAAAACTAAACATGTGTCTATTATTCATCGAAGTCCTTTTTGCTAATCAAGCCAGAACGCTTAGAATGTATAAAGTTAAACTTCTCCTTTTCCTCATTCTCTACACCTTCGGGTTGCTGTAAACTGCGACTAGCGACAAAACCACCTAGTAAAGGGCCCGTAATCAATGGACATCGCCTCAGCTTGTTCATTTCCCTTTCTAATCAAAGCGTACCTCCCTCCATTTCCTTTTTTGACCTGTTGCAATTTGCGGAGACCGGATGGAGTACAAAATATCCCGGTCGGGCGAGATAACAGAGCAGGGGAAGTTATAATTTTGTAACAACTGAGATAACGAGGGCTTCGGAGGACCTGCTGAACGATTTTTGTCATTTATGGTTGTTTCTAACTCAGGTTTTGTTACGCCAGTCAATCTTTGTTCTGCTTTTTTGCGGTTAGATTTATCTGGCACAGGAAACGAGTGAGAAGATTATCAGCAGTAAAATGTCGATACAAAATGATTCTAAAATGTATAGCACAATATTTCCAAAGATGTTACAATAAAGATAATTTTATCTTTAAAAAACCAATGTAATTTATAAAAAATATTTTAAAGTACAAAGTGCTTTTATAAACAAAAATTATGATTGGCTATGAAGCTTATAGTTTATTCAGTATGAACCACAATCAAATTTTTCTTTACAGACAAACAAACAAACAAACCACAATCAAATTTTTCTTTACAGAACCAATCGCTGTTTAGAAATTATAACCAACCATCACTCAGATACCAGATCAATTATTTTTAAAGAAAAATCATAGTAAAACTTTCAAATTATCCTACGTATTAACAAATAAAAGAAGATGGGAAATTATTGACTATTGAAAAGTTCTCTGGAAATATATATATAAGAAAGCGAACCAGCAGTTAGCACAAAACCTAGGGGGTCTTTAAAAAAAATAATTAACTAATTTCACTAAAATACAAGTTTGAAAATTTAAAAAATATTCAAAAAAATCAAAATATCCAAAATCCCTTTTAAGACATTAATGGTTAAAGGATTAAACCAAAGAAAACTCTAAATCTTTACCACACATATTTTAATAAAATTGACAACTAGTTTCGACTAGTCTACATAGAGAAATCATATAAAAATAAGAAATATAAGTAAAACATCATAAAACATACCAAAAAATGTTTAAGCACAGCAAAATTACAAATTCAATAAAAATTAACATATGAAGTTAAAGTAAATTATACATGAAAATAAATTACAATAATAACAACAATTAAACTTAACAAACTAATAGTCATTTAATATTTGAAAGTAAAAACATATCTTGTTAAAATAAAACCAAAGTTAGTCCACCATTTGAGTGCTAGATTTAGACATAACCAAGTAGTATTGAAAGAAGGGGAAAACTAAGGTTAGGGAACTGGAACCAGAGAAAACCCCAACATGGGTTGGAAAAACGATTAGGGTGGGTGGCTACACAAGTCATACAACCAATGATAAAAGTAGATACATGTGTGAAAATCACCTCTATCAAAAAGGGGAAGTAACAAGGATGAAAAGAAAATATCAAAATTGACGAAAACGTCAGCCAAACAATCGCCCTGGGGAACTTTATCTACCATTGGTTTATGGAACTGAGTTTAAAACTAGTTCAAGCTGAGTTTTGTTTAAAAATATCTTTTTCCTTTCGCAGATAACTTTTAGATTAAATCTTGCTCAAAATTATTGGTCACAGTTAAAACTTATTTAGGCATAATAATTTAAAAAATAGTAGTGATTAAAAATTTGGACTCAAACGAGATACTCCAGGCTTATAGTCATCTTTAACTTGAATACGCTTCGAGCAATAACTTTTGTCAAAGTCAAACTAAATAAAGGAAGACCATTATTAATCATCAATATAAATCACTGAACGACTTACTTTACCCTACAGGAAATCTTAATTTTCCTGTTCGCCAACTCAACGAGGAGAATCTTACAGTTCTGCAAAGGATCCCTCCCAAACTTTGTCTGGCTTCTCCAACAATTACTTTACTGCTTATGTTATTGATTTTAATATTATAAAATACTTAGTGAATATAACTTTTAATTTTATTTTTAACTTATTCTGTCGCAATAAAAAAATAATTTCATGGATTTAATACTTCAGAAATTCTTTATATACTTAGTAAATTTTACAATTTTCGTGTGTGTATTTAAACGTTAGGTATTGATCTGATACAGTAACAAATATATAATTCTTTCATGCTGTACAAACCACAAAAAGTAATCTATTGTAATCTTGTATTCTTATTTCTGGAAAACCTCCAAGTTAATTTGGCGTTCTTGTCCATGATAATAATTATTCTAGAGTATATATACATTGTACGAGTATTAATTTCATTTTGTTATCAGACGCATCTAGTAAAACTAATAGCTGTAAAATGGTGTTGGTACGATAAAGATTGTTGGTCTTTTTTAAACTTTACATCAGAAATGAAATTCTGCCAAAATTTTCCACATTGGCAAATCTTTTAAAAAAATGTAGCATAGTATTTTAAAAATAATTATCTTAAAAAACAAGTGCTTTCTATTTTTATATAGAACATATTTATATTCTGAAATTCTGGTACTATTTTCGCATAAATATTAAAACCAAAGTATTACTTTAAAAGAGAACATTTTTCCTTTATATTCAGAAACCTTTAAAATATTTTTCTGTCACATTAATTAAAAATTGACAGGCAACATGCCTGATAATATTTTAGTTCAATAGCTCATCAAATATCGCCAAAATTTATTATTCGCGTCTAGCGCAAAATTATGACCATAATTCAAACAACTATACGGTCGTTGTTGACAATAAACCATTCTGAATGGCTTCCAATAACAATAAGTGTAATTGTTTGTTATATTTATACATGAAACGCAAAATGTACAATATCAAAAGTAACGTGTTAATAAATTATATGACGTCAATAATCCTGTACTTATTTTCAGGAAACAATTGGTTTTAACTGCGTGCTTAAAGGGCTGCTGTTAAAAATGGAAAAAACATATATTTAGTAAAGTTCGATTAATACGCGATCTATTTACGGAAATAACTACTATATGCTCGGTACAAATAAAAAAAAATAATTTAAGATTTTTGTCCACTTTGACACTATATTTCGTGCGTAATACAATTATTATTTGAAGAAAATATTCGAAATAAACTAACGTTTTCCACTACAAAAAATATGTAATACTTGCCATATGCTTAGGTATATGTTCTTCGCGGTTTTAGCTCAAGGAAATTCAATTATATTTGCATATTTCGCAATTCCAGATGAAGTACTTTCGAAATTTACATTTGTTTCTTTCAGTCATATTTTAACTTAGTTTGAACGTTACAAATCTTAAAATATACCATACGAAGCATCGAACTGACGCGCCTGATACTTTTGAAATCCAAAGTTAACACATTTATCTAAAATGAATGGTCACAGACAGTTGAAAATAAAAAAATAAAAAGAATAAAAATTGAAAAATATGTTGAGCAATTATTTATCTACATTATGAAACCTACTTTTTTATTCACATTATCTTATTACTCATCTGAAAAAGTTCAATTACAAAATAAATTAATTTTTCCAGAAAAATAATATATTTACCAATTAGATTTCATCTTTAAAAAAATATTAAAATAAACTAACAAAACTCAGGTGTAATAATAAATTAGCCTTAGGGTTATTCGATAACAGCTGATTAAATTAGTATACAGCGTAAGTTTTAAGTACAGAACGCCTCAATTATCTCGGAAACGGCTCGCACGATTTTTATAAATTTTAGTATGTGAGGGTTTTGAAATACGACCGATCTTATGGTAGTATTTTCATTGTTGTCAGATCTTCTCTTTTTCTGGAAATATAATGAACTTCCAGATTATTCTAGTTAAAACAACATACTCGTATGAATAGAGGTTTAAAAAAAATAAAGTAAAATTGATTGTTTGTATTCATTTAACCAAAGGTATCGATTGTACTTTAAGCTCATGACTTTTTATTTTCTTTATATACTAAAAGATAAATGAAAACAAGTCACAATGTGTTTTAATAATTCAACTTTTGCAAGAAAATACAATTTTTACTAGAAATGCTTATAAAATAAAATTAGAATTTTAAAAATTCTCAAATGATATTATGGAGAAAAATAATACAGTGATTTCATTGTTAAAAAGCTCTAACACATAATGAAACAATCCATTTTACATGCAAAATAATTGAATAACTATTCGTGGCAAGTTGTACAAAAATTTGAAAAAAATTTATTAAAAATGATAAATGATATATTCAAAAAACTAACTAAATATTAACTAAATAAAAAAAATAATTTGAAATGAAAATTATTTCGTGTGACAGCTTTTTTCCATCTAAAGACTGCATAGGGTAGATATCGTTAATTTAGTTTTAAATGGAAGGTTACTAAAATAAGAAAAATAGGTAAATAAATATAAAAAATAGATCTACCTTCTTAATTTGGCTTATCTTTTATTTTTCACAAGATATTCCTACAATTTTCTTCACTTAAATATTCATGTAATGATAATTTGTACTCAATATAAGTATACATATTATTTAAAAAAATGTCCTTATCAAGAAAGTATCAACAATCTAACATAAAAAGTAAGCTATAATCCACTTTTAAATCTTCTATAAACATAGACACTAAAGTAATGCGAAAAGTTGATACATTAAGATCATGAATTTAAAGAAAAGTATTTATTTTAAGTTGATATGTTTTAAATAAGTAGTAGTGAAATATGTTTTCATTTTAACGATCACAATAATTCATTACATTATTTTATTGTACGTTTGTAGTAGCTTTGGTTAGTGTATATTTTTCAAAATTTTTCAGAACCCAAAGGTTCCAACTTTCAAACTTAGGAATCATGAGTATTAAGACAGCAAGCTGAAATCGATTCTCAATAAAAAATTATAATAATTTCGAAAGGGTCTTCTGATTCTAAACCTCGCAAAAGGATTGGAACTATTATAACAGCCGGGGATATCAAAGAATGTGCCGCTACAAGAATATAAAAGTTTCATAAAGTAATCTGCGAGTGGTTATGTGGGATTTTCAGGCGGAATTCTCGGAAAAAAGTCACGTCACTCCCACTAAGTTTCCTTCTATTCTCCTCTTTTCCGTGTGATGTTGGCCACCACTTGCCACGTAATTTGGTCCTCAGCGAGATCTCGTCTCGCGCTGAATCCAGAGTGCGAGCTTTCCTTTGATTGCAAATTTTTCCCTTTATGCTTTTCTCCCATTTTTTCCTTTTTTTTATTTTATCTAGTTACCTCCACACTCAGCGACACAGTCATTAAAATGAAATTTCAGGATTATTTAATTATTAAGGTGAGGGTAAAAGAGAAAATTACTTTTCTGCGAGAGTATAATTTAGAAAAGATAAAAACGTCAGGGATTTATGCCCATTTTAATATATTTATTGCTTTTTTTTATCAGATACAAAACAAGAGATAAAGAGCATATTATGCGAAAAATGTTATAAAGTCAGCTTAGGCAATTTGTTAAGTCCTTATCTGCTCCCTAAACACATTTAATTGATAAGTTAGATAAAATCAATAACAATTGGCAACATGAATATAATGATTTAGGATTATTGGAGATCCAGCAGAATAAAGGAAGTGTGCTCTTGAATTTAATTCCAAGATTTCGAATATTTTTATTTTCATCATCAGGGACAGCTACAAAATTAATTTAGTTTACAATAACATCTAAGAGACTTTTTAAAGTATGATGGTACTTATATTTTATGAGGTTTGTTGCATCTAGATATTATGAAATATGAAAAATTGTGTATTTGCAATACTTAACTACATCTTCCAGCTACTTCTGTATAAGGCCTGTGGATTCCTTAAATTCTCGACGCTGATCTGTAGCTTGTTGTCTGAGCCGAAATACTGACCTCCAAAATGATCGTGAAAGGAGACAATCTTTAATGAGAATATTCGCCTTCATTTGTTCTGAATTGTGCCTTGAATTACAGCACGCACTTTTGGACACTTTGCGGGACAATCTATGGTTGCAGGCATGTTTACGTGCTCCCTGTGCATTTGAAACTGTCAAATGCGATATACAAATGTGATAGACGGACGTACTAGGGGCATTGCGCAACACATTTGCGCCAAGCTTTAACATATTTTCATTGTGGTGATGTTAATTTCATTACCAATCGGACCTTGAAAAACTTTTGAATTTTGAAAACTAAGAAGAATAAGAATGGTTTTTGAATTATATTCCTCATACAATAAAGTACTTTTTAGGTCCGCCAACGGATTAAAAAATTCTGTCACATTTTAATGGTTTATCATCCTTTATCAACCCTTTAGAATGCTATAATTGAACTCTACTTACTGTCGATTAATGCATTTAGTACACTCAATGTGTACCAAAATTGGTTTTTCTAAGTTCAAGTATAACTCAGATATTTATTTTTTTCGAAATGTGAAATCCCACTTTCAATGATTGTAACTTCACGGGGGTGCAACTTAATATAGAAGTAAGAATCACCTGGTATTTAACTATACGGGTTATCCTCAAAAGAAGAAGCTGTAAAATCTAGAGGACATTTTTTGTCGATTTGATGCAAATCACCTTATCAAATGCTTCCTAAGGGAGCTGGAGCTCTATAAAAATGACGCTCTAACCAACTGTTTACTTAAAATAACTTCAATATAGATTCCTGTTAAATAATGATTATTTTGTACATTTATTTCTTGAAATGTGCCCAATCAAATTACCGGAATACGATTTTTTCATTGTTGTCAGAAGCGTCTCGGTTGGATAGGTTATTGAATACCTTTATTCCTTTTTTGTCTCTGAAAACATCAAAATGTCGCAATTTTGACATATTTAATAAATTTTGACATTTTTCCAAAAACTGATCACCTGCAGCCTGTATGATAATTTAAAAGTTCATTTGTTAAACAATGGAAATGTATTTTTCTCGAAAATTATTCGTGGTAAAGACTATCATTTTATAGAAAAAAGATTAAAATTTTTTAAATATCTTGTCAAACTAGCGACATTTTAAGAAAAGAAGAATATCAATAAAAATATTCAGTACCTCATTCAAACGAACTGCTTAAGAGTGTAATTAAACAATTATGTTTACGCCATTTATCGGGCACAATTCAAGAAATAAATATACCGAATGTTGTCACTTAAAAAGAAACCAACATAAAATGATCTTTAGATTTGGCAGGTATTTTATGTGAAGTGACTTTCTGGACTCCCTGTAGAATTTGACTTTCCTTGCCTCTTATTAATTGGATATTTAATTAATAATGCAAACATTCTATAAAGATAATTTGTAAAATTATATGAGGTCCTAATGGTAATTAATTAATTTTAGAGTCACTGCAAGCAGGAATACACCGTCGTTTCTCTAATCTGTAACAAAGTAATAGAGCCGTTGCATAAAAAGCAATTTATTTTAGTTAAAAGCCGGGATTCTCAAGAGGTTCACACCCATGCCATGTCGTGTCCTGGACTGTGAAATACCGTTGACCTACTTTTAAGCAATTTCTTTTTTAACAAAAGGAGGTGGAATATATCAAGATATGGCCAGATTATGATCAGTGCAGAGTTTTATTCCTAAAACTGAAATATTATTCTCCTCTTTGTACTTATTACTTGTTTTTTAATTAATTTTTTATACAATATAGAAACATAACAAAAATAGGATAAATAATGATCCTAGTTAAATTACTTTTTTTCATCCAATCGACTTCTTTGTATTATTAAATCCCTAAATGATGATCATTTTTAGGTCTTCCAAATCGAGACATTCTGTTACGATTACCACAATTAGACGAAGGCGTAGTAACTAAAAATATTTGCACTATTCAGCTTTCACAAATCGGTTTCTTCACAAAAAACTTTGTATTTGCAAAAACTACCAAAGATAAAACATTGTATATTGTTATTATAGCATGCTTTAAATACTCGTATAGTCAGTCTGTTGCAACAAATCAAGTTCACGAAATTATTTCTACTAGCTGTAATACTTCTAATGTCACTGAGTATATTTTGGCAATTTCTACAATTTACTTAATAAAAAAGGATTTGGGGCATATTTATTTCTTTTAAAGTTAGTGGAAAATAAAAACTGCTGAACGTAATACGAGTAATTTGATTAGAGGTTTTTAATTATTACTATCAATAAATCATAATCAGAAACCGAATCTTAAAATTACCTGTTCTTTATTAATTACTATCTTCTTCATTTAATTATAAGTCCCTCTAGTTTTCCATTTACTTAACAAACTAGTATGTTTAATTTTTAAGGCATTTAAGAATTTCCAAGTTGGTTTAAATTTTTAATACAAGAAATTTACATTGTCAGGACGCGGATCGTTGGCGTTGAGGTAAAAGCCATAAGTGCACGTTGCATTATACAACTAATCGAACTAAGTTGATGTTATTGTAAGTACATCGAACTATCTTGGGAGAACTTCAGTGATTGACCGCATGCAGTAGACAAATCAATCAATACAAGGTGGTATTTACTGTCTTAGAAACAACTTTAAATCTCAAATGCCAATCAGTATTAAATTATAGCATCATTTATGGACAATGGCCATTAATAAAGAGTTTATCAAAGGTTAGATAATACATGTACAGTAATTAAAAAAATTTAAACATAAAAAAAATATTAAATTGAACATGATACATTGTGAACCCAGCCCATAGAACGTTAGCTATTTGCTTCTAAAGATCTAAAATTGCTACATTTCTGAAAGTTCATAACAAAATAAACGCTATCTGGATGTAACACTAAATTTTCTCATAATCTTTTTTTTTGTGCAAAATGGCCTTTGGCTTCGCTGGAGTTGGTACAAGATTGTAATCTTAAATGAAACCCCGCCTTTGCATAGTTTTACCTTCTGTAAAGTAGGGCAAAGTATACATTTCATTCCCCATAATCGGATTACATTTTTAAAAAGCAATATTAACGCCTTTTCCCTGTAGACACAACAATATTTATAATGCATTGCAAGTAAAGTCGGCATGAGGAAAGGGTTAAGAGATCCTTTAATCTTAAATCTTCAACATTCGAGATAAGCCTAATTACACCACTTTCCCATTTCGAAAATCGAGCAGTCTGACCCCTCTTCTATATTTCGTATCTTTGCCAATTAAGATCCGTATTTCCCCCGATTAGAAACTTAAAATGAATGGAGAGCTTGAGCATGAAAAATAAATGACCAAAGTCGAAGGCAGATAAATATTATTATCAAAACTTTTAGTTGGCGGAAACGCCAGTGATTGTCGGTGTTAAGTTACTCGCTTCTGCCCTCATACATTTAGATTCATCGACGTGCTCCTCTGGGATGGCCAAGGATAATGTAACCGCATGATTGCCAACAATTACTTAATTTTCAAGAGGTAATACGAGGTTTATACTGAAACTATTACAACATTTCCGACAAACACTGTCACTCTCTTATACTTCATGTTCGTCATCTTTAAGTATTTACTTTAATTTATAAAATATATCATTCTTGTTATTTGGACGCTTGTTTATATTTATTCGCTATACAGGTTCAGAAAGTACCTAAATGACCACAGACAAAATTACAAGCAGCAGTCGGCGATGTATCCCGAACTAGAGGTACGACCATGACTGCCGGTACGTTACTATCGAATTGACTGTAACGATGTTCCCACCTCGATTTATCCCTACTTCAAGATCAGTGCTGTTTTTAGAATTATTAAAATTATTACACAAACGATTAGTGGATTAGTTGTCTTTTGTTAGCTTTTGATAATTATAAATGAAAATGGTATGTGGATAAGAAAAATATTCTACCCTTCCATTTGTCAAAATTCGAACGGCGCTATTGCTTTGGAGTTCTCAAAAATTCCGGTCATAATTCAGATGCAGTGTCAAAGAAAATTTGCTGGGAAGTTTGCGAAAATAAATCACAAAGTTATTGAATTTTATTGTAGTTGGCGGTTTGGTACGAAATGCAGGATTTTTGCTAGAAGTAGTTTCGTATGATGCATTGTTTAATCTTAAAATCGACCCACACTTATTGGAGTCGCAGAAATTATTAAGAATTATCAAGTTTTCGTTTCTGAAATATTATTAAATACCCATTTCTGAGAGAAAATATATAAATAAAAAAAGCAAGTATTCTTTAAAACTTTATTAGACACTTTTTTGTTATTATTAGCATACTATACGTCTACTTTTAATTTTAAATGGCTGGAAAACGGTGCTATTTACGGAAACTTATCAGGAGTACTTTTTTACGTAGAATACGCCAAGCAATCTTAATTATGAAATTTCTTTTTTAATACTTGGGTATTTAAAAAAATATGACCTAATCAGTAGTAACTACCCTTAAAAACAACTCCTACATCAGAAGGAATAAAAATTAAGTATCTGTATGCAAAGCTTCTATGTCTAAAATTTGAAATTGTTTGCTCGAGTCATTTTCAAGATATTTAAAAAAAAAATTATGCAATTTAGGGGCCTGTATCTCCCTTATTATTGAGTTTTCGAAAAAAGTATATATAAAAAGGTACCTTTATTTTTAGGTGAACTCGACAATTTTGGACCACCCTGTACAACAAAAATGCAAAATTTAATTTTCCTTGGCACTCTAAATTCAAAATACGATTAAGATAAAAATCTGGTTTAGATAAAGAAGAATCTAAACTCTTGTAGAAGTCTATTTGAAAAAAATTTTCCTTTTAAAATATTTTTTACAATTTAGTTGTACGTTTTTGAAATAATTTAAAAATAATTAATAGAAAAATATAGCGATAAAGAATGATTTACGACTTAAAGGAATTATTACCATTTTTGACATTTTCAACAACTCTTAACAAAACATTAGTTTATAAAATATATACTTATGTTGTATATTTGAGACCAAGAAAATGTTATTTTAAGAAAAACCGTCTGACTTAAAAAAAATCAATATCTCCATAACAATACGTTGATTTTAGGTGAGCACTTTCTTTTCGAAAAATGTTAAAAATAGTTTTTTTGTATTGATGTCTTCAACTGGATTATTACCACTGAAATGGGTAACAAAATGTTATTTCTGTCTTTTAAGATTACTTCGATTGAACAAGAATAATAACAAACCCTCTACATCTTTTGTTCTATTTAAACCACTTGGACCCTTCCAATTTCGACAAAGTCAACATTAGTTATAAGTAAAGTGTTTCTGAATTACCGGCTCTACCAGCACTAAAAACCAAAAGTAATATGTAAGGCAACTCAAACAAAGGGTAGCGCTTATCCGTTTTGAAGGGTCCCTACACTCAATCATTAAGGATATAATATTACCTTAATCATCCTTAGAATTCGGGTCGGGATAAATCCGGAGTTATGGGTCAGCACCGACTATATCTGAAGTTATAACTTTGTTCGGAACTTGAACCCCTTCTATTTAGAAATTATGGTAGATATTAATACCGCAATGATATTTCTTGATGGTTACCCATTGTATCAATTATGAAATAAGAATTACCGAAATAAATAAAACCAGAAAACTCGCTACCGTAAACTCAATTACTGTAGTATCGATAAATAGTATACATTTTAACACGCGGCGTAATTGTTAATTGTTCTAAATGAACTCTAGAAATTAGAGTAATACACGGTCAAAAATCATGAAAAAATATTTTCGTACAACAATGACTTTAAGTCATTCAAGAAATAACATGGCGAACTGAGTTTTTAAATACTTTAATGAAAATAATTTTAAAAAAATACTAATATATAAATCTATACAATATTAAGAATATACCTTTCCAATGATGATTGATAATTTTTCACTTCACAACTTTTCACTTCTTAAACTGTTTTACGTACATGTACTGATAAGTAGTTGTTTAGGATAGAGGATGAAAAAAAAATTAACAAATTAGACAACGTTGTTAATTAATTACAATATAACTTTAGCGGTTTTCTTTCCTAGCCGGAAGCATAATTAAATTTTATGCCGGCTTCTGACTCTCGCGTAGAAACTTCGACGAGGAACTCAGATCCACACTTCCATCTATTTCGCGAGTACCTCTGCCATGACTGACACTCTTTCCTAGTCGCCCTTTTACTTAGGCACAAAGATCGCCTATGAAGCGAAGTTAGCTGTGACGAGATAAAATAATACGAAGCCGACCGAGCAACAAATCAACACATTCATGTCTCGCTCGACTTCGTGCTACTTCGCAGGAGTCAGAAGTCGGCTTTAGAGTGTGTGACTGCGATTAGAATAGTAGATTCTGTAACAAAGTTAGAATGAAAATAATTCGATACGAGTGGAACCAGGAGTATCGAATTTTGTTATTCTAACCAAGTAACAGACTGTGTTTCCTCCACGACCAAAAATTCACTCGTTTTTTCACTCATTATTTTGTTTAAATTAAAATTTGTTATTACAGCACCGCCATATTCATCTGCTATTGATAGTTATGATATTGTCGCATTCATGGCTATCGATATTACCTGAAAATGGAATATTAGAATGCCGCCATTTGCATGTGAGCATATAAAATTGACAGTTTTGACATCCATAGCTTTCGATATTGTTTAGAACAATTATGGAAAGTTATTCCATCACTTGTTATGGAATGAAAATACATGCAAAACACATAAGAGGCAAGCGTTTCGGAATGAATATTCTCTTTCAAGAGTGAGAATATTTGCATTATATTATTAAAAATTATTTTGGAATTAGCATATTCCACTAATAGTCGTGGAGAAAGTTCTTTACTTAATACTTAACGGCAAGCAACTGCATCTTTACGAAAAGGAACTTTAGCTAATATTTTCATTAGCTCATGCTGAAATCGTCGTTACATTCTGGAATGTTCTAGTAGAATATACGGGATAAAATAAAAAGGATTTTGGAGATTAACTGCCATAGATATTATAGTAAATATTTCAGCTGTTATAAATGTATAAGATAAAATAAATTTATCTTAAATTTCCACGAGATTCTTAAAAATTTTTAAATATTCTTATGACAATTATTTTACCTTTTGGAATCTTCAGGTAAAATTAAAGAATTTGATAGGTATAGCACAGAAAGACTTTATTTTGTATAATATATGTTCTTCCCAATAATATTCTTCGAAAACGTTTAGTTAATGTCATATATTTAGTACTGACAATCTAATAAAGGTAAACTTCCCGGATTTATTTGTTCATTTAGAACTATCCTCTAAAGATATGGTAGATCTCTCTTTATTTCAAATTATTACAAAAAATCAAGTACCTACTTTTTATGGACATATGAAATATTTCCGTTGTTCTGTTATGTGTAGGTTTGTGTTAAGTGACAATGAAATGTTTTGCGTAATATGAGCAATCTGATTGTTTTAATCTATAAGCTCGTAAGTGTTCACAATTTCAAAAATTTTAAGCGTCTGGCTAAATAAAGATATAGCGTTATAAACCGGACCTTATTCTTTACTTTATTACATATTACTGAAGATATTACTCGAGATAACTTTTGACAGTTTATTTTAAATGTTTCCAAAATATATAACAATTTGTATGTTTTGATTTTTTTGAAAGTCGGAGAATTCTAAGATAAATATATTTTATCTTTTACATTTATGATATTTATTGACTGTAATTTCAAGACAAAACTAAGTCGAGAAAGATACCTACCTATATTTAAAAAACAGAAAATTAGATTAACATTAGATATTTTCTCTTACTTTATATTAAGCAATTCGAGCTATTTATCATTTGTTTATATGTTTTTACAAAGTATAATTATTATAGAAAAATTGAATTGTATAAAAAACAAATAACTGGTTAAATTTGTGAAAAAGTACAAAACATTTTTTCGAATGTCTTATAAAAATTAATATATAAATGTATTATATTTTCTGGTAAAAAATTTAGAAAACCACTTGTCTTGACTTGAAAAGTCTTTTGTATGATTTCTCCAGTTGTATCTACGAATATCCATTATAGAGTTGTGAAAATGTAAATGTAATATGCCTGTATTTTAAATGCTTCTTAAAAGACACATATTGAAGCTATCAATATGGGAGAAATATAAAGACACGCGTAAAAAGAATCAATATTATCGCATTTGGCAGCGTCTTATTTCCGGGTAAATGGAGTATTTTAATGCATCGTATCTGCGAGAACATTTATGTGAAATGTGTTCTCCTCAATTTTCGGGGGATCCGGCGAACGTTCTGCGAACGTTCGTTAACAGAGGCAGCCGTGCATAATTCCTGCTCCTTTGCAATTGTGTCAGCCAAGAAGATTTTATCGTGTCTTGTAAACTTCGATTAATGCCGCAGTCTATTTTCGGATCTTACAATCGAAGTAAGCGAATTAAGGCCGCCAAATTGAATTCTGAGATGTGGCGTGATTTGCTTGTTGTATTATGTTAGAACGTTTGGTTGTGGTCGGGAAACAGCATAGCTGTAGAGAAAGATTAGGGACTTGATAAAGGCCTAGATGTGGATTTGGGTCTCGCTCAGGATTATTCCCAGTGTGTTCAGCGGTGGAGAAGACAAATATTTCAGGAAGGAGTCCAGTGAACCTTCCTTACTAAATTCTCCTATCTCAATGATATTCACTCAGTTAGAAATGATTAAACAATGTACTCCAATGTCAACTAACCGTCTCATACAATTCATTTAGTTTTCATACCTTATTAACTGGATTTGTTAGCAGATCGATCATAATTAAGTTTAGCACATTTCTGTAAAGCATTGCAGCAGCAGTACAGAAGACCTGAAGATGGTACGTGAAATCGTACCGAAACATTGTCATTTAAGTGGTTCAATCCAAAACAATGTGTAACAACACTAATCAAATCCCGGAACCTAATTATACATGCAACAGCCTTCCTAAAACAAAAACTATAAACATTTCATTATTTGGTCAAATATTAAATATGAAAAAACGAGAATTATAATTGGCAGGGCAGAAAAATATTTTTTTTTCAAATAACTTAACTTTTTTCCATATTGAATAATTCAGTCTGATTATCAAAATGTACTTTTTTAAGTATTAATGGCCATAAAAATCAAATAAACCATACCAACTTTGAACCATAAATTAAAACTGAATATATTCTGTCAAAATCGGTTGTAACACCAGAATAAAAAAAAGTTTTCCTTAATCCACATTGTCCGAGATAGAAATGTAGGCCCAGTTTTGCTGGTTTTACGAGAAAAATCAAGAAATATTAAGTACATGTGTAAGAACTTTTGGAAATAAGTTATGAAGTTACACGAAAACTATAGATTATTTATATTTCTGGAATTATTCTAATTTTTTTTTATAAAAGCTTCAAAGAAACTACATATGGCTCCATACAACGGATGTATGTTAGTTTCAAATTAATATATTTAAAGTTAAAAAATTATCACAATTTTGTTACTCAATAATAAACATTTTTAGGCCGTAATTTGCTTAATTAACATTCTTTTATTTGATATATTTACTTGAAAAAGTTTTTTCGTATTGTATTTGTCGGACCATCAACTTTACGAAAAGTCAGGAAATTTAGTGCAGTCCCGTCTAGTACAATTTTCAAAAAGAAAATCAAAAAGTAAGATCCTTCTTTTTCTTTTCGATGCGATATTTTATCAGTACAGTAAGTAACTTTTTTATTTTACATTTTTTTTGAGAACAAGTTGGTTCTAATCCGTAAGTAACTGTGTATTGACACAAAAAGAAAATCACTTCTTATTAGCATTTCTTTAAGTCTCGCCTGAATATATTTATGTACATTGAATTAACTAATACGAGTACAGGATCCTGTATTATAATTTTCATATTATATATATATATATATATATTTAAAAAATTTACTATTCAATGCAGGATCTGTGAATAATTTATACATAACCCTACCATTGATTCCGCGAAAAATCAACAGGAAATAAAACAGAAAAGAAACCTTTACCTATAATTTTTTTATTACTTTTTCCGAACTTTTAACAAATTTCCGAAAATAAGAATGAAAGGAAGTTCTTACCATAACTTGTTTGCCTTCCATAATACATTTTTAGCTATTACTCAGTTCAGTACTCCAACGATAAAATTTTCTATACTAAAAGTTTCATCCATTTTTTCCATATTTCCCCAAACCTAAACAAAGCAGGCTCCCATAGAACTAAATTCAAAAAGCAGCCAGTATTTGCAATATTGGACCAAACAGTACCCTTATAGCGTTAATAGAAACTCTGCTTCATCTCACCACTTTTATATTATTATTAAGGTAAAAGCTAAAATTGGACAAAATATGTACAGTATTGGCAAGAGGTAGGCAGTCATTCTCTCCAAATTTGGTAAAGCGATGGCCCTAAAATTGTATGCTGAAATCTAAATAATAACTATTAAGACTAAATAGTACATAAAATATTAAAACTTGACAAAATAATACTCCCGGTAAGAATTATATCGAGACTGACAGGAACCTTTAGAAATGTAGTAAACCTAAGACTGTAGTCTGTTTCCAGTATGTTCAATCTACCTGCTCACAATCTAATCAACCATGGATCTGTTTGAAGTTACGAATAACTAATACAGGTTTCTACATTGCAATAACAAACTTTTTCTGTATATGTTTTGTAAGTTTCGTCGTTGAATTCCAAAAAAATATTGTTATCTAATTTTGTAACAACTAATATTAGGCTTCAATACATTATCGAAGAAGATATCGAATGGTGCCATCCTCTATTTTACGTTAATAATCCGGAAATCCACTGTCCAGCCGGTTGGTATTACTGAAACAAATTAAAAGTATTTTACTTGAGAATAATCCAGTGAGCTGAATTATGGTTTCAATCAGGCCCGAGTGTTCAGTTGGCTGGTCTCAAATTACAAGCGATATCCATTCTGGGATTTCCAGATTATGTCCTGTATAGTCGCAGTAGGTGTAGTGGATGGTCACTACTGTTTTATTTTCTCTTCCAGGATACGGCGATTGTTTTTGTTATAATTCGCTTTTTTAGTTAAAGCTCTTGGCCATTAGGTACACTAGCACAGTTCATACATATTACAGCTACAAGGATTAGTTAAACTAAACCGAAAGGAAACATTTTAAATCAACGCTAAACTTATTTCAACATCAATTAATTAAAGTTGCCAAATATTGCACCTTAACCACAAGTAAGAAATACATGGTTTCAAATTTAATTTATATTTGATTCTCAGTTTTCATGAACAAAATATCTAGTCTAACAATTTAATCTAAATTTACCTAACCTGTAAAACTATTACCTAATGGTCATTGGCAATTAACTGAACAAATATATACTACTGCGTAGCTCTCGTGAAATAATGAATATTTTGTCAATATATCTTTACTTAAAGATCCCCGTTTACTAGATACTAGATATAATGGATATTCGTAGATACAACTGGAGAAATCATAAAAAAGACTTCAAGTGGTTTTCTAAATTTTTTACCAGAAAATACATACCTCACAAAAATGAAATCGAATATCGTCCATAATAAAAAATGTCATACTAGCCTTTTAAATTATTTCAATTAAAGGATTTAGAGAAATTTCTAAAAAAAAATATCTGGAAAACCGTTCATTTTAGTTTTATCAAAAGTTATTTTTTTATATATATAAGAAAAAGAATCCAAACAAAATACAAGACTTCTAATTGCGTCATTGGCGTAAAAAATAGGGGAGGATAAATGATCTCGAACCCCTACAGCACCCCAATGGAAAAAGTCTGTATTTTATGGCGAATTATTTCTATCTTAATATTATAATCGTGTCCCAAATTTGAAGTAAAACTTTCTTTGAGAAAAACTACATTAACAAAATGTTTAATATTTCACGAGTGCTATCTAATAATATAAGTTTGAATTTCGAATTTTAAAACACCCTGTATAAATATGCATTGGCATTCGGTAATATCTCAGTCCTTTTTGGTTTGGAACCAATTGGTACCATTCATAAAAAAATTGTGCTTTTCATGATAAATAATTAAGGCAAAAGTTAGTACTAAATATTTGGAAATCATTTAAAATATGTTTTTTAACTAAATTGGTATAGGGGCTAGTTCAAGGAAGGGTGTCAACCAATGGAAATTTACAAAAGAATAAATGCTATGTAACGTGGCTATATAGTTACTGTCATATTGCAGTAGTTCATTAGTCCAATAAATTTCAGCAGGGAGACAATCCATTAAAGATTTGGCTCCTTTCAGAGTTGAACGTCTTGCAGCATCAGAGTAAAATGTGAGACAGCTGGAAACTACGAGTACATTATGCTCAAATAGAGGCATCAAATGCCAAATATCAGCGATGGAACTCTTTAACTCTTTCAAAATATTGGCTGTTGCACAGTGGATTCCACGATAGCTTACTGATGAGAAGAAAATATGGGTTTTGCCTTATCATTATAATTTTTATCAAAAATTGTTTTCGGTGATAGTTTTGGTGTTATCACTACGAATCAGAAACCAAACGTCAGAGTATGCATCCTTAATCTAAGAAAGCCAAAAAATGTTGATCCCAACCTAGAAAAAGTAATGTTGACCGTATTTTCAATTACTAAGTTATACAGTTTTTGTACTTTATTGAACCCTTCATCGCTGTCAAAATAATTGACATATAAAAATATTTTTGCATTCTATTATTCTAATATCCTTATTATAATTTTGGAAGACATATATCTTTTAAATAATTTTTTTGGTAATATTTTTATCCAATTTCTTTATTATTATTATTATTATCATTATTATTTTTTGTTTAAAAAATACTTTACTAGCAAATATATTTAATGAATTATACACATACATTAACATTTATTTTATTGAATTTGTGATAATATAATCATTATATTTACAATTATTGTTGTTATATATAGCGGACATGTGTCAATAAATTTTCATGTACCAGAGCCCTCAGCCCCCAAAAAACGTACCATACCTCTCTCTTTGCTTTTCTCTTTTTCTAATGCTGGAAGTACGTACATATTTTCGCTAAACTCACCTACAGAGAAATACAAGCAAGTATGGATACCTGTTCGTTGTCACTATGCGTTTCTTTTTACCCCTGAGCTGGCAGTAGCGACAATTAACAACAGTGTAGTCAACTTTTGCGAGGAATGTGTTTTATAAAGGGCGTTCTTTTTCATTTGGCTCCCCTCATATTATATTAATAATTTCATACATACATAAAAATGTAAAAAGCCAGAGATAATGTTAATTGGAAAAGGTCTAGTTTAAAAAAGATTAAAGACTTTTAATTTAAAAGCAAAATATTATCATTTAAATAACACTCTATTCTTTCCTTGCTTCTTAACTCGCTAATTAAGTTAGAAACTAGGTTAGGATATAGCCAGCACAAAATGAATTAGCGAAAGTGCGCCGAAAATGAATAAAGTTATAAAGAAAATATTTTTACTTGTTCTTTGGAAAGCGATACTTGTCGGATTTTGAAGGCATAATTTATTGGATTAGTTTGTTTGTGTTGTAGCAAGGTTGAACAGTCCTAACACAATTTATTTTACCCCTTGTATCAATTATAACTTCAAGAGATATTACAAGGTAAAAGATGTTAAATGGAATTGAAAAATCATTAATTTTTTAATAGTGTTCAATTTTTATTTAATACGTCTCTACGTAGCACCATAATTAAAGTAGTTCTAGCATAGTACACTCAAAAATTAAAATCCGCTGCACCAAAATTCCTATAGATACTATCGAATATTTTTGGATAAGATAATCTGGATAATCACGCTTTAAATTGTAATTGTAACGCAAAATTCTCAAATATTAGTCATGTGTTACGTTCTGAAAAAAAAAAGCTTTGACGAAGTAGTACCATTAAAAATAGTGTGTAACCTTGGGTTACTAGTAAGCTAATAAGAATTGTATCCGAAAAAGAAAAAGCTTATAAACGAAATATTTAACAGCTGTGCATTCTATTAGCTACCATTAGCGAGAGTTTTCGTAGAGGAAAAAGTTGGGTTTCTCGTTTAAACGAACCTACTCACAAAAATTCTGCCTGTTAGTAATGCCTATTAAAAAGGATCCTGGTCTACAAAATATCTAAAAGAAAAACTAATAAGTTGTATAATTCAAACTTTGTGGTGTGAAATATTAACGTCTAAATGTATGTTCAGTATCTGCAAAGAAAAGTAGCATTTTGAATACACTATTTTGAGCAAAAACGGAAAAATAGAGGGCGGTTTCTTCCACTTATATATTTAGAGTTACGGCCTTTAAATTTTTCGTAAAAATATTTTAACATTAAACTATATGTTCTTCCAAATTCTGAGCTTTTTCAAGAAAAAAACATTGTCTTGATATTGGTTGCATAACTATTAGCAACCATGCAGCAGCAATCCACAAATACATTACAAACATTTGCCAAAACCTGGAAGACCGCGAACCACAACCAACGAAACTATTAGACAAAACATTGATATTTTTTAATGCAAATTGTAATTGTTTAATTAATAAAAATGGATGTTTTTTACTTAAATATTGGTCAAAATTAAACTTTTTTTTAGTAAAAACAGTATTTTTGTTGATCGTGTAAGGTAGAGAAACATTGTTCTTGTATTGATGTATTATTGACCAAAAATAATGTCAATATTATTAATCGTGCAGAGTCTGGATTAATGTTGATAGAAACTTTTTTTAAATTGGTTGACTAAACACTACTTTACAGCCTCTAAAGGTGTTTCTACAGATTCAGAGAGAATTTAAACTCTTTTAGGCAGAAATCTAACCGGAGAGGGCGCAATAATGTGTCTGCTTCATTAACCCCACTCTCTCGAACTGTGCTAGAGGTACGATCACAACTGCCGATACGTTACTATCGAATTTACTGGAATGATATTTCTACTTCCGATATGCATATATTATGATTTTTATAAGAATTGACACAGAGCAGGGATATTATACAATATGTCTCAGTAAGTTGGAACCATATGGGAAACTTTTTTATTATTAATTTTAGGAAAAAAAGTTATTCTTTATAAAAAGTTCTGCATAGTTTAAAACCAGAAATACAACCATCGGATTTAAAATTTGTTGAGCCGTATACAAGGTTTGTCGAAAAATATAAATTTTGCTCAGGAGTAAAGTACCTTTAAATTTGAAAATATCGAAAAATGTTACTAAAAAAAGTTGATCAGAATTAAAAATTACGTTTAAATATGCAAGTACATCCATTTAAATTAATAAAATTATTTTTAAAACGTATGTCTACAATAAAGCAAATTTAACTGTAGTGCACTTATTACGCGTTTTAATTGCAAAATTATTAAAAAACATCGAAAATCTAAAAGGTTACATGTGTTTCGTAATCACAAGAGATAAATGTTCATTCAAAATAGAAATATTAGTAAAAAATAAAATAATCTGAAGTTTTAATTTAAATGGATGTACTTGCATATTTAAACGTAATTTTTAATTCTGATCAACTTTTTTTAGTAACATTTTTCGATATTGTCAAATTTAAAGATACTTTACTCTTGAGCAAAATTTATATTTTTCGACAAACCTCGTATACCACTGAAAACATTTGATATTTGATGACTGTATTCTAGGTTTTAGATAAGGCAGAACTTTTTATGAAGAATAACTTTTTTTCCTAAAATTAATAATAAAAAAGTTTCCCATATGGTTCCAACTTAATGAGACATATTGTATGAAATCAATATACGGGGCCATCAACTTATATTCCGAAGTTTGATATCTCCGTTATCTTAAGAAATAGTCAAGCTTTATATTTTAAATTTATTTCGTAATAAGGTCACAGCATATCAAAGTTATCTTTTTTTTAATGGAATACCCCGTAAATTTTTACATTTTTATATACCTCTTGCCAAGCTAATTTCAATGTTGTATCACACTTGATATCTATTATGTTTAATAAAGGATTTACAGCTACCTGAAAATCACATTTTTTTAATTTAGATGTATGTAGCAGCCAAACCGTTGACAATCAATAAACACGGCTTGCATGTACTATGCTATGGCACTAAAAAATATTTGATTCTGAGTGATCAAATATTTGAAATCCCATCTGATTTTTAATCCTCTGTATCAAATATTTTTTTATGCCAAAAAAATGTGAAACATATTTTATGGAGAACTTAATTCTAAAATATTTATTTCTCTTGTTATTTTTCATCGATATTGAGTTTTTTGGAAATTTGAAACACGACTTCAAGGCCTATAACTTCCAAGGGTGCAACTTAATATAGAAGTAAGTTGCGTTAAAACCCCATAATTTACGTTCTCCTATATGGCTCTGCTCTACGTCGGGTCTTATACAAATTACCCTGTATAATCATAGTTATTATTATGGGTAAATAGACGGTATGAAGAACTAACTACAAATAACCAACATTCAAGTATATAAAGTGCCTATTAAACTGACATCAAACTAGTGTTACGCAACGTAACGTGGTAATTTGTTTATGTAAATCACATACATACAACTGTATTCTAATAGTTAATATGAATCAATTTTGCTCTTATACTATTACTTAAAATTTGTTCTCGGTGAGGGCTCAATTAATAATGATCACCATCAAACCATTAAATACCATGTATGAAGTTAAAAACTAATGACATGTATAACATCCACTGAAAGTACAAAATACGATCAATGCGTCTATATTTATTTCTTCAGAAAATGGCTCAATAGATCTAACGTAAATAAATTCCGTCACCCTCAGCGACGTGGTGGTGTCCATTCCAGAAAATATATGCATTTATTCCAAAAAAAAAAAGGAAAATACAAGTAGTCGTTCGAGTTTAAAAAATAACAAATGTGTGGGAATAATGCGAAGGACGCAATTTTATGCAACATTTGCATATTTATACGTATACGGCAAGGCCATATCTATGGAAATTCCTGTTTGATGTTTGTTGCGTTCTTTTTCGTATGCTCTAGTAACGCCCATTTAGTCGCTTTTATTGTCACTGTATATACTAGAATGTCCGATGAAATGACCCAAAGTTTGTAACATTTATGTACATCAGAGCTTTGTGGACATACGCAAAACCTTAAAATTTCTAGCTATCTTCTTTACTAAATAATGGCAACTCTATCCTCTTTAGGGACTAAATTATTTATTTTTTATATACGGTACTGCGTAATGTTTACAATATTTCTGTTGCCTGTTTTTGGAAAATGTTATTCTTAACTTTAATGCTTGAAGTTGGTAGTATCAACTCTTATATATTTTTAATTTCATTTGGAAACCATCTCTATAATTTTTCTGGAATAATTCGTTTAACAATTGGATGCCATCGACTTTCTAAAACGGCAAAAGAAATAAAGAAACCAACTAATTGAACAGCAAACTCTCTGTGTATAGCACACAAGTCACTTTAATTGTTAGTTAATTTAAAATACTAAAGCCATACAATTCCCGCTCTCAGATGAAAGAACAGCGAACTCCATTGACAAAAAATCCTTCAGAGAAATAGAAGGAAAAATCACGAAGTTTTTCAAAAGACGTTGTGGTGCTTCTCAACCGCCCTTTTAATTAAATATATTTCGGGTCTTAACAAAATTCATTTCAGAAAACTTGAGCCAGTAAAGACTGCAAGGCACACAAATTGCACTTTTCTAAGTCGGAAAAATTTATTTTATTACGGAAAATAAGCCAAACTAAGAGAGATATAAATTGGTGTACTAGTCCGAGTTATAGTCCGTTTAACAAAGGACAAACGACAAGAAAGTTAAAGTATTGGGTAAAACTTTTGTGGAGTTTGATATTTATTATATATTAGGAAGGAAGGCAGTCAAACACAGATGTAGGATATTTAAATCGTTTTATTGTAAAGTTCTTGAATGTAAGAAAGTTAGCACAAATGCTTCCTTTTCTTTTCTATAAAACGTTAATTAATAAAGTTTAAAAACTATCAAAAAAGAAACCAGTGATATCCAAGTCAGTTCAGAAAGAATCAAATGTAACATTCAAATTTTGACTACCACGAGAATTTATATATATATATATATATATATATATAAATTTTGTATGTATTAAATACTGATTGTGTTCACATTAATTACTTTCATCGATATTAAATCCGTATATTGCAGAATTATTTTTGATCCCAAAATATCTTATTACAGAAATATAAATATTTATTTCTTAAATTATATATTTATATATACCGTCCTTTCATTATTTTTAAATATTAAGTAGAAGTTAAAAAAAATCTTGTAACCTGAATGCGTCATATTTATTGCGGTTGTTTTTAATTTAGTCCTTCCATTTTTGTTGAGTTTAAACAAACACCCGTTTTATATTCTCTCTAGACGTTGTAAATAATAAATAACGCAGCGGTTGAGAGTTTATAAAATATTCTTTGTCAAAATTTTAGTTTCTAAAATCCTTTAAAATTTAATTCAAAAAATGGATGTCCGAAACTAAGAACTACATAATTATAAACATTAATACGGTTGTTCAAAACTAAAAATTTAACAAGGATAACGTCCAAATGAGAAATTAGTAAATATTTATGAAATATTTTTAGAATCACAGAAATCTTACTGTATCCATCAACTTCAAAAACACCATAAATAACCTTATTCGCAAACAAAAGGAGTTTTCTTGATACATATTACATCTTTATGGAGCTGAATGAAATATCAGTAATATATCTTATATACAGTGTATAACATTTATAAAAAAATCTCTAAACACCAATTTTAGACTATAACATGACATACTATAACGAAAAAATGTCATCCCTGTATTGAACCCCCTTTCAGTGACAGTTGTAACCCCACAGTACCACGACTTAATATTTCCAAATCGGTGGATAGGACGGCGAGGAACGATAGAATGGCCAGCACGGTCATCTGATATTAGGCTGTTAGACTTCTTCTTGTGGGGCTATATCAAAAGTATCTTATGCAAAACTAAACCTCTCAATTTAGCTGACTTAAGAGAGAACCATACCATCCAGGACAGCATCAATCTTTAAAAAAAAATTATTATAACTGATTAAATAATTACAAGATTGTTAAAAAATAATTGAAAGTCGAAATATTCACAAACTAAAAAGCTCGCTGCTCTATTTTTAATAGCATCATAAAAATTATATTAGACAGTTAAAATGGATGGCTAAATCAATAAAATGAAGAGCCAGGTTAATTTCCTAAAGCGTTTTGATATACCCTGTAGGCCAATATCCAGAGAGAATGTTTTTCGCAAACACAGCCAAGGCCTATTCCAAATTACATTGTCTTTTGGTGTTCGTTACTCGTAATTTACTTCGTAGATCGCTATCGATCAGATAGCCGTGGTTGTTTGCCCATTTGGGTTTCTCAATGGAGCGTTTCTATTCCAAAGTAACAGACATCTCTATTTCCGCTCGATTTGCTCAGCCGCTAGGAATTACGATAGAATTAACACTAAGGAAAATTATGTTTATTCAGAGTGGGACAAAAGTGTCCAAGTCGATGCAGTGCTTTTGATTCACCTACAATTTAGTTCCAGTTTCACGCAAAGTAAATTATAAATTGATGGAAACCTTAGAATAGTAGGTTTTGGTAACAAATCTGATAATAATTAAAAAAGGAATAGAAAACTATGTCCGTAAAAATTTAGAATGTTCATCTAGTTTATGTTCAAACTGCGCTGCTTAAATTGCCAAGAATTTTTTGTTTTCCTCATTTAACTTGATATAAGATTAAAAATGGATAAAATATAATAAGTACGGGGTCTTCTTGGAAATAGGCTATTTTCATAGGAATTCATAAGCTAAACTACATTTTCTTGAATTTGTGGTATCATGGTTGGCAAACGTAACTTAAAAAACTCTCTCAAATTTTATAAAAATAATGCCTTTTCCGTTAATTTTATTATCCAGAAATAAATTACAGATGAGAAATCAATATAAAAATGTAATAATTTTCTCTATACTAGATACATTTTTTAGGACATAGCGAGTTTTAGGCAAAGAATGTATTACGAAATGGAGCAAGAATTAGAAGGAGTGGACAATTCGAAAAATAAAAAGAGAATCAAATGGTTGGGACTAAATAGAGCTGAGTAATAACAGTACAAATGACACAATAGTAACCTGGAGGAAAACGGCGAAAAGATTTGAATAGCAAAGGAAATAGAAACTGGAAGAAAAAGGGCATGGATACAAAAATATAGAAGAAATTGAGAGTCAAACTGTGGTCAGGAAGAAGAGTATTGACCCTCGCCAATAAATGGGAAGTGCAAACCCTAATATACAAGGTATTCCAAAAAAACATGCAAATAATCTTAGCTGAATAGTACGTCCATAAATAAATAGGGTTTGTCCAATAAACTTAAGTCCCAGCGCTTCCCATTTTTGAGATACAGACGGTTAAAGTTTAAAATCCAAAAATGAATATTGCCTATAACTTCTACATCATTCTGTATTTTTGAATAAAAGTTTAATTAAATTAAGGGACTTTTTTTGGCGAAAATGCCCTTTTAATTTGTGCAGCCAGTGACGTACTGTTGGATTAAAGAACCTCTTTTCCCTTCCTAACTTGGACCCTACTAAATAAATTATAGTTTTAGATTTATTTTTACATTTCATAAAGTTTTCTGGGTAAACTATGTGCTCTTGTCATACTTCCAAAAAATGAGTATTTTTCAAGATATTAGCACTTAAAAAAGTGGTATCATCGAAATATGAAATGTAAAGCATGAACATAATAACCTATCAAAATATTATTGGCACTATTGTGTACGTCATATTTTTATAAACTATTTTTTTTATTCATGAAACAATTTTAAAAAATTTCCACCGAAACATACTAATGATAAACGTATGTAATGTAAAAAACTAATAATTAATATTCCACAGCAGTTCTATCCAAATATACGACATTTTTTAAACATTTAGAAGGAACAACTATAATTATACATAGTTTTTATAAAATATAAATCTACTATTTTGGTGAGAAAATGCCTTTTAAAATAAATTTTCGAGTATGAAAGTGACGTCTGAAGCCATTGATTTTATGATTATAAAATTTTAAACAATTCGAGAAACTAATGAAAACTAGTCGTGGAACTTTATTTATTTCCTTGTTCCTACTAAAAATCAGAAACTTAGCAATTATCGAGAACACTAAACTTATTAAGAAAATTTTATAATGAGTTCGATATACAGGTTCAAAAATATTTGTATACCTTCGCTAGATTCTGAAGAAGCGAGAAGGTATTACAATTTCCCCTCTAATATCTTATAATGGGCATATCTGAGGTGGCAAAACGATTCCAGTCAATTCAATCGTAAAGTACCGACACTCGTGATCATAATTCTAGCACTGCGGAGTTCGAGAGAGTACGGTTAACGGAGAAAACACATTATTGCCCGTTCTCTTGGTTAACTGAATATTATAATAGTCATATTATTTTACTTCTTTAGATATATGTTTAGGTTTACCAATTTTATTCCTGAAACTGTATATACATAACGGACATATTACCTATATATAAAAAAGAGATGGAAAGCAAGCAGTGGAGAAAGTCAAAAGCTAATTATTGTTATTTTGAGCAATCTTTAAACTAAGTTGATAATAATAAGTTCAGACAAGAAAACGAACAGCCTAAGTTACCTTTAAATATAAACTTAGCTTTATACATTAGTATAAGCGGTCATTAAAAATCTGTGCATAATTTGATTTATTAAAAATAAAGACACACTCATGTGAAAATAAAGATGAGAGATTTACATTTTTATATTTTATTTTTAAGAAAATTATAAATCAATAAACTTTATTCGTACAAAAGGGAAATCCAGCTATATTTTAGTTTTAAGTAAAGAGGTCAATTAAAATTTACTGACTGATAGAGCTTAGAGCTTAGAGTGAAGAACAAAGATTTTTTGGGAGATATATTTGGGAACAGGAAATATCGTAAATTATCCAGGTATCAAGCAACTAGCGAAAGGAAATTAAACCGGATATAATTCACTGTGGCAAGACACCGAACATTCTCGAATTGTTATTCTCAATTATCAGCAGAATTAAAGGCAGAAACGTTCAGCACAAAACTATGCTAAAAGGGGTAAAGAACAACATTGAGCTTGGAGTTAATTAAAATACTTCATCACTATAAAGTTTAATTTAATTCAATACAGATGGCAAACGAAATAGACGGTGTGTGCCCTGCTAATTGCTCCTATTAGCTGCACTATCAGCTTCGGCAACTACGAAATTTGCTTAATAAATTGCGGTATAATGGCCTAGGACAATTTGGTTGAAAGTGCCAAATATAAAATCTTATTGGTTTACAAATAATCCTACTAACCTGTGTCAAATAGTAATATAAATAGCTTATTTGGCATGAATTTTCGAATATTCATACTAAACATATGTTTGTTTATTCTGGTGAAGAATGGTTGTTAAAATCCACTGGTACATAAGTATGACAATTGTAAAAAAATCTAACTGATATTATTACGAGTAGTTTGTTACACTTCTAAGAACATTCTTCTATTTCATAACTTCTTTTGTTTCATGATGCCCCACTAATGTGAATGTTATAAATGATAAATAATTTTCTTGTTAGTAGATGGGATTTGATTTGAAAATTAAGATATTTTCTTATTTATGCCTCTTTTCTATGACATCCCTGTCTTTTAGGATTCTTACAACCATAAAATAAAATACATAAGTATAGTGTAACAGAAAATAGGTACATTATCCTATTATTAAAAAAATAAAATTAATAAAAGGTTCCAAATTATAAATAAAATATCATCGAGTCGTATTAAAAAATTAATAAATTTAGAATCTTTGTCGAAAGGGTGTTTCCGAATTAACAAAACATCATATTTTGACAGCTTTCTTTTCAGATATTGATTGCAAAGAGTCCATATCGTAAAAATGGTTAAAATTCATCATTAACTTAAATAAAAAGATTGAATTCTAATAGCTTGTGAACCTAACCTCATTATTTGTAAAAAAACGTGATAATCACTTAAAAATTTTACCTGCAATAGTTTTATATATTTATAAAGTGAAGTGAAGATTTTTTCCTTGAATTTTCACGATTACCAATTAGGAATTTCTTGGGAAAGGAAATTTGCAGCAGGCTGCATTTCAGAGAACACAAGACATTCCCCTTCGTAAGTGATTTATCCAATAATAAAGATAATTTTCCACTCGTAGTACTGCCAATAACGACAATTGTGCCTTTACCTTTTAAGTAAAAAGTTGCTTCCTCAGAGAAAACAATATTGATAAGAAAATTTCTGCATCACATTTTTCACGCAATATTTCGCAGAATTCCAATCTTGTATCGAAGTCATCTTCTTTGAATTTCTGAACTAGGTGAAACTTATAGGGGAAATAATTATTTTTTTGCAAAATTCTGTGAACAGAACTTTTACTGATTTCGTGTACCTAATACGCTTTTGATGAGGATTTTGAAGGTTCTTCAACAAATGACAGTAACACTTCTTCGGTTTTTTCTGGAGTTGTTACAGATATTTCCGTCTTCCAGTTTTCGGAAGATCTTTCACAGTTCACAGTTTTATTTATTTTAATTATAGAAGTTGCAAACATTTATATAAATCGACATTTGTCTTAGACTTAAAAAAATCAGCAAAGTGTGATAGTGCACTAAACTAATTTTCTTTAATGAAATTCACGTCAAGGATAGTCGCAGGATATTTAAATATTCTTTTTTAATTAAATATTTTTGTGAATTAATTTTAATTAACAAGATTTTAAATTCGTTTTATAAAATCTATATGATCATATTGTTGATTTACCAAAAAGGACCACACTGATATTTTGTGTATAATCTAAATTTCACTTCAAAATATAAAACTCTTAACCCTATACACATATACCACATATGTACTATCCGTTAAATATATCTGAATCCGCCAGATGCACAGTTACTTAAAGGAGGAGGGATACCACAAATTAGAAGCAGGTGAAGAATTTGTAGGACCAGAGTGATTTGTTCATTTATGTTACCATATCTTGTAAAATGTTCAAATTTTAAGTAACGGTAATTGTGTACAAACAATCTGAAGCAGATCAGTATTTATTTAATTTAATTAAAGGTCTTCAAAAATACAGATTTTAAAATTATTGTATCTTCAAAACTATTAATTTCCGAATACAAATATGATATATTTTAGTAATCGTTCGTTTGAAATTTGCAATCTAAAAAAATAAAATACAGGGTGAACCATTTAAAATAAGTGTCGATGACTTCGTTACTCACAAATGGCTTACCCTGTATTTTTCATTGTTACGTAAAAATACATTAAATTAATGAATTTATTCCATACTTTATCTACACGCTGTATAATTTCTCAGGCTTGTGTCCCTAAAGTTTTATTTTTCTGTTTTCTGGTCATTGTCAAGTCAACACTTCACTACTTTTGGTAACTTTCAACCCTCGATATTACAAAGTAAACAGCTCAAAGAATGTCACTGAAGTGTTCAATGTCACTACTTATTTTATTTCGGTTGCTGCGCACCCTGAACTCCCGGTTTCAGATATTCTTGACCTATAGGTCACCTTCTCAATTCTGTAATGGTAAAATAAATAAAAAAAATAGTTAGGGCGAGAGTTATAAGTAGTTGTTCAAAGAAAAATTTATAAGGAAGCTATTATTGATGTTCCAGGATTTGACAATATTATTAAATCTTCCAATTTTGTACATATTTGAAAAGTTGATTATAGTGTAAGTACAAATAAACCAACAACCGCGAACTAATTATACTTGATTAATTTGGTAATAAATTTTTCCCCGAATGTTTATTCCAGAATTCATTTTCCTAATGGAAATTATCGAGTTAAAAGAATGAAGTGCTTCATTAAAATTAATATACCGCGCTCCAATATAAAAAGCTGAAGGAATATTTAAACAGCACACTCAAAAACCTGAACATTTATTATTCTGGCAGTTGTCCGCAAGTTATAAAACTTTGAAACGATTTTTCATCATTTTTCTGTGCGCCAACTTCAGAATCTGAAATTGAGAGATATGGTAATATCCTCTGTGCCTGTCCATTATACCCCAGATCTGCACTACATCTTACTCTTTCTGATATAAAGTTCTCGGCCGAGCATCCTCTCTAAGAAAAAGTTGCTTTTGAGAATTCACCGGTAATGAAAATAAAATACAGATGTTAAATTTATGACGAGGAAGGAAATCTTTCTTTATAAAATAGAAAATTAAATTGCAAAATTACTTTAAATGTAACGGATCGAGCTTCAGTTCTATAGACTATTTTGTTAATTTAGATTATGTTAATATTAACATCGATAATGCAGTATTATTCAATATCATTTTAATTAAGCTGTATTCTTAAAATGCAAACGCTGCATAGTTAGTCAAAATTAAAAAAATGAAAGATTATGGTTATCATATAAAGCAAAATAATGTATCAAACAGTCAAAAACATATATCAAGATTACTAAAAAATACTCCTAAACTATATATAATATGTATACAGTATGGTCCAAATGAAAGGAATAAATTCACTCAATTGCTCCTCTTCGACCTATCCATTTGGGAAGACGTTGTCCAAGTAGTTTCTCACCAAAACAGCATAGTGCGGTGGCGCACCATCTTGCTACAGCCACAAATCATTTCTGTTTGGGAAGAACTGGTTTACTTCTGAGAGCAAGAAGTTTTGCACAAATTGTAAATATCGAGGACATGTTAAGGTTTCTTCGAAAAAGTATGGTCCTCTAATCCTATTATCTATTATTCCCGCCCAAACATTCACTTTCTCTGGGTATTGAGTACGATACTCCTGCATCCTCCGTGGATTTTCTGTAGCCCAATACCGGAAAGTCTGACGATTTACATGATCGTTTAGGAGAAATGTATCTTCATCAGAAATTAGATTGTTTTTTAAAAACTTCGGGTCTCTGTTATTTTTTCAATTAGAATTTCACAAAATTCAACTCGTCTATCAAAATCTTCTTCCATAAGTTCCTACCCTAAAATTTATATTATATGGATGCCTCTTCTTCTGTTTTAACGTTCAAAGAACTGTTTGATGGCCAACTTCATTGTCTAACGCTACTTGCCGTAAACTGGTACGGAGATTATCTTCAAAGCCTAACGGAACATCTAGTTTCTTGTTTTTAGATATTTGTTTTCTACTACCTTTAGGAAGTCTTTCATATGACCAGTTTCTTTAAATGTTTTCTCAATTTTGCTTACTGTTGACTATGTAATTGGTTCTCGGTTGGGCTATTTATTATTGAATAACGTACATACTTCTTTCTGCGTACGAGTACGCGTTTTATCTCCACAAACCATTATTATTAGAATTTCAATTCTTTCCGTTTCAGTTAGCTTCATGTTGATAAAAGAGTCAAAAAGGTTTTGATTTCGTGTACTACAAGATAATTAACCACTTTATGTTGAATATCAATAAAGGAATTTTGATAAGGTAACTATTTTTTTTAAAGAAAGGTAAAAATGTTTTCATTGTCAGTGACGACTTTTATCAAATTTATTTTTGGGTATCCATAAATTCATCATAACAATACTTAATAAATTAAGAAATCTGTTCAAATGTCATTAATACTACTTTTTGATATGGGTGAATTGATATTTAAAAGTCCTTTCAATGGATGTATTGTAAGACCCACTTTTCTATTTAAAAATTTTATTGATTGATTTTCTCCTAAAATCGCCGATTTATGAAATAATAAATTTATTCTTTTTGTTTGGACCATTCTGTATAATAATGTTGAAATACTTGTGATAAATTTTAATTTAACAGATTTTCTTAAGCTAAAACTCTATTTGAATATTTTGAAATATTCTATAAACGTTACCAAAGTTTATGAAGACTGCTTTTTTCACTCACATTATTTTTCTACTAGATATTATTTTACAAAAGACAAAGAACCATTTTTTTTCAAATTTTGATTTTAATTCTTGTTCTTTCGTAAGAGCAATAGAAACAGCACTGTCTAGAGATTTATAATTTTAAAATTTAACAAGTAAAGAAAGTTTTCTATTTAGGCTAATGACAAAACCGTGTAAAGATTTTTTAATACTTCGATTAGAGCTAGTTTTGCTTCCTTACTTTAACTAGAATCAAGTGAATTTATTACTTGTCTAGACGGATTTATTTCTAATTTCCACTGTGATAGTGCTCTTTATTGAGAATCAATGTCAATATGTGTATTTAATATAGGCCACTCAAAAAATTTTCTGTTAATAATTATTGCTCTTGCATTGTCTAGAAGTATAGTGAGAATTATAAAAAATAAAATATCCTTATGTTCTAATTTATTTAGTTTTGTTCTATGTCGCAATTTCCAGCAAATTCCTAGTATTTTGATTTTGTACCAATGAATTTTACTAACATTTTTTCAGCTATTTCAAGTGAAATAAACATTGTCATATATTTTTATTTTCTCCTAAATGTTCTTTAATTAAATCATTATAGCTAGGCACGAGAAGTTGAAAATATGTACACATTTTTTTTTAAATATAAATGGATTTTTTTGGCAATTTCAGAGAAAAATTTGGTTGATGGCGGTTTTGTTTGTTATGGAAGTTCAAGAAGTTCATGGATTCTTGTAGTAATAATCTTGTACTAGTAGTGGTGATTGTTGATGTTAATGTTGAGCAGCTCTTCAAAAATGGTAAAAGTTTATTATACACTATGATATAAATTCTACTTATACAAACAATATAGAAATAATTTGAAACAATTATGTTTCTAGAACTCAATAAACTGGCGACCATAACAAGAGTTAGAACCATTTATTTATTTTACTCAATACCAGATGAATTAGTCAAACGAGACTTACATGAATTTATTTGATAATTTGCCGCAATAAGTAGGTCTATTAAAATATTTTCTTGTAGTGCCGTCAAAGGAATTGGCTTATATAAAATATAAATAATTATTTACTCAATTATTATTTTAGTATTAAATTGGAGTGATCTGAAAGCATGTGTTTTATTTTTTATAACCATTATTTAGTAATGAATTAATTACTTATAAAACCTGATATTATTTCGAATATGTTATATGAATTATTGAATTACCCTGTATTTTTAAGGTACATCGACTTTATACATATTGTGTAATATTCCAGACTTGGTATTGATCACATAATTTTGTTTATAGAGTCTATTATGTTGAAAACGTTTTGCTTGCTCGCCCAATATTTACCTTCAGAGTAGGGTGTCCGCTGTACAACTTGAACTATCGATTTCAGCCAGGCTTATCTTAAGCTGATAAGATTACCACCAAGTCTGGCTAGACTCCCGCTAAGAGCCCTGATATGTTTCCGTATTGATAGGATTCTACCACTTGAGACACATTTTTTAACACCGAGTGATGACATTTTAAGGTTTGCGTTTAACATATTTATAAATTGATATCGAATTTTTAAGGCAAACCCATTTGTGAAAAAAATATCGTAGATAATGAAAATTAAATTTGTTGTAATGTAATTTTTAAGAAAATTTGAAACATATAAAATAAATAAATAATTGTTTCATTTACTTTTGAAATGTCAAAAATATGTCGTTTAAAATGCTAGTAGGCACACAATACATACAGAATATCCCAATTACTGGTATATAAAGAATGAGTCACAAAAATGAAGGACCTATTTTAACTTACCCTGTATGCACTTTAGAGATTCTGTCAAAAGATTATAAAATACAAAAAATGGAATAACAGTTGTTCAAAATACAACGATTTTAATAGAAAAGTGGTCATAACTTTTGAAACGTCCAGTACATTTCTAACAAACCTTATCTTCGGCGACTTAGAAAAGTCAGGAGAATTCAAATAAGTAATAAAAAATGTATCATTGTATTTAAAAAAATATATGTTTAGGTTGACCTGCAGCTACGGAACACTCTGTATAAGTCAAAATAATTTTATGTCAAAATGTCAAAAATAAATAGTTTCTTCGTTTATCAACTATTTTTATCTTTATTAATCTTCAGTCCTGATGCAGCTTTCAAGAAAAGCAGAGTTCAATTAATAGATAAAGTTTTAAATTATAAAACAATAGGAAAAAATCTATTAGATCTTTGCCCCTGGCTTGTGCCATTAAAGCTATAAAACACTTTATGGGCTAATTTAATGACCTTCGTTCATTAAAGCTTCTATTAAATTTTATGCCAAAATCAACATTAAAACGGTTATTAAGTTTATTCGATCATTAAGGAATAATTTTTGACCTCATGAATTTTATTTTAACGTCATTAAAACAATAATAAACGAAATTATGTAATTAAATTTTAGTCATTTCTAAATCGACTTAAAAAGATTATGTAATCATTTTACGAGTAAATTGCTTTCTGTGTAAATTATTGGGTGAATTTGAAGACGAATTAAAGCATCCATAATATATAATGACCGCAATTTTTCAGTGTATATTAATACACTACGCGTTTACACAGAAATACCTCTTAAAGAGATTTAGTTAATACCAATAAGTTTAAATTTTTCCAGAAATTTCCATTGTAGGTTTCAGTTCTTAAGAAATTAATACAATATTTTTTAATAACAGAAGAAAATCATGGGGAATTTTTTAAACGACAAAAAATATACATTATTCTATTTTCCAGGTATCGATCGCTTCCTTCTTAAATTTTACAAATAGAATCCAGGTTATTGGTGAAGTTAAATTAGATATATTCAATTATCCTGAATACCGTTGAATCTTTTAACAAAATTCTACCTCTAGTTATTTTCAAATTCCAATTAAGTATATCATTGTCCCTGTTGTTGATATCTGTTCACAATATTTTTTCTGCAAGAGGTAATATGCAGAATAATTAATTTTTTCACACCACTTACTCCGAATTCTTATTGTTCCCTTGATTAATGATTTATTTTTCACTGCCTTACAAGAGGCGACAGATTCAATTTTAATTATTGTACCTCGCTTACAAGAGGACAAAATAGAGTTTCCCAACGAGTAAACGAAGGGAATTTCTATGTAAACAAACATTTAATGTCTGTTTTAATTACAGGATACTACTAACAAAAGTCTTCTGATGTGTAAAACTCTACTGTAAAATTACTTCGTTAGTAGTTATCCGTCGCCACTCAAAATATTTGTTATTAATCGGTAAAGTGTGTCTCTAAATATCTCATTAATTGAACAAAGGAAAGGAAGAAGATATAAAAAATATGAGAGCTAGTGTTTAAAAATGTGTTCAGTTCAATATTGTACTTCTTTTGGGTGTTTAATATTTTTTTTTGGAAAATTTACAACTACCTTTAACGAAACTTGAATTACAAATTAAAGTGACTATGATTCGTGTCCCTCAAACTTGTCACTTAACGGGGTACACCACGAGGCGGAACGTATTGTTTGGAAACCACAAAAGATATTAAAAATTTCTTCCGGGGATATATGTAGTTCTGTGACAGCTATCTATAATTTAAAATTTGTTAGATATACAGAATTACAAAATGTCTCAAATTAGGCAGTAGTATACATTTATATATTTTTTTATTATTTAATAAATTGAAATATTAAATTTTTGAGCTCCAAACATACATAAATCATAATTTTTATTCACATATTACTAAATTACGAGCAATTAACTAATTATACATCTTATAGATATATATATATATATACAATATGTCCCCCTAAGTTGGAATCATATGGAAAACTTTTTTATTATTAATTTTAGGAAAAAAAGTTATTCTTCATAAAAAGTTCTGCATTATCTAAAGATTATAAGAAGAAAAAGGTTTAAGTGCTGCAGAATGAATAATTTTGTATAATTTGTATTTTCTTCCCGAACAGGAAGTGACTTGATTTCACATGATTTTAAATAATTTGGCTCTTACTTCAGACCAGTGCATACAAGGGAGAGGTGTTCAAAGAGATTTTAGGTATAAAATTTCAACTTTTTTGTTTTATTTTACAGTGAAAGTTTTAAAAGTTTACCTTTCATGCTTTTCCGTTATTTAGTCTGAAGTCTATCTTCATTGGATTATATATACAATATGTCCCCCTAAGTTGGAATCATATGGAAAACTTTTTTATTATTAATTTTAGGAAAAAAAGTTATTCTTCATAAAAAGTTCTGCATTATCTAAAACCTAGAATACAGTCATCAAATATCAAATTTTTTCAGTGGTATACGAGGTTTGTTAAAAAATATGAGTTTTACTCAAGAGTAAAGTACCCTTAAATTTGACAATATCGAAAAATGTTACTAAAAAAAGTTGATCAGAATTAAAAATTACGTTTAAATATGCAAGTACATCTAAATAACGGAAAAGCATGAAAGGTAAACTTTTAAAACTTTCACTGTAAAATAAAACAAAAAAGTTGAAATTTTATACCTAAAATCTCTTTGAACACCTCTCCCTTGTATGCACTGGTCTGAAGTAAGAGCCAAATTATTTAAAATCATGTGAAATCAAGTCACTTCCTGTTCGGGAAGAAAATACAAATTATACAAAATTATTCATTCTGCAGCACTTAAACCTTTTTCTTCTTATAATAGTTCGCCAGATTCATAATGTTGCATGCAAGTGTTATATGTACTAATGTTTGAAAACTTATTTAATCCTAGGTTATGTCTATTTTAGGTAATTGTTAAGAATATGTATACAGAGTGGACCAAAAGTCTGGAAACGGACAATTATCTCTTAAATTGTTAGTCCGAATTCTACAAAATTTGGGATACGGAGATTTCAGATTTGATATTTGCAATGTTGCTAGATTTGCCGTTTCTCTGATAGTATTAGTCACTTTTGTTTTTTAAATACATCACTCTGCATATTCAGTCCTTTTTGGAATCTTCTCGTCAATACGAGTTCACCTGATTCCTGCTTTTCTGGGTCTTCTCCTTTACATTCATGCAGTCAACATCCTCTCCGTCGGTGGCCATGGCATGTGTAACTAAACTAGTAGAAGAAAGAAATAGTAGATTCACTTATACTCTATTGCAAGTCTTTAAAATCCTTTGTATAGAATTAAACAGCTATATACAAAACGTTAACAAAAATAAGTTAGAGAATTTGGTTAAAGTGACCATCTGGGACCGTTGTTTGCCGCAATTTCATATCGAATTTATTCAACTGTACCCCGTTTATAAAGTAGTTAAGGTCGTTCATGCGCCAACCTACTTACACAAAGAGCTAAATATCTGATTTCACCGCCAGAGGTCGTCCCCGACCGACGCTAATTTCCACTTTAGCTAATTAGCACAGTACATTCGAGCGTCTGATAGTTAGAGGTTTTCATTTTATTCTAATTCAGTTTATCTGCGAGATACAGAGTTGGCTAATCTTGTGAATAATAGTGAGTGAATAGCATAAGTTCGCAAACAGGAAGCAAGAAACTGAAACTGCATTTGCCTTTATGGGAGATAAACATTAAAACCCTCTCTCCAGTTACGGTAAAAGGTTCCTGCACTCTATAAGCTTGTTCTTGGATCAATTGTGTTTAGTTAAGTTTCATTTGCATTGTTGCTCTACCCTGAAGTCTTTGCAATATCAGGAACTTTGGGTGTTTCACACCGGAATATTTCTATGCCAAGCACCTAAAGGATCCAAAACTACATTCGAAGAAAAATCTGGGAATAGTAGATGCACAAACAAGAAAAAAGACAAACATGAAGTTATTAAAGCTTACTTAAAAATATCTGTCGTGCAATTGAAATTATTTGCTAAAATAAATATCTAATTAATAAAATAAATAAGATTATTCATTATGTTGAAAACCACAAACTTTACTCATGATTAACATAAACAGAAAAAAGCAAAAAGAACGTAGTCCGTCAATTTCGATCAAACGTGAAAAAAACTGAACCTAACTATACTGTTGTTACTACAAAAAACATATACCATGTAAACAAAATGACAACTTTCGGTTTTAAAAATGACATTTTTATTTTTGAAGTAAAATACTGAGGGCAGTTAATTCCTAACTTGGTTTGTTTTAGGAAATAAAAATCTAGTGAGACCAACCTTTACATTAAATTAGGTATAAGTTGTATAAATACATAATACGATTTTATTTTATTTTTACTGTACATTTTTTCAGCGTTATTAAATATCCAGGATAAAATTGAAATGCCGGAAAAACGTGGTACAAATTGAGGTTTTTAATGAAATATCTAGCTCAGCTGGCCCAATCGCTTGGCTGATCCTGGTAAATCGGAACTGGAAGTGAATAAAGAAGGCATTCTAAGGGTGAAGAGATTTCCAACAGGAAGGAAATCGTCAGCTGAATCCGCATTTCAAAACACCAATCTAGTTTATAGTTATTTCTCAAAATATATGTATAAATTCAGCTGTATTCGAAAAGGATACATCTTTTCGATAGGATAGATCTATAATACGACTTCATACCCAATAGCTGTTATGCAAAATCAGATTCAAGCTTTGCCACAGATGTCATGAATATGGTTTAGTTTTTTCTTTTTTATGCGAATTTCTGAGCAAATATTGTTTCTAGAAAAATCGGTCTCCTTGTGTAATTTTATTTGAGCAGACGGTTCTAGGAAAATGATCATTTTTAACACGAGACGTTTTGATTTTATTGGAAAGATAACATAACATTTCGAAACGCATTTATTCCAAATTATTCTTTCTAATTTAGTTCTTTATTTCTGAATAAGTTTTTAACAAAAACTAACTTTTAACAATAAGGAAAATATCGATATTTTAATAAGAAATAAAATAAATTATTCGATTTGATTAACATTTTCCTGAATATAAATTCATTTCCATCCTAAGGTAATATGATCATTTCAGCTACTCATTATTTAAACCGTGAAAAATATTTTTTTAAATTTGAAATTAATTGTTATCCATTGTTTTGAATTAAATTTTAGCCTGTGCTTATTTTTACTTATTTCGTTTGTGTTCATATTTATAATATCATATAAATCTTGTATAAATTAATGGGTACCTCGTGACGGATTATGTCAAACAAGTTACTCTATAAACAAAGAAGAATACATTAGCATAGAAGCGAAGGAACGAGTCGGCGCCTTGGATGTAGCGGTAACCAGTTTCTCAGTGATAGTTGACGTTCTTGTCGATTATTACACTGGGTAATTGTTCCAAATATGTACAATAACAAGAATGAAATAGCAAAACGACACAAAACTTATCAATTATCCACATTTTATTCCCACAAATGCATTGGTTAAATTTAACTAACTGAACTTCTTCGAAAATTCTTTAGTTCAAGCACAAATATTAGCAAGTAATTTGAATTAAATTGAGACGTTGACGTTATTGTCGGCTATAACATGACAGCTGCAGTCATGCACTGTAATTTTCGAACCCCCTGAAATCCTGTAGGGTTCCTTTATAAGAGCATAAAAAAGTCAAAATAGCTTTTCCAAATTTTATGTAAAAAGAACTAGACTGCAAAGTATCCAAGAAAAAAATGGATAGCAATTATGGACTACCCAGGTACTAGGTCTAAAAGTTAGCAATCCGATCATCCATTAGATGCTTATCAGACTAATTCGAAGTTAAAAAGATGAATATTATGGGCTCGTTAAAAATGGAATAAACAACGGTTTTCCTACTTTTTCATATAAAAATGAGACCACTAAACGTTCAAGGTGAACCATTGGCCCTCCATTCCGTTACTATTTACCAATGATTGGATCTAAAAGTAAACAAATGAATTTAAAACTATCAATTTTAAAGATAAATGTTAAAATTAAATTATTGAAACAAAATATTAGGAAGATCAAAACGTACACATTTTAGTTTAAAATCGTATTCAATTGAGTCATATGCTATTTCTGATAAATCACAGAATTTTTATTACCTCGTATTTATAAGTACAAAATAAATCAACGAAATTAGTTTACCAGAGCCTGAAACTCTTAACAAAGTAATAAGAAAAATTGGTAGAAATTCAAAAGAAAGTTTATAACGACATTTCGGATAACCAAATACAGTTTTATTTCGAGCCAAAATCTAGACCAAATGTTAAAACTTCTTATAAGGACCTTCTTATTTGCAATTGAGAAATATTTAAGAAGTTGGTTTCTATAGTACCTTAAAAGTATATAGAGTAAAAGCTGCCCAAAAATAAACGAAGCTGGTGTCAAAACCCGTCGATAAATTGATTTGATGTGTTCTTCTCTTTTTTAAAACAAAAAATGTAATGTATCAACGCGGTGAACAAAAACCATATAAACTAGTGCATAAAAATTTAATTCTTATAATTCTGAAGAGGATAATTCTGTACGTGATCAACGTATCGCCTATACAACTAGTAAAAAAACCCAGCCTGCTGAAACATATTTTCACAGCTTTATGTTATAAAGATTCTTCAGTTACCTTAATAAATAAAGACGTAGCTGACCATCTCTTTTTATGTACAATTGATTAGTGATTTATCCATTTGCCATTAATTTTTTTTTGACGTAGAGATATCAAGAATTGCCAAAGGTGATAGAAACTTTTTGCCATCCTCAAACTTCCTCACATTTGCACTTTCATCTGTTCGACACCAAAGATTTCTTTCCTCAGATGCCGGTAAACCTCACAGTTGCTCAGGTAATGGAGGAAGGTCTCCTCCTCCCCTCCATATTTCTTTCATTTTGAGTCCTCCACTGCCCGAAACAAGGATAGGTGTCTTTGGAGATTGCAATGCTCAGTGAGGACTCCAACAATCAATCATAGTCGCTGTGTGGTTCTTTCCAGCAGCCACCTGGTCCTTGTTGGATCCGGTCCAGCGCTTGTCTGCTTGGCTTGTCTATATCTTCGACTCCTTTCCCAGGTCTTTCTTAACTCCTTTTGCGCCTACTTTTCAAGTAATGAAGAGGTTTGCGCTTTACTTATTCCTATTATTGGTTACAGTCCCCAGGGCTCGTTGCCGGCTCCGAGCCATGCTAGCTTATCGGCCTGTTCGTTCCCCACGATCCCTCTATGGGCCGAAACCCATAATAGTGTTACTTCTCTATTATTGCTTAGCTTGACTAGCGCCTCTACGCATTCCCGAACCAGAGCCATTCTGCTTCTGCGATAATAGACTCCCCTCAGAGGTCCGCCTTTGCTTCTAGTTCCTCTGCCGCCTTTAATAAAGCGAATACTTCATGTTGAAATACCGTGGAATGCTTGCCTAGAGCGTAACTTTGTTTCATTTCTAGGTCTTCTAGCAGTATTCCTGCTCCTGACTTTCCCCCTGTCCGAGAGCCATCTGTATAATACATCATACTCCCAGTGGGAATCCCAACCTTGCCGCTCCCCCATTCAATGTAGCTATCAGGTTGCTCCGCCTTAAGGGTTAGAAGGGGAAAATTCCCTGTCCACCTTCTTGGCGATTGCCGTTTGTTTTTCTCTATTTCCTCTCCAGCACCCGTTGTCTCTTATTCTTATGAACGCCGCCGTCGCTCTTATTATAATCGCGGAAGGCAAAAGCGACGTTCCAAGTAGAACATCTAGCGCTATCGAGGGGATTGTCCTCGTAGCTCCTGTTCTACCTAAGTTGGCTATCCTCTGGACGTGCGCCAGTTTGCAGGGAACCCACCTCAGTTCCACTGAGGGCTACCAGATCCGTACATGAGAGCCTCCTTACAGTTTTCAACGGTTTTTTTGGTGCTATTTGCTCATCTACAGCGCACTGTTCACAAAAACTTAAATGCTTAAAGAAAGTTATTTGGACTTTACATAAGCATGGTCAAATTTTTCATCAGAATAATTTATTTTTTATTAGTCCTTAAACATTGGCATTTTTAATGTCATTTGATTTAGAACGAAAAGTATATAGTAATTGATAGAATTGCTTATTTTTGATCCAATCACTGGTAGATCATAACGGTTCGGAGGACCAATATTTTGTCGTGGACGTTTTTTAATATTGCTTTTATATATAAAAATTGGACAAGATTCCTTTTTAATTCCACTAAATATTTTTAACTGCAAACACAAACAACTTATATATTCACTGTTGTGTGTTACATGGTTGTTAAATTAAGTACGTGGCCGTCTGGCTAATAATGCGATATCGTATGTACTATGTATTATTTCTCTACATTTTCCAATGTATATCTTATTAGTATCTTTGCACACCCTTTTAAGGATAAAAAAATCAACTTTAGGTAGTGAAGTAATCACGAAATTTTTTAGGGAGACAATCAGTTTGTGTAATTATGTAGGGTCCAATCACTAAAGAATATTTTTATTATCAAACAATTGTGCTGTTTTTATTAAGACATTTTAGGGATAGGTGATAATTCACCTAAAAATAAATATACTATTTTATATAAACTTTTTTCGAAAAGTGTTTTTTTTAATATTATGAAAATTAATTAGAAACAAAAAACAAATTCAAAACTTAAAAGCTATGCATAAAGATACTTAATTTTATGTTATTAGTTATTTCATCCCTTTAACTCCATCTGCTAATACAAAAAAGGAGCAGCGATATTAATAGATGATTTTCCAAAGAAAATAATTGGGAAAACTACCTAATTATTTTTTCAGTTAGTCACCATAAATAGATGATGGTGAGTGACGAATATATTCCGGGTTTTCAGCACGTATAAGTCCAATAGCAGTATCACTTATCGACGACAAATAGTACAAGCATCCTTTCTCCATACAAGCTCCGCCTAAGATTCTGAGGTTCATTTTTACTATGGTAAAATATTTTCTAGCCCGATTATTTATTTTGAACTAAAAATACTCTTAGCTTAATATTCTGTTTTTCTAAATGCTGTCTGCTTCTCGTTCCCAAGTCGTGTCCTTTATTTTTTGTCTTATTCCTTTTTCGTTTATTCTGGAGTACTATTAAAGAAATATAGTTCCTATTTTTTTCCTAAAATTTTTAATAGCCATTTTCTAATCTTCTTTTTGGTAATTTTTGTTTTATTATTTTAATATCAACTACTCACGTTTCCTAATTTCTGTAATCCCTTTTTGTACCCCTTTTGATTTATTTATTTGAGTTACAATTTCGACGCTATCTATATCTATATTATGTTTTTTTTTATTTGTTTTCGCATCTTTTAATCCAATTTTGTTTCTTTTTAACATTGTTTCTTAGTTTGGGACAAAACATTACTAAGAAAAGAGCTTATTCTATTTTCTTTATTAAAATACAAAGACAAGTTATTCTCTTGGAGTATAGTTACTAGAATACTTAAAATAATATGGTCTGGAATACTATACTATAGACTCTTTGTTTAAAAAATCTGTTTAATAAGCAACACAGTATAGTACAGAGAATTAATTAGACTTTTGGAGATTTATTAAAATGAAGACGGCAAAACAATAACTAATTTGAAGTTGGTATTTCTTAATTGAATTACTGAAGTTGTAGGTTGTAAATCTAACGAAGAATAATTATATGAGATATATATAAAATACATAATAGTGAAGTATCTCATCTGTTCGGGATTTAAAGAGAGAATTCCAATCGACTCAAAACTAATTTGTAGATTATTCTATTCACCAGACGGACTAGTTGGGGCTTTGATAAATCTCTTGCAATTGCTATATTTGTTAATTGGATCTCCTTGTGTTTAATTTGAGGGGCCTGTCAGAAATACGCGGGAATAATTAATTCTGAGCTGGTGATTGAAACGAGTCTTTGAGCAATTACTGTAGGTGGTGAACTTTTCATTAAGGGAATAACTTTGATCAAACCGGTTTTGAAAAAGCAACGTATTCGAAAATAATTTGCGAAATTATTGTTGGGGTGTAATTGAAGGTTTGTAGAGGCTTAATAAGTGCGTCAAGGATTTTAACGGGAAAAGGTTGACGTTATTAGATGTTGAATGTATTTTTAATATTTGGCATTAATTTTTATTTATAGATTTTTTTCAGTAATTATGGAACATCACTTCTTGTATTATATACATTTATATATATATATATATATATATATATACAACAACTTAGATATGCCTCTACTTTTAACTAGGAGGGAGCATTCTAACCATCCCATTTTTTCAAAAATCTGACCTTTTTGTGGTTCTCTTAAAAAGTTGAAATAAACTTATATGGACTTCTCCAGATATGATGTTTGGCAGTTTTTAGTCTGAAAAATTATTTATTATATAAAAAAAATAATAAAATAAATAAATAAATGTTGGGAAAACTGACTAACACCGCCTCTGTGCCTCTGTGCCTTCCAGCGAGGGTGTCCATTACTACTTCAACCATCGTCATAGAAAGACTTTTTTTAATATTTTAATTCATTTGTTGTGTTCATAGTGATTTTTGTAATAAAATTAATACAGTCCACAATCATTACATACAGTTTACTACACAAATATTGTCAATAATATAATTATGATAATAAACTCTTGATGATGTTTAGAAGTAAATCGAGACATATTTGAAACATATCGATGGATAATGAAATTTCAAAATAGGTAAATGTGTATTCGAATTGATGTTTATCCATATATAGGGACACGAAGTGTGATTGAAGAAAAAATAAAAAGCGTAGAAGAAGAGAGAATGTGGTCAATTTTTTCTATTTAACCTAAACGCTGGAAGAATAAAAATGAAACCAAAAAATAAAAAACCAAAAATATTTTTTTGCAAAATGTATAATGTTCTTTGTTTTGTTTTCAGGTAAGAGCTGCAGCTGACCAAAAAATGTTTTTTTCGGAATTTGTAAGTAGAAAATTGGAACCCATTTAAAATAATAGTATATAAGAAAATTATATTAGAAACAAACAAATAAGAGCAGAAAATAATTTCTATTGAGATAAAAATATATGATATAAATATTTTATAAAAAAACGAATAGTACTAAAACCTACTCCTGGCTTTTTAAGTATACAAACGTTGACTAAGATCTATCCAAATTATTTACGTAAAAATTAAATATAAAAAGATAAATTATATTTATCTGAATGTCAATCATATTACAAGGTTTTTTTTTAAATTATCAGTCTGAACAGGTTTCGTCAGTCTATGCGGTATTTTCGAAGACAAGCAAGATTGACAGATTTTGTCAAGTGTAAACAACTTCACATCACAAACATTTCAATCAACCACCAATAAGCAATACATACAATGTTCTACTTTTCTAAACAATTTTTGGTTATTATTATATAGGTATTTAGTCCGAAAGGTAATCTAAAATAATTGAACTTCCTGGGTTTAATTGTTCATTCAATACTGTAGATTGAGGATATTTTAAGTGTTTGTTTTATTTCATATTCCTGCAACAAATCAATTTTTTCTTGAAGTATTTCCACTGTTGTTTCCATTGTGTTATTAAGTGTAGGTTTGTGTTTAGTGTCAATGAGGTGTTTTGCGTAATGTGACTGATCTGACCAAGATAGATGCGTTACAATCCAGACAATTTAGTTTGTAAATACCCGATTTTTCATATTTATTAAGTTTAGGTTTTAACATTTAATAAAAATGAACATATATTATTAATAATATCTCATCTAGTGTCCCAACTGATTTTTAAAAGTTGTGCTTTTTTTTTTAATTGTATTTATTTAACGTCGGCCTATTTCTGCTACTGAGGCTAAACACCGACGCCGGGAGCACGCTACCCCTAACCGGAAATTTTGCCGAATCCTCAGGTATTCCAACCCGAGGTAGGGATCTTTAACGAGCCCAACATCAATGGACTCGGGACCGACAGCTTAATGTCTCCTCCGAAAGACGGCATATCTCCACTATACCTCGTGCTCATTGGTATAGTGCCTGCGAGCTGTGATATGCTACTAGTCGCTGCAGGCTGTACGGGCATACGGTCTTCGCTGGTGGTCACCCATCCAACTACTAACCGCGCTGGACACTGCTTAACTATAGTTATCGCATCACAGGCGTATCCACTATAGAGCTGGGCCCTTGCCCAAGTTGTGCTTTGTAATCTGAAAAATCTAATTGTTTAAGTTCGCTCTAAGATATTGTTGACGTTGAACCATATATTAGCAGGTAAAGGTTGACATGTTGGTAGCATACGAGTAGGTTTTCTGATTGTTATTGTTATATTGAAGAAGCGTAGTCTGTTTGTAAATTAAATATTTGATGCACTTGTACATAAAAACATTTTCTTAGAATTCGCAGTCAAAAATCTCAAAAAAATATGGTTAGAGATGATACGACATGGAAATGCATAGTAAATCTTTTGGTAGGCTGAGTTAATAATATGAGTTTATAAAATAATAATTTTATATAGTTTGATTCAATTCGAATGAAAAAATATTTTATTTATGCAAATGCTTATAAAAAGTAAACCGAATGATAAAATCAGTACACAGTATAAAATTTTAATTAAATTTAGTAAAACAAATTTTACACCTGTTTTTATAAAAAACAAAATGTTAATTCTACATCAAGAACAGGAGTAAATATTTTCCAATATAATGTTTCCAAATGGATCAAATAATGAATAATTAACTAGTTGAATTGCGATTTTACAAAAGTGAAGAGTAAATTGAAAATGTTACAACCAGCATTACAATCATTGAAATATGTATGATAAATGGAATACAAAGCTATTAGTGTTTTAAATATTATTTCAACAGAAATCAGATATGACATGTTTCATAAAACTTGATCATGGAACCATGGAAAATAGAAAATATATTACTTCCGAAGTAAATTATATAAAGTAATAATGCTAAGTGAAAAAACTTAAAGAAATGTAATCATTTACCAAAAAAATTGTAATCTATTGATTCTAGTTTCAAGTAATTATACAAAAGTTTAAAAATTGAGAAACATTAATATGCGGTGCTTAATTTGATTTGTTAGTTATTTTATCACATGTAAGATATGCATCGCTTCCAAATATTTTTTTTATTTTATTATTTTTTCAATATTTACTTAACAAAAATTTCCAGTTTATAACAGAAATAAATATTTAATAACTAATTAATACATATTTTCTTGAATTTAATCAGTGTCATTTTAGAATTTTGAAGAAGCTACATTGTTTTATCAAGTACAAAATTTCTCAACAAACATATTTCGAAGCTCAAAATATTGTAATAATTGGTATTCAAATTTCCTTAATGATCATGAGCAGACTCAATAAGCAGACAAGCAAACAACTACATTTCTATCCTTAACATGCACTTGGTGCATTTGATACATTTCAAACTAACATGAAACAATCCTCTTTTAGTTGTTTCTCCTTTGATGCAAATATGCTACCGGTGAATTTTATATGCATCTTAATATCTTCTGCAGTTACATTTAGAACAATGTGTTTCTTAACCCCAGCTGCGTCTCCACAAAGCCAACAGAGGGGTCTGCATGCTTTTTCGTTTATATGGTATAATTTTGGATTTTGGATTGTATGATTATTTTTTCTTTTGTTGACATACAATATATAAGTTTATCTTATACTGTTACTATAGTAAAACGTATGTATTTCGTGTAAACTTATCAATTTTAATATTATAAATGAAATACAGTTTTGTGTCTATTCATCATTCTAATGGACACAAATGAAACTTGCTTTTCAAGGTAAGAAGTAAAATTTTATCCTTTAGCAAAATATTTACTGAACACTGAAATACATGGCCCATTCATAAATAAAATGGATAGTGAGAAATTACAAAATGGGTATTTCTAACTAGGTGCCACAACAGCACTTATGACCAAAGAAACAATTATCTTGAAGAATTTTTGATGACAGGATAAGTAGTGACACTGAAATCCCATATCTCATCTAGGTTTTGCTAGTTTTTAAACATATGCGTTTTATATGGCCAAGCATAAAAAAATTTATATACACAACGCCAATTCATAAGCTGGAAGAACTCGGATAACAGAAACTGTTAAGAGATCAACAACCCACCGCAAATAATGGTGGATTGCGTACAAGAGCTGATTTATGTTTAGAAGTAAATGGACAATATTTTCGACAATTCTGTAGTTCTATGTTAATTTTTATTATATATATTCTACGTTTTTACAGCCCTGTATGCCGTTTGTCGCCTCCTTGCACCATTCGCTTCTGTTGTTGCAATCATATTCACTGAGGTTTCTGGTATAATTTTGTTTAAGATTTCCATGTTAACTGAATTATTTGTTTCTTTTTCGTTGCAGTATCATTTTGAGGTTGTAAATTTTGTTTACAATGAAAATATCAAGTAATAAATGTCATTCTGAGGAAGTGGCTATAGTACCAACCCAAAACATTTAATTTTCACTGCCTCGTCCAATTGGGAATTTTGACGATGGGATGAGGCGATCCGAGACAGACACTTAAAAATTAAGGATTTCAAAAATATACTTCAAATTTCTTACTTATTTGGAACTCCCAAAGATAAAAGTATTCAACCCGGCAATGTTATTAAGATGCCGGAGTTAATTAAAGCATCTGTATTTTGATATTACCTTTTAAGTCTTATTACTGTTAGTTACTCTCTTTGTGAATCCATCTGTTAAAACGTTAAGACCTCAAAAGGCAAATGGAGGAACTAGACAATGAAAATTCTTACTAATGAAAGGAATATCAATGTTTAGTTGCAAATCAAAATAAAAACAATAAGAATTTGTGGTTGAAATTGGATAATTAACACGATATAATTATTGTTTAAAGTAAAATAGTGGAGATTTTTCCAATATTTTTTTCGACATAACACTCGCTTAATAGTAACTTTATTACTAAGTTTAGTGATTTTAACATAAACATTTTTTTTTCTAATTGTTTTAATCTTAAGAGGATCCGAGCTAGAATGGAGAAAATTAAAAAAATATTTCTAAACTGATTTTTGTTCGTCTAAAAAAGGTGCGTATATCAATTTAGGCAGTTTTCTAAAATCATTAATAGTCCATAATTAAAATTAAATTATACTGAATTAATTAATAATCTGGGATACCATAAAGCGCTAGAAAGATTAGCAAAGAAGAAAAAGAAGATTAAATTGAGTAATCAGTTTTTAATAAAGCTAATATAAATTTTGTCTGTTGCTTCAAGTTTAAATCAATTTTATATAATATTGGGTGTAATAAATTTTTCATGAACTAAATTAATTCTTTTAATTTTCTAAATTACTATTTTGTTATTACTTCTGATTTTTATAGAATCAAGCAACAACAACAAATAATCAAGTCAAATAATTAAAATCATGAAAACCATGCCTTTTTTTGTGTGTTTTATAAAATTATAAGTTAGATATTTATAGAAAATAATAATTCTACCAATTCCAAATTTCCTTTCTTTTCACTACATATATCAATTAAAGAGTTCTATTAATCTCTTATGAAATCATTCTTGGACTTGAAATATTTCCAATAATCATTCCGCTTAAAGTTTTAAACCAATTCCCAGTTGAAATATTTCAAACTGCTTTGAAGCAGACCAATATTACTTTTCTCTTTATCGAATTTAAAATTAATTAGACACTTGATCCAACCATTGGAAACATTTCTAGCGAAGAGGATTATTTGATGGCCTTTTCTCGCCCTCCCAACATTTACCGATGTATTTTCCACAGAGATTGCAGTAGATTGGCAATTATTGTATTGGTAAAGTTATTGGCTTCATCGGCCAATGCTCTATCGACAATTTCCGAAAGTGTAAATAAATTTTGTCCTTATGAAATTAGTGTAACGCCTACTCGGATTTTATTCTGTTATATTTTCCCGCCCAAATCCAATAAAACGATGCCAAATTACGTTACTTTCGCTGTCTGGTTATTAGCTTTTAATATAGATTATAAAAATATGATGCCGAAGCCCGCAGATTCATAACGGGGGAATGTGAGCGGTAAATAGAAAAGTTATTAGGTAGTTCTTTGTTCAGACACTTTAAAGTTGATAAAGATGGGTAGTTAAAAGATAATTGAGCTTTTTAACGACCTAAGAAGTTACACTTCGCTATAGCATTATTAAAATATTACATCTTCTTAACATTGCTGCAAATTTGCTACTTCGTTAATAGTAAAAATAGGATGTAATTGGATATTCATACGGTCGTAATATAGTTTTTTCTTTGCGCAAGTAAAAGCCGTGTCTAAATAATTGCACACACCATTAATAATATCTTTGTAAACCCTGATAATTTATATTTCAAACATTATTTATTAATGTGCTTATTACAGCCCATTACCAAAGTAGTGCCGTTATAATTCTCTAATCCGTCCATCATAAGATAGCCGATTCTGCATAATCACATTTCTCCTACACCCTTTCTAAATATATCGCATCCGTTCCACTTAAGGAGCTTAAATCCTGAGTTTGATCAAACTGAATTTCAATCTTTGCACAACCTCCTTTGTCGCGTGAATGGATTCCATTGTGTTTCTTGAAGAGAATATGCCAGCCCATTTCGTGTCGCAGTTTGCGCGCTGATACAAGCTAATCAACTACAGTGGAATATACTGTTCTTGATGTTTAGAACCCGTTTAAGAAAAAAAAGGCCTGAAAAAACAGAATTTTTAAAAAGATAACCTTAAAATATCCGTTACAGTGTTTTCCAAAAAATAATGTTTTTTTGATACGAAAATACTCAATATGTACAGAATGAAACAGAAATTTAATAAATAAGGTCATAGGTAACCCAAGCAATACATTTGGTATCAGGAACAGATATTATAGAAACCGGAACTTTATAAAAGTAAATGCTTCAATCCTGTTACCTATTTTTAAACTTAAAAAGATTAATAACTTTATGGTGTTGAAAAAGTGTAGCAGTTACCTGTTTGCTATTTAAATTGAATACAACGAAGGTCCACCACCGTGAAGACATTTTTAATTTTAATGGAACTACTCCACCACTATTAAAATAGCTTTTAAAACTACTACTAATTACTTTAAAACGGCAAAGCTTTGAGGCAGTTACTAGTTTGTGGAACTAAATTGAGAATTACAAGATATGGTACTTTATAGTTCCAGATAGCGGTTCTAGCAACGTACCTGGAAATAAGCAAGGGAACTTAAAAGTATAGTAACTATAAGTAACATACATAGAAACCGGGTACCCCCCAGTAGAAGACTGTGTTCTTTTGAAAGTAGCCGCTTTTTTCACATGCCACCATATAGTGAATTATACTTAAATCGCTACCCTATGGTATCCTTATACTATTTAGTAACATCAAGTTTAACAAAATAGCTTCTAAATGAATTCGTCTGATTCATCTACTTTTTATAGAAAACTGAAAAAAAAACAGCAAACAACCAAGCGAAACTTAATTTATCTGTTAATTACATACAACAATAAGCCATCTAACAATAATAATTTAACCTACACCTACATGTCAATTGTTAATAGATAAAATCGATTTTTCAAATATCGATACTTTGATTAGGTATCGGACAAAAATATTGTTTGCTGGAGAATCCGTAATTGTTAAGTTGCATGACTATATTTTCTATCGTAATAGTTTGTAATTTTTTACATAAGTAATAGAACAAACTGAATAACACTGACAATATAATATCGATACCTAGAGTATCGATATTTTTAAGACTAATTTAAAGATATTTTCAGCAAATGGGATCTTGGTGGCGAGAAAAAGTCGTACTGCACTTTACCAGGATCTTTGTAGTAGCAAAGTAGAAACTGCTACCATACAGTTCCATTAGGATGGTTCCGATTATTATTTTATCGTAGCGAATACTTTAAAATACATAACGGTTGGAATTTGCCACCTTGTAGATGGCTAATACAACATAGAAGTAGCAAAAGGTACTTTGAGATACGTAGGTACCATTTTTGCCATTTAAAAAATTAAAATATTAAATCACACCATTATTTTTAAGTTCAAGAAGTGTTAATATAATGCTATTTCCGATAAACTAACAAAATAATCTTAATATACTTTCTGCTGCAATTATACATTTATACTAATATAAAAAAGATTTATATAAAAAAAAGACAATTTATTACATTTTAAATATTTTTTATTAAATATGTGTACATATTAAGGGCGCTTTTATTTTTTCAACCTAATTTTATAAAATTTACAATAAATTTTCATTTGTTTGTAAATTTTGCATCCGATATGAACAACACATGAATTATTTAGATATTATAATTTCTGGTTATACCGCCATATTAAGTATAAGTATTAAAAGAATGATGTTATGGAAACCTTAGTGACTGGAATAAAAAGTTAAGTTGAGATAAATAATATTCAGAAATATGAGAAAATATCGGAAGTGAACGCTACTACACGGGAACTACCCTGGAATGTTCCTACAACATAGCCGTGAGTTGTAGGGACTGTAGCCGGAACGTATCAAATACGACTTGGCTACGTGACATTTGTTCCCCACTTTGGTACCAGGAACGAATTTAATCCGTTCCTCTGACTTAGCAGCAACTAAAGCAAACCACTATGTAGTGAAATATTTAGCCGCTACCACGTAGCAGGTACATTGATTAAGAGGATATATCAAACAAGGGTATAAAACTAAAATAAATTAAAAAGCGATGAGAAAAAAGATTTAAAAAATTTAGCGAAAATATAAGCGAGAATTCTAGGAGGGTTTAGGGAGCAAAGAAAAATCGCGTCGGAGGAAAGATAATTAAGATATCAAGAGAATTGTAGGGAACGTGATAGAGATACTTATTATCAGATAACTGAGAAAAAAGATAAAAAAAGAATATTTCTCAATTCAGAGAAAGTTCTTAATTAGATCAGAATAAAGAGCTTATTGGTAATTGTCGAAGAACAGAACAAAAACATAGTAAAAAATTAAAAAAAAAACTTGTACCAAATAAAATATGCCTAAATTTTAGGATATCACATGAAGAAGAAATTGGAAAGGGTAGAATAACAAAAATAAAAAGGTTATTTTACAGATACAGAGAGAAGTAAAAGTATAAATGTATAAGTTAGAAGCAGAAGTCATAAGAAAGAAATATTTAAGAGAAATAAAAAATAAAACCGGTTTTGACGAATTTAAAAATTTAAGTTTTGATTCACGATGGTTTGGATATTCAAAATCAGACTAGCAAAAAATATCTTAGAAGCACGATTACAAGGGGCAGACCAATAAAAATACATAAAGAAAAAGAAATAGAAAGAAAAAGAGATTATTGTTATGTAATGGGTTGTTTTCCTGAATAATAAATATGACAAATCTCTTAATATTATCTCAAGGGCGTTTTAACTCATTACGTAACTTGGTTAATGAAAATTAAAGAGGCTGAAGGAAAGAATAACAATTTATTTATCTAAAGAATACAACTAATATAAAATATAAGGGCAACTTACACCTATAAATAACTAATAATACATTTAATCCCATTAATAGGCACAATCTACTTCTCGATCATCCGAGAACCCAAACCTGCAGATCGCTTTTTATTTTTCTAACCAAGAAGTTCCCAATGTTTATTATTTTGATTTAACATTCATCGGCCGCCTTGTCCCTTCACTCTCGCTCACATAATGTTAAATAAATTGTAAATATTTTAATTTTTTAATTTGGAAAATTTTAAATAAACAATAAGTTTTATGTACAGGGCAATATTTAACTAAATACCTGTATGTACTATCGTATCAATATAGTTGAAATTAGAAGAGTGTGTAGCAGTACACAGAAGAGATAATTAAACTCCGTTAAGTTGCTTTCAACCATGAGGACAGATAGGCAGCATGGTTTAAGTAAGCAAACAGTTATACAAAAAAAAAGAAGAAATTCTAACGTATGTGCAAAAAGGCTATCCAGAAGTATTGACCACATTGTTTTGAGCTGCAAATCTTATTCGAACTATTAAGTATAAACGTTGACAAATCTGTGGAAATTACTGCCAACCTAAAATTCAATCTAACTTTCCCGTTACAAATGACAAATTGAATTTGTGTAAATATCTCGATCCGGACTAAAGTTTCCTTTATAATAGAACAGACTTTTTTGTGATACTCGAGAGAATACTGCCTTTTTGAAAAATTAGCGAATTACGCTTTACTTGAAGTGATCTAAAATACGATTGTATTCCTTAAGAAAATCTACATCTTATTAGCGAAAGATTATTTATCCCAATAGATACCATTACCGACAAACAAATTGCTTTTTAAAATGTTTACATTAACTAACAGAAAGATATTACATATTCTATTTTTTCGTGATCTTGCATACCCAACAACATCAATAATTTATAAGTGAACTTTCAGAAGTTTATAAATAGAGCATTTCTCTTTAATAATTGACAATGCTTTCGGCATGCGTCGTTTGTTCTAATTACGTTAGATTCCCCAAGATAGAATTAGTTAACTTGGGTATAAGCAGCGGAGTTTCGATTCCTGATTTCTACTACAAGTTTGGGACTTTGAGTAAAACTATGTGATTATATCATTTTAATTGAATATGTTCGCCTTGTAAATGAATACGTTCATCGGAGCATATTCACTAAAGGGATTTGTTTGAAATCTCCTAGCTAATTAATTAAGAAAATAGCAAAAGAGTTATACAATTTAAAAATATACAAATTCGTAAGGCTGGTATGTACCTCGATAAAAAATAGTCAAAATTCATGAAGAATTGGAAAGTCGAATAAAAAAAATTAACAAATATACATGAAATAAGATTTACGGGGTCAGAAATAGTATTTCAGTTATCAATTAATGCGAGCAATATGAAGAAGCGAAAGTTAACTACAATTTCTTCTCTTATATCTTGAGATATCGAGGTCGGAACAGTTAATTCAATAATAATTAGGTCCAAACAATCCACTAGCTACTATTGTAAATGTTTCAGCATTTTATTACTTGTAAATGTTTCTTACTCGTAACTGTCAAAAAAATGTATTTTAGGAAAACGAGTATTTTATGCTTTTACCTAGCCTAAAAACACCCATTTTTAAAAAAGAAAGTGTTTATAAAGCCAATGTATACAAGTACACCTCACACTCACCCTTTTAAAAAAATTTCAGTTACATAAATGTCGGGCTTACTATATTTTTCAGAAACTTTTTTATCTCTTGGGCGTATAACGGTGTTATATCTATTGCTTTTTTTTCGTCACTACTTGATTGAATTTTTATGAACTTATCTCTACGAATTTCAATCAAGCACCTCTTGCTTCGCAGCTAGAGCAGCCGAGTTCAGTTTTTGATTTTACCATCGGAGATTATTGAAACAATGAAACTTTTCAACCGCACCCCTACGATGCAAATTTTTCTGCCTCCGCAGACTCGATCAGTTCTCGTTTCAAAACAATTTATAATTTAGATTGAAAATAAGAAGAGGAAAAGTTTATTATAGCGAGAAAATGAATAGAACCAGAGAAAACTCTTGTAATCTTCATTCGAGTTAGTTTGCAGTTTATATAAATTGTTTTTTGTGTATCAAATAAAGATACTTTAAAGTTGAAACTTTGTCCAGAATAAAATACACAGTCTGTTCCATATTGGAAGTGAAGTCTATATAGATTATCCCACCTAATTTGATTTAATTATCAATATTTTTGAACGTAGTAATTTATAATATAATTAAATAAACACACCGAAGTTGTATATTTGAAATATCTGTAATTTAATAACTGCGCAATTTTATTTAACCCGTTCTAAGACCAAAGATTTTTTTTATTTAAAAAGGTGTCTCGGCTGCTAGGGACATTACCACGTAACATTAAAAAATTACAGTAACAACTAACACTTTACATTAGTAACTACATTTTCTACTGGTCCCTTAATAGTTTGTCAGATTTCACTGTAGGTTTGTGGTTTCTTAAGACATTTTTTGACATTCGAAAATTCTTCCGTATGACAGTCGATTGAAGATATTGATTTAAAAGTCTGAAGAATGGCAAATATGAGGTAAGTTGTATAAATGAGTGGATGTGGGAAGGATTACAGAACAACCAACGTCGGATTTGAATATTAGTGAGAAGAAGGACTGTTTTAGAATGGACGATGGTATGTTTTCTTAAATTGTTGAGTGATATGTCTATTAATGGTGAAATTTTGGCTATGGATGAAGATCGGAGTTTGGCAACGAGATAGTCTTTGAGAAGATGACGTTATCTTATTTGGTGTCTGGAAATACTGAATTGTTGGGATTAGCCGCACTGCTGGAAGCATAAGACAAGAGAAGATGTAGAGATCTTGAGCTTCACAGTTTAGGCTTTCAGCTGGACTTGATCTGAAGGCTCCAAGACAAAATCGTAGAAGACTGTTTTGTTAAAAAAGTCAATACTTTCCAAATTACTACTTTGGTTATTGTCTGATAAGTCCATTTGCAAATTCTCGTCTCCAAGAATTATTATAGCCTTTCGGTTTTTTACTTTTCAATATGTCGCTCAGATATTTTATTGGTTTTTCAATATCTGTGTCTTTTCAGTGTTAATAGATCCGCTCCTGACTTTCTTTCTCTCACACCATTGCTAAAACGTCTACAAACTTGTTCATATTTAATTTGTGAAATTAATAATGAAATTGCTTTTGTTGCACAATCTCTAATATCTGATGCAAGACTTTTAGATTCAGACTCGCTCATATTATTGCATTGTTTAGAAACTTCAAAATATTTGACGTTGTTTGAAACTGTCAGGTTACCATATCAACAAATAACTGCTATTACAGAATCGATGCGTTGATTTTCTTGGCAGTGGTAGATAAAATGTATTTTATTGCGTGTGATAAGGACTATTAACATATTCATACTGTTGCCGACTTGGGCTAACGCTCTCGTTTTGCAACTACCACATTTGTATGTTAAGAATGCCGTTATCTCACTAATAAAATAAATAGCTATTATCGCATATCACAACGTTTTCAAAAATTACTGTGCTATGTGTTACTTTTGCTTGTTAATAAGAAATAAACCTTTTCTCTAATGGATGACAAAGCTTACTACATGTTTAGTAACAATATAAGCGTACCCGGTTAGGAAGGCTAAAGTAAAACAGAATAAATTGTAACTAGTCACAACATCCTGTAACTGAAATGTAGCCGAGTAATATAACAACGTCTTGAAATGCAAGACATGGCGTTTTATGTTGTTTATTACTTCGGCGTTGAAAATTAAATGCAACCATTTAAAATATCTTCCACTTCGGCTTAATTAAAACGAAACCAAACTCATAAATTCTTATTTGTACAATTCCCTCCTAATTGTGAGAAAGCTAAGAATCCAGCCAGAAACATTTGGAATGACTCTGATAAATTAAAATAAATACTTTTTTAGTCAAATGAATTGGTGAAGGGTTTGCTGAATTAACTCGAAAATTTGTTGACTACATTTCGGAGAGAATAAATTTTACTGTTTGCTAAATTATTTTCTTATGTCTTTCCACCGTTTTACTTAATCCAAACTAGGAAACTTTTGAACTTTAAAGCTTTGATTGGATAGAATGTTGTATTACAACTTTCATTCCACTTCTATAGGTAATTTCTAAGGTAAGGGTTTAAAAGCCCGACCAAAAATTTTCAAAAAGTGCTTCTGATTATATATGTGCTATAAACAGTATTTTAGATGTAATTAGAAATATTGAAGGAACGACGCGTTTTCCTACGAACGTATAAAATTGTGTATTTCTATAGTTACAGATAGAAATACTCTCGAGTTGCAACTAGCATTTTACATGTTAGTAGAATTAACACGAATCTTTTCAATATATCCACGACTCCCATTTTCTGTAACATTTGAGGGATCGGTTTGGTTTCTCCCATTTTCCAGAGTTAGTTTTAAACGACCCAATAAAGCGATTTAGCACTTCCTAACACCCATTTATAAAAGGTATACATAAAAATTGTAATAGTCCAAATGAGTGATAAAAATTAATACTTAAAAAAATTCTGTCTCATATTAAACAAACCCATTATTAAATATTTATAAACATTATATTACTCGTATTTCTAAGTACGTATTATAAGTTTTAAATATAAAATAGTATTTTTGCATTTAGGCAATTGTACGTGAATGATAACTTGAAGGTGCTATAAAAAGAATATTTTGAGGTAAAATAATGGTTCTAAGTACAGGACATTTTAAATACTATTTACAATAAACATTGAAAATTTTCAACTAAATATAAGTGAGAATATGTGTGGTTCAATAAAAAAAAACATAAAAAAATGACAAAACATGACTATGAAATAACATTATGTAAAAATTAGAAATTTTTATGTAACATAGGACATATCTAGTTGAAGATGCAAAAAAGGAACAATATACAATACATTTGAAAACAGGAAAAAAAAGAGCTGTAGCAGGGTACATAAAAAAATATCAAATTTAGGGTTGTAAACATGTCACGTTTTTATTTGACAGAATATCTATCCCTAATGTAGTCTGATTGATTTTAACCATTGAAGCAGTATCATTGAAAAAATTTTGAAAACACTACTGGAAATCCCTGCATGCTAATTTGATATTTGTCTCCCATAAGGAAACATCACTTAATTGCTGGAGAGTTTTGTCAAAATTGTCGAACAATTGTAAATGGTGTCCAGTTCAATGAAAACATTTTTGGATGTGTGGTTTAATATCAATAAATTATACCAAGGTGCCCTAAAACAACAGATATAAATTTATATATATATATATATATATATATATATATTCTTCCTCCTAAATTTATGAAATGTTCCAGTGTTATTAGAAGACAATTTTAGGTTAGAACTTGATTTAGCATATATTATTAATAAATAAAATCGTTTCAAGACTTTGCCTTGTTTGCTATTGACAAATAAATATTTCCCTGTTGCTAGTATTAACAGCCAATAACGAAGAGTTATATTTTAAAATTTAGAAACAAATAATTTATTTTTCTTGTCCCAAAAGTGTTTTATATAAATGTATTGCATGTATTTTTGCCTTTACTGTTACTACAAGGTATGGAAATATTTTATACTTTAATTTCTTTAGTTAATATTTAATTTTTTGTGTGTGGCATCAACCTTTTAGAATGGATTCACATTTTACACTTACATCACAGATAACCAAGAGTGGAAGGAAATGTGCAACCAAAGAGCCTTAATTTTTATTTTCAGGAAGTATATGTTTTCATTATTAAAAAAATTGGAACACCAGTTAAATATATCCATTTGTCGAAAATCAATACAAATAGTATATTATAAAAATACATTAAAATATGGACTGCTTCCATATATTACAAAATATTCAACAAATAACTAAATGTATTTTATTTCCAGCTTAATCACAAATATGCTCAATTTAGGCACAAAATACTTCAATTACGACATTTTTTAAACATATTTCTTAGATGTGATATATCTTTATCTTATTTATAAAGAGCACTCACTATCTCACTTACACTTAATATTGGGGATTTTTAATAAGTTTCGCCAGTATATATAATATTTAATATTTAGTGTACAAGACGATTGCTAAAAAATTAAATATTTTTTATTTGATATTACAGCAGGCAGATTTTAAATATGTTAGTAGTGTTTACTACAGTTAAGCGGTATGCCGAATACTTAATACATTTTTATATAGAAGATAATGCATTTATCTAATGTTCTACCTAATTTAACGAATAAGTTTAATGAATTTTCTAAAAGATACTGATTGAAAATGTTTCCTTAATTTGTGTATTATACATGGTTGGGATAAAATATGGAACCAAGTAAATCTCTTTAAAACGAAAAGCGCGATATTTATGAAATTTTGCAAGTAAGTGCAATAGGGCAAAATACAGCTGATGTACATTTTTTTGTTAATAATATACTTCTGGTTTAACCGAAAATACCCTCAACTTTTTTAATTTAAATGGGACACCCTGTATATTTTGCAGATTTTGAAAGATCTTATTATTTCGAATTCGTGCATACTAGGTTTAGTATAAAAAATCTGTAAAAACGAGAAATACAGCACTTTAATAAACCGCTTTTAAGGTTTTATACATTAGAGTAAAATTCCATTTAGATAAACAAATTGATATTGTTTGTATTAAGAGTAAGAAATAAATGAGTACTAACTAGTAGGTAACCGTTGCCAAACTGTCAAATTGTAATTTATGGAAATAAATTGTTCATTTAAGTGAAAAAGATCGCATTGAAATATTCATGATGATCAGTTATGATGATCGATTCATACAGTGGATTGCTCGTTCTCCGGATCTAAGTCCATTAGATTTTTTCTTTGGGGTTATCTAGAATCACGAGTTTACGTTAAACGACCAACATGCTTGCAAGAATTGAGACAAATAATTATTGATGAATGTGAACTAATACGTGGAGACGTCTTGAAAAGAGTGATTCAAAAATTTGTTAATAGGCTGGCATATAGCCAGGAGGTGAACGAAGACCATTTTGAACATTTGAATTCATTTTGTTTAAATTATTATTCTCATTAGTCTAAAGTAAATAAATTTACGTATTCTACAGCTAAAAGTGAGTTATAACTCGTGTTTACAAATTAGTATATACAAATTCGAGAATTCAAAATCTGCAAAATATACAGGTTACCCATTTTGCCCCATTGCACTTCCGTTTCGTTTTAAAAATATTTACTTGATTCCATACTTTATCCCAACCCTGTATATAATAAAAATTTGTAATAGGAAGTTATGTACGTACTCTCATTTCCGAAAATAAGTTACTAAGTAACAAACCAATAAAAAATTCAATTTGTTCTTACACGTGTCGGCTGCAATATTATAGAATATCACGGAGTAGAATGATCAAGCGGGAGAATTTCCCAAATCGCCGAACAAGAGAACAACTGTAAATTTTCTCGTTTTCTTTTCTCTCCATTGCTGACTCGAATATGGCCGGAATCCTCGCCAGTCAGACCGGATTCAAGACATTTCGATAAAATCAATCTGATTACGGCCGACACTCACCCTGGCGGCTAAATGTTAGCCATTGACACCCAGAACTCGAATCAAACGATGGACATCCACTCCTGTCGTGGTTCTAGGGAAACGGTGACTGAAGTGATTGTTTTATTCATTTGGAATTATGAGATAAGACTAGTCTGCTTGTATACCTTCGAGGGTCCAGTCAATGCGATAGGGTCACAACACGAAAATCAATTATTCAGGACATACAAGGAGAAACCGCAATAATGAATCATGTTGAGCCAGATCTATAGCTGCGTTCTCTCACGTTTAAAGCAGAATTGATAAATTCGGCTCTTTCCTGTCAAGGTTATAACGAAAATTAGTGTTGAGATCACTTCAAAAAGGCTTCCCACTTACGCCACCGATACCTAAGGGGTTGGAGCAAATATGCAACCAAAAAGTTGTAATTTTTATTTTTTGGAAGTATAAATGTTTTCATTAATAAAAAATGAAAAAATGAGTTACATCAGTTAAATAGTCTCCGTTTATTGAAAGTAAATAAAAGAAGTCAACACAAAAATAATATATTATAAAATTGCATATAAATACGGGTTGCGATGTCCCATTTAAAAAAAAAGTTTGATGTGTTACACTTTTTTTTACTTTAATATTTTGAAATTATAATCACTATTCATGTACTTAATCTTGCTTTAAGAAAAAATGTTTACCGTTTATTCATAAGAGACCATCATAACACATGAAGCACTCTGTGTATAAAAGAATGTATTTGCATTAATTGGCATGGTATTAGTAGTACTAACTATTATTTTCTAAATAATATGAATATATTTTTTTTTTAATTTAATAATTTTCATAAATGGTGGATTTAAATATTAACATGCCATTTAAACAAAGCCGAATTTTGATTTATATATCTTAATTTATGAATATATCGTTTGGCTGAATAAAATTTGTTGTATATATATATATTACTATATATGTAGATAAATATATTTTTCAACTGGAAGTTCTTTTCTTTTTATTTCATATTTTTAAAAATCAACTTTTTTCAAATTTTGACAATTCTTACTTGACACCTGAAACCTATCTAACTTAAAAAATAGAAATAACTACTAAATCTAATATATGATATAAAATTTAAGATTAAACAGAAATTACAACAAATTAAACTAATTATTACACTATCAGTACACTAAATATCATTACAATTCCCAACATTTTTAATTGAAAATTTTAAAAAATATTTAAGCTCGTGCTTATTATTTTTTAATTAAGTAATTCCTTAACATATCTATCTTGCACGTTGGTATTTCCATGGCAAGTTATTATTCTGGCATCTCTCATTTTAGCATTATATATATTTTTCATTTTTTTTCTAGTTCTTTCTTGCTTCGTTTTCCAATGTTCTTTTTTACGTTTTATTATCTCCATTCGTCTCTATTAATTTCTTTTTTTTTACAAAATTTCTTTGTAAAGTCTCCCATGTCTTCTCCATTTATGTCCATGCTAATTTCTATACCCTGTCTCAATTCTTGTTCGACTCTTTGAGTTTATTTCTTGTTATAATCAATCTTCTTTTCTATCTTCAAAATTTCTAATCCTCGGATCTATTCTTTCCATTTCAATATTTTATATTTTCACTAATTTCTTTTGGTTTTTTAATAATAATTTCGTCTCTATTTTTCTGTTCTTTTTATTTAAATGTGTTATGGCATTCCTAATCTCACTAACAAAATTATGCTTCCTAATTAATTTTTCATGTTTCCTAATTTATTTTTTACGTTTCCTAATTTATCAATATGTGTCGAAAAAAATAATATATGTCCCTACCTTGTTCTTCAGTCATGTTTACGTTTTCTCTTATAATCATTTTTTCCTTGTTCTTTATTCCATCTCGTTTTACCGATATTTCTATAATGTGTTTTTCTCAAAACAATTTTATGGTTATTGTTGTTTCAAGTTTACCCCATGTTGGATGCCAATTATAAATATTTATTATTGTTTTATAATATTCCAATTAGTTTTTTAGATAGACAGTGCAATTTATTAACGATGGAAAATTACTTTTTGTAAAATACTGGAATACAAATGGATACAAATAGAAACAACTGCTTTAAATCCAGTGATCCGTTCCTTTTCATATAAATAGATTCGCTGGACAAGATGTTTCCATGAATAAACATTGTGAGGTCAGATCCATCAGTAAATTAGATGAGGCAGGCAAAGCCAATATGTGAAAATTGCAAGCCAAACATTTAGAAATGAAAATGCGATGACGTATTTAATACAATGCGATTTTTAAGAGAATTTAATTCTTATGAAAATTCAAACCAATTATGTATCTAATAACATATAATATATTTAATGAATTTTTATTTTAAAGCGCATTCCAATAATTTGAATTATTTTTCTTCGTTCCTATAATAAATGCACAATAGATACATTCTGCGTCTGAGCTTATACGTCTTGCTCCACATCAGATTCATCATGCAGAAACAACTCCCCACCAGTCACTTAATTTTGATGAGAGAATTTTTTATTCCTTTCAACAGACGTTATGCTTACTTAAGCCTTCTGTTTACTAAAATGACTCAAGATCAGATTCGGGTAACATGTGTTTGTTTAGACAAGCTTTATAGTGTGGAAAATATGAACATGAAATGGTTTGGTACATGATAAATAGTTATTTTATTAAAACGTTGAAACATTTTTTTTTGGAGAATATTAAAGTAAACCATTTTTATCTTTTAGTTCTAGTGTCTTTTAAAATGATGTACAATGGGATACTTTTTTATCAAATTAGATGGGTTTTCCTGTGGTGTAATTATATTTTCTATTTATAACATTTTTTTAAATATATACTTAGATGCTTAAATTTCTTTGTTTACATCATTTTCAGCTATTTTGTAGTTAATTTTAATTTACTTTTCGTTTGAAAAATCCAGCACCATTTCTTGCAAGTCTTACTTTCTTTCATGTTTTAATTAGTTATGTTTACATTTAAAAAGCAAATTGTGAAGACTTATTAACTTAGTATTTAAAATATGATGTTAAATGCCAATTTTAAACGAGTATTTTTTTAGAGATTTTACTCTAAGGAATTTTGCAAGTGATGAGAGGTTTTTAAACTGCACTTTTTAAAGAAAAATACTTGAAACTGCACTAAAAGCAAGACTGGACGTGTAAAAAATTAATAAGCACTTCTCACAAATATAGCGCCATTCAGCTAGTATTGAAAATCTATTGAGGAAATCACATGTAAGAGCAACTTAAAGATCTATATCAGTATTTAAAAAATATTAGAATGGTTTTAGAAAAAAAAACACTTTAGATAAAGTAAAAGAGTTTAATGGTAAAAAATACTTAAAATTGTTTTTTTGGGTTTTCTTCAGATATATTGTAATTTTGTTTGGGTTCTTTTAATAGCTTCTTATGTGCATAACTTTTTACTTACCCAAGAAGAAAATTATAACAATTGCAGAAAAACTATATAACTACAGATTAAGCAGAACTAGAGGTATTGTGTAAAATGCATTTGGTATTATATTAACTCGTTCCCAGATTTTACGAAAACCAGCTCTGGTTGAAAAACAAACATCGATAAAGATTGTTAAAATTATATATACGCTGAATAATTGGTTGTGCTAAACTGCACCAAATACATATATTCATATACCACCAAGAAGTGTAGACGATGAAGTTATTGTTAATTTTAGAATCAGATCAGAAATTAGAGCATTGCTAAGTTTGTGTTGTTCATGAATTAATAACAGATAGAAATAGTAGGAGATAAGTATATAAGGAGATGTGGAAAAATAATATGGTATTTTTTTTTAAATTGTATATTCTATATTATCTTCTAAATACTTACCAGATTGCTTGCTGTGTTAATCTTTTAAATAGATTATCTTAAATATAAAATCTATCAAATAAAATCATTACATTATTTATCTGCACCAGACCCAATTTTTTACTCTGCAATTTTTAAGATCTCTTAGTTGTGTGCTCAACTTTTTTTCTATATTCATTTCTTTCGCAGTATGTTGTAAAAATTCCTATTTTTGTAATTAGAGTGAAAAGTATTTCTCAGGTTTTCCTCCTTTGTATACATTTCCATAAATTGTAGATTGTCATGGGAGGACATGTTGATAAATAAAATACACGTTATCAAAGACACTTTCTATAAATAAAGGTAGTACAGCAACACTGAACGAGTGAACAGCGAATACAAAAAATCATCGGACTAAAGCACACTTATTATATTTCCAAAAACCCTTTTTTTTTGAGAATTGCAAATTTGGACTTCACCCTAAGGTGTCTATGTTTTCTAAGGTATATAGAATTATACTTCAAGTTCGTATCTAGATTAACCAATAAGGCTTATTTATTATGCTTCTTGATTATCAATAAACAAAAAGAACGAGCCACATGCTAATTAAATGGTACCAAGATCCCATAAGGTTAAATAATGTCAGTAGCTGTACTGCAAGTGCAATTCGCATTGATAAATCTCGGAAAATATTGAGTAACCTAATTTTCGTTTATATTTATATTTTAATGTTGTATTGATCCGATCAACTGTTCTTACAAGCCGTTTTTATTGATTTTCAACGGTTTGGCTGCTGCATACATCTAATTTCAAAAAAATGTGATTGTCGGGTGGCTGTAGATCCTTCATTAAAAATCAGCTCGGCAAGAGGTTTATAAAAATGTAAAAGCAAACGAGGTATTCCATTCTTTTTTTTTAGGGACAACCTGTATAAATTGAACTAATTTTATGCAAAATGTTCGTCAAATGCGCCGTTCTGGAGTAATGGACCTTTGCGGCTATGGTGACTTACGCTGTATCAACGTTCCTAAATAAAACTTTCTCTATATATTATATAAAAAAAAGGGGAAAACGAGAATTTCTAAGCAATAAATATGAAAACATTAATTGTATTTATCTGAATTGTCTCCTTATTAGAAGGGCTTTTTTTAATATTATCAGTCTGACTACTGGTTTCAAAGATAAGATTGACAGATTTTGACATGCCTAAACAACCTCACACCACAAACATTTCAACCAACCACCATTAAATGTTTCTGTCAATCTTGTCTTTCAAAATGTCACATGAGTGATGAATGTAAAAAATTCAGATAAGTACAATTTATCTTTTCATATTTATGGTGGATAATTTTCACAAAGGAAGGCTTGAAACAATTAATTCAATTTTAAATAATATTTTACAAGTTTTACATTTTTTACGTTTTAAAAACCAAATATGTTGAGGATCAAACTGAATGTTGAAGAAAAGTCGTTGCGCAATATACTAATTACAATTTATGGAACCTTTTAAGCTCCATTTGTTTATCGCTTAATCACTTACAACCAATCTCACCTTGAGCCGTTATACGTAAGGTAATTACTTCCATACCTAAGTGCACAAAATCAAGTGGATTCTGTAGGCAAAAGATACAAACCACACGGCACGGCGTGATTTTATAGGAGCTTAACCGAGTTTGTGTAATCAGTGAAAGGTTGAATTTTATGTGTGAACTGGGAACTAGTTCCAGCAATTAAGTGTGGCCAAGGGAGGTGATAATTCTTTTTGAGATTTCGAGCTCGACTTGCCGCGGAATAGGTTTATGTTTTATGGTTGAATGATAAAGCTTATCAGAAATTGTTTACAAGTTCTTAAACGGGATTATCGAACAAGAGCTGAAGAGAAAACAAAATGGAAAATTTTATACGCCGAACAAAGAAGTGTTTATTTTTCGTTGTCATTAAATTAAATGTAAGTGTATACTACTTTAAGGGCCCGGAATGAAATAACAATAGCAATCATTTTTTAGATAAAATTATTTTTAACTTTATATAAATTTATCTTAAGAGTCAACACCACCACTTTTTCCGATTCAAAACACTTGCCTGCTTACGTCTTCAAAAAATATATGTATAGAACCACAAATACACTATATATAAACACGTCTCGTTTCTTCCTATTTGATTACATGAAACGTATAGGACAACAAATAAAATCTGAAAAAAAAACTACTTTGATAACATTGCTTTTGTGATGTAGAATATTGGAGAAGCCTGGTTCTAATATTTTTGTCGTACATAGGAATTGATAAAGAAACCTGTAGTATAAAATAATATGGTTGCGGTGAGTTAAATTTTACGGAAAAGAGGTGCATTATAAATAATTTAAAAAGAAAGTTTTTAAGAATGGATCAATAATCACAATTTTAATGGTAATAATATTTTAAAGATACAATGAATATTTTATGGCTTCTCCCAGTCAAATCTGAATTCACAATGAAAACATGGTTTTATAAAAGTGCATAATTCAATGTTTGTAACAAATTCGTAAGCGAGTAGGACGAGTGATTTCGTCTGAAAATTATTTCATAAATTTTCATAAAAACAAAGTTCCATTGTTAAATGAAATTTTTTTGACATAATCAACTTCTCATATATTTATTTACGATAAAGTGTTAATTGGCTTTTAAATTCGCGAATATATTGATATTTTTTAGACAAAATTTGAATAACTGAGTATAAGGCAACAAAAAGTGAAAAATAAAAATAAAAATATATTGTTTTTATATTTTGCCATCAGTCTCGTTATAATTACTTTTATTCACACACTCCATAATTACTAAGTTTAACTCAAATTGTTTACAATTTGCGCAAACGGTACTGTTCAAATAGTAACTCAATTTTTACTGAGAACGTGTGCAGTGAACATCTGGCGAAAAAGAGATAAATAGATTGCGGTATAATAAAGGTACAAAACGAGATAGAAATTGTAATGCTGTGAACGGAAAACTAAAAGCATAACCTATAAAAGTGTATCAACATTGTTGCCAGATTATTGATTTGTATATTCCTAGGATATAGGCAAAATCTGTCTAATTTTTTCCATTATTTGAAATATACTTTTACTGTTAAGCGGTTGAAATTAAAAAAAATTGCATTAAAACTAGAAATTTAAAAAATTGGCATTAAAGTTCTTCTTTTGTTTTGATAGTTTTTTGTTTTGATAGTTTTTTGTCATTGTCTCCGGCATTTAAAATTACAAATCTCCATCTCTCAGTTTTTGAGTCATCTTATTCGTTCATTTTAAAATATGGATACCACGATACATTTCACGTTTGGTTTAACATTGAACTCTAGAACAACAATAGTAATCACATTGTAAAATAAATAAAAGTGGTTTGGATACAAAATATTATCAGCAATAACACACAAAATAATAAAAAAAAAGATTACACATGACTGAAATACAAAGTCTTTGGAAAATTTTAACTTAATCTCTTGGCATTTCCTCCTTATCTAGATATCGTCAACACGTCTGAATCCCAAAAGGGTATGAAAAGCAGCAAACACGTCCAGACAAAGTGAAAACTGGAAAACCTAACACGTATTTGCGCTTCCAACATAACCGTAAAAATGTAATATTGATATAGATTTGAAATGGACAGGAATAGAGCACCATATTACATAATAAAGCAGACGCAGGAAGCAGGAAGACCGTCGGTCATTTATGTGATGTATGAAGAAATCTCTACGTCAGCGGGATAACGAATACGAGGACAATTTTATGGCACAAATTCTCACAAGGGGTCTAGTGTAGAGTTGCTGAGTCTCTTACCTTTTTAGGATAACGGAAACGTGGAGAAAAATAGAAATATGCCAACATATCTCGCAATAATATTTTTGCATTTTAGCGTTATGATCTTTTTGGATAAAGTATTTTATACAGTTCGTTTTTTTTCTTTAAAAGCTACATCATTCTTATTTGAAAAATTAATAATAGAATATTTTTTAGCAATATATTGCAAGAAAATTTCCGAATAAATGTCGCCATTTTGTTATCGGTTTCCTCTGGAGATAAAAATATTTTACAATTGAAAGTACCATGTTCAATCTAATTTTTTTAATAACAATTCACATGTAATATTAATGTATCGGGAACTATTAGAAGTATTTTTTCATACCTGACGATGGTGTTTCCTGACAAAACTCGTTTTCTACTAAAATAATTGGTCAATATTAACCTAAAATCTCTTATTTTATTGTTTCATTTTAAGCATATTTGAATGTATTATACTGGTATAAAATTGGGTTTTCTGGCTTAGCTTTATCTTTAACAATTATAGTGTTTAGTAAAAATATTACATAAAATTACAGGAAGGTTTAAATTTATTTTCAACAAATGTATATATTTCTTAAATAGTGCGCGTGTAACGTATGGAAACATGAAGATATCTTGATACCCTATATAGTAACAAAGAGTTGAGGTTATCAAATACAGTTTTTGAGATACAGACAAAATTTTTGTTTTTAACTGAGGCAACCGGTATATTTTCCATTTTTGTATTACAGTTTTCATTGATGATTCAATAATACTAATTTTTAATGGCAATTAAAACAGTTTTATTGCATCTGTTGTTATTCATATAAAGAGAAAATAAAATGGATCAAATAGTATTTATTGAAGTTTATAAAATGAGGTTTTTTATATGGTTCAAATTTACAATCTACTCAAGAATATAGAGAGTAATAAGTAAATTGTTTGGTTTCTTGTTAGGTGGACACCACCCATCGATAGGTCTTCAGGATTTACCTACTCTAAGAGGTCTTCTGGTCAGTGACATTTTAGTCTTCTGCGTTTCACAGGATCAGTTTATATATTAGCTCTCAATGGATTTGTATGTTTTCATTCCTAGTTTTGTTTTTATTAGCTAAGGTTTGGATTTCTTAATTGATGGTTGGAATTCCAAATATATTGTATGGTTGTTTACGAACCTTGGAACATCAGCTATCATTCGACGTGTTTTAGATTGGAACGTTTGTAATATTTTGGTGTTCGATGGTTTGCTACAACCTCATAGCTCTATATCATATGCTCAGATTGGTTTCAGTATGGCTTTATATAGAAGTATCTTGTTTTCAAGTGTTAACTGTGTGCGACGTCCAATTAACCAGTTCATTTTTTGGGTTTTTAGCTTTAAGTGTTCACTACAAAAACCAGTACTTCTCTACAAGTTTCTGTCAATAACATGCAAATACCAGTGAAAACTGTTATATCTAGCTCAAAAATTAACCTGGAAAACTCATATCAAAGCTAAAAATGAATAAAATGAGTTTTGCTGCTTTTTTACTGAAAAGAATGCTAGGAGTTCTTAATTTTTTTCCTCTGGTAGCCTCCCTACTTCACACGATAATAAAAGGAAATTTTCTGCTATTAGGACAACACAAAAATACCTTTTTATTTGATTGGCAACGTTTCGATCATTTATTTGATCTTCTTCAGGCTTCCAAATATAACGTCAGCACTCAAAATAATTTGAAAACACGTATATGCTTAGAAATTTTTTACACGGAATAAACAAAAATGTACCATATAGGTCTTTTCAAATTATTTTTAGCGCTGAGGTTATATATGGAAGTCTGAAGAGGATCCATCGAAACGTTGCTAATCAAATAAAAATTTCTTTTTGTGCTGTCTTAATACCCGAAAATTTCCAAATACTATTATATTCAATACTATCTAGTTGGTATCATTGAATGGACAATAACAAACATTGAAATAAAAATTTAAAAATTATATAAATTGTTCCATTTAAAAATAAGAATTTTGTCCCTACATTTCATAAACATCGAAAATACAAAATTTAAAATCGTAAACCTCTCTAACATGTAGACCCAAAATTTTGTTACTGTATGTTACGGGGTGTCAAAGATATCTTCATGTTTCTATACTTTGCGCACGTACTCTCTGGATTTGTGGATTTGTACATAATTAATATTATAAGGTTTCTTTCTATTTGTGACAAAGCTTCCATAATTTTTTCAACCTAGCGCACCATGTCCATATGATTGTTAATCCTACTATGCTCATTTAAATTTTTCTTGATTAACCTAATCTCCTAATTCTGATTTAAAGGGCTGATTTCACAAAAAACAATGTTGGAAAAATCAATAATTAAATAGCTCAAATTATCGTTATACCTCCCTCAAACTATCCACACGAATTAACTTCGATTAAAACCCATAAAAACACATTAAAAGAATGACCGATATGAATCGCAGCGATTTTTCGAACAGTTAACTCCGAAGCCAGTCAATATAGCAGCGTCACATAAAATCCAGCTAGGCATTTAGAGTGCATGACCCAAAATTAATATCTGGCCAACGTGTACGACCATAAGTTAGCGTTTATCGAGGGAAGCCATAAATTTGTTTGGTTAAAGCCAGAAATAGAGCGTTGTATCCGTTTGCACCTATTAATATATCTATATATCGATATAGGAAAAATGATCGAGATTGTGCATGCACGATAGGTATCTGTTTTATGTGTTTACTCAAATAATCTATAAAGAAAGTAATTTTGTTTATATTAGCTTTTACGAGAATTAGTCTTTCTATAGAATTTCAAAATCTTTTTATTTGTCATTATTCAAGTTTTCCGCTTAAATTTAGTTGTAAAAACCACTTACTACTAGTTAGCATAGTCTTTCTAAAGATTATAACAAGTTCGTTTCAATTGATAGAAACCAGTAATGTTTTACAAGCATGGTTCTGTTTTTATTACACATTTAGGCGGGCATATTTAATTATAAAGGGATTATTATAAAAATTTTCCAATTTAAATTTTAAAAAAATTCTTAGTGGAAGTAGCCAAGCGACTCTTCGTGAAGAGCGTACAAATATATTGAGCTAAAGGTATTTCGATAAAAATTATATACTTTTTTAAATTTATATTTTATTTTTTTACATTTTAAACATCATATTTTTAACACAAAATGTCTAGAATCAAAAAATTGAAAATAGCCCATTTGCATTGTTTCAAAATTCTTAAGAAAGGAACGGAATTTTAGGGCCTACGGCATTACCCATACATTCAGGTGATTAATATATTTTCAATCAATATTCCAAACCGCTGTTTTTCTAACAATAAACAATTTAATACCTAACCAGGCGTACATATTATATTTAAATGGTTTAAATAATAATTACCACAAACTTCGTTTAATTATTTACACATTTATATAGAAATACATAATTTGTTTGCTCATTAAATAATTCATAGTTCATCCAACTTTTTGATTCAGAACTGTTTCCAATATTTATGATTACCTATTCAATTTGCCCAAACTTAACCACACTTAGCTAGTGCTTTATTCCAATTAATAACTATTTTTCATTGTTTGTCCATCTCTTCTAATATATTTATTGTAATATGACTTACAATTTGCCCAAATTAATTCAAAAGGATTAAAATCGTAATAATACTTCATGTCTATTCATCTATGACATAAATATGTTTTCATTTTAGCTAATTGTACTAATTCTGGTCATGTTAATTCTTCGTCAATATTAATGTTATTTCCGTTTAAACAAATTATAATTACCGACTTTTTAGAATATGTAGATGGTTTCTTATTTAAAATTTCACTGTAGTATGGTTAGTCCAGGATCCACCGTGCCTTTTTAAAAGTGATTAACTAACAGACAGATTTTTTATGATTTTCTCGATAGTAATAGAATGTTAAGCTATTAAACATTTCGTTTTGGTGATTGTCCAAATTTTATTCATAACAGTTATTTTTTTTAGTACAATCTTCAGATAATTTGAGTAAAAAATTGAAGAAACCTTTGTCCTACAAAATGGGTGGTTTGATAGGAGCGTTTCCCGCTCTCAACATGTCTTAAGAAGAAGCTCATAAAAAATTATTATTAACAAGCTGGACAAGCTGACTTTTTAGTGTTGTTTATTAAATATTTATATAATTTGATGATCACATTGTCCTACAAATTAAGTGGTACGTTTTCGACAATCACTAAAACGAAATGTTTAACAGCTGCGCATTCTATTAGCTACCACTATCGAGAGTTTTGGTAGAGGAAAAAGTTGGTCGTCTCATTAAGATGAAGCTACCCACAAAAATTCTGCCTGTTACGATTAGTAATCACTTTTAAAAAGGTGCTTTGGGTATATATTTAGACAAATTATTGAGCATACGCTTGTTTTTTGTGTTTTTCTCGCCCTAACCTAAAATGCACATAAACATTTTAAACATTACTTAAATTTAATTTCCTGTAAAATGAAATTATTAACAGGACCTGTTTATCAACTGACGGAAATAGGTTAACAATTTGTTATGATAAAAATAGTAACACAATTTTATGATTCATCAGGTAGATATGTCTTGATTACCTGACAAACATTTTTATTAGCGTAGCGTAGCTCTCACGTGCGGTGTTGACACCTATACATTTTCGAGTAAATGTTTAAAAAGTGAATTTTTGAGTAAACTATTGATATTTGAAAAATATTTTATAAGTATATTTTGGTGCAAATTATACGTTCTACATACCATTTAAAAATATGCATGATTTTCGCGGCCACACTCTATATTGCTTAGGAAAATTTTTGAACTGTTTGTACTCATAATTTTAGACACATTTTCGCGGCCACACTCTATATTGCTTAGGAAAATTTTTGAACTGTTTGTACTCATAATTTTAGACACATAAATTTGACTACACCATATCGTCAAAAAGATCCTCATTCCATCGATCACCCTTAAAATTCATTTTCCGTTTCAATAAAAAAGTGTCGCATCGATTAGAATTCCCCATCACTGCCATAAAATGCGGGCAATTCATCAAACGCAGATCCCCACCAAAATCCGGATTGTTCTTCAAAATGATGACTGTCATTTTCTAATCAGGGGTGCAGGAGTCGTCTCAATCAATTTAGAATTCTGACAGCCGCAGTCGCGTCAGATAATGGTCAATTTAATTACCTCGGCAATGTACGTCATCAATTATTATAAGCGGAATGGAATATGTATAACATGTAAAATGGATAAATCCAGGAACGGATCTAGGAAACACTAAGATTATGAATTGAATATAGACGAGATTGACTGGGATTTGTATCCAGTAACAATTTTCAGTTTAGCTGGATAATAAAGAATTAGTTATATAAACTTCGGAGTCACAGGTTTATTTATGATGTCCATACATAACAGAAGTTTTTTTTAAGTATTTAATTCACTACAGTTAGATTTCAATAAAATGTCAAACACATAGGATTATCATTTAAATCGTATCGGACTTGATTTGGCAAATTAAAAGTAGGATTATTTATCAAGTTTCTCATGTGTAACTATATCCAATATGATGTTGTAAATCCTAAGTGGAGGAGTATCAATGTTTTAATAAGTAGTTTAGCCAATATGGAGGTTTTATGATTTAATAATACTCAATGATTTTGTATGCATATTTTAGATCAAACGCTATATTAAAAAGGATTGATCAACATCTTGATCAACATCCAACACATTTATCAAAATATTTGCTAATTGATTAGCAAACAAATGTTATTTCTCTTCTAATTTATTATTGCTGTATTTAACGAGAATACATTATTTAAAAGTTCAATTCCTTTGCAACAAAAAAATTATTACGGTTTCCTTAATTTTTACAAACGCTGCTAATATGCAGCTGCATTGGGTGCTTTATAGTTAATTTTGATGCGTAACTAATGACAAGCTTTTGACGCCCCTCTCAAATTTGATCAATTTTTATAAAATGTTCATTTCGAGATAACGAAATTCTCTACTTTATGTTATTAAGGGTTATTAATATTCATGGACATAATTCAATAAAATTTCAGAGCAACACAGGAACTTGAAATGTGGAAATTATTATTAAATTACTTAATAAGATTAGGGAAATAATTTAATGCTACGAGGCCTATTTAAACATCGAATCAAAATATTTTACTCCACATAGCAAAAACTGCGTCGGGTAAAGTATTTTGATTTCGTGTTCAAGTGGTTCAAAACTCAAGCAGATGAGACAAACCAAAGTTTTTAGTCCCCTACGTAATTTAATATTGGTGAATTGATAGTGCCATTCAGATGAATGAGCTATATTCAAGTTTTCAATTTGAAATTAAATGGCTCATTTATTTCCTAGCAAGAAAAATGTACTTTTAAGAACACAAGGTTTCAAAACTGGATGGTTAGTGAATTAATTCATATTCTATAAAAAATATTAGTACATATTGCACGATAAATTGGCGATAACTTCAAAAGATAAAAAATGTCTGTGTTTTTTCTTCAGTTAAAGGTAATACAATCTGTACTTCCATTCGATAAACATTGTTTTGTGCTTTGTGATAGTTTATTTTATAACTACTGTTTTTTCTAAATTGTAAAGAAAATTGAATAAAAAACCACCTAAGAAACCAAAAAAGGCTTAACGAAACGAGTGTTGATGAATGACAAATATTTTGGCAAGGTGGTTTTGCTAAATCGTGAAGTGTTGTCAACTTTTAAAACTAAGTTTCACCTGTCCATTAAGAGTTAGTCACATTTGCTTTCATTTTTTTTTTGTTAATTTGTTTTAACTAACTTAATTGTTAACTAAAAATGGTGTCATCATCAGTTTATCGTAAAAGAACTATATATTATTGTGATAATAGACCATGCTTTAAATATGGTGATAAAAGTTATAAGATTACCCCTAATCTATCGAAATTGCGGGGTCTTGTAATATAGAAAAAAATATTCCTTCGGTCTACAAGCACAAATTTAATAGGTTGTCGATCAAAGCTCTTCCACCAAAGTTGCTGAAACGTTTCCATGAAAATTCTAAAAAAACTTATTTTGGTTACATGTAAGTCTTCATTACACCTTTAGAAGATTGTATTTTCAATTTTCTAATTGATCTGATTACTCATTTTATAAATAATTGTAACCTTTATATGGTGTCAGATCCGTCACTGACTAGAGTTAGGTGAGGGTAATCGGGATATCGTCAATATCCATGACGTAGCAATTTTGGAGCAATAATTCTTGGAAGATGTCTTGGAAAGTGATTTGTTAGAGAACGTTATATCCTAGCAAAGAATGGAGTTTTGTACCTTGATGGGATTATTGAAATATGTGAAAATTTAGGGATTTCCATAATGCCACTTAAGTACGTCACATGTGGTTTCCAAAAGCATTATGAAATATTTTTGGGACGATATACAGCATAACACATTTACTTTAGGAAAAAACTCTTAAAAATGAATGCGGTTCTGATTTTTAAGGCGTAAAATAAGCTTTTATTTGCTAGTGCCTGTTCCAAATTAATACGTAAAATATTGTAATTAATGTAGATTTATCACTTATATTGATTAAGAATAATTAAAAAAGGACTATTTTTTGAGGTAATATTTAAAATACTTTCTTAGGAAAGTTGGTTATATTCATTTTTAATATTTAATGGATCTGAAGAATTTCTGTCTGATTTGCAACCTTATATAATTTTTTAAGAAACTTAAAATGCATTAATGTTTGTTCGAGGGCAGCTCTTTAAATTTTGACATTGGTAAAATTTGACATTTGCTGTAATAAGCAAAAATGGGAGAATTTATATATAGCGACTTGTTTGAATACAATTTAATTTTAAAATAACGAATCAAAAATAAACTATGAATTTAAATCGCGAACATTTTTTAATAGTGTTTGGATGATCCGAAAGCTGCTTTATAGACTTATATCATATTTGTTTTACATTCATTATTGAAATTATAATCTTGTTTACAATTTTGATTTATCTCATGAAATAACGAAAATTTTTAAACAATTACACAAACTAATAATGAAGGACCACTTATCTTTATTAACAGATGGTATTTTATCGAGTTTGTCACTGGAATTAGCAGATTCCATTAAAAATGTTTAAAAATCGATATTCTATGTTTAACAATTGTTCCATATATTTTTAAAAACAAAATCTTTGTTATACTCAAAAAGTTTAACATATATTAAAAAAAATTCCTTAAACCCGATTGTGGGAATAATTTTTTTAGAGAATAATAAGAAAATCTTATGTTTTTTCATTTGTTACCTCTGATTGTGCTTGTTGGAATAAGCTATTCAATTCAAAAAGGTCAACAAATAATTTTCGATGTACCTTATTTGATATCGAAACCAAGTGTATTTATTACGTTTGATAATTGTTTTATAAGCCAAAACTAGTCTTCGTATATATTGAGGTATGGAATTTGAGTTTCATTATTTAGTTAAATTAATATTTTGGATTGCAATTACATAGTTAAACACAATTATTTCAAAAATAAAGAAAAGTCGCGAAAGTACGAATAAAACATTTTCAATAATGCATTCCTGGCATAATCGAGCAATGCTTCATGGAGCGAAGGGAAAGCGGAAAAGAAATAATTTATAAAGAACACACTTTATAGGAACTTAAACAGAAACAACCAAAATGGTCATGCTTGAGGTGCATATTAAGTGAAAATATCACCAGGAAAAGAGACAATAAACTTGCAATTTTATGGGAATGTCTGTAAATTCCGGTAGACATAAGTAAACGTAGAAAAGTGGATACACTAATAGGTTCCAGAATAAGGATCTTTTTCATTTTAAATTCTCTTTTAGGAAACGGTATATTATCTCTGACTGAGATATTATCTAAAATTTATTGCATAATTGTTCCATTTTTTCTCTTTAAAGTTTAAAGAAATCTCTTTGTGTCCAATGGTTTTTACCTTTGATCGCAACAGTAGAAGAAAGTGGATACAATTAAAAACTTTTTGTATTTAATTATTAAAAAAATTCATGAAAAAAAAAATGTTTATTATAAAAGTCGGATTTCTTAAGTAAACTAATATAACACTTGTTAATAATATCTTATGATAAGGAAACAAAATAAAACATTCGTTAACATTATTGATCTTATTTCCTTATTATTATTTATCGAGAAGAATTACATACATAAAACTAATAAAACGCTTTGGAAGACTGTGGAAATTCAGGATAAGTATTATTTATCTTTCCATATTTATTATGAATAATTTCCATAAAGTAAGAGTTGAAACAATTAACTTAATAATTATAGTACCTACCAACTTTTATATATTTGCCATTAAATTTACTTTTTCCTGTGACTTTAAAACAAATATATAAATTATCTAACTAAAAGCTGTAATAATGTACATTTTATTTAAAGAATAGTATTTAACCATTAAATAAATCCTTGTAAGAAAATTTAATATTTCCCAAACTAAATAAAACTGGATATCAGTCAATGTCTAGGAAATGCTTTTCAATTAAATCAATGAATATTAACAGAAAGCACAATAGATATTTTTAGTTGAGCCATGAATTCAATTGTTTCTTAACTAATTTTTGGGAAATTTTCAAATATCTGAAATAGTCCATAGTAGCATTACAATGTTTTTTGACGATTAGAAATAGTGAGATAAAAATCTAAGAACCTGTTTGCCGATCCCAAAATTGAAAAGTTTGGTAGGCAGATTAATAATATTGAACGTTAAAGCAAAATATACTATAACGGTTTGGATATATCCCTAAGATACCAATGGCGATCACGCGATTTTTACAGCGGAGCTAAATAAGCTTAAAAAAATGAATTAATAGACATTATAATCTATTTCAAACTACTATCGTGTATAAATAGTGTACCTTTAGTGGACTACATGAAAAAATTAAGTGATTATGTGCAAATAGCTAATGAATCGTCTACAACTGAAACTAACCTCCAGGAGACAGCCTGTTCAAAATGTAGTGTGTTAATAAACGATCTAAACTGCATTAAAAGTGAACTTACTATGGTAAGTAAATTATCTTATCATCTAGGAAAAATAACTGCAGACCTGGAAGAGTTAATTTTATTTTAAAAACAATATAAGAATAAAGTCACAACACATTCCTCTGTAGTGCCATCTACTAGCAAAAATATATGTGACGATAATTCAACATCGAACAGCAGTTCCAAGTAATGTTCTGATTATAAAAAGAAACCTGTTAAGGACGCCGCCACCAAAGCAGTAAAAACTAAGGTTGATAATGGTATCTCACATAAAGACTTCTAAAATATAAACAGGTTTCATTCAAAAAATCGACGCTGTTTACAATCCTGACATTTGGCCTAAGGACGCCGTAGTAAGAAGATTCAATTTTCGAAAAAAAATGCACCAATGGAAGAATATAAAAGATGCAAAATAATGACTCCAACTTGTTCTAACACGTACAGTTCTAACGATACAATGTATTGTAAATAAAATTAATTTAATAAATGCTTTTCTCGTTGATGATGCTTACGACGTCTTATGTTTCTCTGTACATTGACAAAGGGGAAACATGTCTTAAACAAATTGAAATAAATGGCTATATCCTCGCAAACTTTTTTACAGAACATATATGATCTATGCTGGGATTGCGATTTATATCAGAAATGATACAAATTGCCTTAACTATTCTCAAATTGAATTAAATGATTATAATACTGAACAATTTTTGAATTTTCTGCAATACGCTTACATCCTCAAAAAGTAATTGTTTCGGTTGTGTACAGATCTGGCAAGTGTGATCCCCATATATGTTTTGAAAATTTATAAATGTAGTGCAAAAACTATTTAGTAAATGTAACATCATCATTGTCTTTGGTGATTTCAACATTAATTTTCAGATAGATTCGTATATGCTTCTGTATTTCCAATGCCTGCTAACAGCGTTTGGCCTAACTGCACCAGAATCACTGCATATTCTTCTACTTGTATAGACAAATACCCATCTACTTGACCAAATGTATACTGTTGATGTAATTGAGCCCTATTTTGCCGGCTATCCTGCTCAACAAAACTAATACTGTGTTAAGAAGGGTAATCACTAGAAATGGATTAAACAATGTAAAAAATGTAAACCTCCTGCAGCATGGTTTAGAAATGATTTAAAAATGCTTAGAACTGAATTATCAACAGTCAAACTCATTGCAAATTCCATTACGGAACTTAACAATATAGCTACTTACAAACAATTAAAAAAAGACTACAATTTTAACTAAATAATGCAAAAAAGTCTGCTTGCCATAATTTTATTTCCAACTCAAACAGCAAAGCTAGAGATTGCTGGAAAACAATAAATTTTGAACGGAATAAGTATAAACATAATGCTATATTGCCTGATCTAACACCGAATGAGATAATGATTATTTCAGTAACATTGCAGTGATTTTTGCTAATGACAACTTTTATCGCGTCAGACGTAAATAAGGTTCATCTAACGCAGCTTATAATGAACTAAATGAAAAAACTAATTCAAGGTTTTTAACTAATAAACTTAAACTTAATGTTGATAAAACCCAAAACATACAAATTTCTCTAAAATTTGGATGACAAATTAAATTGGTAGGTTCACACTGTTTTACTAAGAAAAAAACTTGCAATTGTGTTATTTGTCATTCGGCAATTGAAACCTGTAGCTATGTTACTTTACGAATTGCATATTTTTCTCTTTTCCATTTCCTCATTAATTACGGCATAAGGCTCTGGAGAAGTTTAGCAGGTGCAATTCAAATATTTGGAATGCAAAAGAGGCTATTCGGGTATTGGCTGGCGTTGGCTATCTAGAACACTGTAGGTAATATTTCATTAGGTTCAAAATTATGCCTTTGCCTACACTTTACTTGTTTCAAATTCTTGTTGAGGTACATAGGGGACAATCATCGTTGTTTAAAACTCAGATATTCACCATTACAATACACGCAATTTACACTTTATCAGGAATAATCGCCATACATTGCGGATTTCTGACAAAAATTCGCTACATTATCAAATATTTAATGTATTGCTCGAATCTCTCAAAAAGCCATTCAAAATCAAATAAAGAAGTTCCTTTTAGGTCATTGTTTCTACTTCACAGAGGAATATATATTTTTGTAAATTACTTTTATTTATACATATAATTGTTTTTTGTCTATTTATGTTAATGATATGTATTTTATTTTATATTTTTATGACTTGCTACCAACATTTTGTTATTAATGTAACGTAGTCGAATAAATTATTCAGTTCAGTTACATCAAGACTATCGAAAAATCCCGGAAACCTAACCTAATTGCTGACAGATATGACAATTTTCCGACATTCTCGAAAATATCAAGAATTTTCTAGAGCCATCGAAAAAACACGAAATGGATATAAATAGAAAGGAACTGAAAGAAGGAGTAGGAGTGAAGTGTCAATGTACACCGTAAGCGAAGTGGTGTCACTGTTATTTACATTAATTCGTATTTCCAGGCAGTTTTGTGAAGCTTGAAATAAAATTGTTCAACCCACATAACTGTTATGAAAAACGTTAAGAATGGAAAAATTCAATTTTCGTCTTTACTTAAAATGTATGCTTAAATTATATTATATCTTATACATATAAAGGTTATATTACTTTAACTAGCTAAGAAATAGCCATGTTCCAGTTGTGGTTTGAAAGTATAGTAACGATATTATTGTGTACAAAATAACAATTACCGAGACATGAAGTCATTGCAATGCAAATCGTAGAAACGTCAACTATGAAAGCGAAAGAGACAGACAATTAGCTCTAGAACACAAATTTCTCTAAACGTTTAACTTCAAAAGTTAGTTTAGCACTTACTTCAAACTCTATTTATCTTTACTGTCCTTCCGTGGCAAGGTTATATTCTACTAGGTTTGCGATAAGTGAGTTTTGTAAATTCCTAATTGCTATGAGCAAGAGCAAGGCGAGTTTGTAAAACTTCAAAAAGAAAATAGCCGCCATATAAAAGCCCAGGAAGTACTTTCGCATAAAGAGTTACAAAACTCGCGAAGAAAAATAAAATCTTTTTATTAATTTCTGCATGAGGGGAAATCTGGAAGTTTTCAGTATCAGGATCATAAAATCCCATTTGAAGTCACGAATCTCTATGCCTGTTGACTTCAACTTCAACAAACTTTGCATCTAATTATGAAAGAAAGATAAATACAACTCTAGTTTCGAGAACATCGCTCTTCCAAAATGCAGTGGCGTAGAGTTATTGATCGAAACTTCCAAGTTCACAAACTGGGGCAGAAGTATCTTTACACGAACTTATTTTATTTCTGAAACTGCTGAACCTATATTATGTAGAAGGAAAAGTAAACATTTTTTTGACAAGAAAACTATATGTGAAAGGTTAGCACAAACATCACTATAGAAGTTTCAATTTCTTTTTTGTAGGGATAATATAATGGAATGCTGAGTATATCTGCTAACTAATGTAAAGACAATAAATGCCACCTTCATAAAAAATAAGCTACAAGAATACTGTTACTATCTGCTATATTAAAGTCGCCTTATTGTTAAGAAAACTAAATTAAATTGTAGCAAAATGGAATAGCGATTTTCTCAGTAAACCCCTGAAATGATCTTAGATATCTTTACTTGATATTTAGTTAGGTTAAGAACGTAGCTACTTTTAATGTTTCTAACAAATCCAACTAATTGCCATCTTTTATGTATATAAAAAACTGATGTGTGGAGTTATTTTACCCTTTGGACTTCCTTTATCTATTTCTTATTACTCTTTATTTTGCTGTCCTAAATCAGCACAAAGAGGTACTTCTGTCTTTCCAGTCGGAGTCACTGTAAGGAATCAAACTACACTAGAATTAGTAGTATATTTGTTGTGACAATTTATCCGTAAGTTTCAAAGTAACATTTTACGTTGATATGTAAGGTACAATCATCTTGAAGCATAAAAATGTCCACGTGTAAAGAAATGGCACGACACTGCATCAAACTCAAGTTCTTCACTTCTACGAAGTTGTGAATTCGACAAAATACTAGCAGGACTAAAATGCATTAGGGAAAACAATGGAAATTTTTGTCAATAATGAATAATTTATGAAAAAAGTAAATTAACAAAATGCAGATACTGAATGAAGTGTTTCCTTCTAATTTATTTCTTGAGTGAATTGTTTGATTTCGTCCTTACACTTTGTAAATGAATCCATTTTACTGAGTAAGCAACTTTTCAAGCCGAAGAGGAGAATTTTATACGAGTTAAAGTTATAAATTAACTATAAGTTACTCACTTTTAAATAAGCAAAAAATTCAAAAACTTAAGGCTTAAATACCTTTCCGTTCGGCAATCGTTTTAGATTTTGTGATATCAGAAAAATAATAAAAGTACGTATTATCATCAATGATAATACTATTATAAAGAAGCTGTTTTTGAAGCCATTTTTATTAGTATACTGTTATTTTTTCTCACATTTAGTCTTCATTTAGTGCTTATGTGCCTTGTTGGAATACAAGAAAACAATATATAAAGTAAAAGTACCAGTTTTTGTCACCTTAAAAGAATATTGCACAAGGAAGTTATGTAGAAGCACTGCATTCATTTTACAGTTTAATATTTGGATATTCTCTTGTACAAAGCTTTACGATAAGTTTTTTGTCACACTAGTTTTGTAATAAATACTCCTTATTTTTTCTTTTATATATTTTATCAAAAAATGACGAATGGACCAGTTTACGTCACACTAAAAAACACAAATACCAATGTTCGTCGGTATACAGCATCAATATCCGTTATAACTATGGTAACCGTAAGTAAGTGAAAAATATGTAACAAAAAAGCATCTTCTTTAAATGAACGAAATATAGAAAATAATTTGCAACAAAAGGTTTTTGTTTTCGCAGACATGTTTTCACCTCTATTATGCAACCATTGTGGTACTTTATGCAGGAAATCATATTTTATACTATATTTTCTTTACCAATTTGGATCAGTTGAAGCGACTTTTTTTGTATCAATTTTCTTTTCATTCATTTTGAAAGATTTTTTCTTAATTCTTTTTTTTCTTTTTGTTCTCTTTACTTTTGGACCTTCTTATCTTCTTTTTTCCTATGAGAGTCCCTCCATTTTTCACATGTAGCCACCGCTACTTTTCCTGTTCTTCTTTGTGAAATTTTGAAATTTTTGGTTTTATTATTGGCCACATTAAAACATTTTTAAATAGAGGCTCAATTTCATCTGGGATAGATCGAAAATTGCTGTTGGATGACATTAGTTTTGGTGATGCTATGTCACTTTTATTTTGGTTGGTCGCATCCTTGGAATTTTGCCTTTACATTTATTGAATAGGGTCATGCGAGGTACATTAAATTGTTTCCATGTTTTTGGACAGTATTTATAGCAGCACTTTCCATGTTGATTTCTATATATTGTTTTTGGGTCATCTGTAGATAAAAATATTTAAATAAATTCAGTAATCAGTTTTTTGAAACAAATATTTAATGAAACATTAAGATTATTGATTTGTTTTTAACTCGTAAATTAAATAATAATAAAAAGGTATATCTAAGTTTATGTGTATATAATATTCGTGCCATCAGTCATCGTGATAGTTTACGCATCAATTAATATGTGTTTTATATATTTATTTATATCGATTACTAGTCTTGTAATTCTACAATACGAATATAAGGGTCAAATCCGTTAGTTTTCGTCAGCCATGGCGAATACTGGATTTAGAATAATAACCAGTGTTCGTTACCCCTTAAATTAAATATTTTTCAGCTTACACTTGCAATATTTTGGTTTTATATGCAATTTAATACACGTAAACCTTCGATGTTTTATTAAAAATATATCTGTATATCTATGAGAAAATGTTTTGTTACGACCATCAATAATATAGTCATCTTAATTAAAATATCAGCAATGACGTACTACAACTGACATGCAACTGTAAGTGTATTTGACTAAAATTTGGTCTTAATAAGTATTACGTTCTGCAAGCTTACATTAATAATAGTTTGCAAATATTTTGTATAAAACAATAATTACACTTTTTAATTACAGCTTCTTCTTAATTTATAATTCAATTAATGGTACACAGTGAAAGGGTGAAAAATTGTTAATTTTTGCAATTTTTATTACATATTAATCAACTATTTTTGGTTTGAGAAAATTATGTGCTATTATAAGTATGTATTATGTTTACGTAAATTTTTATAGAAAAATATTAAAAATTACATAATCATCGTATGTAATATGGTAACTTCTGGAAAAATTGTCCCCACATGGTCCATTGAACATGTTGAAAAAATGAAACCAAATATTTTCTAAGTTGTATGAACGTGACTATCGTTGGTCACAGCCGGTATTTTTTCGATTTTATGAACTTTTATTTTCTGAGAATATCTGCATTTTATTGAATAAAAGTGAAAGTAGACCTTCTACCTCTTTATCATATACTACACAAAATGCAGTTATGGAACTGTACGACTATGACAGTTTTAGTCAGGATTTAAATAATGCTATATATGTAGCAGGGTGCCAATATTTTGGAAATACAATACTAGTTTTAATAAAAGTTCTAATTCACTGATTCAGTTTTTGTAACTTACCTTCATATACCTTGTTGTAATTCTAAATACAAAAAGCTTTACACACTTTTTACAAAAAACATTAAAAACCTGCTATGATCTAGCCTTAGAAAGTTCTTAAAACCATATCTGTGCTCAGTTAGTAGTACTGTTATAAAGTTTCGTATTTTTTTAACATCTTCGCGTTTTTGTTTTCCTTTCATTAATAATAGTAAAATTCCTAGCAAAGCCACACGCTTTCTCTTATAGGGCGCCATGTTTAATACCGTTTAATCGCATACGATCTTGAATATAAATGTAACTCGTACATATATACGAGTACTTATATGCGAGTTACTGTAAATGTAAATGCCGTTTAATAATTTCCAAAATTTAAGGCAGACGCGAGTTAAAATATGAACTACGATATCAGTAATAAATTATCAAACTAAATTGCTCAGTAAACAACCAATTAAAATATATTTTACTTCAATAAGAACGAATAAAAGCAATTTCTAGTCGTAATTCGTATTTACTTTTGTTCACAAAGGTCTTATTTTGAAAGAGCGAGTTTTACAACTTATAAGGACATTTCCCACTCAGTATACAAACCCCGGCACATTTTAATGAAATAAGTCCAGTTTCTGTCTCTTTCTATTTTCATTAAAATTAATTGAATTGCTCGCTGGTGCAGAAGCAACGGCGCTAAGATTAAGTTGTAAGAAAAATAAGGAGTGTTTTCATGTTAGACAAATCTTGCATTTCGATCTGGAGGCTAATAATTTAGTCTCAACTTCGTTATCGTTAGTTTTTCCCTCCAGGTAAACTTTTCGATCTAATTTAAAGCGATACTCTTCTAAACTTTCCAAATGTTAGCAAGTTCCTAAAGGGGTTAATTTTACATTTTCCTATACAAAAATGTGTATGTGTAAACTACATGGTAGCTATTTTATTTACCTGCTCCATTAAATTCTTCCTTAGAAACAACAAATAAGTTTTTTTTGAATATAGAATAGGTAGTTGTAGGTCAATTTATTAGGAGTGTATTAAGGCGTGCGTTAATTGGACGCTACTAATCCGTACCATAAATTGACCCCCACTCAATGCAAAAAAAGGCTTTTTATTTATTAAATACTTAAATAATATTTGACCTAAATTGTCACGATTTATATAAATTCCTATGTTTATGATCTGCGGACTTTCGAATTCTCCTATTTTCGAATAAACTTAAACACCAATAAAGAAAGATAAGTTAGTGTAGTTGGAATAAAAATGATGATTAAAATAGCACAACAAAATTAATTAAACAATCTTTCAATACCTAATCAAATAGTGGCTGAATTAAACAAAAAAAAACTAAAGCTAAACTTGCCTCTTATTGTATTTAGGACAAAAAGTGAATCATACAGTTAAAAACATTAATGACTTCAAAAACAATGATTAGTGAACTAAGTACCAATCTACGGATACTAGTCGATTTTTGTTAGAAACTGTGAACGTTTAAGAAGCTTCAGGTTCTGAAAAACCCAAAAAAACTATTAAAGATAAACAATGTACCATTTAAGGTCAGTTATAATTACAAAATACGGCTGTAAAACAATATTCAAGTCAATATTAATATATGGTAGCGAAAGTAGGACACCTGAAAAGTAAGAAATAAGTTGCAGACATCTCAGAATTGTTAAGGCCGGGTGAAAAAGATACATTTATCGAAAACCTCGGAGTTAACTGTTATGCCAAAAGTAACATAGTTTTATCGTGTCTTGATCGCAATTAGATAACTCACCCCGTTAAAAAGATAAAAGAAAGATGATGACATACACATACACATACATACTGAGCCCGGGTCTCCTATCTTCCATATCTGGTTTACTGATATAGAAGATGGAAAATCCATTTCACCACTCCCTGTCTCCAGACAGGTCCTCTCGCATTCACTCTCTCATACATTCGTCCACATTCTTCCCCCTAAATATCACTCCATGGTCTGGGTGGAGTGATACAACCTGTCCTACCTTTTTGGTTTTTAGGGGTAGCGTCCTTTTCTCCCTTGGTCCTCCCTCGTTGTCACCTCGCACTCTTTTCCTCTTCGTGGTTGTATCCTCCTCTTAGTGGTGTGTATTGGTTCCTCCTATTTTGTGTTTTTTGCTGGATTTCCTGCCTTGCGTGCCTCCTGTAGTTCTCTCTGGTGTAGTCCCCAGTATCGTAACTTTATAAAAGCACTATATATACAGGTTTAGAAAGTATCTAAAAGGACATAGGCGAAGTTTTAATTAAATATTCAGGCCAAATCTATATACAACGTTTATTAAAAACCTATGGACGTCGAAGAAAAATCTAAAGAAAAAAAATCCTTCACATAATATTATATCATGTCTTAAACTACTTATCATTATTTATATATTACAGTTGTGTGGTATGCATTTCAAATTATTCTCTTAAACATAATTAGAGGTTGGGGGTAGAATTTATAGGATAAAGAATAGTTTATATAGAAACAAGATATTAAACGCAACAAGAATTCTGACAAACAGGGTAATCACACATTAAAAGGTCCGTCTCACGCTACTCGAGTATTGGTTGCAAGCAAATATTTCAGGGCAGATGAATTTGCGAACACCAAAGATTGTGGCTTTAAATAACCATTTAAAAATTATGAATTTGACTTAATCCGTATTCAATACTAGAACTGAATACGATAAATAACGTACATATGCATGTTATATTAAATCACAGCTTTGACTGGGAAAGAAATAAAGCAAATCGTATTTCGAAACGCCTAAAATGAATGGGCGATAGTCACAGAACCGTAAAAATTCTGGGTGACCTACGACCAGCCGTTAGAGGCCCTTTGGAACACATAAAATATATCATACATAAATTTAACTTCCATTGCGAGGGCTACAAATCCTCCTTTGCTCCATTCAGCGGTTTCAAATTGCTTGTTTGTGTTAAAGAATTCATTGTTGTTGGGTTATAGACCTGAATTCGCGGATTTTGTGGAAATCGTGGTCAGGTTGAAACTTTATTAAGCTTCGCCGTTAAATTTAAAATTTCATGAGAATACACTCCCTCTTTTCAATCTTTTTGCGCCCTTGAGCTTACTACCCGGATTACTTGAAGATTTAGAAATACATTAATAAAAAATTCAATAACATTGAACAAACTTTATTTGAAAGTAAATGTTACGAATGAGGCTAGATCCTTCTTGGAGATTGCACTAGATGAAGGTTCTTTACCTTTTTCGGATGAAATTTTAACAAAAAAAGAAATTTTCACGAGAAAGCATTTACACAAAAAATATTTGCCTACATACCAATTTATTATTTTGTTTAAAAAAATATTGTTGATTTTAGTGTTTTCAAGTGGAAGGTTTAGACTTTAATAACCTCACCTAAAGATTTTTGGTGGAAATTCTTAACCTACTGTTATTTATCTATAAAAACCGATGCACGTCATAAAGCAATTTTTTACGTCACAACCACATTCATTTTCTAATTAACACAGAAAAAAATCGAAATAAAGCAAGAACGGTAGAAAAATTTATGTCTCATTGTCATAGTTTAAATATTTGTAACTAAAACAGCATTGTTTATTTGATTGATCATGAATATAGGGAATATTTCAAACTATTAATTCTTATTAAAAAATATAAAATTAGATTAAAAATATTAGTTATTATTCCCTATTTTATGTATCACACCCAAATTATTATAAAAGTGAGTAGAGTATTATCTGAGTGGAAATCGTTTAAAGTGTAACCCAGCATATAGTTACAGTGAATGTGGGTGAGTTTTTATTTCTTTGTCATCGTATATTTATACAAGCTTATTAATTTTGGGTGTGTGTGTTTAGAGATAAATTATTTACTAAAAATACCGATTCAAAGAAATCTGTAAAAGTGGAAAAGGACCAACAAAGATATGCAAAGCAAATACATGATAGGCAGACATTTTGAAGTCGTTGTGTAGGTGTTTCTCCAATTTTCATTATATTTAGGATAAGCAGTAATTGTTATGGAAATGCAGAAACAAAAGAAGTTATACTTATATGTAGCCATAGGAGAAAAAAAACCCCTTTTGACAGAGTTAATCAAGAGGAAATCGATATTAAATCAGGAAATAGTTACTTATTATCTCATTCTGACATAATTGGAGAGCGCAAAATCTGAAAATCTTTAATCTCGCAGGAGATAAATTGGGCAAAGTTCTATTATTTACAATAATTAATAAGCCAATAGAAGTTTATATTTCAGTAAAAAGGAGTTTGATAGAACTGAAAAAATAATAAATAAAATATTTACATAAATACGCGATTATAAACTAATATTTTTGAACAATCATATTATTTATAAAAGATATAATGTCATAAAATGTGAAGCTTAACTCTATCAATAAAGTTTCTTTAAAAAATATTTTCCTATTTATTAAGATAACGGAGATATCAAACTTCGGAGTATAAGTTGATCACACTGTATTTAGTCCAGAAGTAAACCTAAAAGAGGAGAACTTCCCAGATTTATTTGATCCATGGATTATCGTATCTCTTTTTTTCAAATTCTTCCAATCAAGTTATTACTTGTTATGACATATATGAAGAACTGTCGTTGGTGTTTTTTATTTTATCAAGTTTAGGTTTGCGTTTGGAGTCAGTGAGGTATTGTGTATAATGTAACTTATCTGGTTGTTTTAATCTATGAACTCGTAAGTGTTCACTGTAATTGATTTTAAAATTTCTATGGGCCTGACCAAAATAGATTGCATTACACGATATTACCGACAGTCTTACCCGAGATATAATATAATTTTTGATTTATTTTTTAAATATTTCTTTAGGTTGCTTTGGAATTTTCATATAAATATATTTTATCTTTTACATTTATAATTGGCTTATATGATATTTGTATAAAGAGCTTAATGAGTAACCAGCTGTCCTCCGTTAAAAAAGATAACAAGAACAATGACATAAACTTTAAAATGGAAGGATAGACATTTATACAAATTTTAACGAAGTTCCAACTTCGAAATATTCCTAATATTTGCGTCCCTTGGCAATATCAGATTTGGTCGTTGGGTAAATTTCCGTTTTGAACTCATATTCCAGGAAGAAAATATTTGCAATGTAAGCGCCATCTGTTGATGAAGTGAGCGGGAAATGACGAGCGCGATTTATTTTGATAGACTTCAGCAAGAGTTTTGAAATTCAAATGAATTCATAGTGACGTTGAAATTACTCGACTTTATGTTTTTTACCATTACAAAATTTATTATAAAATCATTTCGTTTCGACAAAGTACTGAAAGTATTACTACTTCAAATGGAGAGATTTCTCAATTTTCCCCAAAGTTTTAAAAAGTCAACAGGGAGGAATTATTCATCTATGCAATGGTTTCTTTTTATACCTCTTTGCATGAGGCCGTTTATTAGAACGATTTGTTATAAAGTTAAAAACAATGTAATTTTAAAAGATTATTTACTTTAGTGGAAGAAAATCGTGGAAACTGTATTTTACTTCAAGCGTTAAAATAAAATATCTATAAAAATATTATTTTAACTGTTATAGAAATATATCCTATCTAGTCAAATAAAAATAAATAATATCGTAAATACTAACAATTTGGTTTACATTACTATTTAAATAAGAACATTTTTTTAACTTAAAATAAAATTAAAAAATATTCAACGTTCTTTAAAATATAAATTACAGAAAATATATTATATATATATTTTAATAATTATTGAAGTATAAAATTTATATAAATATATATATATATATATATATATCTAAAATCTAGTAGTAGTATTTTGTTATATTTTATTAGGAGTAGGATGTTCATTCAATTGACAGATGAGAAGTGACAAGTAATATTTTGTGTTTTATGAAATATTTGATATTGTTATTGCTTGAATAACTTCTTGGTGTATTTTAATTTGAAGTCTATAAATTAACTACTGAAATTTATATATTTATTCATACTGCATGTTAGTTTAGTTTAACTTTCAATCATTTACTTTTGTTGCTTGTTGCTTCTACTCATTTAACTTAGGTACGTTAAAAATTTAATGTATTAGTTAAATCTATTGTCCTTTTATACCTGAAGAAAAATCTTGAGAGTCAAAACTAGTCGTCTTAATTTTTATAATAAATACTGAGTTGTATAGATTTTGAATTTTTTTGGTTAATCCACTCTACTACATTTGAGCCCAATGGAGAACCTTCTTCATCGTTTTTTTATCTGACGTATGTTTCTATTTTCATTATTCTCATAAAATATATATTTGTTACATATCCTCTAAGTTTCATAATATTTTTACATATCTTTTTCAAATCTGACAAATATATTTAACATCTTTCAAAAAAACGTTATTCTAATTTTTTACAATTTTCTATCCTTTTTTATGAATTTTAATTACGGGCTTTCCTGATTTTTGCCTTATGATTCGATCATAATATTAACGGTATCGTAGATGTCCTTTTATTTCAAGATTTTCCAAAAAGTCAAATTCTTACTTCTTATCACACTTCCATTTTTGCCAAGAAGTGTATGTTTGTGTTTAGTATCAATGATTAAAACTTATCGATAGGAAACACAAACCTGCACATGACCAAATAATAGAAAGCATAATGAAAATAGTATTCGTAGACTTTTATAGACGAATGAGAAAAATTAGATGTATAAGATACTTTATTTTCCTCTCTTGAGGTTTTACTACTATCTCTCCCTCTCCTATTAATGCAATAGCTATTTTCTTCCTCACAAGAAATAACCCATGCTACATTATCCTTGAATCAAAAAACACAATAAAACTAATATAGAGAAAGTAACTTCTTTTAATAACGTTTCAACGTTATAGAAAACAGGTACACTCACAACAGGTATTCCTACAATAACTACAAAGCTAAATTAAATTCTATTTTCATTACGATTAATATTCATATGTTCAATAAACCAGTTTAAAACATATATTATATATAATTGATATTATCTATCTAATCCTTTATAACCATTGTTAGAAAAATTGTGTAAATTATTATGCGGACAGCTTTTAAAATTTCAAAAGGCAGATACAGTTGAAACGGCTTTACAAAATAAATTAGGGGTCAAATTGTATTTATACTACGGAAATATGTATTCCTTAATGACCTTTTATAGGTGTTTTAGAATTCTAGAATAGAATTTTATGTTTCACATACAGTTCAAGAATGATATTTTATATACCTCAGGTAGAAATCTACAGGACTAAAAGAAATACGAATAATTATAAATGACCAATTTATTATATTGCGTTCTCTAATATATATAGTCATACCTTGCTGCGAAATCGTATACAGGTGGAATCTGTTAGTTTTTGTCCTATAATAGGCCATATTATGTTCATCACAAAACCAAAAAAAACAATTTTTTATATATTTTTTTATTTACAAAAATAATTTAGAATATTGTTTAAAATATCTAAACTGATCCATATTTGAAAAACAACTTATAATTTTGATCATCTATTTTTTTCATGCATCTAGAAATAGCATCTGCCTATGGCACTCGTCTTATTTTTTAATAATAATAATAAATAATAAAAGGATATATGAATATACAATCAATACTATCTCTATTGGATCGTAAGTGGACTGGTTAAAGTACAAAATTTTATATTAATTTTAAATAAGCGTATTTGGATAGAAATTTTTATAACATCGTCTCACTGTCAGTTTCTTTGGGAATCTTTCAAATAATTATGTTTCGACTTCTTTTTGTAATCTCCTTAAGGTTGTAAAATAACGTTTTGACTTAACCGAATGCCTTATTTTTATTTTTGTTAAAATCATTTTAAATAGAATATTTATAAATAAAAATGCAAGTACACCTAATGGTTATCATTCCATAAACATATTTCCATGCAATGGTATGTCTGTTTAGAAAATAAGCTAATATTTTTTCCATATGTAAATAATGAACTTGAGATTTATGGGTGAGTATACCAGTAAATATGAACAAAACGGAATAGTGCACTCACGAACCAGTAATGTTTGGAGGACTTATGTGATATAGTCATCCTGAAAATATGGCCAGTTGATAAGGCAAAACACATGTGAAACTTATTAATTGATCGAAATGTCTATGGCGTGCTTGGCAAACACAATTATGAAATTATGTTCAAAGTCATTGGCGTATATCGAATTATTCTAAAATTATTCATACAAAAAAATCTACTTACTCCTGATTAAAAGATTTTTCGTTACTTAAAAAATTGATAGGCAATTTCTTGAAACCCCAAAATAAAAAATAATGGTATTTTAAATATATCAAGGAAATCTACTTATATATATATGGCACAAATTTTATTATTAATTTTACGAAAATACTACAAATAAAACCTTCAATTAAAATTCATTTATAAATGCTGAGAAATATTTAAAATTGGCCATAACTATAAACTTAACTGATTTTTCATTATTTTAAGTCATAATCTGAAACAAGAATTAAAATTTCTGGCCAGAGTCAATTTTTATGTTTTAACTTTTTAACCATACGTATGTTATGTCAAGTTTAAATAATAGTGTAATATAACTTTTTAGGTTAACAAAACCTATTACAAAAAATAAACTTTTTATGTAAAACTTAAGAAACTTTCATATGTAACCAATTTAAATAGACACTTAGAATCTCGTGGAAACGAAGATTACTATTGTTGAAAAATTTACAATAAAAATTTTAAAGAGTTCTTAGAAAATTAAATTTTCAAACACCATTAATGTTTAAACAAAATAAATATATTTAATTCATTTATTACAAAATGCATATTATATCCAATATTTCTATTACGTCATAATATTACCAACCATCCGATTTGTTCTGAAATAAACTAATGAACCGAACTTAGCCGAAACTGAAAAGAAACGCTCACGAGCATTCATGCGCGTGCACAATTTACAATGACGAAAAAATATTTTTTTATTGACATTTTGCAGTAGATCTTCAGACCACTCTCTCTTTAGTTTTCGCTTCGGTATACCATTGTCCTATAGTTGCTCTATTATAATTTATTTTCTAAATTTGTGTTTTATATACTGAGGAGATTCAATGTATTTCACTTGTAATATCGTACCATGGGGCATTTTTTCTATTTCTGAAATGATTTGGATTGAAATATTTGGATGATGTTTACTGTTGCAGGCTTGGCATATCCCCAGAGCTAAATTTGGGTTTCAGGATAATTTTATATAAAGATGTATTTAGACATAATTATGTTTTCGGATTAGAAGCCAACATATCTGTTTAAATTTTATGTCCATCTGTGTTTTTTTGGTTTGTATGTATTTTCTCGAAGTAAACTTTGGTCAATAAGGTGACCGAGATATTTTGCTTCTGTAGCTACAGATATTTGAACATTGTTCAAAATCAGAGGTGGGTAGAGGGATTGGCGCATGGTTAAAGTTACTTAGACAGCCTTCTTTTGTTAATATTTGTTCTCCATTTAGGGAACCATTTGTTTAAAGAATTAAGGTACTTCTATAGGATTTCAGAGGCTCTTCATCTATCTTCATTTATAGCAAGAACTGATATTTTGTCAACAAAAGTGTTGTTGTCAGTTTCTGAAATATCTCTTCCGTCAATGAAGAACATCTGATTTGATAGGGATACAAAAAAATATTAACGTGATTATTTGTATATATTTTTAATTATTTCAGTATGATTGACACATTTTTTTATATTATTCATGGGCAGACTATTGTAAATTTGCTATTGACTAATCTGTACTTTATTTTAAATAATTGAAAAAATACACGCCCGTGCTACCAGTATTAATGTAATATTGACGTATTAGAGAAGCAGCTTATGATGTTGCCACCGCACATCGAAATTTATATTGCTATTAGTTTAGTTAGGTTAGGTTAGGTTATTAAACTGTTAGTGATATTTCACAAGTAGTAAAAAATAATGAAGTCCAAAAAACCTCTCATAAAAAAGATAATTACTGATACACAAACACTGGATACAAGTTCGAAATATATATGATTTATGCTATGTACGAAATAAATAACTATATTGACAAACTGATTTAATCATTACACAACATCATATTTCTTTGACATCATTATGACAAATATTAACTAAAAGCAATTATTTAATGATGGTAACTTTCTTGTGCAAATTATTAAGAAATTTAAATATTCAAAAACGAACCACGGAGAGGATTAATAAAACAGTAAGAAAAGGGTAGACATTCGAAATTCAAATAAACAATTTTTTTTTATTTACAAATATTTATACTATGAGAATGAAATATGAGCTTACATTTTTCTACTATTCTCGCCGTTTTCTGTACTTTTATGTCGATTAGACTCTGCTTTACGGTTGTGACGTAGAAAATTTAGCGTGCTTAAGACGTGCATCGGTTTTTATAATAAAAAGTCTATATTACCATCAACCTGAATCCCTCTACCGTCTACGTTTTGAATGCACCCTTAGAAGCAAGAACAAAGGAATACTGAGCCTTTTAATGTGCATATTCCATTGTGTTGCCGTCACACCTGTTATGTATTACTTATTATATTTAGTAAGACTCGTATTAATTAAAATTACTTTGTGTCTTAACTTTTGCTAACCTTAAATTTATCCCCGATACACCATTGTGTTAAATGTCTAAAACTCATGTTATGCGTTTAAATTATTGATATTATAGTGTTTTACAAAGTTCGGATTGTAAATATTGGGTTTTACAATTAATATTGATATTAAACTGAGAACATCTATTAAGAGAATGGTAGAAGCCAGGACCTTCTATTATAGTATCTTTCTTGGTTATTGTAATACACTGTTTTTTACGTCGACTTGCCATATTGATTAAACTGAATGCATAAAATTCACATACATGTACAACCCAACCCTCCTTTCATGATTATAATTTCTATTAAATTCTGTACAAACACACTAATAAATTTTTTTTCCTGCAAACCTACAAAAGATAAAGTAGAGTTCAATTTTTTATTTTTCTGTTTTAAATGTAACAAACACGCCACTGCAGCAAACAACACGATACTTTCTCGTTTTGGAAGTTATTATATGAAATATTCAAAAAGATATACGGTCATGCAATCCAGTTACATGCTTGTTACCGAGTATTTTATTAAACGTATGGCGATTTCAAACATTTCAAAATAATCCAGTTTTTCAAATAAAATTTCAAATTAAAGTAAAACGTCTGTACAATTTTCCTGATTTAATGAGGAATTTAATAATTACTCGATTTTCAAGAGATATACTCGGAAACGAGTCGCAATGAAATGTTCAGACTGGTTGACGTGAAAAATAATACTCTAAGTTTTCATGATTTATATTTCCAATATTTACGAAAGATACCGCTATTTAGAAAATGCTTACTTTTTAAAACTTCTTTGATATTACGGAGGCTTATGTTTAAAACTATTTGTGAGTGCACGATGAACCAATATGGTCTTATATTGTTGTAACGGGATTTAATTGTAAGATTAAGACAATTAAATATTGGACAATATTGTACAATTGCAATATCGTATTTTTACTTGAAAAACTCCTGCACGGTTCAAATTTCTCCCTTGTAACCATGCAGTGGCGTAAATATTAGTAAAAAAGGTTATGTTTCATTGCGATAATTTATACGTTTGTAAACAAAGATGCAATGTTTATTTGAATTTCGAATTTCTCCACTTTTCAAACCGTTTAATAAATATTATGATATATTGATTTGCAGTGTAATCCTGAGAATAATTTCAGTAGTGAAAATTAAATAAATGTTTTGTTCTCTTTTGCTACAGAGTCACTCATGTGCAGATGCATATTATAATATTTACTGTTAAAAAATAATTATTAAGAAAGGTTAATTAATATTATTTATTGATAAATTTTTTTAGCATGAAAAATTTGTTACAACACGATCTGTGTTCTAACCTAACTAAATTAATGGCAATATAACTTTTGATGTGGTAGTAGCAGCAAAATTATTATCATTTTGACCAACAGTTCAATTTCACACTGGGTTCAAGGGCGTAAATATTTAAAGTAAAGTATGGATTAGTCAATAGCAAATTTACAATATTTTGTCGATAAAGTTTCTAAAAAATGTATTTATATCAGTACTATTAAAATAGTTATAAATACAAATAGTAATTGATGTTCGTTTCATTACTAATAGAATACTGAAAGTATATTGGCATCTTCGCGACCATTTCCACCATTGGTTTTTAATTCCATTATTGGGAATGAGTGGCAATAAAATAATATAAAAAAATATTAAAAGACCTTGTGGTTTATGGGTTTAAATTCATGTTGTTTTATGAAAATAAGAATTTTACTTTTCTCAGAATCCTTCGACTTAAACTTTCTTACGATTAGTTTTGCAGTTTTTGAGAATGCCTCTGACAAAAACAGTAGTTGAGAAATAATCCCAAGTCGAGAAAACAATAAGGAGGAAATTATGTGGAAAGCTAAAAAGAATTTAAGTTGTCATATAAGTGAAATGGTACAGCATATTGAAACACTTGTTATTTATTGTTTCATTATTTTTATTTGATTTATTTATTGAATTATTCTGCTTTTGCAAAAATAATAAAATATTATATGATAGCATAATGTTTACATTTAGTCGAAATATTTGCTGAATCTAAGAAATTTATAAAAATAGCTTTTCATTTTAGAACAGGAAGTTTTCTAATATATAATGGAAACTAAATTGTAAAAAGTTTGAATGTAGAGTGGTTAGTGATTGAAGTTATTTCCAATAATTAGACAGGGAAATTGTTTTTGCAGAATACAAAAGAGGACCACAAGGAAATACAGGTGTCATGGTGACAAAATCTAAATACTTGCTGTTCTTTTCTTTTATATTGTTTGGTCCTAGAATCTTCGTATTACAATTACTGCTGAACGAAAATATTGTTGTCCAATAAATATATCTGTAAACTATTGGACTGCAAAAACTTATCCAAATTATTAAGAACAACTTATTTAAATGCTAGATCAAAACAAAACAATGTGCAATAAATTCCATAATACTTGCCATATAATTATTTTGTTTTAAATTTTTTTTAAATTACTCGTCTAGAACATAAGTTCTAACATCTTCATACTAAATACAATATTTTCTATTGCTTGCGTATGATATTGTTTAGACAACTGTAATAAATTGATAAACTTAATTTTATATCAAATATTTTGATAAATAACAACTGTTAATTTTAACACCTATTTAAATATAACAGAACCGCTAAAGAATTTTACTAATTTTCTTATAATCTATAAAGAGAAATTCCTCGGTTAACTTCTACCAAGAGATATCGATGAAAAATTTATTATCCTAAAGAGAATTATAGCTGCGGAGTAGGGTCAGGCTAGAAGTGAAAGAATTCAAATCGCGTTCCAGAATACATTAACATGGTAAGGGCAGAGCCCACTACCATAAATTTACAAAAAGACTTGTAACGGTTCAAACAACTAAATTGAGAAAAATTGCTATTTTTCAAAAGTGCTAATCTTTTACTTTTGTTGATAAAAGCGATGAATACTGAAATAGCAAGAAATGGAAAAATGCATGATATATGAGAAGATTAAAAAATACAAATTGATTTGAAACAGGATACAAATACTTTAACGGGTTCTAAAAATAAACATAAGGGAAAACCGCATTTTTAAAATCATTAAATTTATTATTAACGTTATCATAAACATTATAGATAAAGTCGTTAAAGGATGTGTTGTAGAAAAAAATAGTTAAGCTATTAAATGAAATTAGTGTAATTGCTACCCACAAAAATAATAAAGTGTACTATCATGAAGTATTGGATTTAAAAAAGTAAAAAAAAAAACTGAGAAAAATATGAAAAAGTAAACGTTTAAAATTAATAGTTTCTTAGAGTATGCAATTGTTCCTTACAGATCAAAGAGCACTCTACAGCTAAATTTTAAAATCAGAATTTATATTACAGAATTATGATAAGACCACTCATTACTTGCTATAAGACTAATTAGTTCCCATGAAACTTTAATCTCATTTTGCTATACTTTATGAAGTATTTCATTACTTCTAAATCTAGTGATTACACAAAAAATGGTTGAAAACTTTATCGTAATAAAAGTTTATGTAATAAATACTTAAGTTGTGCACGAGATGTAATTAAACTTCAACAAAATTAAAGGAAACGGTAATATAACGTTTAGTTAGTCGTGGCGGTACTTGAGACCTGAAAAAAGATACGTTTATCCTTATACTATATTTTTTTTATAAGGATGAAAAGTAAATCTTATTAAAATTAAGACTTATTATGTAAAATAACATTAAGATATTTATTTAATTTTGGTCACTTTTAGTAAATCTACATGACGACAGTACAATGTCGATAAGAAAATAAGAGATAAAAATCAGAGAAACAAAAGAAAGTAAATGGGAAAAGGGAAAAAGGACAAAGTGAGCACTCATTACATTAGCTGCTGCTTTTAAAAATAAACCACAAATAAATAAATAATAAAAATAGAAAATAGTATTTTAAGTTTTTTGAATCTAAGAGCTGCCCAACATTTTTATTTTTATTTATTTGATTTGATTTTTGGTTTATCACAATTGTATCTGTTTTCTTTGGCATCATTTAAAATTTTCAGGAACCATACCTGTGATAAATATTTAAATTATGCTACAATTTATTACAAAAAAGACAATCGAAGAAAATCTTTTTGGTTTTATTTTAATAATTTATTTGATTTTGATTAATTAACTCCTATATAAATTATTAAATTTATTAACGACAATTTTGTTAATTTAACACTTGTAAAAAAATATATAATTTTATCTTGCCATAACACATTAAAGCTTTTCTTTTAACATCTTTTAAAGGAAAATTATTAGTACATTTTTTTAATGAGCTGACATTTAATATCGCTCGAATTATTGTTTCAGTTTTTCTCATAAAATTATTCATTGGTCAAATCCTTTCGTTGCAAAGATAATGTCTCCCATAATAGCAACAGCTGTTGTGCCTTTACTATTGAATAAAAAACTATTTCTATTGCTGAATTTTTCGTATATCCAGATGTGTTCAGAATTTTTCAAATTTTATTTGTTTCACGGTTTACAGGATACCGTTGTTTCTATCAGTTGCAAATCTATTCTGTGTTTTGCTGGTTTGAAAATATCTTTAAAGTATGCCCACATTACGTTGTTATGCGATGGTAAAATTTCGTTGTTATGCGATGGTAGAAAAGTATCATTTTGCCTAAACCTCCGACTATATTCTAATAAATAATACACGAGTAGATATCCCGAAACAAAATCGGTTTCTCGACCTTTAATTTTCTTCAATTACTTTTTGTTTATGTTGTTCTTGTGAAATTGATTCAATTATTTTGATTACGTGAGACGTTCGATGCGAAGTTTAACCGAAATTTGATATAACTTTGTAATGAAAGGTTATGGATATCGAAAGAAATATTTGATCTTCCGAGATTTCGTTCCAGGAATGTAAATTCAGCTTTGCTAATATTGAAATTAACCTTGTTCAAAAATTTATTGGAATCCCTCGATCCATATACTTGAAATTGAAAGTGAAATTTGAGGTCGCAGGAAATAAATGAGCAATTAATTGTAATATTTTGATTTTCTCCGTTACAAATAAAGCAGCTAAATAAGCTTTATTTTGACAACAAAGACGAAGAAGAAAAGGAGTGTCATATTTCGAAAGGGTTTGCAAAAACAGTAAATTACGATGAGTAGATTAGGATTTCTGTGCCTCAGGAACTACTTGTTAATTCTGATTGATGACTGAATTGATTATCAAGGGCATTGTATTTGTCTGTCTAAACTAAACCCTCGTTTTGAAGATCTTTAGATAAAAGTTTAATTTGCTGTTAGCCATCGTCATGATAACATCATTTCTTCTTTATTGAAAATGATTTCAATTTAATTTCTACTCAATCGATGTGATCATTTTTTTGTGGGCTTAGTCCACCTACTTTTTATATCCCAAGCATCAGATACTCTAGAGTTTTCTAAGAGAATATATTTTTAGCAATCCCCCAGACGTTAAATATTTTCCGTATTTTATATGAAAAAATTAAAATTAGGACTTTTACATTAAATGAATAAGAAGTATTCTTAAAAACGTGCATAATAATGCATTGATTCGTAGTGAGCTCACAAAATTTGCGGATGCACTCTATGAACTAGTTCATGGACGCACAATAGTGGTGGCGAGCAAAAGACTAAAAAGTTTATGTGTTATGCTGATTTTAGTTTATTGTTTAATGTAAAATGACATTAAGAAAATGAAAATATTTGATGGATGTCCCAACAGGCATACTAAGTCTACGAGGATTAAAGCGATCATACAGTGTGATGTAAAAGTCCCTAAAAAATTACAGGGAGTTGTAAGAAAGTCACTTGTCTGAATTATTTAACGTCTCAAAATTGAATTTATAAAAATTATAATATTTAGAAGGACTTAGTGAGGATAATTCAATGTAACAGAAAAAGTATTTATTTGCAAGGTGTGAAATTTCTACTAAATAGTTAAATAATGGTAAGTTTAGTATAGAGAATATAATATTATCAATGGATATTATAATATAGAATAAAATCTAAGAACATAAATAAAAGTCCTAATAACTAGTCTTCAAGGAATATAGATAAACCTACAAATTAACATTAATCGTACTTAGTCAAACAAGTTGAAAAATGTATTTTACCCCTTTAAAATTAAGTCTTTCGGCTAACGAATATCGGCCGAGCCCAATAGATTCACGCAAGACTTATGTTCTTTATTAGTAAATAAACACCCGTGAAACTCTATCAGACACAGTTGTAAATATGAACTTAAAATTTATATTGTTTGATTATATGTGTCTTTGAAGGGTGTGGCCTTCAGGCAATGCAATTCTAGAAAATTTTGCAAGTAATGAACGATCTATTGTCCTCTAATTCTAGACAGCAAGTACATAGAGGAATGCTCTATTTTTGGAAATAGAAAAACGTTGGTGCAGACTATGAGCCTGTTGCTTTACTAAAGTAACAAGAAGAACAGATTGTGAGTGTACGTTTAGTTCTGAAAATTGTGGCCAGCTTAAAATAAGGAGAGTAGAAAGAACGGAAATCTTATTTAATCTATCTATTTAGTCTTTACTGATGTCATAAAATACTTTAATAATATAATAGTAAAACAGAAAATAAAAAATATTTTCGTTTGATCCTTGAAAAAAATAATTTTCTTATTAATATTACAAATACTACTTGAACTGAATTTTTAATTATTGCTATAAAAATACAGAAACACTAATTACAATCTTGACTTCTTAAATTAGCTCATATATATTTCAAAGTTTAATCAATTTCTACCTTGGATCCCTTTATATCTAATTACATTTTAGATCTTATAATTAGAAAAAAAAAGAGGGACAAAACTTTCTTGAAAATTAATTTTTTATTTAATGAAAAGTTGAGTTACGCTTCAAAACATAATTAGAATAGCCCGTAATATGAATCTTTGACGGCGAATTTTATATTGTTATATAGATAAGATTGAAGATACCCAAGACAAACTTTAAATGAAGTTTTATTTTGCCAGGATTATATATATTAGAACATTATTTATTTAAAATATTAGATGTGTACAACTTCTTCGTAACCATTGTAGTAGAACTCGATCGAAATGATAAATATCCTTTATCTATGACTACCTAGATAAAAATCTAATTTAAAATTCATTTGAGTTAGATATTAAACGCTATTTAACTGAGTTAGATAATGAATCCATTATTTGCCAATATCTACATTTCATATATTTCTTTGTGGATATCACCGCCGTATCATTAAATAATATGCCCAGATTTGTAACTTTTAGATAGATTCTGGAAATAAGCTATTAACACCTGATTCGTTTCATTTTTTACTCACACCATTTGCTAAAAAGCTTGTTCATATTAATTCGTGAATTTGTGGAATTATTAACGAAATTGCTTTCGATGCATCTTCGATATCTGATGGAAGAAGACTTTCAGATTCAGGCTCACTCATACTCACATGTTTTTTAGAAACTAGAAAATTTTTAAAATATTTGACGTTAATTGTTGTGTTGTCCCAGTTCTTGTTAGTACTTTTGACATATTGAGTTACTGTCACTTTTATATGTTACTAGAATGAGGAGAAATTTTAGGGTAGTGGGAGGTGCGCCTGAGCATAGTTAACCCGGTGTTTTCTTATCAAGAAAGATCTATATCAATAAATAACTGCTATTACGGAATCGCATCTTTCATTTTAAATAAAATATTCGTCAATTGTCAAATAAATCGAATCTAAATGTCATTCATACTTATCAATATATGCAGTTGTTGATAATTCTTGGCGGTAATGAACGGAATTTTCATAAGAATTTTCGGTTATTTGCCTTTTTAAATATAAAAACCACTTTTTGAATTCAATTATTACTAGATTTCTTAAAACAAGAATCCTCCGGCCATATTGAGTAAAGTGGTGAAAGCAGGTTTTTATTTTTATGGTTTTCTAATAACTTGTATATGATATTACGCCGTTAGATTTACCTTAGTTTTATTTTGTGTACCTTTTTTTGACTTGATCCCTGTGAATTCTATATCAATATTTCCTGGTGATTGTTTTAACTTCTTTCAGAAATTTAAAGCTCCGATGCTACTATTTCAATCCTATTTTTCTTTTTTGTTTATTATTATTATAACTTTTGATTGGTTAAATCGTTTACTATTTTAAAAATCAGAATCAAATTGGTCTAATTTAAATAAATGACAAAACTTTAAATATTGACAATAAAATTATTAGTTTAACCACATCTGTATCATGTTGGTTAGCTTGAAGTTTTTTGTTCAATTAAATTAAATAATTTATAAAATTTATTTTAATCTGTAAAAAATCAAATTTTTCATTTAGCGACTTCAATATTAATTTTTATTCTATCTTTTTACTTATTCTCAAATATACATACGCATTGTACAATTAAAACAAATTATTTTGGTAAATCAATTTTGAACATATATATTTATATATATAATTTTAGAACAGCTTGTGAAATTTTATGAAACGAGCTTCTGGTTTATACTGAATGAAGGCAGTTCAATAATGAGAAACCTTTTTTGAACCCTCTAAAATTTTGATACAGTAAGCTGGTGTTCATTACAATTTTATAGACTTATAACTAATCAATTCGGGAGTAAAATGTGACAAGTATCATAACAGTTTACTACCAAAATCCGAATACGATTGAATCATTCATTATCCTCTAAAATTTTAATGTAAATTAATGATGCTAAACATGAAACTACGAGTATATACGTTGTAGTAAATTTATTTTCATCTTTAAAACTAAAATAAGGAAAGGTAAGGTATGAGTGACTTGCTTAATCAGAAAAAAAATGTTTTCACAAGGAAGCATAGAAACGAAGTGGAAATTGTAATAATAACAGAGAAAAAAAAACACAGTTGACTGAAACAAAAGGTCCACTATAACAGCGAGATGCAAAGCTTTTAAATTTGTACTAAATTATTCAAACTTTCAGATGCATTAACTGTGTCACCTTTCTTTTTATTTTTGCTCTTTCTCCACTCACGTACAAAACTGCAACCGCAACCTCGTAACAAAACCCACAAATTAGAAAATTATGAAAAGCTTGTATTCATAGCACGAGCACAGTTTCTTCCTGGTTCGTTCAAAAAGAAAACTGGATGTTGGCATTGGGACATTTAAGGGATCATCTTCTTGATAGAATATGGACTTTAAATATAGATAGGTATTGGTTATCAAAACGTATTAGTATAAAAATAGTTATTTACGAGACTAGTAGTATCAATATAACTATTATATTAATAGGCTAAATATTCTCCGACTAACGAATGTGGTATTGAATATATTTGTTGATACTTAACTTTGAATTATTTTTATATCATGAGATGGTCGTAAAGCTGTAAAAATATAGATATAATCAAATATGAAATTTATACAGATTTGGGATTTATAATTTTATCTTTACTCCTGAACTACTATTTGTATAGAATTGTAAATAGCTGCTTTGTACTTTGGAATTTCAGCTTTATATTTTTAAATTTAATGTTCACTTATGCGTCTAACAACTGTGAATATCATCCCCTAAACTGTACCTATTTACATTCAAAATATTATCTAGTTTCCTGACAAGATTTCAATAACGCTTTGCACTTTGGACCAGAAAAATACGAGGGCTATTTTTTGAAGGTTCGATCCGTTCCGAAATTAAAACTCCACTGAAACTGCGCGCAGATGTATTGCGTGGCATCTAGTTTGCTCGTCATCGCAGTATGTCGCACTTATCAATTCTGAGCGCGTAGTGAGCACGTAAATACGCCTTCAACAATAGAATCTATCGTCAAGTGTGAACTGAGTGCTGTACTTCGCCTTTTTTATGCTAAAGTGTGCAATACCACACTCCACTGCAAGGTTTTCGACGGGAAGTATTTTATCATCCACTATACACCCCAGACTTGGCTGTCTCTGATTTTGATATTTTGGCTCACATTAAATGCTAGGAGAACTTCATTTTAATACAGACAACGAGTTGCAGACCTGCATAAAAAATTGGATAAACGTAGAGGTGGCTGCCTTTTATGAGAAGACTATTGGAATATCGAACCACGTTACGACCAATGTCTTAAGTCGGAACGGCGACTATGTAGAGAAGGAGGGTTTGTTTCATTAGTAAAGATCACACCATGAAGTTATAGCATAAGCACCAACGTGTTATTATAACTAGTCCATATTATCAATTTAAAGTTTGACTTCAAATCAGTAGCGTAACGATTTTAAATTTTCTCTTTACATCAATAAGTTTTTAGGAGGTACACACGATACTCCCTTATAAAAAAATGTCTTAAAATGGTCAATGATAAACAAGCCCCAATTGGGTTTCTGCGCATGTAATGGTTTCAAGTTCATGTACTGCCTTTTACTAACGGATTCTAGGTGGAAGGTGTAGCCAAATGTTACATATAAAACATTTATGTTTTTCACGGTGTTTTTAATTTTACTTTTATTCGGTTTCTGCGATATAGGTTTAAAAATTGTATATACGAACCACAAAATAGGTACTTTTTTTAAACTAATATCGGATTTAACTCTAATGTTAAAATAATAAAAATTTCATGTTAAATAAATAATTCACAGCTCATTTGGAACCACATATTTTCCTATATTTATACGAGGTTTTATAGTTTTATATTTCACAATTTTATCGTTATGTGTATACATGCATACGTGTTGAAACAAAGTATGTATTGTACGTTACCTGCGTACTAAGCTATAGTTATTAGGTAAGTAGTAGAGCATATTGAGCTTATTTTTCTTGAATAAAAAAAAGTTGGGGGTGGGTGGCTCAGTGGTAGAGCTGGTGATAAAAAGGTCGCTGGATCGAATCACGACAAGTGCGACAGTTTTCTGATTTGACTACAACTCACAAATGGATTTTATATTGCAAATGCGATATGTAATATTCACAAATCAAGCAGAAATAATATATATAGAAATAATTCGCTATTCAAATCGGAAAAAATATATCATTATGGTAGCATACTAATAAACTTTTTATTATTAATAACTATCATCCTGACCTCTTCATTAGGTACTAAATTATGAGAAAAAAATACCTAATTAACATCTCTAAATTAAAACTTTTCCATGCAATACACGTAGTGGAATAGTTTCATTTTGTCTAGATACAAAGGAGCTTTCCATACGTGAAGAATAAAAAATTCCAATGAAGTTTCCAACATTCCACTTTAAATCAAACAGTGGCTTTGATTTTCGAATCGAATACCATTGAGTGAACTGTTTCTCTGAAATGTTATTACATGATTATACAGAATGGAGTTCCGATGTCACATGTGGCATTTAAGGGCCCTGCTATTTGCATATCGCACAGATAAAACTTTTGTTATTGCTCGTTTTAAATAAAAAAGTAGCTTTTAGGTCGAATGCGGAAATACTTGAATTGGTATTTTAGCAATGTCTTTCGATCGTATCACAAGAGTTACTACATAAACAAACATTTTGTATTGCTAAAAAAATTGTATGTGTAGAAACAGATTTCTCTATTCTATAAAGAGGTTATTTGCATTCATTGCAGTTATCAATCACTCAAATTAAATTAGTATAAATTTAATTAATATAAATTCACTTTGAATACTTTTGTTTTAATTTCAAAGTTTGATCGGTGAATTATCTTTACTAGTGAAACTCAAATGCTTTCATCAAAAATAAGAATAAAATTCCATTAGTAAAAAGAAAAGAATTTTAAAATATCACAATAGTGTATAATTTTTAGATTTTCTTAACATTATTGATTTTGTTGCAAAAGGTTACTTATAAATAGAAAAACTGCTGTGTCTTTAATAAGTTTGCAAATGTCGTTAAATTATTTATTTACAGCATTGAAATTATTTTTAACGGTAATTTCGACTAGATCATTGTGCATCTGATTTGTCTCCATTGTCCTGTATTCTTCTTCTTCTTCAGTCGTTCTCTCATTGCTGAGAATCGTGATCATTAGCAACCTGCGCTGTCAGTGCCCGCCATTGATTTCGATTTTGGGCTTTGTCTATGGATCCATGAAATGAGGTACCGGTGACCCTTTGAATCTGGTCGGTCCATCGGATAGGAGAACGCCCTCTTGATCTTCGTCCCTCTACGTTGCCAGAAACTATTAATCTCTCCAGATTATCCCTTCGTGAAACGTGACCGAAAAAACTCAGAACATTTGCCAGACACACCGACGAGAGTCTATTCTGGATTTTCAACTCTCTGAGAATCGAGTCATTGGTTCTGCGTGCCGTCCACGGGATTCGGAGCATACGTCTCCAGCACCACATCTCGAACGCATCGATGCGTCTTCGATCTGCCGTTTTAATTGTCCACGTTTCAGCCGCGTATCGAAAGATAGAGAATATCAGCGACTGAACTATCTTCATCTTGACAGTTTTTGATATGGAACGGTCTTTCCAGATCCTGGATAATCTGCTCATCGCACTTTTAGCCATTCCTATTCTTCTTCGAATGTCACCCTCGCTTGAACCCGTATTGCATACATAGGAACCCAGATACACAAAATGGTCCACGGTCTGGAACCTGTATAGACAAGAATAAACAAAACAATTTACTTTTGTAACTGTTGTAACTTGCCGTGTTATCTTTAGAAGTGAAACAGATACACTCCACATTTGTTTTAAGATGGCTTTAGTTCTCATAAGTCCAATAATCCAATCCATCAAAGTTTCTGTTTTTAGTAAAAATCCGGAAATTTCAATCGTTTATTGAGATACAATTAAAACTATTTAGCTACGTTAATTTGAGAAACTTCCTATTTTATAATTTTGGCAAGTAAGCACTATATTTTTCTTAAAATATTGTTACTTTTAAATAATTAGAATCGATTACCTTTTATTTGTTTACCCCTCCCTTGCTTTCAGTTTATTCTGCATCACTAAGACACCAGGGACCAGACATCTGAGCGAAGCCATTCCAGGGATTAAGCGGGTAGCGCTGAATCCTTGATCTTCTTATTGAACTACTATTTAAGAGCTTCACTCGACTACCTTTAACCTCATGAATATACACATTAGATATTAGATGGTCAACAATCAGTCTATACTCTTTCTATCTTGTTTGTCAAGTTAGTCATGACTGAGAGGTAGTTACTGGCCAGGCATTTACCTATTCCTATGAAAAAAATTCTAAAAAACACGTTGCACATCATTAGAAGCGAAATAGATGCTTTATTGAAGAGCGACTTACTTAGATAATCCTTGATCTTAACAGTCTAAATAAAAACAATAACAGAAAGATGAAAAATTTTATATGAAAACAAGTTCACCCACCCTAAAAAGTAACACAAGAAACGAACAATGTAAAACAAATAAATGAAATGCAGAGGAAAAGTTTGAAAAAATAATAAGGAATAATATTAAGACAAAAGCAGAATGGATGGGAGGAGAAGAAATTTGAAGGTCGTACAAAATTTCTTTGATGAATTAGTTTTTTTCCTGTCACTGGTTTGTTGAAAATATTTAACTCGATAGGTGGTAATAAATTAAATCTACGACGTCTAATTCTTTTGGGTTTTATTAGAAATTAGGAATAAACGTTCCATAATTTTGAAACACCTTCAGGAAGTCATAAACAAACAGTTTTTTGACATAACTCTTTCACATAAGTTAATAAATAAATAAATAAATAAATGAGAATGAATTATCTGTATGATAATGTATCGAGCATTTAAAATATTAGCAACGTGATTTTTAGCATTGGTATACTTTTAGAGGTGACTTTCACTTATTTCTTTTTAGAAATATGATGCAGGTCCGAGCTTTAAGAAAAAGATAGAAACGTAAGATAAAGATCTGTATTCTTTCATTTTTTGCTGTAAAATGGAATTTTTCATTGAGAATTTTACGATGTGCCAGTACTTTTAATAAATTAAAAACTTAATGAAATTTTATAGACTAATAAAACTTTCCAGTCGAAAATTTATTGGAATTTTGAACAAAAGAGCAATAAAAACTATTACACTAAATGGGTACAGCAACATATGTATAAAGAAAAAAATATAAAAGATTGGGGAAACAGTACTATTTTACCAATAAATGAGAAAGAAGATAATCGGAAAAAAATTACGAAACTGATTGCGTTTATGTTATAAGAGCAAGAAGCAAAGACTCCAAAAGATTTGTTAGAAAAAGTAATAAGGCGTACATTAAATTTACCCTTGACTGAACAGCTGAACCTCGTTTAATTATTAAACGGATTGTTAATGTTAACGTTCGTTAGTACTCACAACTATACTAGTGTACACTAGTATAGTTGTTGAATATAATATTTTTTTATTAGTAGAATGTAAAACATTCCATAATTTATTTTTTCATATCTATTTTTTTGTGTTACATTTATCTAATGACTATATTCTTCCAATTTCCAACGCTCACGTTCAAAGTTTTAAGGTATGTAAACAAAAAGTTGTATTATATCTAGTTAATAGTTGGTTTTCCACACGTTGGTCATACATTTTGATCCTTTCCTTCTTATTTTATCTTATTTTCTTGTGGCTTGCTTAGAGAGAGACCAATTTTAAAATGGCTTCTCTTTTTCTCTGTCTAGAATAGTTATTGTGTTGTTGGAAATGAGGTTGTACTTCGTGAAATGGTCTTGCGGTGAGATATTTGTTGGACGTGAAAGAAAGGCACTTCAAAACTAGATCACAATATTCTAGTATTTGCTTTTGAATTTTCTGTAGAATAGCTTTCGGTTATCGGGTTTGAATGTGTTTCTAGGACATATATACGTTTTGCGTTGTCTCGTAAACAAAAATGATCAAACATTTTACACGTTATTCTAAATTGTTGCTAAAGTGTTTAAGAATTACAATTTTTTTGATATATATATGTAAAAGGAAATATAAAATATCGATAATAATAACATTGAATAAGGTAGTTCGCAAGATAATATTTTATTTCCATGACTATACTAATTTCCCGGTTTCTTGTCTTCTTTTAATATACCTAAGATTTAATAAAGGCTCTTATTTCAAAAGTGTCTTTTTAAAAGTAAACTCGGATTATCTCCTGCCCTCGGTAATGTTATTGCGTCTCCTATAAATTCGCTGCCATTGTAGTCTCATTAAAATGTCTTCATTATAATATTGCTAACAAAATAAGATAATTAAAGTAGTAGTTACCACTAAAGTATCGTCCAGTGTTGGTACATTGTCACTTATAGAGCTTTTCTAGCATCCTAAAAATTCAGATCTTATTCTGACCAACGTACGATTCGGCATCGTTGCAACATGCCTTTTTGAAATGCAACACATTAACTTCGATTCAGAAGAGATTCTTATATATATTCAGTAGCAGAGAAACGCAAAACGAATCGCGCATCCATTTGCTTAGTAGCTGAATACTATGCACGTAATAAAATTACGCTGCCAGTATACAGATATTTCAAAGACACTAATAGGGAGATGGGGACACTTAACGGAAATTAAACTTGATATTAAAAATTGGCAGTTGTTAGATTAAAGTTGTTGTATTTACAAGGCAAATGCGTGCTGGTAACTTTACTAAAATGTGCCTAAATAGTCCAGAAGCGGCAACAGCGCCTCCTGTTATTTCAACTGTTTATTCATGGTCTTCTGTCTTTGGTCATTATGATTAACATACTCGTATTTCGTATTTGAGTTGTAATAAATGACTTGTATTATTGTGTTATAGGAGGGAAACACTATTCTGGTGCTCTCCTTTAAGACACTTAGATCCTTTAATAAGTACAAACTCTGGAAAGTTTTTAGAAACGGAGGATGTCTGCTGCTAATTGCAAATAAACGGGAATTTCTCCAAGTTTTAGGTTGATTTTATTTCCTTATTGGTAGTGGAAAAGTTTCTCTAGCTTTCTTAATTGTATAAAGCTAACACTTAACTCAAGTCCGGTTATTATGGTAGAAAACTTGGCTATTTCCAGAGTAACAGAAATTGATAAGAAGTATCTATATTAAAATTATATTATGAACTTTATACTTATATTTATATTGTTAATTTTATACTCACCTTTGAAAGTAATAAGTTCACGTATCTCTATCGCATGTAATTAAAAAATACATTATTGGCTGTACATATTTTTTTCCCAACTACGTGTCATTAAAACAGCAACACGAGTTTTAAATTTCATAAAGCTTTTCTTCATTGATTTGTATTTATTGTCTTTTTCAATCTCTTTCCTATTTTTTCTGTTAGCTTACCAAGAGTTCCCTTTAATCTGTCATAATTTATATTTTCTATAATATGTAACTTCTTAGTTTTTTTATTTATTTTTTATTGTCAGGGCTTATTACTAGGCCCGGTAAGTTTATTAAAAGAAAACTGTCCGATATATACAAGACGAGGTTATAAAATAACAATATTAACACTACACAATATTTTGTTTTAAATTTATATAATAATAATTCATATAATAAAGAAAATTTCTAAATAAACATGATGTTAGTTGGGCTCCAAATTCAAATTAAAATGTTACTTTTCTTCTGTTTTGTAATCTCATTCACTCTTAATTGATTTGATCATAAAAAATGAATAAAATAAACGTATAAACATAAAATACATAAATTTATAAATACGAAAAGATAAATTACACTTATCCGAATTTTTACAGTACTACAAAGCTTTTTAATTTATATTGATTCGACTAAGGTTTCGGTATTAAATAAAAATATTCACCAATGGAAAATTATCCAAAAATAATTTTTTAAACCTTAAAATATTTTTCAATAAAACAAATACGTCAATACACAAAAGTTAGTTATTTAAATATTAACAAACCAAAAAAAAACTTTAAACAAGATCTGTGTCAATTGTCGAGTCGTCGTTCATTCCAGCCAGAAATCCAGAATATTCCACACCAATTATCAATTCCATGAATTTCGTCACATCTTCACAATTCTTGATAAAATTATTATTAACTGGTTAGTATTATCGTTGCACTATGATTTTTATAAAGTTTTTTAACACAACATAACACTAATTGTCTTTTTTTCTTTCTTTTAGGTTATGTTTTGGCACACAACGAAAATGTTTACAATTTCACTAAATTGTTTCTTATTATAAAATTATAATCAAGTTTCATTATTGTTTTTATCCTTTTCAAATTTTAGACTTTTTAACACTTTTGCTTTGTAACAGGCATCACAAATACCGACTACCTTTTCAAAAATTTTGAAAAACTGTTTATAGGCTTGGTCATTTGACTTATTTCTAAAGTAGACATTTAGGAATACCTAGGACATAAAAAGTAATAAATAAGATCAAAAATAAAATTTTGAATAGTAAAAAATGAGGTGCATTGTTTTTATTAGTAAAAAAATATACTTCTTTTAATACAAGATAAGTTTCAGTAGCGATTTTTCATTCAAGTTTTACGACAAATCAGGCTTCACGCTACGCTTATACACTCTTACTTAGTGTAAAGTCCTAAGCATATGCTTAGTTCTCCTGTTAAAGCATTAATTTCATTATTTTATAGCCACACTTCGTACTTCAATATGAACACTACAATTTATAAATCTGTAGAAGGTAAGAAATAAGGTTACACACTAAAAAGACAAATTACTTACATTCATTTTTTTTTCAGGTTATTATTTTTTTAGTAGTATCCCTTATACATAATTTATTTTCTGGCGATATATTTCATTAGCCAGCATAAAAAAGGAATTCCTATATCGACTATTAAGTGCAATCTTCCGGAAGCCCATCATCGTGTTTTCCGTTCCTTCAATGCTGGTGTCTATCTTTAGTGATCTCTAAAATCCTCAATTAAGCGAACAGAGCGTTTGACCTTTTTCGTTTATATCCCCAACATCGGGATATTAACCCAAACAATTACACTGGGGATTAAAATAGGTTAATTCACTTTGTAAGCAAAAAATAGTTTTCGTAAATTAGATGTAGTCACGGTTTATCAATTTCTTTTAGATATTTACTATGATTTATCTAAAATAAAAAAGTTTACTTATTTTTAAATAGTACTACAAAAATATTCGAAAAATACTAAATAGTAAGTTTTACATTTAATATTATGCTCGGATTAAATTCTTTGTCAAATATTTGGAATTCAAACCAAGTCAAGGTTTCTCTAAAAAGAGATTGACGTATCAAACTATTTCAAGCCTAGCTTTCAACGATATTTATTATCTTATATTAAGAAGCAATTCCTGGCAGTCACTCAGTGGATTATATTTTTTAGAAAAAGAGCCCATATAATATTAGTGGATTTTATGATAAAGAGAGTTTATTGAATTTGAATAAAGTAAGAGCAATTCTTGGCAATGGCACCTGCTCTTTCTGGAAAACACTCATAGGCAGCCAGTGTATTAAGCAAATGTTTCCTAAGCGACCCACTACCATTGATTCTGGATTTATTTTAGTAATAAAACCAAACAACTACTTCTTGTTAAGAAGTTGAAAATGTAAAATTAGAGACTCGTTTCCTTAGAAATATTATAGGGAAAGAGCAGTTGAAGAATAATAAAAAAATTTAGTACATTTTATAATGAAACAAAGTTAAAAAAACAAACAAATCATTATTCTAGACTATACTTTAGGAAAATTGTAATATTACCACAGAGAAAACAGCTACATTTCCAAACTACGAAGATGTATCGTATGTAACTCATCTTATTCAGTTGAGTAATTTGCTAACTGTTAAGGATGGCCGAAAAATATCTCTATAGATGCAGAAATTGCAGGAATAGATAACAAGTTCTTGCTATTTTCGATAAATTTGGAAAAACATCTTCGTGATGTCGCCATCAGTCAAGAATGACTTCATAGCCTTCAACCGACGGTGACTCCCAGTATTTATCAATCTGGTACCGCCGAGCTTGAGTATTACTTTCAATTAGTGATTTCGTCATTATCGATGCTTTCAGTGTCAGTAAAGGTATCTAGTTCAGTTTTTCCGGCTCATCATTATTTAAACAGTTGTTAACAGGTTTGTATAGGTCCTCGAATTATTCAACGGCTTTTCTTTCTAAACTTTTCCCCAATTAGTAGATGCGAAAGTTTTAACTTTGTGTCGTGGATCTGGTATTAAGATTACGAAATATATTCAGTGTGTCTTATCCTAGTGTCTTAATATTTTATTACATGAAGCTTGAATCGCAAATAGTAAAGTTTAGTCAACGTTGTCCGTGTCAATTTTTTTGTCCTAGTCGCCTCGCCATTTTTCTAATTTGTACTGTAATTAGTTGATTCCCATTATACCATTGGAAAAGTACATTTTTTTGTTTCTAAAGTTTACTCAAACCTGTTAAATAAGTGCAAACTCTCTGAATAAGAGACTATTCAGTATAAGTGGCTATTAAAATTTTTAAATCAGCCGTAATATCACATAGGACGTTAATGGCATTTTTTATATTTACAGTCCAAGATAGTATCTCAAATGAGGAGACAACTCCATTTAGCAACAACATCTAATTTTGGCATTTTCATTTTCAATGTTAAATTACCACAAAATTTTTCCAATTTAACCGCTGAATTATACTGAACATCGCACTACAAAATTTTACTCAGGTTCATCATCACCAACATCAGGTTCAGATTCATAAATTGTTTCAATCGAAACATCAATATTACTTTCATGAAAGTTTTCATTTAACTTTGCTTAACTTTATGGCAAAAGTAAAATTGGTGCTGGGTATTTTCGGTTGTTACACCTTAAATGCTAGTGTCTAAGTGATTAAAGTGTTATAAAATAACATACATGTGCATGATTATTTTGCACGAACGAAATCTGATAAAGTTTTTGTATTTTCCAATTGGCAAAAATGAGATTTAACACGTGAATGGGTATGTATTCGTATATTATAGAACAACAAAAAGATTTGAAAAAGCTTAAAAGCCAAGCCAGCGTCTGCAAAATTCAAGCCAACTCGCGTTTTTCTTTTTAAAAAGCTTAACTTTCAGGTTCAAGCCAAGCTTTTATGTTTCAAGTCAAGCAACTTGACTAGGTGAATATCTAGTAAAATAATATCACCTATCTTATCCTAAAATATTTTTCAAAATGACTCTACTAAATGTATCACACATTTCTGGGAATGGAAAAAAGTACTGGTTTACTAGAGAGAGAGAGAGAGAGAGAGAGAGAGAGAGAGAGAGAGAGAAAATTTATTGGTGTTTATAACCAAGAGGTCATGGACCGGTGTCCTTCAGCCTATATATATTTACATTTTAATTTTTTTTTTCTTAAACCTATATACCAAACATATTTAAAAATATGAAATAGAAATAAAGTTTTTTAAATATTCTTAAAAAATCAAATAAAGTTAATAAATATTTCTATAAATATTCTTAAAAAATATCAGTTTACTTCTCTATGTAGGTCCATTAGAATTTCCCATATTGTTTTCTCTGTCCATTTCCTTTTTTGTTGTAGCCTCTCTTGAACTCTTACACAACTGTGCTCTATAAGTTCTATTTTAGTTAATTCATACGTGGATTACGTAGAGGATTTCTGGGGTGTCTTGTTTTACTGATAGTTCTCAGAGTATAAGTTTCTCCAACTTTTATATTTTTCATTGTGAATTTTCTTAAATTTTAAAGGGATGGCAGTATTCCAATATGGGCCAACATATAGCTTTATAAATATGTGTACATATGTCTTGATTTTTGAAGTATTTGCCTCTAGTCATACATTTCTTCTTTACATCTTGGCTATGGAGTTTGAAATGAACTTTGTTGTCTATTATTCCTATTCTGTGATTTTCAACATATATTTTTATTGGACTTGCGGGTCACTTTATGATTCAATAAAATGAATTTACTTTTTGTCGTGTTTGGCCTCATTCGCCATCTGCTGAACCATGTAGTGGTGTGGTTTATAAGTTTTTCTAATTCTTCTACTGTTTTCGTTAAGTTCGTATTGTGACTAATCACTCCTGTATCGTCTGCGTATTATAGTACATACAGTTTTTTGTTGAAATGCGTATTATTTTCATCATAATTATATAGATCGTGGCAATATAGGTTGTAGAGTAGTGGAGAAAGAGGAGAACCCTGTGGCACACCTTGCTTTGGGTATATTGTATTTGAGGAACATTGTTGGATTCTTCTATTATGGAGATAGTTTTTAAGGAGAAATAATATTTGTTTTGAACAGTTCAATTACCATAGTTTGTACAAAAGTCCTCTGTACCAAGCGCTGTCGGACGCTTTGTTAATATCGAGAAATACTGCGGCACTACTGTTCCCTTTCTGTTTTGTGGCTTGAATATTTGAAATTAGTATAGAAACTGGAAGTGTTGTTGAAAGATGTTCCCTAAATAATTGATATTTTGGTATTTTATGTCCGCATTCTTGAAGCATGATGGTTTTTAAAATATTTTCAAAATTCTTACCATTTACTGGTAACTATGTTATCGGTCGATAATTTTGTACATTTTTGTGTTGTGAGTTGGTTTTAATATTTAGCTTTAATTTAAAAAAAAATATAATTTCAGTTAAAGCAGTTAACATGTTAAGATTTTTTGTTTGGCTTCAACTCAGGCACTTAGGTTTGGAAACTAAATGTGTACAGATTTTTCCTATACTCGAACTCCTATTTTGCAAAAGTATAAATAGGTTGTTTTTATTTCCACATCTCGGCAAACAAATTTCATACTTGCCTGGTGATTTCAGCGTATGAAGAAGTAAAAGCAAAGAACGCAAACAATTAATTCATTTAGTTTTGTTGCCAGAGAGAGTAATTGGTTGGTTTTAGAAAGGCGCAATTAAGATGCCTTCCACAGTTAATTCTAATAAAGTCCAATTAGTTAGAACCTAAGAGAAATAAGAGAAAATAAAAATATTTTTTGTTTTTAATTAAGATGACATCAAAATTATCATTAAGAAGGATATTTTGCCAGAGGTCTCTAATGAATTACTTGTATCTAATTGAAAAACAGACATTTTGAAAAAAATTAGGCCTTAAACAAATATTTAAAGAAATATTTTTTACAGTTTTCATTTTTGAATTCGTGTATTTACCATTTTTACATTTAGGAACTGTAGCTTCCAAAGATATGTTTTCTCTTTCAGGATGTTTAAAATGTCTATAGTAGGTATAATAGTGACATGAAATTGTTCAAATTATAAACGGAAATATTTACAGTATCTATATACACCACATAGTTTTTGGCTGTCATATTGCGATGAGCTTTTACACATCCTTGGCAAGAAATAATTCTAAATTTTTAAATAACATCATAGAAAAAATCGAGTGGCGCTAAATCTAAATATCTTAACGCTCATTCTATAAAAGCTCTTTTACCAACCTACTAGGGTACTCCATTTTATTGAAAATACAAATTGTGAGCTTTATTTATTTATTTATTTTCCAATAATTTTAATAATTATTATATTTATCAAAAAGGATACAATAAAGAGAGAAATCATAATGACATTGAGAATTTTTAGGTAGGTATTTATTTTTTATTAAAATTACTAAATAGTTATGTCATGTTCTATATCACATGGTTATACTAAATCCAATTTTGCGCTTGCGAATAAGGATTGGTCCATTGATATTATGGCCAGAAAATCATAACATAATTTATACAAATCTAAAACCGTTTGATATCCTCTATGACCTATTTAGTTAAAACACCTACACACATTTATCACAATAGTAAAAAATTCGAAAATGGTGTTTATAGGTATTTGGCACATGAACGCCTTACAATTTCATTATTTATTCTTGTCCAGTAAGTCTGCCAATTTCATGATGTGCAACGGTCTTAGTTTTGAATGCACTTTACCATCTTACTTAGGTACTAACTTTAATAGTATATAACTAAGTTATTTGTTTTCAAAATGATTACCAATTCATAAAACAAGCGTTCTCTAAGACCGTGGTAAAGAGAGCATTCTATTATTAAATACATAAGTGTTCAAGTTTCATACATTTTACATAAAGTCCTTGTATAGCGGTAATGTCAGTAATAAAGTAACTTATCTTCCGGGAATAGATATTTAATGTTTCTAAAATGCATAAGTCGCTAATTCTAGTAATACATGTGAAGCAAGTAGGTGAAGGGAGCGTAAGGGGCTTTATAACTAGTAGACGCCAATTTCTAGAGAAAGTCGTAAAATTAAAATTACAACTTGTCTAATAATTCCATTTTTACTAAATTCTAGAAAATTTCCAATTATTGAAACAAATTCTAGTTCACTGAAAAAATAATAATAAGTACTTTAAAAATCTGTCTTATAAAAGCGATTTGATTAGTTTAAAGCAACCACCTCGTGTAAATTGCTGAAACTTCTGGAAAATCATTCAAATCTTTTGCTCCTTTTGCGGCTTTATATTTTAATTTAAAACCCACAAGCGATCTCCCCGCGATACACGGCTATAACTCAGCAAGAAAATTTAGAATAAGAGTTATAAATGCATAAAACTTAATTTCCGTGAATTAAACCAGTTCTAACTCGTCGTAATTGCCGTTATTAATAACAGCGCTTATTAGTAATTCCCAAAGGGTCTACGTGGAGATAAAAAAGGTAAATTTCCATTGTGTGCAAAAGAAGATGGATTAATGGAAACCGCATAAGGGTTATACGAAACGGCATTAAAAAGTCATAGTATGTAATATGTCAGACGATTCCGGAATTTAAATGGCCGGATAAATCGTGTACTTCCCTGTTAGACGGAATAAAAGGACGTTATTTGGTTACTTAACAAAGGTAATCCTAAAAAAATAACCGCTTAAAGGTTCAACCGACCATATAATACAGTGGTAAAAAGGGACGATCTGGTCAAAAGATACGAGTTTCATTAAAAATATAAACGGTAAAACTCTACGGAAGTATGCACATACGTTTATTAAATTTAAACTGCTTTGAATTCATATGCAGATGTATATTTATCTTGGTTGTCGCGGGCAGATTATGTTAAAATGTGTTTTAGAGAAGTGCTTCATATATCATCAAATGTCCTACTTTTAAATAAAGAAGAACATAATAAAAAGGTTTTATCTTGAAATGAAATAGATCCATTCAATGGTATTCATTAAATGATTTTTTCTTTTAATTAAAAGCCCACTTATAATATCTAGTTTTTATTTTTTCAACTCTCAAAAAGAATTTCCATGAAGTCAAGCATCATATACGAAATAAGTGTAATATATGCAAAAAAATCCAGTATACAGTTCAGAATCGTACAGTTTATCCGTTACGCTAAACTGGTTAAGCTCTTTATGAAAACGAACCTCTTTTATTTGGCTTTAGGATAAATTTAAGTATCTTTTTAAAACTATATAACATTTCTAATGTATTATTTAACTAAAATTGCGTTTAACCAAATTTCCTTAATGAAATTCGTATACTTCCACGTTCAGATTGTATCTGAAAATTAAAGCTTCCGGAAGGCTTCATCATTTTTGAGATATTTCTCAACGTTTCAGCATCTATTATAAGCGGCTTCTTCAGGAGGTGAGATGTGCATACGATATCAACTATTAAACGTAGCCAGAGGCGAAACATTCTTGAATAGGAAAATGGATGGGGACAAAGATGTTGTCACCGGTCCGAAAGAGGTGAGGAGTGAGGGCCTGAAAGTGAAATGGCCTATGGAATTCCAAATAGGGCAAATATAATATCCTTCTTTTCTGTCTTTATTATTTGGATCTTATTCTATTTTTATTGCTTATCGAATCATTCGATGGTAGAAATGGTAAAGAAGCAATCCGTGCTTTATACAAACCTCCAAGAAAGAAAAGGATCCTTTGCTTTCAATGTCTTCCAAGGACATTTACAGAGTCCCTTGTTTATATAGACAAGTCTACATACAAAAACTACATGATCAGTAGAAATATGTATTAATAGAGGCAATAGAATCAGGAAATCTTTTGACACATTGCACCATTGCCGAATACTAGCACCAAACGGGCCAGACTAAATTAGATAACATAGAAATACTAGCAAAAACTACTGATTTATACCATCGCAAAATTTGAAAAGCAATAAAATATATAAAAATATACAATTAATATAAACAGAGTAGATAGATATTATATTGTACCCATTTGGAATATCATTATTCCACACGTCATTCCTACTTCAAGTCATACTCCCACTTTCTATATAAGTTCGTCCCCACTCATTTAAATGTGATTTACCTGTAGCTACGCTTAATAGTTGAGTTGTGGTTCCTATTTCACCTCCTGAAGAAACCGCTTATAATACACGACGACACGTTGACAAATATCTCCAAAATTCCTCCATAAGCTATAATCCTCCTGTTTTTTTAGGTCTATCTTTGAAATCTACGTATAGTAGATATATCCCAAAATAGGCTTGTCCCAAATTTTGTAGAAGTCGGACTAGCAATTTATGAGATAATTCGCCGTTTCCAGACTTTTGGTCCACTCTGTATATAAACAAAAGTACGTAGCTAGATAATTTTGTAGATGACTAATAGATTAATTGGCTTAGAAGAGAAATCAGAAAAAACGAATATTAAAAACGATAATTATTAAACTTAGATGTATAGGATCATCGGGATGACAATAAATAAAACACCAAATATTATTTTAATAGGCTAACGTTTCGAAGCCTATTCATTTCTTTTTCAAGGCTGTAAAAACATGTTTATTAATTACTTTTTTTTCCCATTCTTTTATATAAACACATACAGATCTGTTTTGTTATTATTACAATTTTTTTTTCGTAACACAATAAAAAAAAGATGGATTTAACTTAGTACAAAATATTAAACTCACCTTTATTAATACAATTTGGCCGTGTCAATATTTTATTTGTAATGGTTATCTTTATGAAAACAACATTTTTCCTAAAACATTCATGTATTTTATAAAATAATGGATCTAAGAATATGGACCAAAAAATGAATTTCTGTAGGTAGAATTACGTCTGGCAAGTGATAACACTGATAACTAAATCCGTTGTCATGTCATAAGATATTTGACGTTTTTATTTATTTGAATTTATCCCACATTCTGTAGAGATAGGAGTACACCATACTTACATTTTGAAAGTCCGTTCTAAAATTAATAGTGTTATTGTATTGAATATGAATCACGACAAATTTTTTGATGTAATTGCGCGTTGAATGTTTTGAGACAAGTTTGGAATATTCGGAAATTTAAAAAAAGGTATCTAGATTTTAGGTAGTTTGATCTAAATTTAATTCAACGTTATTAATTTTCTTAAATACGTAAAATATACGGTTGATTAAAAGTATGGCGTAACTATTTTGACGTAAAAGGTTTCTTGCTTACGTACATATATTTAGATTTTTTGGCAGCAAACTATTGACTGCTTTGTAAAAAATATTGCCAAATTCTGGAGAGGTACATGACATAAAATTGTGAATTGCAGATATTTCAAAAACGTATTCATCAAAAACTGAGAGATAGAGATATTTTAGAATGCCGGAGAAAATGACAAAAAATTATCATGCAGATTTTTTAGTATAAAGTTTTAATACAATTTTCAATATTGGGAAAAACAATAAATTGTGCCTATACTCCATAAATATGAAAATTGATAATTTGGCAATAGTGTTGATGCATTTTGACAGGTTATACTTTCTCGCCTGATGTTTACTGCGGCCTAGTGCAGGTTTTCGGGAAAATTTGACAGTACCGTTTACGGAAATTGTAAACGACTTAAGTCAGACTTAAGTATTCATGGAGCATACTTGCACCGAGAATGAAAAAAGTCGCAAAAGACGTGTGTCGTATACACGAATGAGTTCTCGGAAATTATTTTACTATATACTCAATTATTCAAAATTTACTAAAAAATAACAATATCTTAGCGAATTAAAAAACTACTATAATTTTTTTCGATTTCTATTAGAACCGGGCCTGGGATATATTCTTGTGAATTTGTATATCACAACAACAATGTTGTCGAAGTAGATTTAGTTGAAATCGTATTCTTTTCTCTCTTTGTTTCATGGAATTAAATCAGAAGAAAGGAGACGATTTATAGGTAGTATGTTTGTAGTTCTACATATTTTTTGAAGACGTAAGGGAGCAAGTGTTTTGAGTCGGAAAAACAACGTGATGATATTGGTTCTTAATATCCACATTCAAAAATTCCATGTTATTATTTACTTTATAAAATAATTTTTAGTTAATAATAGTTAAAGACATAAATAGATATTTATTTAAAAATATATCAACTGTCAATAAAATAGCAACATCAATAAGAAAAAAAATTAAAAACACTAATTATATTTTTTTTATATTTTATTTATAAAATTTAAGATTTATAAAAAATAATATTATATATAACTCGTGTCATAATAACTACTTTTATGAAATCTACGAGTCAGTCATTGTGATATTTGTTATACTTATTATATCTTTTTAACATTGCTGATTTTTGCTAGCAAAGCTTTTTATATAACTGACAAAATTTATAACTGACTTGGATGAGCTGAGCTAAGTTCATGACATGATTTACCTAATAAAGTTTAAAAGTTAGTCAATATTATATCAATTTAATAAGCACAGTTTGCAAAAGTTTTCTACAAATAAATAATGTAGAAAATATATAGAAATCCTGTAATTCAATAGACCGTATTTTAAATATTTGTTTTTAAAGTAATTATCAGTTAAGAAATATGTATGATCCTTGATAATGTATATTAATTTTTCTTTCAGTATCTGGAAAGGAATTAATATTGCACAGACTGAGTGCAGATGAAGGCTTCATTAAAGTGCAATGTCTAGCAGAAGGAGTTTATCCCATGCCATTAATACTTCTTCATTCACATAGGCGGTAAGAATATTCATTATTAGTATTTTTATATTTTTTTATATTTTTATATATATATTTTATATTTTTATATTTTCTTTTTGCTACGATTACTCAAGTACTGCACTCCTAAACCGATATATTTCCATAACTTGAGAATTTGGTGGAATAACTTAATTTTGCTGCCTTAACATTAGGTTTTCGGGTCTACCTAAAAAGTCGTTTCTTAAAACAATACATCAGGAGTGATTTGTAAGCAACTTTCCATGGTATCAGTTGAAAATAAATTTGCCAGTAAACAATCATTTACAGTGATAATGGAGGCCATGTTTCGTACAATTTTATGCCTTTGGCATTCCTCAGATAAAATCTGAACACTAAATCGGAACCGAGAGAGAACATTCGCGTTCGCCATACCAGCCAACGGTAGATTTATGCATCAACTGCAGTAAACAGAACACGTTCTTACAGTGGTGTGGAATTTAATAAGAGGCTACATACAGAATTTAGATATTGCCATACAAAAATATGAGGCACAGTTTCGGAATTTTTAATAAAATACGTTTAATAAGCGCCTTCGCGTTTTTATGTGTTCAAAGTATATAAACATCTAAAGCATAGTCTGTACCAAACTATGTTGTGTGAACTAATCCAGTGATGCAACAATCTCTTGAAATTATTTAGTAACACGAAGAAAAGAACTGAATCATGTAAAGCAGTTTACGAATAGTATAAAAAATGTGGAATCAAAGCTATTTATATAAGTCTAGAAACGCTACATGGAAATCAAGTTCAAATAACAAATTTGCTGGTATTTTACTAGAAAAGATCTACTGATATTCATTGTACTTGTAAGTGGCAGTTGTCTCCGCCAAGATCACGTTCTACCATGGATATTGTCATTTATTTTATCCTTTAATGTTCATTATCTACCAAGATTAGTTTTAAGACCTTTTACCGTCCTTTATTAGAAGTTTTTTGAATCTTTATTTAATGTCACATCTAGCACGAAGGTTATTAGCAACAACAATATATATTAATAATAAATTTTACATAATTAATAATTAAATATCTTGTAAGTTGATGTCTTTTAAAAACAATAGAATATTGTCTATATTGAGGTTATCACGAAGATTGTTTGGGTGGTTATATTGTTCCCTAATATATTGTAATGATTGGCTCTCCAGTAGAAGTAAATAAGTAGATGTTCTTTTTATTTATCTACATTTCTATATTAATCTCACTATTATAGTAGAACTTAGGTTCCGACATTTAACTGATAACAGCCTAACCTGAGCTCTTGGTGTGTAACTGTAGGAGCTTACTCTGCTATTGACAGCGATGTTTCATAGTTAAAGACATCCTAAATGTTCATTGAAATATGCAGGATGATTCAGAAAGTCTTTAACATAATATTAACTTCTACTGACAAATAATACAGCGTGTTTACTGAGAGCAATTTTCTTAGTTGCCGTCTGCAAGGAGAATAGAGGTAACTTTGGTAAAAATTATGACATATTTTAGTTCCCTTTTTTAATTTTGTATAAATGATAATCACCATTTTTCAAAATTGTCATTTCGAAGAGAAACTAATTTAAGTTTTTTACCAAGTTCGCTATTTAAATATTTTAACTTTAATTTTATTTAATTAACATGTGATGTACTGAACAAAAAAATTAGAAATGATTTTTTAATAAATTTACATAATTCTGGATAGTCACCAGTTTGGATGTAATCTTACATGTATTTTTGTGTATTTCTACTTGATTTTACTTAAGCACTCTCTTTTTCTTAAGTGACTTATTCCTACATTTGCTTATTTTTACGCCTAGCATTTTAGTTAGGTACTTCTGAATTACGTATAATAACAGCACACAATTAGACGAGGGTACTGCCCATAAGCGATGGCAGCATGTCTTTAATCTTCAACTTTCAGATTTCTATGAATTAATTCGAGGTCGATAAAAACATCTTATTCAAATTATTCGGGAGTATAAATCATGGTATTTTTTTGCAGTCATTGTCATCTGTAACTGTCCCTAATAAATTAAAGGGGTGAATTAAATTTACCCTAAATAAGTAAGCTTGCCTGAATATATTAATTCAATTTATTTAACTTGGTTTTAACTAATGGTGGCAAGTTATCCCTTAACCTAACCTAACCTAACCTAACCTCTGGCCTCTTACAAATTAAAATTCAATTTTCTATTTTTTCTAATAGCTTGGAAACTAGAGATTCGCCATTGAAACATTTGCTACTGTACTTGCAACTTGCAAGGAAAAATTACGAAAAACATACACCCTATACTTTTATATATATATAGCCAGATGTTGTTTCATTTTCTTTTTCGTGGACAATCTTAACCATCCAGTAAAGTACATATTAGAAAAGCAAGGGCGCCTCTGACCATTCCACTAGTTAATTGCGGAAAATAGAGGCGAAGATGGAGAATGGAAAATGCTACGAATGGCCCTTCGGCCGCAGCGCAAGTCACGTGATCGACTAATTTATGACTTGAACATTTCCACCGCCTACTTAGAGCGCGTCCGAGGAAGTTTTAATTCCTTCCGAAACAATACGCACATTAGGAAGTTGTTCAGGTATTTTATGCCGGAGGGTGTGACTTGAAGTGATTGATTTCGATCGAAGAGCTTTTGATAACTTCATTCCATCTTATTTCGGTAAGTTATGATCTGTATCCGTAGCGATACGTGGCAAGAAACTTTTGTTGATGTAAAAACTCCAATATCATGAGTCAATTTTGTGAATTAATACAATTGGATGCAGCAGGAAAAATGCGCATTGTCATTAATTTGAAATAGTGTAGATTTACCATTTTTGTTTCTCCGTTTTTCGTTTGTTCAAATTTGCAGTTGTCGATCCAGAATGTCCGAAACCGTAAAAAATAGAACACAATTAATAATTAACTGCCTTTTAAGCAGAAAAGCTAATAACCAACTCATACTGAAGACACCGGAAAATACAGAGTATGTATGATCAACGCATAATCTCCATTTAATATTACAACTTGAGTATATAACTGTTGTTAGTTTGTGTTTTGAAGTACTACAGAAACAATATAAAGACTGCAATGGAACAATGTACGGAAGGATATCCTGGAGAAAAAGGGGAAAATAGGGAAAAATGGTTTGATGAGAAATGCACAGAAGCAATGAACAAAAGGCAAAAGGCCAGATTAAATATGCTAAATAATAATACCGTTGAAAATAGACACAAATACCGTAAGCATATAGAAAGGTAATTACAAACAAAAATAAGAAATACCGTGAAAAAAGCATAAAGGAACTAGAAGAAAAATTCAAGAATAAAGAATTCAGAACTTTAAATATTATTACGATAATATGTACAAGGAATCAGTTAAATATCCCCCTGTACATAGAACTTATTTTTTATTTAATATTTTCTAAATTATAACATTCACTGCTTATTTAATGTTACGATAGTGAAAGTTAAGGGGCAAAGTCGTGGTCGGATAACAAATAAATATTTTTATTACAGTCATCAAAATTAATAAACATTGGAATCTTCTTGGTAGGGAAAAAAAGAGATTGGGAAGTCAAGTTTGGGTTCTCGGATGAACCAAAAATTAATAGTGCTTACTACTTCGATTAAATATGTTATTTTTTTTAAACGTGTACCTTGCCTTAATATTATGTAAGTTTTATTTTTATGCATCGATAAATAAATTGTTGTTGTTTCATTCAATGTCTTTAATTTCAATTAACCAAGTTACAAGGACATAAACAAGATTCTATGTTCTGCAAAGAAGAAAATGGGGAGTTAATAGCAGATGAGGAAACACAACAAAGAGATGGAAAGGATATTTCCTAAAACTTTTAAATTGCCAACCAGATAACGAATACATACAAGAAAGTGACAAAGAAAGAGAACCAGAGCATCCATAAAAAATAACTGCAAAAATAATAAAGAACGGAGGAGAAAAGCTAATAACGCAAATCAAAACACTAGTGGACCACATCTGGCAAAAATAACAAAAGCCGATGAAATGCAAGAAGGCAATTATGCACCTAATATATAAGTAAAATTATAAGATAAGATGTGAAAATGACCGAGGGACAGCACTTCTGAATGTGGCATAAAAAATAATTAGGTATACAAAAGAAATTGATAACTGAGACGAATAAGGTGAATATCAGTCAGGCTTTAGGAATGAAAGTGGGATAATTGATAAAATTTTTACATTCAGAGAATTGGACCAGTAAGCTTCGAGCATAATAAAAAAACATTCATGATATTCATAGATTTTAAGCAAGCATATGACAACTAATATGGACACTAAAAGAAATGAACATTTCTGCAAAATTAATAGTAAAAATAGAACTAATATTATATTGTTCAGAAACCGGTATAATAGTCAAAGGAATTTTATCTGAAAAGTTCAGTGTAGGGTTTTAAGCAGGCAGATCAGTTATCACCAATATTATTAAGCCTGGCGCTGGAAAAAGAGATAAAACAAGGAAATATCAATAAAGCAAAGTTAATATATTACAAAAAACCTTGAGTATAACACACGTAGACGATATAGCCCTTTACAAGAAGAATTGAAAGAAGCGGTCAATAGATTAAAGAGATCAACAAATACGATGGGACTAATGATAAACAAAACAAAGACTAAATTCATGATCTGGATAGAGAAAATCTTCCCAGAAGTAGGTACTTACCGATAAATACAGAGGAAAGAAAACAATACAAGTTTGAAGAAGCGCCCAGTTTCCAATATCTTGGAACATTATTGAAAAGCAAACCGATCATAAGTGACAAAACGAAAGCAAAGTTCTCAAAAACAAAGGGATATCGAGAAAACGGAAACCGTAAATTTAAAAAGATAAATAAGAGCTATAGTAATATTGGGGAACCAGGTGTGGACCATGAGGACGGAAGAAACTGGGAGAATCGAAATATGGGAAAGAAAAATCCCGAAGAAAATATTCGGGGGAAAAGTCGAGGAAGTTATTTGGAACAGAAGATCCAACAAAGAAATATATCATCTTTTCTGGGAACCCGCGATATCCAACAAGGCGGCTGAGATGGATGGGACATTTAGTAAAGATAGATGATAACAGAACCCCAAATTGGTGCTAAGTTACTGTATACGAGAAAGAAGATCGGTGGTTACATTTAAACAAAAATGGAAGAAAGAAATGGAGGAGGACATAAGAAAATCAAACATTAGGCAATGGGAGGAAAAGTCAAAGGAAAATAAACGATGGAAAAATATTGTAGATCAAGCCATGGGCCACTAGGCCTTTATTATTATTTATTATATTTATTATATATTATTATCTTATTATTTCCATATCTAGAAATGTAATTAACAACATTTATATAATAATTATATATTCATCTGTGGATGATAGCTAAGCCATTATTACTTTAAAAACAGACATTATTTTCACTAAAAAATTTTGAACTTATTTCATTTCATTAATTATAACGCACGTCTAAAAACTATAGATTTCCAAAAAGATTGGAATAAAGTATATAATTAAACTAAATTTTCTCAAGTGGTAAATGAAATGTCCGAGATATTACACCAAAAATAAAAGTTAAACTTTTAATTAAAATACTTTCAACATAGTAGATGTCTGTCTTAAATTATTGAAATGTCACAAAACTTTTGGCGTGAAGCTATGCGTCTCCTACGCTGATTTTAATTTTATTCGGATTTTCTTTTGTCTTATTTGGACCATGTGATATGAACATTGTATCCAATTTTGTTGGCCAAACTGTTATTCTTACATTTTACTAATTAAGGAAAACGTAAGAGTATGGTACAAATTTGGTTTAGTAATATGCTTTTTAATTAAACATCGAGTCAATTTTCATTTTTTTTATATTAATTAATTAAAACAAATTATACTATTAGTAGAGAAATAAATGAAAATTTGTCTATTTAAATGAATGTATATCTACTTGATGAATTTTGGTATTGTCATTAAACGGCTCTATGTATTAAGGGTGTTTCACAGGGAAAAAATATTTAAGACGCAGATAGAGGTTATATACATATGTGATTTTAAATAATAATAAACTTCTTGATTTTCATAACCGAATTAAAGAGTGTTTTATCAATAATGCCTAATTTTTCATTCGGCCATAACTTTTAAACCACTTTATATATTTTTTGCATTTTTGGCATAAAGCTTACATTTTTGACGAAAAATGTATTGAATGAGATTTGAAAATCCTGGATCGATTTTGGGAAAAATTGAAATATATTTAAAATATCAAGCAACATCCCGTATATCATTATTTTAGATATGCATAGAGCTCAAAGTACTGCTTTACATCCTTGTTAATTTAATTGACGCACCTTTAGAGTTATTTAATCAGTAATCAATATTTTACAATATATTCTTTAAGCTATTTTGTTAATAAGGAAACTATATGGGAATAGTTCCTACTTATGGTGAGGCACCTCTATTAAGAAAATCTCTTTCAGCTCAATTGGCCATTTCCATTTAGGTCTTCATTTTGTGTCTTCTAGAGAGAAGGGGTTAAAGAAAAATATATGGGTGAGACTCTATTTTTGATCATTGTTTAAAACTGATTTATTTTAAACAAGTAAAAATAATAATAAATTATTTTGTTCCACCCTGTATACGTTCGAGTACTTTATATGTACCTATATACAACACTTTCAGAATTCACCCTTTCTGACCTCACATGTGGCCAATCAGAAACGATTCTTTCCTTACGCACCTCGCGATCAACTTTATAAACGCATAAGACCCCTAAATCAGTTGTGCCCAATACACCGAAGAGAATGCACTTACCCCGCAAAGAGTCATTTTGAGTCATCCACACAATACACACGTATTGTTAATTCACATTCAATCCCAAGAAACCTCAAGTTCCTAAGATGTTAGTTGTTTTCACCAGTAGAAATTATTAAATCAAATATACAACACATTTAATACCGCTTCAGAAATTAATGTAAAATTGTTAATAATAAAGTAGTGAACTTAGTGAAAGTTTTTTTGTCAATTGTGATAAAAAAGAGATTCACACAAAGTATATGTAGTTACATAGAATTCGTACCATAATAACTTGATCTCATGAATATTTGTTAAAATAGAGTTTTGTTCGTTTAATCAGCGATTTTTTTTGAAAGTACAGTTCACATAGAACGCAGGACGTGCATTAAACATTTACAGTTCACTTTAGAAGATCATTGCTCCCACATATTTATTTCTACAAGTATATATAATACTTTGTTCTTTAATTAGTTCTTGTAATAATGTTGATCTTGGTGCTTACGTACTATGGGGCGTCATTCATTACTGGAAGAGTTTTGGGTTATGCTCAATGGATTACGACAATGTTGGATCTACTAGCACTTCCCCATGATTCAATACCATATGTCTACATTGATATGGTATAGCTTGATATATTAAAATCTTATTTTCGTCTCGATTTACTTTCATTTCTTCCTTATATCCTCTCTTCAATTCAACTTGTTGTGCAGGTATTAGTATTTCTATATTATTGCCATGCACTGGAGCGACCAGTTTAAATGGTAAAATTTGGAAACTGAATGTAAACTTTAAAAGAAAAAAAATACAACATTGTTTTTTTCCTGTGACATCCCAACTGGTTAATTTCCAAAATAATAAATTAATTAATTTTCGATCGCTGCGTAAAATTTTATTTTATTGACTTTATGTAAAAAATAACAGAAAATGAAGTACAAAATTAAATAATCCTTGCCATCAATTTGAATAATTAAAAAAATGGGATATTGCCTTTTTCCTAAAACTTTCTAAATCATGTTAATATTGTTTGTACCTTTTAAAAACATTTTTAATATTATTATAGATCCATATTTAAATCAAAATAATAATATTCATTAATATTCAATTGTCTCGTATAATTTTATTTAGCAATTTATTAGTTGTATGTAACAAATAATAGAAAATAAAGTATAAAATTTAATAACTCCGCCATCAGTTTGAATGGTACAGTAATGGGAAAAAATAAACTTTCGTACTAATTTATTACTAACTAGTAAACTACGAACGTAGAAATCATTAACAAATATTTCTTAGTTTTAAATATACTTATACACCTGCTCAAAATGGCCGATATTTGGTTGTATACACTTTCTTGCATGTTTATGATATGATATGTTTTTCTAATAATATCTGGATTGTATTGCTGGGATTGTTTCTCAGTTCTTCGCATTTTTATTCGTCCCTCTACACTATAATCATAGGTTGAATGTCTTAAAGAACAATTACGAGCACACCATATTAGGAAAGTTATCCTCTAAAAAGTTTCTAACTCAAAAATTAGAAGAGGCATCATCATTATGAAAATACAAGTCTCGATTGTCTTCATCCAGCAGTAAAATCAGTAACATGTTTTGTAAAAATTTAAAATATTTTTAACCAGGCATCTCATTTAGTATCATAATGTATGAACCGATCAAATAATTATTTAAGAGACCACACAAAATATTAACTAGAAATTTATATTGAGAACGACTTTTTCTATTGTTTAAACATGTTCATTTATAGAATTAAAAACACCGTCTCTGGTAAACTGAGCTAAAGCATCATTAAACGTCAAGAAGAAGAGATCGAAAATGTACTTCTTTATTTTAAATATGGATCTACAATAATACCTAAAATGGGTAACTAACAAAAATATGGGACTCTTTAATTATTAGAAATAAATCAATTTTCAAAGTTAGATGAGATATTTAATTGTTTGTCTTTCCTTGAAATTTTTGAGTTTTAATTTTTTTTAAACGATCAATTTTGGGATGATAATCAAGAGTAACTTTTTCAAGAAAAAACTTCAAGATATAAATACGTAAATAGTGTTCAAGGCATACTTGATGCACTAGCATTCCATGATTGTCGATTTCAAAGCCTACTTGCCTTATTCGACACTTTTTTCTTATTATTTGCAAACTGCACATCTTCTTTTAAGTTTAAATGACTCTAAAACGTTGCTATTCATGGTAACGTATCAAGAATACTTTTTTGTATAAAAAAGGCTAGGGAATCTTAGTTACCAAAAAAAAATTTTAATACTCACGTATTTAATAAAATATCATTATCGCCAAAAACTACTCCTTAATTAGAAGGGATAAAATGACTGAACATGAATGAATGAACATAAAATTAAGTATCTTTATGCAAATCTTCTATGTCTAGCATTTGAAACATTTTTTAAGTCATTTTCACAATATTTAAAAAAATACTTTTTTTAATACAATGTTATAGGCTTTTGTATCTTCCTTATTATTGAGATTTCGAAAAAAGTGTATAAAAAAAGGTACCTTTATTTTTAGGTGATCTATCACCCCTAGAAGTACTGCTCGACAATTTTGTATATAAAATACCATATCTCAAAACGAATTATAATGATAATTAATTGATCTCAAAGAGTTGCTGTAGAGATCAGAATAACTCAAGAGTGCATTTTCCGGGGCGCATTTGGCAGGAGCCCAATTGTGGCTTATAACCGCATACAAGGTGTCCACATGAAAACTTAAAATTGAATTATTTCTAGTGTTTTTGAAGATGAAAACTTGAAATGTTGGATGGTTATTTATGATATAGGGGGACAATGAACAGGGTATCTCATACTGTCCCATCGCACATGTCGCCTCGCGCCATCCCCACTCCAAGCTTTTAAGTGAAAAAACTGGTTACTTACATCATGAAATTTATGAGATATTTAGAGTTAAAATTTTCAAATATCAGAAATTATAAACTTTGAAAAATCAAAAGGTAACCATCGAAATTGTTTGCTTTAAATTGAAATTTTCAAAATTGTGAGTTTTGTGTTTCATTAACATTAATACATGCAAAAGTTTCGGCTGTTTTGCTAAAATATTTTGCACTATGTAAGAGAGAACTGAACTTGTGATTTTATATGTGTCTGCAAACACAAATGATTCCCTGACGGCGATCTGACTGGATCTATAAATAAAAAACGGAAATTGCACTTCTTGGGTAAATTTATTTAGGTCCAAAGCTTCGTTGAAAAAATTATCTGAAGTGTCGGGAGTGCCAAAATCAACCTGCCGTCAGATATTAAAATTAAACAAAATGCACCTTTAAAAAAGTTCAAATTCACCAAGAGTTAGGTGACGGTGATTTCGACAGAAGAGTAGAATTTTGTGAAATAATTATAGATTTGATTCAGCAAAATTGAAAAGAATTTCTTCAGTGATTATATGGTGACAATATAATTTGGGGTTGTATCAAAACTACAACTAATGACAGAAAAATTGAAAATACTTTCAATAAAATAAATTTTACACTATGAAATAATGGCTCCACTACATGATTCGACTCTCTAGCTGAACTTTCCAATTAAATCATATTTGGAATGTGTCCGACGAACTGTTGGGCAAATACATACCAATATTACCAGAACCAAAATGGAAACTAGAGAAGGCAAAAGTTGTAAGGAAAATGGTATTGTCATATACCGAAACCTAGGTAATTATTAATACGCTTTGGAAGACTGTGGAAATTCAAGATAAGTATTATTTATATTTCCATATTTATTTAAAGTTATAAGAGTTTCAACAAATGGCTGTCACGCTTACTTTTCTCAATAACAAGTCTCTCCAATGTAAACTATTTTCTATTAGAAATTAAAAGACAGAAATTAACTCTTTGTTATGCACCATTCTCTTCCTAATAACCCATCTATAATTCTAAACCAGTCTGTGCGTAACAACCAGTCTATATTTATCCAGCAAGTCAAAATTCACTTTCCTTCTTAAGAAAGGTACAGACATAACCTAAAATCTTGAGATCTACAAATCCTCTTTAATGAAATTTCTACACTACCTTTTGGGTAATTTCCCCACTTCTTTTTAATATTGTGTTCTATAACTACAAAAGAAAACAAACCCCAATTGATCAAATATAAGTTTCAAACTAGATTTTCCCAGTTTCGCTCTTACCGATATCTTTTCACTGACGAATCCAAAATTAGAAAATATGTTTTATCCATTCACTGTCGTTGCAAAATAGAAGCTTCAAAAATTCAAACTGGCTATCACTAACACGGTATTGACAAAAGAACTTTACGCAATTTATAAAGCTTTATTATGTTACATAAAACAATACATATCTAAAAAATATTTATTTATATACGTCAAACAATAATTGGAAAGGCAAAAACCGAAAAGATACTTCAGCTCATTGTACACTAAAACACCAGTACCAGAATTAAAGTTATTATATTATAATAAAATGCAGGTCATAAAATAATATAAATATTAACAAACAACCATGGGAGATTAAACCATGAAGTAAAAAGTGTTTTCTCGAATAATCAGTGCTAGTAAATTCTCAATATTATTTAACACATATATTTTTTCGTCAATAGTCATAGCTAATGCGGATTTGGAATAGAAAAAATGAGAATTATTGCTTTCGGAGGACTATTGGATTTTTGAGATATTTCTCAACGTTTCGCCGATTATTATACTCATTTTTTCAGGAGGTGAGATGTGTACGTAACTCAACTACTCAACATAGCCAGAGGCGAAACACATCAGAATTGAAAAATTGTTGGAAACGAATTTCAAAAATGTTTTTAATAATTTAAAAAATATTCCAAAACTCATACACTTTTTTAAACAGCTGTGATAAATTAAATAACAAAACAATGAAAAATTACTTAAAGAAATTTGAAATTCATGAAGGAAATAAAAGTTGTATTTTTATCAATACAATATTCTTTTATTACAGAACTAAACTACAAAAACAAACATTAAAAGTTGATGGCTTCTAAAAATAAATACAAAATATTTTTCTAGTTTTGGCGTTTGAAAAACTAAACTGCTTTTAAACCAAATCGATTCATTTCTCAAATGGATATTTTAAGCTATTTATTTTCTGAAATATAAAAATACTTGTTTATATCCACTTCTTTTGATTTCCCAATATAGACCTAAATCCCTTTTCATATCGTACTCGGACGTATAGAACAAATAGAAAATGCTTCCGAAGATGACAAAGAAATGCTTTATTGGTACACTTAAACGTGACAGAGCTCCTTAAAATTTAATTTGTTTTGAAATTGCAATGGCCAGTTCAGTACGTGACGCTTGTGAAACATAGAAATGAAATGTGTGCTTTAGATACAAACGGCTTTTTCACCACATCGTAGATATTAGTTTGTGGTTTCGTGCTCTGCCATAAAGATCTTTCTCTTTTAGTTATGTTTTTTAGGCGGAATGATGTTATATACAATGGACGTATCTATTTTATTGTTTCTTGCACCACGATTTTAAAGATTTATGTGACATCAACAGCAACAAAGTGTATACAGGATAGTATTACAACGGATTATGAACATTTACCTCAAAACAACCCTTATCAATATAACAAACGGATTAATCTACAATTTTTCTTAAAATATATACTTTAACGAAATTAATCAACTTAAAGATTATATAGTACTTCATTGATGCCATTCTAATTAGTTAATAATATTATTTTTAACTGAAACTATATAGCTATCCATTTTTTGAAACCGATACAGCAGTGGTTCTTTACGGCTATGATAAATTACAAAATAACTTTAAAAGATTCTCTGGCAAAACCATATCAGATTTTGTCTGAAACATATTATCTAATATACTACATACAACACTCGAAATAAATATTCATTGACTAAAATTTACTGCCCATAAATCCTATGTATCCTTATTTTCTTTATCGTTAGAAAATTATTTTACAATATTTTTAACATTTGATGAGACTGGAACTTTTGATATTTCATACCTGCCTTGATCTAGACATTTAATCATCTCCAGATAATGCTAATATAGTATTTTAATATAGAGCAGATTGAGTTACTAGACGAGAGTAATGATAAAGTGAAAAAACATTTTTTTTTATTTTATGTTTTAAGAACGAAACGACTAAGAAGCTTCTTGTTAAGAAAATAGAAATAGAAAATAAATTATTAATTAAATTTGAAATCCCATCTGATTTTGAACCACTTTGTATCAAATATTTTTTTATACCATAGTATAGAACTTGAAAAGTTAGGATAAGGACATTTAAACCGTTTTAATTGTTATCAACGGTTTGGCTGCTACATACACCTAAATTCAAACAAATATTATTTTCAGGTGGCTGTAGATACTTTATTAAACATAATATACATGAATTCTGACACATAGTTGAAATTAGCTTGGCAAGAGGTTTATAAAAATGTAAAAATATACGGGGTATTTTATTTAAAAAAGTGGTAATTTGACTGGCGAAATGTATTTGCTATTACTGGAAGATGCTATTGACCCTATTTTAACCGATATTTTTGAAAATGACCAACAGTATAGTGAAGATCATTTAATGTTTCAACAGGACGGTGCTCCTCCGCATTATGCTTTGATTGTTCGTCAGCATTTAGACCAACATTTTCCACGGCACTGGATTGGGAGAAGAGGTAGCATTAAATGGCCTCCACGATTACCAGATTTGTCGCCCGTTGATTTTTTTTGTGGTGATACCTCATAAGTAAAATCTACAAAACACAATCAGCCTCTTTAGAAGATTTGCGTCAAAGAATTGTCGAGGAGTGTCATCGAATCAATCCGGAAATTGTTCGGAATGTGCGAGAACGTTTCGAACAAAATCTTTATTATTGTATGGACTCGGGTGGTCATCAATTTGTACATTTAATGTAATTAAGAAGTTAGTAAATAACTAAACATAATTTAAACTTTAAAATGTAAGTTATTAAAAAGCATTAGGCCGAATTTTAAAATTCATAGACTGTTGTAAAGAGAATTGAAAGGGCTTTAAAATGATACCTTACTCCTTACCTTAACTTAGATGGCAAATTTTCCTTGAAACGTATCCTGATAAATAAACTTTAATAACATCATATTGCAAAAAACTTTTAGAATTTTTCAGATCCATTCATCTTTAAATAATTTATGACACAGACAGCGAGTCGGCATTTCTTTTCTTCGGTTATAAATAACTTCAAATAACATGAAAAATGTTCTCTAATAAAAGAACCAACAAGTAAAGTACGATGTGTATTTTGTTGTTTTATAATCCCTTTAAAACTCTATTTATTCAATATTAACAGTTGCGTCATCAGTTTTATTTATTACATACATTTCGATTTAGTTTTCACTTACAATAAAACAATTGTAAGAAATCAAACATCAATTTACGTATGTAGAATTATAAGAAAATAGTAAATAATTCCCCTCAGTTGATGTCAGTTGATTCCGTTACGCCACTAAAAGAAACATCTCCCTATAAAAGTATTCGTTCGTGGTCAGTAAATCAACAAAAAGATAAATAAATTTCTGTTAGAGCGGAAGCCTATTGTTCGGCCGTTCTACATGTATACAGATATAACATGTACTTTTTCTTTTCCTCCTAGCAATTCAGAATTCATCGACTCATAAAAGCCACGCAATAATACATAGTGTTTTCGCAGAAAAATCCGAAGAGCACTAAAGGAGGACAGCAAGAGTAATGTGATGTAGAAATTATGGTTCATTTTCTTTTAGAGGGATGTTCCATAGATTTTCTCTAAACAGTATACGTGTATAATAACTTATTGGTGTTGTGATTTTGATATATAATAAATAACTATTTGTTACATATACTTTATCTATGTTATCATGAAGCTCAATTGCTTTTATTATAAAACTGCTATTGTCAACAATTGCATTGATTTTTTTCACCTTGACTAATAGAAACCTTTTACCAGCATTTAATCAAAAAATACTAGTGCTTATGCAAATAGTTTGACAGTTTTGTCACTTGGGTTAAATGTATTATGCCCTGCATCCTCAATTACTTCTTTATAGTAATTTCTAGAAGGCCCGAAGAAGGTTCTGGATTAATTATGATCATAGCTCGAGCTCCTCATTGCCTCGGTGACTCCTTTGTCTTGGTGCTTATACTGTTATCATTAAACATTAGGCCATCCTGCACTAGTTTGTTGTTCTAGATTTTGTCTAAAAGCATCCCTTTCAACCGTGACTACTCCAATAATTTTATAATTAAATTAGGAAAATTTTTCTGATACTCCTTTAGAAAAGAAGCTAAAAAATGTATGTATACCATTAACTGAATGCGAATATAACTTAAGAATTTAATATTCTAAATCATTAGTAATTTCTTATACAAGTATCCTAATTTAACTTCTCCATTAATTTAATATTCAACTCTCCAGGTCCTAAATGAATATTTTACAAAACAGACGGACATCTTGCGGCACTACCCTGTACCTTTGGTGAATCCGGGGTGTTTTCACAATTCCCATTCCCATGGCCCTTCCTCTAAATTACGTGACGTACACAGGAGCATTTTCGATGACCAAAAGCAACCCTTATCTTTTCACACACCACCGATTCAAACTTTCATAAAACGAGAGAGAATCTCACTCAAGAAAAATATTGCCACTGACGAAGGAAGAATTTCACAATTTACTGACTTTATAGAATGGAAAAAATTAAATAACTTTCGGTGGTTTCAGACTTCGCAATACTTTGTTCTGCTTGCTTTTTATGAGTACTTTTGTAAGTGAAATTCTGGAGAAAAAATTTCTGGCTATATTGTGCGTAATATTTTTTCGATACTTTATAAAAGATTTGCAGAAATATATTGAAGAAAGAAATTTGGTGGAGAATTATAGAATTTTCAGTCTATTTACGTTTTATGCTGGTATACAATCGGCATATATATTTTTTATAAATAATACTTTGTATTTCAAAGGATTAATATACATCCTAATATTGTACCCAATAATTTATACAGGGTGTTTCTAGATTCATGCGAAAAATTCGTAGAAGGTTAAAACTTATGACGGGTAATTCCTACAAAAAAATTCTCATTTCAATCTCTAAAGGTCAGAATTATAATTAATTTATAATTTTTTTCTCAAATTTTGAAGATTACATTCAGTAATTATGTTATAATTGTTTTTAATTTCATGAGGTTAAATACATAAAAGACGACTAGTTTCGGCTTAAAAAGCCATCTTGAGATCTAAAATTACAATTGAAAGAGTTGTAATAATATACAAAAAATGAAGGAAACTTACCAAAAAATGGGATCCAAGTAATAATAATTAACATTTTATTATTATTGTTACTGGGATCCTATTTTTTGGTAGGACGTACGTTTTCTTAATGATTTGTATTTTGTTATAACTCTTTTAATCGTAATTTTAGACCTGAATATGTATTTTGATGCCGAAACTAGTTGTCTTTTATGTATTTAACCTGATGAAATTAAAAACAATTTTGTGGTAAAGATTTTGCACTTTTGATTGTTTCCAAACCCTAATACCAGTTGAGAAAATGGATAATCTCTATCAATGAAAACTATTAGTTCTATGGAAATACGCAAAAGATATAGTTAGAAAATAAAACAAGAATTTCGAATACTATTTAATTTATAAAATTTGAAATGCTTAAAAAAGTTTTAACGTAAAATAAGGGTTGTTAATTTAACCTCCTTATGCCATAATGGTAATACTGAAAAAACCCTATAATTACCGTTTTATGAGTGTATGTAATTCCATAATTTTAAATTTCTACATTAACTCCAAAATTAAAAATCAATTTTAATTTCTTCCTTTCGGGGTTGATAACTCTTTAAGGGTTGAGCTAAGAAAATATTTTTATTGGAGAGACCACTCATAATTTTCAACGAAGGATCCCCACCTAAATTTCGCTTGCATTTGAATACATCCTGTATACTTTTCCTCTTTTTTCCGTGATATTGAAAACAGTTTTCTTTTGCTATTTTTATTAAACATTGAAAATCTGATAATAATTTTGTAACCTCTCTTAATTTTAGTAAAAAATATTGTGAGGCTATGTAAGATCACATTTAATTTTCCCGAAACCCATTCTAGTTCCTACATTTGTTTTGTGCCCGATATGAGAGCAATAAAAATGAACCATCGCCATCCTCTCGACGTTCTTCTCCCAGAAAAATACACAACAGAGCGAACTCTTGTGTTGTCGCCATTGTATGCCTTTGGAATTTAACTTTTATTACTTTTTCGTTATGTCATGATGAAGAGCCTAACAAAAGAACGCAATAACAACTGACGATTTGCTTTATTGCTTGCCAGTTCGTTTATTCTCAATTTCTATTCGTGATGAGTTCATCAGGGCTTTTTCGTCGCTTTCTCGAGTTTAGGTAATGAGCTTTAAAAAATGGTTGTCGCTTATTTCTTGTGAGACCCAATGGAAAATTATCATAGATAAAACTAAATGTCTAACAACTAAAGGCAACAAGTTGTTGTATTTTTCGCGAAAGGAAAGCACTCGAATTGTAGAAAAATGAAACAATATAATTAGTGAACGAAGATTCTTTACTTACTTAATTGTGTTTCTATAGCAGTTAAAGTGATTAAAAATAAAAACGGGATAATTATATTCACTCCAATTGTAAACTGTCTCTTAAAAAATAACTTTTAAAAAATATAAAGTTGAAAAATATGTAGGAATTAGTGCGATAGTCTAATAAAATCTAAAGACGTAGGCAATTAAACAGGAAAGCTATTTTTTTAATACGTTTGAATATTAAATATAGTATTTGATTTTAATAGTAAATGAATTATTTCATTCGCAGTCGCATATGTAATATTTCCTACACCATATGCTCTTCAAATAATATTCTTTGTAGTCACTTATATTGTTTTTTATTTATTCATTAAAGTGTAAATAATAAATATTTCCTAAAAGCAAAGCAAATATTATACGTGTAGTTTTTATGATTTATAAATATAAAACTGTTTTTTCAGAAATATCACAGAAACAGATATAATATCCAGAAGACGGGGACAACTATTCGAAGTTTCAGCAACGGTGACTTTGCCGGCCCTTGAAGTTCCAGAAGTATTTTCCTGTAAGCTGCACATTCCCCAAGCTAACTATACAACACGAAGGGAAACCGTTTTTTATCCAGGTAATTAACCTTTTTCCTCTTCCACTTTTGTTGTAATTTCTGAATTAGCAGGAATTCAGAAATTTTAATTAATATCACTATTGATTTTCCTTGTTTCTGAAAAAGTTGAGTTGCTAATAAAATATTCAATTGATTTAGGCAGAGCGTATATTTTTTTTGTTTTAACAAGGGAATTCTCGTTAGAGAATTGCTCAACAACCATTTAGTACAAATACAAGGTGTTCGCGTTAACCTTTTTTAATTGCTAGAGAAATAGAATATTATAGCTAAAAAATAATTGGGTTTGGTCTATATTATTAGGTTCATTTTTGAAATCCAGATTGAAATATTTTTATTTTTTTAAGCCAATTTTTTTGGAAACAGAAGGTCTGGAACATGTAATTCTTACACAAACTAAAATTTTTGAGATAACACAACAAAATTTGTTTCACTAGCATAAAAAATGTATATTTGGAATATAATGAGAAAGTTATCGGATAACATGTTAGTTATGATCATGAGATATCTATTGCTCCGCAGCATATTTTATCAGTCTATTGTTATTCCTCCTTGATTCTTTGGAAGGTTCGCTCCATCTATACTGCAATCATTGACAAAATCCAACTTAACTTAGATTTTAGGTTATTGTCGGTCAAGGCTCTCAAGAAACACCGTCAATAGAATAAAGCAGCAACTTTTATTTGTGTAAGTAGCCTTGGACTCTCAGTTCACCATTTTCTTTTCCTAAAAAACCTTAACGAAACTATTTCTGAGCCTGTCAGCTATATGTTGAAACCACTGACCCATATTGCAACCTGAATGTCTCAGAATGTCCACCAGCCCGTTTGAAAGTAGGCTCATTTGATTTAGGATGATCTCTGCTGTTTGTTGATAAACGTTCCCTTAATGAATTTGGCCACCTTGCTATAGATCAAAGGCTGATGTAATTCGTTTATGTGCTTTTTGGCTAGGATTTGAGATTCCCTCTGGCATTTCGATTTGCCTCTTGTCATTTAAGCTAAGCTTCTTCCTCGTCTATGTACCAAGTACCTTCCTCTCTTTAGCTAACTCGGCCCACAAGCGTTGAAATCAAAGGTATGTTTCACTTACATATCGCAATTTCTTTATGAATGGTGTCATGTATATTAAGTTACATGAATTATTAGTGAGGAAACTTTCATTCGCATTTCCATTTAGAGCGGAATACATGGTAAACAAAGATATTCTTTATAAATAAGAGTAGTATGGAGGAAACAAAAATATTTCCATAAAATCTATAAAATGTCTAATGTGCTTTTTATTTATTCTATTAATTTATTTGTTCGTTGATTGGTATTCTGCAAAATATCCTTGATAACTTTCAATATACAGAATCTAGTTTTCATATTAATAATTAATATTGGTTTGAAATATTTGTTTGCTAGTGGAAAATTTCTTTATGTGTAAAGTAAATTTACTAAATTAATGAATTTTTATACAATCATATTACAAAGGCGTGACGAATTGCTTTAGATTAACTTAAACAAAATGACAATTTCCGTTCTATAGTGAAAATGTATACCTAAATGCGTTTGTTATATTAAAACGTATAATTTCACTCAAAAGATATACTATTGTTTACTACAGCCAGAAAGTTAAAATTTACGATATAATATTTTTATATTAAATGAATACGTTTGTATACCAACACTGCTTCATCAAAATTTCAGAAGCTTTAAATAGAAGAGGTTGGAATACACTTACCCTAAAAAATACCTTGTTAAAAATTAAATAAAAAAATAAGTAATAGCCTAATGAATAACGTTACCAGGTGCTGTAATCGCATGTTTGAAAACAAGTAGTTATAGTCCTGGCGTCATGAATCCACTAATTTATTATATTTACAGGATGTTCTAATTACATTGCACAGGCCAAATTCTCGCAAAGTATATAAAATATTTTCATAAACTTTCCTTACAAGTGATGTCTTTAGAAGGGTACGCAACCAGCGTATAGCCATGATTTCGTTGCTGTGTCAACGTAATTCAAAGGTTTATATTGTTTGTGTAAACATTATTTGTAAATAACTCTTTTCTAAGTAGCATCTAGTATAGAAAATCTGCCCAAAGATAATCTGTGAGCCGTTATTCAGCTTTTTGACGCTGAAGGGTGTTAACCAAAGGAAAATGATAAAAGAATAGAAGCAGTGTATGGTGTCTATAATTACTCTCATACGGCAGTGGTACAATAAATTTATTATTATTATGCCCAATTAAATACCAAGATTGAAAGAAATACAGTTTCCAGTCTATTTTTGAAAGTATTTGTATTGGATGCCGTAACAATGTCAATATCTAAATTATTCCAGTATTGAAGACATATTTTGCAAGAAAGTTTTGTCTTGATCTCGTTACAACTTTTCGTTGCTCAACTTAAATTGGTGTCTACTGAGGCGTGTGTCTTGGTTGAGGGTAAAAACTGTGTTCAGATTAACATAGGTATCTTTTAGTGTTCTGAATGTTATAATTAGGTCACCCTGAAGCCACCGAAGATCAAAAGTGGTAAAACTGGTCATTGAGAGTCTTTCTTCATACGATGGTCTTACTCGTCCGAAAGGAAGTCTAATTGCTTTGCGTTGTGCATTTTCAAGTAATGTCCTACGCGGGTCAAGTCGGGATCCCAAAGACGTTCAGAGTATTCAAGAATTGGCCTTCCATAGATTGTGTAATGTTTACAAAATGACCGAAAAGAAACTCTCGAAAAACACTTACGAATCAGACTGAGTCTGGAATTCTCACGTTTGCACACTGAACTAACGTGATCCGACCAATTCAATTCACTTTTAGCCATAAGTCCTATGTCATTGTGAGACTTTACGGTTGATAATGGTTGAACCTTAATAAAATAAAGTACAAATGGATTATTCTTACCGATTTTGAGAACTACACAGTTTTCGAAATTCAAAGGAATCAACCACTACGAACTCCACTTAAAAATTGAAACCTAGTCTTTTTGAAGGATGATCAAATGTCTTAATAGATTGGCATATACTTTTGTGTCTTCAGCGTAAAATGAAATTTTATTTATGTCGAATTAAAGGTCGCTAGGATACACCGTAAACAGCAGAGGACCCAATACGGAGCCTTGAGGAACTCCACTTTCGCAAATGTCGAACAACACCGTATGAACTGTTCATTTCGTCTTGGCTATCGCAATCTCCGATACCAACCTTTGGTAGGAAAAATGTATTTTTTGATCACTAAAGTATGCAGTTCTAGGATTTTAACAACCTGGTGTCAATATCAACGCTATGCATTCACCTGTTAAATCTTAAGCGTCATCCTCAAAAAAAAACGTCCCTGGATGTCCACAAATAGTGTCACTCTTCTGCATGATAATGGTCGATCCCATGTAGCTCATAAAATTCAAAATCTTCTTAGTCATAAGACCTGAAAAAATTTAGAATCCTAAATTTTCCCAAGTTTGGCATATTAAAATAGTAAAAGAAGACGTTCAATTCATACGCTGAGATAGAAATTACTATTAAACAATATTTCTGCAAACAGTCATAAGAATTTTAGTAGCAGAGAATCCATATACTAATCCACTAATAGGACTAACACCTTAATTTTCATGGACATTTCTTTTACATTTACATTACGATTTATTAAGTATATATGACGACACATTTAATAATGACACAGATTTTATTTAAATTTATTTCTTTTCTCTCTATGAAACGATTGGCTTAATGACAGAAAGGCCATATTTCTTTAAAATTACCTGCATGTAGGGTCGAAGGAAAAGGAAGTTTTAATCTAACTTTACTCCAACTCAAGCTAAAGAGCCCCCAGCAGTGTTTCCACTTATCTGTTACAAACAGGTGCCCTTATTTCCTTTATAATATATTTTTAGGGCAGCCTGAGTATTCTGTCATTAGCTTGGCTGGATTAACGAGAATTAAATCACCTTTAAAATTTCGTTTCATTTCCTCTCAAGCTAAATTATTTCCCGTCGGTAAGCGGAATTAGTATAAGCAGGAAATCGTGCATGCAAGTTGAACGTTATCTCATTAAATATGAAGAAGTTGTTAAGACTGTTTGTTTCGACAAAGTTAATAATATAACATTTACTGAAGAACAAAAAAAATACTTCTTCACAGCGACTTGTACCGACGTCTTAGAACTTAGTTTATTTTTAAATTTAGCTTAGACTGTTCTTCCTTTTGCATAAACGATCAATCGCTAAACTCGGTCAGTACGAATGGTAAACTAAATATCGCTTCTATTTACTAAACGTGGAAATAATCAACTTTACGTACTACAATCACTGTTGAAAAACATATGTTTTTTAACAAACGCTTTAAAAAAGTTAAATAACTATTATTAGAAACTTGCATGAAGTAGAAGCAAAGTATATGTATTCTTAAGTTTATTAAAAAAGAATTAAGAAATGAAGTTATTGGTGATCCATTATAAATCGAATCCATCAGTTTTTCTTGATTAAAATCTTGCAATTTTTTTAATAATTTTAATTTGTTTTTGAAAATTTATAGTTTTTAATAATTAACTTCATAGTCAATTGTATATTATTACTTGAGATGTGGGTTCTTGTTACATTTTTGTTTAAGAAATGATAAGCTCATATAAGTATCATTTTAAGCATTTAACCCTTAATGCAGCCCTTTACTAAATTATCAGATACCTATGCATGTATGTATATCATGTGAATGCAGCATTCCATTATGGGTCACATTTCGATAAGGTCCTTAATTTAATTGAAGATACATGCGCATATCTCATATCCCCACGATGCAACATAACAACGTTATAAGTAGATCAATCTACTTGAGGATAAATTAGTCTAGGAAATGTTTATTGCATTTTAGGAAATTGACAATTTATATTAAACTTTCAACAGGTTCTGATTAAGTAAAAGATGTATATACTTTTCCATTTAATGATCTCGTTATGTATAAATTAAATAACTACATGATTAGTTTAACAAACCACAATTTTTTTAAATATATGTTGATTATCCTGTGAGCAACCCATAAAAATAAATAATTTACTTTTATGTTTTTCAAATACGGGATGAACAAACTCGTTGCCTTAATTTTTTCGAAAACCATTGCTCTAAGCGACTTGAAACAAAGGTACCTTTTTTATAGAAAAAAAGAGCGTAGTTTTTAAAAAATGAACCCACGTTGTAATAAAAACAACTCCAAAACAGCTATTCATAAACCAAACTCCTACCCCTGCAAGAACTACCCTTTCCGATTAAACAAATAATTTGATTTGATATAACGACAAACCTGTATTTTTTATTTTGTATTTGAAGCTTACAATTTCAAAAATAAACCGTTTTTGAATTTACTGTTTTGACGCTCCTAACTCCCTTAATATTAATTTAACAACCCATACTTATAGTAACTTTGTTTACCAATTTAAGGAGTACCCCCAGAATTTTTTTACATCATTTCAATGACACCCTGTATAATTATGATCAACCCATGATACATATTATCTACCATTAAAGAAATTTTCCTACCAGCAATTTATAAGATATCATTTACTGATTTACTGATAAAAAAAATATGTAATATATTTGTAACCCATAGAAAAGAGATATTATAATGGTCCCCTTCTCTAACTTCATCCACATGTAAAATGAAAGATGAACCAACACAGACTAATTTATTATGTCCATTCGTGTAATTTGTGTTGCATAGCCAATATATATAGGCAAAATAATACAATTATGTTGATTAAATAAATCGATTAAAAGCAAATCTAGAAAAAATTATAGGAATCATTCGTTTTAAATTTATGTGAATATAAAAAAAATAAAAAAAGCTTGGGCTCGTCCGGGATTTGAACCCGGGACCTCCCGCACCCTAAGCGGAAATCATACCCCTAGACCAACGAGCCAGTGAAAATTTACTCTCAAAATATGTATAAAACAGAATAGATCAAAAGGTTAAATAAATATTATTATATTAAGTTTATTATTAATTTTATTTTTAAGTAATTAAACGTTATACCAAAAGTGAAAAAATGTTTTACGTAATTTCGGAAAAATAATTTGCCATGTACACACCAAACAAATTTATAAAATTTAACATTAGTCTAGAGATGATTTTACTTGTAAAGGGCACGCTTGAAGCTGTAACAGTAAAGTACAATGGGCATTTTAGAATCTACCATCAACAGTAATGAGTCTATTGTCAATAGATAGGTTTTTTATATAGGTTAATTTGACTCTAAATTTTTTGTTGGTAGAATAAACTGAAAATAATTAAATTAATTGTTTCAACTCATACTTATGAAAATTACTCATAATAAATATGGAAAGATAAATAATACTTATCTTGAATTTCCAAAGCGTTTTAATATGGATTCTGGTCTACATACCTACGTTTCCAAGACATATAGAAGTATGACAGATCTTTTTTAGAAACGTACATTCTGAGATACCTACCCACTTTCCCTGGGTAGGAGAAGGATAGATAATATACCTAATAATCTCCCTTAAACAAAAAATTACACTAAGGACACAATTGACTTCTACAAATTGAGTAATTATTTGCTTAGCAAGTGAACACGCTCTTACCAATATGCTTTACCTTCATAAGAATGTTTTTCTCTTCTAGGATACCCAAGTAATACCTAGGTCCAAACATGTGAAAAACAAAATAAGATACTGAATACTAATCTTCAAAAATTAACTACGTTCTAACAGATAAAACCGAATTTGTGTGTTTGGAAGATGGGTACATAGCTTTAAGGAGAAGCTAGCATAGACCATTTAGAACCACCTTAGCTATTAATTTCTTAGACGAAGTCTGACTACTTTTTTTTATTAAATTTTTAAGGTGTTTGGCAAAAAATCCCCAAAAATTTACAGTTAATTGCTGATAATGGCCAGCTTGAATGATTAGTGATTTTTTTAAATTTTATTTAAGTAAAGTAATGAGTAAACAATCTAACAAATCATGTTCTAACCACCTGTGTCATCACTGATGATCCATTTTTTTCAGGCATTTGAACTTAATTTTCATAAATTTTTTGAAAACATGCTTGGTTATTGTTTTTATCTTTTGAAGTATCATTTACACGGATATCTTACAAAACATTAAAATTAAGACCAACAAACCAAATTGAGGGAGAATATTTAAATTTTTAGGCAATTTAATAAAAATATATTTTTGGTCCAAAAATTATTTTTTATGCTCGTATTAATAACTGACTTCAATTCTAAAATTCACTTATCATTCAAGCTGGTCATTATTAGCAATTAGCTGTAAAATTTTGGGATTTGTTACCAAACACCTCAAAAATTAAATAAAAAAAAAACAGTCAGAATTCGTCTAATACAACCATAGCTAAAATGGTTTTAAATGGTCTATGTTAGGTTCCTCTTGAAACTTTGCAACCATCTTCCGAACACCGTATATATCTTATTTATATAGTTCAGCATAATGAAGTGGATGTCTTAACACTAGGAACCAGTATTGTAATTCAACATATGACGTGAGAAATTATATCGAACACTCGACATCTATCTAAACTAAACACCGAATTGTGTGCGATCGCGAGGTGAGGCACTAAGTCAAATAAAATATCCTGATAATGTTCTTAGGACATGACAGGAATGAATTTGATATTCTCATGCGGTATTTTAAATATTTTATCTTGATATACACATCATTCTTTACATTAATACCTGACAGATACAATCTGCATTTTTTCCCTTATTTCATATTGTCACGGACTAAAAAATGTATAGTGTACGATATGAGATCCCCAACCCGATAATAATTTAAAAATTACAATATTATTTTTCTCTCATCATCATGCATCTAAAATAATGTGCATTTTTTGCATGCGACAAATATGAAAAATATGTACTTTTGTGCCCAAAGGATATTTAAGCATTGTGTCAAATCCTGTATTTAGAAACCATTGATTTTGTTAACGTTGCCATCTGAATATGGATTTCACCGTAGTTCCAGAAACGTTTCTGGCAGATCGTCCATCAGAACGTGACCTTTTTGATTGGACAAACTCCGTGGCGGCCGGCTCTGGTTAATAAATAGTTAACATCTTTTATCACCAGTCCCGATATTTAAGCAAATTAGTGAGTTTTATATTCCAAAAAATTACCTCCGAGTGCATCAAACCTAAAAGAAAACTATCAAGTTAGTAGCTACGGATTTTGTAAGTTTTTAATTCGTTCCTTAATTTGATACATCAGTAAATCCAAATTACTGTTTTCTTTGTACGGGTTAAATATTGGAAGTCTTATCAGTATAAAAACTGGTTCGACTAAGATTGTGTGAACTGTTCAGGTCCGCATTTACCTTTTCCAAATGAATACAATATTTAATAATGGATGAAACGGATTTAACTGTGGGTACTTCCGTTCCTGGGAGTACACCCTCCAAATCATATGCATCAGCAATAAGTTCACCAAAATTCCCAAGCAAGAAACAAGCTATAGTATTCACTTCATTGGAAAACACTAAATTGGAAGAATATTTGATCTCATTAGGAAAGATAATTGAACCACACATTATTATATTTATTTCTAGAATTTCTAATAACCGAATATGTATTTATCTAGCAAATGTGGATCTAGTAAAATCATTTATGAACAGCCATAATGGCGAAATAATAATTGGACAAACTACTATCATAGCACGACGACTTATAACCCCTAGTGAACGGTTGTTATTATCAAATGTCTGTCCATCAGTACCAAATAACCTAATAGAAAATGAAATTAGAAACAAAGGAATCAATCTAGTGTCACAAATTACATGCCTCCGTATTGGTACAACCCTTCCTGAATTCAAACACATCCTTAGTTTCCGAAGACAAACCTACATCACTCCTTTAGTAAATGTACAACTACCTGACTCCATCATCGTAAACCACGAAAATACTTCTTATCGTATTTTTTTATCCGTAGACAACAATGTATGCTTTAATTGCAAACAAAAAGGCCATATTGCAACAGACTGCTCTTTACCAGTTCCTTCAACACTGCAACCACAAGTATCAACTTTAACAAATATCCCACCTCCAACGCCAAGTGTGGTGACAACACCTCCGTCCTCCTCAATCATGTCATCCAGTATAGCTTCTACCAATACCAATTCATCTACAACTTCGACAACCATTAATACAACATCTAGTAAAACATCAATGAACCCTATACCACCTACACCACCTCCACTAAAAATCGTGTCCATGCTCTCTAGCAGCTCGTACAACCCTGCCAAACGTGCATTACCCGAAACCCCTTCTCCAACAGGAAAAAACAATGAGGAAATTCAGTTTCAAAAACCTGTTCCTCCTAAAAGTGCTAAAAAAGTTAAAACCAAATATGAGACAACAACCTTGGATGTAAAGGAACAACTGAATCTAGCAAAAGAACTATTTGAGGGGGACACGGATAACAAAGCATTAACTTTCTCAGAAATTTGTCTTTTCTTTGAAAACGTACAAGGCTCTACTGACCCGCTAAGTGTAGCTAAATCTCTTACAAATAATGTTAAAGGGGTAGTTGAATTACTCCAAAAAATTCACCCTTATTTATCCGATAAAAATATGAAAAGGAAATGAACAAGATTGGCAAAAAAAATACAGTTACAACTAAATGTAGAATACAGCAACGAAGAAGACAGTGACACATCAACGTCGATAATATCTAACAATTAAATTCACTACAATATTACAGTGGAACCCAAATGGGTTATATTCCCATTTGGAAATGTTTAAGCTCCTATTATCAGAATACGCTCCTACAATAATCTGTCTCCAAGAAACCCGTTTTTTAAATAGTAAGATCTATAACCTAAAGAACTATGCCAGTTTTTATCTTAACAGAAATAACCCATTGATTGCCAGCGGAGGGGTAGCTATGTACGTTAGAAATTCTCTGGACTCTGAACAAATCCCGCTACAAACTAACCTGGAAGCAGTTGCTGTTTCTATTCATGGCCCCATAAAAATAACTTGTTGCAATATCTACTGCCCTCCAAATGCATTGCCTAATAGAAATGAAATTACAAACCTTTTAGCACAGTTACCTACACCAAGAATTATTTTAGGAGATTTCAATGCACATAATGATATTTGGGGATCTAAAAAGAATACACCTTTTGGAATCACTATGGAACAAGTTTGCAACCAATCCGGCATCAACATTATGAACGATGGGCGACCTACAAGATTCAATACAGCAACAGGAGAAGGTTCAGCCATAGACCTCACGTTATGCGATCCTAGCCTGTCATTAGTCTTTCATTGGGACGTTCTTCCAGATCTTTATGACAGTGACCATTTCCCAATAATTATCTCTGGTAACCAGGTAAATGGAAAAATATCTCCGGAAAAGTGGAATCTCAACCGAGCAAATTGGGAGCTTTAAAACTCCATAATAGTTAAAAAAATCGATAACGACAGAAGTGAGGACATCTTAAACTCCGATGTGGACGACATGGTAAACAAATTTTCTGCTTTAATAAGTAATGCCGCTGAAGAAGCTATTGGAAAGATCACAATAATTAAAAACCATACACCAGTCCCCTGGTGGAGCCCTGAATGTGCCGAAGCAACAAAGAACTATAAATATGCTTTCAATAAATATAAAAGGTATAAGACACAAGAAAATATGCTTCAATTTAAACGTTTAAGAGCACTGGCCCGATTAATAGTAAAACAAAGCAAAAGAAAATCATGGATTGAATTTATATCAAGCATTAATAATTCTACTTCAGCTAAAACCGTGTGGAAAAATATTAAAAATATCTCAGGAAATAATAGTTTTACCGAGATTACCTTTCTCAAACATCAGAATGTTACTGTAACATCTCCAGACCTAATATCGGAAGCTTTAGCAGAGTCTTTTGCGGATTATTCCAATAACAACAACTATAGTAACACTTTTTTAGAGCTAAAAGAAGCTGAGGAACGACAGATAATTGACAGACAAGAAGAGCATTCCGATGCTTTAAATGAACCCATTACAAAAGTCGAGATGAACTACATCATAACTTCAATGAAAGATTCTGCTCCAGGAGTCGACAACATACCAATAGTTTTTATTAGAAACCTGCCAACCTCTGGAAGCGATCTTTTATTAAAAATTTATAATAAAATCTGGACTAATAATGTTTTTCCCCAAACATGGTTAAAATCTATTGTAATCCCTATCTTAAAAACCGGTAAGCCTAAATCAAACCCAGACTCATATAGGCCAATCTCAATTACATGCGCAATGGCTAAAATATTGGAAAAAATCATCAATGCGAGGTTAATGTGGTCCTTGGAAAAAAGAAATTTATTAATCCCTGAGCAAAGTGGTTTTAGAAAACGTAGGTCAGCCGCAGATAACCTAGTGGACCTAGAATCTGAAATCCATGAATCTTTTGCCAATAAAGAAAACTGTTTAGCAGTTTTTTTTGACATCTCTAAAGCATATGATACTATCTGGAGATACAAGATTATTAAAGTACTGGAGAGCTGGTCAATGAAAGGAAATATTCTAAATTTCATTTATAATTTCTTGGAAAGACGTTTTTTTGTAGTCCGAGCTAATGGAGCCTATTCGACGGTTAAAATTCAAGAAAACGGTATCCCACAAGGGTGTTCTCTTAGTGTAACATTGTTTTTGATTGCGATAAATGACATAATTGCAAACTGCAGTCCTACAATTAAGGCCAGACTCTATGCAGACGATCTAGTCATATATAGCCGAAGTCGAGACTTACGTTCACTCTATCTCTTAATACAGTCATTCTTATCACTTTTAGAAGATTGGTCAGAAAACTCAGGTCTTCAGTTTTCTATATCAAAAACTAAATGCCTTTTATTTTCCAAAAATAATAATATAGTCCCAAATAACCTTCAATTATTTGGACAACCCATTGCATTGGTTGAGGAAATAAATTTCTTGGGGATGATCTTCGACAAAAAATTATCGTGGAAACGGCAGGTACAAAACCTCAAACGAAGATGTCAAAAAGATTTAAATCTAATGAGAACTGTATCATCTAAACGATGGGGGACCGACTGCTCGATGCTAATCAAAATATACAAATGCATAATTAGACCTAAGCTAGACTTCGGGGCTATTGCCTACAACTCTGCAAAAAATTATGTATTAAAGCAATTAGACATAATCCATAATGCTGCTATGAGAATTGCTACTGGAGCGTTCTGCACAACTCCAACTAATAGTATCCACTGCGAGGCCGGAGAACCTAATTTACACTTACGTCGAAATTATTTAACACTAACTTATGCTGCAGCCACAGCCTCCTATCCCACTAAACCTGTCTATCGAAACATATTTGCAAACCGTTTCAGAAATACCTTTCTCCAACATCCAAGATTAGACCCCCCATTCCACGAACGACTTAATACTATCCTAGAAAATCTTGATATTCCTCTTCCTAAAACTTATAATGAGTCATGTTTAGAATCTTTCCCCCCCTGGAAGTATACTCCTGTTTACTGTGACACTAGTTTAACAAGGTATGATAAATCCAACATAAACCCAGCTAGTATTAGAAAAGCTTTTCAAAATGTACTGAATACATACCGGGGCTACAAACATATCTACACTGATGCTTCTAAAGCACCAAACGGCGTTGGAGCGGCGCTTCTCTTCGAGGATGTTCAGGAATATTTTCAACTCCCAATGTCAACCTCCGTTTTCTCTGGTGAGTTATACGCAATTTGGAAAGCGTTGGAATATATAAAGGACCATAATATCCATCGGGCATTAGTAATTACAGACTCTTTAAGTTCCATCTCCTCTATACAGCAGTATCAACATTCACACCCACTTATTACTAAGATAAAAAATGAATTGTTCACTGCCTCAAATAACCATCATAGCAACATCAAATTCCTTTGGATACCATCACATATAGGCATCGTGAATAACGAAAAAGTAGACAAACTGGCAAAAGATGCAATATCAACACCAACCACAAAAAAAAAAAAAAAAAAAAAAAAAAAAAAAATTTTTCTTTATGTTATGGCATCAACCACCAGCAATATTGGTATTTCTTTAAAGAGATCTTTTTTTATGTTAAATTGGTTTTTAATTTCCTTAACGTGTTCCAATTAATTTTTGTTCTTGTAGCAAATGGTTTTACTACTTCTCCTTTCGTGGCGAATAGTTTGAAGTTTAGAAGCTGTCCATTCTTGGATCGAAGTAGATACCAAGAGTTTTACAGCCTAAGTTGATCTTGTTGATATACCCCTAATAAGCAATAAATCCATAAGTCCGAATTCAGGAGACTTTTTTCGCAGAATTCCTTGCTTCTCATAAAATACAGTTAAAAAAATTAGGCATAGCAGGATATCGCTTTTAATCATTGCGATATATTATATTCTCTTTTTAACTTTCTATTCATTTATATAAAATTATTAGTTATTTACTTATCTTGTCTTCCGTGATTTATTTCCCTTTCCATAGATATGTCGAAATTGAAAATGTATCTCTCTTTTGCTTTGTCTGTTGAATATTTTAATATTAGAATACGCTTACATAAATGACAATATTTATGGATATTACAAAACCTATCTACTCAACAATGTAATGGAACAACTTAAGCATACTGTAATATTTTACTCAGTCTTCGAAGGCGTAATGAATTTTTACAGCCCAGTTTTATGCACCTTTCCCATATTTCGAGGATTTTTATTACTCACTCTGCGTCAGGTATATCAGTAGCGTCTTTTGAATTTTTCAATTAAGAGTAAGATGCTTGTAAAGTGAAAATGGTTATTAATAAGACTTTCTGCACAAGCTGCCTCGTTCCGTGTAATTTAGCGTTAGTCCAAATTAATATTTTTGTCATCTTCTATCAAGTTTTACCAAGTTTTTTAGGCAAAGTTTATATTAGTTACAAGTTTATTAAATTTTGATCATAATTATTTTTTTAAATAAATTTTATCAATCTGTGTGTGTGTGTGTTATTTGTTATATAAGTATTAAATAGTGATTTTATAACCTCCAATTGAATTTACAAAGGCATCAAGCACTGTTATTTAAATTTAATGAAAGCTGTATGTTAATGGATAGTTTATATTCCTTTATTGTTAACGATATTGAATAATGTTTTATAGAATTTTTATGATTGCTGCAGACAAAAATCAAATAATTCAACTTTGTTTTCGAACTGTTGTCCTCTTTTAATCCACTCTATCAGTTTTTTGATTAAAATAATCCATTACAATTAATCTGTTCTAAGTTATTTAGAAACTGGTTTCAATAAATATTTTGTCGATCAAAATATGTTTTGTATAGTCTATAGACCAGACCTTTCAAGTCTAAATTATACTTTTAAATTTATGTAGTTATCTAAAAATATTTTTCGCATTTCTTATTAATTCGTTCTCGTTTTCCTCCATTTGTTGCCTTTTTTATTGTTAGCTTACATAATTTTAAATTGCTCTTGAATTTGTATCGTTCATGTTGTTAATGATTTTCTATTTCTTCTTTATCTATTGACTTTTTATATGCAACCGTCGAGGGTCTTTTGTTTTATAAATTACAGTTGGGATGGTTGAATATAGGGTGTCCACATTTTTATTACATAGCCAATATCTTCTTTATTGATGTGATATTAAACAAAACATTATTACAAAATAAAATTGCTATAAGCCACTATGTACGTTCGTATGTATTATTACTCAAAAAAGATTTTTTTAAATTATCAAGCTCTTTCTAAAAACCGCATTGATTAATGGAGTATTTTCATGTTGTTACCTTCGGTCAAGTTTTCATTCATCATTTCATATATCGCGTAACGAGACGCCAATGATATGTATGGGCTTTTCAGTGAATAATTCATTTGGAGCATCTGTATACATTTTCAATATAGACAAGATGACATGATGTGATATACTCAGGGGATGGATATTGGAACGTATGCAAGAATACGACTTCCATATCAAAATTGGTTGCACTGAATGGATTTTTCTATGGTTCATCTGAGCACGTCACGTTTTTCCAGAAAAGGTAGTATACCAGATCGGATACAAATTTACGATTTCGCTTTGAAATTTATTGTATGAAGTAGATTTGCCGTAATGTCGCAAGATACATAACGTACCTTCTTTTGATCGAAAAGTGAATTGCATTCTAATAGTATAAAATTGAACGAAAATTACAGTAAGGTAGATGTTCCCAATGCATCAAATCTAATTTTCAAAATTTGCTATTATATTTCAAAAAATAAAAATTACTTAATTGAATCTGCACAGACAGTTTACTAGTATTCGTTAGGACAAATAATCATTTAATTTTAACTTACGGTCTTTTTTTAATATTAATTTAAAAAAAACAATCTCTTTAAGCAATTTATTCTTTTTTTTTCTGAGAGGAAATGTAAATTTTTTTAATTGACAAAACTCTACAGTCTTTTATTTTACTAAACTTATAGTTTATCGTTTATTCTCTAACCGTATACATTTTTTATAATTATTTTAGTTAAAAAAGTTGTTTTCGTATAAATTTAAACCATTCAACTCCATTAATCTGCCACCTCATAGAACATGTTATTATATTGTGTTAGATTTCCAATTAGCGTTACCTAATCTAAATTCATTAAACTAATTAAATGGAAATCGAATTTAAAATTTCGTTTGGTTAATGGTCTCGAATTACTCGGCCAAAAACAGAACGATGCTCTAATATATAACCGACGTGAACAAACAATGAATTCTAATTATGGCAGAAATCAGAAAAATGATATTCACGATAATGAGGATTAAAAGCCAAGATACAATAGTTCTTCAACGATATTACAAAACTGTAGTAAAATAGAAAATCAATCAATCTATCAATTTGTCCATATTTGATGTTTGTTTGTAAAGGAAAGAATAATCATCTTGTTTATTATTAAAACTAACTTTTTAAATTAATCGATAATATGTTTCCAACTAGCAAACTTTGAAATATATACTATTTAGTTAGATATACTAATTTCTTTTAGTTAAAAGTGGCGTAAATATAACTTGAAATTTTTCTATAAAGTTAATTAAATATAACAAGTTAAAAATTATTTGTTTTTTCCTTCAATTTAAACATTAAGAGAATGGCAATAAAATTTTCGAGGCTCGTCACTGGAGACATAAATTGTGTATCCATTCTGCCAGAAATGTCATACTTAATCATATCTCCTTTCATTTACAAGAAATATTTGTACGACTGGATTATTTCATGATGTTGCCATATCAATATTATCAATATGATGTTTCCATTGCTGACAGACATGTCAATCCAGAATAACGTCATATAAGAACTGAATTTTGTAACAATGTGGCACTATGTAACTTTAGTTATATTATAAGGAGCATAGGAAATTTTGTTGCCAGAAGTATAGTAAAGAATTTTATTAAGAAACAAAGTATTTAAGATCAAACTAAAATATGTCTCGTAAATTCAGCTTTCTGTTTGGTTTCCAATTTATGGTAAACAAGACTTGTTTATAATCTAGAAATGTTTTGGTAGTTAGTGGTCATAAAGAAGGCTGAAAAGTTTAAAATTTGACTCTATTTATGTCCTTTAATGATGTTATTATTTGGTACGCAGAATAATTCGTTTATAACTTCGAAGGGAAACGAACCTGTAAAGTTAAACCTGCAGACCTACTTGTATTACCTAACCCAAAATAATGTATTTAAAATGGATTTATTAAATTGTTGAATGCCAAAATGAATTAAAAAATATATGAACATAAATCAATTAATGAACCTTTTTTCACAGTGAGTTCATGCAAATTGTTATTATTGGTTGCAACCAATTACGATCAATTAACTCTTATAACTAATTATACATCTTATATTCAATATTAATTAACAAAAACTGAAGATTGTCTTCAATCATTTTATAAACAACGGAACAACATGAAAATTAAACCTTTAACATTTTCATTGTCAGTAAAATAAAATTAAAAAATAAAAAATTTTATACGTGAAATCTCTTTGAATACGATCTTCTTCCTTGTATGCACTGGTCCGAAGTTAGAGTCAAATTATTTCAAGTTATGTCTTATTTAAAACTGCAATTGTTCATTCTAGAGCACTAACAACTTTCTCTTCTTATAAAGAGTTCGCAAGATACATAATGTTGCATGTAAGTATTATCTGCACTAGTTTTTGAAAACTTATTTAATTCTAGGTTATGTTTATTTTAGATACTTGTTAAATGTTAAAATTATTTCATTCACAATAATGTAAATATAAATTCTGAAGAATACCAGGAATACAGGTATTTAATTATTTATCTTCTATAACGAAACTTACACTTAAAAGAGACTTCATAGAAAATTTTAATTTTTTAGGATATGTAGAATATATTTTAGAAGAATTCCATAATTTCAATTTTATTAACTAATGGTGCTTTGCTTTTTTAAGCTACATCGACAATATTCACCCTTGTCAAGAAAAAATTGAACTGGTATCTTTCAAAAACAAATTCAACGATACCACACTTCTCATCATTCTATTGTGCAATAATCATAATATAGGCCAATTATTTTTATTAAATTTATTAAAACACGATTCTGCACTTCAATATTGGCTTCCAGTTTTCCTCGTGTTTCTGGTTACGTGACGCCGAGTTTACTTTTTTGAATTGGACAACCGTTATACTGGGTCTTCCACGGCATTTTAACAATCCAATATCTCGAAAACAGTTGAAATTTAATAAAATTAAATGACCCATATTACTGCACAGTTTAATCATGTCAAGTGTAGTATCGTTGAATTTGTTTTTGAAAGATATAACCAAAAATGTAACATTATACCGGTTGTCCTATTTAAAAAAAAATTGTTGTTTTGACTGTTTATAACTAACTGCCAAATTTCTTACTTGTCATGTGAACAGTTTTCGAGATATTAGACTGTCAAAACGTCGTGGGATACCTTGAATATGTAAAGAAAATATTTTTATAAGGGAGATCATTTCAGTATAAAATATTATTTATATAATATCACGGTTTTATTACAGAATTTGCTTGAATTGTCTACCATTTTGTTTTACAGCATTCCAACTTCCTCTTATTATTACATATATACTTGTATATGATAAACGTTTTGTGTAAATCGGTCTGCAATTATTAGTACCTTTCATTATATTCAACAGTATTCCGTCATTTAAAATAATAATTAGATATCACTTAGCAAGGTGACATGGTGTAATTGCATTTAGCTACTTTAGTACTACTCTAGAACGAATATTTACTACTTTACCATCTATAAATGTTGCATTATTTAGAATTTTTTCATTTTATATCAATCGGTATTTTTTTACTGTAAGCGCCTAATAAATTATTAAAACTCGCCTTTGATTTTTTTTATCTGCTCTGCATTTTATATTAAACAAAAAGGTCAATGTTTCTTTAGGACTCTGGCTAAAATATATTTGGGCTCGATTTTCTGCTTCCAAGAGAAAGACTATTTACTTTGACAACGTCAATATTTTTCTGAGAGATTCCGGTGGTCTTTGCATGGAAATGTTTATTGCATATCGACCTACATGTACACGAAATACAAAGATTGGAAAAAGAGCGGGGAAATTGAGAGCGTCTGGTATTTCAGTAGCAAACAGATTACGTTGAGAGGGTTCGTAGTTTCTTAGAAAAAAAAATCATATATCCGACCAAAATAGAAGCAGAATGAAAGGGACTGGTAGCCCAATGTAGAAAAAATTGAAAAGCTACTTGGAAAGGAGTATTCAAAGATTCTGATCCCTCGGAACTTTCACCTTTATTAAATGAAATAAAATACGTAGAAACGCTCCGCTCGGAAACATAATATTAGTTTTGATTGTACGATGTATTATGAACATTTCGATGTGTTGGGACAAAGCTTCTTAGAAAGAAAGCGTATATGTATGAAAGCGACGTTTTCATAAAACCAACTTCTTATTTTTTTAAAATAAACTGCTTTTTAGGATAAATATGGCCATTAAAAAATATTTTAATGTATCCAACATAAGAACGTTTGACAAAGGCCTCTGAAATGACAAGAGGTACAGATTTGATTAAACAGAAAATCTAGGTCATAATTCCTTTATCTTCAATATATTTTTTCAAAAACATTGGCTTATTATCTCTGCGACATACTCCTAATGGGATATCGTTTTTTTTTTCATTGTGAATAAAATATGTCTCCTAGTTTATGCCGGCAGACCGATCTGTATACCTAATTTAAATATATAATTGAATTTTATTTTACAAAGAATATCTAAAGCGAGTAAAAGGAATCTATATTATAAAGTAAACGTAAAAATTATATAGAAAAGATAAATATCCCCTTTTTTAGGTTGTTATTATATCATTATAAAAATCGAGGAAAATATTTCCGTCTAAAATTTGGAGATGGGAGATAACAAGTAAAGGTTTTAAATAAAACATCGAAAAAATAAAATCACAAACGATATAGAATACCAAGGCGTCCTTAATTGGTATTTTCGGTCGTGATATACGTATTCAATCTCCCCTATGAAAAATCTGAGCGGAGGGTTTTACGTAACTGGAGCGTCTTTAAACTACTTCTTTCTCACTAGCATTCAAACACAAAGGCATTCTGTGTTCCCATTGCAAATAGAATGAGAGTAGTGCATTTTGATACCACGCTCCTAACGTTATATAATAACAGTAAATCGATACCTCTAAACTCCTGTAAACTATTTTATTTAAGTCTTTAGGCTTCCAGGGATAGAATTAATCTAAGGTTTACAGCGTCTTTTTTGTGATATTACAAAAAGTTTTACTGTCTATCATATGCAGTTTCTTTAATGGGTAAGATGTGCCTGGTAACTTAACTAGTCAACATAGCCAGAGGCGAAACACATCTGATGCATGATCCTTTATACCTAGTAGTTCAGCAACTACAAGCCGTACTTAATATTATTTATTGCCTTATCTATCTTTCCCTGTCTTTGGTTACTTCTACCAAAATTTTTTCCCTCATGCCTTCTTCTTCTCATTCAAAAATTGTTTTAACCCACTTTCAGTCCTTAATTTTACGGTCTGGTAGAGAGGCATGATGTTTTTGAAATTATTATCATGCATTTAATTTCGAACCAACTTTAAAATGTATTGTTTTTATGTATAAGTGGTACATTACCTTTGCAAAAAATACACATTTAGTTTAGAAAAAATAATCAACGTCGAAAAATCACCTCACTTAGGTGGCTTCCATTTTTGTCGAGGTATTCTTGTAGACGGGTGGCGAAATTGTCCATAGTCCTTTCAAGCATGGCACGTGAAATCATTTGAATTTCTCGCGCTATGTTTTTGGAAAGTTCTTCAAGAGTACGTGATTTGTTAATGTAAACTTAAACTTTTAGGTAGCCCCATAAAAAGTAGTCACAAGGTGACAGATCCGATGATCGAGGTGGTCACTCGATATCCCTATGCATTGAAATCAGGCGTCCTGAGAAATGCTGTCTTAAATAAGCCATTGTTTCTCTTGATCTAAAGCAAGTTGCCCCATCCTGTTCAAACCAATTCTGGTAGGAAAAAATCACAGAAGATCGTAACGTCGCGATCGTGTTAACAGTCACCGTTCGTCCGTCTTCACGAAAAAAATAAGACCCACAATTTAAGGTTCGAGATACGGGACAACAAATAGTTACTTTCTGGATGCCCCTAAGAAAGGTTATATTTCGACGTTGTTTATTTTTTCAAAAATAAATGTGTATTTTTGTAAATGGCAATGTACCAGTTATACATAAAAACAATAAATTTTAAAGTTTCTTCGAAATTAAATGTGCATCAATCATTTCAAAAGATCTTACTTATCTGCCAGACCCTGTATTAAATATTAAATTTAAATAAATTAAATGAAAAGAAGAATAAATAGTTAAAACCCAAAACATAATAAAATACTTAAAATCACATTTATATTCCTCCAATAGAATAAATAATATTCCTTTACAAGTAGCAGCTGTGCAACTTTTTTGCGAAACTTTATAAAATTATTGCACAATCTTTAATGGCAGATGATAAAATATTTTGCGTTCATTGTATATTATAGACTGTTTTATAAGAATAGATGACGGTTTAGGGAGTAGGGAGATTATGATAGTATGGTTGCCTTGAAGAGCAAAAGACTCTGTCACACATTTAGGTACTGTAGATGGACGTTACTTTGGTTTTTCCAAATAACCTGTATATAATGGGTCTTCCACCCTTTATAACTGAGATATATGGTGTTTTATCAATTTGGTCAATTTATTTCGGAGTTCATAACTTCCGAATTACTCTGTATATTATTTTGATATTTGGTATGCATAATAACCATTACCTGGAAAATCTACCAAAGTATTACCAAAATCCAGGAAAAGCTTAACAAAACATTTAAAAATTTGTTTTCCCAAAAAACAACACCCTGTATATCAACATTTTTTAAATTGCTTTTTATAATTCGAAAGGGCGGAAAAAACTCAATATACTCATCTTATTTTTATTTTTCCGCAGACAATTGTATTACCAGAATTATACATTTAAAGTATAATTTATGAGCTTTTTGGAGGTTACGAAATGATTTTTTAAATTTTGTCATTGAAATAAAATTTACGTAACTTATCTAGAGAAGCGTCCCAAAAATTGAAATAAGTATGTAGGTACTTTTACAAATCAAGATCACTGTAAAATGTTTCAAATGTTTCGAACATCCTGTACAAGGATATTTGAAATCTATGCACTAGCTACACATTCGTAAATAACAAGAGCAGTTTACAAAAAATAAATTTCGGCTTCCAAAACCATAAAAATGCTTATTTTATATTCAGAATAATTTGGAAGTTATGAGCTCCCGAACAAATAGACCAGATTAATAAAACACGCTATATTGCAGCATAACAACATATTGATAATTTTTTAAAAACCCCGTTAATCTGAAGTTCAAATTTCAATTGATTGTCGATATAAAGTCCTAAGAATTTATTCCTATTTACTTGTTGAATATTGTGACCTTTAATTGGCCTTTAAAACAAATTATATTGGTTTTGTTAATATTAAACAATAAGTTGTTAGCATCAATTTTTAAATTTTACAATAATCGTATTGACCATATCTGATAACAAAGCTGAGCTTTTGTCCTTCCAGAGTAATGATGTATCTATCATCTGCAAACATTATCAAGCATCCCCCTAATACCAGTATTAACAATATCATGTATATTAAAAAAAGCAATGGACATAACATGGAACCCTGCGGAACTCCACAAGTAATGAGTTTTTCAAATAGTAGTTCATGTAATGCTATATTTGACACTTACTTGTTAAATAATTGTTGAACCATATTTTTCCAGCTTAACTTAACTTAACTTAACTAATAAAAAATAATTATTTACACAAACGAAGAATTTGTAAAAATCACACATCACAGACGCAGCAAAGTTATTATCATTGAAATGCATATCAACTTGCTCTATAGAAAAAAACATGGCGACTATAATGCTCTTGGTTGATTGAAAACTAAACTGGCGATTTATGAGAAGTAAATGTTTTACAAGAAATGTCATGAGTCTATGTTTAACAAGCTTTTGAACAATTTTTAAGAAAGTTTGCAATAGTGATTGATATATGGATGAAAATTATATGAGAAATTTTTAAGGGCCTATTGAAAGTACACGTAAAAATGAATTATTAATTGCTTTTTACAAAATTTAGAACACAGTATCAGGAAAATATAAAAACGTTTTTACTGAAATTTCATTCCAACCCGAAGAATTCTTTTTAGTAGCATTTAAGAGAATTCTTGTAATTTCCATTGCATGAACGGTTAAAGAAGAAAAAGTTTCTGATACATTTATATTCCATAAAAATGACATAAGATATGTATTCGAAATTATACTACTAGCAATTTTTTGGTCCTGCTGAGCAATAAAATTTGTTGAATTCATCAGAATTTAAAGGCGATTTAATAAATAGGAGTTATTTTATTTCCTCTCAACTCATTCACTATTTTAGCAGCTTCAATCGTTTTTCTGTCTACTGTTCTATAATTATAAAAGTAAGTTTTAACAAGTGTAAAAACGTATATTTTGCCCTGAAACTTTAATCGCATTGCTCATCCAAATTTTGACAGTTTTGACATCCATGGCTGCCGATAGTGTAATATTCATTGCATCACTTATTTTGGAATGAAAATACATGCAAAACAGATAAGAAGCAAATGTTTCGGTATAAATAATCTCTGTCAAGAGTGAGAATGTTTATATTATATTAATAATGGAATTAGCACATTTCACATGTTGTCGTGGAGAAAAACTTTTCTCCCTTTAGTACAATGAACCTTAGTTATATACATGATCTGAGAGGTAATTATTTTGATGATGATTCCTATTTTTTCTGCAAAAAGTATAGAGCGTCGTAGAATTTTTCAATTACGAGCCAAGTGACGTATGGGTAAAGTATTTTGCTTACACTACTTTTTCTAAGATCATGCTTTGTAAAGAATCTTACTTCAAATGACCATTTATTAAATAATATTTTTTTCTCAGAGGTGAAACCATGTTTATTATATTTAGAAAAAGTGAGATAGAGAGATGCAGTGACAACATAAAAAGTCGGTACTAATTTTTGAAAGGGTTAATAGCTTTTAAACAAAACTGGAACACTGAGAACATAATTGCTATTTTTTCTAATTATTTCCGTTGTAATAATATGATCTTTAGTGGTAAATAGTTCAGATAAATTAAATAAATCAAATAAGTCAAGTTAATATTATGTATGCAATGCTCGAGTATGGGAACTTCTCAAAAAATTATGGTACAATTTTTCTCTTAAATTAGCTCTTAGGAGTAGAAATCAAATAAGTCAAGTATATTATGTATGCAATGGTCGAGTATGGGAACTTCTCCAAAAATTAGGAACATGGTATAATTTTTCTCTTAAATTTCCTGTTAGGAGTAGAAATTATTTATATATTACACGATAGACGATGTTATTTAAAGATCGATATACCTTTTAGTCATTATCACATATTAAAGATGTGTTAGTTTGATTAATTGAATACTAGCAGGGAAGTATACGTTTAATAATCTGCCCACAAGTCGACGTTCTATGCTTTTCTAGAAGCTAAATTTATATTAGTAACAATCAAAATAATTTAAGTGGGGCGTTAGCTCGCCCCTCTAATCCTGCCAACTGAGGCCTATTCTGGCTCACCCCTAAAGGCCACTCAGTTTAAAAATTCACACCTTTTTACAAAGTTAATGGTCGATTTCATTGAAGCTCCCTTAAAGTTATTTTCGTATAGCTTGAACCTATTTTTATTCGTTTCTAGGATTGGATAAGAGCATAAATGTATTCCGCCGTTTCATCCTTCATGCTGTCGAAAATACAGTCCGATGTATGGCTCAGACCTGTACTTTATTTTAACATGAAAAGAGAGTCAATTCCCATATTTATATATATGTTGCGGTAATCGATGCCAGAATCGATAAATCGTAGACGTGCATTTCTAATATAAAAAGAATTTCAAAAACACAGTATTTTGTAATTTATTTAATTAAATATAAAAATGGGTTCTGTAGAGATATCAAATATATTATGAAGTTCTCACATTGTTTTCTCTGATTCTATAACATGATTAATACATTTTAGCCAATTCTTATAGGTTACTTCAGATATTGACTTATTAAATAAATTTCTAACTTCTGGTAATTTAAAAGTTGTGTTATTTCTATCAACGTAACCTGTAACTTGAGTTCATATTAATTCTATTGGATTAAGCTCGCAGTTGCAGGTTTGTAAGAGAAGAATTACAATTCTTCGCTTTTTAACAATTTCCTCAATAATGTATTTAACATTGTATTATGTCATGGGCTAAATTTTTAGAACTTAACCATGTTGCAATTTCATCTTTCTTCCATTTAGTAGTTGGTAATGTTTGAAGTAAGTAATCTGGTATGGTAACTTCCACTTGTCATCACAATAACCAAATCTTTCCATATTAATTCAATCATTTGTTCCAAATATTTCTCCATTAATTTCTTCGTGATAATCAACGGTCTTTTTTGAATAAAATAAAAGTAAAACACCCTGAAGAAAACCGTTCAGAGTGTCTGTATGAGAAACAATTATTCTTGCATCATTACCTGTAGGTTTCTTAATACCAGTAGTAAATCCTTGTAAACGTGCTTCTTGAGATGAGTTTATATTTTTGTCTTCTTAAACTTTTTCTTCACAATATGCAACATTATCTCATGTTTCATCTAAATAGAAGATGTTCTTATTTTATGTCCTAATTTATTTTATTCTTCTAAGGTAATGTCGTCTCCAACATACAATTTCTTTAGAATCAATTAACATCGAGTGTAAATTTATATTTTAATTCAAGTAATACTTTTCATAATTTAGCTCGGTTTATTGTGGGTAAATCAGCGTCATTAGTTACAGCTTACAGCTTGCATTTTCTTAAAATTCATCCACCTGATTTTTTTTTCTTTAAAACCTTATATACTCTAGATTTTCCATATCCCATTGCTTTGATGACATTTCAACTACGCTGCCAACAGTTTTTGTAGGATTATGTTATCAAAAATAGTTGTAGACATTCGATATAAAACCCTATTTTCATTTGGTTACAAATAGTCTAGTTTTAGTCTTTTAAATTTTCTTTAAATAAAATCTCAATTAATGGTGGGCGCCGTCGTCATTATAAAAAATTATTCATTTCTTATACGGTTACGGCTATGACACGCGTTATTCCTATTTTGGTATACGGAGATTCCAGATTTGACATTTGCTTTGTTGCTAGATTTGCCGTTTCTCTGATATTATTAGTCACTTTGGTTTTTTTAAATACATCACCCTATATATTCGGTCATTTTCGGAATCTTCTCTTTGTATTCTTTCAATTGTTACGTTTCAATGTAGTTGAAAATAGTTAGTATTAAAAAATGTATTTAAACAATTAGGCGTTGCCAGACTTCCGTTTTATTTATCTAAGACTTTCTAAACTACATAAAATCATAAGTGTTTCATATGGTTGAACTCGCATTGAAAAGAAGATTCCAAAAATGACTGAATTTATAGGGAGATGTATTTAAAAAACCAAAGTGACTAACAATATCAGAGAAACAGCAAATCTAGCAACATTGCAAATGTCAAATCTGGAATCTCCGTACCCTAAAATAGGCTTATCCAATAGGCTAAAAATTCGGACTAGAAATTTACGAGATAATTGGTTGTTTCCAGACTTTTGGTCCACTCTGTATGTATTAATGACAAGTATATTAAATTCATTGGATGACATGATGGAAAAACGTTGTATGATACTAAGCCAGTACTGATAGACAAGTAAGAAAGTTAAACCATGTAGACTATTATTAAGATTTATTTTAGAGAAAGTCACATGAAATACCTTACTATAAGTTTATGATTACAAATAACAATCTTTAACAGCTTCAAAAACATGTTTGTAAAAACAGTTGTTTGCATGTATGTGCGAAAAAATGTTATTAACTTGTATCACAAAATATAATAAATAAAACTTTGTTGCCACTACTGTAAAATTCAATAAACTGCATTCGACTCCAATTACCACTTTACTAGCACCACATACCTATTATATACATATACTAGCACAAATTCATTATGCAATTCAACTGACTCACCTGACAAATAAACTTAAATGAAGCATCAACGTAAATATAAACTTTCGCCTAAATACTAACTCTTTAATCATTAGAGCTACTAAAACTATAGAAAATGTTTGCATTCATTTCAACCAAACCATATACATCCGAGTTGTTTCTGCATTAAAATGAAACTAATAAAGACCACTAGTAAACGTTATTTGCGAGAAAAGTAAATTAAATGATAGAGCTAAAAAACTATGGGATTCATTAGGTAACTCGCAATGGCTGACCTCGAAAATAAAAAATGTAGCTTTAGTATAAATATAGGCTTTGGACTCTACTAACCGTGTAATTAGTAGAGTAAACCATAACTATTAAGGCAATTAATTATGCGCCAAAAATAAAAACTTCCAAATAATTATTATAGCTTCACACAAGTTGCTGTAATAATTCTCGGAAGAACCAGGAAACACAAACAAAAGTAATTTTACCCTGTTTTCCTGTAATGTAAGGTCAACAAGACCGTAGGTATTAATTAGCAATGTATAAACACACAATGTGAATTATAAAGAGAGAGTATTATTTGTTTTAGCAAACTAAGACTGTAAATACGTTTAACTTGAATTTATATGAATAATAGGATAATGAAAGATGCAAATTAGAAGTGAAATGAGAATAATTAGCAACTAAAATCGTCAAAGTAAAAGCTACAATTATAGACAACTTGAAACAAAGATGAAGTAGAATTTCAAGAAATATGAGATACTAACAAGTGCAACTACTGTTTCGTTTAATAAATTTGTAGGGCCTTTTGAAAGAGTACCAACATATATATTTGAGTTTAATTCGGTGAGAATCCTTGATCCAGAGTTAAGATAACAACAATACTTTATCGTTATTTGGGTATCATAAATCATAAGTCATAAAATCATAAATAAGTAGATACAGGAACGGACTGGATTTCATCCGTTATAAAAGTAAATTCTCTCATCATAATAAAATATTAAATGTTACTCAATTTTCTTAATTAATTTTTATTAGATGTGCTTTTTAAAGAAGTATCCTTGTCATAATGAGACTTTGTTATAGAAGAGATTAAATTAATAATAAAAAAAAATGTTTATGTATAAAATTCAGTGCGATCCATATGTATGGTATAAATTCATTTTTAACGTTATTATGAACTTTTGGGGAAAAACCTGAAACAGGTTGATTTTTATTCTTAATTTTTCAAGTTATGGTATAAAAATGTTACCCATTCCTTTCATTGCCTTTGAATTATGACAACCCCCTGAAATTTTTTAATGAGAAAAGGGATTGTGTGATACATCTTTTGGAAGGGATTTTAATTTAAATTTTATTTAAATTTAAATTTAATTTAAAAAATCATGTATTATACCTATAAAATGCGGTATTTTCCTCGCCAGCATCTGCGAAAATATTGATACTACGAACATTGCCTCGACTTTTTACTTTATTTCTTCTAGAACCATTAACAAACGAGCCAATATTTATAGAACCATTAACAAATATAAAATTGCTTTAAATGCTAATTTCTTCACTAGAAGCTAAACTACTAATAGTTCATTTTAATAATTTGGACTTTAATTTAGTGCTCTTTTCATAAGTCTGTAAGATGTATATATAAAAACAAGTACTCCTTCAATATAAATATAACAGAATAGTACTTTTTGTATTTACCTATTTTTTTAAATGCAAAAAAGAGACCTCTAACCAGTGGCTTAAAATACGGCTTTTATTAAAGAAACTGTTATATTGTTTGTGTCTATTTGGTCGGCAAAAGTAGGTACTTATGTCAGTAATCTGCAATCTCACGAAAACTTATCTGAAGTTCGTTTAATGCCAACACAAAGTAAAATATAAAGTTTTGTAGAAGTACTACAAAGAGGATGCCAAAATAGCATTAAGGTGATATTGTCAGTTCTTAAAGTTTTTTTTTTGTCGAAAATGAAGACATTTCAAAAGTTGCGTAAAATATGTCTGCACCGCCAAGATAACAAACTTTCTGAAATACACTCTGAAAGTTTTGAAATAAGAACACCGTTTATTATTTCATTGTCTTTTTGTTGAGGAGTTTTGTGAAAGTTGCACGAACAACATTGTCGCTAAATTAGTTAATTCAATTTAAGTTTCAGTTGCCTGGAGAAAATATGATTTATACTGATCGACTTCCAGTCTTTTCTCTGTAAAAGTTAGCTACCTGTGTGAGGTGAGCCTAATGGCTTGTTTCAAACTTTTATAGTCTCTGAAGTGTAAGTCGAGAAACGCTGAAAACTTCCCATAACTTTTTAATACCCGCAAAGTAGAATTATGCGTAATTTGAAAAATAATAAGTAATAGCTGCACGCTTTAAAAACTCTTAGTCTCTTTCAAGAAAATATATTACCAATCGTAATACATATTTAATACTAACTTGTTTTTACATTTCCTGATTTGATTAGATAATAAAGACGTGTCTCTGTTGATATCCATATCTCTCGCCCTCAGGATAACACTGCAGACAGGTTTGAAGTGACAATCAATAAATATATTATTTTATGCACTTGTTGCATTAAATAACACAAATCCATTAAAAGAATAATACTGCACTTTAATTCGTTATTATTTTATAGCTTTACCATAATTTTCTTAACCAAATCACAATGGCATTTTGGGGAATACTCTAAACCGTGATAGATATGGCCTAGAAATAAACGATTATCGTCACGTTATCTAATGTTAACTTATTCAAGATGAAATATATAATAAGATTCAGTTTCGTGTCTTTCAGGTATTAAACCGAATTTACGGTAACGATATTAATTCGTTTTATTGAATCGTTTCGACAATCTAATTTGTAAAACATTCTCGTGATGTAATGAATAACCCAGTCCCTTCAAAATAGTTAGACTGTCATAACTCAAAATTGTCCAATTTATAATCTTACTCATAGAATTTGAAAATTATTCTATGAATATTTTATGAGTCAGGGTATGCTAGCTAGCATTTATTAAGTGCATGTCCATTATTGAACAAATTTAATTTTGTTGAAAAATTAGATGGTTCACAGAAAGTGAATTAATAAAACCAGTGGATTTATTTTACCTTTTTTAAGTGCTATTTATAGTTTAACAGGATGATTTATAATTAATATTTGTATAATTGATATTAAATATTAAACACATTTTTTTCTTACGTAGTTGCCGGCGATAAATATTGGCGCACATTTTATATAAATATGTTATAATTGTGATTCTTGATTGTTTTTGATGTAAATTTTCGCCTTTTTTATTATCCCATATTTTTAATTTGAACGTTTCCTCATCCTCAATAAAATAAGTTAAAAATAATTTTGATAAATTTTAAATTATAACTTGTTTGAATACCAAAAATATATTACGAGTATTAATATTTTTAACAATATAAATATTTGAGTGAAATTTTAATTAATTTATTTTTTCCATTATTTTATTTAGCAAATTAAGGTTAATTCGCTCTCCGCTCTCCTTTAAATTTAATCAATGGCCAGTAACTTCAATTACTGATAGCCAAACCATTTGCAATTAACGTTTCAACAAATTATATTAGAGAGCAAAGCATTTTTGAAAAAATCCAATTTTTCCACATGTTTCGGTTTGAATTACAGATCGAACTTTATTTTTATTAACTTAAAAGTCTGTAATTAAATTTTTGTTTTTAAAATGACCGAAGAGTCGTACAAAATGGATCGGGCCAATAAAAGCTAGTTTGGTACTGATTTCAGCTAAAATTTCAGGATTTTTATCGGATTAAGCTCGAATTCCATTTACTCGGTTGTACGTCTACATAACAAAAAATGACCAAAGAATGCTTTTTTCTCATGAAGTAGATCGAAATTAAATTAGGTAGATACGTTACCTATTTTAGTTTCAATTCTGAAATACAAATAAAGCTGTATGAATCACATAGATTTGAAATATTTGATAACTTAATAACCATGTTTTATTTAATTTCTTTTTTTAAATCTCGGATCAACCATATTGGTTATCAGCGATGGCTTTGGTAATTAAGTTACAGTTTTTTAATGAGCGAGTTATTTAACAGATAATTATTATTAACATTACAATCTTTTCCCAGTAGGGTTTCTATTTTGTTTGGAAAATTATATTGTTGTCTTTGCGATGTGTATAATGTACGTTCTAGTAATAATTGTTTAACATCAAGTTCCCTGTTATATGTTATACATATAGGTTTTTCTCTTTTATTTAGCCGATATTCATGTGTGATTTTAGTGTGGCCTATTCTTAGTCTACTTAATTACGACTTGTTTTGAACTATTGCTGCATATTCGCGGCCGTTTTTTGACACTTTCTTTTATTTTCCTTAATTTGTTAGCTGATTCTTGCTACTCAGATTGCCACGGCGAATCGATTTTCATTTTGATGTATGCTTTCACGTCACTGTAAACCGCACTGTTCACTACATATCCACTATTGCAGACTGAGGCTTCTTCTGCATGTTTATCAGCATCTTCGTTTCTTTTTATTCCTTGATGGGAGGATGTCAATAGAAATCTGACATCCAAGTTATTGTTTTGTAGTCGATGCATCTGTATCTTAATTTGTAGTGCAATAGGGTTGTTGGTGTAAATGTATTTCAATATATTCAGAGCACTTAAGGAGTCTGTTATTATTATAGTTTTTTATAGGTTTGATGCTGCAATCAAATCTTCTAAGATGGTATATATTTCTTGTGTATATACAGAGCTTACGTCAGGTAATTTATATTTAAATGCTGGTTTATAGAAAATGATAACAGCCGCGGCAACTCCATTTGGAGTTTTCGACGCATCAGTGTATATTTTCTGAAAGTCAGGATACATAAAGAGTTTTGAATGGATGTTTTGATATATTATGGAGGCTGGTGTTTCTTTTTTATTAAAAATAGTTACACTAGAATCGATGCTCGGGGTTTTTTTTTATCAACCATGGTGGTGGTATATCAATATTTGATTGTATGATGGGAGGGATCTGTACATTTAATTGTACGAGATATTGAGAAACTCTCTGGTAAAAAGGATAGACTTTTTTCCCCGATTCGTAGGTGTTTTGATATCTATTTGCAACTGTATTATTACAATTAGGATGTTTTTGGTTGTTCAATATAGCAGTGACATACGATAACGTTAGGTACTTTTTTCATTTAGCAAGTGATGGCTCTTATAGTTCTACTAGTAAGCTTTCGATAGGGGATAATCTGTAAGCTCCAGAAATTATTCGTAGTGCTTGATTGGCTATGGTATCTAAATACTTTAAACTGGGTGTTTTTGCGGAAGCGTAGGCAATAGACCCGTAATCGATCTTAGATCTGATAAGGTTTCTCTAGATTAGGAGTATAAAGTATCTTGATCTGATCCTCAATCTCTGTTTGCGTAGACTTTTAATAGATTTAATTCGTTCTGGTATCTCAGATCTCTGATGTGTTCATACCAATTTAATTGTGTGTCGAAAATCATTCCCAAAAATTTAATTTTGGATATGTTATCGAGAGGACTACCATTAAATTTAAGAATTGGCTTTTGTCCTACTTCTTTTTCAGAAAACATTACACATTTCGTTTTGGCTGTAGAGAAATGGAAACCAGAGTCACTGGACCATCTTTCTAGTATATTTATATATGCTTATGTTATTGATTGCGTTGTTCTTAGGTTTTTACTTTTAATATACATGATCAGATCATCCGCATAGTCTGGCTTTTATTGGTTTTTGTATGTTAGTGGTGATTTTGTTGTTGATAGCTATCAGAAGTAGAGTTGGACTGATTACTGATCCCTATGGCGCCCCATGCTGTTGTGTTTTGAGGTCAGAAATAGCTTCATTTACCCTTCTTGAAAACCTCTATTTTTTAGAAAATTTTGAATAAAGGCCAGCATATTTCCATCTGTATTCCATTTTTGCTGTAAGAGTGTTTTTTTGATATCAGTCTCTTTGTTTGTCAGTTTTCGGCGACTGTTGTTTGATTTTCCAGGAAACTTTCTTCGAAAGCAGCATCACTAGATTGTTTCTCGTAATTGTTGGCCAGTAAATCTGCAATTTGTGTGGGATTGCTGACAATTTGTCCGTTATCTTCTAAGGATGAAATGTTTTGATATGATTTGGATCCTGATATTTGTCTACTTTTTTTCCAGCTAGTGCTAATATTCGTTGAGCTATTTATTCTTTGTAAGTATGTCTTCCTTGACGATTTCTACTTTTTTTAGCGTGTACCTTGCCTTAGCTCTTAGATTCTTAAAAGTTGCTAGATTTTCGGGAGTGTTTTATGGTTAAACGCCGCATACTTGCTTTTGTGGCCTGCTGACATTCATCGTTCCACCAAGGTAGTGGATTGTGACTTCTTATTGTTTCTGTCATCCCAATACTGTCTTTAGCGTCCTGTATGATTATACTGGTAAATGTATTCACGGTTTAATCGATATCTTCTGTTATTTGGTATTGAGAACGTAACATTTCAATGTTGAAGCAAATTGATACCAGTTCGCATTTTTAAGACGCCATTTTTGTAAAGGTTTTTCCAACGTTACTCTAATGTAAGAGATTATTATTGGGAAATGATCACTATCATAAAGATAAGGCATTACTTCTCAGTGCTAAGTCTATAGCAGAGATGTAGGTAGCATTATACGAGTTAAATCTTATTTTAGCTCCATTATTTAATAAAGTGAGATTGTAGACATTAATTATTTCATCAATAAAGTTACCTCTGTCATCCTGTTTATCAAATCCTCATAAAAAGTTGTGGCCGTTGTAGTCTCCGACCATTATGCGGGGTTAAGGTATTTGCAAAATTAAGTTCGTCAAGTCGTTTATATTGAAATTAATACTAGAGAGAATATAAATATTTCCAATATTTATAATAGATTTATTTTAGATGGATAAAAGGTAGTAACGGTAACAGCTTCAAGATTTGAAATTATATCAATTTTATGTGATTGGATATTATTTTTAACGTATGTGGCAACTCCCGCCCCCCAACTTCTTCCTCCAGTGTGTCTGTTGTTTTTGTAATATTATATGTGCATTAAAATAATGTTTGCGGTGGGGATTATTTCTGGAGAAATGGTGTATTACAAAAGCTTTATAGAGTATGTTTTCCAGAACGGATCAATAATCATGAGGTTAATGGTAATAAATATTAGTTAATAAAAATTTAAAAGATAAAACAAATATTTTTCGGTTTTCTCTAGTCAAATTTCAATTAATAATGAAAATATGGTTTCATAAAAATGCATGATTTAATTTTTGGGACACATTTACCAACGCGTAGGACAAGAGATTTCGTCTGAAAATTGCTTCATACATTTTTATGAAAATAAGGTTTCAGTGTTAATTGAAATTCTACCCAAGAAAATTAACCTCTTAGGTATTTACTTCCGAAAAAACAGTAGATTTTTTAATTCGCTAATATATTAGGTAGTATTAGGGAATACTTGAGTTTCGGGCATTGAAAAATATTTTTAAAATAATATCTTGATTTTATTCACATTCTCCATTATTAGTCAAGTGTGACTCAAATTGTTTACAATTTCCGCAAATAGTACTGTACAGATAGTAACTGAACTTCTATCGAGATCCTGTGTTAGATCGAAAAGAATATCAGGCGATAAAGAGACGAACAGATTGCGACAAAAATAAATCCAACAAACGAGAGAGAAATTATAATGGTAATAATGGAAAACCGAAAGGATAGCCTGTAAAAATACGTCAGCATTGTTGCCAGATTACAATTTTTTTTATTTCTAGGGTATAGGCATAATCTGTTGTCTAATGTCTCAGGCATTTAAAAGTATTTTAAAAAGAAAATAGTACCCCCGTTTGATGTACAAATCTGCATCTCTCAGTTTTTTTATCTCATTATCTCAATCCGTTTTCGAAATATTTTCAATTTCATGCGGTATCGTTGGCTCTTAAAGAAGTTTTCAAAGATCAGTAGCGCTCAACCCATGCAAACATTTTTCCTTATGTAAATCACCAGTCGAACCATAAAGAACTGGCAACGTCTCGTACTAGAATTGTCACTAACTGATCGACAAAATAAATAAAGTTTCCAGTTATGTTATGACTAATGCTAAAATATATAAGAAAGTTAGAATTATAGAAATGCAAGAAAACATTACGAAAGTTATAAATTCTTTATAATTCTGTTTGACTGATTGTTCGTTTTTATTATTAATTAATAAATCTATAATTTATAATTAATATTAAAGATTATTCTTGTTACCTTTTATAATGCCCTATAAGTGTATGAGTTTTAAACATCTCTAGTTGTTGCAACGTGCTACTTATTAGGAGAGGTAGTGAGAGGGAAGTTGGGGTTGTCAAGTAGGTAGGCACTTAATTTTTAACATGATTTATTGAAAAACGGATGTTGCTGTCTACAGTGCTTTATCAATTCTCGAAATTTCAAAAAAATCGTAAGAAAATTGTCATTGTTTTATACTGAAACGCACATAAATTAGTATAAAACTAGTATTTTACGGTTAAATGAAAACTATTAATGGTAATATTTTTAATTTTTGCTCCGCAAAGTGGGTTAATATTTTATTACGTGTTAAGATGATTTTTTTGGGAATATCCTTAAATATTTGTGACGCCACTGGCTTTGGCGAGAAAAACAAACCCAGGGTCATTTCACAATCAGGATTTGTTTGGTCTTAAAATGTGTAGAAAAGTTGACAAGTCATTTGTCAAATTTAATTTATTATTTGGCCGCAAATAAGTAAGGCATGGAAAATAATTACATTGGACGTTAACTTTTATGAAAGGAAAATACTTGATGTGGAAAATTCCCAGTTGATTTAAAATTTGTTCTCATGTAAATTGTTGGAGGATTTCATCTGAAAGTTTCGAAGGGACGAAGTTTGTTTTTATGAATTTTGATAGAACTAATAAACGATTTCCTCATCAGAGTTTCTTGTTTCGATTCGAAATTTCCGAAGTGTTTTATTAAATCATTATATAATAAAGTTCTTAAAAGAATCATATAATCTCGTTAAAAGTGAAATATTTAATAATAAATATTAGCGCAATCAATTCATTATACAGACTGAATTAATTCATCTTGTAGATATTTACTTTCTTTCTCCGTCTGTCGTTCACGAGCTTAGATTTACTTAACAATTTCGTGTATCCCTTAGACTTTCGTCAGACATGCGCCATAAATGATAATCAATAACAAATTGATATCAAACTTGATTTAATTAAGTATTGACCTCACCAGAATTTTGCTTGCAAAAAACAATTACGAGATTGCCTGATATATTTGTGAATATCTATAAAAAAAGGTTTATACGTAAAATTTGACGTCACATTTGATTTTTAATTGTGGAACCATAAATAAGTAGATTGGGGTAAAATTAGGACTATAGAATGGATGAATCATTAATTTGATGTTTGTACTTTTCAAATAAGACTGTTGCGTTTGTGATGTTGTATTATGATCATGCGAAATGATTTCACGTTTACGGTTTGTCTTTTGCTCCTAATCAATTATTGTTAGCAAACAACTCTTGTATACGAGTAGCAACCCGAATTTATTATTCGGTCTTATAGAGAAATTGTAGCCACCAGTTTTAGTTACGAAACATGCAATCATTTTCTTCGAAGTGTTTCTTGACCGCACAACTGAAACACCCAAATGATCAATGATTGCTTTATTTCTTGTTCGTAGGAATATACCCACTTTCCGTCACTTGTAATAATATAAGATCAATATTTTCAGCAATAAATGATGTTGAAGCACGCCGTTCCCTTGGTTAATCATCAAGCGAAACACGATTAAATTTAAACCATCAATATATCTATAGTCTATTTTGACAGAGCTTCACCACCAAATGTAAAAATTAAACTTCCATACATTTTTGTTGTGTTAAACTACAACAAAAATTATAATTATTTGCTTTTCTATATGACCATTAGTCGAATGTGTCAATTCCAAAATCATTTTTTAATAATAAAATGTAAACATTCTCACTCTTGAGAGAGAATATTTATTCTGTAAAACTTGCTTTTTATGTGTTTTGCATGTATTTTCGTTCCATAACAAGTGATGGAATGAATATTCCGTAACTGTTCTAAACAATATCGATAGTTATGGATGTCAAAACTGTCAATCTCAAATGCGCAGATGTAAATGGGTGTTGTAGTAATTTATTTTCAAATAAATTTTAATTTGAATAAAATAATGAGTGAAAATTGGACTAAATTTCCGGTCGTGGAGGTAATATAGTCTGTTACTTGGTTAGAATAACAAAATTCGATACTCCTGTCGAATTATCTCTACCTAGCTCACGTCTATAGTTATTTATGTGCCTAACCGTTAAATTGAAAGCCAAGAAACATTTTAATGAAAGTTTGACATATAAATTATACAAAAAAATTGGCTACACACCAAAAAATAACAGGCAATATTTATACTTCAAAACCAAAGCAATGAATGTTTTTGGGTGGAAATATTTATGTAATTTTTATCTTCCAATAGTTACTTATACATATTCATTAAGCATTGTTTTTCTAAAAGGGCCAAATGTTCTAAATTTAACCGTTTTCGTTGTTTTTTCGGGCTAGTTGTATTTTGAGTGTAAGGATCCATAATATCAAAGATTCAATCAAATGAACTTACTGAATTCTGACAAGAACTGATTTAAAGATAAGTCGGGAGAAAATAATGAAATAGTAATAACAAACACGAAAAATGGGAAAAATATAAACAAAAGCACTTACTGAGTTCTCAAAAGAACTGATAGAAAACAAAATAAAAAACACGTAAAACGCAATAGAACATAACCTATAGTCTGTGACAATACTGTCAATGTCAGTGTCAAACAAAATCATGTCAAGTCATTGACAACACTATTCAGTTCTGTGTGAAACTGGCTGCCTATTGACCAATAAGGAGCCGCCAATATTGCCAACTTAAATTTAAATAGATCCTCCTGGTTTTTAAATGAGGTATAGTATGTTATTTAAAGTTTATGTCCTCAGAGTGTACAAAGATTTTAACAACCGGAAAAAACTGACAGATTGTGGGCATATTTTACCTATGAGGAGGCGTCCCAAATGTGCTTGAAAATCATGTTTTTGTAAATAAATTGTATACTTCATTCAAAAGTGTATCTGTACTTGCTTGATTAGACAATTTCCCTTGACTTCGGTGATTGTTAACAAGAATGATATAATAACATTAATAACCATTACGACTTTTTACACTATTTTGGTATAGTAATTAGATGGATATTCTTTATTAATAAATGCAACATGCGACATTAAAACCGAAAGATTTCAGGCACATCCGCCGCTGTATTTTCGCGGACATGCAAACTCACATCTTTGCCTTCTCCATTACGTGCTTCTCAGCTTGGCCGAAACCCAGTCAGATGATGCATGGCGGAAGCGTTTCAAAGATAATGAAAATAAAACCAAGTCAACACAGCCACCTACTTTATATAAAACGCTGCTACAATATATTACTGCTTATCTTTACAGGCTTCTTTTTGGTCACCAGCACTATGGGTTTTGCTAATGCTTATGTTGATCGGGTAATAACTTTACGGTTTTGTACTACTTTTTGCCAAAGTTTATTGTTTAGACTTAAGTGATAAGTATGCCAGGATAGAAGAGCTCTAGAAGCTTACATGGGAAAAAATTAATTTTTAGAGAAAGCTTTTTATATAAACGAAATTAAAATGACACTTTAAATTGTTTGTTTTAAAGATTCCTTTTATTCATGGAACATTTCATTGTTACATGAATTAGTTGATTTAAAATTTTATTGTCAATATAGAAGGTGATACAAATTCAAAAATGTTTAAAATGAAGGAAATATTAGTCATTCCGTTTATTTAAACATTTTTCGTGAGAAATAATACAGTAATACAGTAATACATTGTAAAAAAATTTGTAGTTGACGTACACTAAACTAGTTATTTAATATCCATCGTTAATTTTTTCATTCGATCTATTTAGATAAAAATAAATATATATTTTTAAATGTTTGTAATTATCAATAAAAAACACTTATTAAAATATAAGCTTTGCACTAGAACAAGTGTTAAATTTACGGATACACAATTTAAAAAAGTGCAAATAATGATAAAAATTGAATTTACCAAAAACAAAGAAGCAAAAAACAGGAAGCTATAAAAAATGAATGAATGTGTCGAGCAAGAATCTCGCACTTAATATATAAAATATCTAAAAATAGCTCATTTTTCACTGCTTGCTGCCAACGGAAAAAATAACTATAGGAATAAAAAAATTCCTAAGAAAAATCTCCAGACATATGAAAAACGATATGAAAGATAAAAGGAGGGCAATAAAACTTTCAAAACTAACAATAATTTTGAAATATAGTTTGATTCAAAAGTGTTTTTGAGAGGAATAAACCCATTGCCAGACGACACATTTGCGAACTAACCTAAGATTGTGATAACAGTCCTAATTCCAAACCTCTATGAAATTAGGACTTTAATTTCTCGCCTTAATTTTCTCTATACAATTTATTAATGAATGAAATGATTAAATGTTATAAACTTATTAACATATCTATTCGGTAACTCAGAAGATTTTTAAAAGATTTTAATCGAAACCTAGTAACAATGTGAGAGAATAAAAAAAGAACACCCTCGCATTTTTACTTTTCTGTTATTGCCTTAATTACCACAATATTGATAAATAGTTTACATTTAATTTTTGGCACTTTTCATAAGAGCAGTAACTCTGACACTCTGAGGTATGCCAAAAGATGAAAAACGCGAAGGATCGACTGAATATTGAGAGATAATAATAATAATACTAATAATAATAAAAGGTCTTTCTTTGTACATAAAATACAATTTTGTACAATTCGTGTGGTCGAGATTTAGCCTGTAGCTATTCATACACCTAACCCTAAAACCTAATTAATAATTACTAAATATATAATGATTAAACGGTGAAGTTCAATATTCATCGCGAATTTAAGATTAAAACAATAATAATAGAATTATATAAATAAATAAGTTTAAAATACAAATATGCTTACTATATAGTGAAAAAAAAAACAATATAAACAAATAAAAAATGCATATAAAGTTAAGTAAACACAAAAAAATAATTAAAATATTTTTGACTGTAAACAATAATACTTATTGTTGACTAGTGAAAAGCGACTTCTTCAATTCTTTTTTAAAAACAGTAACGCTGTGCGATTTCTTAATATTAATATTTATCTGATTGTATAAAATTGCTGCATTGTATGAGAAGCTGCGAGTGAATATTGAAGTATAATGACGTGGTGTACACAAGTTAAGTTTATGCCTGATATTAACGGTATGCACTGTTTTTCTAAATATTAATTTGGATAAAAGATATCCTGGAGAAGAATTATGAAGTATTTTAAAAACAAATGAAAGGAAAAGATATATAAACAAATTGTTAATGTTAAGCCAACCGGTTCGTGAAATTACATATGAAATATGATAATACTTTCTGAGATTATTGATGAACCTACATCATGAATTCTGCACAATTTGTAACTTATTACGGTCGGCAACAGTCAAATAAGGATAGCCATAAAGAAGTTTTGAAATTACAAGGCTATCACAGAGTTTTGTTTTTACTGATTTGTCTCGAAGTATATGTTTGTTGGCAAAAAGTAATCGAAGTACACCATAAGTTTGATGTAAAATTTAGTTTACATGCTTTGTAAATCTAATTTCGTCATCAAAATAGAGACCTAGATTTTTAGCATTAGACTCATGAGGAATACATTCCCCAGCAATTTTTAACTAGGTATGGGGTTTGATCAAGTATTTATTATTTTTATCACCAAATATGAGATATTTTGATTTAGAAGCATTTATTTTCAAGCTATGTACAGCTGAATAGCTTTCAGTCTGCCTAAGGTCTTGATTAATTCTAGTCGCAGCCAAAACATAATCACTGGCTGAAAAATGGCAAAATAATTGAGTATCGTGGGCAAAAAATTGAATGGCGGAATTAATAATCAAATGACAAAGATCGGCTGTATAAAGTAAAAAAAGCAGAGGACCTAGTACTGATCCCTGTGGTACACCAAACTTGCAATTCAACAAGGAAGACCGTTGAGCATTAACATATACTAATTGTTGCCGATTGCTTAAAAAGTGTTTATGAACTTTGATCAAAACCGTAGTAATGACATTTTGCCGTAAGAATAGCGTGATTAATAGTATCAAATCCTTTACTAAAATCTAGCAAAATAGGGATACCTGCTTTTTTCTTATCAAGGCTATTGATAATATTATCAGAAATATTTGTCAAAGCAGTAGATGTGCTGAAATCCTTTTGAAAACCAGACTGATATAAAGGTATAATATTATTATGATTAAGGTATTCATAAATTTGTGAATGAACGGATCTTTCAAGTACCTTAGATATTACTGGTAATAATATTGAATTTTTTGAATGACGGAGTCATTGAGTGCGACCGATATCTTAATTTTGACCACCAACTGTAGAAATATATTGTAGAATTGCTGTATTGTGGGTTGTCTACCAGTAGTACGAACATGTTTAAATTTAAGTAGAAATTTGAGTTTTAACAATATGTGTACAAAGTACGTTAAAATTATTGAATTTCAGATTGAGGCGTAGAAAATATAGTGGTTAAGATTAGGTTAGGTTAAGTAAAATATAATCAATCAATTATTTCCAAGTAACTTGAAATGTTTTAAAGAGGAACTCGTGTCTAAATTTTGGAGAGAAAATATTGATTTTAGTTTATAGCGAAAAATCAATTCTCTTCTATTAACTTTAACGGTGAACTAGAGAAATAAACAACGTAATCCATATGTTTTAATTTAATATGCTCCAAATTAGCTTATGAATTAAAGACGGAGTGTAGCAATATTCCACTTAAACAATACATGTAGTGCTGAGATATTACACTGACAACGCTTGGCTAATTGATAAATAATAAAGTAGGTACATTATCTACCAAATTTTTAACATAAAAGGTGTTAAAAAAACCTATATTTTGCTAGAAGTCAAGAACCAAAACATGAACTATTTTCAAATTATTTCACATAGCTGAATGCAATTTACTCTTTGTGGGATAACTTGAAACAGTAGATATTTAATATTACACACCACTGGCAAAAAATACCCAATGTTTCTATGAGAATGCAGAGTTTTCAGACAGAAAATTATATACCAACCAAATAAACTATTATATGGTTTTTGACAATTTATATCTTTAATATTCCTACCTCATTTTTCACCAATTTGGGAGGAAAATTTTATACAAAAGATTCAATCTTTATTCTAAGATTTGCCTGTAATTAATTACCCAGAAATCTATCCTGTCTACATATTTTTTCCTTCTCCACCATATGCCTTATTTATTCGAGACGATGCTAGATACCAAATTTGATAAAAACCTATAATCTATTTAACCTTGTCCCTTTCGGATTACGTATCTCTGAGACAAATGACCCGGAAATAAAAAAGTGTCCGCCATGTTGGCTGAATTAGCCATTGATGTATGTGAGCTCTCAATGCAGAAAATTGTCCTTTTCGGCAAAAGACGGGCAAGATTTCGAGCCATTGTTTCGGGTGCTCCGATAACAAAGAAAATTCTTGAAGCTTGGAAAGATCGTGATTTGAGCTTAAGCAGAATCTACGAACTGAATATAAGTGACTACATTTTTTATGGCCAGAGATGCGGCAAGGGTTTTTGGTCAGGGTAGTAAGAATAGAATGTGACATTGTTTTTGAATGAGTGAAAAAGTAGTAGCAATGTAGAACTAAAATTTAAAAAAATACAAAACCATTAAAAGTATTGATATTACCTAAATAATAATATGCTATTTTTTCCTCTCCTATAACCAAAATTTTAATTTATTCTTTTTTTGTAAAAATAAAATTCTTTAATTATCAAAATATACCAGTTCGCAATCTCATTGTCGACCATACTCCGTGTGTAAGTAACGAACGAGGGATAGATCTGCATCTTTGGGGTGATTCTGGATTATCAAGGTAATCAATAATATGGTTAAGTATAACATTATATTTTCAATGACTAGATAAATATTTTGACATACAGTTTTTATTTTTCTTACTAGTATTTTTCTAACTCAATTCATATCAAGTCAAATAAAAAGAAATTATTATATTTTACTGCCTTGAAATTCTTTTTTTTAAGTACTGAAGGATCTAAAGAAAATATGATTAGCAGAATAAATAAAACTAGACGTTAGAAGAAAGATAGAAAATATAAGAAGAAAATAATGAAAAAATTTAAAGAAACATATAATAAAGGGAGACATAAAGGAGAAATGAAAATTAGAAAAGCAAAACTATAAGATTAGGAAGTATTTGGGAGAACTTTAAGCAGAATATGTGACAAAAATAATAGTTTTAAAGTACAGTAAGAACAAATAATGAAAAGAAAGGAAAAGAGGAATTAAATATAAATATGAAAATATGTATAAAAAAAGAGCGTAGATAATGGAGGAATAAAACCTGGATTGATTTGAAAATATTTCAAAACGCTTTGGAAGATTGTGGAAATTCAGATATGTCTAATTTATCTTTTCATATTTATTATGAATAGTTTTCACAAAGTAAGAGTTAAAACAATTAATTAATACATTAAACTCAATAGAACTCAACATTCATATAATAAGAAACGTAATAGAAGAGCAAGTAGATCAAAATGATAAACTATTTCTAATAATTATATATTTCAAATTCAAGATAACCAACAGATTAACTATAAGAAAATCACTATTACAACTAAATGTAGAACTAAAGATAATAATAATGATTGAAAGTGTATATAAGGAAGTAAGAAGAGAACTGCACGGGCAAATTATCAGAAAAATTCAACATGTGGTAAAAGGTATTAAACAATGAGATAGCTTAAGCCAACTGCTATTTATAATCCTAATGGACAGACTATTAAAATAAACAAAGAACAATAAGTCTACAAATATTGTTGAGTTACATAAACTTAATCCCGTAAAAATTGATAGCCTTTTGTACACAGACAATATTTACACAAAAACTAAAAATATGGGTTGAAGAAATAGAAGCTAATGAAATGGCCGTTAATACAAATAAGATTCAGTTAATAACAATTAGCAATATAATAGAGAATAATGCTAACAGAAAAATCTAATACAACCGAAAACATGAAAAAGAATTTCAGGATATGAATATTTAGAAAACATGATCACTCAAGAAAGCAACAGGCTCTATTACGCATTAAAAGAATTATAAATAAGACAGAGATATGCCAAGAAATTAAATTATATCATATAAAAATTCAACTTGTAGTAGTAATATGAGAATCTTGGGTAATTCAGAAAAAGCATGAAAGCAAACTAACAGCAATGGAAATTAAATTTTATGAATAATTTCGAGGAAACTAGGTGGGATAAAGAAAATAGAATAGAGAAGAAAAAGAAAAGTAACAAACTACTTAATCAAAAAGAGAGTATATTAAGATTACCAGAAAAAAAACAGCTTAATTAGCATTGCTTATTAGAATAAGTCTAATTAAAAAAAGTAGTAGAATCGGAAAAAGTAGGTGAAAGAAGGAGAGGGACACCGAGGAAAAATTAAGAAGATCAAAATGCAGAAATCGGAATAAAGAAAAGATAAAGACATGAATGGAATGGAAATGGAACAGAAGGACCGGAAACGATAGATTAAAGAATAAAACAGGAATATCCGCCAACTTCTTAAAGTAGAAAAAGAAGTTAACTTAAAATTAGTTTTTAATTACTTTTTCAGGATATCGATCATCACTTTCCTTGTGACCATAAGAGTTAAAGCATTTGACGAAAAAATATACTAAAAAATATAATTAATTTGTCTTCCTTTTTTTCGCCGAAGCTTCTGGCTAAGCCACTCATTCATCTTACTAAAAGTCAATTCAAATCAGTGTTTTATCATTAACAATAATTGACATTCGGACAAGATTCATAGTCAGTAATTTATTGCGAATGGGAAGATTATGAGCGAAGAGCGTATTAAACGTACGCCATAATGACTACAATAGGTCACTGCCTAAATTGACCGTAATATTAATCATTTCACAAGATTTCGAACTTCCAGCTGCCGGATTCTGACTAGTGGCTTGTGAAAAACATTAACAAAAACGGTACTAAACGATGTCTGTGTTTCTACAAGGCAATAAAGCAATATTTACTAATGTTCCTGATGTTGCCGTCGACTGTTTTTGTTGCTGGAAAAACCTCATCAAATATTAAATGTAGTCTAGTCGCAACGGACTTTTTTCACTGTTTTATAGATATTTTCGCAGAAAGAGATCATTTATTTAATAAAATGATGAGCTCTTAAAACTTATTCAAATCTAGTACTTTTATGTTTAGAGATCTTCCTTACTTTATCTTTTATACCAGGGCAAATTTTTTTGACTGTACAACTACATCTAATTTATCTACTTAATCTGTTGGATTGCCTTTGTGTATAGGTTTTATTGAATTACAAAGAAGTCTATGCAAAATCGCTGACTTATCCTAATTTCATGTTCGCTTGCTCGTAACATATCAAGGAATTTAATTTTGTTAAGAGCTTGAAATTTTATAATGTAATAGTTCCTAAAGCAACAAGAAATAAAAAAATTGTTACATGCAACTGGTTTCCTAATTTAAAACATGTACTCATTCAAAGGTTTCAAACAGTCAATATAAAATCTATCACTGTTACTCTGCTGTTCGATACTTCATTCAAAATACATTTTAAAAGGGTTTAGAGCATATCATTTTAAGAAAGGAATGATCAATTAATTTAAAGTATACAACTTTAGCTAATATTAACTATTAATTAAGTTAAAAAGAGGTAACATATTTCATTTTATTTTTGTATTGGATTGTAATTGTGGACTATTTTGTTTACGGTGGAAATACGTTGAGATTCAAATTAACTAAGTATGAGAAAAAATAAGGTAAGCTAATTTTATGGCTGATCTCACATATTGTTGCCAACATCAATCGAACTTATTTTATTTTCAAGTAAATCCCCAGCATCCAAAATAAACCTAGCGAATCTCACTAGGGATTTATTCGTTTAAACTATATAGGGATTCCAGAAATGCCACAAAATTCGAAGGATATTCGTCCAAATGTATTTCCTATTTTCATATGTTGATCGAATACACAAGAGCTGAATTCTGCGAGAATGCACAATAGCATAGGAAAAGAATGCTCGACTTCCTAAATAAATCCAGCTGGGCTCATTTTTTGAAAGTATCTGCAGTAATAAATAGCAAAGGAAAGCTCGTCTCTTCTAATTTTATTTTAATATTTCAAAAGTATCTAATGATAAAAATATTTCTTATATATTAGTAATAATTATTAAGCATAATAAGAATTATTTAGTAATTGTAGCAAGTTTTATACTTGTAGTTGTCCAGAGCCAGAGAAGTATCACGAATGTTAATTATTTTTATGCAAGAAGTAAAAAAAAGTTTTCGTTAAATACCAGCAGATAGAACGTATGTTGAAATAGTTTCAGTATATTCTTTCCTGGAAGTGGTAGAAGAATATCAAGTAGATAATAGATGAGAAAATTCTCACAATTTATTTGTTAAGTAAAACTTGTTAGAAGATATCAAAAGGATAAGGTTTTTGTAAAAAATACATGTATAGTTATAAAAAAGTCATTAATTGAAAATAGTTAGCATTTAACTTAATTTTTTACCTTGGTCTACTACACTTTGTCAAAATTGGTCGCATGGGCACTTTTAATTGTTCCAATTAATACTTGTCAAGTGTAGGTTTATTTTAATAGATGTAGATACTTCATTTGCAGGAAAAAATGATTATTTTGTAAATAATTAATCCAAATTTAAAAAACTATATATCGTTGTTTAGAGAATTCGGTGGACTTTCAAACGATATACGACTCGATCCCTATTCCCTATTTAAATTCAAGGGGTTGTTCACCCCACTGGTCTAAGGTTGAAGTGACGATGCTGCGAGTAGCGTAAAAAAATGACCCACTCGGAACAAAAATCCACCTTTCCGAGCGTTTTTCTTGTCCTACGATAATATTGTCCAAAACCTCCATATCACGTTTTCGTTGGGCCACCCTGTATATTAACCTAAATAGTCGACATCCGTTATTACGAGTATTATGTAGTAAAAAAGTATCAAAGAGCACCCGCAAGTTCACGTTCTTACTAGTAAAAACGTGTTATCACTACCAGCATTAGGAAGGATACGAATTAAAATGTTTCTTAGGCTATTTAGTGTTTTAATATTCATTTGAAAGGTATAAAAAGTACCTAGAATATAATGCCGAATACTTAAAAAAACTATAAACTAATTTCTTTGCATATAAACTTTTTTTCTTAGCTGTACACGAATTTATCAGACCAACCCTTTTATTATAAAATAAATTAATAAAAAAAAATAATGGAATATCTGCAAAATTTGGGATTTCTCACAGGTTGATTTTATAATTGATAAAACATTAGATCCGTAATTGTAATTACTAAAAGGCTCCTATCAAATGAGAAATTTCTGTATAATCAACAATCGCAACATTTTTTATCAACGAAAGAAACATCATAAAAATGTATACAAAAATGACTAGAATAGTAGTAAAAAATTTAAAGTAGCAACAAAAGCAAATAACAATTGTAAATTACTAATTAGAAGTACATTATGAGAATTTGAACCTTCTACCCTGTCAATCTTTAAAGTCTATAATAAATCAACATTGAAATAGCATTTCTAAGTGCTTTAAAATAACACGAATCAGTTCATTAAAAATAAATAAAGACTGGAAAAGTACATAAAGACCTCAATATGTTCCAATTATTTACCATTTACTGTAAGAGATACTTACATTTTATTAACTAGAAACCGTGTTTTCAAGTGTGCCGTTTACACTATTTATATTTGAGACGACCGAATTTCTCAAATTTTTAGTTTGATTTGACAAAAAGTTGCTGTGCTTAGAAAACTTATTGATTTAAAATAATAAATGCAATTTAATAATTTGATTTTATCATTTTATAAACTCCTGTTCAAAATTATCGCACCACTATAAATTTTGTAATTATGTCTTTGTTTTTGCCACTCTTTATTTAATTTAGCGTTAGTATAATATAAATAAAGATAATTAAACAACATTACACCAGAAAACATTTATTTTTAATTAAAGTTTGAAGAATTATACAAAATTTGGCGATCAGGTACAAAAACTTAAAAATTATAAAAATCTACTTAACTTTACAAACAAAAAGAAAATTCCAATTTACAAAAGAACTTAAATAACGCGTAGTATCTCCTCGAGCCCTTATAACCGCTTGCATTCGTCGGAGTATTAATTTTGGATGGTTACTTGAGGAATGTTTTCCCATTCCAAGAGAACAACACGCTCACGCTCTAACTCTTGCAGACTCATTGGGACAGGTTCATGACGCCGAACTAATATTTTTAGAACATCCCAAAGGTGCTCTATTGGATTTAAGTCTGAGCTGCGCGGTGGCCACTCCAAGTACTGGATGTTGATTTCATTTAAGGAATCCAAGACAGGCCTTGCATTATCTTGCATGAAAATGAAGGTATCTCCTATAAATTGCGTAAACGGCATCACGTGATCTTGAATAATGTTTTCCAGATAGAATTCTGCATTCATAGACCGCGGACGAATAGGAAGCAGCTCTTTGCGTGCCTCAAAACATATCCCCCCCCCCCCAGAACATTTTTGAACCGCCACCAAATGGCTCCTTTGGAGAGATAGTACAATCATAAAATCTTTCTCCAGGTCCGCGCCATACTCTTATCTCGTCCATCTGGAGATTTTAGGCTCACTCCAGTTTCATCTGTGAACAAAACTCTCTTCCAGTCATCGACAGTTCACTTTGCATGATCTCTAGCGAATTTTAATCTGCGTGATCTGTGATCTGCAGTAAGTTGCGGTGCAGTAGCAGCCCTTCTACTAAACAATCCGAATTCTTTTAATCTTCTCCTGAAGGTTAAGGCATAAATCATGACATATCTAACGGTTTCGTGTAGATTACTTAGTTCTCTATTAGTACACTTTCTGTTTCGTAATACCTGTTGTCAGAGAAAGCGCTGATCAATTTGACTTGTAGCCCTTTTCCTGCCCTGACCACATTTTCTATGGTGTGTTCCGGTTTCATCATTCGACTAATTTGAGAATGATTAACACCTACTAAATTGGCCACATAACGCATACTTCTTCCCTCTTCTAGGAAAGTTGAAGCTCTTACGCATTCATCATTGCATAAATGACGTGCTGGATTCATCTTTTTATAACGAAATTGTTATATATTGATCTAGCGAACTAATCCACACAAAAGAATAACCGACTCTCAAACATCAACTTTAAATAATAAACTTATCAAACTGAAAAAAATAACACGAACGAAGTACTTAACTTTTTTAACTTAATTTAATGACATATAGTTATAAAAACAGTACAAAACTAATAAAAACAACTACTTGACAAAAGCCAACTAAAATTCCTAACGGTAATCGCTAATACTTGGGCGATATCTTTTTAAATAATACAAATAAGTCAGAAAATATAAGTGGTGCGTTAATTTTCAACAGGAGTTTAGTTTACTTGATGTAACTTTTTAAACTGAAAAAGTTTGATTTGGTATGTGCCCCTTAATTAGCTTTACAAAATACTTTTTCAAATTATAGTACAGGATTTTTAGTGCTGAACAAAAAATAAGTATAGATTGCTTAAATAATGTAAGAAAACGCTCAAAAAAAGGAAACTCTAGAAGCAAAATATGAAAACGTCTAATGTAGCACTTTAGTTTTTGGCTTGAAATTTAAATTTTTTGTCACAACAATATGATAGTATTTAGATGTTTATATTTAGGCGAAATATTTTTTTTGTTGTATAATAATTTCGTTTTTTTAAGAACCTGAGCTTATTAAGCAAACTATAGACAATTTTTTTATATTCTCTTACGCTAGAAATATTTGATTTTATAAACATGAAAAAATGTTATATAGGTTCCATTTGAGTTTATTATTAATCAAGATCAAACTATAAAATCACTAATTACTAACGAATTGATTATCGTTAATCTAACTTTGATTGGATTCGATTTTACTCTTATGAATTTTCTGCCGTTTTTTGCTTTACACGTGGGCGTTACGTTGGTATACTTTGTTTTATACTAATAATACTGAATTTCTTATCTATTTTTTTTTGCTTTCGAAAGGTGATTGTACAATCATTCATGTATTCTTATGGTAGGTTCTATATAAAAAATCCTTCTTTCCTTCAGCTGGCCCAAATTTCCAAAACCTTTCCCAGCCTAATGAAACCCATGGCGCCACAAAGTGTTGAAAATAATAATGTTATTTTTGCTTTTTTCATCTCGCAACCTTCTATAATAATAATAATCTCTGTTGGGATTTGCTAGCTTTTGTGAATAAATTCATTCTCTTTGATGATTGTGTATTACCAAATTGACTTATTAAAAATGCGATGATGATGAGCGTTTTGTGTTTAAGATTAAAGGAGCAAATTTACTTTGCTGAAATATTGCTGTAATAAAAAGCCCGAAACAACGAAGTTTCATCATACAATTTCGTTATTAGCTTTTATCTTAAAAAGTCATTTTTTTTAACTTTAGTTTAGTTGAACTAAGCTTTCTGTTTTAATATATTTAATATTTAGCCGAGTAAAAGAAGAAAATAGTTAAAATTAAAAATTGAAAACCAATTTCTTTTTTAATATATAGAAAATATGGATTCTAAATTGAGAGACAGTGTAAAAAGTAATGTGGAAATAATTTATAAATTAGTAAATTATTCTTCCCTTTATGGCGTATGTAAGTCAGTTGATGTAAGCAGTTCAACAATAAAGTACAATATACAACATCATAAAATAATAAATGTAGAAATCTTTTAATTGACCTCTAATATCATCTTTCCTTTAACTAAAGTAAATAATTTAATAAAATTCAGAAAAATGTATTTAGTTTTCAACAATTTTTTGGTCATCGCAAAATGAGAACATATACCTAAGTATTGTGTCTAAGTAACTACAGCATTAATAAGATTTAAAAAAGCAGTATCGAATGTGACCCCAAAACGTAATGCAATTGACGAGGTAATAGTAATCTTTTAGTTTGCTTGAGGAGTCTGTATTTAAATGCTACTACTTCTACTTTATTCATCACCTTGTATACATTTTGGCAAATAAAAAATACAAAATTTGGTATTTTTACTCTATAGTTCCTTAAATAAATCTAGCACAGCTTACTAATATGTTTATAATAAAACTAACAAACTTACATCTAAAGTTTTTATAAAAACTAAATATATTAACAGATTATTGTGCCTTGTATGAGTTGTTATGAAGAACTTAGTTTTTTTTGCAGAATCCAAAAACCAGAACAAGCGAAACTTTGTTAAATAGACTTAATGAATATGTTTTTCTTCTAGTTTCTAATCTGTTATACACCACATAAGTGAATTTATCTAGAATCAGTTTCGGGTTTATAATACCGAGGAAGAGCTACTTCACTAGCAAAACCGACCTCAAAGTTAGAGCCCTTAGCCGTTATAAATCTCCAGACTCTCTCTTATTACTCTGGGGAAATACCTATTATTTCGAGCTGTGATAGATGGACACCCTGGCCATTTATAATATTAGTATTTCTATCCTATGCAAAGGGTTAGCTAAGTAGGGTTCGCATGCTAATGAACCGAAATAAAGAGTAAGGGGTCGAATTATATCATAGCGTTCAAATAAAATAAAATTTAATAAAAGATTTTTCAACCTATCAAAAATAATAATATTGATTTTAAAAAAACACGTTTTTATTCAATTTATTATTTTTTTCACTAGAAATATTTTTCACAGATAGGTTCACTTACGCATCCTTTGCTGTAACGCTGCTCTAGTAACAAATTTTTAATCTTTTTAATTTTAATGATTGTCTACTTATTTACGAAAAGCTATCCAGAATTTCCCGAAATCTAAATGGCACGTGCTAACAAATACTAGTACAACTTTCCGCATATTTGTGGCATGTATGTTGTCTTTGGAGTTAGTGTACTAAACCACGCAGATATGCAAATACGTAGAGCCTAGTACTGGCTTTATAATTTAAGGTGTTTGTGTGTTTTAAACGCTCTGTGATTTTGATGATCTTTGGCAGAGGAGCAATGAGTTTGCTTTTATTTTGTTTTAAAAATAACATCTTATGCTCATCATATGTTAGCTTTCGGTGTTATATCCTTAAGTAAATTAAGGACTTTTGATTATTAAAAAAGGCCGCGGGTCTGTTAGAGATAATGAGCGTTCGGGCAGGCCTGTATCAATCCAGACACTATTGTCACTGTTTGTTTAACTATCGTTCGGGACCGAAGACAAACTATCAACGACGTGGTTCAAGCTGTAGGATTATCGTATGGAATCTGTCAACGCATTTTGTCCAACGAACTTGACATAAGAAGAATTGCAGCGAGCTCTGATGCAGGACACAGGTAACCAATGGGTGAAAAGTTGCAATTCGAAAATCAAACAGTAATCATCACAGTAACATACACCAAACTCTCCTCTCCAAACTCGTCAAGTTTAGAGCAGTGCCGTCAAGCCAAGGTGTATAATTTTTTTCGATATTCGTCCATTTAGATGTTTTGCTCAGGGAGAATATTAGTTTAAATGCCTCAAAATGTGGAGAAATATAAACGAGTACTATCTCTCGGTTATCTTATTTCATTATCATATATTATTCGTATTCTTTCACTTCTTAAGATATTTTCCTAAGAGATTTTAAATTCTCTCTTAATCTGTCCCTAATGTCTGAAATAAAATTTTAGATTATTAATATGTACTTTTTTGTTATAGGTATGTTGATTTTGGAAATGATAGTAATGTAAGTAGATATTTCTATAAAAAATATTAAAAATATATATGGTTATATATATATAAAATGATTATTTCGGAACAAAATAAGTAAGTAATTAAATATACTATAAGGTGAATTTTATTTTCTAATGCTTGTTTTTTTAGCTATCTTGCGCGCTTGTTCCTAACATTCCGGCCAAGACATCATCCGTGTTTAATTAATGGAACACCCCTTATATTTTTTCCACTAAGATTTTGTTTACGAGTACTTTTAAAAATGAATAATTTAATCATTTACACGCTGTAAATCCCCAAAACCTTTTTTTGATTTCTTGGATTTCGTTTTCCGGAATTTGGAATTCGATGGTTAGGTAATTGTCGTCATTATTCTTAGTTTTATCATTATTTATATGGCCAAGGAACGCGCCTACATTATTTTTAAGAAACAATTAGTGGGATTTGATAGTTACTTGTATAACTCACTTTGTCATTATGTAGAATTTTCGAATACATTTTTGAAAATATGAATAAAAATTAAATTTTTGAACGTTTTTATCACAAGTACGTTTGTACTTAATAATTTACTTAATCTAATGCTGCCCTTCGTATTTTAAATAAAAATTCTAACATGCCAAATGGTTTTGTCCATTATCACAGAATCAGGGTACAAGGAGTTTATAAGTTAACGTAATATGTTGAAGTTAGTAGCAAACTCGCAAAGTGCCGCTCGTTGCCTCACCAATAGACAACAACTTTGTTAAGAGACTGTGTATTTTCCCGGACATGCTACACTTCCTTCCTCCTTGGAATGCCTTATTAAAAGTTGTCTGGCTCTGTGGTATTTTATACGACAGTCACAGTGTGTGTTTTAAGTTAACGAGAAAGCTGTGGTGTTGTTCTCTTCGTTCAACCCCCCATGCATTGGGATGAGCAATTTTCTTAAATTAAAAATTAAGTCAAGCAAAGCTCGATGCTATAGAGAAAATTGTCTCCGGAGGCTAGTTTTCATTCCTTGTTAAATGAGAATGGATTTGCGGCAAAGTAATAAAGGTTGCCATACTTTTCCTTTTAATTAAATCTTGGAGACCAGGTACTTAATATCTATTTTATGTACAGATATTTAGTGTATAATAAAGTCAACAAAAATTTATGATAAAAACTTGTTCCTGATAATAATCTTAAATAGTGTCTACGAATATCCTAAAAAGTTTTCGTAATCATAATTTCAGTGAATTTACTAGTACTGAGTGGCTACTTTCTCATTATGATTATACTAGTCAAATTACTTTTACAGAATGCGAGCCGTACCCTGTATATTTAAGTTTTTTTAATTCTAAATTTCATTAAAAATGTGAACTACTACTTTTAATAAATTTAATCCAATTTTAAACTATACCTACCATTCATTAAGTTGGGAATTTTTATTTTTAAATATTTTCAACCTAATGATTTATAAGATATTTTCTGTGTTCAAGTAGACAAGGAAAAAATAATATGATGTAATAACATTTTTCATTGCCGTAATGAAACTGAAAATTAAATTGTCACCGACCTTATCGTTAACAGTTTAATACATAATCGATATCTCCTAAAAAATCAAATGTTCTTTTTTCAATTAAGTAATTTAATGGTCTGCTGTGACTATTATTACCAATTACCAGAATTTTGTGATATTATAAAGCTGAAATTTCAGGTAATAAAATCACTCCTACTGAAGTTTATGGTTTAGCGAAACAAAAAATAATTGCTATGTTTTATAATCCATTTTACGTCACCATAAATTGTTCTGAAACGTTTATTAAAGCAATTCAAACTTTTTACTGATAATAGTTTTCTTCTTCTCTCTATTAGTAGCTCAAATTGTTGAACTCAGTAGATAAATATACAGATTAATATAAATGTATATAAATAATTAAAGCTGTTTAACAATTACTATCATACAATATTTTGCCACTAAAATAATAAACTTAAATTAGAAGAAAGGAATCTGTCTGAATTTTAATTACCAAGAATAAAAAATGCCGAAAAAAGAACAAATATTCTAAGAATTATAAGGTACAAAAATAAAATAAATTAGCAACAAAAAAAGAAGGGAATGGGAGGAAATTAAAATAACAACCCAAAATGAATACAACAGGAAAGTAATGAATGAAACATCGGGTCAAAAGAGATGGAAACCTACATAATACTTCGGAGTTTCGTGACAAAGAATAATAATATTAATTCATTTAAAAACTATTCAAACAAAAAGTCGTGTTATTTCCGGGTTTTCCAGAATACGAAATAAACAGCAATTTAAAAATTTTCAATGCATCAGCAGTTCAACATTAACGATTACACCTTATATAGCTTGTTCATGAGGATAATGTCCCCTAATGAACAGTTACCTGTAGTTTTATTATAGTGCTAAATTTCACTTATATGTCGAGTTTTTTAGTAGGTTTTCTCTTGACTTCCTTAATATGTAAAAGTCATGCGAGTCATTTTATATTTTTGAAAAATTCCACAAAATACATACTTTTGTGAGAATAGTTCCATTTGCACAGTAAAGAGGGAAATTTAAATAGAAGTTATACCTTATAAGTAGCAATTATATTACTCTCAAATGAAGCAAAACCCAGCTGTTATTGCTTTTTGAAACTAAATCGATATAGACCAATATCAAAATGAAGCACGTGCTGTTTAATACAGATAAATATATTTAGTGCACCTGAATTCGTGCAATCATGAACTAATTGGAATTTACCTAATGCTGTAGCTTGAATATCCATAATATTTTAATATCTGTTTACTTGACGTTCATCAATGCCAGTTAAATATACGTCATTTACAGAATTGCAAAAGTTCATCTAAGAAAATATTGATTTATATTTCAAAATAATTAATTTTGGCTGATGTAATAAAATTAGAAGATAGCATAAATTGCGGGACTGAGCATCAAAAATGTTTTTTATTATTTTTCACAAGTTTAAAGTGTAATAAGTAAACAGTCTAGATCAAAACTCTTTCCGTTTCATATATCATATAAAATTAGCACTGAAATGAGAGTGTGCATCAGAATCCGTTCCATCTAAGCTTACAGAGTTATCCTCTATGCTCGCTAATAGTAATAGGTGAAGAAGGCCAAATAAGAACTTTTTTTTATACGAGGGCAGTTCTTTTTCCACTAAGCCTTTCTAGTAGAGATTATATTTTTGCAACAAATTTTGTCTAAAATTTCAATTTAATTATTTACAAGTTTAGTTAGTGACAGTTGTCAAATATACCTGATTGTAAGTTACATACGTTTAAAGTATTCCTTTCTCCAATAAGTGACGGAAATGAACAAGGAGCAATATTTTGAAGAAACCAATCGAGTGCTTGGTGACAAGTAGTGTCCTTTGTTACCGTAAAGTTGTGGTACAATGAATTTCAACGTGGTCGATTTTCCTTAAATGACAATTTTCAAACTTCTAAGTCAAAAACGGCAGTTACAGAAAAAAATATTGATCTTATTCGTAACATGATTAAGGAGGACCGGCACGTTGCTATCAGAAACAATCAGGCAACTTTAAGGATTGGTGTCAAAGCAATTAAAAAGAAGACCGTGTCAGATGGTGCAGAACTACACTTTGACCGAGGATTGTCTAATTTGGTGTACAACATCATTACAGGTAATGAAACATGGATATGCTGCTATAATGCCGAAAATAGCAACAATCATCTTTGAGAATGAGTTGTCTCCAACAAAAGAAAGAAGCAGAACCAAAAAAATTATCGCCACTGTTTTGGAAATTACTGGGCATGTTTCCACCGTAGCACTGGAGGATAGACGTACTGTTAATTCAAAATGGTACACTACAGTTTGTTTGCCTCAGGTTCTCCAAAAGGTTCGCGAAAAACGTCCAAGGAGCAGGATCATCTTACATGAAGAGCCAACACTACTGCTCGAACAAATGAGTATTTGAATGCTCAAAACGTTTTAAATACATTTTATATCGGCTGTAAAAGCGATTTAAGCCTTTAAAAATTAATTAAACAAACTACGGCCAGAAGATTGTCGAGAAAATATTTTCAAGAATGGTTTTCGTGGATGCAAAAATGCATTAACTGTGGAGGAGAATATGAAAAATTATAAATAAATAAATGCTTTTTGTAAATGAACTGTGTTTTACTTGATTAGGCTTAGCGGAAAGTGAACAGCCCTCATATTTTATTTATCAGTACGTTACTTGTTTGTAAACTTGACAGGGAAAGTGTTGGATTTTCAAGAAACCTTATCTCACATGTTTTTTTTTGGCCTGAAAACACCCATGTCCGGAGATTAGCTGTGTGAGGTAGTAGGAGACCTCTCCTTGCTTTCTTCTGTACCATGGTTCGATGTTCGGTATTAGCCTTTTCGTCCAGTGCCTTTTATGTGTTTCGTGCTGCCATTCCTGTTGCCATTTCTATAATATATGGTCAGTGGCTCTCTTTTATCAATGCCATTTCGCGTAGCCAACTAGCTTTACCTCACGTGGTACCAGGACTTTAAGGATGCCATCGTAGTAAACATTCCATAGAGTGGGTCCTATTACAGAGCCTTGAGGGACTCCTGATGTCATTTTCATCTTTCCTTCTGCCCCTACGAGGAGCCACCTGCCTTCTAGGTAGCTGGGTAGAAACAATCATTATAAAAACAATTTTATTTAATTTTTTAATATCATTGTTTATAAAAAATATAATTTTTACTTTTTTCCAAAAGAATGGACTGTCTATATTATTATTTTTATAGTGACCTTTATTGGAAAATCTCTAGCCAGTACAATAAGTTTACAGTAAATATAATTATTAATGAATTAATAATTAAGTGTTCAATTAATAACTCTCTATTTTTTTAACAGGTACCGTAATATTCATTTTACTTACTCAACTTGGTACAAGTAGTTTTACAAGTTCCCAAAAAATACTACAAATGTAGTATTCTAAATCACCTAATTAATTTAATAATTAATGAATAATACAATTTTTAAACAGTAGATGCGTTAATAACAGTTTTGATGGTACATTCGTTCCATTTTTTTCTTTGCCTCTTTCCACTCATTACCTTTTTCTTCACAATTTCTTCTTGACATATCTTTGTAGGTCGTCTTCGTCCAATTTTGTTTTTAATCTATCGCGCCGACTTTGGTGTTTGTTTTGTAATATTCCTACCAATATGCTAAAAATTAAGATAAAAAATACCATTTTAATTGCAGTTTTCCATTTTAAATTTTTCTCGAGTTTTTCTTCAAATCTGCGTTTTATATTAATATGACTAATGTATTATTATAAAATTTCTCGTGCGCTCCTTATTTTAGGTATTAATAAAATATTCTCATTTAATATATGTGTGACCAAAATTAAAAATAGGTATTTGCGAATTCTATGACTGACTTGATATAACTCAATAATAATTTTAATTTTATATTAATACTCATAATGAATTTATTGTGTTATCATTTGTTTTTAGCTAAATATAAATTGAAGCAATAATCAATGGCAGTATTTAATCGAGATAGGAAATAAAAAATGATTGCATATTGGATATGTTCAATACATTATACACAGCTGAACGATAAAATTATAGCTGGTTAATATTAAATGAACCACGGTTAAATACACACCATTGCACTGATAAAACTCTAAAGATAACAATAATTTATATAGGTATATATTTAAAATTTATTTCACTGAATATATGCCTAAGTAGATTGTTATAGTCCAAAATTCGCTAAAACCAAATCTTTATCTATTTTGGATCAATCAAGGAGGTTCTTTAGCTCTATTTACGTAGAAGTGCCGATAGTAGTCTTTTATTTAGTTTGATTAAAAATTTAATATGTACATATTGTAATGACGTTAACAGCATAATGTATAAAATTTGGAAATTATTTGATTAGATTTGTAAAACATTAAATAATTGAACAATTTATTTATCTAAATAAACAACTAATCTGAAACATAAGAGCAACTTACACCTTTAAATAACAAACACATTTAATCGCAGGGGTAGGCACTATCAACTCCTCGATTTTCCGAGAACCCTAACTTGACTTCCAAAAAGCCCAATGTTTATTGATTTTGATGACTCTACTAAAAATATTTATTTAACATCCGTTATAAGCCGCCTTGTTCCATAACTCTCGCTCGTGTAATGTTAAATAAATTATAATTTGGAAAGTATGAAAAAAAAAATATATGTACAAGGCGATATTTAGCTAAATCCTAGTACATACTATCGTAACAATATAAATTTATTGAATAATGTTAAGTTAAATTTAGATTATTACATTTCACATTGTATTTTAATGATGGTTTTTAACTAATATTTTTCAAACAATTTAATACTAAAAAATGGAAAATTAATTAAACTGTAGAATCTTAAAGTTGTTACCAATATAATTCATAGTAAAATTTAATATATTTAGAAAAAATGTGACAAAAGTTATAGAACAAGTCTTCACAAAAGGAAAATGGGGGAAATAAGAGCTTTAGTCTCACAATCTATATAATTTTATTTGTCATAGAAAAAAGAAACCTACTGGTTTCGTGGCAAAATGGGCCACATCTTCAGGTTCAAATTACAAAAATTCTATAACAAATCGTTTGATGTAAAGTAGATAATTTATATATATGATTTGTAGGCATGGGTTATTTTAATGTAGGATAAATAGATGTTATTTTTATGTTGGAAGCAATTTTATTATAACATATTTTAGAGTTTCTGTATTTTATCTTGAACTTTTAATTAATTTTTAATATATTTTTTTTCGTTTCTTGTGACCTCTGTAATTTATGTTATAATACTAGTTAATTTCATCTTCTTCACATGTGTTTTATTTTGTATTTTATAGCCAAATAGTTTTATATAAGATAATAGTCAATTTTTCAACAACGGTTTATCTTAATTTATTTCCTACAAAAGTAATGATTATTATATTTATAAAACTAAGGTACTATAAACTAACACCTATTACTGAAAAAAACATAATATCAAATTTTATAAAAAAAATACTTTCAACATAAAAATAACATCTATTTATTTTAAAAATAAACAAATGTGACAGTTCCGTGAACTAACAATTATTTAATCGGATTTAATGATATTAGTGCCTAAAGATAATATCGGGGCATTTAAATTTTCTGATGTGTTTGTAGCTGATTTTTTTTAATTGATTTTAATTTGTTTAAATATTTTTTGAAACCATTATTATAACAATTTGATTTAATAATTGTTTGTTATTATCGTACAATTTCGAATATAAGTTTTTTTTATTAAGCTTAACTTGACTTTAATTCTGAATTTTATTTATTACTTACAAAAATTACAAAATCCCCAAAACTATTTATTTAGAATTCGCTCCTCCAATGTATGAATACTAGAAAATAGGGAAATTGTACAATTCGAATATATTCTTTCCTCCGAAGTCTTAATTTTTTTATTAGTCTGATAGTATTAAAAGTGACGAACTAAATCATATATCATCAACTACAAACTTGGTAGTTAAGAGATTCTTTTATTAATTTAAATAAAATTATGGGATAAAAGTGAACATTTAAAATTAAAATTTTACATCCAGACTCTAATAAAATTTCTTAGACCACTTTAAATTTTAAAGAGGAAAACGTTATTCATATGGACATGTTCTTTGATCTCCAACACATACTCTTTACATATGCGCTGTGTGATTTTCTTACATTATTAATCATTTTGATGCAACTTCAAATTATTTCCTCTGTGGCATTATGCTTGTTCAATTCATTCTCTAGAATGTTGTACATTTACCAGATTTTGAATCCGAAGTCACTATTAAATTTTTTTATTTGTTTTTGTATTATATATTCGTAATTAATTTTACCAAATAATATTAATGAAGAACCTCAGCCATTTTTGTTTTTATTAAGGGCTTTATCAGACGTGCCTAATCTAAAATCAGTTCAGCACATAGCAAACACCAAATCATTCATTAAGTCTAATTAACTTTAGTGAAACATATCGGAATAAATATTTTCAATCGACTGAAAGAGATAAATCCATTGAATCGAATTCTACATATTCAGTAAATTTATTAACTCAACTATTGTCGATGGCTGAAAGGACTTATTGAATGGACTTATTAACCTGCAAACCCAACGAATGAACATTATTTGCTGTTGACTGATTAAGTAATCCCCGCGCATGAAATTTCCGTTGCTATTGTTTTGCAATGGAATAATTGAAGACTGATTGAAGCCCAAAAGATCGGGTGTAGCTGCATTAATCAATTGCTTGTTTGGAAGTTTTCCCGTTTTCAATTGACTCCATTTTGAATTCACTGAATTTTTTCTTTATAAAAAAACTTGTGATACTTCGAATTTGAAAATATAATAAAGGAGAGTGTTTAATTGACTCGTTTTCTCCATTTTTACAACTTGACTAGTGTTGTACTTCTATGTGATCACAATTTTGATTGTCTCTGGGTCAGTTTTGTATTTTTTAATTTTGAGGTGTTTTTTATCTTTTTTTGTTGTGAAATTATGTAATAAAATATTTGTGCACGCAATAAACGTGTAACGTGGTGCAGATTTTTTTCATTGGCTTTTTGAAGAATTCCCAAAGATGAGTGGCGATCATCCTACGAAAATATTTTTCTTAAATACTTGAATTGTTCGACCAAAAACTGATTTTTTTACTTTTTGCACCGCATAATCGGTTGAAGTTTTATCTACCTGCAAAAAAATATAGTACAAAATAATTTTCAAGATAATCGTATGAAATATTTCCTAAAATTCCTAAGTCGAATTTAGACGATATATCATATACTTGAACAAAGAAAGAAATATCTTTGTCAAAGTAAAATTATGTTTGTTTTACATTTTCTATATACAGGGTGATCAACTTATACTCCGAAGTTTGATATCTCCGTTATCTTAAGAAATTGGGAAGAATAGTTTAAATAAAAGTTATAGATATAGTCAAGCTTCACATTTTAAACTTATTTAGTAATGTCTCATAAAGTCACAACATATCAAACTTATGTTTTTTTTAATGGAATACCCCATATATTTGTACAATTTTGTAAACCTCTTTCAGAGCTAACTTCAACGGTGTATTTTACTTAATGTCTATTATGTTTAAGAAAGAATTTACAGCAACCAGAAAATTACATTTTTTTGAATTTAAACGTATGTAGCAGCTAAACCGTTGAAAATAAAAAATATATTATCAATATATTACGAAATAATTCTAAAATGTGAGGCTTGACTATATCTATAACTTTTATTTATAACATTCTTTCCTATTTATCAACATAACAGATATATCAAACTTCGAAATATAAGTTCATCACCCTGTATGTTGTTTTTTTAAAAATACCATTTTTTTTCTTCATTTACAATCTATATCATTAAGAAGAAAAAACCACAATAAATAACAGATCACAATTTCATTTTTACTCTTAACAGTGACATTAAAAAATTAAATTTTATTTAAGAATCTCAATATGTCAACTTATATTATAAACATTACTAATCAACTAACCTGGTTGAAAGAAACGTCCAATTATTATATTAGAAATAGTTGTTAAATAATAGACAAAGAATCATTTTTTTAATAAAATTCCATATATTAATTATTAAAATGTCTTAGCAATTTTAACAAAACAAATTAATATTGAAAAATAATTTAATAGCACAATAAGGGAGTTCTTAGTTTACGTTTATGTTCTAAAGTTTAACTCAACACATTTTAGAGAGTCGTGCAGAAATGAAGAAAGAGGAAATGCTCAAAGTAAAAAATTTTAATTTATACTCGTATATAATATTGTGATGTTTTCTTTTTGTATAATTGGTTCATTTACCTACACGAAAGTGTTCATTGTTGGACCGTAGCTTTATTTTTAACAATGGATCTTAAGTTTAACTCTGATCTGGATAAATTAAGGGAAAAATCAATGTCAAATTTAAAAAAATCAATAAAAAATATTTACAAAAGTTAAATAGAAATATTATTATTAATAACATAAAAAATGACGTTCAATATGGGGCTATTAAGTTATTAATCTAGTTAAAAAAAATTGAAGAACCCAGGGCATGGAAATGAAAATGAATGTATAATGAAAAGAAGGAATGACTCCATAAGGGGTAGAAGTAATAAGAAAGGCAATCAAAGATACAGAGGAGAAAGTAGAATTGATGAAACGGCCGAGAAATAAGAAAAATTAAGAAACAAAAAATATGATAAACAAATACGAACAGGGCAACAAAATGTACGAAAATACAGAATAAATCAGATAAAATGACTAAGAAAATAGAAAAAAGAATAAAAAATAGACATTAATAAGGAAATGAAAGAACTAGACCGTGTAGTCAAGAATAAAATTAAAAATTATACATATATAAATGTTAAGTTGAGTTGTCAATGAAAAACTGGAAGTTGAAAATAAAAAAAGATCGAAGAAAATTCAGAAAAATTTATTAAGAAGAAGAAGAAAAGCAAAAATTTTCAAGAATTAAAAAAATTTACCATGACCAGTATAAATGTAAGTTAGCAGAAATTGTAGAAGAAGTGAAGAATATATTAAAAATAAAGAAGTAGATGAACCAAAAAGTGCAATAGTGGATAATGTTATTTTATAAGTGAGAGATTTGACAGATTTTGTAAGGAAATTGATATGGAATAGGAAAATTAGTATCGTACATCCATCTGCGAATACACCAAAACAATACATACAAGAAGTTATAAAAATATTGAGATTATTGGAGTATGATAAACAGATACAACACAATGAAGGATTAGATGATGTTGAAAGTCCAAATAGAGTAAGTAGTAGAAAAAAGTCCAATTTTTATTATGAAAAAAACAGAGATTGAGAAACCATATATACGTATAAGGAATGTTAGTATAATAAAAAAAAATAATAAAAATGTTTATTCAACAATAAAATAGAAATTAAAAATAGAGGAAATCTTTAGAATGTTTACTGAGAAATCATATAAGAGAACTGAAAGATTTTTAATTAATGAAATAAAAAGATGAAAAGAATAAAATTAAAAAAATAAAGAGATTTGGTAGTACTATTGATATGAGAATCTAATAGAAAAAGGAATGAAACATAAGAAAATTTGAATGTTACAAATAAAAAATTTACATTTTCATTGTTTTGTATTGAAATTTTGTTCTATTGTGGTATTTTCTTTTGTTTCGTTTATTCATTGTTTGAACCTAGTTTTATGATGTTTACAAAATCAATTAAAAAAAAGTTAAATAGAAATATTTGCATATAATATACACTGTGTCTACAAAGGTGGAACCATTTAGAAACATTTTTGAATATTAATTTTAAGAAAAACCGGCATCTTCAAAAAGGTTTTGTATGGTCACTAACCTAAAATAAAATCATTAGTTATCAAGTTTTTCAGTTTTATATGAGCTGTATTTAAATATATATATATTATTTTTCACAATATTGAAAATTGCTATGAAAAAAATAGTTAGATTTGGAAACTACATTCAAATATGCAATCCTATCCATTTTCGTAAGGTAAGTTGGACAATATTTTTTTTGGACAACATATGAATGCCCTACGTTGATTAAATTTTTTACAAAATCAATTCAATGACTTTTTGGACGAACTACCTTTACAAGAAGGTCAACATATTTGGTTCTAACAAGATGCTGCCTTATACCATATTATTTAGCTCTTAGAAAATATTCTCAACGAAAAACTAATTCACAGATATTCATATTTTATTGGTCGGCTAGACTTCCTGAATTAACTTTTTCTTATTACTATTTCTTATGGGAGTACCTGAAAGGAAAGGTTTACTAGCAAGGACACTTTCAAAATGATAATCACCTGGAGAGGAATATTTCAGACAAAGGCCAGGAAATTACTACAGATAGCTATTAAAAAAGAATATATTATCAAAAATTTTGTAATAGAACGATTACATTTCAAAAATATATAAAAAAGTTCATGATAATTTCATATTCATTATTTTTGACAAACCTCGTACATTACTGCAAAAAGTGATATCTGATTTTAGACTTTATCTCTTTGTATTTATGTGATGTCGAGGCGTCATGAATGGGTAGTTGTTATTCCCCTATATCGAGGCAAATGTTTTGTATGCATCAACCATTCATAATACATTTCTTTGGTGTTGAAGATCGAGATAGTTTTCCAATTTATATTGTTTCTTGGATGGTTTGGGGCGATCGATTTTGTTTTTCCAAAATCCATTAAGTGACCGTTGTTGGTGTAATATTAGACCAGGATGAAACTTGTATCAGAATTTCTGAGGAACAAGACGTGTTCTTTCAATCGGATGTGGATTCATGGGTTTGACGTATTTGGGAGTGGGGTCAACAAAAGGGAGTTCTAATGAAATTAAGCTGTAATGTAAATCCACCGATATAAAAGTGAAATGAAAATTTATAAGCACCTTTTAGTAATAAAAACGAGGTCAAAGGAAGTGAAGCTAAAAAATTGACTTAAATAACCACTGACCCACAAAATTTAACCTACGATACAAAAATATGTATGAACTGGAAGGTACTTTGATTCATATTACAAGTATTTAACATTCAATTTATACGCACTGCGCATTATTTATTATTTGTATACAAACACAACCGCAGTAAAATTTACGAATTTTGCATGTGGTCCCGTCTCCTCTTTCTACTGTCTTGATGGATAGAGTGCATGACAAAATCATGTAATCCCTTATTCACTTTCTTCCAGTTAATTTTCAGTTTGCAAATTGGTGTTCTTTTATGATTAAATTACACAAACGGATTTACAAGTCCCTTTTGAGATTTTGAGATTCTGGGAAACGGTATTATGTTTCAAATTTTGTGCAAGTAAGGTAAACGTCTCCTGCATACTTGACATGCAAAATCATCTATCGCGGCACTACTGCAGCCTCCACCTTAATTAGAATTCACCCAAAGCCGGCCATTTAAAATTCCAAAATTATTACTTGCGTTGAAATCGCAATCATGGATCGTTTTTGCGGTAGAGCCATGTTTTATTTTATTATTCATGAGACAGGATCTCGACTTGCATTTAACAAAACCCGGACCAAAGTTTAATTAAACCTAGATTAGAATTATTTAATTGAAATTTCAGCAATTAGAATTCTGATACAGTAGTAATAATTGTAGAGTGAGCAGGATGGGTCTATAATTACTCAAGTTTAGTGGCATTGTATTATCGAGCCTTTGTCAAGAGTCAGAATGTGGAAATTATAACGCTTGAAATGACTATGAAGCATACCTACCTACACCGATTCAATGTGTAAAGATATTGCCGAATCATCTTCATATTTATATTGTAACTGAATTACTTATAATGAAACTTTAAATTTTGTTGATAAGTGATAAATAAAATTCAGGATTAAATGGAATTAATAGATAAACACACAAATAAATATAGAATAATTTTAGTTTTTATTTGAATCAATCTTATAATATCACTTCACTTAATAAATATTCTTAAATAATCGATTATTTTTAAAAGTTTACCAATTATTAAAAACTATTAAACTTAAACATTTAATTTACCCGCCAATATTCAAAGATAGTAATGTCATTAAGGTCAAATAGATTTAGTTCCTTTAGGGGGGACTTCAGTGTCTGTTTAAAGGTAAACTAAACAATTGTCTATGCTTGCAATTTAAATTAAAAAAAATTGTACTTTTTAGTATGAATTGATTTTTATTGGTGGCAAATCCTTTCAATAGATAAAGGGTCACTTACGAAAAACTCTCAGTCTTCTTGTGTTTGTTTCATAATGTACAGACAGCTGCAAATTCTTAACCAAAGAAATTCAAAATAGGTGGATGCAGAAGTCCAGGTTGAAATTTTTTTTATTCTCACTCCAGAATGAGAAAAAAACACTTCATTGTATAAATTTTATAAGTATACACAAAGTTTATAATCTCAAACACAACCGTTACTTTTATCAAAAAGTGAGATGTTTTATAGTACACACCTGGATTTTCTTACTTAATAATAAGTTTTGAATTTTATATGCTTTTAACCAAGTTTACCCTTAACAGTCAAATTTTGAAGAAAGAACTGTCAAATTTATCCATGACTTTATGGATTCATAACCACTTTAGGCATAATTTTTATAAGTTGACAGCTAATTTTATGAAATTTTCCCACAGTGCTAACTTCTAATGATATGAAATTAAATAGTAGAATAAAATAGAGTAAAGTGTTTTTTCTAAAAATAACTTTATATTACAAATATAAATAAATATAATCCCAAATAAATAATGTGTTCAGAAAAGCAGTGCCATACAAATATTTTGTTTTTTTAAATGGAGCACCCCGTATATCTTTACATTTTTATAAACTTCTTGCCGAGCCAATTTAAACGATATATCACACTTTATGTCTATTATGTTTAATAAAGGATCTACAGCCACCTGAAAATCACATTTTTTTGAATTTACATGTTAGTAGCAGCCAAAACGTCGAAAATCAATAAAAACGGCTTACATGCCCCTATCCTAACTTTTCGTGTTCTATGCTATGGTATTAAAAATATTTGATAAAAAAAGACTGGAACTACTACAAAGATTTGCGAAACTTAACTACTAATGCAATACGTAGAGAGAAAAAAGTTTATCTTAATAATAAGCTTCATGGGTGCTGCGATAAAGAGAAATAGCATGAATTAAGAAAAGCCAACGTAATTAACAAAACCACAAATAATATTCCTCACAATTTAAAAAATGTGGAAGACCTTAATAATTTTTTCACAAACAATTCATCCTTTAATAAACCTAGTAATGATCTGACTTTTATTCTTCAAATACGCTACATTTAAATTTGAATTTGTTACTGAAGAGATAGTATCTAGCATTGTGCTAAAAATCAATTCTAGAGCTTTTAGTCATGACAAAATAAACATTACTCTTTTGACATTTTGATGTCCATTTATTATTCCTTTTTTGACTAATATAATAAATGCATGAATAGAGAAATCATACTTTCCGAAATCTTGGAAATTTCACTATTACCTAAAGTAGCAAATCCAACAAACTTAAACCAAATACGATCTATTTATATTTTAGCCACATTATCAAAATTGTTAGGAAAAGTATGCTAGTAAAGCATTTCCTACAAATATATAAAATAATTCCAGACAAACAATCAAGATTTCGGAAGGGATTTTAGCTGGGCTTGTCTGATGTTATTGATGAAGTGCCCGTTCTAATGATGCAAATAAAACTACTGTGTTAGTTCTTCTCGATTATATAAAGGCTTCTGATGTTCTTAATCACACGCTTTTATTTTCAATCTTAAAATTTATCCGTTTTGAGGATTCTGCCTTCCTCTCGTAAAGTGATATCTTAGTGAAAGTGAAAGTTGTGTATGCAAATGAATCATCAAATCTAAAAAAAATTACATATGGCGTTCCGCAAGGAAGTGTTTTAGGACCCTTGCTATTTAAGGTTTTTATTATAAACATAACTAAATGCTTCTTCGAGACTTTTACTGATCATTTCCTTAATCTGAATCCTTTGAAAACAAATTCGATTCTTTTTTGTTCTGAAAATAAAAGAACTGCTATACATGATAACCTAAAACTCAATTTAAATGGTTCTGATATACCCCTTAAATCAACTGTCAAAAACTGATAATTGATAACAAGATGAAATTTACCAATCATGTCAATATTTCTTGACGTTTCTGGCAAGCAACGTTTACAAAAAATACAAAATTCCTGTATTAGATTTATTTGTGTAATCCCACGTTGCAATAGAATATCTCACTTAAAAGAGCTTGATTGGATGAACATGTTTGATAGATGTTTTCTGCACTCTCTTTTATTCTATTAGATTATTCTAAAATTTAAAAATCTGCCGTATCGGAAAGAACTATTTAAAAAATGTATATACTCGTATATTGTATATTTGATTTTGCCTCTTTAATATCTATTTTCAAAATATATTTAAAAAGACTTCTCCATGGTTCTAAAATTTAAAAAAATCGTCCTTGGCGAAGAAAAATCTCCTTATCGCTCCAAATTATCGAAAATAAATATTAATAAAAACACATTATTACTGTTCATAGATGTTACTGGTATCAAAACATTAAGTTCAATATGCACAGCCTTCTATTTTTCCTTCCTCTTTTTCTCTTTCGCTTTTTCTCCTTCTTCTTTTTCACTCAATTGTCAAAGTTTTTTTTTCTTTTCCCTTTCTTTTTTTTAATTTATTTCTTTAATATTCTTTATTGTGTAAATATTTTATTGAATGTTAAGTTATTGTTATTTATAATAAAATAATTAAAGAGTCTTATGTTTTTATTGTTTTCTTAACTGTAGGTATTGATGCTCAACAGCGGTTCATCTGTCTAGATGAAGATGCTGCAATAGCGCATTATCTTCTATTATTTTTAAATTTGTAAAATGTATCCAATCTGTACTAATATTGAGAATAATAAACATCTTACTATTATTATTATTATTATTATTATTATTTTTATTATTTTTATTTAACTTTAATAGTAACGGGTGTCCCATTAAACTTTTCGGGATATTAATCACATGTTTTTAAACAACTAAGAATCGGAACTAAATAAGTCTTAAATTTTCTGTGATGAAACCAATAAAATCTAGAAATATGAGACATATAATATTTTCAGCATTACAATTTCGTTACGATTAATATTTGCAAAAGTGCTGATTTTTACTATTATTAATTTAAATGTTATTTCATTTTATACTTTCTGAGCATATTTAGTATCCGAAAATTATTTGGTGTAACTTTTTCCCATGTATAGTAGAATGAATTAACTCGTAAAGAAGTAATTCAAAAAGTGGTGTAGAGCACCAAATATTATTTCACTTAAAAATTTAGAAAGCTGTCACTCTAGCAAAACGTGCGAAAACTCAACAAACCACATCTACACATTGGATGTCAAGGTATATATGTATGTGAATATAATATTTGATGATAATATAAGGCGCTATGGCAGTCAAATTTCATACCGCAATAAAAATCTACAGTTATTTTAAATTTTCCATACAGCAAATTCTGGAGGCCACCGCCCTAAATATCATACAAAATATAAAATTTATGCGAGTTTTATTTGCTTTGTGAGATTTTATTTCCAATCGTCCCTAACATTATGAACTTATACGAGGGATGATATTTTAATTTCGGGATATGGCACCACTCGAGTTATCTAAGATTTGACATATGAATATTTGTAAAAATTGACATTTGTTGTGATAAGAAAAAGTGACAGAAGTTGAATATGATGAGCTGTTCAACTATCAATTAATTTTAAAAGAAACTGTGAATTTAATCCGCCGGTATTTTTGAGCAATGCTTTCGTTTTAATTTCAATTAAAGACAAGTAAAAAATAATGCTTGGATGATCAAAAACTGCTTTTGGTGACGAGGCACCACCATCAAGATTAACTGTTTTTTCGGTGGTATTATCAAGAATTTAAATTTGCAACTGATTGCTTGTTTTGTATCGAAAACTAAGCATGTCATTACTATTCTGAGTGATGCTCAACTATTTGTTTACCAGAAGAATGAGAAAAAGATGCCGTTATAGCGTTATAGTTTAAAAACGATTAGTACATAGTTTAGTTTGCATTTATTCCGAAATTACAGCAGGAGCCCTCGTAATTTCAAAAAATAAATTTCGAATACGAATTTTAGTATTTAGTTTGTGTGTGTTTTTTAACGAAGTAGCGCTACTCTAAATGATTATTACTTTATTTATATTATTTAGAATAAACAGGACTAAAATATTGCAGGTTACCGATATGATTTGAAAATAATTACAATACCTGAAAAAATGAATTTGTATTCTTTCGCCATTTTAGAATTGCAATTTTCAAATGTTTCTTTAACCTAACCAGAATATATTTTATTTCCCTTAAACTAACTGATGGCAGTAAGGCCAGTGGTCCGGGTATGAGTAATTTCCTCTATAATATCATTTAAAATTTAAACTAAGATTTTTTAAATAGTTACAGCATCTCTTAGTATCAAAAATATTGGTTCACAGTATACTATAGAATATGGCTCTTTTACAATTACATATACTACCAAATCTTAAATTATAGATATTTATATTAAACAACCAAGAATGAAGTACGAATCCCTTTTTTATTCAGAAATAAAAATTTATGGGAAAAGTAACAGGAATTTTAATTTATTTTATCATATTAACTAATAAAGAACGGTATACTAAAAACAAAATTTAGTTTAAAATTAATTTAAATATAGATACCCGTAAATTTAATATTGTAATATTGACACGAGGATTTAATAAATTAATTAGTTTATTTTTTAAGCGGACTTTAAACCGATTAATTTCGTTTAGAAGCGTTTATTCGAATAAATTAATAAAGTTGATGAAATATATTATTTTATGCTGACAATTTTTAGTTAGTTGTAATCAAATCAAAATGCTTTTGATATTAAAAGTTACTAATTTACTTCTTTGATAAATTAAATGATCAAAAAATATTTTTTAAATTTAAAATAACAAAATAATAACGGAAGTTGAATAGATAGAGAGGGGATGTACTTGTATCCAATACCAACGGTAACATATTTATTTTTGTCTAATACAACTTTAATTTGATTAATTTGAACAATTTAGTGAGTTGTGTCATTATAAATAATAATGTTATAATTAGTTAACTTCCCGTTTAATCAGAAATGATATATTTTTATAAAATTTGTAATTCCTTTATAGGTCTTAATTATTTCTTATTTTGTAGTATGCTTGTCAGATATATGGCAGAGATACAAAAAAATTATCTTTTTTCAGAAGTGTTTTTGATCTAATTTTGGGTAATCGAATATCGTTATTTTTGAAAAAATATTCAGAAATCATAATTATACAAAACAATATTTAATTTTCACAGCGTGATTTAAGTTTAACGGAACGTTTTGTTATTTCTAAATTGTAGTAAACACCGTGTATACTATAAAATATTAAAACTACACACAATAAATATTGATTAATACTTTGGAAAAAGGTACTATTCAGAAGCAAAGAACATCTCCTTACGCGACCTAAATGCTTTGCGAAGGAAAACTGATTTTTAAAAATATAATTTTACTTTGAAAAATTATTTTTATTGAAACGTCTACAATGAATTCTAAGTCAAGACTACCTGAAAGCGTATAAAATTGATAAAACATATTTCACATAGAATCAGCATTTTAGAGTTTAATAAACTTAGAAAGTAATATAATCAGCAACATTTTTATTTTGACTACTATATACGGGGTCTTGCACATAACTCGCGTAAAGCACCCTGTATTTAATGTTCATATATAGAGAGACAAAAATATACTGGAATAATCTGAAAATAGAATTCCTGTAAACAGCAATTTTACTCTGACACAACATCACAAAGCGTCACTGTTAGAATTTCAGCGGATTTTAATTTGTTGAAAATGTTATTTGCGTGTGTAACCCTCGCACCCCCTTTGATCTTCACACGCGAATATTTAACACATCGTAATTTTCCGGACCTTATTATATTTTACTCCGAGCCCAAAACTCAGTGAATTTGCTGACAGGGTCGAATCAAGAAAATAATGTCAAGTTAGTTGAAAAGATTCCGATTGATAAAATTCTTTATTTTTAGGAATGTTAACGCACTTCTGATTGTTTCTTCTTTTTGTTCTTCCATTAGTACTATTTCGGGAATTATATATATTTTTTTCTTTAAGATTTTTTCAGTTCTTATTTAATTCAGTTCATTTTCATTAAAGTGTTTTATTTTGTTAATTTTAAATATAAATAATTTCTACAAAGATCTGAAACAATTAATTTTGTTTATTCTATTAATTCAATTTGTGGCTCTGTGTTTTATATATAAAATGGTTTTGACATTAAGTTATCATTATTCTGGCATTGCATTTGTCAGTTGAATGAAACAAGCTTACATGAGAAGTTAATTAAAAATAGCAGGGATCAATGTTTTTGACGGTTTTTCTCCTTTTTTTTTAACAAAATATGCAACAGTTGAATACATTATGTAAAATTGTAGATAATATTCATGTTTATATGTGACGAATAAAATTCCTGTATGTGAAATCAAATTAATAAGTACGATAGATGTTTACAAAGAGCAAAAATAATTAATTCAAAATTAATTTGAATGCATTTTCTAATTTGTATTTTAATAAAATATATTAGTTGTTCCACCTCTAATAATACTTTAAAAATTAATATCTAATAAAATAATATATAATTAATATTTATTAAAATTGATGGAAAGAACTTAATTTTTTCCCATAAGCCCAAAATATATGTACTATTAGCAATAATATAGTTGGAACATCTACAATATGCGACTTGCAATTTATATATTTTTTTAAATAACTTTTTTTCTTATAATACATATACAAGTCGCGAATATTTCCGAATTTTGTATATTTTTTATTATAATGTTTCTTTAACAGCTTTGATTTTAGTGTTTTTGCAGCCCCAATTTGATATTGTGCCGACTCTGTGCCGTTGTTTGCCCAGCTTAAAATTTGTCTCTGCCTGCTTCTATTCACTTTCTTTATGTGCGTGTTTGCCGGACAGCAAACAAAGTCAACCATTAGGGAAGTCGTGTTTTCGGTTTGTAAACAGAAAGCCCAGGAAAATATTCCAACAATTATAACAAAGAGTGGAAGATGTGATAGATAATCAGTCTTGGTGGTAAATTTAACTTATCACCTTGTCAAAATTGCATGGCCCTTCTTTCTTCTTAAATGAAAGTAAAATTTGTTTTCGCAACAAAGCAAACTGTTTGTTACGCGCCAAGCTGCAAAATTTTTGTAAACAAAAATGTCCTTACTGTACTTGTGATGGCTGGACGTAAGAAATGATTCCTTTTATTCGAAACTTTTTATATAAACTGCTTCCAAATTAACTCTATGTTATAGACAATATTGATTTGACTGCTTAGCTTCTCTAACAAAACGAAAAACATACAGAGTGTTAAAAAAAAGATCGAATATTTGCACAGGGTATAGTATGGAATAAAATAAGTCAAAAAGTCTTAATAAACATGGGTTCGCATTCTAACGGTTTCGAAGATACAAAGAGTTGTTTATTTTTGAAGCATTTTGCGTTTACACATTATTTTTATTATTTACAAATAAACGATAGAAACTTATAAACAAAATCAAAAGAAAGAAAGTTACACAAGATGTTTAAAATGCCCTCCTCCCATTTCCAAACAGGCACGACATCTCTGCCGGAAGGATATTCGAACTTTTTCTAAAAGTCTTACATTAGCTCGGCTTTGGTGACATTCTTGATTAATTCCTTGTTGCAGTTTTTCGAGGCTATTTACAGGAACAGCATACACTAAACATTTTAAATATCCCCTAAAAAAATCAAAGGGGTTTAAATGAGGCGGTCTTGCAGGCCATGATACAGGGGCGGGACTGTATCTGCGAATCCGTCAATTTGCGAACCCACGTTTATTAAAACTTTTTGACTTATTTTTATCCATACTATACCCTGTTCAAATATTCGATATTTATTTAACACCCTATATTTTAAATATACTTGTTGAAATATTTCACTACAGGTTCTTTGAGTATTTTTAGTAGAGACATTTTGCCGTGTGAGATAATACACTCAAAATTCGGTTGAGAGGGGATTCTCAGATTTAGTGAATAAAAAAACGCAAAATCTGCCTAATCATGCTTATTAAGTTATTCCTATGCACGAAATAAAATAACACACCATATATTAGGCTGACTTACTATTTATTTTTTTACACAGTTGTGGTGATGCCCACGTCAAGTGCGGTAGGACGGAATTTAACAACAACCTATAAAAACAGATCTAAAATCAAAATTATAGATCCATGCAATAGAAAATGATGTAAAGAAAAAGTAATATGAATATTACACATTTTCTAAATTTAAATTTTATATTACAACAGCAACCACAGTATTTTGCGTTGGAACGTTATATATCTCGTTACATAATCTGCATCATTGCACAATTACGAATTCAAAGATCCTTTTTGAAGCAGAATCTAATTTTATGTTCAAAGTTCGTTTCAACCCTTAGAGCGTTTTATTTGTTAAACAACAAAAGTCATAACCGTAACAAGATTACGTAGGCTATTGTATTCTTGATGTTTTCGACGAAGATTCAACGGATGTGACATCAGGTGTGAAGCGACCAGCAGGATATCCTGTCCGCTTGAATTATATAAAAGGGATCAATGCAGACATGTAAACAGTCCTGAAACGAACCCTAATGAGATTTCGAATAAATTTGATCAAATATGACACGAACATATGAGGTACTGTTTGTGATATCAGAAACGAATTCAATAACAAGGAAGGTTTATTAATAAGTTTGCAAAAATTTAAAACTAAAATTTATTCTTTGATGGGTGTTACTATTATTTTTAACGAGCCACTGAAAAGTTGTTATTCAAGATTTTCTAAAAATTTTATGATTTAGTAGGTTCTTCGAATTAATTGATTAAGACTACTCCGTTAAAATTATTTAAAACATATTTAATTTTAAAACTACCTAATTGAATTTTTAAAATAGAGCACCTAATTCAATTTTCTACGTCACAAATTACAATGTTGTCCAATTGACACAAAAGTAGAGAAAATCAATAGAATAGGAAAAAAATGTAAAGTTATGTTTCATTGTCGTAGTTTAAACGTTTATGAATAAAAGAGCATTTTTATTTAAATTTAATATTAATTAATTAATATATTTAAATTAAACTGTGATTTGTCGTTAATAATTTAAGAAATGTCCATGATGTAAATTAAATAAACTTTCTTTATCCTCTTTTGATGTAATCATGTGGAAATTTGTAATTATAATACACTGCTCAAAATCATTAGAGGAACATATATTTACGTCTTAATAATTGTATTAATTTTAACAATATAAAAATCTAATAACGGTGGTTTAAAAGAATCATGTTTTGTGCCAATATAAATAATGAAAAATATTTTACTTATCTCTTTTATGATAACGAAACGATTACCAATTCAAAAAACTACAAGAACTACAATCGGCTAAGCAATCAAAATTTTAGTTTAATAGTAGCGTGTTTTGGAATAGTAAACAATTTTGACAATTCAACATAAATTCATAAGTTTGATACTTGTTTTACAAAATGAAACATCTAAATGAAGAAGAAGTTATTCGTGTTGTTGTTTCTATCGAAAATGGACCCAGTATTCGACAGGTGGCAAGAAATTTTAACGTCAGGCCTTCTGTCATCCATCGTGCTTGGAATCAATATTTAGAAATGGAAGATATAAAAGACGCATTTTCGTAAAAGGAAAACAAACCGAATTCAGGACAGGTTTTTAGTCCTATCTTGAGTTGAGTACGTGTATAACACATGAACGCCATGCGGCAGCAACGATACAAGAAGTTGAAAAATTTGGTGGTTTGGGCTGGAATTAGTCATGATGAAAGAATAGATCTTGTAGTAGTTCCAGGAAGATTAAATGCTCAACGGTACATCGATCTCATTCTGGAGGATCATGTTATACCGGCAGATTATGGTATAGGCCCAAACTTTGTTTTTATGCAAGATAACGCAAGGGCAATCACCAACTTCCTTCAGCACCACCATGTACATCTTTAAAACAAGCGTTATTATATCTCTATATTGTTAAAATTAATAAAGTTGTTAAAACATAAATATGTGTTCCTCCAATGCATTTATAATTTTAAAAATGTGTTAATGAAATTATAATTTTCAGTTTGTAACAAAAATATTTTCCTACAAGTATAGGCATCTGAGCAAAAATATATTAAAAATATTTCAAACTATTTATTCTTATTAAATAATACAATATCAAATTAAAAAAATATATTTTTTTATTAATAAAGAACTAATACGTGTATCGATTGGGAATTTCTTTATCTGTATACTGAATGCAGTTTTTCCATGCCTCAGCATTAAGAGTTCCGAGCGCTTCAGACCACAAAATAAATAAACTTCTCTATTATTATCCTTTTCAATCTTTTTGTTGTAATACTGCTTTGAAATGTCCCAGACAAGTTCAGTAGGATTAAAAATACAATGGTATAAAGGAACACATAACAATTTGTGTCCATATTATTACGCTGAATAATCTACCATGAATACTTGTTACGGTTTCTTGTTCAAAAATAATGTATTTTATGTTACTGATCAAATGTATGTGCTTTCCTTATAGTCCAACAATTTGAAGAAGTAAATATATTAGGAGTAAAATTATTTTTTTTCCTGAACAGCCAAGCTTGTACTGTAGATTTCAAATATGCAGTAACATGCTTAGACAGGAAGTACTAGTCATAATAATTAAAGAGAGAGCTCAGTTAGATTCTTCAGTAACTGACTTGCAAACAAATACAAAAAGTTGTCATTACTAATTTCTCTCATTTATGTTAGTTTTTAAACAATATACAGCTTGAGCATCCTCAATAATTTTTTATTTTTAGCATGTAGTATAATATCTACAAAAAAATGCACCATTATTTGTTTCATCATTTTATGACTCACCCCATGTGTCATCAACTTTTAGGGATATGAGACTTCTTTCATCATCTTTTTGCCAGGAACGGCTTATAATCCCATTTTGAAACGTCATGAACAAAAATAAACTGTTATTAAGATTTCTCTTTTTCTGATATATAATTTCTTAAAAAAAATTCATCCTTTTTCTTTTCAACAATATTAAGAAGGTTGAATCCTTTCTGTGGTTCGTCTTTTTTCCATGGATTTTTTGTATGTATATATATATATATATACATGGTTGGGATCAAGTATGGAACCAAGTAAATATCTTTAAAACGAAACGGACGATATTTATGAAATTTTACAAGCAAGTGCAATGGGACAAAATGCAGCTGATGTACATTTTTTTGTTAATAATATACTTCCGGTTTAACGGGAAATACCCTCAACTTTTTTAATTTAAATGGGACACCCTGTATATTTTTGTAGATTATCTCGAATTTGTATATACTAGGTTTAGTGTAAAAAATCTGTTAAAACGAGGAATACATCTATTTAATAAACAAATTTTAGGATTTATACATTAGAGTAAAATACCATTTAGATAAACAAATTGATATTGTTGGTATTAATAGTATGAAATAAACAAGTACTATTTAGTAGGTAACTGTTGCAAAAACTGTCAAATTGTAATTTACGGAAATAAATTGTACGATTAAGAATGGTTCGTTTAAGTGAAAAAGATCGTATTGAAATATTAATGTTGATCGGTTATGGGGATCGATTCATATAGTGGCCTTCTCGTTCTCAGGATCTAAGCCCATCAGATTTTTTTCTTTGGGGTTATCTAAAATCACGTGTTTACGTTAAATGACCAACATGCTTGCAGGAATTGAGAAAAAGAATTATTGATGAATGTGAACTAATACGTGGAAGAGTCTGGGAAAGAGTGACTCAAGAATTTGTTAATAGGATGGCATATTGTCAGGTGGTGAATGGAGAGCATTTTGAATATTTGAATTAATTTTGTTTAAATTAGTCTAAAGTAAATAAATTTACTTATTCTACAACTAGAAGTGATGTATTCCTCGTTTTTACAGATTTTTTATACTAAACTCAATATGTACGAATTCGAAATAACAAGATCTTTCAAAATCTGCAAAAATATACAGGGTATCCTATTTAAATTAAAAACGTTGAGGGTATTTGCAGTTAAACCGGAAGTATTTTATTAACAAAAAAATGTACATCAGATGCATTATGTCCCATTACACTTACCTACAAAATTTCATAAATATCGTCTGTTTCATTTTAAAGATAACTTCCTTAGTTCCATACTTAATCCCAACCCTGTATTTATATTCCTAAATACTTTCCCAGCGTAGGACTGATACAGTATGCAGATCCAGAGAGAATTTAAAATCCAATAGGCGGAACCTTAAAGAGTGAAAATATACGAATATATGTCAAGATAACCGAAAGAAAGCGCAATAATGTGACCCCTCTGTAAACCCTACTCTCTGTAACTCCGCTGTGTAAGGTCAGTCAGAAAAAATAAGGAGATAATTGGACGCAAAATATAAAAATTTAACTCGAAACACTCGGGTGAAATGTTTCTAATTACAAAAAAAAACAGAAATTAACATTTATTTAAAATAATTTACATAGGTCATATATTTTAATCTGAATTATTTAATGCTGCCACATTAATATATAATTCGATGTCTTGTGTACGTATGGGCCAATTATGGTCTTTTAAAGCATAATTTTATATATATTACAAGATTCTGGAAGGCGGATAATATCTCCGTTTAACCTAGTGATACTAAAATGATGTATAATATTAGTCAATTTTTCGAGAATTTGTGGAAAGTTTTCTATATAAATTTAAAAATGTAATTTAATTCAACAACTCATTTTTCGTTTTAAGAATATATATTTTATTTTGTGGAACAATTTATTTTATGCTAACTAGTTTACCTTTGTTAACATTCGTTTTATTTAATCCGGATCTGCTCAAACTTTGCGTGTACATGATGGACGTAGGACACTTGATGTCACTGTGAATTCGGAGGTGTGGATAAAATGTGAATTAGCAGAATAATTCATCATGTTTGCTTTTTTGTCAGAAAGTTTTGCTTGTTTTGTGGTGCAATATGACAAGCCAGCGGCTTTATCCTACAAAATATGAAAAATTGTAAATAACTGAATTTAAATATTAAAAAACCGTCCGTGTTGTTAGGTCGAATATACACAATCATTAAAAAAAGTATTATCGGAAACAACAATATACCAAGACAGACGTATATCCAAAAAATATAGGTAGGTATAATAAAATGTAGTTTTAACATTTTTGATATGTGATTTTTTTATGCTTAAATTAAACTATAGACCAAAACGCTGTAAAAAATATTTTTATAAAAAAAAATTTTTCATTTAATTATGTTTATAATATCTTTGAAAATAACATAGTGATGATATATTGGATTTAGGATATAATTTTTTTTAGTTTTTTTTATTACCCTGTAGAATAAAATAATAAATAAATTTCCTTTTTTAAACGTAAAAGATAAAATATACAGTACCGGTCTAAAGAGATATTAAATAATGTAGCTTTGAATTGAACAAACACCCGATTCAAATAAAATTGGTTAAAACAATATAAGAACACTTTCAATGATTTTTATTATGTAATATATATATAATATTGAAATTAATCAAGATTCTGCAAATTTACCGGAAATTTTTAATTAAACTTTGTTCACTGTTTAGAAAAATTTAAAAAATTTTAAATGTAACAAAATTAAAGTATTCATTGTAAATAGAAATTATGTTTGGTTATATCTAAAAAATGAACTAAATTTCAATGTAGAACTAAATTATGATGCCAACATGTACCTAAGTACATAAAAATAATTATAATAGTTAATTCCTTAGATACAATCAAAAATAGGTGAAATTCATGTTGTAATTTGTAATCAATTATTTATTTGAAGTTTATATTATTAAGTGTCTAAACTTAAAAAGGAAAAATTAAACAGAAAATATGCTATGATTTCGAAAAACTATACAAGCCCCTTGGTATTTGACGGAGCTCTCTTCTGTCTTATTAGCTAAAAAAGAAACAACATTGTAAGTGAAAAATTTATTAATTAACGTAAAATTCAAATTTTCTTAAAAATTAATAATAATCACATCAAAATTTGTTAATATTGCCTGTTAGTGTATAAATGAAATATTGATTTATCATCAAAAAGACAGTTTATGAGCATAACTATAAAAGTGTTTGACCTAAAAAAGGTAAACCTAAGAATAAGACCATAATGATAAATAAAAGCACACAAACCTTACCTGTTGTGGATGGACTCTAAGAAGGTCATTTAAATTATTTTAGATATTTGGATAATTAATGTGTGAAAACTTTATTTGGATCAACGGCAGCGGAATGGTGGACATTTTGAATTGACACATGGGAAGTTAGAAGGTTTGGACTTTTACTTCAAGCACAAAGAACTACAATTCATAATTCATAATAACGATTTCATTTTTATTTTATTTACTTTTCCTTTGTGGTCATTGTTAACGATTTAATTTTTAATTTTCTTTTCCTTTCCTTTGTTTCAAAATAACTTTAAATAATTATATTGTTTAAATCATATTCTTTATTTGAACTCCATCTGAGATTAAGAAGTATTTATACCGGGCATAATTATATAACAGCACATGCATATTCATAATATAATCTTAAACTACGCCATAAAAATACTTAAAATCTTAGAATTCTACGGTTTTCCAAAACTTTATAAATATTTTTTGACAATTATAATAATTTTCATAAGAATATTTAAAAATGTTTGGAAAATCATGGAATGGTAATATAAGTATATTTTATTTTTAACATTTATAATGGATAGATTCCACTAAGTAAAGGTAGAAACAATTATTTAAAAAAAAACATGTATTTAGCGACCACATATCTTCAATTTATCATGGCAACGAATTAAAACAAATGTAACTAATTGTTTAAGGAATATAATTCTAAAACTTTTTGACGAATAATTTTAATAGTGTAGGGAGCTGACAAATCATTCGATATAACCGTATTAGAGAATAACATGAAATTGGCAACGCTGATTTCTAGTATGTGTATTGTAATAGAGAAACATTTTCGTGCCCTGGATGAAGCTTTGTTGATTAACGCCATAGTACTGTCGTTGCCATTTATCTCTTTCGAAATGGTGATGTACAACCGTTTGATGAACGATGCCGAGTTTGCCGAGTTTTGTCTCCGAGTCATTAGTGCTGTTGTTGTCGCGTCAGCATTGTGTAGCAGCTTTTTCACTAAATCTGCACGTTTTTGATTGAATTAAACTTCCTTTTTTGTAACTGTAGGTTCTGATTTAAAAAAAAAACATGTATTTTATCTAGAGCCAATAGACCGACATTTTCAAATGTTGCTATATTAAAAACGAACTCAATGAATGGTATTTCATGCCGAATACCTGAAAATTCAATACAATTTTAAATTAAAAATTCCTTCGTCAAAGCAATGTACCCTTTTTTAAATTGCAAAGGATAATTAGTAACAATTAGGGTCTTTAGATCGGAGTAACTAGAAAAAATCCATGGTAATAATCAAGTACACAGCTTATATTTTTATTATCTTTGTAATGGAAACACAAATGTAATGCTAAGGCAGTCAGTAATTGGAGAATTGACCGTTAATGGAAACACATCCTTGTTTTTTCAGTAGGAATTTCTAAATCCATAATCTCTTATTATTAGGCTTATAAAATGTCTATATGTCTGATTGTGACATGAAGTTCATATTAGAGTGAAACGTGCTCATCAACATAGATTATTAAAATAATTGGAAATGGGCCAATAAAAATTTCTTGCTGTATATATGGACCAATATGTGTAGCAAAGTATATATCTCTGGAGGTTTTGAAGACATCAAAATTTAGCAGTAAGTGAAAATAATGTCCATTATAAAATGTGTAAAAGAACATACTGTATATTATTTTAGTCTCGAATAGAGTATAAAAATATGGGTTTGAAATATTTTATTTCAAAACCAACGGAGATATTAATACCTACCTACCTTTTAAGGCAAAAGTTAACGAGATCTAATAGTCTATGAATGAAAATAGCAATGTTATTAGTAACTATAATTAAATTTATACAAAACGTGAAACAAAACAAAAATACGAAGTAAAGTTAATAAATACGAAAAGATAAATTATGCTTATCTGAATTTCCAGTCTTCCAAAACGTTTTAAAAATGTATTCAAATCGAGCTAGATTTCGGTACTGACATATAATTTTCCAATATTGGCAAGAAGTGTGACAGATCTTTTAAAAGTAAATAACTTCATGTCGTAGTTTCATGTCCTGTTTTAACTCAAACAAATTCGCGTCCTCTGTTCAGTGATGTGGGTTAAGAGCTGACCCGCACTAGTGACCAGGCACTACGCAACAGTGTCCAGCGCGACGGAGATACTGTCGGAAAGTTCGCGTCAGGTATCACAGCTTATTGATCTGTCTGGATTGAAGCACGTGACGTGACTATAAAAATAGAAGTGCATTTGTGGTTGTTGTTAATTATTTCAACATGAGCACTGCTGTTAGACAAGACAATTTTATATTTGTGTTAAAAAATTGGCTGCAGATAGCATGAAACCACATACATCATACAAAGTGGCTTATAAAGCACTATTGTAGAGAAACGTATTCTCGCTTGCAAGGACATCTTGACAATATTCCTTTATTAAACAGTACAATCTGTTGTCGAATTAACGATATATCAGTTAATATTCAGCAATAGCTTGAATAATCTGAGCTAACTGGAAACTTATCACTGTACAATTTAAAAAAGCAGTCGACTCCAATAATGTTTCCCATTTGATTTGCTACATTAAATTTTGTCATATTGTAGTACATATGTTAAAATTTATTGTTATAGTTTTTAGACATTTTATAAACAACAGAAAAACATGAAACTAAACCTTTCCAATTTTCAATGTCAGTACAATAAATTTAAAAAATCAAAATTTTATACATGTAATCTCTTTGAATACGATCCTATAGTACATACAAGACTCCGAAGTTAGAGCCAAATTATTTAAAGTCATGTGGAACCAACTCAATTCTTGTTTGGTATGAACATACAAATTATACACAACAGTTGTTCATTCTGGAGCACTAACACCTTTCTCTTTTTTTAAAAAGTTGTCCAGATACACAATGTATGTAAGTATTATCTGTACTAGTTTTTGAAAACTGTACCAATCTGTAAGTCTTGTTTATTTTAGGTACTTAAATATTAAAATAATTTCATTCACAATAATATAAATACAAATTCCGAAGAACACCAGGAATACAAGTACCTAATTAATTATTCATATTTTTTAATTAACATTACAGTTAAAGTAGACTTCTTGGAAAGTTTTCATTTTTTAGGTAATGTACAATATTTTTATGAGGTTGCTTTACTTTTTTAATTTACATTGACGATATTCAGCCTTGGCAAACCAAAAATCAAGTGATAACTGTCAATTTCAATTTATATGTTTTCGGGGTGACAACCCACTAAAAAAAATATTTTCCAATTTGTCAGAATTTTTGAAAAATTCATTATACCTTTAAATACATTATTGATGGCAAAAAATAATTACAGTTTAAGAAATCCCCTTCTTTCTTCATTCAAATACAGTTAATGTGCTTTTGAATAGTATATTCATTATTTAAATTTTCCTAATGATTCAATGTCATTTTTTTATATTTAAAAAACTCAAATATCTTTAATTCATAATTTCAATGAAAATTTAATTTATTTATTCAAAAACTACTCAAATTTTTATCTTTAAGAACACCAGAAATAATTCAATATTAAGTTTTCTTGTGGAAGCCTGGTATTTTAATGTATCGTATGGTATTTAATTTCAAGAACATTTGGAAATTATCCTGTGTTCAAAGGTAACAAGTAGAAAAAACAACAATATTCCTAATTTCAGAGTCGTTTGAAAAAAGAAAAACCACCACTTTTCTCCATGGTATTTTCTTTTTTTTTTTTTGAAAAATTACCTTTACACTTACACAAATTATTCTTTTGTCAAAAAGAACTAAAAACTTTGTGCAGTCAATTGGCAACACCGTCGTATTCAAGTTGTTAGTGACGGACGAACGACACTCTTCATCGTGGAAAATGCGGTCGAGTTGGAACGCGAACCATCGGCCCGGACAATTAAAGGGATTCTCCATTGTCCCCAATACCGTACGGTCACCACATTCGCAAACAATTTTAAATACACACACACATACCCATATACACACACACACACAAAACGTAAATAGAAGTGACCAGAGCCGAATAGCAAACTGAATAAACTCTGGATATTAGCCGACCCATAAAGCGACTTCAACTTGTTTCCAAAGAGTCTGTTTTAACCTAGTTCTTCAGTTTTCTTATACAATAATTGCATTAACAATACATCCTATCCACTTTTTATACTGAGGTGAGTTTTTTATTGTAGCTACCTACCAATTTCTAATCAGCATATATAGAAGTATAGTATTTAATGTAGAATGCAATGCACTAAGATGTCGCGTTGGGTTGGTTTTACACTTTGCACTCCAATAACTGTAAATAAACACTATAGCACCGGAATTGATTTTGAAATAGTTCCGAAAATCGTAAAGATGATGTAATGGAAATTGCCTGATCTCATCTATATTGACGGATCTAAAACCAAGGAAGGCTCCGGACGAGTTTTATATTCCAGATAATTCAATACCTCTTTATACGAATACCCACACATTCTAGCAAGTATTGTCAGTGACTGTGATCTGCCGACGTTGGAATTTTTTTTTGGGTTATAACTCCTCATAATTAGGGATCGCACATCGGATTATCTAAGAGAGGTGTATTCAAACCGCTTGAATTCAATTTGTATGAAAACTTACTAGTGAAGCACTATTTATTCTTATCTATTTTATTTCTTATGTCAATCTATCTGTGTACATACCAGGTGTCTAATGAAAACGGGATGACGGAAATTTATGTTGATTTTTTATATATATTTTATATATATATAACTTTTTTTAATCTCAAATTGGTTTCCAAAATATTATTTACAATGAAATTACTATACACTTTGAAAATTGTTAATATCATACGAGGTTATGCAAATGTTCAAAATTTCGAATTTATTCAAAACTAATCACTGAATTTATCTTATATGCCAAACACTAACATGTCACATGAGACAAAATTTAAAGATAAATTACTTTTTTTCACATGACTCTACCCATGAACTTGGAATTAGTTTTATAAACAATTCATCTTTTGAAAAATATTTTAAATTGGTTATAATTTATGTATAGCTGAATTGTAATTATGTTTTAGAGTTCATAAACTCTTGTTATATTTGTTGGTTTATTACGGGGAATTATGTACTCATCTTTTCAAATTTATATAAAATAATTGTTCCCATTTAGTAGACTGGCCAATATACAACGATTTTGATATGAAATTGGTCATAAATGTATACAGGGTGTCCCACGACGATTAAGACAAGTAATATATCAGAATTGGATATATTACTTGTCTTAATCGTCGTGGGACACCCTGTATACGATCTGACAAACGATATATTCGGAAACTTAAAAAAGTCAACAGGATTCAAATAAGTAAGAAAAAATGTAGCATTGTATTTAAAAAAATATTTGTTTAGGTTAGCCTACAGCTACCGGACACTCTGTATAAGTGAAAATAATTTTAGGTTGTAAAGCCCGATGTTCCCGCCATTTTGCTATGCACATTTTTTTGGTTCCAATCTAATAAAGGAACTGTTGGACTTTTACACACTATTGGGACACCCTCTATATAATAATATAAAGCGACCTAATGACATATAATTAATTAAATAAAGAGTAGGTGCTTACCTAGCTTTTACTTTGGTAGGGGAAGCGTCCAGCGCTTTTCTTCCTCTGGCCCTCTTCGTTCTCCTCACGCACTTGTGTTTAGGTCTTCGTTTTTTGTCTGCTGGTATTGCTTTTCCTTTGGCCTTCTAGTTTACCGTACTTGTCTTCTTACTGTTCCCTATCCTATCCATTTCCTCTTCTAAATCTATCCTCGGTCTGACGTGTCTTTTGTAATCGTAAGGTAGTCGGTCAGGTCCCTGAGTTTCAAGTTGAGATGTTTCCTAAATTCCTCAAACAACTTGCTCGCTATGTTGTTTTGACATCTTTCGTAGTGATATGACCAACAGTTTTCTGTATATTTGGTTGTTCCACATATTCCAGGGAGCCGTGACTGCCGCTCGTACTGATGTATTTTATTATTATCGCTTCTTCCTATAGGTTTTCGCTCTTCGTCTACATAACGAATTGAAAAATGGCAATTAATAAATTTATATGGTGATGTAACCACTGGATCAGTACTGAGCATGAATATGTGAATGACGTGAAGTGACTGGTGATATTATTTGGATGTTTTTATTTTATATTTATATATAAAGATTATTAGTGTGTTGTCGATTAGAATCTGGTGATCAGTCACATGAACAAGGAACTCTGTATGTACCCTTGGATGATAGGGGAAGCAATGCATCCTTTATGGAGGTGGTCATATTTGTCTTGGGGGTATAAGACACAAATTTCTTCATTACTAAGCTTGGATTTGAAGTTTTGAAGAGGAATTTTTGGAATTTGGAAATAGATTTTTGTACTTTAGATTTGTAGCCTTTAGAAAGAAGTGCTGATTGGATAGGAGTCAGTTTTCTGCTGATACACCTACGATCTTTGGCAAAAAAGGAAACTATAGCAACACCTCTTTGAACATAAAGCGTGCGTTAAAGGAGTAGACGTCACTAAAGTTATCTCCAGACTATCAATGAAGACTTCAATACTGCATTATTTACAGAGGAACAAAATCGTATGGAGGATCACGAAAATTACCATATTAAGGAAATGGTGTGTTTCATTTTTCGGTCCAATTTAGTCATTAGTATATTAAAATATTTAAGCAAATATTCTGTTTATACACCATCGCCTGTTTTATTTAACTAAATTTTTTCACTGCAAAAAACATTTTGCCTATTTCTATTGTACGCTGACAACAGAAAAAACTGTTTGTATGCAAAATCGAATGTCAAAAGGTTTTGAATAGGACGTTGGAAATTTACTGAACGCTTTTTCTGTGGGAGTTATAGAGCTTTTAGTCTGACTACCTGAATTCATTGAATGTTTAGTTTGAAATAACGGGCTGACCTACTATGTTTATTTTTCTGATTAAATCTCGAAAAAAGCTTTTTAGTAGAACAGGTTTCAACCAATTCTGTTTTCTGAAAAATCATTTAAATATTTTGAGAGCATAATTAAATCTGTCACAGTTTTAGTTTAATAATATACTTCTGTTTATATAACTACGCTTCGTAAGAATGATTCCAAATTATTAGTTTTTAACTAAAATACAAACTAACTCAAAATTATAAAGTAATTTATGGAGGCTCTCAAATTATTTTTCTTTATTTCCCACTTCAGGAGGGTCCATGACTATAATCTTGCAATCATTACCATCTAAAGTTGTACCTGTGGAAAATATAGTTTGTTAATTGTATGGTTACTTTCTTCTAGTGTCTGGCAAATTTAGAAAGACTATAAAAAAAGATTCTAGATTTTATTGTTATATAAGAATTATTTTTTGATGGGGTGAGTTGTCCAGTTAAAAATAAAAGATTGTAAGAAATCATATAGAAGATTTGTTAGTTGAGAATTCTAAATCATTTCTACAAACATTTGCTAATAACCTCATAACAAATACACAATATAAATGTAAACATAAAACATAATATCCAAAATGAAGAATAATATAGGTAAGAACATTTATAATATAAAATCGAATCACTATGTGAAATGCCTGTTAATTTATTTAGTCTTATCTGAGGATGCGAAAACGTGAAACAATTTTCATAAAAATATTTAAAAAGTTTTGGAAAATGGTGGAATTTTAAATTTGGTAGTTTCCAAACATGTTATAGGTAATTTAACAATTAGATACCAATTAATAAGAGAGTTTTCTGCTAAATTTCTATGTCTTCTTCTATTCGACAGTCTACCTTTTGCAAACTCTATTTAATGCATTTTCAAACAGTGATTCCAACTGGCTGGCAAGAGTCTTTCAAAGATAGCACTCGCTTACTCGAAACAATTTTATTATACCACACGAATAGAGAGCTTCCAAGGATTAACGAAGGTTCGCTACACAATGGATTAAAAGTGGAAATTAAAAAAATAAACAATCAAACCGTTCGCGTCCGTTCGTTTTGTAGTTTCTCTGTGGGCGAATGCTCACTCTTAATTTGTGGCGAGATGGAGATAGAAGTTTCACCAAGCAACCGCATTATTTCTTCTCACAGTGTATGTCGAGAGCAGAATTAATGCGTTCTCTAAAATAATGGTTTTTTCATGGGTAAAGAATGTATCTAAATTCAGTGCACGCTTTATTCAATTACGTTTTCCTTTATAACAAAAATTTTCGGACCATTTTGAAGTTAATAAATTAGATATTTTCAGTAAATTATTTAATCTTAAGTTTCTTATGATTATTTATATTTTTTGATGTGCAATATATTTTAGAAAGTCTAACTTTTTATCCTGTTTTCTAATTTCTTTTAAATGCAGGATATTTTAATAAAATGCATCAGGTGCAATTTGGCCCAAATATCAAGCTCTAATATATTTCAATATTTCATGTCGAAAACTCTTGAAAAACTCTTACTTTATAGAATCACAGAAGATACAGAAATCGATAAAATAATACCAATACATCAATTTGGCTTTCGTGAAAGCCATTCACCAGTACAACAGTGAATAGTAACTAGTATTCATAAAAGTCTTGAAGAGAAGAAAATATGCACAGCTGCCTTCCTTGATATAGAACAAGCCTTTCACCGAGTATGGCATGAGGGGCTCCTATACAAACTTAAACTATTCTTCCTACCCCACACTATATTGTAATAAAATCATACCTAACAGATCAATTCTTCCAAGTTAAATTTAATACAGCAACTTCCTATCCACTCAGGAGTTCCCCAAGGTAGTGTCTTGGGTCTTATACTTTACCTAATATTCACTGCTGACATTCCCACAACTAATTCCACTACAACAGCTACATTCGCCGATAACACGAGCATAATATCCATTGATGAAGACCCACAAGTAGCAGCAAATAACCTACAAACCAATTCCAAACCTGGCTTAACAGATGGCGAGTAAAAGCAAATCACTCCAAATCAACCCAAATTACATTTGCAAACACAAAGGTAATATGTCCAACTGTCTCACTAAACGGAATACAGTTGCCAGTAAATGAAGAAGTTAAGTACCTAGGATTAATACTAGACAAAAAGCTTATCTGGAAATCGCATATCTCCACTAAGAAAACCCAAAACCTAAAAATAAGACAGATGAACTGGCTAATTGGATGTAAATCTCAACTCTCTACAGAAAATAAAGTGCTTCTCTACAAAAGCATTATTAAGCCCATATGGACATTTGGCATACAACTATGGGGTTGATGAAAGCCATCAAATATAAAAATAATACAAAGAGTCCAATCAAAAATACTTAGAATCATTTTTAACGCTCCTTGGTACATTAACAACAAAACTCTACACGACGACTCTGGTATACCATTTGTTGACGATGACATTACTAGACAAACAAGGAACTATCTCTTGAACAACTAACAGACCATCCCAACGAGGAAGGAAGAATGCTACACCTCCAACCCAAAGTTGTAAGAAGATTAAAGAGTTACTTAAAAAAAATATATAAAGAATTTAGTGCATCTTCTTCAAAAAACCGTGTTCTTTCTCTGTTTCATCACGAGCCATATTTAGAATGCATCACATTCGAAACAAGTTGACTGACTAGTCACTTTTCCCCCATCCTTCTCTATATCTCTACATTTTTTTGTTTTGGATACATCTCGCAACTTTTCCTGCCATGTTACTGAATACGAAATACTGCATTTGTTTTTTTTTTTCAATGACTGCAAATACCCCTAACGAAAATATGTATTCAACTGTCTAAGATTAGACTTTATATGTCATTGTTCGAGCTCTACAGACCTTAAACCAGAGATCTTATCGTCAAATTTTAATGAATCCACGTGGAACCTAATACCAAATAATAAACCCCTTTAATTTCTACACCACAACAGCACCGAATTTCATTTAATTGTTTACGTTTCGTGTTGACACAATTATTTTCAGAGGTAATTTCATAGTCTCGAAGTTTCTTGTTGGGAAACCGCTTTGATATTTCGTCATCAGATCCGACTAAGTTGCGTAATTAGGTGTTTAAGAGGAAATTGTGACTTCGACTCAACTAATAAATTTGACCCACTTTTCATGTAAATTTAAGTAGTATACTTTAACTTGTCGGATTACTATGTGACTGTTAGTTTAAATGATGTGTTCTATCTTTGTAACAAGAAAGGATTTTCGTAGCGTGAAAAGTCGTAGGACTTTTTTTAAATTATATACTGCTGTGCAATGCATTGTATAGCTAGTTAGTCTAAAGTTATAATTCCATTTTGTAACACACATGCATTTTAATGGAATTCATTGTGAAAAAGACCCAACTAGAGGAATCTTGAAGTGGCTTATAAATGTTAATGGATCTTAAATAAGTTTAGGTTTGCTAGGACTGGGCCAGATATCCTTAAAAAACTGCGATCCAAAATACAATGTGTGAATTCTTTGCAGGAAAACTCGATCTGAATGGATATAAAAATAATTCCATCAGACTATCAAAGTGGTATCAAACAATTGGGTATGTATAATTCAAAATGAGAATAAAAATTATCTAAAATGCTTGTATTATGTTCAAAGTGTTATTTTTCTACGACCAGCATTCCTTATTTATCTGAACGACAATATGTATTGTTATTCATTAAGGATCAAGAGACAATATCCTTTTTTGAACTTATATAAAATGTATCAAACTTATATTTACAAAGAACAAAGAACATTAAAAATTTTTGTAAATTTCCCATATTTTTGAATGGAAAATTTATTTACATGATATTAACCAAATATTAAAAAATCAACTGCGAAATTTTTGTAATGAATACGAACCACATCATTTTTATAAAATCTGAAAAAAAGAGTCAGTGTGTTTTTATTTGGCGGTGTGAACCGCGGCTCAAAAGTGAATAACTACCGGCATTATTCTACATAAATATAACTTTTGCCACACCATTATAAACTTCACTTCTAGCTTATCTCCGTTTCAGCGTTATAAAATACAACAAGTCTGGTAAGAGTGTCGGCGGCGGCAGTTTTGAAAAACTTTTAGCGTTATGAAATATGAAACTTGGATATAATGCCGGTATATTCTTAAAAGGGTAAAATATCCAAACTTTCGTCACCTGGGTCTAAATACACTTTTCTATGCGTTAGATCTGATTACTGCTGCTCTAAAATATACAAAAGAATAAAGGACAAACTAATTATATTTGGCATGAAACTCAAATTTGGTTTTTAACTTTCCAATTATTATTGATTGATAAAGAAATTTAGAGTTTGGGAATAATAATAAACACAGATGATAACATCGAAGAAAATAACAACCAATGAGAAGACCATGCCTGTGATAAAATACTACAAAGAAAAAAACTACAAAAAAAAACACTACAAAAAAAACACTACAAGAAAAACACTACAAACAAGAAAAAGGAGCTGAAAAATAAGGACATGACACATCAGAAACATAACACAGAAAAACACGAATTAGAAGAAGAGTTTGACAACATAGATTTAAGTTTATTAGCCATAACAAAAACTAAAATAACACAGGTAGAAAAAGTCATTAAATGAAGAACATATGGTAATTTATATTGGTCCATACCAAAAACAAAGAGCCTTATAAAGCAACAGACTAAAAAGGTGTTTGAAACTAGGTCGAAGTTTCGAAAAAGATTCAATTCAAGTACAATTGTACAACTTAATAGAAGATAATAATAATAATAATAATAATAATAATAATAATAATAATAATAATAATGCTAGGTTTGAAAAGAACGGGAAATCAGGAAAAAGAGATAGAAACCCATGATAAAGAGATACAAGGGTTGCTATCATATATTATATAGGTTGCCGCCAAATATTCTAAGAATATTTCAGTTGTAGGGAAATGTACAAAAACGGTACTATGACTCACTTCAGAAGTAACTCTTTATATACCTTTATTAATAGCTATTTTTGTATTAAGAGTAGAAAGTAGTACTTTGTCGAAAGCGACAAAGTAGTTTACGCTCGAATTCCACACAAGATTTTTTCTACGATCACAATAATTTTAAGAAACAAAGATATTTCATAAATTATGAATAATCGGTATATATTAAAAATTAATTGTCATTTTTACAATGTAACTAAACTTTTATCGATAAATGGCGCTACTAAACTTTACGCCTAATTTTAGTTTGATGGGAATTTTAATGTAACTTAACTTAAAACGTACTCACTTTCATTTCATCAGCCAAAAATAAGTATTTTATCACAAATTAGAGCAGAGTCATATGGTATCAATTTGCTTTATTTTTGACGAAATTGAACATATCTACAGGCAAATGAATGATATTTAGTGAATTAACTTTATTTTCCGTGTTTTCAGAATGAAAGTATATATTTACCTATCATATCATCAACCATCTTTTATGTACCTTAATGAATAAAAGTAATTTTTATATATTGAACATAAAATAACAAAGTTTAGTAGCGCTATCTAAATTGTAAAAGTTTAGTTAAATTTGTAAAAATGGCGACAATTCACTTTTCATAAAAACGATTATTCTTGTTTTTCTTAAATTCTTCTGTTTCTTAAAAAATATGATTGTGGAAAAAATCTTGTGTATAATTGGAGTGGAAAGTGTTTTGTTGCTTTTGATTAAAACATAATATAAATATAATTATGCCACAGTTTTTATATTCATAATTTTAATTTACTAGTACTTTAATTGCCCCCCCCCCCCTACTATTAATCAGTGAGTACGTTTCATTACAAACTCATTCCGTTAATTAGAAAGAAAACCAATTAAAATTTATGTAAAAATACAGCTACAGCAATATGGAAAAAGTTTGTAAATGCCTAGGATTAAGCCACACCATTACACCGGAAACATCCGTGGATATAAGGACGGTTCATGTATTATGCAGGAACTCGTTTCGATAAATACCATGCGGTATTGTTAAAGTTTGTGTTGAGGATTGGAAACTGATCCTCAGGGTCCTGTTTGGAAACATTCGAGATTAGAAAATACACCTTTCATAAATAAATATTAAAAAAATTTACATTCACTACGAAAAAATTATTGAGTGTAGGTTATGTCTAGACACGTAAAATATTTTTCTACTAACCAACGCTATTATAGGAATCCTTTTCCATTGTAGGATCAATAATACACAAATAATATTTCGAAGCCAAATAATATTTCGAAGCACGTTAAGATTTTTTTAATGCTGGTTTTTTTACGTACCTATAATGTTTATAGTTTATTAGATGCATTTTGATTGCGCTCATTATAAGCATTTTTTTCTTTAAATTACACTAACCCTCTTAATTATCTGGTCTTTTTTAGATTTTGTCAAAAAAAAATGTTTGCTGATTATAATAGTATTGGATACCGATTATGAGACATGACAAAAAAATGCGTCAGACTATTGTTCAAATCTTCAAAGACCTGAAAATAAGATTTTTATTTTACTATTTGGATAGAGAACGAGCAAACACAGAAGGCGTTTTTATTATTTACTTTGCGCTTCTGTAAATACGTTTACAACAACTTTAAAGCCATTGCCGACCTACATCTCTAACTTTTAGGTATCACCACACATTTTATACAAGAATTTGTGACCGTAGAAGTTTGAATTTAAAACACCCTTGTCGCGGTGGTTTTCCCTAGACCACCTACCTCCAAATTATTTATGCAAATATTCCTTGCACGCTCACATTTCCGGAACGGTCTCTACACGAATCCAACTGCGCCTTCTCTTTGATGCAGGCTAGGACTATATTTGAGAACACCTGAACAAGAAATATTGCAATACACGGGAAATCTCATAACTTGTTTGACATAACGATAAACATATGTCAAACTCTCATTACTGTAACTAGTTTTATTGGTATTTATTACATTATTATCTTGAATAATGTAAAAATGAAGGTAAAGGTATTCTCTATATATATCTTGACCGCTAGATTTACCAATTCCAATTCTACAATAAGAGTCAGCAAGAAGTCAACACTAAGAATAAAATTAAACAACATCACAAAATTTGCATCAAAAGAGTCGTTGAAAACATAATTAAAGACATAAACAACCCGCAATATCACAGATTAACAAGCAAAAACAGTCATATGTCTTTCATAAATGGAACTTAAAAAAAGATCATACTTATGATAAAATTATACTTAACAACTTTAAAGAGCAAATATACGAAAACGAAATGGAAATTAACCACTCGAAAAACTGAGTGTACCAAATACGAAAGAACGTATATTGGACCAAACAACCAGGCAAACCAAATTTCCAAGAGATTGCAAATTTTCGCTAAAATCATCAAAACCAACATAACATTACATATTACATGAAAACCACTGATAAGAACTACTGAATAATCTCTCATTGACCTTAGAAAAAGTTAAAGAGGTATTCACCTAAATATAATGAAGATAGATACGACTCATTTAAACGTGAAAATAGCAAATACAAATAATAGAAATCAGCAATGGTAGTAATATATAAATAAAAAATATTTTAAAAGTTACTATCGAAACCATTCTTTCTTTAATTAAATTTTGTGTAAGAGATATTAAAAAATTGCATACAGACCTTCCAAATCTACAGGTAGTAGTAACTAATGAAGAGGAGTTGTAAATATTTAAAAAACGCTTTAACAATAACAATTATGGCATCAGCCTTAAGGGAAAAATAAACGAAAACTGTTAAACAGCTATGATAGATTGATGAAAAAATAGTGGCTCAGTAAAAGAATTAGTAGCATCTGTAGTTCTAAGATCTAAGGTGAAATCATAAACTAGCTTCAGTTTGAAAGATAATAGAGAAGTCCACAAAATCTCCAATATTTTTCTTAAAGGAAAAATGAATAAGAAGCCTAATTACAATGAAAGAAGCCAACCCTATTTCCAAAGAACCACCGTTTAAAAGGAAGACATTGTCGAAAACATAAAGAATATTTTATTTAAATGCATGAAAACTGCCAATGATGATTTTTGCATATATACATTCTCTAAAATTACATCGAAACTGCCCTGTTACTGACCACACTAATATCCTTGACCAGAAACCCTATTAATATGAATTTTTAAACATATTCTTTTTGATTATTTAATAATATATTTTTACATTTTTAACGAGTAGTTTTAAGTTACTTACAGCTAAAGCCCGGCTCTGTTTTTAAGAGGTCTGAGGCAGACCTAAAAAGCAACGGAAAATTGCTTTTAATTTTAAATGCCATTTGGAATATTTATAAACGGCTGAAAAAGCCTCAGTGATAGTAGATTTATATGTCCGCATCTTTATTTGATGACTACTCTTTTTATTAATTGTGTGAGCTCAGTTGAAAGAAAGTAATAATAAAAAAATATAACTATAATTTTAATTAAACACATTTGCCCACTAACAATTTTCATTATATTTAAGAAAAACTTCCTTAATTAGTCATTTTAACAACTTTTTTACATATACAGATGGTTTTTTTGTTAGTTTCCAATATGAACCTCTTACCCTGAAAAATAAAACACATGTATTAATAAAAATCAAAATTAATAAAATACATAGCAGCAATGTTTACCAACATGATATTTTAAGAGGTGAAAGGTTGTTGGAAGGGGTCAAAAAAAACAAATCTGTACTTTTCAATAGCGACGTTTCGGTTTTTATAAGACCGTTCTCAGGACACTGCAATACAATGAATACATCTTAACAGATATGTGTCAATATACGTTTTTTGTTCATTAACAACAGTAGTAAATTAACCAAACATGTAAAGGAATATCAAGGAAAATAAAGCTGTGACAAAATTAGAATCCTTTAGTAAACTATTTTTTGTATAACTAGGATTAAGTTGACAAAAGAATCTTACTTATCGGTAAGTTTTGATCAAGTTTATTTATTTTTATATTTCATTATATGCTTCGTTAATTTTTTATCTTTGTTAATTAAGCAAAAAATAAAATGACCTCAATTGCGTCACTTTTGTTTTTATTTAGAATTGTGTAAGATTACACAGCTTAATTGCCAGTAAATGGAAATCTCGTCAAATGTTATTTATGAAAAACCTAATAAAATGTTCGCCTGATTTTTCGTAAAAGAGAAATAAATTATAATGAAATGTATTAATATGTAAACAGTTATGAGGATGATGTTTTGGTAATCGAGTATTAATCTTTATTTCAGCAATAAATTCATAAAATAAATATTTTGTATGCAATTCGTAAAAAAAGATTGTACTTAAAATATGTTTATAATCAGTAGATACAGGTTCTAGAGATTTTAGAGATTATGCAAGTTGGTATTATCTGAAATTCTGTTTCCATCATCTCAAAGGATAGCGTTATAGTCGTAGGTAGCACAACATAAAGTCCGTCTATATCTTGTTAATGGAAGTTAAACTTGTTGTTTAAAAGGTAAACAGTTTATGTTGTTAGTCAATTTCTCCGGAGTTAGTTAAACTATTATTACATTATATACGTATAAGTATATATGTATGTAAATAAATTGCCAAGTAGATAACTAAATAATTACTTGATATGTAAATTACTAAACAAATGATTAAAACTTGAATCAAGGAATTTCGTTAATTTCATAAACATTTCTGTATATTGATTATAGTGGTATTTGATATAAATATAGTAAAATAAGTATTAGAATTGATTATCATATTTCTTATCCAATAAAACATAATAAATAAATAAAACGTAATAAATATACTAAGAATTACATTTAGAGTAAATCAACATTTTGGAGACTCAGTTATTGTTGGAAATAATTTTAATTTAGTAAAATACTTACCACTTTTATAACACAAATTTTTGCTTACTTCCTAATACATCAAGATACAACATTCATCCAATCTTAAGATGATAACCTGTTCGAAATTGAAAATATCACTTTCATCGTAAAGTTTCAATCTTTTAGAATCCTTACAGACAATGTTTAGGCAGGAAGCAGAAAGAATAATACGTGTAGTTTCCTATATAATCTCTAAGAACGAAGAAATCAGATCATTTTTTTCATTATCTTCAAAGTTTGTACTTTTTTCTATGAAAAGTACTAATATTCCAGAACAAAAAATATATAAATAATGAACAATAAATAAAACTATTGTAAAATAATTTTCACAACTTTAATAAGAACTTAAATTAATTGTTTCTATTCTTACTTTCTAAAAACTATTCACTTAATTAAAAACAGACAAAAATAATTACTTAACATTATTCCCAATCTGTATGTATATTTTGTACATTATTCGTAGTGTACAAATAAATAATGATAATACAAAAAATTGTAGCCTGATACTGTATTTAAATTATTATTTTTTGTTTAATTTTATTCTATTGTAAAAAGCAATAAAATATGTGGCCATGGTTTTACACTAATCTCAGATAGTGTCGTAACCAAACCCATCTATATAAACGGTTTACTTAGCTCCTCAACTAAACTATGTACCGCTGGTTTTAACTGGTTGCATACTCCACCGAAGAAACACTAAAACAAAACCAAGAAATATTCAAATGACTCGACTCCATTATGAATATTAAGTTTCTTACCCCTTGGGAAATTCTTTACATATTTTAATCTTAAAACGACGTCTATCGATGCGAAAGCCCGTTGAGAAATGTTGCTTCCGTGTTTTTAATTATTTTCGCAATACTCTTTGAGAAATATTCGTTCGCTACCATTATCTGCCATTATTGTGAAAAGTTGAGAAGTCAACATTGACATCACTTCCGCCTTATTGGAATTTGCAATGAACTCTAAATGTTTCGATGCGATATAGATTAAGAATCATTATCAAAGAATATAGATTAATTATTGAAAATTTTATTGTAGGTAAATAGGTAAAAAAAAGTAGTAAGTTAGTAACCATTGAAATATAAAATTTCGTATAATTTGAAACACTCTTCAGATTTTTCATAACTCGTGAAGCTGGTTCATATAACCATAGAATCACCATGATTCCTTGACCATGAGATGATTGATATTTATAATATATATTATATAATAATGATCGTATGTATACCAAAGTGGAATATAATAAAAAGTTATATAGAAACTAAATATTGAAATAACAACGATACTTAATACGTTATTAGGAAATAGAATTGTATATTTATATATATATATATATATATTAATTGAATTAATATTGTGCTTGTTTGAGTGCCACATTGGTGAAGCTAATTGTAATTGATTTAATATGTATTTTGAGATTTTAGCAGCAAATTATTTTGATTTTTAGGGTTTGTATATAAATTTGATATAAAGTTTGTATTAAAATGTATTAAATGAAATTAAAATTTAAATTAAGCGCCAAAATTAAAAATAATTAAAAAAAATTATACAAATTTAAAATAAATTAAACGATAAAGAAATAAGTAAATCTCAGGGTAAGTTTATGGTATTAAATCAATACTATTTTATTTTCGTATATGCCTATCTCTAATTACAAACAATTAAATTTAGCGCAGTTCTTTACCAAACTGTCACTAATTGTTTAACAGTTGAGTACACAAAGTTCCATAAATATAGTAAATTTTAAATCAATTGTCTATTTGTATGACAATAATAATATAAATAACTAATAGTTATTTTCTCTAATCAAAGGTTTGTCCTAAATAATCGCAATCTTTTTAGAAATGGACGATTTACTTACGATCTGTGTTTGTATGTTGCATGACGCAGGATGAAGAGAGTTATTTATCTTCTCTGGAAAATATTCATTTGTTGTGGTTCCAAAAACAATCAAAGAAATACATAACCAAACCAAAGTTTGTTTAAAAGTCACTCATTTTAAACAAGTTAAAACAATATTCAATTCACATTAGTACACCCTATACATTTTCCAAACTAATTTCATATACAAGATTTTTATCTCATCCGCAATTTTTACTTCAACCAATAAATAATTTGTTAATGTACACTACAGAAACTGACCAATGAAAATTGCCCTTTCTGAGTTCATGTTCAAGCAATCATGCTTAGTCAATCTCAACGCGTCGTAGTCAATACCACAATTTAGGAATGCACCAGTTACGAAGAAATCACTGACGAATATAACACGTACACAATCTCCGCTATGAAATAAATTCTCTCAGGTTGTTCATCGCCCTTCACATAATTTAAGTTAATAAACTGTCAGCCCAAGTTTAAATGCAACACTTAATGACTCTTTAGACCACAAAATATGTAAAATTAGTGTTACTTGAAGTGGCGATTAGTGAAAACTCGCATCAACCTGAAAACTACTCGAAAAACTTGGCATCTGTTATTATTGAAGTTTATATACTTTGAAAATGGTTATCATCATTAAAGTTTTTGAAGAATAAAACAGTGTTTCAGTTATTTATTGGATGGATTGCATTTGTTTAGAAAACCAAGCACGAAGATTTTATGGTATCATGGTTTTAAGCCATTATTTACAATCCATTTTTAAATAACATTCGATTAGGTATGCTATTTCATAAATACACCAGAAGTTCTTAATTTAAACATTTTCACTCTTATTGTTGATAATTAAAATTATGTTATCTAAAATTATAATAAAGTTGTCAAATTAAGCTAGGTTTTTAGACATTGAACTGTATACTCTTCAAAATGGAAGAGAATCATTTCAACTAAATTTTACTAGATAAATAAAAACAAAGAAGCAGTGACATCTTTACAATTTTTCGATGAGGAAGAGTGGGTTAAAATTCCGACATCATAGTCTTCTAAAAACTATAATTTATGATTTGACATTTCTGAAACCTATTTTTTGATTCAAAATTAATTTTTAAATACCTTATATTATTATTACATAAAACATGTTTATCTAATAATCAGGTAAATCTCTATACTTATTTTTTAATCTGCAATATATAATTTCTATTCATATTTGAAATCGACTAAAAATTATTGAATTTCATGGAAACATGCCCTATAACTTAATAACGTAATGTTATTTTTTATAACATTTGCTGTTAATTATGATGAATTAGCATTATGATTATTTAAAAAACCATTGGTTCATGTCAAAAAAGGTATTTAAAATAAAAATTAATGTACAATTTGAAATGAACCACTATGATGCTACACTTAATAATTAAATGTTAAATTTAATTAAATACTAAATACTGAAACTAGATCATATTCTAGAAGTCAATATGTCATATGAATTTACTAATGTATAAACAAATTGCTTTTATTTTCTTATATTCGGACTAGTTCTTAAAAAATACTTGGCAATGAAAGGGATTCTATATTTGTTCTAAAATTTATTGTAATTTATGTAAAGGTCAATTATAGTAATATTTTGTTTTGTAATTTAGAAACTTGCTTAGGTACTTTTAGCTTTGAATGATTTTCAACATTTTTTACTGCCATTTTCATTTCGTTCCATAATAATAGTTCGTTAAATATTAAACTTTTTCTCAGACAGGGGTTACTAATTTTCTCCTTTCCATTCGCTTACAGATGTTTGTAACTAATATTCTGCCTGGATCGAATTAAATGCCTATTTATGTGGAAGGTACTTTAAAACTAACTATCGACTACGAAAAAAATATAGTATTTTTTAATAGTAATTAGGTACGGTTCCTATCAAAATACCAAAAAAAAATGTACACATGTAATTTTGAGAAAAAAACTCAAAATTCTCTTAACCTGGCAGGTGGTAATGAAAGAGCTATTTCTTAGATACCTAAAAAACTGCATAAAGAACCGTAAAATGTGTTTTCTTAAAAAATTGTGAATTAATTTCATTGTCCGTTTAATTACTAATTTCAGGAACAATTTGCAAAGCTTTCTGATCATTATAAAATGAATGCATGTGATTATTTTTCAAAAATAGATTCCTTTCATCAACCTTCACAACCCTTCTAGTAATTATGCACAAACAAGATTTCATGTTTCATAATTTAAAACACATTCACCTTCTGAGTAAATAAAAGCTTAAAATTATTAATTACTTGAAGCTATTTCCCAAACTTAATTTCCCAACAGGGAAAGAGTGACACTTGACGACTTGACTGAAAAATCCATAATAACCAGAAGTACGTTAATTATCTTCAGCACCTATCACTTTTAAATGAAAATTTTCACTGACGTTCATAATTAGTTTATAGGAAGATTTTAACTTCAATTTATTGTAAACTTGTATAAAAAAATTAGAAGCGTAAATAGAGAAAAAATTTATAGATATATTTAACGAAGAGTACCTGGTTTTTTAGTAGATAGAGCATATTGGTTTCTGTTGTACCTTAATTTTATTGTACGTTCCTGTCTATAGGTTAGTCATTCAGACGTATGGTAACGAAACGCTAAGAAGGATTCAGAATGAAAGAAGAAGGCGCAAATTATGTTAATATCTAAAGAGTTTATAAATAAATATACACAAAGATTAGATCATTTTTTTGTAATATTAGCATATGACATGATAAATGGCCATAAGAGTGAAAGTGTCTGATCAAATGGTCGAGATTTATGAAAGATATACAAACAACTCAGAAATATTTAAGGAGGTTCCCAGAGATCAGTAGAACTCAACATTTTCCATACGTAAATTGCCATTCGTACTATAAGAACAGGCAACATCTCATAGTTGAATTGTTTTGAACTGATTTACAAAAAATAAAGCATTAGCAGCTGTGTCTAATGGTCAACAATGGGTATTAAAAAATTACATAAGAAAGATTAAAAAAGGCTAGACGACAACAAAAGTTATAAATTTCATTTCACAGTTTATTCGTTTTTATTCGGTGTCCGAGAGCGGTGAGAGTCGCCATTCTGTCTCGAGGTTGCAGGTTCGAATCCTGGCATGGGCATGGATGTAGCATGAATGTTTGTAAAACTCCCTTGTTTAGTATTTAATTTCAGTGACTGTCACATAAACAAGTGCCAATAAAAATCAACAAAAAAAAAGTTTTCATTATATGTCAACTAATAAATATTTAATTTATCATTAATATTAAAACTTATTCTTTTTACTCCTTATATTTTTGTTGCCTATAATTATGGGTTAACATGATTTTAAATGTCTCGTATTATTGCAACATTGCCAAGTCGTACAACTTATCAGCAGGGGGCGGGGAAACTGAGATTGTCAATGGGTCACTCATTTTTGACATTATTTACATAAAAATAAATGCCTCTTCCTGAAGAAGAAGAATATTTAAGATAATTAGAATAATTACCATTGCTATATACTAAAATGTACATATATCAGTATGAAATCCATAAAAATTGATAGGTTTAAATTGAAACTTTAAATACTGATATTTTTAATTTTTGCCGCTTAGTGTTAAGAATACTATTAGAAAAGGGTATATAAATTTCGAGGATGATTCTTATTTTTTTTGGAATATGCTTATATATACCTTAAAACGGGATTTTCATAAAAATTAAAAAGTTTGAGAAAATGTACCCTGTATTCTTATTATTAAATAAACAAGTTCATACTTTAACCATTTAAAGATTGCATATTATAAATAAAAATATAATTATTATTGATTTGTAACCAAAATTTAATAACGTTGAAATTTTTATCGAGAAACCAAATGTCTCCTAATAAACATCAAATTCATCAATTTTATTATAAGAATTTTTTGTAAAATTCGGGTAACATCTTAAGTTTTGGTATAGCTCAGAAATTTAATGACTAATTAAGAAATAAATTTAAAATGCGATTGAATCAGAAGTTATGGATAATGGTTTCAAAATTTCATAAAAAAATTTCTGTCAAATTATAAAAAAATATTTCTACGTGTGCTCTAGAAAGCATGTCATTATTAATTAAAAAGTTTTATTTTGATTTACAATATAACCACAAATCACATCGAAGAAATTGCATTTTAGAATTGCCAGAGAGAGTGAGTCTTTTCTATCCAGCATCATCAGTACATTTGTAAGTGATTCGTTTCATTGTTAAGAAGATTCGCCATTTTTTGATCAGAGTTAACAACAGTTTATTTTTTATCATTTGTGTTGCAAGCATTTATAGTCACACAAATAAACTGATGATTGTAAATTTATTAAAGACACAATATTGATTAAGAAAAGTGGAACTACTACTGACAGTCCTTTTGATAAATATCTCTAAGGAAGTGTAAGGAAAGAAAATTTAAATGTTATATTCATTTATGACTATATATATTTTTTTTAATTATTTAGTTAGCGCCCAATTTTCGTTTCTAATTTCTTTCAATAAATTATAATATTAATTTTAAATCTAATTTTATTTCTCTAAGATAAATTCCAATAAATTTGATAATTTCCTACAATTATAATATATACATATGAAACGATAATATATACTTATATGAAACGATAAATTAAACACATAGTTTTAGTAACTACATATTGATTCTACAGTACCTACAGTGACATGATATCATGGCTAAAGTATGCCCTAAGAAATATCCTGAATAAAGAATTTAAACCACTTAGGTCCAATAATCGAAAATCTGACTGACAGTAGATACAACGTATGTTGGATTTCCAATCTATTCTGACTCATATCAATTATTAATTTCGTCGTACATGTTTCACGTTATCCGCAAACTGCAATTCATTTGTTGCTTGTGAATCGAATACGGCATTCCGTTGCATGAATTTTTAATCAAGCCCGTATTTCAAATGTTTTGTATATCTAGTCGCTTCAAAAACATATTTCAACGTGTTGTAGGTTGCCAATTTTGTTTCATTGTTCACTGTAATCTAAATTAAACAACTGGTCCAATGTGTTTGTTATATAATGTGTGTAACATATGATATCCTAAAATATAAAATTATAGCAGATACTATTAATAGTGATTTTTTAACCGTTTTTGTCTGATGCACAATTTATTCGATATAATAGAATCAACTTTTGGACTCTAAACTGTGGTATTTCCAATATTTATGCAAAGCGACTAATCGTATACGGTTCGTTCGCGTGGAAATAAATTCTTATAGCCTGTAGCTTTATACGTGAAATTATTAATACATCCCTGTAGTATTTCAGTACACAATATTTCAAACGAACGGTTAGTCGCTTTGCATCAGTAATGAAAGCACCATAAGTGCCATGTAGAAATTATTCCCGACTCTATGTATCTTCTGTAAATCTTAGCTGAAAATAATCCACACTCTGTATGACACACTGAAAGACGTAAGTTAGTTTCCCGTAACACAGTAGTAACTTTAAGATCTCTCCGTTGGAGTAAAGGACAATAAAAAGCCGTTAATTTTGAATAAAATACACACAACGTCCATATTCACAGAGCACTACTGAATTACTTTTTTGCTTAACAAAGAGTAATAAAGCCACCGATATCCTCGAAATTGATCAGACGGGATCACCCTTGTATGTTGAGTTTCCAGCCTAATGAAAACCATTTCATAGAATGGAGATTGTCTTCGGATTGTAATGGATCTGCTCATTAGGATTACTACCTTCTTCACTGTCATATTAAGGAGATGGATATGAGACACGATAGTGGCTAAGATAATGTCGACGAAAAATATGCTTTGAACCTGTGCTGTAAAGACTAACTTTAAGCAGGTTCATGAAAACGACTTTATTAGAAGTCTCTAACCTGAAGGATGGATCATAATATATCTACAAATCGGCGCACCTCACCTCATTTGCTTCTGTTAAATATAACCGAAATTTCTACAATTTATCTTATTTTAAGAAAGTTTTTTCCCTCACATATTTCCTCTTTATTTCACAATATAAATTTCTGTCTACCCATGTTAATAAATTCAAAGGTTTTATAATAGTTGTAATGAATTAGGTTCCTTCTATTGTCGGAGCTTTAAGCACTTAAGTTTACTAATTAGGTATACTATACTATACTATATAATACAAATCAGGATAGGAATGAAAATAACACTGATTAGTCTGAATAAACACATACGCTTTTATTTATATTCATTTTTGAGAGAGAGTCGTTACAAAATTTTCAGAAGACTCTAAGGGGCACACACAGTCTGTGACTGGTAAGAAGTCCCACGCTACATGATTCTCCCAGTCCTGGAAGATGTTTACCTGCAAGAAACCACTCTGTATCCCTTTAGTATATTTCTGGCATCACCAAAAGGCGTATGTTCCTACTGTTGTGCTGTCATTATTCTTTGTTTTCGTCATAGTTTTGATCATCTTCTTTAATCTGTAGAAGTTCTCTTTTTCTCCGCCATTTTTTCAATCAATTTTTTCTGATTTAATTTGTCTCCTATATTTCTTCCTGCGTCTTTTCTAATACATTTTTCTTAGCTTTTTTCCTTCAGTTGCTCTTGTTTCTTTAATTATGTATTCTAATGGGATGCGTCTGCAAATATATTTTTGTATCCTCAACATACTCTGATTGCAGTTATTAGTCCTCAGTTTCTTTGTTACTTCATTGCTTTGTCCCAAACAGTAGATGCATAAAGTACAAATAAAGTTAACTACTGCTGACAACAACCTTGTTTTTGTTTATGACACTCCTCCTACTCATGGCAGTCTTATTAATGAAGCAGCGACACTTTTGGTGTTTGCAAGAATGCTCTTATTAGTATTATAATAGTTAAAGGTATTAGCAAAAGCAGTTTCTCTCCGACCAAAATACTTGTAGACGCGAGATGCGCGAATGAGAGAGATGAAGGAACCAGCGGTAATAGTATTGCACATATTATATCGGACAGTGTTTCCCGTCTGCAGTCAGGTTTTCGTCGTTCTATTTATACCTGTAATCATAAGTTGGGTTTTAATTTCGTTATTCGATAAATTAAATTTATTTTAAATTTAAATATAAATAAATTAAATATTGTGAGAACATTATAATGTAATTACTAAACATTTTAGGTATCATACTTTATTATATAGTAATAACATCGGTACATTTATAATAACATTTGTTGAAGTGAAGAATAAATTTGTTGACATTCATTTATTTACATATTATTAATTACAGTGATGGTTTTATAAAAAAATAAAAGGGAACTCTGAATATTTTTTAAATAATATATTAAATAATCATCACTTTCGCCAAGTTCACTTAGAAAATCTTCATCGTCTGAATCTTCTTCTGAATTAATAATACATTTTTCTAAAACCTGTTCAAATAATTGCAACATAGAAATAATTTCTTTTCAAATTTGGTTACTGTATTCGTAACGTATTTCCTTTCCTTTGCTGGATACGTTTCAAAATACTCATCTACTAATATATGTAATGAGGTAAATATAAAATATACATTTCTGAAATTAATATCATTATTTTAAGTTGTCTAAACCAACTCTTTTGAGTTTAAATCTGGATGATTAGGCGGTAGTCTTTAATATTCTGTATCCTGCACCTCAAATGATTTTATCTATGGCATATCTAGGTTTATTCAGTTTTACAACATTGTACATCTCTGGCTTCAACATCGCGATACTGTACATTTCTTGTTGTAAACCACTCTTATCATTTCAGCCTTTCTTGATCCGAACGTTGGAAGTTTATATTTCTGGGTATTGTAATAGGATGCATTATCTATCACAATAACGCTGTGTAGAGGAAAATTCTCTAATTATTTTCCTTTTAGTCATTTTTTATAGTTACCAAAATTCATGTCTTCATAGTACATCTACAATTATTAAACGTTTTCCTCTAGAAACTGGCATTTTAAATCCAGCATTAGTTGCATCACTCCAACATTTCTGAGATACATCACTGGTAAGTAAATAGGTTTCATCAAGGAATACAATCATTCTATTTTCATCCCGAAATTTATTTATCTGCCTTAAATAATGTATTTTGAAGTGGCTGATTTCATGTTTTTCAATTACAAGCTTTCTATTGTTACTAGTTTTTCTATATTTAAAACCTACTTTATAGTCTAATTCTTCCACAATTTTTTTATAGATTTTATTTAAATGTGGGCAACTGTTTCTCAATTATATGGAAATTAATTATTTGTCATCGTAAAACATCTGCATCTAATTGTATTATAGATGATTTTATTTGTTTTTTGTGTTGTGAATACAGGGGTTTGTTCATCCTCAATTTCGTCAATTTCAAGCTCTCTTGTACTTTCTGGAAGTCCATAATATGTTTATTTGCACCAAATTCTTTTTAAATAAATTTCAGGACAGAGTTTATAATTCCATGAGCTAGAGCACTCTAAATTCTATTTTCGCACATTTTTAGTCTATTTCTAATATTAAATGCATTCTACAAAACTCTTTCCTGTTGCTGTGTACTGTCTATTGCGCACTCGACCTTGAAGTCTATAGTTGTTACTGTCAGACAGTACTTTTTATCGAAGGGTTACTTTTAACAATTGCTGTAACCGTAGTAAATACCGTTTAATCAATAATAGCAAGAAAACTAAGCAATATGAGATAAAAAATAACTAAACAAATCACTATGTGCATGTAAGTGCAGGCATTATTTACTCAGTTGATATCAATCATTAGCTGAAAAATATAGCAACAGTTCTTACTACAATCTTAATTATTTAACTTAAAGCATTTAGTTAAAAATATGGAATTATTTACACTTAGGTATTCTATAATTTCTTATTTATTACTTACTTGCTACCAACTAAATGGACTGTGTGGTTCCGTTATTTAGAAATGTACTATTAATATTATCATTACATTTTCCATTCTATTTACGAAATTTCCCGAAAGGTAAAGAAAGTAATTTAATTATTTAATTGACCCCGTTCGTATTTCGGTATATTTCATAGGTAGTTGTTCTCTGCAAATAAAATCAACTAAGCACGTCTCATAATAAATTAAATTAGTAAACCTGGACAAGTAACTGAAAGGGGCAGCCGGGAGTGAAATAATGCAAATGAGATTGTACTCTGTCCAACTAGACGGTAGCGGTGATGCAGTTTATTTTCAGTATATCCAGTTCAGAACTCCGCAAATGTCTAGATTCCTCTAGTAGAACTAAAATCGATCGGCGGTTGTATAGAGACACATTTCTAATGTATTTTGTATGTTTATAAACATTGAATACTTGTCACGAGAAAGAGCCGTAAATTTTCCAGTGGATTTTGTTTAAATATTTATGGGACGTTCTCTTGGAATAGGTTAAATCTGGAAATAGAAAGTGTATGTAAAAGAGCTCTGAAATATAATACTGCAACTCCATTATGATGCTTATGTTGGACAGTTCTTTTAATAAAAATTTAATTTATGGTCTCATTTTTATTTATTTATTATTTACACATAAATATAGACAAATTACAATTGTAAAAATGAAAAGTTCTAGTCGGAAATATAGAAAGAAAATTTAACAATCCTCCGTAATTAATTTGATGTATTACTAAATTTCCATAATCCTAAAAAGTAGAGTATATCATTTAGTTATGTCAGAGCCTAGTCCGGAAACGATATAAAATCCTTTTAGGAGGAGTAAATAGGTCAGTATGTCCCAAATTAGGGCAGCAATTGAAAGTTATATATTTTTTATTGGAACACCTTAGATTCTATTGTAATTTTAAAGTCAACTGAAAAAAAATAATACTAATTTATTCAGAGTTGTTATTCTTGAAAGGTTTCGATTTATTTCGCTTCTTTTTCTACATTTTATATTCTGCAATTAAATTAATATTAATCTAAATATAGTACAATATTATGTTTAATTAGTTTATTAACTTAAATGGAGTACGCTATATTTTATTATTGTATTGTGAGAAAAAATTTCCTGATAATAATTTAGGCACATGTGGTATTCAGTAAGAAAATTTTACACCATAAAATTTCAAAACTTGACAGACATGAATTAAAAATAACACCGTCAAGTCGTTATGTCATGCGCATATAAGCGCTTCTATAGGTCAAAAAAATTTCCAGTGTAATTTCGTCTAGGGTACCCACCAAGAGAAAAATTTCCGGAAATTTTGGTGGTTGCCATAGAAACCATTTAAAATAAAAGCATTTGATTGGTTATAAAATAGAGGTGTAAAATTTTCAAAGTAATTTTTTCCTCGTTCATTTCAAATGGGATTCAAAAACCAAACAAAATGTTCAATTCCTCTTTGAATACCCTTTCCAATGATGAGTCATCTTGCATACCATCTCATTAGATAAAAATGTCGGTGAACGTCACCGATAGAAGCCACGTGCGCCAATAAGCATAAAAATCCTCTATAAACAAAATCTACAGAAGTGTTTCGGTATTAAGTGATACATGGCAAAATATGGATATATTGAACTTATTCCCTTTGATTGATACACACTGTATTAACGTTATGTGTTTCCTAAATTTTGCAATTTGTAAGACATCGTCCAAAATAAACTACGATACCACTCGAAGCAGTTACCAGGAGCAGACATTTCGCTTATGACCAACACTAACCTTAATGTATTTAGTTAATAAAGTCAAATATACGGGTATCCATTACAACGAGACTTTACAACATTATGTTGTGGCTAGTCCGCCAGACATTCCGGATAACATTAACAATTTTGCTGTTGCCAATAAATACAGAAAATTAATATATCCTCTAAATTAACAACAGAATACGATAATGAGAATCAAGGTTAAATAATTGGGTAATAACAAATAAATGCTTTATAAAGTTTCTTAATGATGAAATAATATTTTTTTAAGTCGCATATAATAGTTATTTCTATACTAAGTGGTAGGGGTGTAATAAGGGCGGATATGACCCGTGTGTTAAGACATAAGATCTATGAAACATAGCAAGTGTTATGTAAAATTGTTTTTTTTTAAATGAAAGGATGTCCTTAGTGATAATGCGAGGTATTACATCAACAAAGTAAATAAATCATTAAACAAGTTACCATATTTATTAAGATAAGATAAAAAAAAAGGTAAAACCAATCGATTGTAAAAACATAATCGTTGTAATAAATTTTATAACTGAATAATAATTAGGTACTCGTCTATCTTCGTAAAATCATCCAAAACAACATTATTATTGAATAAACTCTATTCCAGAGTTATAGATAGCATATTGAGGACATGGGGTAAACAATTTATTGCCTATTATTATTCTATATTAAGTTTAGTCTTCTAACAATGGAAACCTGGATAGCAGTCGAGAATTTTTAGGAAAATCCCGAAACAAGTCGATTTTTATTGTAAAATACCCATGTTATAATTTACATAAAGTAGCGATGATTTTAAATAGATATCGATGTCATGTGATACCTCATTTGAAAGGGATTTTAATTGTTTTCTATTTATTTATTTATTTAACGTCAGCCTATTTCTGCGACCAGGGCTGATCATCGACGCCGGGAGCACGCTACCCCTAACCGAATCCTCAGGTATTCCAACCCGAGGTAGGGATCTTTAACGAGCCCAACATCCATGGACTCGGGACCGACAGCTTAACGTCTCCTCCGAAAGACGGCATATCTCCACTATACCTCGTGCTCATTGGTATAGTGCCTGCGAGCTGTGATATGCTACTAGTCGCTGCAGGCTGTACGGGCATATTACGAAGGTGTTCGCTAGTGGTCACCCATCTAGCTACTAACCGCGCTGGACGCTGCTTGACTCTAGTTATCGCATCACAGGCGTATCCACTATAGAGCTGGGCCTTTGCCATTTAACGATATTACATTTTTAACTAAGTTATTTTGTACAGGATGGGAAAACATTTTATTTTATTTAAATTCAACCAAATTACAATTAATGCTTAAATCCATGAGACTTTTTGAGGTAAATACTTAAAAAAGCAAAAAATAAGTAAAAGGAATAATGAACACAAAAAAACGCTCTCAAAAACACTGAATAAGTTTTTTGTCAAATGTTAATTATCAAGCAAAAGATAGTCGCACCGTTAGTTTAATATCTATTGTCGTAAATGTTTTGATTTTGTGAATTGTCATTAGTTATCAATTTTGTACTTTTTACTTTTGAATAGTAAATTATGGCTCACCTAAGTGAAACTGAAATTGACGACAGCGTGAAATTTGAATTGGTATAGATACTGGAATTTCTCAACGATACGTATTGCGTATTTAAAAAAAAGATAAATACAATCCCTCCAAAATTCAACTACTACAAAAATGAAACGAATATGATGCCGATCACCAACTGCATTTTTCTGAAATTATGCAAGATTTATTTAACGCAATTAATCAAATTCTTTTTTCCGATGAAGCTACATTTTTTCTATATAGTACACTGAATCGTCAAAATTAAGGCACACACGCAAAATCCTCAGAAAGTGAATGTATAAGCAGGGATCATCAATAACAGAATCATTGGCTCTTTTTTTTCGAAGAAAATCTAGCAGGGCCACGTTATTTAACTAATACACCATCTGGGCTTATTATATCTACATAAATTCGTACAAATCATTCTCGTGTTCCTACCTGATTCACGATTTTTTATAATGTCGCTCTTTATCATTTCTCTAATCCACATTGTTACTATCACCCGATTTACAAATATTATTTAAAAAAGAAAATAACGCGACACGTTTCTAATTACATACGTTTGCTTGGATTTGAATTGTAACTAAAACGGTATATGTACACCAAACACAAAGGATTAAGATTTTCATAATGTGGTTACAATGTTCAAAAAAGTGACTAATAGGTCTGGGTAAGAAGGATTTATCCGCAGAATGTAATTATTAATTCAAACGGAGGTCTGAAACCTTTATGTAGACAGTAGTGTCGCTACATTATCTCATATATCATCTCACATGTGCGTTCCATTACTTTCCGGGGGAAGTAATAATTTATGCATTAGCAAACAGATTTTAAACGCATTAAGATGGGGATTTTAATCCGTGATCTAATGCCATCCTTACGTATTCGAATTGGTAGTTACAGGGATAGTTCCTGAAAACGTTAACATTATCCAAATCCAAAAACGTTCTTCAATCAAAAAAGCACCAAATCAAAAGCTCTTTTAATGTCGATTTGACGTAAATCAGATTATCCAAAATGCTTTCCTAAGGGAGCTAGAGCCCTTTAAATATGACATTCTAACTTCAATTTAATTAAACTCATTTTAAAACAAATTCCTGTTAAATGATAACGTTCTGCACAATTATTTCTTGGAATGTGTCAATAAATAAAGTAAATACGATTTTTTAATTATAGTCATAAGCTAGTCATTGCCGTGGGGTATTGAATACTTATATTCAAAATTTTTTTGTCTTTGAACATGTCGCCATGTTCACATAACTTATTGTATCACCCATCAAATGACACTGTGATGAGTATTGTTACAGTTCTGATAAATTTGTAACTTTCAATTATTTGAAATTTTGTGAATTATTAGAGAAATAAAATCAGTAAATTAAAGTTTAAATAGGATTTTATTTATTTAAATGAGAAAAAATTCAATTGAGCACCAAATAATAAATAAACACCTTAAATGTAAAATAAAAATAATGTGAAACAATAATAAATAAATAAATACAGAAAAACTCAGGTGGGTTCAAATTTATACGCAAAGTTATACGCTGTCATTTAATATCAACAAGAATTCCGGTCAACAACACTTTCAGTCAACCGAAGCGGTAAATTTATGACACTGATCTTTATAATTTAAAATGTATATTTTGTTATAAATTCAAGTTTTATTTTAAGGACCAATGAAACTTCACAGTTAAAAAACATCACTTACAACTGGTTGTCTTCTTCATATTCAAAGTTAAGTAAATTTCCTCTTTCCAAGTTTGGAAGTAAAAAGTCGTTGGATTTTGAAGTTCCAAAACAATGAGAATAACAGTTATTAAAAAAACTTTTCATTGTAGTAAGTTTTAAACATCACATATAACTATGACATTATTTTTTAATTCAAAATGCTATTTCTACAAAATATCCATAAGTGAAGTTATGTTTATCTTACACAAATGTAAGTACAGGCCAACAATTATTCTAATTATTACAAAATGGACCCTTAACAGTCTAAATTTGTTAAGATAGCTGTTCTTTTATAAGTTTTCCACATCCTAGTCACTTATAAAAAAACTCTAATTGACATCTGTATTTAATACCTTTTACAAAATTATCTTATAGTAATACCATAGAATTCTATAATAAAACACGTTTTTTTTTAAATAATTATATATTTTCGAAAATTAAAGTTTCTTCTCAATTCTGAATACTTCTAAATTCCTTACAAAATCAAATTGTTAACAAAATAATGAAAATAAAATCAACATGTCCTATTATTATAACACTCATTTTTACAATAATCTAAATAAAATCCAATTAAAAAAAGGTAAAACTTACTATGCAGCGATTAAATCATATATTTTATTGACACAATTGGTTTACTAAAACATTTTAATTTGTTACTTGAGAGATCAACTTCTCTTAATCCTTTATAATATTATTAGAAATATTGATTTACTGGAATCATTCATACATTATTTCCTTAATGTTTGTGATATACTCGATCTTCAAATTTCACTAAATTATTCAGAGAGATACAATCGGTTTCTTAAATACAATCTTGTAAATGTACTAATACTATTCGGTCTCTAGAATTAACATCTGGTTTGTACAATTTTCCAAATAATTATATTTAATTTTATATTTTGACATCCCATCATCATATTAAGATTAATTAACTATCACTGTCTCGTAGATTATTTATTTAAAATTTATTACATATATGAAAATAGAAAATTTCTACCAGAAATTCTTAAAATTTAGTTTCCATTTTATGTTTTTTTTATTAATTAAACAAAAAAATATTGGTCCATTAAGTTTTAAGGATTAATTTTTATAATTGATTTCTGTGGTTTTTGTAATTGAAACCTATTGTTATAGATTCCATTAAAATATATTATTTTTAAAATGCAATGACATATAATTAATTAAAGTATATATAAATATGGCAAGAAATCCAAATTATGAAGTAAATTACCAGTATAATTAAGTTTACATAAAAATATTAAATTAACAGCAGAAATTTAGAATTCTTTGGTAAAGCCGAGTATGTCTAAATGAGCTACAAGTTCACAAAAAATTAACACGAATCTGTCATTAAATTTTAACTAGTTTAAATATCATGTTAATTTTTAGTATAATGGCTAATTTAAATCGTTCATGTTAATTTAAATATAGATTTTCATATGGCTTATATCAATCAAATACTTCAAACAATTTTGTGTTGTACATAATATTTATAAACAGATTTAATACGGATAAATGCTAAATGATGTAATTTATGTAGGCATAATGTGTAATTTGAAAATAATTAATATAAAATGTTATGAAAAAATACAACGAAAATACTGAAACATTTGCCCATTCACTATTCACCAAATAAATTATTTGTAGTTACAAGAAGAAGTTCTAGAGAATAGTTTGGTATATTTAATTACATGTTATATTTTGTAGATAAATCCAGCACTTTTAAATTATAAATTTTTATAATATTAAATAAAAAGTGCTTTTAAGTGGGCAGTGAATTCAAAATTTTATAAAAATAATATCGGCATTTTTACAAAACATTCTTACTTTTAAAACTTCGCAGATACCACGTCATGGTATAAAAAAATTGTTAAATTTAACTTCAAAATTTGTCAGATATAAATGAAAGACGAAAAGGACTTCTTATGTTTTCTTGTCAACTTAGGTTTAGTGGCAGCATTTCGTTGATTAAATTGGATTTTCGCAAGAAAATAACTTTTTAGGGTGGCATACCATAGTTTAACATTGTGCAAGTAAACACCCATTCCTATGAAGTGTTCCAGAAATTAAAGGCTCTAGCTTGATCGAAAAAGGAAATTTAAATACTTTGAAATAGAACATTTTTCATAGCATTTTTCTATTTAGGAGAATGGAAATGTATATAACATTGTTGACAGTTAGATTAATGGTAAATTATGAAACTTAATTGCGACAATTTTAAAATTGATACAATTTAATTGTAATATATTTGAAACCATTAATTCTATAATTAAGCTTAAATAATTAGGAAGATAAAATTTAATATTTCACTTTCATAAACTAACCATAAAAATATATATTTTTCTTATATACTTAATTCATTTTATATTCAACTTAATTTTTGCGCATTACGTATTAAATTATAATTTCATTCATAATACGAATTTTTTCTTTCTTTAAAACAAGAAAATAAATACATTCTCTACTAAAAAAATCCCAAAATAATAGTTTTACAATTGTTTCTTGCAACATGCCCCTTTCTAAAAAACGCAGTGTAAATCTTATACAATGTTTGGAGGCAGAATCATGAATCGTGGCAGTTCTAAGATAAACCTAACTTTCTTAATATGTATAAAACATTAGAAATTTTTTAGTCATTCAACCTTTATCTTCATGCTGTTTTTAGATACGATTTCAAACAAAAAAAATTGATGACTATACACGTAGCCACTTCTTGATTAATACTTTGAATTTCTAATTTTACTAAAAGTTGTTTGAAAGTTAAAGTACTCTATTTAAAATTTCTAAAAGTTTGGCCAAGATAGATGGTGTTTGAATCCGGACAATTTAGTTTGTGAATACCTGATTTTTTTAGTTTATTAATTTTCTATAAGGGCTTAGACAACTTTTTTAATATTTTCTTTAATTAGTATTTAGCGTTTCAAAACTTTATGCGAGTTCTTTTAATAAAAATGTCTTTATAAATGTTTTCCTACATTAATTCCTCGCCTTCTTCACAGACAATAAGGAACACTAATTTATAAATTAGCAAATAGATTAAACTTACTTAGACAGGGACTAAACTTTAGTCTATGGGGAAAAGACCCTATTTTGAGCTACGTAAGCAGATATTTCAATTTCTCCAAAAGCAATTGTCACCTCCACGACTATAAAGTTTGGATATAATCGACAGAATATTATTCGTAATCCTGATCCTGTGTTTGTTCCTGCATATTAAATTATAAATTCCTGTGATGCTCCTGCCGAGTCAGCGAAGATCTGTGATTAATTTAATGTTTACATTCAATAATGAATTTCATGTTTATCCAGCCTGCGGTGTTGGTGTTTATTGCCTTTAAAATTAAGGAGGGAGTTTGCTTGGGGATTAGCTATTTTACATAATATTACGTACTGTACGTATTACGTAATGTCGTTAGTGACGATGAAACTCCGTATGGGGATTGTCGACGGCAGCAGTAGGATAAGGATTTCTGTGTGTAGATGAGAATATAGAAGAATGAAGTCCCAGTTAAGAAAATTGCTTTATTCAGGTTCGGTCTAGCATACCGCGTTATCAGCCAGACCCACTTGTCACATTCCATATACTAATCTCAAAAAACTCATTTGCTCTTTAATTTTCCGTTGGGGTATCTTACCGACGTTCAAGTGAATTATTTACCTAATTCCTATTTAAGCAATAAATTTAGTAGTTCAAACAAATAGTTATGTTACTAGATGAAAGTTCAAGGATAAAACAGTGATGATACTACTCTCATCATAATTCAATGTTTGAATAGAATGACAATAGGATTAAAAGGAATGGAAAAGATCAAAGGAAGAATACAAAAAAAAAGCGAGTCTTCCAAAAATTAAGATTATTAGTAAAAATAACAAGTTAGCTATTTATATGATCCTAATATAGCCAATAATCAATATACCCTGGAAATAGGGTAATTACCAAAAAAAGGATATCTTAATACTTAATACAGAGATGGATAATACTAGAACCAAACATAGCGGCAGAAGAAGAAAAGAGATAAAAAATAAATACTGGAATAGAAAGAGATCTAAGACATATCATGCAACGAACACCTACAGATATGATCAAAGGAATTACGAATTGACTCTCTATAGGCTCAAGAAAAAAAGGTGATTAGACAAGATAAAAGAAGACATCAGAAAACTAAAAATTAAATACTGGAACAAGACTTGTAAAAACAGAGAAGACTGAAAAAAATGACTATGACAGCTAAGATATCGACGATACTTTAGTCTAAGAAAAAGAACAATAATATATCTCACCAAATGGATTAAAAACCCAAAACGTTGCCATAACTCACCAAGGTTGAACGCCATGATGTAGATAATGATATTTGTAATAAACATATAAATTTTTTATATTTTTGTTATATAAGATGAATGGGTTATGACAACTGCATACAGAATATAATAAAACTAACAACGCTTTCTACATATACATACATATACATATATATATATATAAAAATAACCAAAATATTTCTTATTAGTAAGACAAGAGAATATTAGGTATACCAAATTTATTAAATTAGTAGATCATGAAGTAACTGACAAGTCGTAAATCTTTAAATATATTTCATTATATAGAAAAAAAATAATTTATTATTTTAGTAATTCATGTCTAAATGTATTTAATATTGTAAAATTCGGAGCAAAAAAATAATGTTATATGTGAGCCAATTTCAACTCTGCACGGCTATTTACACTTGGTTATGTTAAATTTTATTTAAAAAGAAGAGTTGATTATACTATCTACTAGGTCGTTTGCTCCGTTATTGTGGAAGTAAAAAGAAATAATACATGATTACTTTTTTGGGGCACACATAAGAATATTAGCTCAAAATGAGCCTAAAGATATGAAATTAAATTTCATCAGAGAGCACATGCCTGCAGGGGGGAGTGTGGGAATATAAGAAGAATTCTTGATTATATATCCGAAAATAAAAGATAAACTGGCAAAAGCAGCTTTTCTTTGTAGCCCACTTTTATTTATTGGATGCTTTCACTTGAAGGTTTTATTTAACTTTATTATTAGTTCATTGTACAAAGTCTTTTAAAAGCGCCAACCAAATATTGATGAATATACTGAAAAATAATGTATATGTATATCTTAATCCGAAATATTTACGACAATGATATTAAAACGAAAACAGTTGGTAAAATAATTAATATGATTTGTCATAAAATATATTTAAAATATCAACTATTGTTCAAAAGTCAAATTCCTTGTAAACAGGAAAATTTTATAATATCTTAAAATTGTATTTCTAATTTACTAAAAGTTCTAATTCATAACTCATTTTTCTATCTATCCTTTTCCTAAAACTCACACGTCTATTTTGTATTTCTAAGATGCAGTAACTTAAAAGTCACCTTTAATAAAGGTCGAGTGTAAAAAGCGTTCATTCTCTCAGCAACTTTGAACCCATAAACCTCGAGCTAACAAATAATATACACCGTCGTCAAGAACACGTCACCCTGCAGATTCTATCACTTAATATTTTATACATTTTTGTCTTAAAAGCCGTTAAAGATTTAAATTAGCAACAAAATGAAGGTGATTAACTCATAAAATTTTTTAAGAAGTTGGTTATGTAATAAATGATTAGTGTTTTGTAATCCTGGATTTTAATTTCTACTCCTATTGCTAAGGAAATAATTTACCAGCGACATGAAATAATCTACAATAATAAAAAACATTTAGAAAGCTGTAGTTTTATATATTGAATATAGGATTTTACAAAAACAATTTTAAATTTAAAAGGGGTAGCAAAAACACAAATATATTCTAAAATCTTCTTTAAGTTTGGTGATGCCCTGGCGTTAACATAATCAAAATCAAAATAATCTACAACTTCCATAATGAGCTTCTAGGTTTCAAATTTATTATTTTCTTTTTTCTTTTTTATATATTTTTATTTTAATCTTTGTTCCAGAATGTTACAATGTTAGCTTAAAAAGTTTACATTGTTTTGTAAGTCTTACTATTTATCCCTTGGAAATCGATATAAAGATAAATATTATTCTTGTTGGAAATTCTTTTATTTTTTAGTTGGATAATAAAATAACTACTTTCCACGTCACCTCTGTATAATATCTCGGGAGATATTTAAAAAAAATATATTCGTATTGTTAGAGTATGATACTCTACTAGAGCAATATTAAAGGAAAATACGAACATTTATATTTGTCCATAGCAAAACTTCCATATTATTTTACCTAGACGTGACAGCAAACAAAAGTTAGTTTTAAAAAATTGTATAAAGTTTGAATTATTTCTCACAGCTAAAATAAATAATGTATGAATAAAATTTTCAGGCGTCATGTACTCTGTAAATTTATTGTAGTACATAACTTTTCATACAACTTTAATAAATGAAAAATAGAGCAATAATTTTGAATAGAGAGTTGAATGACGAACTTAATACTTTACATTTTAATTTGAATTTATACATATTTTGTTATTGTCTCCTTCAATATACATTTTTTTACAACGCTCGCTATGAACTTTCTTTTGGTTTAAACAGTCTTCTTGGGTGAGCTCTTTCATGACACGTGCCGCTTTTTCTATCGTACTTCTTTTTATTGCGAATTTGACCTTAAGGAACAGATATAAGTCAATGGGTGCCAAGTCAAGTGAATATGACAGTGATCTAATACTGGAATATTATATTTAACTAGAATCGTCTTGACACACACTTTATGGATGTTAAAAATGTTATATAAAATTTTCCTTATGCAACATCTTTTCTACAAGGCAAAGGGTTAGGTTATAAGTAACTCCTTCCTTCATTTCATTATGCATTCTTTTAGTGGCTTACTTTCTCTTGATAATTTTAATTTTAGTATTGCTTTCCATACTTGTTTATTGAATTCTATAAAATGTTTTGACCTAAAAAGGAATGTTAAATATCTTATTGATTATTCATACTAATTTCTATTTTTCAATACATTTTTCTACTTAAACTAATCAAACAGTAATTGTCAGAGATCTTATTATTCAATTATTAAACATTTCAACAATCATTACAATATTAGTGTACTTAAATAAAATACATATTAATACACAATTCCAGAGAAAATAATTGGCAAATTGATTAACAAAAAAATTGTTTATCTCGTTGGAATATTCCAACAAAATTTGATAGTATTTTTAAAGATTATTAATAACGCTTTTCTTCTTTATCTATTAATAATAGCAATCAGTAATATTTTGTAAGGGGGTTTTTGGCATAAGTGGTAAAACCAGAATTAACCAGTTGTGAATGGACTCCCACAAGAAGAAGAATTTTTTGAAGTTTTTTTGGAATATTTGGACAATGGAAGTATCATAAACTTTATCTGCGTCAACCACCGTACAATGACAGACATTTTGAATTGACACATGTACAGTTGGAGTATATGGACTTTTACTTCAAGCACAAAGAACTATAAGTGATAATTGTTAACGATTAAATTTTCATTTTATTTACTTGCCTGTTGTGGTAACTGTTACTTTTTAATACTTATTTTATTCACTTTTATTTCTAAATAAACATAAATAACTTTGTTTAAACCGTATATATATATATATTTGAACTGAACCTGAGATTAAGAAGTCATTTATCCTGGGCATAATTACAAAACAGCACAACATAATTATAATTAAAATTTAACTCCCCCACAACAAAATGGTCGACCCAACGTGTGGCAAACATAATTAAAATTAAATTTAACTTCACCATAACAATATATATATATCTAGTATTAGTGGGTAATTTAAAGTTATTTAGAAATATTTTCCAATAATTTTGCAAATGTTTGAAACTAATTGTAAAAAAAAATTCAATGTGAGATTATACTATATTTATTTTGTTTATTTGTTTTCTATTTTTTATTTTATTTTGTTTTATAGTACATAAGTTTATAATTTGGCTGCCAATTTCGTTTTTCTTTTAATTTGAATACATTAAATTAAATTTAACCTTAAATTTTATTTATCATTAATCAATAAAATTTTTTAAATTTATAATTTCAATATTGTAAAATCCTATTTCAATTGGAGCCCAACGCAGAGTTCAAAGAATTTACAAAACCCCCAAAAAATGTAATAAAATAAAATCACATTACAGAGAGTAGAATTGTAACCGCTCCACATAATTGAGGACCAGAAATTCTGAATTTTTGTTAAAAGTTGGATTCCAAGTACCCGCTGAAGATCAGATTTGCCAATATAACATTATTACATTAATTATATTTTGTGTTTGAAATTATGTTTCGTTTTAATATCGGTTTTAGGATTTGTCATTCTTTAATTATCCTTATCTCAGACCAAGCTTTTCTATTAAAGAATATAGGTCTTTATAATTATTTACTTTCAGCTTTCTTTAAAAATATCAATGGGACTAGTGTAATATGTTGCGATTTACATACAATCAGACCAATAGCAAAAATACTTTTAAATCTTTAAACGCGCGCCTGGCTTTTCCATTTTCCAATCAGTTGAACTCTCTGAAGGCATTTGCTGTATACTTTAAAAATGAAAAGCGCCTAAAGGCAAGGCAAACGTCTCGATAATACCAAACTCTGAAATAATACGAATTCGACGAAAGTTATACCTTAAAGAAGGAATCGCAATAGAATTGAGTACGTGTTTAATAATTTAGGGGCCTCTGGTTGGACCCCAGGAGACCTTGAGCTGTTTTTCCTTCGGTTCTTTTTCCACGGGATATTTATGTCGTTTTCGTGGCCGTCTTCGAAATTCGTTTTTCTTTATACTCACAAATGTTATTCCGGAATGTGATGAATAACATTTTAAAATCTATAAAAACAAGTCGACGCTAAAGTTTTTTTGACTTTGTTGACATTGTCGATCCAAACTGTAATATAAAATATATAAAAAAAGAATAGCCTCAAAAAAATTTGTTGAATATATACCTCTGATTACATATGTATTGTTCTACAAAATTGGTACCTTGTTTTCCTTAAGATACAATTTTTATCCCAATCTATTGCTTTTATGATTTACATACTATTACTCATTCTATTTTTAGGCCTATTTTTGTTGCCTGTGGAAGATCTTTCTTCTTATTTCTTAGGGGTTAATTTGATGTACACAAATGATAAAAATGATAGATTATTATTCATCTAAGGAAAAACAAATAGAGAAAATATTATTTATATTTTACTGCTTTCGCGTTTACGTCGTCCATATAAAATTCATCTAGCAGAATATCGTATTGGACTTCTGAAACAATTTTTTAAAATTATACGACTACGGTCCTGTGATGTTGATTAAATTGGAAAATATTAAACGCTCCTCTAGGCCAGAGAAAATCGGGTAGTCACAATGATAAACAGTTTGACAGAAAATTTTGATGCTTTACGATCAAATATTCATGCGGTAACGTGGAAAAACGTTGTCCCAGGAGAATGAAAAATTGTGCTGAAAACAATAAAATTCAACAATGAATTTCAATCAGAGCGAATGTAGAAAATGTTCATTTTCTGTTCTGTAGAAAATGTGCATAGGTACATCGGGGGATATTAATGTCAAAATGATTTCTTCTCAAAACTGTAGCTGTTACTTATTGAAAATTGTATTATTTTTGCAACATTATTATTAACCTTCTATATTTATATTTCATGTTATCGCTTTCTTCTTTTTAACAGAATTTAATATTAAATACGAACCAAATCTTAAACATATCATGAAATATCTCGGTTAGATCCAATATATTTTTTACTTTGTAATTTACTTAAACTAAATAGATTAATATATTTTAAACCGAGACTAAAGAAAATATAAAAGTTGTATAATGAACTATAAGAAATATCGGTAAAAAATATCCGCCAAAGCGTAATAAATATCAAAAAATAAACTACTCAAAAATCTATTTGAACAATTAATCAAGCTGTTTGCTGAAATTTAATAAATGTTGTGTATACTCGTTAACTATTCAAATAAATTAGTAATATACTGCTTAAGACAGCAAAACAAGATAGCAAAAAAGTGGCAAAATTTAATGTTTTGAACAAAAAATCATATTTTATTGTCAGTAATAAATACTTTCCTAGTTAAACTGAATTTAATGTTTTTTTAAATTAATGTATTGCAGAAATATTCAGCATAATCCGAAAGTATGTAAAACAGTTAATAATCAATATTTCGTTATAAAGTTTTAATTAATTTGTAAACAATTAAATTTACGAAGTGCATAAAACTAAACGATCATTGTCGAAAATATACAGGGTGAGTTACCGTAGACGCGATGGTCCATAACTCCTGAACGGTGCCTTTCATGAAAATTTTGCAAGAGTACTTTTTTGGGTATATTCAAAAAAGCCATATAAAATAAATTCCACTTATACAGGTCCCAAAAAAAGCTATGTATCAAAGTTATGTTTTTTAAATGGAGTACTCCATATGTTTTTACATTTTTATAAACCTCTCGCCAAGCAGATTTCAACGATATCTCACACTTGATGTCTATTATGTTTAATAAAGAATCTGCATGCACCTGAAAATCACATTTTTTTTTAATTTAGATGTATGTAGCAGCCAAACCGTTGAAAATCAATAAAAACGGCTTACATGTCCCTATCCTAACTTTTCAAAAATTTGAATTCTCATCTATGGTGACTCACCCTGTATATTAGAATTTCAGCATTTCCAGTTATTTTCATATAAAACAAAATGGAATAATACAAACAAATAAATATATGGCGATATCAATAGAAGCTTTGCATGCAAATTCGTATTTGTTCATAAAAAGTTTTTATTCTAAATATACATATATTGGAATTGTACAGAAAGGCAGCTGGAGTAATATTGTGTTTGAGGCAGAGTAAAAGAGAAGATTTTGAGTTATACAGAACAGTATAAGCTAGATAAATGAGCACAATAAATGGGTTAATAAATAAATAATAATTTAAAATAAAAGAAATTAAATGTAATTAAATATAAAATTGAAATAAAAGAGTCAAAGAAAAGATCGAAGTATAAAAGAGAAATGTAAAAGTAATGATCAAATTATAAACTAAAATAAAAATATAAAGCGAGATTGGTGAGATGACCAGCAATAAAATAATAGAAAACCTCGACGCTCAATTGAGTATAGAGATAAAAATTAATAAAAAGATTTAGAATTCTAACAACTAGAAGTGTAACAAAGAAAACAAAAGCTTAGCAAACAAAAGTTACATTAAAGGAGGAATAAAGAAGTAGTCAAATACAAAATCAGGTCTTAAATATTTTGTTATATGTAAGGCTATTTTAAGTAGAGATATTCGTAAAAATTTTGAAAATAAATAAAAATTTGTTATTTTGAATTTGAAGGAGTGTTAAAAATGTTAATCGAACAATTTACGTTCATGTAGTAAATGATTTTTTTATGTAACGATTTACTAAAAGGCACAGATTAATTAAAATGAAAAAAAAATATTTTTCATACAAATGTACAGTACTTTTGTATAATAATTAAATGTATTTTTGATTTTCATTACAACCTCCATTTATACTTACCAGTAATATCCGTTTAACTTGTCAATATACCGATAGTATAAATGGAAAGGAAGTCCCTGTGGATGATATTTTGATTTTGAGTGTAATTCAATTAACAAAACTGCGACAGTTATGGGTTGATAAATAAAAATGATTGACAAGATTTATTGAGCACTATATTTCAACAAATGGTTTAAGTATGTCACTTATAATAATTTTTGAATCCATAATTGAAAGGTATCATTTTTAATTAAAATCGATAAAATAAAAATCTGTGGCACGCAATGTTAAAAATAAAATTATAACTGACAACTGTTTTATTTCCAATTGAAGAGACTAGAAAGAGAAAGTTAAAAAATAAATTATAGATGAAATCAGCTCTAAAAAGTAACTACAACACATGCAGTGGGGTGCGACAAAATAAGGTAAAACAAGATAAACACAGATAATTTGTTTCCATCAAGATTACAAAAACAACTTAACCTTCTTTTTTATCAGTTTCCTTTCTATACTACTCTATTACCATAGCCTCCCTCTTCCTCCGACTCCTTTATTCCTTCCATGTAGTTTAGGTTGTAATATGTTTTAAAAGGTATTATAAAATATTCTTAGCTCTGGTTCGCTTCTTTTTAGCTTGTTTTCTTTCTAACCATATAATTTTTCTGGATTTTAGATTTCGGTCTAGATAACGCCGTCACAATAAGTGTTTTCTTTCTATAAATTTCTGGTTAGATTCTAGTTTAATTCTTCTCTTATTTTATTTTTTCTCATTTTATCATTTCTGTTTTCTGTTGACACTTCTTAGGCATTCTATCTCACTTTTTTGGAACTTCTATTTACTTTGTTAAATCAGAATATAGGATGGGAGTACTGATGTCTATTCATATTTTAAATACGTCCGAGGTAAACACTGATCAGCGCGTACTAAGCGCATGCTAGCCTCGTGATTGCAAACGCAAGATAAAATGTGCTACCAGATTAGTTCGTTGTATACAGTTTCAACAATTTTAACCAAGTATTTATTGTAAATATTTTTCAGTTAAAACTCTGTGCTATTCTTGATTTTGGTTCAACAAGCGTTATTTGTATTAGTTTTTTACACAATGTACAAGTTGTTGTTGTCATTGATTTCCTTTTGTAGGAGTATTTTATTTATTCATAATACGGTCCTGACCTAGTTAGGCATACAGGTACTTCTGTTGACATTATTGGTATTTGAAAATATATGAAATTTTCCTTTACTATTGTCTCGAGCAGAGGCGCTACCAGAAAAAACAAAATGGAATAATTGATATTGGTTTGTAAATTGTTTGTTTATAGCTTTTTATCCCCTTACGATCAAAACCATGTTCTTTTTATAATACATTACAAGTCTATTCTCTTGTTTTATGTAGTCATATTTCTTATTCCCCTCTCCGCATTCTCTATCTTTATACCGAAATGTACTAAATCTAATTATCTATTATTCAATATAGTATTTATACCATATCATATAATTACTTGGTTCTCCGTTTTGTTACTCTAGCTTACTTTAATTATTTTATTTATATAAATATGTTTGTGTTGGTTTTTTTTTGAGGATCAAGATCATATTTTCGGTGGTGGAATTTTGTCGAATGCCTTTCTTTATATGTACCTATATAGGGAAAGTATGATATTTTATCTAATGACATTGTCCTATCTCTAATTTTTTATATTGCGAAGATATGATCTTAACATGTGGTCAGATAAATACAAATAACAGTTAACAAATGATTTACTTTTGTTATTTTGTATCCTGTTTAGTTACCTGGCAATATATCAATTAGTTAATAATAAAAATGGAATTACTAATGTAGCTTTCGTTTTCAATTTCGACTATTTTTTTTTTATTGAGTGATGGCTTTGACTCCTACAATTTAAATTATAGCAATGTTTAACCATAATTCATTATATCCAATTAATCTTCACACAAATTGTATTCTGTTACTTGAAGAAAGTTTAAATTCATTTCATTATTTCGTTCGCAAGTTAGCGAAAAATCTAGAAAGAAAGCTCAAACATAGTTACATTAAGACATAAATAACGCTAAACTGCAAAAGCAAGGATTAGGGAGGAAGAAATAAGCGACATTCCGTAGTTCGTGGAACTCCACTTCCCTTATTGACTAACCATTACCATTGCCTAGCCCGAGTTTCGTTACAGGAATCTAAGACGCAATTTCCATGCACCCGCTTCTGTCTATTCAAAGTACATAAACTTTGTTTCCGTGCGCACACCATCTGTCGGCCCAAAACCATTATTAACGGATAAATGGACCCAACCAGCATGTTCACCTCGATAATAACAATAACTTAGAGAATTTATTCACTTTGAAGGCTTTTTGTCTAATTTATAGACTTCTTATATACATCCATTGCACTAATTTTAATCTCAGTATAGCTCAATTAAAATTAATCCAACGGATTTGACTTAATGCACTGGTTAGCTATTAGAAAAGTGAGCGTTTTGTGTTAGTTGAACTTGTTTAAATTAATATTCACATACAATACAAAGACTAATATTACTGATCGATGAACGGATAATGCATGTTACACAAAGCACTTGTTCTCTGTGTTTAGCCAAGTAGTTCTACTGTGTAAAACTCTATATTCTCTCATTTATAATAGAAAGTTTATATATATATATAGTCAATTAAACTTTGGTCTACGGTCTTTTCTGAAAACCTAATAAAACAGTAATATGTTTGTCTAATTTTTTTTGCGGCTACTGACGAATCAAAAGTACCAATAAGGCATTAGGATATAAATAGATCAATGAATAAATTTATAGTTTGAGAGACCAAGATCAAAATTTTTGACTCATAGTCATACGGTCAGAACCGTATAAAATCGATTGATTGGATTAACCAAAACCAAAAAATACTATTTTCAGAAATTTTCCGCGTTACGTCTTTCTTGAACGCCTTTCCAAAAATTTACTGAACTATTAAAAAATGATTATTGGAATAAAAATAGACCTGTTTTTGGTATAGGTATTTTTTGTACTCACATTCTCTACCAATTTTTATGAAACTTGATCTAAATATCCTTTAATATTTACGTTTTCTATCCAAATTTAGGGCATTTTTTTTAATTTTCAGTAAGCTTTGAGTATCACATCTTTATAAAACTTTTACTTTCACCTTTTACATTGGAATATTTGTCAATAGCCATGTCAAAATATTGTTACGATAGTCTGTACAGGGATCTAGCTTAGCATCTCTCTGTACGTAGAACATAGTTTTTATTTCATATTTTCCAAATTATATTATTTACTATTTTTTTAACATTACGGGAGCGAGAGTTACAGCATAAGGACGCCAATGACTCTTAAATAAATATTTTTAGTACAGTCATCAAAATTAATAAACATTGGGGTCTCCTTGGTTAGAAAAATAAAAGGAGATCGGGAGTCAAGTTTGGGTTCTTGGATGATCGAGAAGTTGATAGTGCCTACCCCTGCAATTAAATTTGTTATTTGTTTAAAGGTGTAAGTTGCCCTTATATTTTATATTAGTTGTTACTCAGCTTCTTTAATTTCCATTAGCCAAGTTAGGTAATGTGTAAAAAATCCCCTTAAGAGATTTTTCATATATTTATTATTAAAAAGAAAACATCCCAATACGTAACATTATATAAGCGTTCTGTATACATATTAACTTTTATAAATCTTTTTTTTTTAATTATTACCACTTAATTTAAAAAATAGGCTATTTATCTTCGTATTTATTCGGTGGGTGAATTACTTTTTATACCTTAAATATAAAATCTCCGACCATAAAGATTTTAAATTAATACAGAAATTTATAACAAACTATTTCTCATTTTTTAAATTTAATGATCTCTTTATTTGGCAATAATAACCTTTATTGAAACAAAAAGAACTCATTGTTTAGTCTCAGTAAATGGATCAAACTTCAAAGGCTAAATAACTCTTTAAATATGAAATATCGTTGTTAAGTTTCCATATTTATTAAAATGAAATTGCATATAATTATTTTAAAATATGTTAAAGCATTGTTACGATATAATTATATTAAGTAAACTCATTTAAAATGATTTATGTGTATTATTTGTATGTGGATAACAAATAATCAGTTCTGTGTCACTATAAAAACGGCAAATCTAAATATATAAATAGAAATAAATAATAGAACATATATTTTATTACCAACTGGTGTTAAACGCATCATTCTGCTTTGGGAATAGCAAACAAACTCTTTGGTACCAGTTAGCCATACATAAATTCCTTTGACAATGAGAAACTATTAAACTATATATTGACACCTGCTCACTTAATAGCAACCAAAACGATTCTGTATATGAGGAGCTCCTGTGATAATTCGAAAAGTTTCTTAGCCTATAGGTTAAACCATTTTGGTTTTATTTAATCAAAAATTTCAAGAAAAATGTGCTCTTTGGCCTGTACAAATAAATTTATATTTTTCGTTATCTAGGTTTGGCAAAATATTTTTTTTCAGAGAATTTCCTGTCTAAAGCATTAAACTTATTGTACTAACATCCAATTTGTTAATTTTGTTTAGTAATTGTTATCATGTTTATTGAATTGTATATATTTTTTATAGTTTTCACTTATTAATAGTTAAAGCCTACGTGTATAATGAACTGAATTGATTAGGTTAATACATCAAACTATATGGAATTATTTATACTTTTCCTCATCAATAATTCGCAAATTTCGGTAATAAGATTTGCTTGGTCCAAAAATAAAATTTCCTTCCCGAAACTTTTTCACTTATTCAAATACATCATTGATATAAAGGGCTCCCAAAGCATATTATCCTGCTCTTACTGATTCCAAGCAAAATATGACACGTCCTTAGGGATATTTAAATATGCGTTTGGTTCGTTGAGCCGAAGAAGACGTGAAACTTTGCGATATCCATCTTTTCCTTTAAAAATACATCTTGTGTAACGCGATTTTTGTGTTAAACTCTTTTGGGAGTTCTAAGAATTGGGACTTCGCCTTTACTAAATGAAAGCAAGTCAAGGATAAAAATTGAAAGTTTTAGATAAGTTATGCAAATGAAATAAAAAAGAGGGACTGAAAGAATTCAATTTTGCAAAGTTACAATTACGTAGATTAAAATTGATTGCAAACTTAAATTTGTAATCCCTCTCTGAATTAAGAAAATTATTAGACCGAAAATCTTTATTTTTACAAAGGAAAATTAAACTTCACCTGTACGAATAATTGAATATTAACTTTTATATTAAAGCGTTAATCAAAGTAATAAGACCGAAAGAATCAAAGTTCTAATACTTGTTATTAATGAGAATTTTTTAAAGGTAGTGGAATTTTCGACTTTAATATATTAGTGATTGGCATTTCAATTGATTTATTTGACCTAAAAAATTCAAGAACAAATTTAAAAACTAGTTCAGACAAGACACAGAATAAATACCTCGAATCTTGGGATATGCGTATTTCATGTACACTAAATAAATAAAGTTAGAATAAAGAATTAACCACAGGACATTTTCTAGAAAAATGTAAAAACTAAAACAAAAAAATATAGAAACTAATTTTTTACCACCAAAGTTAAGTAAAACATTGTCAAGATGTATACCGCGTGTGCTTTTTGTTTATAAATATTTTTCTTGAAAAGGCACATACTGGTACTATTTGCCACTTCTGTGTAACGATTTAGGGCCTCTTTTAATTTTGATTATTAGTACAATCAAAATATATTTATGAAACATTAAAATTTGTTAATTATATGTATTTATGCTGTTACAAGAGCTGCTGCTTGAACTTTAAAATATGCCTCTTGTCAATCTATGATGCACTTTTTCATGCGCATAAACAAACAGTTGCCATATTTTTTCCAATCTGAGGATGTCACGCTCATCACAGCATTTTTAAACGCTTTAGCTTCATCTTATGGCCTTCAAAAATGTTGACCACGAATTGATTTTTGATTTTTAGAAATACGTAAAAGTCGTTTGGACTTAAATCAGGGCTATATGGAGTATGAGTTATTAATTCCATCTTTTGTCTGGTTAAATAATCAGTTGTTCGTTGCGCTGTCTGGGGGCTTGTATTGTTCTGGTGCAGAATGATGTGACGACTTCTATATTGTTTGATATTCTATATTAATTTTATGTATTTCTCGATTTTTAAAGGAATAATAGCGACATGCTTAGTTTTCAACACAAAACAAGCAAATATTTGCTTCGAAACGCTCTAACTTCGAGTAACTTCTGTTGGCTTAATATTGGAACACCCAAGAATGGATTGTTGTTTTGGTTCCGCTTCATGAGAATATATCCAATACCAACACTAACGATGTAGTAGGCCAAATTTTGTATATCTGAGTTGAATGGTTTGAGTGTTTCTCTGCGCCATTTGACTTAAGAAATATCAGCGGAGGTCCTGACAGCCGACCTGGATAATTTGGGAAGATATTATTCCAACCAAACGCTAGCAAAACAGAGATGACTTGTTTCCACCTCAACAATAAATTCTCCAAAAAGGGAGCTTAGAATACAATTTGAGAACACGTGGATCTCACACAACAAACACCAAAATACGAGGGCCATCAAATATATTCGAGCCTTTTGTATAAACCAAATCATTTTACTAGAAACGGCTACATTTCTACAAATTATTTTTCTATATAATTTCCTTCTTTTATTATACATTTTTCCCAACGTTGTGGTAATTTTTTCATTCCATTCTCGTAAAAGTAAGTTGGGCTTGTATCTAACCAGTTGCGCACGAATGTTTTCCAAGTGCTTCTTTAAGAGGTCCAAACATGTGAAAATCGCATGGCGATAAGTCTGGACTGTAACGTCGATTATCAAGTATATTCCAGTTCATTTCCACCAGTTTTTGTTGCATTACAGCTACTGTGTGGAGCCTGGCGTTATCGTGGAGGAGCAAAACCTTGCGGATGGGACAACCTCGTCTTTTGCGTCGATACTGAAGCTTAACTTGATCCAAGAGACCACAGTAGTAGGTTGCATTCATGGTCCTACGTCCGTGTTAGAAATCCACCAGCAGAACACAACTCTAGTCCCAAAAAACCGTAGGCAACACTTTCCCCGCGGACAATCGAGTTTTGGCTTTCACGGGGATTGCTTCGCCTTTCTTTCGCTACTCCATGCTTGCACGCTTTGATTCGGGGGTGTAATTATGCACACATGTCTCGGCACAGGCGACAATTTTATGCAAAAAAGCATACCTTTATTCTTCAAAACGAGTTCGAAGCAGAAACAGAAATGCGAACTCGTGCGGCTTTTTGATCTTCATTCAGCAACCTTGGATCCCAACGTGCTGAGATTTTTCTAAATCCCAACTGCTTTCTAATGATTGATTGGAGACTTCTCTAGCTGATACCAAGTTCTTGCGAAATTTGAAGCACCATGAAGCGTCGATCCTGGTCAATAAGCTCACGAACACATGCGATGGTTTCATTAGTCACGCTTGTACGAGGAAGACGGGGATGCGCTTGATTCGCAACACGTTTACGGCTTTGCTTAAATTCGTTGCACCAAATCTTCACTTTGGACCATGAAAGGGTGGCTTCCCCCAACTGGGTATGCAGTCTGCGGTACATTTCGGCTGGTTTTACGTTTTCACAGACGAGGATCTTTATAATGATGCGTTGATCAACAGAGACGGGCACACTAAATTAAGCACGGGGCAAGCCGACTGATGTGGTTGTTCTACTCTAGGTATCCCCACCTAACGACTGTAAGTGCCCAATCATACACACATACACTTCCCAAAGCTCAACCACTAAAGGCTCGGTTCTATTTGATTAGGCGTAACACTGGATAGAACTCTCTTATTTAAAGAGCACATAACGAAAACAGAAGAAGAAGAAACAATATTATACAAAAGCTCTGTGGAATAATATGGGGAGCGACAACCACCACTCTACGCTCAACAGATCTCAGTCTTGTCTTCTCTACTATTGAATACTGTGCGCTTAACAATCCTTACGTTAATATAGTTGATGCTCAACTCGATAACACAATGAGGTTGATCGTAGGGGTTATCAAATCCACTCCTACGGAATGGCTTCCAATACCACCTCCAAACATACACCGAAAAAATGTCCTTACGAGAAAATACAGGAAGATTTTGAGTAACAAAAATCTACCAATACATGAGCACATTGAAGACGCCACCCACAACCACCTTCGATCCAGAAAGCGACCCTTTAAAAAAGCAATGGCGGCCACAGATGAAGAATTCAACCTGATTAATACCTGGTAGCAAGGATGGACCAACAAACAAAACAACCATTGTATTTGGTTTACCCAAAAGCCACCGGAATCCGGACCCAGCATGCTAGATTTGCCTACTTCTTGCATAAATGGGAAAAAGCGCCCACGCCGTTCTGCGATTGTGATAAAAACCAAAACGTGAAACCTATTATAGAAGACTGCCGTAAAACAGCTTATGGAGGGATACCTGAAGACTTCCTGATGGCGACCCCAGAATCAATAGCTTATATAAATATGTTAAACGTTAGTTTGTGGTATTTTGTGTCTAAACGCCATACGCTAAATAAATAAACTCAAGCCAATTTTTGACCTTCTATTAAAGTACGGTATCAATCGAAAACACATTTTTCTTACACCTAAGTAAAATAAAAAAATTGATTATTCTGTTTCAAATAAATAGCTGAACAAGACGGAATATCCCTATATGTCACATTATCATTTCTCTGACAGCATCAATGTTTCTTTTGAGGTTTTTGGTCGAGCTTTACGAAATTGCCTCAACGCCGAAAGCAGTTTTTAGATCAGCCAAATACTCTTTTTCACTTTTCTATAATCGAAAATAAAACCACTGCTCTAAAATATTCACTATTTAAATCCATAATTTCTTCTAGATTTGTTACTTTGTTAAATTGTAGATATTCAAACGGCTAACTATATTCAACTTCTGTCAATTTTGCTTATCACAACAAATGTCAAATTCTACAACTGCTCATGCGTCAAATAACTACAATGGTGCTACATCCAAAAATTAAAACAGCAACCCTCGTAAAATTTTTTCAACAAAAATTCATCGGTCCTACTGGTTCCTTTATTATTGATTTCTTCCAAAAATCTTCCGTATCTCCTATCTCTTTTAAATTAAATTTTCTTTGTAGAACTTAACGCAATAATTTAATTAAATTGTTTAGAGTGTATAACTTCAACCCGATTCGCAAATCCAAATAAATTTATGCATGGTTAACCAAAATTCCCAATTCTAATTATAATTTTCTGGCAAAGTTACAACAGACACACATGGATTTCTCTGCAATTTAATTCAAATAACATTAAAATAAACGGCCGAAATAACAAGCGCAACCATTTACCCAAAGGAAGCAAACTAGTTAATTTAATAGTATCCCGGATTGCATTCAACAATTGTTTTCTCCCTGCAACGACATGCACCATTGTTTGGAATGCATGCCTCTCTTTGTTAAACCGACACTACAAAACTACTACAGATCCAGAGGCTTAACCTTAAAGGGGTTAGAATTTACAGATTCTTTGTTTCTAACATCGAATTTCGGTAGGTCTAGAACGAAAATTATACTGTCTGTCTACAGATAATGTTCCTGTACACAAACTAGTATTAGGGTGAAGCAGTTCAAGAAAATAGGGAAAATATAGAACAAATACAATATTAGATTTTATTTTACTAACAAACTGCAAAGTTTGTAAAAAAAAATCAGGATAAAATATTAAAAGTAATTTTAATAACAAATTAGATAATTTTTTCAGGTTTTCTTTAAAATTTTAAATCAAATGTTTTGTCAATAATATTTGCTATATTTATGTGTTGCCATTACTTTTTAGTTTCTTTTGCCACATAATTGATTTTAATTAAAAGAACGTCAATTTAGTTGAAAATATAGCTTAGCTAAAACTAGAGATAGAGCATAAGACAATACTACTCGAGATCACTCTTTTACCTATATATTATTTATTGGATTGCCTTTTTATATATGTATAAATCGTTTTCTACGTTACTGGAAGCAATATTCTATTTACCACTGCATACAAAACTATTGTATCAGTGTTCGAGGTATTTCATTACGATACAATGACCAAACTTGTTATTCGATATTTGACAAACTCTCATATACCTAAAGTTGTTAAAAGCAGGAATCAGTTTCACTTAAATTTGTGCTTAGTTTCAAATTAAATTGAATGCACACAAAATGGAATCCAAACCGACTCGAAGTGGGACTTGATAATTTTTGTTGTACATGAAATGCGGACCATTCGGTTCATGAAAATTGAATGAGATGCCAACTTTGAAATGGGTACAACAAAATATGGCTCTTAGACGATCTTTTGCCAACAAAATATGGCTCTTAGACGATCTTTTGCTAGATTATTTTAGTTTGATAAATGGTAGAAAAGCGGTTGAAAATTGTATAAAGAAATTTGATCATTATCAAAGTTAACGTCAACTGCTCTTTAATTTATGAAGAAACATCTTTATAAATCATAATAGGTTGGATAGTATTGCAAGTATGTATGATATTTTCACAAGAATGGGTCTTTTAATAATAATTGAACAGGATCATTCATACGTATCCAGAACATTCAAAAAGGACTTTTATGTACATGGAATTTTTAAATCAATTATAATTTCGCGAGTGATTCCGTTCCTTTGTGACGTCTTTTTTCTGCTTCTGGAACTGCAACTTCTCTTTTATCTTCATTCAGTCAAGTTTTCAGCCAATCTCATTTATCTGCATCCCATTTTTTCTGTTAGATGTTATCAATATGTTTGTAACCACCACCTATTTTTTCACTCGGTAACCCTTGAACAAGATGGCACTACAATCTTAGTTGATTTATTGAACCACCATTTAAGAGTCCTACTACACTACCTTTACCCTTTACTTTACATCGCGAGGACCGACATCCATAGCTCATTTTTCTTTATAGAAGGAATAAGCAAAATACAATCAATACTTTTATATTTCAACATTAGTTGTATTAGTATAGGTATTTAATTTCCATTTGTTTGTTAGTAATTTTAAAATCCTATCTAAAAAAAAAAACAATATTTGCTTTTCCACTAGAATTCGCACGGAATATAAATTCTATAGCTTGTAAGTACAAAGTTTCTTGTTTTAATTAGAGTAATGCACTGCAAACACAAAAGAACTTGAATTGTGTTCAACTACAATAGTAATTGTCAAATACAAATATTCCGGTATAGTTTTATTCGATAGAATACATACAGTGTGTAACAGCCAATTAGAATAAATTCAATATTTTGGCACCGCGTTTATTCAAGACTAGGGAGTTGTCAGTACGTGCATCTCTTATATTAACTGTAATTTATTTATATTTATTAAAATTATATTTTGGAATTTTTTATTTTCTTGTTAAATTCAAATGGGAATCAATAACCAGATATAATACTGAATTCTTCTTTGAATGCCCTTTTTTAATCAAGTGTTACTTAGTACACCTTTAAAAAATATCGTTGACGTCACGTGAGCGATTAGTGCAACTTATAGGGTGTAAATATCCATTACCATCAAAATTGATGAATATTTCGGCATATCAGTAACATGTGTCAAAATATGGAGATATTAAATTTATTCCATTTGGCTGTTACACATTATGTGATCTTCTTTAAAAAATGGTAATTCTCAGTAACTATGTAAATATATATATATATATATATATATATATATATATAAATAAATAAGTTTTCATTTCAGAGACATAAATAATATCAGCAGGAAAGAAGGATACTTTCCAGATGATCAAATACGAAAAACGAAAGAAAGGATCTAAGACTCTTGTTAAATATGGATTCATTAACGAAACTGTTGCGGCGTTTAATAAAGATGAGTCCAGAAAAAGCACCAGAGGATAAATTTAGGACATAGGCAAATCAATACTAATCATGTGGAAATTATTGCTTCCGGATTACGGCTACTGCTCCTTTCAGTCCTTCTACACTTCATTAAACAGCTGTTTTATATTCATAATGAACTGTCAAACATACTCAGTCGAGATAACTGGTGACATTTCGACAACATTTCTTATTTCTGTCACAAAAATGTTTAAAATTCTAACTAAAATACATCTTCTGTTCGAAATACGTTCTCCCCATTCACTTCCTCTTCCTGAAATACTTATTATCTGAAGATCTCAACTTTTCCATTGCTTTCGTCCGATTCTTCCAACAATCTTGGCAAAATGTTCTTGACAGGGACCATTACATCTAAAAAATGAAAGAGAATTTCAAGACCGTATTTGCAATGTTTCCACCCTTGTTACTAAAGAAATACTTTTCTCTCGTTTTTATAGCTTATCTAAAGTTCATAAAGACAACTGCCATCTTTGTTCAATAGTTAACACAATAACACAAGCTCTTCAGTTACCTATCCTAATTATTTCATCGTAAAAACCCAAACCTATATCCTATATACTCTTTTCACATAGATCCTGAAAATATTCTGGATAGCTTCGATGTCACCTCACCGTTCACCAACGTTCCAATCTTAGATTTCTTCACTACTGTGTCAGATCTCCTAGTTAAAGACAATACATTTTCTATTTTTGTTGGAAGAATGTCTCACCTCAACATATGTTACTTTCCAAAACCAATAACACCTTTGATATTAGGATCCCCAATTGATTCACCAATACTCTCATTCAATGCTAACATAAAGTTCGGCTGTGTTATGTTTGCGATATTTTTAAGATTTGGTCTTGTGGTCAACACACATTTCCAGCTTTCCTAAATCATCCAAACAAATAACACTCTACATAAAGTTTACTGTAGAAATTGAATTCAATAACTCTTTTGATCTATTTCCGCTTGTCTTCGGTAACGAATAATAAATAATAATAATAAATATTTCGATGTTTAATGACGGTACGACAAAAACAATTAAATGTGTGGTAAAGCATACGATTAAGTCATGTATTTGAGCTCAACATAAATCATTTGAAAATTTTTGGCTCACTGATTTCCACATTCGTAAAATTTGACGCATTGTGTATATCATATTTTATCATTTCTGTATGAACCTCTAGCCAGACAGTTCTAGTTTTTCGATTTTCATCCTGTATTTCCTGTTTAAGTTTCCATTTCTCGAATTCATTTCCGACCGCGTACATACGTTTCTGAACTTGCGCCTTTCATCAATTCTCGCAGTGCAAATTGAATCTTGCTAGAGATTTAATTGAAATTGTTCTTGTTGCAGGAAACAGCGGCAATCTGAATTCAAATCGAGTATGGTTCACCGTGGCCTCCTACTTGATAAGTACAGCGCTTGGATTTACCATAACCTATATAGGTAAGATTATGTTTTGCGGCATTCAAATATCGGTCGGAATTCACATCTACGTAGATTAGGTGCAGATAGAAATTTAAGTCTATACATTTAAGCATATATACAGTAAGTTACAAAGACTTGCTTGCTATTAAAGTAAGTAGGGTATGATGCTGATATCGCTTTATAGTCAGTCTCCTTTATTTTCGGCAAAATAAAGCAGACGTCAAAAGTCAGTTGGAAGTTATGGTGGAGAAGATCAAAGTATATGAATTCTGTGTATAAGAAATAGGCTAGATTGTTAATATAATCCTTGCTATTTTTTAAAGCCTCTAGATTTTAAGTTTAGATATACTTAAAAAAACAAAATTTATAGTAGGTATTATTTGAAATTACTCTAAATACATTAATGATATCAAATTTAAAAACAAACAAACTACTTATGGGTCATCCTTATAACTTTTAAAATTCGGGTTAGTTATATTGGACGTAGTTTTGAATATCATCTGACATCAGAATTCAAAATAGCTGACTTCCAGTTTCACCAGAAATTATGCAAAAACTAAAAATTTCAATGGAGAACTCTGTATATTTTTTACATATTTGGATTCTGTGGGTTCGATTACATACTAATTAGCCATTATATGTCATTTTAGATCTTCTTTTTACATTTTTTTTAATTATTATTTTTTAAATCTAGTAGTCGTCTAAATGACCAAAAAACGAAGCACTCATCTAGAAAGAATTAATTTTTAAAACAAGTACTCAAATTTTTTAAATTATCGATTAAATTTAAGAATTACAGCGGTTTAACTGAAACCACTTTATCAAAGAGTCATACATTGGCCACCCTCTATATTAACGAGCCCTTATAAGTGCCAATAAAATGATGTATATAATATTTTCTTTATTTTCTCAATAAAGCAGTAATTTATAATATTCTAACTTCTATTAACACAATGTGCTCCTGAAGCCGACCCTGTTTGGACAATGTAACAATATTTTGAATGCTTCATTCAAAAAAATTGGACTACTTTTGCTAAAAAGTTTATAAACATACATTATTTAATCATATCTATAATTAATAATGTGCTGAAATTGCCCAACATCCTCTCTCAAACAGCAGTCACTCTGTTAATAAAATTATCATGAACATTTTTGATGTTATACTGCTGAATCTTTCTCTAATTATACTCTTCAGCAAAATTAGTCTATTTAATTGTTTTTAAATTAAGCATGTTATTTCAAAACATTATTACATTACCTAAACAGGGTCGGCTTCAGGAGCTTGTTATATTAATAGAAAATGAAAAATTACAAATTACTGCTTAATTTAGGAAATAAGGAAATTACTACCTACATTATTTTACTAGTAATTACAAGGGAACCCATCTATATTTTCTTCTTCTTCTTAAATCTAACAATTTTTAATAAAATAAATGCAAATATTGTTTTAAAACATTAATACTTTCTAGGCGATTCTGCTTAATATTTCGGTAGTTTAAGTGTCCAACATTAGATTTTAAAAATTAGAAAAGTATATCTAAAGTGACATTTAACAGTTGTCAAGAATGTATTTTAACTCTTAAGAATTAAAATATGTAAAAACATTAGAGGTTTTGGACTTAAATTTCTAGCTTTTCATAATTCATCATTTTCAGTGAAACCGGATGTCCGATATTTTGAATTTTCACGTCAGATGATTCAAAATTGCTTCTAATACCGCCATCCCTAGATTAAAAAAGATCTGTCAGAGTGTTCAAAAGTTATAGAGATGACTCACAATTCGTTTACACTTAGTATTGTATTGATATAACCAAAATTTACGTGTGGCTATTGGATTCTATTTTTAATATCGTGTCTCTAATAAAAATGTTTATTCATTTACTTTCATTCATCATATTTGAAAATTATATGACATATATTTAAGGATTTAAATCCAAATCTTATTAATATATAGTGGGATATATTATATTAGTATATTGGTTTAGAAATATACAACACCTTGTATTTAGCAAAAATTATTATTACTTAATATTACTACGAAAGTAAAGTGTTATCGTCATTATGGAAAAAAAATTTCATCACCGAAAAATAAATCTACTGAAACTAGCAGTCTAAAAATTCAATAAAAAGGATATTTTAAGTAAAGAAGTATGCGACCCTCTAATTGTTATTTTGAATCATTAGTTTGTTGCATAAATACAAAAACATTTGTATTAGAGATAGAATTTTTAAGCTTTTTGTATACTGGAGTTCATATTTTCACATTTCCATTATTTTCTATATTTGCATAAAATAATTTATTTTTCTTACTAATACACACTTTTATTTTAAATAAATTACATGCACATATCCCGATTTCCATTATTACATCAAATAATATTATTCCCATATATATAGTTTATTTTCAATTAAATTTAGAGTGGCACGGTGACACTTAATGTCTAACCCCAATAATTAGCTGTAGCTAATTTACATTCTTGAATAATTTAAACCCCAAATTCATTGGTGGTTTATTCATTTGTCACATTAGTGCATACAATAATTTATGTTACATTGAAAAAACTAAACATATTAATTCAACATAGTAGACAATTGTCAAAAGTAACTTATACTTAATGTCATCAAAGCGTTAAGTGCTACTTAGTGTCATCAGCTCCAAGATGGTTTAGAAATGAGGAAAAAAAACTAGAAAGATGTCTGTAACTCTCGTATTGGTTTTAAGACACTCAGGAATCAACAGTAACGAGATAACAGATAATCTCATTAGAAGAAAGGTTGAAATTTTTTTCGAAATTAATAGTATATATCCTAGATCAAATTCAGAATGAAGAAAGAAAATAACGATGAAACAACTTGGAAGATCACATCAAGCTAATATACTTTTAAAAAATGATAACCATTAATTACAAAATTTCCTGCAGATCATAATGCACGTGATTAAATTTACTCATAAATTTACTCATTTAAGTCATAAACGCACAACGTTATCTACACAAAAGTAGATAAAATCGTGAAAATAAGAGAACAATATTATATTATATTGTCAAACCTTTTTTGGTATTCACACTATATTTCCGTTATTTTCTGTAATTCCATAATTCAATTTGTTTTTCAACAAAACTTATAAATTCATTCCCAATTTTTAAATAGAATGCTGCCATATATTCTGATTTCCCTTAATAAAAGGTCTATATATTTGTCCGTTATGTCGAATATAAATATGACCATATATACAGTTAACTTTCAATTAAATTGAATTTAGAGTGGCACGATAGCAAATGAAAATGTCCAATGCTATTAATTAGGTGGAGCTAGTTTACATTCTTAAATTATTTAAGCATAAATTCATTTGTGGTTTGTTTATTTGTCAAATTGCTGTATGTAATAATTTGTTACCTATAGAAAATACTAAAGAATATCGTCTAAACAATAATAAGATCAACTAACACATCAGAACAGTAATTAATTCCTTTAACACTGCTTCACTGAAATGCAATTTCACAGACTTATAATTTACTTCTTTACAACTAAAAAAATCACTGTTTCGTCAAGGAGTTTAACATAAGGCGAAGAAGTAAGAAGGCATGTAACAATAAATATGTTAACACAGTTCTCAAAAAATAGATAATACAATGGTTTGCAGATACTTCAAAAACTATATATGAAAATGGATTCTGACTCTAAGGATTTAAGATTAATTCAACACCAGATATAATATTAAAAAAGTTGAGGGTATTTCTCGTTAAACCGGAAGTATATTGTTAACAAAAAAATGTACATCAGCTGCTTTTTACCCCATTGCACATACTTGTAAAATTGCAAAAATATCGTCCGTTTCGTTTTAAAGATATTTACTTGGTTCCATACTTTATCCCAACCATGTATATTTGTTCATTATGTCAAATAAAATGATCACCATATATTTTTCACTTTCAATTAAATTGAATTTAGAGTAGCAAGATGGCGCTTAACTGAAAATGTCCAACGTCATTAATTAACTGTTTTACATTCTTGAATTATTTAAACCTAAATTGATTGGTGCTTGGTTTATTTATCACATTGGTGCTAATAATTTATGTTAAGTACAAAACAGAAAACTATCGCCAAAGTGATATTTAGACCAACTATCTCATACAGAGCAATAACAATCTTTCTAGCATTACAGCTACAATTCAGAAGCTCAACAGATGTAACTTTTAAACATTAATTCCCTACAACTAAGACAAGCACAGCTCTGCCGAGAAATTTACCATAAGGTGAGCAGTAAGAAAGAATGTAACATCTGCAATAAAAAGTCGATGTAACTCTCATATTTTTTAAGACACTCAGGAATCCGATGTAATGAAATAACAGATAGAAGAGTAGGTGAAATACAACTTGTGAAATTATAGTCCAACAGTTCGTTTCAAGAAACATTGCCGATTCGAGAAAAAGAATAAAATGATATATATAATTTTGTGTGTTTGGACAAAACTTTTCACAAATTTTTTCAACAAAACCATTTTGTAGAACAACCATACCAATTGAGTAACAACTTGCAAATACTCTTAAAATATAGTATTTACAGAGTAAAGAAAGAAAATATTTCGTGTCTCATTAAATTTTGTGATAATGCCTTGGCACAAAACTTCTTTTTGGCTTTTTACTATCTTATCAAGTAACAGCTTCTAGCCGCAACCAAAATAAAGTATACAGTATGGTCCAAATAAAAGGAATAAATGCATTATTTCGTAAATCGGCAATTTTATAGCAAAATTCTGATTTTCATTTTTAAATGGGTGCTTCGTCAGATCACCTTTTTATTTTTGACGTCATCTCTGTGAGCGTAATAACATTTTAAAATAGAAAAGTGGGTTTTGCGATACATCAATTGAAAGGTCTTTTACATATCTATTCACTCATATGACTAAGTAATTAATTTTTGTATGTTGTCAAAAAAAAGATTTATTAAATTTTTAATGTTACAATAAATATTATAATGATGTTCAATCAAAATTAAAGTAAATGCCCAAATTATTTACCGTAACCTAAAATACAATGCGAAAGACGAGAAGGGAATTCTTCTCGAACTTTCGCTATAATTTTTGCGATCTCAATATGCGTATTCGTTCTTTGAGTTCATTAATAGTTTGTGGTCTATTTATGTACACTTTACTTTTTAAATATCCCCATAAAAAGAAATAGAGAGGAGTTAATTCAGGTGACCTCGGTGGCCACACAATTGCTCCTCTTCGACCTATCCACCGATTTGGGAAAACGTTGTCCAAGTAGTTTCTCACCAAGACCGCATAGTGCGGTGGCACACCATCTTGCTGCAGCCACAAATCATTTCTGTTTGGAAACAACCGGCTTAATTCTGGGAAAAAGAACTTCTGCAAAAATTGTTAATATCGAGGATACGTTAAGGTTTCTTCCAAAAAGTATGGCCCTATAATCCTATTATTCCCGTCCAAATATTCACTTTCTCTGGGTGTTGAGTGCGGTATTCCTTCATCCAGTGTGGATTTTCTGTAGCCCAATACCGGAAAGTCTGATGATTCACATGACCGTTTAGGAGAAATGTAGCTTCATCAGAAAAAAGAACTTTTTTTAAAAACATCGGGTCTCTGTTATTTTTTTCCATTAGAATTTCTCTAAATTCAACTCGTCTATCAAAATCTTCTTCCATAATTCTTGCACTAAATTTACTTTATGAGGATGCCACTTCTCCTTTTTAGCGTTCTAAGAACTATTTGATGGCCAACCTCATTGTCTAACGCTACTTGCCGTAAACTGGTACGGGGATTAACTTCAAAGCCTAGCAGAATATCTAGTTTCTTGTTTTCAGATATTTTTTTTTCTACTACCGTTAGGCAGTTCTTTTACATGATCCGTTTCTCTAATTTTTTCTGAATTTTGCTTACTGTGAACTGTATAATTGCTTTCCGATTGGGATATTTATTATTGAATAACGTATATACTTCTTTCCGCATCCACAACCTTTTAATATTAGATTTTCAATTATTTCCGGTTCAGTCAGCTTCATGTTGATAAAAGAATCAAAAAGTTTTTGATTTCATCTACTACAATATTATTAACCACTTGACAATAACAATTATTTTAAATGTCAATAAAGGAATTTTGATAAGGTAACTAGTTTTTTTTTAATAAAGTAAAGTAATTTAGACATATTTTCATATTCATTGACGACCTTTACTGAATTTGTTTTTGGGTATTAATAAATACATCATAAGCGCCCATTTAAAAATAAAAATCGATGGGTTCCAAGAATTTCCCCTAAAATCGCCGATTTAAGAAATAATGAATTTATTCATTTGGACCATATTGTATACTTTTTTCTATTAGAAAAAAACATTTATGCTACGTATAAGCCTGTTACAAATACCAGGCCTAAAACTTTCTGTTTCTTAAAGTTTCTTGTTATTATTGTTTTTGAGATATTGGATTGTCAAAATGTCGTGGAACACCCTGTCTAACGGTCGTCCAATTAAAAAAAGTACAGTAGGCGAGGAAAACTGGAAGCCAATATTAGATTGCAGAATCTTGCTTTAATAAATTTAATAAAATCCAAAGGCTCATATTATCATTATTGCATAATCATGACGAGTGTCGTATCTTTTAATTTGTTTTTGAAAAATATAACCAAAAATGTCCCATTTAAAAAAATTATTTGGTGTCATGTGACCGGAAATGAGAGTAAAAACGATAGTCCGTTTATAATAAATACAAGCGTCAGTTTCTATTGTTTATAGCTGCTATTTTTTATATTTGTCATGTGAACAAATTTCGAGATAATAGACTTAAAACGTCGTGGGGCACCTTGTATACCTAGGCTTTTATAGAAAAGGAAAAGTTAACCTTTTAAAGAATAAAAAAAAATCCAGCAGATATACGTTAATCTGAACAGGATTGAAGGAATCGATAATTTTAGTATGGAAATATTAAAATAAGACACTTGAAGTCTTTAGAGATTTTATTGTTAGAATGTCAGTGATACTAGTTTATTAATCTTCCAAAACAAATTTACGTTAACGTGTGTCACGGGATATTTCATGAAAAACGTATTTGATTCTATTCAAATTACACTATCTTGGAAATCACTGAAACAAACCATTTTACGAATTTAATGAACTTCATTGGAGCAAAATGCCACAGAAACAAACTGAGTCATTTTCTTACCAGAACATGCGAATGAGCGGTTAATGACAGTAAAATTGAACAGCTTTTGTTCGAGGGTGATCCAATATCTCTTTTGTTAAAGACATGGTTGTGGTAATAAAGATTGGCTAAGTTGTACAAAATGAAATTAATAACGATAATGGCGGATGATAATATCGCTACTGAGGATGATGGTCGTGATGATACTGACGACGACAATAATGATGTTTGAAAACATTTGAAAAATATGTATGTTTTTATTTATCTACAGCTAGATTTAAATAAAAAAAAACTATTTTCTCAAATCTTAATTGTTTATGAGATAATTATTTGTTTATTCCTGAATAGTACTGCAAAAGCTTGCTATCTGTGTTCCTGAATGATGAAGGTTTTTGCTAATTTAATAAAGTTTCTGTCTGTCTAAAAAACTTAAAACAATTTGGCCTGATTAGACCTAACAGCTCTATTGTAGCTTTTATTCAAGGAAAAGTTCTGACTGATTTTGTCAAAATATCTTTAACAGTAATTTTCTTCATAACGTACTTTATTCTTAAACATAATCATATCATCATGTTCACTTTATTTAATTCAATGAAAAGTTAATTATTAAAGAATAACAGAAACTATATTACTTTGATTTGGTTTAATGGAAAGCATATTAAATATTGTCCTATATAATTTTCTTGACAATTAATTAAATGTTTTTTTTTCTTCTAAATTTCTCTTGCACAAATTAATTACATATCATCTCCAATCTCCTGGTAATCCTCAAGGAGGTTACTATTATAGGTTCTATTAAACTAATAGGTATAAAGACCACTTGCTTGAATATTGATAATATCCTCTGATATTATTATTTGAAAGCAATTTGGTTAATTAAATGATGTCAGTATTCTCTTGTGGCGACATCACTCGCAATTAGTTAGGCTCGCCTTTGAAATTCACTGGAGACTTGATGTAACCACAATAAAATTGGGTTAATAAGGGTTAATAAGGGTGTGTCAATAACTTGAAATTTACAATTTTTCTATATAAAACTTTTAAGCCGTCCAGTGTCGTCAATATTTAACTAAAGTTGTTCTCAATAAAATATACATTCAAAACCACCCAGTAAAAATAACTTCTAATTTTATATAAATTCATCATTTCGTTCCTCTTAATTACAGTTTAAATAGAAAAAGTAGTAGGTATGTTACATCACTGAAAAGGTAATTTTTTGGGTAATTTAGCAATATAATTTTTCTTTACATTACTTTTAATTCTAGCGCCCTCTTACAGGAAGAAAAAAAACGTATTCCACAGTTTGACACTTCATTTGAAAGCTAATTTTATGAATAATTTAATGCATAATATAATAACATCACTTTAATTTTATTCGTAATCAACTAAAATAACATATTTATGCTACAAAGTGAAGAGGACAAGAGGGCGCTACAATAAAAAGTAAAACAAAGAACATTTATATTACAGAATTACCCATAAACTTACGTTTTTAAGTATGTGTCTTACTTAGTATTTTCCCTATTTAAATTTTATTGGTTGATGTGATTGACGGGAGGGGAATAACGTAAGATACCTGAGAATATGTTAGAAAAACGTCCATTTTGATATAAAACGTGTTTTTTGTTTTAATATTGTCCATAAAGTAAAAAGTTAATTCGACTGGCTGGTTTTGAAATGGAAGCCTGTATATTTTAATGCAAATTACATTGACTTATCTAGAGATGATATTAATTAACGTGCATTTGTAATTTGTATTTTTATTGTAAAAACGTGTTATGTTGTTTGTTGTTTATTAATATAAATTTCATTTTATGCACCTGAATTCGACGATTTGAAATGTATTGTAGAAGATAAGAAATATAATAACAAATGTATTTTTTCCTACGTAGTTTGATTCTATATTTTCCAAAATTTCGTCAGGATTTGAGGCTAATAGATTGTAATGTTAAATTTTTAAATAAACCTTCGAACAATATTGATATTATGCATTTTGTTTGATTTTTGGAACTGAAAACCTATTTTTGGAAATAGTTTCAACAATTAATCTGAATTTTACCCTATTTTATTTAAAAAAAATATTAGGTATCCCAAAAATTGTACATACGTGGTTTTTATAAAGTACTTATAAATTTAAATTCATTTTTTATTTTAAATTTGAAAAATAAGTATGCAGGGTGACATTATTAATATGTACTTAAAAATTTCATAGTTTAAATATACCAAATACAAATTTAGTATGGCTATTCAGGTCTGGAAACCCAAGGAAATATTTGTTAAAATACATTTACTACCTTTTATCTCAATATAATAACTTTTTAAACCGCACTTCATGGTAGTTTGATACTTACTTCGATGGTTTTCACTAGCACTAGTTGTACTTGTAATCTAATAGAGTTCATAGAAATAAAGGCTTCATTTAACTTAAAACTAGCGGTACATAAACTATTATAAAAAATAATTAGGGAACAACAAATTTATACTCCATTCAGTAATTCGTGATGCATACTGTATGCTAACTTTATTTTTATTTAATTTCCTGTAATATTTTATATTTTCCCCACAATTCTGTATAACACCAGAATACCAGACCTGTACTCTCATAACAATATGAGCTATCTTTAATTAGTGCTGTTAATTATTTGAAACTCGGCAGGTCGAATGCGTTTGTTTCATAACCTGAATAATATGTCCACATTTCAATAATTTATTGAACTGTGAACATCCATTTGCATGCATTTAAATCATTGTCCTATGACACTTCTCATCATTCATGACATTTATTTATTAGTTTGATATACATCAAAGAATTAATCTACATTTTCTCTATTTGGTTAAAAACGAGGATAATATAATCGGTAATTAATTAAACTTGTACGCGTCCAGTAAACCTTTAAATCCTAATAACAATAAACCTTTTGAAGTCAACAGGCTCATTTATCATAAAAATCTTTTGATCGTGTTACTCCTGGATAATATTGTAATGTTTTGGTTGCACAGGCCAAGTCCATTGGCATAGGACAAAACCAAGAAAAAGTAGAATCACCTATATTGGTGAAGCCAAAAAGAGTATATAAGTGTTTTTTATTTTTTGTTCTTCTTTTTGCTTAATTCCATACTGTACCTTTTATATCCAGAATTTTTCGAATTGTCTTATGTCATAATATCTTTGTTCTTCGTCTCTTTTTGTTTTTATCTATTTTTGCCTACCACACCTGCTTTTTGAGGGTCTTATATCTTCTATTCTCTGTAAGTGTCTCCACCAGATTTATTATCTTTACCCAATATATTACATAAGTTAACCAAAAAAACCCAAAATCTTTACCACACAGTCTTTATTATAAAAATCAAGATAACTAGTTTGAACTGTAAAGAGTCATCTTCAAACCTACAATGGCAAAATATTTAACTAATACATTAAATTTTTAAGCATAACAATCTATAAACTTATCTAAGTTAAATGAGTAGAAACAACAAAATTAAATGATTGAAAGTTAAACTAAACTAACATGTGGTATTAATAAATGAACAATTAGGAAAATTTTACAATGAGTAATAAAAAAACTTAACATTAAAATTAAAAATTTAGTAGTTAATTTATAGGCTTCAAATTAAAACATAACAAGAAGTGAGTCAAGGTCTTTTGTGTAAGTTTGCAACTCAAAAACATCAGGAATATAGTGAGAAGTAAATATTAAATGGAAGGAAAAACTATCAAAAGGAAAAAGTGGCAAGAAGGACCAAAGCCTCAAGTTGAAATTCAATAATTCAATAATAGAAGAAGAGACATGTGAAGGCACACAAGCTATTTACCAGGACATAAACCCAAATGCATGGAAAATTAAGGAAAAACTCCCCTAAAGGAGCGGACGATGTAGACCCACTATATGTGGGATAGTTGGAATTACCATTATCTCAAAGAGCGATAAAGGAAGGCCAAGTTGGCAAAATTGCAAAAATTGAGCAATATATTTTTTAATGGCATAGCATAGAACATAAAAAGTTAGGATAGGGACATATAGCAGTTTTTATTGATTTTCAACGGATTGACGGCTACAGACATCTGAATTCAAAAAAATGTGATTTTCAGATGGCTGTAGATCATTAATTAAACATAATAGACATTAAGTGTGATACATCGTTGAAATCAGCTCGGCAAGAGATTTATAAAAATATAAGAAATATATACGATATTCCATTTAAAAATATATAACTTTGATACATATTTTTTTTGTACAGCCTGTACTCGTATAAGTGGACTCATTTTAAATCATGGCTTTTTTGAACATACACAAAAAAGTATTCGTATAAACTTTTCGTCAAATGCACCGTTCTCGAGTTATGGAGCGTCGCGTCTATACGGTGACTCACCTTGTATAAAGGGACTTTTAACTTATTGTTGTCAAAATTGATAAAACACTATATCTCGGCTATAAAGGACTCGAGACACATTAAGTATAATTACCTTTTAGGCCTGTAACTCCATAACTGTTAAGGTATAGAATGGTTTGCTTCTTGGAATCATAAGTATATTGTACTCCCTTTATTTATATTTATTATAAAAATAAAGTATTCCATGTCTCCTACAAAATAAATAATGCGTTTCATTTAGAAAACTTAATGCGGTCATTTATCATAAGTCGGTACAGTACTCTGAATATAGGTATGCACAGTATTGATTTTACCGAGTGCTTTAGAAATAAAAGCCTGTCACAGTGCTGTCTATCAATTTGAGTGACATAATAAATTTTCCATCCTACTTCTGCCAAAGCCTTTTATAAAAATTTAAGCAGTAAAGGGATTTCTGCTCTTCGAAAGACCTGTACAAATGTTAAAAATTGAAGGCTCACTTATATATTTTTCCAATTTTTTTATATTTTACTCTTTGTCTTAGATTCAAGATAATTATTTCGTAAATTATTTAGCTACGAAAGAATGAACAAATTCGATACAAGTGGAATATTCCGAACGCAAGCGCTAGCGATTATCGAATTTTCTTTTTCTATTCCAGCAACAGACTATATTTTCTCCACGACCAGAAATTTACTCGATTTTTCAGTCATTATTTTATTTAAATTAAAATTTGTTATTACGGAGAAAGTTATTCCGTCACTTGTTATGGAATGAAAAACCCATAAGAGGCAAGTGTTACGGAATGAATATTCTCTCTCAAGAGTGAGAATGGTTTGCACTATATTATAAAACATTTTTTTTGGAATGAGCACATTCCACTAATGATCGTGAAGAAAATATTTTCTCTAATCTTCTGGCCGTAGTTTGTTTATTTCGTTTTTAAAGGCTTCTTTAGCCGATATAAAATGTAAACCCATTAATCTATCCTTTACTCGTGGAAATAAGAAGGTACTAGGTTTGGACTATCCGACGAGATACCCATTATTTCAATGTTTTGAGCATTCAAATAATCATTTGTTTGAGCAGCATTATGAGTCCGAGCCTTATCTTGATACTAGATATATTTTTCTCTTGGACGTTTTGCGCGAACCTTTTGGAGAACCTAAGCCAAACAGAGTGTAGTATACCATTCTGAACAATACGTCTAAATTCCAGTACTACAGTGGAAACATGCCCAGTAATCCCAAAAAAGTGGCGACCATCTTTTTGTTTCGGCTGTTTTCACGAACAACATTTATTGGAGCCGACTCATTCTTAAAGACCCAAACTGACGATTGTTGTTTTTTTAGGGATCATAGCAATATATATATATATATATTTAATTACCTAGCATGATATTGTGCTTCAAATTAGAGGATCCACGGACCAAGCGATCTAGTGTAGATCTGCACCATCTGACACGATCTTCTTTTTGAGCTGAAGTCAAGTTGTGAGGAATCCACCGAGAACAAAGCTTACGGACTTTCAAATGTTTGTGTAAAATAGTATTAATTACTTTCACTTTAATCCTTAAAGTTGCTAGAATGTTTCTGATATTACTTATCGGCGAAGGATTACTTTAAACTTATGTAACTTAAAAGGGAAAGGATTGTTAAGCTAGGTAATCATTCTAAAATTGTAATGTCTGGTGTCATAGTGTAGTTTCTAGTTGATTTAAGTTATTAGCAGATATTTTAAGGCCTTTCTATGTCGATGGGTCGGACACACTGTACCGGGCTAGATATGTGAAATAATTAATGCTCTATTCATCCGGTCCTCTAGCAGTTAACAAAAAGTTTTGTGAGTTTCTGTGTTTTGACTCATATATTTTATAGCGTTCAGGAATTTCGAGGACTCTCACAGTTGTGGGATTTGCAGTTTTGTTTTCTTTTATTCCATTGCCTCCTGATTAGCTTCTATAAAGTTTGTTGATTGGGAAGAAGCTATAGCAGTATTTTGGGTACATTCAACGATTACTTGCCACGTCAATTCTTAGATTTCTACTGCTCGGTTGTTATTTTTTGTAATGATTTTGTTCTGGACAATTTTAGTTTAAGACGAATATTGGTTATGCGTATTTATATTTTTCCAATTTCGCCATATTAACTATATGCACATACGCTATAAATTGCCGTAACTATTTTTTGTGGTGGCGGATTGTTTGTCAAAAACGTACAAAAAAGCGTTTTCACAATCCTTTTCACGATTAAGCTGCGACGTGATACCATCCATGTTAAATAGGGTTATTTGAACTGAATACTACTAGTTAGAAGTTCAGTAAGACTAAACGGCTTATCATATACAACCATCTTATACTCGTATATTGTGAAATTTACCACACAATGCGATTATGAGTCTAATTAACATATGCTATTAGTAGGTGGTTAAATTGTCTTTAAAAGACGGTATTTTAAATGGTCTAATTATTTTTAAATTTTTACGTTCTAGTATACTTTTTTGTTTAACACAGTTTTCGCTCTCCTGGCTCGCGCTTTCTTGTTGCGCACCCACTTATCCCATCCCCTGAAATTATTTATTTTACTTTATGTCAAGGAAAATATCCTGTCCTCAATCTTTTTCAATTTCCATAATCTTCGATATATTTTTAAACTTGAATACCAATCTCCCTTTTGTAATATTGAAACACAATAAGTACGAATATGGTCTCTTTTTGTACTACTTGTTGTACTTGATTAGTATTTCAAAAGTCTTGATAATAAAATATTTTTATCTTTCGGGTGGCGTTTCAAGTCATTTATAACTTCATTATAACGACAAAAAGTACGTTTTTTAAATATTTTTATCTATAATATAAGTTGCACCCTCGTTGTAAACTAAAAATTCCTTTTAAAAGTAGACTTTATTTGTGGAACTGCTATATGTATTCTACAGTGAGCTGCATAAGTAACCAAAAAATTCGTTTTTGGCGTTATTATCCATTTTTAAGTAAAATGTCGCAAAAGGTCAATTATTGTTTTTAATCTAAACTATTTTAACATTGACCGTAAACTTCTTCATAGGGCTAGCCTCTTTCCTCATATTTTTTAAATAAGGAGTGGCTTTCGATACTTTATTTAAAAGGATTTTTAATTGTCGATTTAAGGGTACAGTACTTTTTATTTTTCTTATCATTACCAATTAAAATTACAGACATTGTGCAAACAATTATTGATTTAGCTGATATATTTGCAAAAAAAATGTACGAGGAAATTGCTTTATTAACCAATTTCAAAAACAAGTTATTACAATATAAGCTCAAAGTGATATGCTTTCATATCTTGGCAACTGTTATAAAAGTTATTAACTGATTTTCTTATTATCCCATCACTAATAAACCGAATATCTTGTGTAATTCAGTTTTTTACATGCTATATAATATAAGGTTTCAGGTACATAAACTTTTTGTTTCAAATAATCTCACAAAAAATTGTCGATGGATGTATAGTTTTGCGAAAAAAAGAATTTCGTTAATAGTTCACACACAGCTTGTTTTATTCCTTTTCAATATCGACCCGTCCTTATTGGAAAACCCTTTACAATTTGTCTCGTTGCCTCGTAAGGGTTGTTATATACAGAAAGAACTATGTCTAATTTTACGTTTTCATTTATTTTAGTATATTTACCTGATTTCGGAATACCTGAAACACTTTCAGTTTTTCCAAATTTTCTTTCAAAATTACTCACAGTGAATTGTGCAATATATCTATCTGGATATTTTTGATTGAAAATATTACTTCTCTATGGATTCTTGTTTTGTCATCATACATTATCATAATTGATTTTTTTTTTCAATCAAATAGATAACCACCTCTTTCTAGTTAAAAAATTGAGGTAGTGAAATTGACCTGTTTTGGCTTTTTTCCTAAAAACTGATAATACTGCCAAAAACGAATTTATTCGTTACCTATTTTTGGTAAACAGTGTGAGTGACCGTAGACGCGAAGATCCATAACTCCAAAACGATGATGCATTTGACGAAAATTTCAGATGGGATTTTATGTAATAATTCAATAATGTATAACAATACAATACGGATACTGAAATAAATTTAAAATAACACTTCTCGGGCAGCAGATTTTAGTATATCTAGACTACAAGTAAAAATATCAAGATGACGTGATATTCTATTAAAATTAGAAAACATGACAATTATAGGAAATTTCAATAGTAAGGTAGTCCTTGGCGCAGCAGAATAGAACATTGTATTACTTCTTGAGTAGTATTAAGGGACCTTAAAGTTGATACAAGCCAGTAAGTCAGAGCAGTCAACTTTGTTATGTAAGATCATATGCAGAAAACATAGAGAAGAAAGTAGCCGCCTAAATGCCTACTTGTCCATACTGTGGTTGTCCAGTAACAGTTTATAGTTAATATCCCGTTCTGGGTATATATTATAAGTTTTAAAAGTTAAATATTTCAAAAATCTTTTTTGGACATTATCAATCCTTTTACTGTGACAAGCATACTATGGACTTCCACACGGTAGAGCAATACTCTAACTTAGAAGGCACATATGAGCAGAATAATTTTTTTAGAGCTGAAATATTATTAAACTGACGACAATTCCTGACTATAAAACCATACATTTTATTTTACTGTTCTGGAGTTATAGACCTTCACGTCTACTGTGACTCACTCTGTACATCTGAAAATATTTTTAGTTTTTTATTTGCTAAATTAAAGATTATAAAGAACATGGAATATGTAAATCCGGTTATTTACTCACTTTCAGATTAACAAAATTTACTTTAACTAACAGAACGAAATAGTATTTTAATTTTTATGCATGAAATTTTTCTGTGGCGTGCTTTATTCTGATCAGTTCAATGGAGGCAGATATTCGTTCCTGACGAACCCGTTAAATTGTTGAAATAAATAGTAGAAAAACGAGTCCCCAGCAATTAGCTTTATAAAACCCGCTGTTTTAATTCAGTTTCCATCTAGTTTAGGATAAACATTCGTTTTAAATTCTAGAATAAAATTTGATGTGCGATACGTTCAGAATACTGTATAATAAATGATACGAGGCAACCTACCAAATTGTCTACTTTGTTAAATAAATGCCCCTAGTATGTTTACTCGAATATATGAACCACAAAAATAAAAGCATACAACTCATACTCATACGTATTCAAAATCTCTTATTCATGCAAATGATACTTTATTTAGTAGATACTGGTAAAGTCAATTATAAATAAAACTTAATTGCAGCATATGTGTTGCAGTTTAGTTTACCAAACAAACTTTACAGGTGACTCTACGTATTTCATGTTTAGCAACCTTTTTGAACTATCTAATGAACTAATTCTCTTCTTTAACAATGTTTGGTTCAGACCAAATAATGTTGCAATGTTTTAATGTAACAAGCTCGGCTGTTCCGAAAATTGCAGGATTCTACTCATTCTGTGTGTGGAAAACCTTTATCTGATTCTCAACTGTCACATATTGAAAACATTACATGCACATAAACCAAATTGTCTTGTTTGTCTTTGTTGTGTAGTAACGACCGCGTCTCGCCATTGACATAACATGGAGATGCGGAAAGTCGTCTTTTTATGTATGTTTAACATTTGATATTGAATATTTGTAATCGTTTATTTGATGAATATTTACGATATTTGACTATTCTAAAGCATCGTATTGTTTATAAGAAGCTGTTGTGTGTTTTATACAATTCAAAAGCATACCTCCTAAAAAACTTGTTGATGTAAAAGGAAAATAAACAATTGTTACGCTAGTAGTTTGAAGTTAAACCATAGAAGACTATACTATTATCCACATATTCTTCACTAAAATCGAACGTAGGCGAAAAGAGTTTTCCATAAATGCACAACCTCACTTCACTATCGTCTATAGGATAACCTTCTTCAACATAAATTGTGATGATTGAAGTATGAATTCTACAGATAAGGAGGAGTAACTCATATGTGCCTTCAACCCAAAAAGTATCTACGGAAATGTATAAAAATAAAGGTTCAATTAATTGCCAGAATGGCGCTAGTATATCTAGTGAGTATTACCTGAATGCGATGTAGTAGTATGCTAAGAGAGAAACAGCACAAAATATTAGCATTTTTTTTAACACAGTAGTTAATGATTGCATCGAAAATAATTTTTTTATTTAATTAACTATCAATATTACTATTAGTTTATTGCTTACAATTTAGAAATTCAATTAACAGAATAATGCTATTTTAATTTTGTCTTACTCCATCAAGTATTAGTGGGTTTCTTCAAATTTTACTTACTAGTTTTATTAGCTCCATCTAAATTTCATACAATTTGAAGGACACTTTTTATACACAAAGATACTATTTTTTGGTTTTTTCCACCAGCAATTTTCTTCAAAATATTCAATCTGTTTCGTTTTCGGTTCAACATTCCCTGGTATTTAAGAAATGCAGTATTTATGTTTAAAATTTGGTTTTGGTGAGCTGTCTTCTTAATGTTTTTTTTTTTGAGATAAATATGTCATTATCAAGGTAAATTAATAATGCATCAAAAGAAATATTCAACAATTCAAAAAAAAGCCTTCAATGCAAATGAGCACTTTCACAAGCCATATGGTACCATCAAGTCGTCAATAAAACTAAGTAAATGATAAAGCAATACATTTTTCTGAAAAAAAAAACTTTATGAAAAGAAAAATACCGGTCTAATATTCTTAAATGGTTAAGGTCACATTTCATATTGCTAGAAGCTTCAAAAATTTTACTATTTGTTTCGTTTTTATTCTACAGGGTGGCCAAACGAAAACACAGGGACCCGTCGATTTTTGATCAAAGGGGGACACTTTTTTTCGGTATTTTCGACTTCGCTGCTTACACCTCCAAGCAAGGGTAACATTCACCTCAAAATACTTAGATGGCATTAGGGGTCGAGTAAGATATCATTTTAAAGCCCTTTCAATTCTCTTTACAACAGTCCTTAAATTTTAAAATTCGGCCTAATACTCTTTAATAAATTACATTTTAAAGTTTAAATTATGTTCAGTTGTTTACTTACTTCTTAATTAAATTAAATGTTCAAATTAATGACCACCCGCGTCCATACAATAATAAAGATTTTATTCGAAACGTTCTCGCACATTCAAAAGAATTTCTGGAGTAATTCGATGGCACTCCTCGACAATTCTTTGACACAAATCTTCTAAAGAGGCTGGTTGTGTTTTGTAGATTTTACTTTCGAGGTATCCCTACAAAAAAAAATCAAGGGGCGACAAATCTGATAACCGTGGAGACTATTCAATGTTACCTCCCAATCCAGTGCCGTGGAAAAGGTTGGTCTAAATACTGACGAACAATTAAAGCATAATGCGAAGGAGCACCGTCCTGTTGAAACATTAAATGATCTTCACGATACTGTTGGTCATTTTCAATAATATCGGTCAAGGTAGGGCCAATAGCATCTTCCAGTAATTGCAAATACATTTCACCAGTCAAACTACCAGGTAAAAAATATGGACCCACCAACCGGTCACCGAAAATGCCAGCCCATACATTTAATTTTTGCGGTTGCTGTGTATGTACCGCCTGGAAAATTCTTGGGTTTGAATCAGACCAGTAGCGGCAATTATGACGATTTACGGTAGCGTTCATAAAAAAGCTGCATTCATCGGAGAAACACATATTAAAAAGAAACTGTGGATCGTTCGCTACTCACTCACTCATTATTTCGCAAAGATGCAAACAGCGGTCATAATCATCCTCATTTAGTTCCTGCACTAAATGTATTTTACACGGATGGAATTTGTTCTTCTTCAAAATGGTTTGAATGTTAGTTCGATTGATCCCGGACACAGATGCTAATTGCCTTGTACTTAACGTAGGATCTAGATGAACATTTCCCAAAACTGCAACTTCACTAACTGTATTAACTACAAGTGGTCTATTTTCTTGTTTTTTATTAACTGCATTTCCAGTCTCTTGAAACTCTAGAACATACTTCCTACTGACTTGTTTATCTTGATATTTTTTATTAAATAACTGAGCCATTACATTTGCAAACTTATTGTTCATAAAATAAAGCGAAATGATATCTACACTTTCCGCAATGGAATAAACCATGGTATTTAAGTTTCAAAAATACATTTAAATAAAACCTTCGCTTCGATATACGAATCCACTAATTTCACGTTCTTTGTGTGTCCGTATCGTATCCATTTGTCTTTTACAAATGTGATAAAAAAATTACAAAAACAATGCAATCAATGCAAGAACATTAACATTTAAACAATTAGCGTACTCAACAACCCATGTGTCATTTTCACTATTTTGACAAAAATGAAGAAAATTTTAAAAGCTCTTTTTAAAAACTAAACAAGTACATAATTAAAATTTTAAAATGTAATTTTTTAAAAAGTATCAGGCCCAGTTTTAAAATTTAAAGACTGTTTATAAAGAGAATTGAAAGGGTTCTAAAATGATGCCTTACTTGACCCCTAATACCATTTAAGTATTTTGGGGCAATTGTTTCCCTCGCTTGGAGGTGTAAGCAGCGAACTCGGAAATACCGGAAAAAAGTGTCCCCAAAAGTTTCCCCCTTTGATCACGAATCTACGGGTCTCTTGCGTTTTTTTAAAACGTTGACGCAGTTCCTAATAATGGCTGTCATTCGTTTACGTTTGGCCACCCTGTATATTAAATGAGATAATATATTTAAAATTCATTTAGTTTTCTGTTTTCCTGGTCATATTTGGAAATGTAATAATTTATTGGAAACATTTAATTAATATGTAAATACAGTAGAGATAATTGAACTTAGCACCGTGAACATATATTTTATGTATTAATTAGATACACTGCCGAGCATAAAATTAGGGCCACCCCGTAATTTGAAACTATTTTAGAAATTTTGAATTGTTTTGGATTTTTTTCGGTTGTAACATAGTTTACTCTCGTTATGCGACGCTTTTGTCGTGATTGCTTGAATAAAAAAAGTTTTTGTGGTTCTCTTTAGAGTTTATTTAAAGTAATGAAAATGAAAATTTGAATTTGTTCAAACAAAAGAAATTTTAAGGAATTCAGTAGCGAGTATTCCCACATCTGGCAGTGATAACAGCTTGCAAACGACGAGGCATGCGTTGGATTAGATTTTAGATCACATCCTGCGGAAGATTTTCCCATTCCTGTACCAGTATGTCGCGAAGCTCTCTAGAATTTCTGGGAGCCGGCACATGTCTCCGTAAACGTCTTCCCAACTCATCCAAAACATGTTCTATGGGATTTAAATCTGGACTGCGAGCAGGCCAAACAAATCGTGTGATTTGAACCTCGTCAAGATAAGTAGTATCTACCCGAGCAGTGTGAGGCCGTGCATTATCATGCATAAAGGTGGCGTCTTCTCCAAGAATAATCATGAACGGTACAATATGGTCTTCTAGAACCTCGGTCAGATACCTATGCGCATTCAACGTCCCATTCTGGATAAAGATTAACTCCGTACGAGCTTCAAAAGATATGCCTCCCCATGCAATAAGTGATACTCCACCAAATGGAAGTCGCTCGGCAATACACGCTTGTGCATATCTCTCGCCTTGTCGTCGCCATACTCTTACACATCTATCTGATCCCGTAAGACAGAATCGCGATTCATCGGAAAACAATACGCGACTCCAATTATCTATTTTCCAAGGTAAGTGTTCTCGAGCAAAATTCAATCTTATAAACCGGTGTTCACGGGAAAGTGGCGGTCCAGTAGCTCTAGTTCGAGAAGACAATCCAGCAGCATGAAGTCGCCTTCTAACTGTCCACTCACTTATGTTCACATTTCTCACTTCTTCCAGATGATTTCGAAGGAAAGTTGCCGTGACCGTCCGGTTTCTCAAAGCGCTAGAAACGAGAAAGCGGTCATCTCTGGCTGTTGTAGTCCTTCCTCGTCTTGAACCAGGTCTTGGAGTGAGCAAACCCGTCTCTTCGTACCGCTGAAATAGAGAGACTGGCATTAAAGTTTCTCGCAGTTTCACTCTGACCGTGGCCATCTTCTATAGCCACCACATTTCGTGCCGCAACAACAGGATTTATGGCCATTTCAATACACTGACAATGAAAACACTACACGAACAATCTGCAGTAGACAGATAAAACCACAGAATGAAAAAATATGCTGATAATAGTTTTTGAGAATTTGGGTGGGAGGACCTTTTTTTGTTAAACGCTTATCGGAACCACAAAAACTTTTTTTTATTCAAGCAATCACGACAAAAGCATCGCATAACGAGAGTAAACTATGTTACAACCGAAAAAAATCCAAAACAATTCAAAATTTCTAAAATAGTTTCAAATTACTAGGTGACCCTAATTTTATGCTCGGCAGTGTATATTGAACTAGCAAGGCTATTAATAAAATAACAATTGATGTTTAATTGGCAAACAATTTAATTATGTTACGGTGCAATTTGGTGAAAATCTTGTTAATAACATGAATAATTTCCCAATTAAAACATCAACAGTACTTTATGAAATGTTGGTAAAATGTATATTTCCATCAACTTTAACTACAGGTGTATTTTGTTAATGAACCTCGATTGAATTGAATATCAAGCTAATAAAACTTCAATTACCAAATATCCATTTCTCTTGCTATGTAATATTGTCATAAACTAAATTAATATAAATTGTAACTGTATATTGTATGAATATAGTTTTTTACAACTATAATTACGTAATGAAGTAACAGTATTATGGACATTATTCCTGCTTATCACCCGATCTATAAAATTATAGTTTTAAGTATTTAATTAGTTTTATTTAAATGCTTTTAGATTAAAATAATAATATTGTCTATTTAGATTTGAACATTATTTAAATAATGATGTATTCTTTTGCTTGACAAAATTTTGTTTTGCTGCATACTTATATTTTATAAATAAATGAAAAACATTGAATTATGGACAATTTTCATATTTTTATTATATTTACTATTATCGACTATTGAAATTGCAAATATTGAGAACAATAGGAAATTCTGAGAACCTCTCACCTGCATTGCACCTTAAATTATTGTAACAGCTTTTGAAACACCACGTAGTGATGAATAATCTCTTTATATGCAATATTCCTGTCATTAGTACGTAGCATGTGTGAGGAGTGCTACTAATTGATTATTAATCTCCACTGCTGATTAGTTCTAGGTTAATTGACCAAAGCAGACATGCATTTCTGTTCTATATTAGATAACAAATTACTGATACCGGCATATTGAGAATTGCAAAATTATGTGCATGGTGGAGATTAATGTGATCTATATGTTTCTGATGTACAAGCAAAGCTCCACTCAGAATAATATCGGTTTAATCTTATTACAGCCGTAAAGCAATTTAGCCCAATAACTTAACCTTCGTTTAGTTAAAAACTGAAAAATATATGAAGACACGTTATAAGAAGTAGGATTAATAGCCAACTAAAAAATTTTAAGGCGATGTCGCTCAAATAGTATTGTATTTACATAAACTTATTAATAAAAATGGGAAAAGTAAAACCATTGACAATATAGCATATTAAGGCTATAAAAAGGACATTATTTACCGTAACTTTAGGTAGCTCGATAATATATTTCATATATAGTTATGGTCCATTTTAATTCTAGGATTTCCATTACTAGTTCGCTACAAAGTATTTACAAAGAAAATCTTATAACGCTAAATATAATCAAACATCCCTATATATATATTGGGATAACGAAATAATAATGTAGGACTCTTTCTGGGAATCAGTTTAGCTTACATACTGTTCATTATAAAGTTTCTACATAAAGCATCTATATTTTTATGAAGATCAAGAGACGCTTCTTTTTAACGACTCTTTAAAAGAAGTTTGAAATAAAATAAAAGAGAAGTTAATGCTCTGTCTAAATCGCTTCATGATCGTTTATTTTAAAAAATGGTGATTTCTGATATTTTACACTTATTCAATGAAAAATGTACCTAAACTTTCCCTTATTCTTATTATTATTAATAAAAAATTAAATAATGTCATCTTAATAATATTGGAGTACCTAACACCAATTGCTTTAAAATAATAAAATGTAATGTATTTACAATGCCAGAAATATATTTTTTTTACTTTGTTTCCTTAATCACCAATTACTGACTACACTTAGCATTGCTTAAATACGGGTATGGTTCTATAGTTAGAATTAATTTTTAACGATTCACTTTTTCGGAGAGATCAAAGATCGTGTGCCAGATCGAAAGTTTGCTAGCTCAAAGTCGGACTTGAAATAAATAAGATATACCTGTTTTATTTCATTTTTAAATTATGATTATAAACATGGGATGTATTAGTTTGGCTTCAGAAAATTCTCAGATCAAATATCAATAAATCCAAGATTTAAAAACACTTAAACCTTCTCACCACTTCCCTTGTATCCCTTGAGAAGGGAAAGAGGAACAATAACTTGCTACTAAAAGTAACGTTTTAAAATACGGTCAACGATTTAAAAATTAAAACCCTAAAGAAAATTTAAAAACCTTCATCACCTCTGTCATCTTCACTAGACCTATCTCCCAGATTTATGACATATTGATGAATGGGAAATATTCTGTAGCTATTTTCAATATATTTCACATGACGAACGCAATTTGACCGTAACTACGTCTAAAACCCTTTCTGACAATGTATGAATGACATTCCTCTTCCTTACTTCCTCTTTGATGTTGCTCCAAATTAATTCAATGTGATGAACATACAATAATACGGTGGCAAATATATAACAGTATGACCAAATATTTTAGCCACCTCATCAACAACGTAATTGAGTAAACCTTTCAATGTAGCAAGCAGGACTTTTTCAAAGCTGTAGGAGGATACGATACATCTGTTTCATACTTTATCCGAACCCTGTATATGTAATTACAAAAAATCTCTAATAACAAAAAACTTCTTTAAAAACTAGGATTATATTTACCTGTAATAGATTTTTTCGATCAATGCGCTCAATACTATTTATTTTCTTAAAGGTAATGAGCAATTATTGCAATCATTTAAGGGTCAAATACTTTGCATGTTTCGGGTGGTTGGCTAGAAGTTTTATTCACTTTTTATCAATTAGTAAAAGCTGCGCTTTTAAAATTCAAATGCATTTTTGAAAGGTGAATACACATGTTTTTCAACGGTACATTTTTAAATGAAAATATCTGCCATTTACAAATGATCTTTAAAGTTAGTTGCGGCCATTGCCGAATTGAATTTGATGAATTTATTTCTTATATTGAAAAACTTTTTTCGTTTTCAGAAGCTCAGTTAGGTTAATGAAACAAATTTAAAATCACCCTTAATTTTATTTTATATATTTTACCTTTTAAAATTTTTTTATTTACATATTTACTAATTATTTTATTTGTTTCAGGTTGCTAATACTACATAGATCAATAAATAAATCAATGGAATTTTCGTAATATCTCAATGTGCAAACTTTGAGAGGGACTCATTGTAATTAATACCTTATAGGATGAATGTCTCTTATGTTTGTTAGATGTAACCGTCATCTCCAATATTGAACAGACTTGAAATGAAAATTATTATTTAACCTCAATATATTTATATATTTCAAACTTCATTATTATATACAGGGTGCGGCATTAGTGCTTCGAAGCTCGATTAGTCCGCTATAATTGTAGTTACGACAAAAAAAGTTTTTACAGGAAGTGTAAGCACTCTTGAGATTCACATTTTAAAATTACATTACATTACATTTTTATAAACCTCTTACCGAGCTAATTTCAACGATGTTGACTAATTTTAAAATGCGAATCTCAAGACTGCTTACACTTTTTGTAAAAACTTTTTTTTCATAACATCAATAATAGCGGACTAATCGAGCTTTGCCACACTAACGCCTCACCCTGTAAATCTCTTATTTCATCATTTTGAGTAATTTTGTTGCCACTTAAATCTTTTGATTTAATAATGGATATCATTATAATAATTTTGAATATCATTATTAGGCCTATTTCTTGTCATTGTGATCATATAGTTAGTGGCAGCAAGTACCTAAATGGGAATATGACATTAATAATTTTATAAAATTTGATTACTATTCAGTAACTCGGTACTATGAAATAATTATCATATAAAATATAAGTAAATTAATCAATTCTAATCTCAGCGTCACTTGTCCCCTAACGACTATTGTAGTCATTTCGAACCCCTAATAGTTACGACACTGTAAGTAATTTCATTTCACATATTACGTTTAACTGAGGTCTTTACAGAATCACTATCAATTAATTATTTCATTTTCCTGACGTGTACACTTAAGGTTGAAGGATAATTATGTTTTTAATCTAATTAAAAGCAAATTTGTTTAATTGAAAATGATCTCTAATGACTTAAAGCTTTGGTCGGTCATTACAAGAAAGGTAGTTAACTGGAAATTACCCATAAACATTACTATATCCTAAGAGTAGATCGTTAAAAAGTAACACTGTCTTAGAAATTAACGAAGGTATCTATATTAATGATCAGAGTAATACGTTGTGTCAGATTATGCTATTTTCAGTGGAAAAAATTTTAGATTTGTATAAATTAATGTATTCAAGCTTAAACAAAGTTAAGAAGATTAATCAAAATGACTATGGATGAAACAAGGATTAATGTACTGACAAAAAAAGGGAAAACCGAAGATGAAAAATAATAGAAAATAAGCTTAAAAAGACAATCAGTGAAGGAGAAAAAAATAAGACTAAAAATAAACGAATATAAAACAAACATAATGAGGTTTGGAAAAGTATATTAGAATAAATGAGTTAAACCACAAGGAAAAACGGAAAAAAAGTCCTTTAGTCTCACAGCCTATTAGTTATATGTGTAGACTGTGAGATTATAGGACTTTTCTTTTCTTCATTTTTCTTTGTGTTAATGTACACTTACACGAAGTAACACCCACCCTAAATGATTAAAAAATGGTGCACACGAATTTGATGAATTTAAAAAAATATAAACACTTGTGGGTTATAATTAATAATACAGAACAGAGAAACAAGGAAGATCAAGAAAAAATAATAGCAACGAATAGAGCATAGCCTGAAAAACCTTAAAGCAAAGCACTAATAAAAGCAGTAAAACCTATAAAAGATAATAATCAGATCACTAATGCTATACTCAGAGAAATGGTGACACTAACAAAGCAGGAAGAAAATTTAAGAATACCAGAGAGAAATATAAGTAATGAGAACAATACAGAACCTGTAAAAATGACCGTAAACGAATACGGAATAAGAATGAATCATAAAATATTAGAAGAACTAAAAGGAGAAGATGTAATAAAAAGAATAAACATACAGAAGTTAAATGACTAGGACACGAATGAAGTGAAGGACAGAAAGCGAACACCTACAACATACTGAAGTGGAATCCAAGAGGGTGAAAGACGTGACAGACCTAGATCCAAATAATTAAAAGAGATAGAGGAGGACATTACCAGAGCTGGAATAACAAATTGGAAGAGGAAAGAAAAAATGGCAAAAAATGAAGAGATATCAGTAAAATATATAAATAAAAAACGAGAATTGATCCACTACAGTCAAAGGGAACCTAAAAGACAATTGCGGCGTAACCCCACACGAAGTGCCATGTCATTTTTATTTATTTATATTCAAGTTTAAGCAAGTATTTACTTAAAGACAATAATATATGAGAACGATAATAAATTGTGTTATTAAACTTGATGAAATATAATAAAAGAATAATGAAAAGAGAGGGTGTTTTTACCCATTTAATTTGAATAAGTTTTAAACTTAAAACTGTATTTATATTTATTTAATCCTAAGTCTAAGCATATTAAATAAATATAATAGGATAATAAAAACGGTATTATTTATTCATATTTGCGCGATCGATCGTTTGGGTACTGGAAATATAAAAGAAAGAATAAATTGGAAAAAGAAATATCTATGTAAGTTTTTAGACATTAAACCAGCTGAAGGCAATTATAACTGTTGAATAAATGAAGCAGTTTATCTATTCGATATTCTAAGTAAAACATTAAATATTACAAAGACAGAGAAAATAGTCATATTTTAATAATAAGTATTCCATTTAAGAAATTATAAGTTTGATTCATTGGTTTTATGAGGTACTCTCTATATTAGAAAATAATTTTATGACGTTGGGCACAACTTTCGTATTAATTATTTCTTCCTGTCTCAAATACTTAACAATAAATCTACTGTCTAGCAATTACCCTTAATAATATAGCCACTATACCATTTTTTAAAAGTTTTCTTAGTAAATCTTAGATCTAATTATGTTTTTTTTTGTTATATTTATCGATGATAACATGTAATTTACCCCAAGGAAGTAACTTTAATTTTTAAACGGAGGTAACCTGTTTATTAATGTTTTAAATTTGTTTATTAAATTGACTCACATTTTATACAAGATAAGATTGCCCAGGATTTTTTTGTCATGTCATTTTTTAAACAAATTAAATATGCTAAGGCTGTAAATTAATAAAAACACTAATATTTTAATGTAATTAATTTTATTTTAAATGACTAAAATAACTTTCTAGTACACACCTTTTATTTTAACTGGAATTTCGCTCCCCTGTAAAAGCTTTAACTAAATAATAAAGTTGTATATTAAGCAGGAACTTGAAGTTGTTTCTGTAATTACCCCTTCTAAAATAGATACCTATGAGAGAGCATCAGTTTTATTATTAGACAACTTTCCAAACAAACATTTGCGGCATCTCTCATTGTGTGTCTTAAATACGAATTAAACGTAACAGGTTAAATTTCAACTTAGGAGCCTGTTCAACTTGGAGAATTTCAAATTTTGTTTAATGATGCAAACTTTAGTTCAAAACACAATATACGTAATAGATACGATAGTTCGAAAAGCACGAACTGAAATACTCTTAAACATTTTATTGTACATATAATAATTACAGATTTTTATAACAATATTTTTTGTTACGTATTCAAAAGCTTCTTTTCTGTATTTTTTTATATAATATTAATAGCTTTTTATCAATCTCTATTAGTAACATATCTCGTCAAAATAAAATTTCTAAATTCCAAATGATTTTTTATAATTTGAATACAATTAAAAAATATAATTTTTATAATAGAAAAATGATCGATAGTTAAAAATGAAAAATAATATTATGTCAATATGTAATTTATGGTTATATCATTTTTTTTTAAATGTCAGTATGTATTTTATGTTTATATCATAGTTTTTAATGAATTTCGTTTCTAAATCAAGTAAACTCGATAAGTAGGTAATTAGTCAATGATTTTTTCTTAATTTTAGAATAACATATTCCTAGTAATATTTTTCGTCTATGTTCTACGTTAAACATTATTAAGTTTTACGTAGTGTGTATGTAAAATATTTATTTATAAGTACTAATAAAACAATCAAAATCAGTTAAAAACTAAAAAATATAGAAAAAATGAAACACCACAAAACTTTTGAAACAACTAACTATCTTCTGAATGTACATTACTTTTATATTAAGATAAATGGTGAGGGATTTTATCCTCGACCAAACTACAAATAACACTTTGGGAACCCATCAATCATTATTTGTTGCTTCCCAAAATTTCAATAATTTAAAACTTAATTTCTAATTTATTGAAAATTATGTATTTTAAGAGACGCCGTAGAATATGTAAATAAAAATTGGCTGTTATTCTGGATAAAAGGGCATGCAGATTGTAAAACATTCAATGGGCAAAATCACATTATTGTTATGAAATCCTCCTTATTTATTTACCTAATTTTTTATATTATATAATATATTAATTGATTTTTAAATCACTTCAGACTAAGTTTCTTATAAACTACTTCCCAAAAAGAAATTTAGATGTTTACTTTGTTAATATTTAATGTTATCCTCATTGATATTTTATACAATAATTTTTATTTTATTCAAGAAAATCGTTTTGTACGTAGATATATAAAATTTTAACAGCAATTTAATCATCAATATTAATCATAGAGATTGATGGAAAACAATACCTAAATGGTTCATTATTTATTTAAACGAAGGTATGTCATGTATAATGAAAAATTAATGTTTATAATAAAACCTATTTGTGATAAATTCTATTCTATTCATGTTGTATGAAATAAGATTTCCTAATAATTTATTGTATGTTGAGCGTTGTAAATATAAAGTAGCTTGAATAAACATCTCAATTTTTAAAAAGCTGCCTTATTTTTTTAAACTGAATTCATTCCTCTAAATAAAATACATTTTTAGTAATTAATGCTGGCAAATTTAAAGAGGCAACAACAACACTTCATTAGAAATAAAAATTGACCTGCTCGAACATTTTTCAAATATATGGCTATGCAGGAGTTGGACTCATATATGGGAATCTTTTTTATTATTAACTGTAAAAAAAACATATTTTCTGTTTTGCTTGGTCTAAAACCTAAAATCGAACCGCCAGATATTAATTATTTTATTCGTATACGAATTTTGTCAAAAAACATCAATTTTTCACAAGGGTTAAGTAACAAAATTGAAAATTTGAATTTGAATTTGAAAATATACAGAGAAATTTTCTGGCATGCAGAAGATCTAGCAAGTACAAAATATCTGAAAGTTTGTGAATCGGTTTTTCATTGAAAATATTTTGAAAGTTTCCGCTAAGAACTAATGTACTGTGGCTTTTTAGCAACTAAATACTAAGACGTACTTGTAAAGGTACTTAATCTATAAAGTAATTACATTAATTTTGTAAAAATTGTAAGTACCGTTCGGTTCTCACAAATTATTGAAAAAAATATGGTCCATTTAATCTGTTAATTTTAATTTTTACAAGCTTCGAAAGAGTACAATAAATTCATTTTTTAACGTAAATGGGTAGGGTTATAGGATAATACTGGTAGAAGACTTATTGGTCTTGCACCGTTTTAAGATTAGTTACTTTAGGAATAGGACAAACCACCGACTCCCGTCAGATCTTAGAAAAATACCCACACTGTAAGCAACAATTAACTATATGAGTTATATAGTCAAGAATATTAGGCAAACATAGTTTTAGCATATAAAGAGAAATTTCATCAGAACCAGCGGCATTCGACTTGATAAAATGAAACACGTCAAGTATGATATTTTGATCAATTAAAGTAAAATAGAAAATATTGTTATTGAATTTATTGTTATCATAAAACTGTACTTTTCTTGAACATATGTCAGATTTTTTGAAAATACTAATAAAATAATCATTAATGGCATTGGGATCACATAAATTAATGGGTAAATCAGAATTAACATTAGGCGCACGAATTTTCATTTTACTCAGGTGTTGCCATATACTTTTTCGTTTTTATCATGTAGGACTTTATTCAAAAATGCTGCTTTTTCTTTACGGATTGAAGCTAATACAAAATTACGACACTGCTTATAAGGATTCCAGTTATCAATACTTTTCATGATTCTAAATTTAGTCAAAGCTTTATCGCGTTCTTTAAGTATTAGTCTCAAATTATTTGTTAACCAAGGTATTGTTGACAAATCATTTTTGAATTTGGTTATATCTTTTTTTTTTTTTCTTAATAAAGTAAATTTACAATCAGCTATATGTATTAAGCTATAAGTAAATCGGATTATAGTTTACATTTGGGGGAAGAAGTTATCCATTGATAACACTTCCTTATTATATATCTATGTGCTTATATTAATGAAAAAATTTATTTTTTTATTTTTTTTTTTTTATTGTAACAAGTCTGTTTAGTCTTCGTATGATTTCTGGCGGGACAATTAGGTTGCGTCTTCATTTGGATGATCTTCCAGGCTATCGAGGTAGTTCGAGGTTAGTCGTCGTATTTCATCTTCAATGAATGGTATTCCAGCGTCATCGTGCAGGGTTTTGTTACTTACATACCAGGGTGCTTTGAATATCGTCCTTAGGATTTTTGATTGTACTCGTTGGATCACATGTTTGTTTGACTTTTTTGCGCATCCCCATAGTGATATGCCATATGTCCATATAGGTTTAATAATACATTTATATAGAATGAGTTTGTTTTCGGTAGAGAGCTGTGATTTTTTACCGATAAGCCAGTTCATTTGCCTCAGTTTAATGTTGATTTGCTCTTTCTTTGCTGCTATATGCGGTCTCCATGTCAGTTTCTGGTCAAGTGTAATTCCCAAATATTTAACTTGATCACTTACTGATAATGGCACATCATTAATTGTTACATTAGGGCAAACTACTCTCCGGTTAGTGAAAGTTACTTGAGCTGATTTGGTTTGGTTCACTTTAATTCTCCAGTTTTTCATCCATGTTTGTATCAGATCTAGATGATCCTGGAGATGCTGGGTTGCTGTTTGAGGAGATTTGTGGATAGATATGACCCCAGTGTCATCTGCGAAAGTTGCTAGTGTAGTATTTGCCGTAGTAGGGATATCAGCGGTGAAAATTAAATAAAGCAGGGGTCCTAAAACACTACCTTGGGGCACTCCAGATTTGATTGGATGGTGTTGTGATAGTTCTAGATTAAATTTTGTTTGGAAGGAGCGCTCTGCAAGATATGATTTAAGGATCAGGTAGTGGGGTGTGGGAAGGATCATTTTAAGTTTATACAGGAGACCGTCATGCCACACTTTGTCGAAGGCTTGTTCGATATCTAAAAATGCAGCCGTGCATACTTTCTTTTCTTCTAAACAGACATTAATTTTGTTTACAATTCTGTGCACTTGTTGTATAGTCGAGTGGCTAGCTCTAAACCCAAACTGATGTATCGGAATTGTGTTGGTAATATTTGCTTCTTCTTCAATTCTGTTAAGCAAGATTCTTTCAAAAATTTTTGACATACTGGGTAGCAAGCTTATTGGTCTATATGATGTGACTCTGTTTGGTGGTTTGCCAGGCTTGTGAATTAGTATTATCTGTGCAAACTTCCATGTTATTGGAAAGTATGTCAATCTAAAAATGCTGTTGTAAATAGTAGTTAACAAAACCAGGGCTTTTTCGGCAATTGTTTTAGTATTTCATTAGTTATCAGATCGAAACCAGGTGCTTTATGACGGTTACTTCTTTGAATTTCCAGTCTAACTTCTAAAGGTGAACACGCCTTAATAGGTAGCATCATAGGACACGGACTGTTAAGAAAATCTGTCACATATTCATCGTTGTTAAGATTATTGTGCTGTGGTTGTGGTGTGTCAAACACTTGTGAAAGATGTTCTGCAAATGTTGTTGCTTTCTCTTTGTCAGTTTTACTCCAACTATTGTCATTTCTTCTTATTGGTGGAATGTGGACCATTGGTCTTTTAATATTTTTTGTCGCTTTCCACAAAGAATGATCTTCTTTAGAGAGATTGGTTATGTACGTCTGAAAGGAAGCATTGCGGATATCTTTGAGAACTCTTTTTAACTGTTGGGCTAGTCTATTGTATTCAACTCGGTCTAATTGGTTTCGACTTCTCTGCCATCTACCTCTAGCTCTTCGTTTTTCTGCAACTAGCTCACGTATATGTAACGGAATGTTATTTTCTGGACTTCTCGGCGTAGCTTCGTTTGGTGTAGCTTTATATGCCGCATCTTGTATCATACGTGTAAAATAGTCTACAGCGTTATCGATGTCATCAGGTTCTTTTAGTTTAATATTTAGATTTAGGTTTTCGTGAAGGTTATGTCTAAAAAGACACCAGTCAGTTTTCGTAGAAGTAAGTCTAGGAGGTTTAGGTCGATGAATTATGTGGGTACTAAGTGTTGCTATTATTGGGGTGTGGTCAGTTGTGAGGTCCCAATTGGCTTCAATGTTGACGTAATTTGCAGAGATTCCTTTAAGAACAAAGAAGTCTAGTAAATCGGGTAATCTCGCGGGATCGGAAGGCCAATATGTTGGTTGGCCTGTTGATAAATAGGTACAGTTTTTGTTAAGCATAGCTTGCCGTAGGGTTCTTCCTTTAGGAGTAATTAGCCGAGATCCCCAGTCGGTGTGCTTTGCGTTCCAGTCACCGCCAACAATAAATTTTCCACTTAGATGGCTGAGGAAATTTTCATATTCTTCTGTATCGATTCTATGTCTAGGTGGACTGTACATTGCTGCTATATTAAATGACCATGGACGTGCAGAAATTTGGACACCGGTAGCTTGCAATTTGGTTGTTTGAAACGGGGGTAGTTCATAATGCGGGATAGCAGTGCGAATAATTATTGCCGCTCCAGCGTGAGCTGTTCCATCAGGATGGGGAGTATGGTATATTGAATAGTTCGGAATTTTTAACATTGATCTTTCAGTAAAGTGCGTCTCTGCGATAAGGAGGACGTCTATTTTGTTGTACTGTAAAAAATTTATTACTTCGTCTTTGTGGTTTAATAAACCATTGGCGTTCCACTCGGCGATTCGAATTGATTTAGTTTCCATTCCTGGGGTTATTATTTATTACTGCAGTAAGCATATTTAGAATCATGCTATTTTGATTAATAAGCTGCATAAACATTGACTTAAATTCATTCAGGAATATATTCATTTGGGCTCCTAGATCCAAGGATTGGTTGTTGACGTTCAAGTTGCTTGTTACATTTGCGTATGTTGGTCTGCTGTAAGCTGTTTGTTGAGCGCTTGCTTGATTCATGTGGAAATTAATAGCTGGTTGAGTGGTAATGTGTCCTGGTTCTCTACTATTTGGTTTTCCTCTCGCCTGCTGTAAGTTTCTATATACAGTGCACCCTTTATAATTCGCTGTGTGCTCTCCTTCACAGAGAGCACATTTGGCTGGTGTATTCTTTGGTTTTTGGCAATCGCTTGACTTGTGCTTTGCACCACATTTGACGCATAGGTAAGGTCTTGAGCAGTAGGACTTGGAGTGGCCATATAGTTGACATCTTGTACACTGTATGATTGATCTTTTCTTGTTTGGTGGTTCTATTGTGATTTTCATGTAGTTTAAATACTGTAGTTTGTATATTTCCTTGTTGTTTGGTTTGGGTTCGAGATCAACATAGAACATCATGGGTGTTTGTTTACTGACTCGATGTCTAATATTTAGAATATTGCGCACAGAATGTCCATGTTTTTCTATCTCTTTTTTAATATCGTCAATTGGTATCGAATAGTGTAAATTGCGAATTACTACTCTAAAGGCTCTATCCTGTTCCATTTGATAAGTATGGTGGACTATTTTTTCACTATTTAGGTGAGTGATGAGTTTTCGGTATGTGTCAGGACTTTGAGCATTTATTTTTACGGTGTCATTTTGGACTAGTTTACATTGATAAGTTTCCACTTCTACTACTGCACTTAAGTTTTCAATCATTTTATTAAAATTATTTACGCTATAAATATAAATTGGAGGTGGTTTGGGTGGTGATACTGCCTGATTAATGTTATCTTTATCGTTTAAGTTTCTAAGTGTATCAAATTTATTACTTGTACTTACTTCTTGAGTGTTTTGAGCTATTGTTTGCCTGGGACTGTTTACTCTCTTCCGCTTGACTGTTTGCCATTCGTGATTTTCCTGTGATTCATCTTGCGAATCAGAATCACTACCTTCGAACATATTATAGTCTTCTTCGTTTGTTATTGTTGGCATGACTTTGGAGTTTGTGGTATTATTGAGATTATTGGGTATGATTATGTTTGAATTTGGTACAAAATGGGTGTTGAGGGGTTGTGGGTTATCAATATTGTAAGGTTGGCTGACTGGAAGATGTTGATTGAAGACTTGGTTGGTTAGAGGAATTTGTTGTGGTATCATTGGGAAAGGGACTTGAGGTATCTGCTGGTAGCAAAGGTTTTGTTGGTTTGATCCATATTGATAAGTAGCTAAATTTGTTGAGAATGGATTGTGTTGATTATTCATATTGATATGAGAGAAATTTTACTTGCGTACACCACTGGATTGTTTTATTATTATCACTTCTTATCACTTGTTAAAATTGAGCTCCACAAAGAATTTGGCCTTGCGGCCACACTTTTTAATAATCACTCTACTTTCGCCGATATCGATACGTCTTCACAGGCCGAGAGTCAGATGAGTACTCCTAGAACAGAAGTTTCTAAATGTAACTGATGTCTTCAGTGGAATGGGCAGGGAGTGAACTTGTGTGGGAAATTTATCTGTTAGGGGTTTTTCAGGCACAAGAACCTCAGCCTATCCAAGAGGGTTGGGACTTTCCTTCTGATATTTCGCTTATCGGAGATAATTGGAGTTTTTTCGGTGATACTATCTTTTTTAATTGTACTTTGACAGTTGTCACTCACTTTATTTGGTTATATCTAAATTTTTAAAATTTCGGGTATTAATAAAATTCTGTTTAGGTTTGTTAAATGTGATATCTAAAATACAAAACGGTATTATGTTATGATTGCTTAAATGTGATATGAATGTACCACTTTCACAAACTATATTTCCAGAATTGCAATTGATAAAAATAGGATCAAGTAAAGTATTTTAGGTACCTGTAAAACACGTCGGCTCTATAACATAATTAATATATCCATTTGTTTCAAACAATTCTAGTAAAGAGTTGGGGACTAGCATATCAACATTTAGATCACCAGTTACAATAGAGTAATCATATTCAGTAAGCATTAGTGCTAGGATATCATTAATAAAATTAGAGAATTCAACAAGACTGGAATTTGGCGGACGATATAATACCTCTAGTGCAATATTTAGTTTTAATATTAAATTTCACTAGACGAAATTCATAATTTATGTTATTAGGATAGTAATCAATTATTTCGCAGTTTAAGGAGGTCCTCACATAACAACCAATACCACCTCCCACTCTGTCACTTCTAAAAAGTGTATAGCCAGGCAATGATAGAGGCATTCAGCCACGTTTCGGTTAGACTAATTATATCAAAACTGGGTATTAAGGATCTAACATTTATATTTGCTATATTTAAAAATTATTCTTTTTTTGTCATGGAAGTAAACTAGTAATATATTTAATAAATTTGAAAAGTAAGAAAATAATATTAATAAAACAGAGAAACAAATTACCTACAATAATAATCAATACTATTCTTTAACCTCTGAATGTAAAATTTTAAAGTAGGACAATCTTTATTTATGAAGAGTGTTTTTTTTTCTTAAAACTAATAATATAAAAGTTTTGCGTATTGTTCCAACTAAAGTAAACACACTGTACATATAACAGTCCTTCTTTTTTTCTAACGAAATTGTGTAATATGCAATGTATTATTGAGATAATTGTTTCGTATAGTTGTCTGGAATTTTTGAGTTATTATTCCAAAAGTACAATCAATATTTTTTCTACCTCTACTGAGGCTGTAATTAAAAATTCTCATTTTACGATAATGATTTCTTTCAGATCATAGCCTCCATATATTTTTTCTTATGGGAAATCCTACCAACAATAAAGTCGAAAGATACCTTCTTCGCAGTTAAGTCCAGCAATTTTGCGTTCTAAAGTGACGATAGTCAATATCACAGAATCCCAGTAAAATAAGAGAACGATAATTTTTAGAATTACAATTAACCCATTAACCCAAAAAATAATATCAAAACATTAAATGGTTTTTAGACATTCTGTAACATGTCTGGAATTTAGATTCTCTTGCGATAATTTTTTGGCGGCAATAAATAACCTCCACTTACAATTTTTCTACATACCGGGATGTATCTAAAATTTTGTACGTAGTAGTAGGTCCTCTGCATCACTTGAAATATCCATTGTAAAATTCTCACCATAACTAAAACAAAAATGATATAGGCAAATCTTCGCTTCAGAATGAACTTTTTACAAATTTTTGATGATAAGCTCCGTATACAACTAGTCTAAATAGGATTTTAAAAGGAAGAAAGTTGCTCCATCATTAGAATAAAAACATATACAATGGAAACGTTTCTTATAACCATATCATGAATATATTCGCTGGGATAACAGAAAAAAATATCTGTAGAAAACTTAGATAATATTTCTTAAGTTATTAAAAATATCCTTAGAACTTTAGAAAATCGGTGTTCGTCAGTTAATTGTGTTTAAACGCACATATTTCACAATTTTAAGATGTATATTAAGAAGTAATATTGGCAATTTTCTGTAGAAAAAGATTTTATGAAGTTTTATTAAAGATTGTTATCATTGATACACAATTAGATTATAGTATAGGTGGATCTCAATTAACACCAGCATCTGCAATCTCACCAGCTAGGTCTTGTCATATATTAGAGAGGGGTGCTTTAATAATTGATCCATATATAAAAGATAGATAAAAGATATGAATTTTTTTTATTAAATCGTACAACCTCTCCATACTATTTTTCAAACTTTTTCGAATCTAATCGATACAGCTATCAATGAAAAGGAGTATTTATGGAAATATAGAAATAAGAATAAAACAATAAATTTCATAACCTCTATGAAATTAAATAATTCGTTTATTTACAAAACGCTATTGAAATTATTGATTTTACACTGAATTGGATATTTTTGAATATAGCAATTTTTTTGTTGTTTTTATTTTAAATAGCCGTATACTTGTTATAATAAAACAGTTACAGTAAATGAATGTTCTGTGAATAAAGTAGTATAAAATATGTGGCAAATAGATATTTTAAAAAACTCTATGAATCAGGTTATTGTTAATTTGAATGGAATTAGTATTGAGACCGACAATGAATGTAATTAAAAAATTTGGCGTCCATAAATCTGATTCAGGATTGGGTAAGTGTTTGGTCAAACAAAGTTTTCATTAAATTATTTTTCTCACATTTCTTAATATTAGGTCATTTTTTTCTCACTTGTAAAAAATACATATTATTTTAATTTCAAGTAGTTAGTGAATTACAAAAGTATATACAGAGTGGGCCACTTCAAATAGTACACCCCGATATTTTTTGGCAGTATTCGTTAGATTTTTAGATAATGCTGGAACACGTCGACTTCTATTCTAACGGGGACATTTTCATGATATAGATATCTACCATGTGTCAACCTCCCTTCCACGTCTCAAACCCTTTAATTTTAAATAGGGAATATACCATGTGTGGAACATTATTAGAAAGGTTTTGCGATAGACTAACCAGCCATGACTTTTCTTCCTATATTAACTCTTTATATGTATAAAAAGACTTAATTTATTCAAAGTATATACCTCTTAAAAATTAGACGCAACGCCTATTTTGGCTAATGTGGAAATAATTTCACTCATTCTGCAATAGAATATATTATTTTGGACGTAATCAAAAAATACCTATTAGATTAGCACCAATGGTAAACGCTACCAAATGTCTTAGTAAATATTTACAAAGTTTATTATTTTTGACGTGATGAAAAAAATTTGAAACATTAGCTAAACATAGGCGTTGCGTTTAATTTCTAAGAGGTATTAGACTTTAATTAAATTAAGATTCTTTTTTACATACAGGAGGATTAATATCGAAAAAAAATCATGGATGATCGTATGGCTGGTTAGTCTATTGCAATACCTATCTATTGATAGGCCACACAAGTATATTTCCTATTTAAAATTAAGGGGTTGGAAACATAGAAGGAAGGTGTTTCACATATAACACATATCTGAATCGTAAAAATGTGTCCCTTTTGGAAAAAAAATTGACGTGTTTCAGCGTTTTCTAAAAATTTAATTAATACTGCCAAATATCAGGGTGTACTCTTTTGAGTGGCCCAATCTATAAACACTACTATCAAAGATGATACTGTACTTTCATGACAAAATTTCTTTTGTTACGATTTTTATATCTTTTTTTTTAATTTCTTTTCCCTCCACTTAAAAATATGATTTCTCGATAAAATAAAATTAAAGGAGTATCGTCCTCTGCGCTAGTAAATTTTTATCATAAAATGAATAATTGCTTAACATCAAGTATTCGATGTGGTCGACTTAGCTTTTATAAGGTTAATTTACATGACATCTTTTTATTTTTTGCAATACTACGGTAGGTCGTTAGGTATGGAAACTGAAATTATTTGATATTATAGATGGAATGCTTTATTATGCGTCTTTAATTCCTTTTCTAAAATTAAGAAATTTTTGGGATATTTCGAGATATTAAATAAAATTTAAACTTTCGCATAAATATAATGTAGTAAGATTGAGTGTAATTGATAAATTTGACATTTTCTACTTTTATTGTTTGCTTAAGTATCAGTTGTGTGTAACTTCCTTTAATTCTAAAAAGTAAAGCAATTTATTATAAAATGAATAATGAACATTATATCTTGAAGTATCCCAATAATTGTGTTGATCTAGAGAGCGTTAATATCCTACGATTTTAATAAAAAATAATCTACATCTTTTTATATACCGTGTATACTGTAGCCAAATCTTTATTAAAAGAATCAAGAAATTGGTATTTAATTGAATTTGTAATAATATATAAATAAGGAATTCCCTTTGAAAAAACATATCCTACCGGAATTTTGTATTTAAACTCCCTGTACCAAATTTTTGACATAAATATTTACAAGGGAATTATTGAATCTTATTGTAATATTGATACACCTTGTATATACTAGGAAGAAGTAATATTTGGTAATTTTATATAGATAAGTCTAAATAAAGAAAGCTATAAAATATTTTATGAATATTTATAAGGTATTGTTTTTGATGATATAGAAATGTTTTATTTACATAATGTCCACTCAGGATACTCATACATATGTATATACTAAAGACTACAATATAAGATAATTTTCGGCTGAAATAAATCTATCCAATATCTGGGTGTTAGGTAAAAAACCTTATCAGCTAATAAACATGTACTATAATGTATAAAAAACAGGATTATTTGTCAATGTAAATACCAATATTATTTTTCTGCTTTCTTATATTTTAAGCATAATAAATAATGAATGTAATATCTTAAAATATTTTGTAACACAATTTTCTCTTTTTTTCTCAATTTGGATCAGAATGGGGTCAAATTATAGCAAAGTTTCGCACCTTTAATAATACTTTCATCTCGCTTATGCTGGTGAATTCGCCGTGAGTTTTAATAAGGTAGAACCGAAAATGATTTGTAGATCAACATTAATGGAAAAAGCTCTCCTCTATAATGGCTTTTGTGACTTATTACCAGCTCTGAATTGTCCTATTCGAGGATTATTTACTTAGTGTAAAACATCTCTAATATACTGCAGATTACTATCAAGCTATTATTTTCTCTGGAACTCAGTTCTCTAGATTTGAGCGCAAAGCAGGAGGGAAATTATTTCAGGTTTGCCGAGACCAGAACGTATTTCCGACTGTACTCCTTAAAGGAATTTTAGATAAAATTATATTTATTTTGAATGGAACTGGGAAGGGAAATAAAATATGTTTTTTAGACGTTTATGGAAATTGAAGATCGTTTAGATAGAAGTTACCAGAAAATGAATTTGACAAAAAACAAGGAGACATATTTTTTAAAAGACGTTGCGATTAGGTTCACAAAGAAAAAAGAATAAAATTTGGAAGAAATTACTACCTACCTATTATTTTGTCGTACACGGCATTTTTATAATATAAAAAATGATAAAAGTATTCGTCTTAATATTTATTTGCTATTTTTGCAAGGTTTTTCCAATCCAATATTTTTTAGCTACATTTTGCTACCACTTTCTTTTAGGCTTTCTCTTTTTCTTTCCTTACTATTATTACAGCATTGTATAATGTGTATATTTCATTATATATACGTCATTCCCATTCTTCATCCAATTTTTTTCTACCATACATTTTTCGTAATATTTTCCCCTTCAAAAGCGGTCTATTATGGCAAACCATGCAGAAAGGTAGCACTAAACAAATAAGAAATTAGAAGAAAAATGAACGACAGGCAATAATGACAACGAACGTTTGGCAACGAATACGGACATGAGTAAGCAATTACTAAATTTAAGAAAAGTAAAAAAAAATGAAAATAGGTATTTGGAAAGTGAGAGCAAATTGGTAATGGGAATAGATTTTTTTGCACCGGTTTTGTAGTAAGCAACAAGATGTCAAATATGATTGCAGAGTTCAAATCAATATCAGAAAGATTGTGCTATGTGGCAATTGTAGGAAACTAAGTGTAATGAAATGCACATGCGCCAACCGAAGATAATAATCTAGAAACGAAAAAACGAAATTTACGGAACAGTAGAAAAAATACTAGATGGAATACCAAGATATGACATAAAATTCGTAATCAGAGATTTTAAAAATGATTCATTTACTATGAAAATCCAAATGAAAAAAAGTAATACATCTTTCGACCATAAAGACATTCATAAGGTACCATGGGTGCCTTTAGATGCTAAGACATAAAATCAGATCGATCTCATAAGTATCGAAAATAAACATGCCAAAGTAATTAGGGACTGTAGAACGAATGCTAATAGCGTCCACTTTCTAATAGTAGAAAAACTAAAGCAAAGCGTACCAACAGAAAGGAAAGGAAAGAAAGAAAGGCAGAGATACCATCTGGAAGAATAGAAAGAAAAAAACTTAAAAAGAATTTACAAAATGAAATAGAAATGCGATTAACCGAAGACAGCAGTGGAATTTTTACTGTGAAGGGAAAATTGGAAGAGATTAAGACAGTATTAAAAAAGGAAACGGAAATTTGGGGGCTAAATGTATAGAGAAAAAGAAAAATGAATGGTCTGATGAATAATGTAAAAAAGTAAAAGACATACGAAATAGGGCCAAAAACGAAATAGACAGAAATAGAACACAAGAAACAGTCAAAAACTATACAGGGATAACAAAAATCAACAAAATCGTTTTGCAAACAAAATACAAGAGAATATCTAGAAAAGTAGTTGAAAAAAGTAAAAAATTACTATGCTACTAAAGTAGATAGAAACTGTAAAACACAAATAAAATGAAACGACCGGCCATTCAAATATATTACTGCAAAGATAAAGAAGGATTGATCCTTGGGAATTATTAAACAAATTAAACAGGTGGTCGAAATAATTTGAAGAACTGCTAAATAAGAAAAGTGAGTTAAATCTATGAAGAATTCATAGCAATAATAAGGGAACTTAAACTAATAAACGTCCAGGTAAAAACGATATTTCGGCAGAAATTTGGAAAGTAAGAGAAGAAGAACTCCAGAAACTCTTTATAAGCTAATACTACAAACTTGGAGAAAAAATAAAATATCAAGTCAATGAGACAATGTGTTAATCTGCCCAATATTCAAAAAAGGCGATAGGCGATAAAGTAAAAATATATGACAAAGAAATAGTCGGGGACTACCAAGGGGGATTTAGAGCAAATAGGTCAACAATAAATCAGATATTTATATTAAAAGGTATATAAAACAACAGCTATGACCAAAATATTGATTTGCAACTGTTATTTGTAGGTTTTAAGCAGACCTGTGATACAAGAAAAACTTTATAAATTAGTAGCAGAATTGGGAATCCCAATAAAATTAATGAGCTTAATAAAAATGGTACGTTTAGAAACCAAAAATAGAATTCAATTAGAAGGAATTTATTCAAAATAATTTCTAACAAAGAACGGCTTAAGAGAAGGAGACCTATTAGGCAATGACTTATTTAACCTAGTACTGGAGAAAATAATAAGAAAAACCAAATATATGGAATTGCGAGTCAGACTCTCAGAAACCCAAGTACATATAGTGTTACAGACACAAAGCAAAGAATAAAAAAAAGGTAGGAGATGTACAGTATTTAGGAGTAATTAATACATACAAAAGCCAAAAAAAACATAAAATAGACAAAATAATTTTTAAAAGGAAATAAAGCAATAGGATCTCATTAGTAAGATTTATCGTCCAATAACATTGTATGCATGTGACACATAGATTATGACGCAGCACAATGAAAGAAAACTCGAAATTTGTAAAAGAAAAGTGTTGAGAAAATTTTGGAGAAATCGTAGCAGCAGAAGGAAAATGAAGAAGATGTACAAATAAAGAGGTAATGAACCTATATTGAATACCAGAATAAACAAGAAAAATCCGAACACACAGAGCCAGATGGCTAGGTCACCTAATCCGAATGCCAGAACAGAGATTTATAAGAAAAGGTTTTTTCACAGCTGAAAGTAGTAAAAGAAAACGAGGACGACGAAGACATAATGACTATAAGAACTTCGATACGATTGCTTGCTACCACTTTCTTCTGAGCTTTCTCCTTATTTCTTTTTTACGTTAATTATTAATGCATCATTGTATAGTGCATATATTTCATTATTTATACGTCATTCCCATTTTTTTTTCTTTTTAAATACATCGTAATATTTTCCTCTTCCAGTTCTTTCTTGTTCATAACACATGTTTCGTTTCCATATAGTTCTCTAGATTATATTATTATTTTGTAGATTATTTTCTTTATTGTTCTTTAAACATACTTTGATTATGTATGTCTCTCTCTCACACTTGTCGTTGATAAAGGCTTCTAGATCCTGTCTTTTTGATGTTTATTTTTCTTTCATCAAATCATCTGAAGTTATGGGTAGTAGCGTCAACGGTGATTCACCCTATACATATGTACTCACAGCTAACTGAACTAAGTATAGATCGTACAAATACAGATTAAAAAAAGATTGATAAGCATCTATCTTTAATGATTTGTGTAAATTAGTGTTAAATGGAGAAAATAAAAGTTCACATACCACTCAAACTTTCCAAACGCAATTTTGTTATGCGAATTAGTCTCTTGAAGACAGGCGAGCTCTTGTGAAGGAGCCTTGATGGCGATTCCATGTTTTCTCCTAACGTAGTAATTGAGTGAGAAGTCGTGATAATTATCGTTATACCCACTTCTGCTCTTTCTCTGGATAGAGTTCAATTAGACTGGCTGGCTTGGAATTACACATATTAGCATAAAGTTAGCAAATATACTGCTTCTTTTTACTAATTTTGTGTCGGCACTCTTAATTAAATGCGAATTTATTAAAGTGTACTTTACACGCTTTGCATAATGCAGTAAATTTAAAAATACCCTATGCGACTTGGTGCTTTCTAATTAGTATGATCAGGATAAGTATTTTTGATATTAGGTAGCGGAGGTGTATTCCAAATAAAGATAATAAAAATTAATAGTTCTTAAGAAAATCCATTATCTAAATTCATTCTAATAGATCAATTTGGACTAGTATAAAATACAAAAATCATTAAATTTAAAACCATTAAAAGCCTAATCTTACCATATTGTAATTCAAAATAGAATATTATTGTTCGCTGTAAATATGAAAATACGCCTTTGTTTAGTAGATGGCAATAGTTGTCGATCAGTTGGTATTCTAGTTGTTTATATGTTTTATGTAGTTTAATTTTAAACAAATTTTGTTGGAATAAAATTGTGAGATAAACTTTACATTTGAGTAAGTAGATATTATATATTTTATTTTAAAAATTATTTTGTTGATAACTAGAAAGACGAAATATATATTTATCATTTTAAATAGTTTTTAAACTCATAACTAACAAATTATATTGCCTGTAAGCAAATTTTTTTGAGTGTTACCATATGGTAAAGCCAGGTTCACACAAGGTCACAAGTAATGTATAGTGTGTTTTACTTTCAGAAGAGGTTTTACATTAGAGGAAGCTCTACAGATTGCATATAATGATGAAGTGAAAGCAATTTTTATTGAACCACCCGATACTAATATCTTAACAGATGAATATTCTGGTGATGAGGAGAGCGGAGGAATAATAACTATCTGGAGCTCAACTACGTGCAGCTGCAGATGTCAAAATTAATGCAAATAGTAGACAACAATCAAAAATCATTTATAATGAAACAGAAAGGGTATGTGACTGGACTGATGGTCAATTTGAATCAAATACCCGAAAATTTCTTGAACCCAATTATGATAAATCTAAATATTTATCATCTGTCCAACTTTTTGAATTATTTTTGATGATGAATTAATATCGCTCCTTATGGATGAATCAATCAAGTACGCTTTATTTCGAAATTGGACTGATCCTAAAATTACAAAAGACGATATTAGATGCTTCATCGGAATTCTTATCAGAAGTGGATATGTTTCACTACCAGGAAAACGATATTTCTGGGATACTCAAGTTAATATGAGAAATTTGATTATATCTGGGGCAATGCGACGTGATAAATTTTTCCAAATAATGAAATGTATGCATTGTGCCGATAACACTAAACCTGATAAACAAGACAAAATTTGTCCACGAAAAATTAGTTTTTAAAAATACAAAATTCAAATAGCAGAACTTTATTAATATCTGAACTTAACAAGAATACAATTCAAAACAGCTCAAAATACCGGTTAGCAACTAGTTTTGTTGTCGTTGACTGGGCAGTGTGGTAAACTGCAGAGTCCGCAGAATTCTTGTGAACTAGGCTAGATGTGTTCTTGTAACTCGCGGCAAACCTATAAGATTTGGGTATAAAATGTGGTGCATGAACATTAAGTCAGGTTGTTAAGTCAGTAGCGAAATTTACCAGGGAAGAAGCATCCGTCGTTCAGAATCATAAAAAGTATTATACGGAAAAGAATGAGCCCCATTTATGTCTATGTTAGATGAAGTTAACAAAGGTAACCTCACGTATAAACTATACCTTGATAATTTATTTACTAATATGAATTTGCTGGAAGATCTGAAATTTAGAGGATACCATATCACTGGGATTATTCGTGAGGACCGTATTCCGAAAAAGTTCCCACTCGCTGCAAAAAAGATCCAACAGAAAAAACCAAGGCGTACATATCTTCACTAAAAAATTCCGTTGGTATTGACTGAGTTTCCACCAAGATTATAAAAACAATCTGCCTACATATTGCTCTTTATCTAGCATATAATAAATACTGCATTGGGTAAATTCCCTGCAGATCTAAAAATAGGGGTAATAACACCAATCTTCAAAAAAGAAATAAAAAATTACTTGAAAACTGTATGCCAATTACTGTTTCTACTGTATTTTATAAGGTTTTTGAGAAATGTGTATACAAACACATGTTGTCCTTTTTATCTCAATATAACATCATATCAGAACACCAACATGGTTATCTTTCTGATAGGTCAACCGAGAGTACCACCACAAGCACAAGCTTTCGATTGCGATCTGAACATAATTAAAAATAAATTATTTGCTTTGGGATTCAGAGATTTTCTAAAGTGGCTATCATAATACCTTAATATGAGAAACATTTGTGTAAACATTGAATATCACCAATTTGATCGTGATGTCCCCCAGGGGTCAAGTCTAGGGCCATTAATTTTCTTGTTATATATATTATCTTCTATCACAGATCAAAATAGATTTTACTGTTCTTTACGCTGATGATACCACATTGGCAGCTGATGCTGAATCGCCTGCGGAGCTTCTCACAAAACTTAATCACTTAGCAAATCAGTTTACGGTATGGTTTAAAGAAATTCTCTAATATTAAATCCCAGCAAAACAGTTTTTTATGCACTTTTTTTCCAGAAACAGGAAAACTGATAATATAAGTGTAAAAGTTCTATGTGAGGACATTTCTCTCTCCCATGTAGCTAAGTTTCTAGGAGTAATGCTTGATAGTAATATGAGCTGGGATTCAAATATCAGTTACATTTGTAAAAAGTTAAACTGTGCATACTATGCAATCTTGCAATTGAAAAGTATTTTCAATATTGATCAACTTCTTCAGCTATACTATGCTCTAGCTTATTCTCATATATCTTATAACGTTATCCTGTGGGGAAATTGTTCTAGTGGTTTAAGGGTTTTTATCGCCCAAAGAAGAAGAATCAGGCTAATTTTCAATCTAGAAGCAAGGGCTACTTGTAAATATCATTTTAAAAATACAATATACTTACATTTCCAGATTTATACGTTTTTAAAACCAAGGATGGTCCTATATGTTAAAAATAATGTGCTGACTGTTCTTACATAATTTTAATTAGTCTCATTTAATGTAAGCTCTGTTTTTTTTTGTTTTTAAATTTAGTGTATTTAATATAAGCTCTGTATTTTTTATTTAATCTTATTCTAATTGTAAATTTATTCAGCTGACTTATCCCATATCATTTATATATGATCCAAAGGGAAAAATATAGATTTATTATTATTATTATTATTATTATTATTATTATTATTATTATTATTATTATTATTATTTATTATAAATATAAAGCGTTCGAGCTAAACCGAACACAAGTTCCAAGACTTCATCTAATAGGTCAGTATAATTCCAATATGGGCAGAACTGACCTAACGGATGAAAATATTGCAAAATACAAAATAGATATCAAGAGTAAAAATGATGGTGGTCGATTTTTATATGATACATAGCTGCTGCTATAAATAATTCGTGGCAACTTCATAAAAAGGCCAATAGAACACTCAATCAATTAACTTTCAGATGAGAACTAGCAACAATATATTTAAAAAGATATATGGTGTCGCTGCAAAACCGGGAAGTAGACCTGCAGTATCTAAATCCAGTTTATCTTTGAACCGAATTTCTGACTTTTTTCGATATGATAAAATGGACTATCTGATTCTTAAAACCCATGAAAAGAAAAGAAAAGATGTGCTGGAGAAGGTTGTTGTTCACACATTCGAATAATGTGTGAGAAATATTGTGTAGGACTTTGTATGCCTTGTTTTTTAATTTTTCATAGTAAATAAATAGCTAATGACTAATTTACAGAAACATTGTTAGTAATATTTTTTTTTTGTTGTAATAAAAATATAAATTCCTTCTTTTTTAAATTTACATATTTTGACAAATATTTTTATCCTAGCGTAACCATAATAGTCAATTTAAAAAAAATTAAAAAATGTTTTAAAGAATATATCGTTAATCTCGTTTTATAATAGTATATTCACTTCAAAACAGTAAAAAGGCGAACAAAAATCTGAAAAAAATAAACTTCAGCTAAGGGTTACCTCAGTTAATATTTTAAATATAAAAAATATTTATTCTGAGGAATGCTTGAAAATAATCATTTCTCAACTCAAATTTTTAAGATACATACATAAAAAGAAAAAATATGAACTTTAGTTTGAGAAATGAAAATAAAATATAAATTAATTAACATTTAAACATTTCAGAATAACTAGACGTAACGACAGTCAATAAGAAGATTGCTTTTATGAACTTTTCTAAAGGAACAATGTAAAAAATAAATTTTAGCAAATACACTACCCCATTACCCCATAAGGAATAGCTAGTTCAATATCTATATTTATATAATCCAGTCGATAATTATATATTTTTTCGCTAAATATATCAGACAAAAATTTCGCTACTACTTCATTTAACACTAACTTTTTCGTTAAACGTCCTCACTATAAAATACAGTAAGCTATTTATTTAAGCTTAACCAACCATCCTTTTAAACACAACTTTTAAAAATACTATAAAGGTTTTCTTTTAATTTACTGTTCAGTTTATAACTTATAATTTTTATTATTTTTCTTCTTGTGTACTCTGAACAAAAATAAAAACAAAAAACACTTTGGCTATAATTATAATACACTATTATATTTTATAAAGGGCTGTCCATAAAAGTCGGTAAACCTCATGCAACATATATCATAATATTTCTGAAAATAGGATATGTGTTATCTTCTTTTTTTCTGGTCATGGAATTAAGCAGGAATGGATTTCAACAATTTTATGTGTACATAAAATTAATTCAGACATTTTCTGCTATAAAATGTGGTTCCATTACAATTTATAAAATATTTGAAATAAATCACACCATCAAGTATCACTAAGCGCACACGGAACTGTAAAATGACTAGCGACATCTATTATTAGTTCAAAAATTTAAATTAAACTTGATCCAGACCTAATTCAATATGACATGACTGTGGAGGCAAATTGATTGATCTAGTGGTGGCCCTTTTTATTGGATTATTCTAGTACCTATATCTTTATATACAAAGATTCTAAGTAATTATCTCAGACATGACTCATATCTCTACCTTTATCAATTAAAGCTAACTGAGGCGGTATTTATGAAGATATAAGATTTATGAAAACTTGATGAAAAATAAAATAAATATTTAATACAATTTTTCTCTTAATATGTTTCTTGAAAAAATCGTGTTTGGTAAGTTTTGCAATATTTCTAGATAGCCAACCCTGGTTACTGCTATTCTGAAGTAAATATTAATATATGATATACTAAACCATAATCCATAATTTTAATGTATTTGTACGAAGTATTAATAACCTTCACAAGAAGTTTACCATCAGTCGCGCCAAATTGTCTTATCTCTAATAGCAATTTACTAGTTAGGAAGTACCATAACTTCCAATTAAATTAAAACTCCTGCCCATTCTTCATAACATCGACCCAAAACTAATCTCATCCCTTTGTTTACAAACTAAGTGTATAAGTCAAGTGTTAATTGGGAAAATATGGGGTGACAACTTAGCAGCATGTAAGTCCTTCTGCTTGAAAGTACGGCCCTTGCGGGGCAATTACCAACTTCGCACTCTCAAAACTTCCAGAGTATTTAATTATTTTAATTAGTTTGACGGTTAACGTCCGACCCAAGGCAACACTTTTGCAGATGGCGATTCCATGTTTTCTTCCGGATTCGAGAGCAGTAAATGACTGGAATCTTGATAATTATTGTCACAAGAGAGTTCCTGATAGTGGACCAAAGCGATAATTAAATGTCGTCAACAGCACACTTTTTCTTTATTATAATTACACGCTATATCTAGTACAAAATAAATTCCGATGCGCGTCATTGAAGACGTATTTAAATTTACCCGACAGGCTTAAAGCATAGTGAAAATAAACGTATTTTCGAAAGCCTTTCCAACAAGCTAGATTGTAACATTCAATGTATAAAATAAATAGTTGGAAATAGTTAAAAATCACTTATTTATTAACCGTATTTAATTTATATCGGACTCATTATTATAATAGTCAGTGTCACTGTCATCTCTGTTAAAATTAATAATAAATTATAAAAAATGTTCTCTATCCTGTTGTGTTTTGCTGTCTCTACCATTATGTCTTTTGTAATACTATTTTCAAATACCCCCAAATCAGTTAATTTGGATTGAAAATGCAACTGTTCGGTTAACTTTACCTTTAGTGGTTTGCAACAATATTTAAAAATTCATCTATAAACATGGTTGTTGAAAAATGAATATTGTCTATAACTACAAAAGTTTTTATTATTCATTTCACCATGATGCTCTCTCGGCTTAAACTGAGATAAAAATGCTCTACACCCTCAATAAAAAATCCAGGTATCGTCAATGAAAACAAAATTAAATAACACTGCTTCTTTTGCTTTCCCTAAGTTTCTTTAATGAAGTGTTCAAAGTTATGGGCTCTCCTGAAAATAGATATTTGTGTTATATATTTATATATAACATACATAAAGTAGAATTGTATATTCTGTAATAAGGTTACAAAGAAATTTGTTATTCTAACAGAGTAACAAACAATATTTTCTCCACGACTAGAAATTTTTTCACTCATTATTTTACGTCTTTTACGTCTCTCATTGACAGTTTTGACATCCAAGGCCACTGATATTGTTTAGAATAATTACGGAATATTCATTCTGTCACTTATTATAGAATGAAAATATATACAAAACAAATAAGAAGCAAGTGTTTCAGAATAAATATTCTATCTCAAAAGTGAGAATGTTTACATTCTATTATTAAAACTGATTTCGGAATTAATACATTCACTAATGGTCATGGAAAAAAATATATTTTTGATTACTGCTTGCATAAATGTTGTAAATTACATGTTCAATTGTACTTGTACCAAGTATTTCTGCATTTGTAACTCTTTTTGGATAAGAACGCTTTTTGGGTGGCAACTTAAAAACCTTATTATTTTTAATGGCTTCTGACGTAGAAATATTAATGTTAAATGGAGGTGCCATACTCCTAAAGAAAATAATTGCATGTTTTTAATTAAAATATACATTCTAACTAATTAACTTTCCTCTCCAACAGCCTTTAATGGCAACAAAGGACAGGTTACTTCTGTTATTTAATTTTTTGTCAATTGTAATTACTCGTTAAGTCGCTTAATATATTTGTTTTGAAAACAATATATTTTTGTAATAAACTCTTAAATAATAACCCTACAAATGAGGAAAAACCAATATAGCAAACCTTTTTTTAACAACAACGCTGTACTACAAATGACATTATAGAACACTGCTATCAATTAGTGAACTAGTGCTAAAATACATTGATGTGAAGTGTTAAAGGCGTTGTATATTATTATTGCGGACTAAAATATCGTAATTTATGATTTATGGGTAATTACATTCATTTATGTAATTTATTCAGTGGTACACCTAAAATAACACTAATAAATATCCAGCCATCGAGAAAAATCATAATTAGAGTAGGATGTGAAATTTAAATGTTTTGGGTTGGTACTTTAGCCACTGCCACATTTCCGTGAAGAACCTCCTAAATTAATGTGTGACTACAATGGTTTTTACAATGTTTCAATAAATTCTGCACAGTTACTCAGAAAAACTAGAAGTGACGGCCGTTTAAACCAGCTGAAAATATTAAATCCGTTCACCATGTTATTGATGAAAATTCAAAAACATCAAATTTAATAGTGGCCCAGCAAACAAATTAGTCTTATGGCACATGCCAACGCATTCTAAAAGAAGGCTTACTTTTCATGAGTTTTTTTCAGTGGATTATCCAAAACGACTAGAATTTTGTCAATGATTCAAAAATAATCTAAAAAATAAGGGTATCCTTAACAAAGTCTTTTCTCAGATGAGACTGTTAATTCATAGAATATGAGGTGATGGTCATCTAAAAATCCTCATTTTTTTGTTGAAGAACCACAGCTTCTCCATAAAGTTGATGTTTGGATTGGAACATATCGAAAAAGATAGATGGGTGCCATTTTTGTTGAAGGTACACTTACTGTTGCACGATATTCGCAATGATATACTCGGCCCATTCATAAATCAACTGTATGATGAGGAATTACAAAGTATATATTTCCAAAAATATGTTGCAAGACAACATATGATAAGAGAAACACTTCAATATCTTTTTTATTGACATAATAACAAGGAGGAGATTTTTACATAAGCCCATACATAATTAAATTTGTTTTATTCAACGCCAAATTAATAATCTGGAAGAATTAAGAAATAGTATAACAGGAAAGTGAAAAGAGATCACCAACTCACTGCAAATGTTGCATAATGTCTTTGGTGGAATGTGGAGAAGAGTCTTGTCTTTAGACGTAAATGGGCATCATTTTCATCAAATTCTGTAGTGTTGTGTGTATATTTTGTTTATAGTTTCGATACTAAATTAATTATTTTTTCGTTTTTTATTGCAGTGTTATTCTAAAGTTGGAAGCATTATTTATAATAATGAAAATGTCATGTAAAAAATATTATTCTGTGCTAGTAGCTAAAGTACTAATCCAATATGTGTAAATTTAACAACTTACTGCAATTAGAATTTTTCTCGATGGCTCATTATATTCATTTATTTAAATTTGTTTAAGGGTATTTTTTGATAAAAACAATAAAGTTTTTATGGTTTTAATGATTTTTTACAAACACAGTTACGTATACAGAGTGGCCAAACGAAAACGAAACAGCCATTATCAGAAACTGCGTCAACGTTTTTAAAAAACGCAAAGACCCGTCGATTTTTGATCAAAGGGGGACACTTTTTTCCGGTATTTTCGACTTTGCTGTTTACACTTCCAAGCGAGGGTAACAATCACCCCAAAATATTTAAATGTCAAATTTTAAAATTAGGCCAGATACTTTTTAAAAAATTACATTTTAAAATTTAAATTATGTACTTGTTTAGTTTTTAATAAGAGTTATTAAAAAGTATTAGGCCCAATTTTAAAATTTAAAGACTGTTGTAAAGAGAATTGAGAGGGTTTTAAAATGATACCTTACTCGACCCCTAATGCCATTTAAGTATTTTGGGGCGATTGTTACCCTCGCTTGGAGCTGTAAGCAGTGAAGTCGAAAATACCGGAAAAAATTGTCCCCTTTTGATCAAAAATCGACGGGTCCCTGTGTTTTTTTAAAACGTTGACGCAGTTCCTGATAATGGCTCTGTTTCGGTTTCGTTTGGCCACCCTGTATGTAGACTTTTTAACTTTCAGCTAGTGCCAAATGTATCACATTAGTATTAAAAGTACTCTAGATCCGATTCTAAAATAAATAAGCACTATCAAAATACACTTTTACCTAATTATTAATACAATTCGAACAACTTGAAATCATCATTAATTGCAAAGAAAGAATCTTTTTATTTGATTATGAATGAGTGATGATGACCCATTGCATTAACGTTTGAAAATTTGTTTGCAAAACGTAAATTTACACCTCTTTCTGGTAGGTATCTTTCTTCACATATTTCTTACCGAATCTGTAACTAACATACATCATTTAATTTAGTTAAGACACAACCAACTTGTTAAATTTAAAAATAAAGTAAAATTTTTATTTTTATGGAATAATATAAACAGAGATTTTCGTGATTGAAAAGAACGTACGCGTTACCATAACTGTTTCCATTTTTATTCCAAAGTGGCATTTGATATTTGCAGCAAGTGTGTATGAGAAATGCAAAATCATAAAACTTTATTCTATTTCGATATGTTCAAACTCTATGGAACTCTGGAGTATCGTAAATATTTTTATATGCAATACATTTATTATTTATCGTTTGATTGTGTCTTCCAGCAGTTGCAATAAACATACATATATTTTCTCTTCAATTCTACAAACAACTATTTATTACGATATGTTACTTTGTCCCTAGTATACGACATTAAAGGTTAGAAGATCAGTAAAATATTGAAAATGTAAATGCGATGTTTGTGTGAAATTTTACAATGCAATAAATAAAAACCTAATAAATATGTGACAAATAGCAGTGTCCAAAATAAATATATCCTCATTTTGAAGTGTGAGGCTAATTTATTAATAATGTCAGAAATATTGAGACTAAGTCTCCAACCGAGTATTTTATGAAGATCTAAAAGTACCATTGATTAATTATGTTATCAAAAATCAGGCCCAACCCTAAACATTAAAATAATACATAATTTTCTGTCTCTATTGAAATAACAAAATCATGGAAGACTAAAAAGAAATCCCTTAACTAAAATCCTGAAGGGAAATTGGAGATTTGTCGTTGCAGAACGCTTCTGTAAATATTAATTAATTTGGTTCTGATATGAGATGATGTTTAATTCCGAACATAACTTTTTAAATTTAAATTAAAACAAAAGCTTTAGTAATTTCCGTTAAATAAAATTGACTTCAGATATTCTGTTAAATGTAAATAGTGTCTACATAAATATGGAAACTTTGAACGTTCAAAAAGAAAAGATAAATATACTGTGTTTGTTGCAAGCCTGTTTAAGCCCTCCTATGCAATAATTTACCATATTTATTAGAAAGAACGGAACAAATTTCAACCTTAATAAGTCTATTTTGCACATCCGGTCAAGATTCTTAAAGCTATGAAAATAGAAGTATCGATTGGGAACACGAAATGGAACTTTCTGCAGTCTAGCAAAAATGGAACTGTAGAATCATTTCAGTATTTCACACAGAAAATAAAAATTGCCATTGGATAACGATTTCTAACTTTCCTCTGTTATAAATAAAAAGTTTATTTCCAATCTAGCAGCCCAACGAAAATAGAGTTGATGGAAATGATCGGTTTGTATAATTCAAGAAATTGTTTTTTCCGGAAGTGACAAAGGACTAAACCTAGTTTTATCTTTTTTCTTAAGAAGTTAATCACTTAAATCCTGATATATTATTAATGAATCTATTAATACCGTGTGCGTCAAAGAAAATAATATGTGAAACATAATTAAAATCCTTTTAAGTACATAAATGTAAATAAAACATTCGGTTAATGGATCTACCATATAATTAGGGAATACAATAAAATCGATAGACATCTTCACGTCGTCAATGAGTTAAAGTAAGAAAACGTAAATATACGTAACTAGTAAGTTATTCTATATAAAATCTATACATTCCATATAACGCTTGTCGTATGATTATTTAAAAATCTTTAATACTATATCGTTAGTGGCTATATTAAATATGTCATTAAAGTAATTACTAAAATTTTACGCCTCGTAATGTCCTTAGTTTGCTATCCAAGAAAAGTTCCCCTAATTTCGTTTCCCATTTCCACTTGGCAATAAAAATGTAAATTGAGTGTGAAATAAAGAAAATAGATAAAAAAGTTTAGAGACTGTTCTTTAAACACCGATAAACAAATCAAAATATTTAGTGGCAGGAACTCGAAAAGGACATATAATATTATAATATAATGCTTCTATTAAATTGGAGAAAATCTTGTACTCTTGAGTGAGGTTATAAAAATGAAAACGAATTTCCTTACTGTTATTAAAAATATCTTTTGTTGGCTAAATACAAATTTAAATATTTTTGAAGCAAAATATGAAATTGTAAAGAAAGATTAAAGAGATCTTTAACGAGTACATTTCCTGAAACAATTTACTGGCAACTTTTAGACGTTTATAAATTCGTATTACAATAAAAAAAACTATACAAAAGGAAGGCTTTAAAACTTTTAAATTCTGCCAAATGATTGAGCAAAACAACTTTCTTTATTAGATTAACCAAATCCGAATCACTCTAAAAATTCTTTTAATTTCTGATTTCCCTAATGCAATTTTAACGTGTTTTTGAGAAGTTTTGAAGCATAAGGTCAATTACTTTTAGTAAACTTTCAACAACATACATAAAACATTTTCAACAAAGCTTCAGCAAATTAAAAAATTTATTAAAAGATGCCACAAAAAGCACTTCTACAATTTAGGACAAAGAGTTTCCGGAGTATAATTTCTTATAAGGAAAACAACGCTTTAACTTTATTAACCTCGTTATTTAGGCAAGTTTGTGAGTGACAGTTAGGTTTGCTGTATATTACATTTTCCTGTTAGCTTTTGTTGTTAAAAACGAAACAAACCTAGAAATATAAATTGGTTTATTAAACTTTCGAAATGGTTTAATTAAAAATAAGTCATCTTCTTATCTATACCGAATGTGTTTATTTCATCTACAGAAAAACACGTATATGCCATACCCTTTTAAATTTCAAAAACTCAATATGTTCTCTTCAAATCAATCTTAAGGGATAATTTTTTCAACTATCAGTGAAAAAATCAATTCTTTGATTACAATGGTGCGCAATATATGGTAATAATATTATTTTTCTTCAATTATTTACTATAAAGAAAATAATATTTGGCTTTCGGCTGTGAATAAAATAAAGGTTTTTCCCTAAAAGGCAATATAAAACTTCACATCAGTCAATAAATTGATTTTTCATTTCAGTTATAAATACAGCACTAAGATTGTCGTCCCCTTTAAAGTTTGACATCGGTTTTGGCTGGACTTTGGATCGTGGATAAAGTTTTTCATATTTCAGATTAAATACCAAGTGACCCTCAGAATAATATGTAAACTAAGGTGTTATTGCTTTATCACTAGAATTCTCAAACTCCAATAGAAATTAAAAAACACTTCTTAAAATTAATATATAAAAGTAATTTGTAAACTTTGTTATATTTCTTAAGTTTTTTGCATGCAACATAATATTAAATGACAGTTGAAATACGTCTCACTTATGAAAATTCGAATCTACAAAATTAACCAAAAGACGATTCAATTTCTAGTAACTAGAAATGTTAATTACTACAATTTCTTAAAAATATAAATGTTTACATTTAAGAAGAAAAATGATTTAAAAGTTGGCTAATGCAATCATCGGAAAATAATCTTTAAAATGTATATAATACAGTCTTTTAATTTTGTAAATTTGTTGAAAAAATAATTTAAATAATTGAATTAATTGTTGCAACTCTTACTTTATGGAAATTTTTCGTAATAAATATGGAAAGATAAATGATACTTATCTTGAATTTCCACAGTCTTCAAAAGCGTTTTAATATGTATTCATGTCTACCTAGATTTCGGTATCTTACAATACCATTTTCCAAGACAGAAAGAAATTTTGACAGATCTTTTTAAAAAAATGTCATAAACCTGACAACCAATCATTGTTAAGCAATATTCTTCATTTTCTAAGAATATATTTGGTTAGTATTATTTACTTCAAAAGGTGATCTAAGACAATTGAACTTCCCAGGTCTAGTTGTTCATTCAATACTGTATACTGAGGATATTTTGTTTCTTTATTTCATATTCCTCCAAAATATCAAGTTCTTCTTTCTTCTTACATATATGAAGAACTTCCAATGTTGTTTCCATTATGTTATTAAGTGTAGGTTTGTGTTTGGTCTCAATGAGGTGTTTTGTGTAATGTGACTTATCTGGTTGTTTTAATCTATAAGCTCGTAATTGCTCACAGTAGCGTATATTAAAATTTATTAATATCTGGCCAAGATAGACGGCGTTACAATCCGGACAATTTAGTTTGTAAATACCCGATTTTGAAAATTTATTGATTTTAAGTTTGACATTTAATAAAAATGAACCTACATTATTTCTTACTTTATAAGATATTGTAGAAGATGTTATACGAAAATATCAAAAATTAATTTGAATTGTCAAATACCGAATCTTAGATAGACTTTTAAAACCCTTTGGAAGACTGGAAATTCAAGATAAGTATTGTGTATCTTTCCATTATTATGAATAATTTCCATAAAGTAAGAGTTGAAACAATTAATTTAATTTTAGCCGCTCCTGTGGAGGAGATAACTCACCTTTACAAGAAGTTAAATTTAATCTAGCTTCACAAAATATATGCAGTGTCAGAAACGGAATATTATTCCAAAATACATATATTTAAAATGTCGCACAAAAACACCACAGGCGGAAAAAGCAATGAAAAAAGCTAAAATGAATTGGTTAAAAGAAGTAACTAAAAAGTGGTTTAAGATAAGAGACTTTTTGGATATCAACATTATAACTATTCGCTCTGAATTAACTTACAAGTTACAACTTCCTGCTATAAATATATTATCATATTTATCATTAAGTGATATTAAAAACAACTTAAGGGTAATTGCAGCAATAAGTCATATATAACTTTAAAAATAAAGACATAAATTACGAACATATTCCCCCATTGGGTTAGGTTAGACTTTCGAGATTTTCAAATTTTATTTGCACTATGAAGATTATATACATACTAAAATGACGTGAGAACTAAAGTTGAATATTTCTTTTTTTCAAAAAATATAAAATCAGTTTTTATCTGTCAAAAAATTGTTTAATAATGATATTAATATATCTAAATAACGGTCTCTTTAACAAGATAAAACTTAATACCACAAAATAAATAACGGTGGTATATCAAGTTTTCACAAAGATTAAAAATTATTGTAGAAATTACGTAGATGAATATTAATGTGGTGTGTTTAAACCGTTGTAAAGCCCAATAAACTTTATACTCATTACTTTTAAAAATTTATATTGCATGTTTAATCTCTAAAATCAGAAACAGGATTACGTACAGCAGATATTAAAATTTTCGCAAAGTATGCTTAAGTTTTTATATGCTTAATCCGTTGAGTTAGTTTATGAGCTCTTAGGAAAATCAGAAATTTGATTAAAAGTTTTATATACTTTAGTAGTCTGTGGGTGGTGATATTTAGTGCTAGATTGTAGATACAAGATATTTAGATATTTGTTGACTGTGTGGAATAAATGCAAACCAACCTGAACAGATCAAGTTTTCGAATGTCACATCAATCTATTAGTAAAACATGAAACTACTTATAGGGAAATAAATAACGTCCTTATCTTGTAAATTATTTACCGGATTGTATGCATTGATTCTTAGATATTCTCGTTTTACCTTAATTGTAACCACCAAAAAGTACAATAGAGAGTGGGCAACTAAAAACAGTCCACCCCGATATTTGGCAGTATTCATTAGATTTTCAGGAAATGCTGAAACATGGTTATTTTAATTCCAAATGGGACATATTTGCACAATACAGATATCTGTCATTTGTCCACTTCCTCTATTCCACGTCTCCAACCCTCTAATTTTAAATAGAGAAATTACCATGCGTGGCACAACAACAGAAAGGTATACAATAGGCTAATCAGATATATGATCATCCATAATTTTTTTTCGATATTAATTCTATGTTTGTAAAAACAAACTTAATTTAATTAAAGCCTAATACCTCTTAAAAATTAAATGCAATGCCTCAATGTAAAAATAACAAACTGCAAAGATTTACTAAGTACTTAGTAAGACATTTGGTAACAATTACCAGTGGTGCTAGCTAATCTAATGGTCTATTGAATAGACTCTATTCTATTGCAGAAATTATTTCCAATAGCAAGTTTATTTAAAGATTCACGATGACAAGAAGCTTCATCACTCATATGCATTAGACCTCGTGGAAAAATTTCGTCAAACGATGCGTAGCTAATTAAAAAACAAGTTGTGAAAAGCGAGTTAGTACTGAAGCGACAATAGTAGCAATTTTAGGTCATGTTAATTTGGATCCTACATCCAGTACAAGAAAATTGGCTGAAGAATATGGTTTTTAGCGCACTGCTATTCGTAGGGTATTGAAACAAAATAAGTTTCATTTCTACAAGATACATTTGGTACAGAAAATAATTGAAGATTTCCCGGACAGGCGACTACAGTTTTGTGAAATTATCACTGAATAATTACATAATAATTCAACTTTTTATTTAATATTTAGTTTTCGGATAAATGTTCCTTTTGTCTCTGTGTTACTGTAAACCAACACATTTGCCGTTACTAGCCTGATGAAAATCCTTGAGTATTTTACGAAACACATAATATTTCACAATATAAAAATATCAGGATAGTCTGAATATCGTCGAGGTATTCCTATCAATCCTAAAAAATGTACCCAGAAGCCTCTGAAATTAAACTTATGGGCAGGAATTTAGAGCGATCGTATTGTTGCGTCATTTTTTTGCCACAAAATTTGAATCGAGAAGCATATCTGGAGGACACTGTTGAACCCAATTTGACACTCCTGCTCATTATAGCAGCGACGTAAGGCAATACCTTATTGAATAATTTTTAAAGGCAATGGATTCGAAAAAGATGCTTTATTGAATGGCCACCAATATCCCCCGATTTAACGCCAGTTTATTTCTTCTTATGGGGTAACTTAAAAAGCAAGATTTATAAGAATGAACCTGCTTCGTTGGAAGACGACAAATAGTGCATGAATGCAGTCTAATGACCCCTGAAATGCTTGAAAACGTTAGGCGCAATTTCGAACAGCGACTTTTATTTTATTTAGGTTACATTTAATAAAGTTTCCTATTATTTTTGGAAAATTCGTTTTATTGTATTTTTGATGAAAAAATGTAACACATTATCCAAACATGCGTTTAATTTTTAAATGGCATTAGCCTTTAATTAAATTCAGACTTTTTTTACAAACAAAGGGTTAATATCGAAAGTAAATTCATGGATGATTATATGGCTGATTAGCCCATCGCAATATCTTTCTAATTATGTGCCACTCATGGTATATTCCCTATTTTAAATTAAGGGGTTGGAGACCTGGAAGGGAGAGGTTGACATATGATAGATGTCTGTATCGTGAAAATGTGTCCCCTCTGATATAAAAATCGACGTGTTTCAGCATTTTCTTAAAATCTAATGAATACTGCCCAATATCAGGCTGGACTGTTTTAGGTCTCCCACTCGGTATATATTTGCTCGCATCTCGGTAAGATTCTAATATTGCTAGAAAAGTAGAAACAGCAGAAATTGAATAAATTGCATATTAATTTTTTGTATTGATGACAGTTTCTCTCTATTTATATCCTTTTCTTGTTTCCTGGAAGGCTTCAGATAATTCTAGAAATGTACCAGAATATTCTTGACGTTTTCAAGAATAGGGCAGTCCAACAAAACAGCTGATCGACTTTAATATGGCCGCTGGAGGTAAAACAAAGCAGTTTGCCATATATATATATATATATATATATAATATAAGTATTTCATACACCTGTTAACAAATGTTTCGAACATATTCTAGCACATTTAAGTTTTTTTTCTAATAAATATTTCTTTTTAATCGCCTCTATCCACTTTATTATTCTAATTTTGGAAAGTTCCTTTAAACGACGTTTGTGTTTAAAGTGATGAATAGCAGGAAATCTAAAGAATCTCACCCTGTAATTGTTGTAATTCTATATACCCTGAATATTTCCTTCCACGTTTTCGATAATTTCAAGCAAGACTACTTTTTTAAATTTGCGAAAAACATTTCCTCTTATTTGAAGTTGGCAGCACACTTACACAATGCTCCTGGTCTCTATTATGACGAACCTTTCGGGAAGTTTAATGAAGTTATATAAATCGTGTTAAATAAGTTTTCTTTTCCCAAAAGCCGCCCTATTTTTGTTCTTTCTGCTTGCTTATCGACTTGTTTTTAATTTGCGAAATTGCTCAAACAAATTCTAGCCAACTGTTCTAAACTGCTTCAGCTTCCACATAAAGTTCAGCGGCGGATTTGGAAATTCTGGCTAAGGTTTATGTATGATAAAATGATAAAAGACATCAAAATAATTACATTGAATTAATTAAGCCAATTAATCAAAGTAAATGGGAAATAAATTATTTGATTCTTTTTAAAACATAGCTTTAGAAGCACCGGTTTGACAAAATAAACCACATCTGGAAAATCCCAGTTGCGGGATGGAAGGATCAATATAATAATTAATTCTTTGCGCTTTTTTGAGTATGCTTTTTGTCATCATTATGATTATACCATTAATTGGTAAAAAATTAAAACTATCCTCATAGTAAATACATAAAACATTATTATATGACAGTTATTTGCTCGACTATAACCCTTGTCGATCCTTCACTGCTAAGACCTAATTCGATCCTCCAGCCTTTTACTTGATCAATTCGTATTACAAATAAAAAGTTAAATCCGAGTAAGAAAATGTTTTAACAAACTACAATTTTCTCGTACAATGTAGAGGTCAAGATTTCTGCAATTCAATGTAATGGTCTAATAGATGTATAAAAGTTCAAAATACGGCGTTTCAGTCGGCAATATTTGATAGAATCAATAAATTAATAAAGACAACATTCAATTATATTTATGGTTATAATTTCCTGAAGGCACTTAGAAAGAACTGAACTGTTCTAGCAATACTTGACAGAATTCGCAAGTATCTCAATTAAATGAATAGAAATGGTATGAGTTGGTGTAAGAATTTAACTTTTCCGCCAGTTTCTTGACATTTAACGCCTAAAATATTCTCAAACCCCTTTTTACGTAAAATAAAAATCAACATGAGTTAAATCGGAAAAATATGCAGGAAAGTAATAAGTTATAGAAAAAAATAGAAATTTCCTGATTCTAGGAAAATGAAAAAGTATTTTGGAATGAAAATTCTTAAATACTACCAAAAAATCATAATAATTTGAACAAACATAAATTATATGAAAATAAAAACAATGTTCTGTAGAACATTGCAGATATTTTGTATAGGATTTTTAATACAAATCCCGTTGCATGTCATATATCAATTATGAGATCACGACTCTGCAGTGTTGTCGGCTTGTCTAAATTTTTTGGCATTTTGTAGAAATACACGTCAATAATCAGCTTATTCACAGTATGTTTGTTTTGAAAAAAACAGTTTTTTTTTATAAGTTAACTATCTAGCAAAGCAAAAAAATAAAGACAATATTATAAAATTACCGAAAACGTGGTGAAAACACACAACTGGTTGACGGCCGGACGTCAGAAATCGTTGAAATATTTCAATCTAAATACTCGACAACGTCGCATCAAGGCATGCCAATCGCTACAATGTCATTTCTTCATCATAAATACGAGTCTCATGGGCGTAGAAAATTTCAAAATTATTTAATGTAAATTATGGTTTTTTGAGTACTAAACATATAATAATGACTTATAAACTTTATATTATAAAGAATAAGACGTATATAAGCCAATATAATTGAAATAATTCTAAAATTATCAAAATAATTACGATTACTTTTTCGGTTTTTTAGCACTGTGACTACGTTCATGAGTCCTCGTGAATTTTCGTGATGTTTCGTATGATTTATCTTAGTTAGGGAAATTTTAATTAGTTGGCAGTACTATGACGAAAGAGGTACGTCACTCCTGACGTGCAACGGTATTTGTACTAAAAATCCTGTAGGTGAATGTACATTCATAACAATAAATGACTTTTTATAGTAACATAAATAAATTGACGCCTATTATTGTCATAATGATTGTAGAAAAGCATATAAGATAAAATGGGAGTCTAATCAAATCTACTTTTAAATAAAATCAGCTAGATTCATCCAGTACAACACGATATATATAAAATATATAAATATATGATATGTTGCCAATTTTTTCAGACATATTGTATATAATGTGCATTTAATAAGTAATGAGACCAAACTCATATAATAATAATTTATAAATATATTCGTACAATTAGTCAAAAATATTTAAAATTATAAGCCTGTGACTAAATGCGGTCCATTACTGTACTACGTAATTTTCAACCTATAATGCCTGTAAAAAACTTTATTTTTTAATTTTGACATCGGACAATAATATTCAATCGAATTAGATTTGTAACAATAACATCGTTGATATGATTCGAAGAGGTTAAAATTCGAGTCAAAAAGTTCTTATTTTATGTTTTCATTTATAGAAAACAGCTGCTGAAGCTCATCAAATACTCGTAGAAGCTAGTGATGAAAATGCTCCCACTGATAAATCATGTAAAGAATGGTTTCGACGTTTCGAAATTGATAATTTCAATGTAGATAACAAACCTCATCCAGGTCAGCCAAAGAAGTTTAACGTCGCGGAATTGCAGGTACTAATCATGCAACATGAGCTCGCGCAATTGTTGAATGTTGATCGATCAAAAATGTCTATACGTTACAAAGAAAGAAGATGGGTGCTATACAAAACTGAAAGAAAGAGATAGGGAGAGGCGAAAAACCATGTCTGAACTATTGCTTACCAGGCAGAAAAGAAAAGGTGTTTTTACTTCTAATTGTGACTGGAGAGGAAAAGTAGATACATTTCAATAATATCAAATGAAGGAATTTCATTTGTGATCAAGGAAAATCATCCACAACGACACCAAACCGAAATATTTACGGTAAAAAAGTAATACTCCTTATATGATGGGGTCAGAAGGGTGTAATATATCAGGAATTATTAAAGCAGAGCCAAACATCACAGCCTTACTTCACCAACAACAATTGATTAGTTTAAACAAAGAATTGAAGAATAAGCATCCAAGATATGCAAAGAAAGGCGACAAAGTCATGTTGCAACACAATAAAACTTGGCCACATGTTGGGTACATTGTGAGAGCCACCGTGGAGGTACTTGTTCAGATCGATGGCACATGGGATATCAGACCAGCACCTCAACAATTATGGAGAAATAAAGAAATTGCTTAATAATCAGATCGTTTTGAATAACGAATAATTTTTCCCTCAGGGAATACAACAACTACCAGACAAATGGTAAAAAATAATAGCAAGAGATGACAGATCTTTGAATAGTGTACTTTTTTATGCTTTTTCACACTGAAGTCTTTTTTGGAAGAAAACAACCCAAGTCGGGACTGTAATGAGGCTTTGGAAAGCAATGGAGTTTGGGTCTTGGCCAGAATAGTGTTCATAACAAAGGCCCTATGGTTCTGCGCATTGTCGTGATTAAGTTTTCACGTATCCCTGATGTTCAAATCTTCGGTTATAATGCAATAAATAGTTTCTGCTACCAAGTGAAGGTTCAATCGTCAGCCAAATTCAAGCAATCACGCATACGGGTTTAATATTCATCGAAATGGGAGGTTGATGGACGGCCACTGAGGGGTCGTTAGCGACCCTCTCTCAGATCTCCTTATGTCATCCGATATCTTGTTATTTGGACAATATATCACTTTCAATGGCCGGCCGATTTAGATTTTACTCTGTGCTTTTGGATTATATTACCTCATCCACTTCGACCTAGGTATGACTATCCTGTTAGGTCAGAAAGTCTTGTTCAGACGGATCTTTTTAATTAAACTTCACAGTCTAGATAGGGACTCCTCTGTGTAGCTATCTAATGTCAAAAACCTTAGCCTTGCTAGGCCTTCAGCAGCAACTTATGTGTACTGCGGTTTTTTCTTCTTTCTGGCAGAAACTACATTATGGCTTCTTCCGCTAGCCCTATTGTATCCATCAATCCTCGCAATTACATTAAGAGTAATGCAGCATTTTCCACCATACTCTTCTTTGCTTGCCTTCATTTATAATATAGAACGAAGACAGTTTTAATGATAATTAACAAAACATTTGCCAACTTTTGCGAAGAATATATTTCATTGAAAGTGTTCGGATTTTATTTTACTGCCTGTCTCATAGTCAAAAATTGTAACAAAGTTTAAATATTTACAATTGACTAATCATTATAAATATTTTATTACTTTTCCTTTCACTAACATTTGTACATTCCTGATAGTCTTTGTCCGTATATCACCATTGTGTTATACTAAAAGTCCATTAATCATCTCCCTTTTTTTTACTGTAACTTAATTATTTGTTAATTACCCTTAAAATATTTTCTCTTGCTTCTTAGACCTCTAATATTCGAATTTATTTTTGGTTCATCTTTCTTTCTTATTATATTTATTTAATATGTCCATTGTCTTTCCTTTTCATAGTTTCGCAGATCTAAGAAAAATTAGTTGATTCCAACTATTTTAAAATTCACGCTTTTATTTCAATCCCAGTTATTTTCGTACTGCTGTCTTTCGCATTTAAGATATAATACTGTATTCTTCTTCTGTAAATATTCTCTGAATATTAAAGTTTATTATAGGTTTTTTTCCTCCTCTACTCCTGTTTCTGGAAAGTTCATTATCAATAAGTTTCTGAAATGGTTTTCCAATTATTTATGATTGACATTAACACCTTTGGCATTTTTCTTGTATCTTCTTCTAACACATTCATTGTCTCTTCATTCTTTTATCGATTAGTTCCTTTTTATCAATCCCGTACATTTTCGTCTTATTTCTGTGTATTTATTATAATCTTCATCTTTTTTTGTTGACAATCATGGTAAGAACTTCCGTTATTTTCTTCAAGTTGTGTTAATCAACTTGAATTTTCTGAAGCTGTAATAAATATCATGTATAATAAGGTCGGTTAGATATGTGACAGGATTATTGAGATTTAAAAATATGAAAATGAATGCTCTCAAACCACAATTTTTCTTGATTTATGTCTGAAATAAAAGATGCAATTTAAAACGATATATAATTTTATCGTTTGCGAAATCGAAGTCGTTTATGAAATAAATAAATCACATTGGTAAAAAAGAAAATAAAGTACAAAATCCCATTTATAAAAAGAAAATAAAGTATGATCACCCCTTGTCCTATCATGCGTATTTGCATGAAGAGAAAAAAATTGTACCCTCTGCGTTTTATGCAGGAACTCAACATATATCACGTGAAAAGCGTGAGCATTAAAATCTAATGACCTCGTCACTTTTTGCCTCGTAAACCATAAATCGGACACCCCACATAAAAACAACTTTATGGCATTAGGTCTATCTTTAGCTCGAGGGCGAGCAAGTTTTGATTTCTCATATTGGCAGTGCGTTAAAAAACAATTACCAAGCGGAAGCCGGATACTGCCAAGCGGAAGCGATCAATGGGTCGGTTATTGGTTCTTGATTAAGATTTCGTTTTGTGAAATGGCTTACGGTGATGGAAAAGGGTCGCGAAAGTGCTGTGCTGTAGACTTGTCACTTTTTAAAATTTAATAACCGCAAATTTAACAGGCTACTTAAATGTGTAATGATTTAGTTACAACGGTAAGCTTCACTTTAATTAATATTTGTAATTTATATTATTAATAAAATAATAATTAAAAAATAGCAAACAAAATCGTGTATAACTATAGTATTTTGCATCATCGATAGATAAAGAAAAGGTACCTTAAAACTAAAAGATATGGTGAAAATTAATTACTAGCGTACATCATAAATGGTGTTCCGTATAAAATAGCTTTGCCAATTAAAAAAACAATTATTGACAATTAGCTAATTATTAGAACTTTAGTGCTTTCACTCCAAAATTCAATAACTACTTAATCTCCTCCATTCATATGATTCTTACAGGAAACTAACTAGATTTAGTTTCAATAAACTGAAAACTGACAAATATAATTGATTTTATCGTTTCAATTACACAATTTATAATGTACCGCAAGAATATAAAATGAAAGAGAACATTAGACCATATAATGGCGCCTAAAATTCACGGTTAAGGGATCTATTCAAATAAAATTTAATAAAAAATTAAAGAATCCCATTTTCAACTTTAAAAATGCATCAATTTCATTTTTACGTCAACTTATTGTAACAAAGATTTCAATTGCTTATTCAGGTTCATCTTTCAACACGTCCATTCTCCGACAGCATCGACGATTCCGCGAAGAATGAAAATATAGAAATTGAGGCATAAAAATCATAATCTCATGGAGAATTTGCACGAATGCTCTCAAAATATATAACAGCAATCAAGTGGAAGATTTGAAATAAATTTGCTGACTGTTATCGGAGACAGAATCTTGTTCTAATTTCCGTAGTCGATGAACGAATTTTACCCAGAGTTCCACTGTGTTATATAGGGATGTAATGGTCAGGGTCGAACTAGGAATTTATGGAATCCAGCCGCTAAAAAAATATTATACCCGTTAAATACAACTACTTTTAGAAACAATTAATTAATTAATTAATCTCATTGTAGAGTAAAGAAGTATAAATATTGATACATGTTTAAATTTCAAATTTAATCCGCTTGGAAAGTGAAATATAAATTTTGAGATCTGAGATTGTAGATCAGTTCAGTCAGAGCCTGATATGATTTAAACGGATTGAAAAATTCAACTTTACACTCAAAAGATAAAGAGTAGTTGAAATTTCCAGATTTCTACAACCGTCCCTGAGAATCGATGTGGCCAACGTTTTATTACCTTTTTTTATTAGGGTTTTAGGTTAAAGTGGACAAGCACTTCAGTGATAATTCGTTACAATTGGCTTTTACAACTCAGATTCGACAAAGGGTTTCTCTAACAATTAATTTAAATGTCATAAAAAGAAAAAGAAAAGAAAATCCAACAAAAGAGATTACTGAAAATCTGTATTTAAGCAAACAGGGTATATATTTGATATAAATCATTTAAACAAACTCTTGCTAACTTATTATATAATTAAGTGTTGATTAGGGGGTTTAATTTTACGACATAAAGTAGAATCTTTTACTGAAAGAGAGTCAATATTTTTTTTTATTTTTTTTATTTAACGTCGGTTTAGTTCTGCGACCAGGGCTGATCACCGACGCCGGGAGCAGAGCACGCTACCCCTAACCGGAAATTTTTCCGAATCCTCAGGTATTCCAACCCGAGGTAGGGATCTTTAACGAGCCCAACATCGATGGACTCGGAACCCACAGTTTAACGTCTCCTCCGAAAGACGGTTTATCTCCATTATACCTCGTGCTCATTGGTATGGTGCCTGCTAGCTATGATATGCTATTACGACGGTCTTCGCTGGTGGTCACCCATCCAACTACTAACCGCGCTGGACACTATTTAACTATAGTTATCGCATCACAGGCGTATCCACTATAGAGCTGGTCTCTGAGGATTCGGAAAAATTTCCGGTTAGGGGTAGCTTGCTCCCGGCGTCGGTGATTAGCCCTAGTCGCAGAAGTAGGCCGACCTTAAATAAAACAAAAATAAATTTTGATATTAATACTAGTCGATTGAATAAGAAAGTAATGTGGCTGATTCACCGGTGTGGTATGCTAGTGGGAGGGAAAGCTGATGCCTGGCATTTAGTCCTGTTTAGCCTTTATTTGCCATTCATTTCTCCTCCTAGTTTCACTCGCTTTGCTTTGCTCGAAACGTCCTGATCTTCTTATGAAAGCCAAAATTTCATTTTATGAAAGTGGCTATCTGCTGTCTGCTGTATCTGCTCCATACTGAAGATTTATGCTCTTAGGTATCGATAAGCCTTAAACTTGCCCAAAGAGTGGTAAGATGTTTCTTCCATCCATCCACATATTCGACAATCTGGATCTACTACTGCGATTAGGAACAGATGCCTTCAGATTCTGCAGTGACTTGTAAGGATTTCAACAATTAGCTATAGTGCCTGTCTGGTTTTGGGAAGTAGCCTCGTTAGTTTAATCCGGACCAACAATTACTTAATTAATTATTCCATCATTAATGATACTTGCGTCTTACCTAGCCCTATTAGGCTCTATTATCACTATAGGTACCGGCACCATCACGTCACCGGTCACGTACCGTCATCGAAATTTTTTTTTGCATAATTAAATAGACGTATTCTCACTATCCAGTACGTCTACGTTCCGTTATCGTCTGTGTTGCGCTTGTGTTACCCAGTTGACGGTACGGTGACGAGACGGTGCCGGTACGTATAGTGAGAATTCCCTCTTATGAGTTCATCCCTGAGGTTCGCTGTCATGTATATTGTTTGCTACACATCCTCACTTGTTTCTGATAGTACTACAACTTTAAGTATGCTGATTGAAACATCGCAGAATATACTATTCCTGGTCATGACCACTCGCCTACTTGAAAGCTTTCCATATAACATTTCAGACTCTCAGAGGAAGTATCGACTTACTCTGTTTTTTTATTCGTCCCTCGATGGGGTAAAGAGTTTATTACTGTAGTGCGTCTTTATGGTATTGATTAAAATATGGAATGCCCTTTCTGTCGACCTCTGGAACCTATATGCATGTCATGGAAAGGGTGTCACTTGCCACCTTTAGAGCCAAATTCGTTTTTAGCTGGAGCTCCGAAAGCTCCTGCTTGGATAATGTCCAGCTCCCGTCCTTCTTTATGGTTAATAGAGTCAAAACTATTTATATCAGAGGTAATGAATCGATGCCACCTGGCCCTCTTACTTCGTCTTAAATCCTTCTTAAATTTCCTCGATTTATACTAGTAGGCCCTTCTGCTAGGTCCTGCCAGGAGGCGCCATGCTATTTCAAAACTCTCGACTATTTTCCCTTATTAGGGTCAAACCGATCATTTCCGAGCTCATTCATATACGTTTCTCAATTAGTGGCTCTGGAGTAGTGCCTCTACAGAAATACTTAATTGGATCCGAGCTCGAAATGTTCCACGTGACCCTCCAACTATTAACCCTACCGAGCATGTCTTGTGTTGGCAATATTATGTCCATCACTTACATATAACGAACATAGAAAGTATTCCTCTATTCAATATCTCAAGGCTTGTCGATGTTATAACTTTAGTAGGGCATCGCGGCGTGACTTTGTATAACTGCTACCTTACACTAGTGATGAGCATTAGCATGGTAACCTATGATAAGTGGTAAATACCTACTTTTTGCGCCACGGCCCATCTCCATTAACAGCGGAGGTTGGCAAGTAGATACTGCTTATCACTACTTTATAAACTTTATTGCTTACCTAAATGACAGAACCGTCGTCGTGGCATCTCTGGTCTCCAGCTCCTGCAATGGAGTAATGCTGAAGTCCTTGGTTGCCTAAATGCATGTTTGTGCTGCTTCATCTTCTTCCTTTCCTAAGATGATATTATGGGTAGATATGCCCTAGGACATTGATTTGATTCCTAAAATTGAAGGGATTCTATGCCTTATAAGTTCCCTAATAACGGCCTAGTAAAGCTCAAAATTTAATTGAAATACTGTTACCTTATTCATAAGACGGTTTGGATAAAAATAGGGCAGGACTTGTTGCTACGAGACCAGAAGCAGCCCTCGCCGAGGGCACGTAAGACTAGCTAATACTCTACTACTAGAAAGCGTGTCTATCTCGTAATAGAGTAATACAGTTAGAATATGCCGAGACATCAGATTTTCAATGCAAGAACTTAACCCGTCGTTGGTATGGCAATCTGTTGCTCTCCCAATATTCTAAATTATAGTTCCGCCACCTGAATAGAAAGTTGCTCCAACAGCCAGCTCCTGGGCGGTCACCAAGAACCATCCCTGTTTCACAAAACAAAGTCTTGATTCCGATCCCTGTAGACTTTCCCTTAAACCCACCATGGCCTCGAAGATTCTGGTAATGATATTCTCTTCAATTTGAACTATCCCATTAGGTCTGATTATTCCTCAAAGTCTGTTGCAGCTTATCAGTACCTGCCTTTCTCTTCCGGACTTTTTGGCCGTAATGGGCGTGGGAACAGCTGGTTGAGCAGGCCACTAGCCTTTTGCAATGAGCTTCTTCCTTTCTGGTATGTCTTAGGGTTCCGATTGCGCTTCAACTAGACTTAGATTTAGAGCTAAACGAAATGTATATCTAATACAAATAAAAATTAGCATTCACAATTTGCAAATCGGTTAACTATTGTTAATTTCCTCATAGATCCCTTTTTAGAATCTTCCCATTATAAATTTTTAAAGTCCAAAACTATGTATATATAATTATTCAATTTTCCATCGTATTTTACAATTCTTGAAAGCTAATATAAAATACCACCTATCTGTTCGTCAATTTTTTTGCTATAATATTGCGTCTAAGAAAATATTTCTCAACATTGCTTCGGTAGAAAAGCTTTCATTTCGTCGCTGAATTAGAATCTTATTACTGAATATTTTGAAGTCCCAATGCATTTTAAAATCTACCAAAGTAATCTATCTTTGGCCTTTTATAATCTCCCTTCTAATTTTGAAGGATATCCTCCTGTTTTTAATTTATTTCCCGAATACAAAATTAAAACGAAACAAACAGAAAGTGTTTGGGTGATGATTAATAGCCTTGAGATTTAGGATTTTGTTGCTGTTATTTTTTAATTTTCTTAAAGTACATGATTAATTTAAATGAAGGAAAACCATCTCGGAACTGTGTACTATAGTCATGAATTTTTAATAAAAATGTGTTTACTTTCGGATTATTTTCGAACAAAATTTTACAGACATCAATGGGATATTGATGTAACAGAATTTAAATTAAAAAAAATAGAGAAGCTCTCTTAGCAAATATTTAAAAGAAAATCTATAAAAATACAGGATTTATCATCGAAGTCCTACAATATTTTTATAAAAAATTTCACCTTAAGAATTTCTAAATACAATCAGAAAAAATTACATACATCTTTATATAGAGTATAGTGAAATATTTGCTAACTAAATATGTGGGTGTATATAATGTACATTTTTATGTATAATAACGTATGCAGAATAAATATGTATTATAAAATGTTTTTCTAACTTCAGCCATTTTCAAAGAAATAGTATTTTAAAGCTACCCATATATTATTTACCGAAAAGCTTCTAAAGCCGCAACATCGCGATACTTTGGGACATTCATACAAAACATCGCAGATTAGATTAATTAACATATCGTGATATTCTTGTTTGAATAAAATGCCATTTTGCACTGAATTATTGAAACCAAAGGGTAAACTTAAACGTAATCGTTCCGAATCTTCTGCAAACTAACACAATTTTATGATTCATCAGGTAGATACTCCTTGGTTCCATGACACATATTTTTATTAAATGTGTGAGGTGTTGCCACGTATAAATTTTCGAGTAAATGTTTAAAATGAATTTTTTGGTAAACTAATGAAAAATCATTTATTAGAATATTTTGTTACAAATGACACGTTCTACATTCAAATGCATAATTTTCGCGGAGACGCTGTATAAGTTAAATTAAAACAAGCACGAGAGCTACTTCCTCTCATATTGTTATTTTTGTTTATTTACGAAATTTTGATGTCATTTTCGAAAAATTCTAATTTTGCAAAAAATGTTCAGCCCAGTCAGTAAACATTTTTATTCTTATAAAAATATATTATTTAAAAATATGATGAACTAATGAAAAATAAACGTTAGTGTTGTTTCCTGATAGTCTGCTCTCATTTTTTAAAATTCCATTTGATTCTTAAAAGATTTTTTCGATTCATTGCACATTTTTCTTTGAAACACTGACATTAAAAACTCGTTTTTTTTTTATTTTATGAGGTTTGGTGCCAGTATTTGTGGATTTGTTTCAATGGAAGTGGTTAGAAACCCTGTGCTTCATCTTTGTACTCTTGGTTAAAATCTATGCCACTATTGTCTTGTATAACTACCTCAGAATTATTTTCACTGCTATTATGGACAATTTTTCGAATATACTTTTCATTTTTGTTTCTTGTTTTGTTTTAGGTTTTAAAAATTTTAACGTTTTGCTTTTTGTGTTCCATTCCATCCTTAACAGTTGTATCAGCTGAAATCAGCGATTTTCCCCTCCTTCCTGTGGAACCTGCTTTTCACGTTTTAGCTTTAGGCCTAACCTCAAGGCTGTTACTTTTATATTGGGAATAAGAGTAGACGGCCTTTCTAATTTTTTCAATTTTCCATTGAACATATGTTTGAACTTGTTGATGCCATCTTCAATTGAAGATCGTGTGTACTGATTGTTGGTGTCTCTGTCTCACCAATAGCTAAAGATTTGATTTCGTCATTAATGGTAGTTGGATTGGAACGAAATATTACGAAAGCAGAAAGGAATTCTGGTTCTTCGAAGATATTTTCATTAACTGGAACTATTCCCGTAAAACCGCTTACATAATTTTTCGGGGCAAACGTGTTTATAGACATTATAAACTGTGAGAGGTTTCGCCGCATTAAATCCAATCATTCATGGCCTTAAGATATTAATTAATTAAAACAGACCAGTTTCTTTATTAATTATATTAATGGAGATATGAGATTTGTCGCCGTAAATTAAAATGTGTTGCCTTTCCAATCTTTACTTTACATGCTGTAAGCATCTTCTACGTTGTAAAAAACCTCTTCATGTTACCAGCCACTCGGGTTACACGCACCAACTAATCGAGGGGAGGCGCTCTTTAACATATGCTGTTGGTTGAACCCTAGAAAACACAAACAGTCTTTCCCATCACGACAATATTGTCACATTATACCCCACTCTCTTCAGAAGTCATGGTTTCAATTTGTTTAGCCCCTTTAATAGCACGTATTTTGATGGATCTTTTGAACAACAATGCAGGAGCAAGAGACCCGCTGGTATATTAGTGAGATTTATTCTCTAGTACAAAATCTGTATTAAAGTAGATTATGATGCACAGTTTTGGCATTAAAAAATTAAACATAAAAAGACAAATTAGACTTATCTGAATTTCTAAAGTAATACAAAGCTTTTTAAAAAAAATATATTTTCTTGACCAGGTTGCGCCTATTAGCATCGTCAGAAGTGACATAAGATTGACAGATTTCTTATAAGATTAAGTATCGTCATACCAAAAACATTTCAAGCAATATATACAATTCAAAAATGTTTGCCACAAATGAGTTTGTCCCCAGGTCCATACGACTCTTATTTTATTTTATGACACATTTTTTTATGAGGTTGAATTTTATGAACTAAAAATATAATTCTGAATTCTTTTTCTTTTTCTTAAGTTTTCATTTCTTGCGTTTTCCGAAGAACTGATAGTTTTCCAACAAAAAAATACAATAGCATTGTTTTTAATAATTAAGTAAAATAGCAAAATTAAAAATGCAATAACATAGAGATGTAAGTACTTAACATAAGTTATAATAAATGTTATAACATAATGGTAATAATGAAACCCCCCCCCCCTAATTAGATATATATATGAGTATAAGTAAACCCCAAAATGTCAAGTTTTTACGTTAACTAGGACTTCACAAAAAAATGAAAGTTTTAATTCCGCCTTTTCGAAATATTATCTCTTTAGAAGGTGGTTGAGAATTTTTTTTAACAAAAACCGCTCATAATTTTCAATGATGAATCTTATCCTAAATTTTTCCGCATGAATTTAGAAACACCCTGTATGTCCTTAAGTATAGTAGGTATCTTCTCTAAAGGTTATTCACCGCATGTGAAGGTTTCAAAGATAAAGTTTAATAGCGAAATTGCATCCCAAATCACTTAAAATTAAAGAAGAAAAAACAAATGTTATTTAGACTTCCGTTTTGTTTTATGCGATGTATCTTTGGATAATTTTTTCCAAACTGTTTCCATGTAACTTTTAACTGAGAAATTGATATTTCAGTAAAATGGTTGATATTTTGAAGGAACATAAAAACAAAAAAGGACGTTTTATACCATAAATATCTTGTTAAAATGTCTATAGGCAATCTATTTTACACATAAAGTGTATTACGGGTTGTCACTGTTTATAAGAATGGCTGCTAATGCTGCGTTGACAGTTTTGGCTTTTGACATTATTGGAGTTTAGGTTAGATAAAGAAATTAGATATCAGTAATTTTATATAAATAAATCATTGTATCAACTTGTTTGATGATAACGATACAAACTAAACCAATCCAATATACAATACGAATTAAAATAATTAATCTTTTAAGTTAGAGGTAGGAACAAATCAATTACATTTCAATTACTTATATTAATATTTTTATCCTTAGAGAATATTTAACATTATATTTGCTTAATGTAAATATTAAACAACAAAATGGTGCTAGTTTTAAACGGAGTTTTGCAAGCGAAGTGTCCTCAAAGTGCTGAGGCATTTTTCAACTCTCATCCAGTGTACACAGAGACTGCAGGACAACTATTGGCAATACCAAGCAAAGTGATAGGCCCAGTAGGATTACTTTATGTCTTACAAAGGGAATTTGCTGCAACTGTGTCCCATGATAAAAATGTTACTATTATAGGATCTGATGATTCCACTACTTGTCTTATTGTAGTTGTAAGACACTCTGGGTCAGGTGCTGTAGCATTGGGACATTTTGATGGCAGTGGTAAGTGTCTTTTACTGAACTCATAATGTCTATTGTTTGAAAAAGTTGAAGAGTAACAATTTAAAATTGTAAAATATTTCATAGCCATATATTTATTCACCAATAATCTCTAAAAAAAATCTGTCAGTTCTTATACATTCACTTCTTACAATTAAGGCATGGAAGAAGCTATTTCTGCAATGATTCAGAAGGTACAAGAACTAGCTATTGGTTATCCTGATGGCAGAATTGAACTGCAATTAGTTGGTGGATATACGGACCCTCAAAGGTATTCAGAAGACCTTTTTTGTAATATTATGAGAGTCTTTCACAAACATCCTGTTGAAATTGACCTAACTTTGGCATGTGTGGGCCAATTAAATACTACAATTCGTAATGGAATTCATATACCTATTGTTTACGGAATTGGAGTCAATATTAAAACAGGTGAGTAAAGTTTGGCAGTAATTTAATTAAAAAAAAATATTTTTCTGTTTTATTACCAAGATTTTTTATATTTTAAGTCTGAAGTATTAGAATCTAATGTTCTCTTTACCTATGTGCAATTTTGATAAACTAAATTACTGGCTTCTTGTTAAGACAACACTACAACATACATTTTGGCCTGGTTTTTTAGAATATTTGAATTCTCGCTTACTTAATTCAAAGTATTGAGGCTGTCCAGAAAGTTCATGCAGATTTTTATGGAAAATTCAAAAGCAAAATTTTTATAATTTTTTATGTCCTTATTCAATTGTGTTTGCAGTGTTTTGTTCCACAACCGGTCTCTATTTTTCATGTAAATTCTCGGGTGTCAGCGAAAAACTTCTTATGATATTTTTATAATGATCGGAGTTGGAATTCTTGCCGTTAAGGGAATTTTAGAAAGAACTAACTAAATGAAAGTCTGAAAGCGCAACCAACCCCTGGAGAATATGGCGGATGGGTATCACTTCCCAGCCAAGCTACAACAATTTTTGTCATTAAAAAGACATGGTCTGGCAGACTACTTATAATCTCAATTCATTTTTTAGTAAATAATAGTTTTTAAATTAATTTAATAATACTTCAGGTGAAATCTTCCCAGCTACTTTTCCCGAAAAAGGTCCAGAAAAGTATTTGCGCTCTGCAAGGCATCTATCAAGTTCTGGTAATCATGAGATGGTAGATGTTTATGACTGCAACTTAGGACTTTTAAAAATAGGACCATTTAACTACAAACCATTGAGAGGCGCCGATCTTTGGTTAGAACAAAATGATGAGTTCATCTTACAACAGCTATCTACTTCATCTGATGCAGAACCCCCTCACTTTGTCTCAGATATTAGAGGAACATTGAAGTACATACAGGAGAATCCTTTTCCGGCTGTAACTGTTTTTAGGGATAATAGACCACATTATTTTAGACGGGATGAGCATTCGGGTCTGTGGATGTCCGTTTATTAAAGATGCATTCTATATATTTCAGAAAATATGTTATTTTCGGATAATAAAAGTAAATAATTTTAAGGAATTTTAATAGAATGAACTAAACAAAAGCCATGTCATTTATGTCAAAAAATTCTATAATTTAATTAGTACTCTTTGCGACATTTTTAATGTTTTATTTAACTAGGAATTGTCTGAAAATGATTAAATAATTTTCTGAAATTTATTGAATAGTGATTGTTTTCAAAATAAGTGACTGCTGATGTAGGTAAAGTACTTGTTAAATATATACTGTTTCCATTATTAAAATTCATTTATTTTATATATGCATTTAAATATATTTCTATTTCTATAATTTAGTAATAATCAATGTAAGTAACCATATAATTTTCTTGAACCTTGATTTATAACTAGTAGTAAAAGATTTTAAGTAAATTCGACATTTTCAACATCTAAAGATAACTAAAAGGATTTTATTTCGTTGTACACTTGCCTGTCAAGAAAGTAAGACTAAAGTTTGTATTTTATCGAATAAATCATTTTATTAAATTACTCAACCAATATAGTTACTTACATTAACAAATAAAGACTTATTTTAGTTATGCTCAGTTTTTATTAATAATTAGTTGTGATTTTAAAATATTATATTTTAAAGTTTCCGCTAGCTTATAGTTTAGATGTTTAAATTTCTTAAATAACTAAAAACATAAAAATATACTAACTTTCTTATTTTCTTAAAATGAATAATGTTCCTGTTTATTATCATTTTGTCCCAGAGAGCCCATATTCTCGGAATGTAGAAAGTGGGGCATACAGAATTTTAGAGACATTGAAAACAATTGGGAATGACGGATTTTTAATTGTAAATTTTGATTTTATAAAATTGCCGTTTTTTTCAGATGCTAGTTGTGAAAATAGGTAATTTCGTTTTTTTAATAACCCTCAATGCTTTGAAAGGCGACGTAAAGGCACTTCATAAAAAAAGCGTTGAAAACATAGGTTAAAACTTCAAAGCAAGGAATTTGTAATGAGAGTCTAATACCAAAAAATAAAGGTAAATAAATATATCAATCACCTTTTTTTGGAATAATAATTGTACAAATATTGAATTGCATACAATTTCAATTTTTAGTACCTTATTAAAAACGAATTATGGTTTTTAAATAATTTTTCAGGTGAACTTATTAATTTTAACCTCTTTTTTCTATGCTGTTTTTATTAGGTTTCTAGTAAATTTTTCCTAATGTGAAACTTTAGAAATTTTCGTTTTTATTGTACCTCTAGTGACTAAAAGAACGGTATTTTTAAAAAAGTGGGAGATGTATAATTTACAAATTATAATTTATTAATATTTTATATTTTCCGAAATAAACGATCGTTATTTAATATAATAACTAAATATTTCATATATTTTCTAGGGAAAGCCTTAATAGAAATATTTATGTTACATTTTCACTAAAGTGGATTATAATTTTAGAGAACTATTTATTGCATACACAACCCAGCTTAGCTTCAACCTTACATATGTCTATAATAGAAAAAACGCACAAATCTGTTTCCATCCTTGAGAGACAAATTCTTAATACCTATTTGTGATTTTTTAATAATCAGGAAAATAAGTATTCTCTGTATAACTAACACAATTTTTCTTAACTAATTTCTGGTTAAAATTAACATAATGTTGGCCATTAACATACAAAAGGTTTTTATTTAAGATAATGAAATAAGTGAAGACTTATGATATACTTGCCTTTTAAATTTCTAATTGTTTTTAAAAAATTACTTAATATTACGAAAATTTCCCATCCACTAAAATATTAGCAGTCTTAACATTTATATGAAAACTTACAAACAAATTGAGGACATATAATATCTGTCACATATACTGTAACATATTTCTTCTCTGCAACAAATAATATAATAATAGGCTAAAATCATGGTTTAGAAACTAAGTTATTGAGAATATTAATATAACCAGTGAATATGTAGGCTTTGCAATATAAACACCACAGTTGCCTTTAAGATTTAAACTTGCTATGTATATAAAATATATTTCTAATTTTATTACAAATGCTCTCTATAATCTAGCAAAATAGCATTAAAATTATATATATGTTGATAATGACTGCTCATTTAAGTTCTGATTAAACATGTTAAATAATTAGAAATAAAAGTAGTATATATTTTTATAGATATGCATATGACTGCATTTATATCGAATTTTTTTTCGTTTTTGTTAATGTTAAATATTAGTTTCACGTTTTTATCCCAGTGTTCCTCCTTGTAACTATCTGAATATTATAAAAAATTAAAACCTTACCAAGAAAAATCTGTGATATTTACGAGCAATGGAAGACTGGGTCCTATATGTAAAAATTTTATCAAAATTTTAATCTTGAAAAAAATTTGTGAGAAAAACACGATGTACAAAATCCCAAATAGTTGTCTTGTACAATATTTTTTATTTTTGCAATAAGTCCATGTAGCGTAAAATTATTTTTATTAATTTGGTCTTTTATACTCTCAACAGGAATTCTTTGTTTTCATTGTGATTTCCACTTTATATTAATTGGTTTGTTTTTTATCTTATATATAGTCTGCCATACATATACAACTATTGGAGAAATAAATATTTTATAAAAATACATTTTATTTGCTTTATTGAAATTACTTCTAGATATTATAACTTTATTATAAAATGTAGAAACAAGTGCATTCAAAGTTGAGACTTCATTTCAAATACCGGTCCAAACCGATTACAATATCAATGTATAGTATATTCAGTGTTCATTTAATAAAAATTAATGTGATGATTTAAATAAAAATTGATCCTCATCCACAATATCAATGAAAATGATAATTATCTGGTAGCTACAGCAAGAATACCGGTTCTCTTTTAAAGAGCCGAGCGACAAGAAAAGCTTAGTCATTACATTTTTATTAACGAATTAACAATTTGTCTATATAACTTCTACCTTAACTTTAAATAACATGGATTTACGGTTATGGCTGTCCTTTTCCTGCATGGTAGTACCCTTTATGAGTTTCTTGAAATCGACCAATGTTATACTAGCAACACACATTGATGAAGATGAATAATAGCAGATGATTAGGAATATTCCATTTTGCAGGATGGGTTTCTCATATTTTTATCTTGTTATTAATTTGGCCTAATTTCTTTGTTTATAGATCTATTGCATGTAGTTTTGTCGGTTTTACATTGCTTTGAAGATGTTTTGTTATATTATATTCAAATTTTGATAAAATTAGTGGGTTTAAAATTATTCATTCTTCTGTGTTCTTAAAAGTAGAATTTTTGGTGATCATTTTGCATGCTACTGAAACTATTAACAAGGGTTTTCTTTTGTAATTAAAATTTGTGTCAGCAATTTAATTGAACTTTTACAGGAGAGTCGGGTGGTAATATAAAAATACTGATTCTTAATTCCTTCTACTGTCGAGTATGTCAGAATTGCTAAATTTAATTGTCATTTAGGATCTTCAACTTTGATAAGGGAGATGATGCAGGTGTCTCGGGCTTTTTCTTCAGAATTTTGGCCTAGAGAGGTATCGTTGACGGTTTATTTATTTGGTGTCTCTTACCGGGGTTGTTTTGATATTGATTTGACCAGAGATATCTTTTGATTCATTTTCATCTTTAAAATTGTTCTGTGCATAACAAAAATTATGTTTCTCTATAATATGATAAGTAGGAGTTTTTAATTCTAAAAGTATGTTTTAAAATTTTCTAATCAGTGTTCTAAGAGCCATTTATCTTATTGTCTGCGATAAATGTTCTTAGTGTTATTATTCATTTCCACCTCTACAAAACTATTGGTTTTTTGAATCAAGTAGCCTTCTAAAACATGTATCACTTTTGCAAAATCCAAGGTGGGTTAATTTCTTTAATAGGTTCTCGTCCTAGACCTGTGCTTGAGAACCATGATCAACTAAACTTAGCTGAACCACCAATTCAAGTAGATGATATTAAGAAAGTAATATTAGAAGCGAAACATAACAAAGCTGCAGGACCTGACAAAATACCAATTGAGCTATTGAAATTGATCAAAGATGATAACATTGTACTATTGCAAACAATATTTAATAAAATATACGATAAGGTTGTTTTCCCAATGAATGGTTGAGATCTACATTGAGAAGCACTTTTTGGAATCGAAGTTTTAATGCAGAATTGTTGTAAGGTCAACAAAAATATATTTTTGTGCTTCGTAGATTATAAAAAAAGCATTTGATCGTGTTCAACATAAAAAACATACTGAAAAGACAGAAGTAGACGGCAAAGATATCAGATGTATAGAGAGTTTATACTGGGGTCAGACAGCACACATCTCAGCCCAAAATATCACTTCAGAAGGCATTGAAATTAGGAGGGAAGTACGTCAAGGATGTGTACTGTACCCACTATTATTTAATTTGTACTCTGTAGTAATATTTGACGAAACCTTTGAAGAACAAGAAATGGGAGTAAAAGTGAATGGTGACCCAATATATCCAATCTTAGATATGCGGACGACACTGTATTCATTGCCAATAATGTTGAAAAAGTACATGAAATGTGTAATCGACTAAGTAGCGTAAGCAAGGAATATGGTTTAAATATTAACACAAATAAAACGAAATTTATGATAATTAGCAGAAACAAAAATCCATATAGCACTTCAATTACAATACAAAATACACAGAGTAACACAGTATAGATACTTAGGCTATTGGTTGTACTCAGATTGGAGCTCTGATAGAGAAATACGAAGTATGATAGAGATGGCACGTACCGGATTTATTAAATATGAAATAGTGCTTAAACTCAGATATCTAAAATTGTACCTACACATGCGATATGTAATATTTTATGTATGGTCAATACTGTTATATGGAGGCTAAAACTGAACACTATTAATAAAATAGAAGCGTTCGAAATGTGGACCTACAGACGCTTGCTCAAAATTTCTTGGGTTGATAAAGTGACAGACAACGAAGTCTTATACAGAAGCATAAAGAAAGAGAATTGTTTACCAAAGTAAAGAATAGGAAAATTAGATATCTTGGTCACATATCCAGAAATAAAAATAGCCGGAAAAAGAGGAAAGGGGCGAAGAGAGATGTCATGGGCTCGGAATATAAGACAATGGACCGGATTTAAAATAATTGAAGAACTTATCCACACAGCTATAGGAATCTACATAGATTTAAAATGTGGTCGCCAACATCCAATAACAATGGCTAGGCAATCAAGGAAGATGAATAAGATCCACGAATTAAGTTCAATTCTACTCGCAATTGAAAGATTTGCTCTACCAACTAACATTGAATGAATTACTTTAAGTATACAGGGGAGCCAACGAAAACGAAACAAAGCTATTTTTTCGTTTCGTCAAGAAGTAATACATCAAATTAAAGGTGTTTGGAAGGGCTTTATGGTGACACTAAATTTTTTTTTACATTGAAGCAACCATTGACTACTAAATCGTTTTTTTTTTCAGTGCGATTACTACTTGTATAACAAAGTAAGATTTCGTAAGAAAAGAAGTTATTTATTTTATTTATTCAGAAAATTAAATACATGAAGTGCGAAAACACCTAAATCAAATGTTCAAAATGGTGTCCGTTAACTTCCTGTCAGTAAAATAGGTTTACGTCAAAACGCTGTCCCACATTCTGAAGCATTTCGGGGCTTATTTGGCGCCCTTCGTGGACAATATGTTCTCTTAGTACTTCCAATGTACCTGAAGGAGTGTCAAAAATCTTGAATTTGAGATGACTCCATAAAAAATCATCCAACGGACTAATCAAATCTGGGGACTGCTAATCCAATGACCAGGAAAATGTTGATCTGTAAATCAAATCGTCAATGGATAGTGCCATAGTGCACTATCTTGCTGGAAAACTAAATGGAATTCTAAACAATGCAGATTATTTTCAACAATATCTATCAACTGTGGAAACGGTAACTCTTGAAATAACTGTAAATAGGTTTCGTCGATCAGGTTTTCAGGAATAAAATGTGATCCGATAATACGATCCTCAAAAATACCCGCCCAAACGTTTAATTTTAGAGGATGTTGTGTACGCACCTGATAGAAAATAGTTGCTTCGTCATAAAAACAGATATTAAAAATAAAATTGGGATTTCCAATAGATTTTTGATTCATGGTTTCACAAAATCGGCGGTGAAAATCGTCCTCGTTCAATTCTTGAGTAAGTTAAATTTTTTTCGGGTGAAATTTGTGAGTTTTTAAAGTATGGCGAATACTAGTTGCGCTTACTCCAGTTGAAATCAATAATTTTCTGGTACTAGTTGCTGGTTCTAAAACAATTTGTCCCAAAACTTTCTTCTTCGCCGCTTCATTTCTAACCGAACGTGTAAGATTTTTTATTAACAACCGAACCATTTCTCTAAACTTCGCAACTAATTCAAGCACATACTTTCTGCTCACATGCCTGTCCAAATTGTCACAGTGGCTAAATACATTAGGTGCTCATATTTTCCATTTACAAAAAATAGTTCAATCATTTCAATTCTCTCTGCAGTCGAATAAACCCACTTTAAATGATAAATTGGCAAGCCAAGATACCAAACAAAACCTTTCTGTGAAATAGCTAAAGGTAAAAACGATTTAATAAGGATTACAGAATATTGTAAAAAAAACATCAAGCTGTTTTTGATATGTATCACTCGACTCCCTTTGCCATTTGAAATTTTGGGGGTGGTTCTTGCCCTGTCCAGGGTGTCAAACAAATCACTGTAAATTTATAACATAAAACCTTTCCCCTCGATACCAAAGTTGACGTGTCCGAACATTTTTTCATAACTTCTTGACGAACCGAAGAAATAGCTCTGTTTCATTTTCATTAGCGCACCCTGTATATTTATGTAAAATATGATCCGTAACATTATGCACTATAAATCGACAGTTTTCGATAAACTATAAGTACTAATTTACTAGTATTGCTACTAAGGCACTTAAGTATTTGCATGTTCATTATTGTAATTAACATTGTATTGTTGATTTCTATGTTATTTTCGTTACGGTTATCGCCAATTAATGTGTTAAAATTATTAATCAAATCTTTTATTTCAATATTAATAGTAGATATGAAATAGTCTATTCTAATAATATAATTATTTCCTACCAGGAAAATTTACTTATCTACGATAAGAGAAATGTGTGTATTGGGAAAACTTAGTACTTACTTTTATATTGAAGCTCTAACTCGGTGATTCTGCTGCCGGAGCTCCAAGAAATGTTCGCTTGCACCAAGGTTTGTGACTGTGCCAGTTAAATTCATTTAACCTCAAAAGATGATTTTAAAAACAATTTTAATTTTAAAGTACAGCTCACTACAAAAAAATGGAAGTTAACGTTAGGAAACTATAACTTAATTGTCTGGTAGCTACAACAAAAAAACAGGGTCTATCAAAGAGCCAAACACATTCTGCGATAAGAAAAGCTTAGTCATTACATTTTTATTATCTAATAAAAAATTTGTGTCTATACAGAATGTCCCCGAATATATTGCGTTCCGTAAACGTAGGAGTAGAAAGCACCAGTAGCAATAAAAAATTCTTATAACATGTTTTCGTTATCTCAAAAATAGAGGATAAAATGTTTGAATTAAAACTTTAAATATCTGAAACGCAGAGTGGACTAATGAAACGATTTTTTGTGAACACGGCTGACTTAATAAAAAAATGTTATACTAATTTTTTACCTTATACACTTCATAACTCAACTAAACGAGAAAAAACATAAAATCTAAAATAGTGTGGTAAATCATATAAGATTCATCAAATTATAATTTCCAAAATTCGGTTACTGAAGTATTAAATTAACAAGCTACAGCAATTTTACTAGTACGAATTCTCTTTGTTTCTCTTTAGCTATATCTCGTGCTACCAAAATAAATATATATATATTTATTTGTATAAAAAAGTTAGTTCTCTTAGTGGAAAGGGCTGCAAGTTTTATCAGGTAGGTTGTATATATTATTGAATTAATTGTTTCAACTCTTACTTTGTGGAAACTATCCATAATAAATATGAAAAAGATAAATTATACTTATCTGAATTTTCTTAGTATTCCAAGGCTTTTTTAGTTATATTCAATCTACCCAAGTTTCGCTATTATTGACATAGCATTTTCTAGATTTGATAGAAAATTGACAGAGTCTTTACGAGCGTAAATGAGACCTTATTATTAGACTAAGTTAAAAAACAAGAAGAGACTAATTAATGTATTTATTGTTGTGGTCATTTATACATAATCTGTACATATATTAATCTTACAAAAGATAAGTTTTCTAAAATAACAAGGATACATTGAAAATTATCCTACAAGAACAATCGCAATCTCACTCCATATATAACTTAAAAAAATAACATTAAAGTGATCAATTAATATTTAGTATAACAAAAAATACACTTTGGTTCAATCATAATGTAATACCATCTAAAATACGGTTCTCCAACAAACCAACGTTGAACCAGTCAGTCGTTGGTAGACTAAAAACAAAAATATCACAAACACAACTTATATATTACTTATTTCATAAGAGAGCTAAATTAAACAATACTTGCACACAATAAATTAAGTTACGAGATTTTGCAAAAATAAATATACCTAAGCTACAATCGTGATACCTTCTCACTAGCACCGTTAATTATTTTAAATGAGGATGAAGTTACTTTTAGAATGATTTGCTAAAATATTAAAAACATTATAAGGAGAAATAATAAGAAAAGGTTTTATATTGGGACAATATAAGGCCATAACAGAAAGCTAATAATTATTTCAAACAATATTAAATTTTTCCCTTTTACTTCATTGTCTAATATAAACGTATACAAAAAATTAATAAATTTAATTTAATTTTTAAGTTATGACGGCTTTAAAAGAAACTGCTTATATTTATAAAATAAACAGATTATTTTGTGCCTTTTATATTATCTGAAAATTAAAAAGCTAAATATTATGGAAGTGAATTTCTCCCTTTATATAACTAAAAACGGTAATATTACATGTTATTTTATCTTTAAGGTCATGCATATGTTACATTCTCCATTTATTTAAACATCTACAAGTCTTTAGCTATTTTGATGTATTACTTCACATTGGAAGTTTAAAATATTCAATTAAGATGAGTCTTAATTAATATATGTATTGAAACGTAATTTACATATAATATTTTCAAATGTATTTATGTACAAGAATAGAAATAATTTTTCATATACGTGACAATCTCGTAATATTTTATAAAATTTGAATAATTTAATTCTGTTATCGTTACCTGTATCTACATAGATGAAATTCTTCATAATTTCAAAGTTATATTCTACATATCAACTTATCCTTAAAAAAATATGTTTGCTTGTAACAGAAAAAAAAATAATTACACTAGAGAAACATTTGTTTTAAATAATTATTTGCTTAAAATTATTATATATTTTGAAGTAAACTAATAGTTTTTTAAAATTTAAGAAAATATATTTTGCGTTACAGAAATCAGAAATCGTTGCATGAAAGCGTAAAGCATTTAAGTTTTTAATTCAATATTTAATTAAAACTGTATTTAGTAATAACTCCATTCTTACTAATTCCTCTTAGACTTACAAAGACATCTACAGTAAAACTTCGAAATAAGATGCTGAAAATACCAAAACTTTTGATTTTTGAAATTTTATACTATAATGTTACAAACAATATACGAAAAAGGTAGAGTAAAATATGATACATATGATATATACTGACGGACAAGATTTAATTATTATACGTAAAATAGTTTTCCTATTTAGATATTATTTCAAAGTTTCACCTTTGTGTTAACAATTCCACCAAATCTCCTTAAGCACCTTAAAAATTTATAAACCTCATTAACTTGAAAAAATACTAACTTTTTACAAAATTTGGTACGTTTGAATATTTATTTTTGATATAACTATAGTAACCCCATATTTAAACAGGTAAATTATTTTTATTTTTAGAATCAATTTTTTTCTAGGCTGCTATTGAGCCATTCTATTTGTGGCAAAACTGAATTATTTTGTGAACTTTATTAGCCCACTTGGACCAATAATATTATTACTCTATACTTCTAAGAGTAGAGGTTTTAATTAAAACTTATTCAAAAATTTTCTTAATCGCATAATTCTTAAATAGCTTACAAATTTAAGTAAGTGTAAACCCTTTGTTTAGGCTAATAAAAAAGTACTTTTGTGCTCATTTTTTCAATGTTAACCTATTGTGTTGTATTTATAAACCTAAATACAAATATTTAATAAATGTAATATTTAAAAATCTCCAAATTAGTTTTAATGGAAACCTCTTTATCTTTTAAGTCTTCACATTAAAAAACACTTCAATAAATAATCTTGTCAATAAATATATACACAAAATCTTAAAATTTTTCATACTAATTGGTAATTTTTTGACAGTTATTTTTCAGTGGACACTTTTGTTCTGGACTACTAGGTTTTGACAAATTATCATTGTCATCCTTTTCTTCGGTATCATTTGTCGCGGGAAACAAATGCGCCCTCTCTGCCTCTTCCAACCAGTGCTCTCTATTTTGTTTGACACCTTCAAGAAGAGGTTGAAGACTCTCAGAAAGGTCTCCAAATGCCTACGAAAACAAACAATAATTGAATATTTCATTATAGAAAACTAATTTTTTGTATTATCATTTTTTTTAAATTTATCGTTTGAATTAAGTAAAATAAATTTATCAATGATACGAAAAATAAAACTCTTACCTCATAAATGGGCAGGCATATTGAATCAATAAAGTTGATCTGCATAACTGGTAATTGTTCAGCTTTATTTCTATCCATGATATCCTAGAATTAAATTATATACTTGCTACAGCACCTCTGACTATGCGAGAAAGGCTTACCATAGGTGTAACATTCAATTTTTCTCTCTCCAAATCGCCCTGTTCAAAGAATTCAGCGCTCACTAACTCAGCTATCCTTTTCTCTACTTCCCATGGCTTAGTTATGGCCGCTAAATCACAGACTGTCATTAGCATTCCTCTCACTGAGTCCCTATGGTCCTCTCTCTTCCAATTCATACCTCCTCTAGCTATTTTAAAGAAGTCTACTCGTTTTCTAAAAGATAAACTTGAATTTATTTAAAGAATAAAAATAGTCAAAAGCTTAAATCAGAAATTCTTAAGGTCCAAACACAAAGTGATGTGCGATACATATACTGATATAATGAGCGATTAACAATACGCTTGACAAATGGCATACATCTGATCTACCCAAAAGCAATCGTAGTCTAAGTGCAACTGATGCTCAGACTTTATCATAACAGCCGATCAAGAACGTTCAATACTGATTAAAAAAAGAATTCAAATTAATGCTCTCCACATGAATTATAGAAAAGAATCGACCAGTTACGCTATATGGCCAAGAATCATTTAATTGAGAAAAAGTAATGGTATACTTATGACCAAAAGGTTAACATGCAGGTAATATACCTTTACTAAAATAAAACAACCTAAAACTTCATACAGCCTACTAGTTAATTGGTTGTAAATCTTGCATAACGCTTAAAATAAATTATTTCTATATATTTTTTCTATTTGTGAATTTCGGCTTTTATCTCCAACATTGAAATAATTGAAAGATTTCTATATAAATACGATTTGTGAAAAATATATCAATTGCCGATGATCTAAATGTACCAACAGTCAAAAAGAACAAAAAAAATTTAGTGTCAACTATTTAAAAAGATTTAGTTTTTACTTCAAGAAACTCGGGAAAACCTAGTGTCACAACGTATGTAGTATCTACAGACACTTACTTAAAATATATAGCCAAATCAGTAGCTAATATGGCTTCTTCTAATACCCTGATGACCCTGGAATGTTCTTCTGGAGTAAGGTTGGAGAGAAGTTGTAGTGAATTTATTATCATTAAACATTGGTCAAAATGATGATGTTCCATTGTGGACGTCGAGTAAAGTTGTGCGATGGGTGAATGAATTCTGTTAAAAACAAATTTAGTTAGTTGCTTCCCTAGTTTAAAAAAATCTAGTTAATTACAAGTTTGGAAGCTTTTTACTGATATAAAGATGCATTATTTTATGTACTACTAATTTAGTACTTTTTACACAGAAAACAAATTAATAATAATAATAATAGTTTTATTGGCCACCACTACAATACATAAACATATAAATTGAATACATCGTATAGATTAGAGAGGCAGAGGAAAATAAAATGAGAAAAATAAATTAAATCAAGAAGAAATTAAATCAAGTGGAGGAAGAAAGAAATGAAGGGGAAAATAGAACTGTTAGAAAAGAAGGGGAGAGGAGAAAATATTTTAGATAAAGCATACTCTTGATTTTCAAGTAATCTTTATATACTATAATTTTTAAGATTGTCTGGTTTCAAAGTTAATACTGACTGAACTCTTTTAAAAATACTATTAATGCAGGTTGTAAGTAAATGAACCTTTAAAACTAGATTTGGAAAATCTAGGCAATCTGAATATTAAGATTGTGTTAGCCTTTCGTGTAAATATGCATGGTTAAATTTACTAAAAATCCGGATATATTTACAAATAATAATTTTGGAGCTTTTCAGTTTTCATACTTACTTCATTTGAAAAGAATTATTTGTTCCTCTGTGGTCCAAATCATGACAGAGACAGGCAATCATTAAAGCTAAACATTCAATGATTCCAAAATATTCCCACCAGCGAGTAGCCTAAAAAAAAGACGGAATTACTTATTGTCTAAATAAATTAATTCTGTAGATAGAGTTAGATAATCTTAACTTAAGATGTCACTAATAACCAGAATTATAAAATAAAGTTTTGATTTTATTACAAGATCTTTTTGGATTAAGATAGATACTAATTTTCTTTTGTTACTTACGTGCAGAATTGAGTACATCATCTGTCCAACATTAAAAGCATGCCTCCAATTGTGATAAGTAACATCTCGATAATTTTTCTTAACTGAAAGCAGCCACCTACATAACACATCGAAGTCTAAATGGAACTTCTCGACTAGACCCAAATCAAGGAACATCCTCAAACAAGCCTATAAAAAATAATGCTAATCTCAAAAATTCCTAATTCATATAATTTTAGAGAACCTCCTCCGTTAGAAAGATATTGATCAAAGTATTCTTTTGGAATACATTAATTTTTCCATTTTAGAGCAGATAGTACTACCGTCTGAACTCAATTTCTTTGGTAAGCACAACAAAAATAATACATGAATACTGATACAGATGAATGATAAAAGTAGTTGATAGAAAATAATTTTTAAAAGATTGCATGGCAACATTACAATTAAAAAATTAATCATACCAATAAAATTAAACGTTTTTCCCAACTATAGTATACTTATGTATTTTTAGATATTTAAAGAACACTCCGTCATCCTTAGGAAAAACCACCGTTATAATCAGTTTGTAATTATAAATAATACAATTAGATTTATTTATCTATTTTGTTTAACAAATATTAACATAAAAATTTTAATATAATAGAGGTGGTTGACTAACATTTTATACAAATTAAATATATTTAACAAGGCTTGATTTCACTAAATTATAAATATTATCAAAGTATATGATGTAATAAATGATAATCTTGTGATTTATCATAACTATTACCTCAAATATTATTATTAAGAGACCTAATAATCTTATTAGCAATCTGCTTATCTTAGGAGAAGAATTTCTGTGTAGCAGGAAAACTTATTGTTGGGTACAAAAATAAAAAATAAAATGAATGCATTTAAATACTTACAACTAAAGTATCATCATCATTCATGTGTATGTCATCGAAGGCGAAATCAAGAAGTCGAAATTTTGCATTTGATGGCACCCGTAGACTCTGCAAAAAACATAAAGATCAGAATATACCTACATATTTCAATAACTTTTTTATATAAAAAAGTTGGTGGTATTTTTAAGTAACTTTTTACGATCTTTGTTTTTATTACGTAAATTATATTTGTAAATGTTAAAAATAAAATATACTTATCTTAAAATTCCACGATATTCTACTTTTTAAATGTTCTTATGAAAATTGTTTCACCAATGTTCTTTTACAGTGATAATTATTTCACGAAAGAACATTGGTGAAACAATTTTCATTAGAATATTTAAAGAATTTAAGAACATCGTGAAATTTTAAGTCCATTTTATCTTTCACATTTATAATGGATAGATTTCAGAAGTAAGGGTAGAAACAATTATCATAAATTATATATTATTATAAAAAAGCCTCACCCTTAATTTCTGCGCCTCCTCAACAGTAGCAGTTGCATGATAGGATAGAACGTCCAAAATAACCTTTTGTTTCGCTACAGCCGTGGTAGCCTCTTCGTACATTCTTGTGTTATGGATGCCCATTCCGCAAAAGATAGCAAAAGCCTCTACGAAATTTTCATCATTTTGGGTAAAGGGGAGATCATTAAACTTGTTGATCAATTGTATAACGCCGATAATTTTGTTTTTAGAATTTTTAATCGGCATGCAGAGAACGGTTTTGTGTTTGAAGTTTGTGCCCTGGTCAGATTCGGGATCAAAGCGGGAATCTTCGTAGACGTTGGTAAGGTTTACCGTCTGAAAATCGACCAAATATTAATCATTTAAGAATATTCACTGCACCTAAATTTCTATAAAATATATCTTAAGCTAAATAAAGTAGACAGAAATTGTCGAAAAGCATGATAGGAAAGAGTCATAAAATTGTGTTGTTGTTAAGAATTGTTTAGTTCTGTTTCAAAATATGCAAGAAGCAGATATCAAAAACAGAATAGGAAAAAATGAAATTTAAGGCCATATCACTAAGAGTTTACATAATAATTATTAAAAGTAAATGAAGAAATATTGGTTATTTTTAATGTCGCATATTTGCTAGCGTACCTCTCCCGTTGTCGCGACATGTCCTGTTATTCCCAAATTTATTGGAAATCTTCCTTCCAGTGGACTGAAATGTTAAATTATTATTTATAAGTAATAAACATTCTGGATGAAGTATAAAAGAAATTATTAAATTAAGCATCGTCTACAAAACATTTCGTTTGTTTTATGTAATTACCTTGTTCTGCTCTCGCCTGATTCAATTATATTTACATCATTTTCTTCAAAATCAAAAACCCGTGAGAAACTAGCACTAGAATCTTGATGAGTGAGGAGAATCTGTAAAAAAAATAAGTATTGTATACTATATTATGAGGTTAATAATTTCTGCAAGCACTATATTATTTTTTTAATGTGTCTTAATTTTTCTTTCACTTTTCAATTAAAAATTAAAGTACCTTTTAGGAAATTAGGATAAACAAAATAATAACACATTGCTTAGAGAATGGTCCCTTTAACGTTTTATTTGATTTATGTTATTATTAGACTTAGTTTTGGACCTCCTCCTTTAATAAGTGTGAATATTTTGGTTGTTGACGTTAATGTTGGGAAAATGTTTATTAAGAATTAATTTAAATATTTATTAGTAATTACGTTAAAACAATATTATAGAATTTTATATTAAAAAAAAGTTATTATCGAGAGACCTTTTAACATTGTAATTATATAAAGAACTATTTAGTGTCTTTACTGAACTTAAATAGATTGCTGCTCATAAAGTATCATTTTCTGAAACTGGTCAATATTTGTCTTTCATTACATTAACGAGAAAAAAAATTAAGCGTTTCATTTATAACCCGTAATTTACTTTTTCTATCACTCCTCCAGACAAAGTCATTAATCATAATGGTTAATAACCGCCCCCGCCTCTGCCCTCCAAGTCATTAAGTCAATCTCCTTGTAACAAAAATATTTAATTTTCTAAAGATAATCGCTAATCAATATCGGCAATGCTCAGTGTATAATGGATGATAATGTAATCTGTAGGCCTTTCATATACTGAATCGTGTAATTAATTCCTTCAAAACCAAACCGTATCTACATGGATTAATATTTTTTTAGAAATCACGAAGGGCATATATTTACGTAAAATTTATAAAAACGGAAATGTTCATTACAACAGTTAAAACAGTTCGTTGTAACGTTAGAGTTTGAAATGAATCATTTTATTTATTTGTGTATATTTTTCTCTCCATAAAGACTTGTTTTGTTCTATTTTCTTGGATATTTTCTTTCTGAGCTGATCTCATTTGAAGTGTAGTTTTCCTTCTGCGCTTTCCCCATGTAAAACTAATCAGAAAATTAATTTTCACTCTATATGGGGTTTATACTTTTTTTAGTGTATTCTACATTATGAAGAAAAGGTTACTGATAACTATTACGCAAATAAAACGTAAATAGATAATAATGATAATAATAATAACGCAATAATAAATTTTAGAAATTGCGTATTTGAAACCAATTAACACAATTTATTAAATAACTAACAAAAGAGCAACTTGTTAAAATTTAATTTTAAAATTTGTTTATTCAGATAATGTATGTAACTCATTATTGAGAGTATTAGAACCCACGAAGTTTGACAGAGATAGATAGATACATATAGAGTAAATGGATTAAGTATTTCAAATAATTTGAAGTTTTAAATTATATTTTTCAACAGTTTCATATTTGGTAAATGTATGAAAATTAATAGATAATATATACCTAGATCAACAAATATCTTAAACTTTGTCCACATTGTGAATATTTAATGTAACCTCCAAACTTCCTTAGATCTAGGCAAAGTAAATTATTTTTTAAAAACAAATATCTTTAAGTAAAAATTCTATATTTAAAAATGCAATGAGTACTAAATGCGAGAATTTCTTTTTTAATGGATCTCCCAATTTTATACCAAACTACAATCAGAAAAAAGATTATTTAAAGTGCCTGTCACGTTTGTTGATATTGTTAAATTATTTGCAATTTATATTAATTTTCATCATAAAAAATCATATAAATTTAATTTTAATTTAACCTAGATTTCAAAGAAGTTCATAATTATTCTACACATTAATACTGTACTCAATTTTCAAATTTGAACTCATCCCAAAGTTTTTTCAACAAAAAGTAAATGTTGCAGTAAGTGAGAAGTGTACAAACTTTTAATTTTTACTTGAGTCAAGAATACATCAGATGTATTATTAGATATATCTTACCATCACTGGTTGATTACATTTTACTTTTTTTTTTGTGTTCAAATCTGGAACATACTATTTACCAGAAATAATTAGCAGCCATTCTTCCTGGTCAAGTTTAATAACCATCAATAAAAAAATTCGTTCACAATATATTTCAGTCTGTAATTTCACCCGTCTAATCAAACGCCCAATGTGTAATGTACGTGTAGGCAGATACAAATATGATACAGTCACTGGAAAGGATGTCGGATGTTGATACCCTAGCCCTAAAGGGTGAAAAAGTTGGTGCATCCAGTAGTACATAATGAAAACAAAAGCTCATAATGATTGTAACAATATTTTTTATAATTAACACAAAGATAAATTTACAACAAACAATATATTGAATTTGAATAATAATTAGCATTATTTTGAGAAATAACTTTTATTAATTTGAATATTTTCGCAGAAACAAATCGCAAATACATTTATATATACTCGTATTTATATAGTATAATTGAGGAAGTAATTAATATACAAAAAGTGCGATGATACGAAAAATGAAATCGCTCAGTTGTTACATATAGATAATGAATGAGAATAATCACACCAACAAAATAAAATTAATAATACTGACAAGAAAGAGGAATAAAAACGAAGACGATAACCGAGAAAGAATAAAATTGAAATAGAAAGGATAGAATAGAAATAGAAATTATAGCAAAAAATAGACAGGCAATTGGAAAAATAGGACTGTTCTTTTATTAAAGGTAGTAATAAACAGTATATTTTATAAAATATTCAGTAGGTAAATATTAAAAATAGCGACAAACAAGTTTGGGTGGACTCTCACCACCACAACATTATTAATATCGTAATATCAAACGTACGAATTTTTGTATAATGCCCAACATAAAAGTAGAAACAGAATATTATATGTGTACAAAAAAATTCCTGAAGTGATAAACATCATTAGTAATGTTTTTATAGATGATATCAAAAAAGATAAATAAATGCATTAAGGAGCTGAAATTAAAAGTTTTTTTGGAATTATATCTGAAAGGGTAGGTTCAGCTATTGTAGAAATTTTCGTGTCACCAGGAATCGTAATGTTACCATAAGGCGTTCTTCAATCCTTATCGGATTTCGTAAAATGTGTCATGTTTTTTTAAATAAACGGTTCTACATGTAACTTCACAAAATCAAAAAGGAAGCCTCAACCCATTCGCATATAATTTTCCATTTTTTAATCTAGAACCTTGCCCATAAACGTTTTAAACACTTAATGTTATAATTAATATACTAAAACCAGCTAAACACGCAATAATAAAACTTTGGCAATTGTGTAATATACTCCTAAACGAGTCTCAAAATATCAAAATATTTTTGTCAAATATTTTTTTTACTCTAATGACAGCATAACAGAAACTGATATTACGATTTTTAATATCCTTGTAGAAGTAATTATTATATGCATTATGTACTTTTTTATTTAAATTGATTAATTGCTAGTGATAAAAACAAAAAATGCAGTTTGCGTGCAACTGTATTGGTAATAGAAAATAATTTGTGACAGGTAAAATTAATAAACGTGTGATTATGAAATATCTATCATTATTATCCATTATGCCGTTAAATATATACATTTTTCACATTTTTCACACGAAAATATAAACTTGCGTTAAGTAATAAAACAGCAAGAATTACACCTACGAAACGGTTAAATTAGATTTAAAACATGATAAAATTAATGTAAAAAGCGGTAAATGACGTTATCAAAGGAGATAATAAATGTTTTTGGAACGACAGAGCAGAAATTGGGGTCGTCTGCAGGAAATTAAGAAGATGAAATTGTCATTCTATGTGAGCCTTTTCTCAGACGGCTTTTAGCTAAAAAGATTTACTAGCGAGAAATAGGAGACAGTTTCTTCACTTACATACACCTTCTATTGAGATTAATATTTAATATAATTTTATTTTATTTACAAAAATTAAATGTAATAATCAATTATAATATTTTATAAATAATCGGCCAAGTTAATTTTTTAAGTCTATTATAAGGTCCAACAAAAATATTCTCCCACGTTTTTCATCTATAAAATGTAGAGATATAAACAAATGACTTATAAAACGATATCTGATTAATTACTAATAAACAAATAATTGGATTAGACAGACTGCTTTAAAAATAAAATATTTTATAATTTGAACATTCTCTTGTTACTTTATTAAATGTTGTATTGTAGGACGCAAATATACCTCTCATAAATATAGAAATGAAGAATTCTATCTTATATAAAGAAACAGTAAGCTATTCTGCCAAAATATACAGGGCAAAAATATACAGGGTGTCCCATTTAAATGAAAAAAGTTGAGGGTATTTTCGGTTAAACGGGAAGTATATTATTAATAAAATAATGTATATCGTCCATTTCGTTTTAAAGATATTTACTTGGTTCCATACTTTATCCCAACCATGTATAAAACATATCCTGCAGTTTACGTTGGAATCAGCGAGTTTATAGAAATTTCAAATAGTAATAAATTTAAAAATTAAAATTGAAATATTTTGAAGACAATTTTCAAATAAGTAATGCTTTCAAAATTTATTTAATTAAATGAAACATCTAACTTTCTTGATATTTTTAACTTTCAGTGATGAGAAGTAAATATTTATCTTACCTGTACCCTCTGACACTGAATAAGACTTTGGGTGTGTAATAAAATCCTATAAACGACGTGTTCTAAAGTAGATTGCTCCTGAAAGATCATTCTTGCCAAATCTAAAAGAACTTGGTTCCTTTTTATCTCTAATTGTGACTTTTCATAAAGGTGGGCGTTTCTGAGGCCGATGCCGCAGAACTGCAGGTACTTGGAAAATACTTCTTCATCTATTTTTGAAAATGGTTGATCACCAACTTTGTTAATAACCTGAGAACAACAAAAAAAGTAAAACACTCTTTATTATTGCTGTAATTTATTAATTGATGTTATTCCCTCAGATATTATTAAATATTTGGTTAATAAAAAAGTTGTGAGTTGTTATTTGAAACAGTGCTGTATTTCAAATACAATTAATTATTAATATTTTAGGTTTATATGCCTTATTAAAATGAATTAATGTACTTACTTGTGCCACTCCTATCACATCACCATTAGTGTCCTTGATAGGCATGCACAATAAGGACTTCGTCCTGTAACCCGTCCGGCTGTCCACTTCATGATTAAAGCGTTCATCCTAAAAATAAAAAAAAATGTTTTTAACTTATTTTATTCATCCATTAATAAATTAATTATTTCATATTTAAAATAACCCCTTCGTTAATTGTGTTTACAGTTGACAACATTCATTTCGTAATTTTATTTAAAAAAACTATGAGCTTTTAACTTTTTAGTTAACTGAAAACTCTTACATAAATCGATGATCTATACTATATACAATGACGTATTATAGAAAATAAATAAATAAATAAATACTAAATGTAATGTATTTAGTACGTCAAAAATATACAATAATAATAATGATTATAACAATTTCCCTTTTCTGAGACCTATATCGGAAGTATACTTAATGCAAGAAGAATTCGGTATTTTTATTAAATTTAAATATTTCTTTTATTTCAGGGAGTTCAAAAACAGATCCGTTATCTTTATTGTTATTCTCGATTGTGTTATGTACATAAACGTGCTGTTTTAATTATTTCAAAACAGCATCCATCCTATCGGAATTTTACCTACTTATAGATATGAAGTTATTTAATCAATGTCACATATTTGAAGAACCATTATTTTTTAATGGTCCGTTGCCACCCATACGTGTAAAATGATAAAATTCATTGCCCATACGTGATTACTATTTTAAATGTTATTGCGTTTTGAGAATTACTTGTCATGTCATAATTTTACGGACACTTCAAATTACTCTGGGACATTAAAATCCACCTCTCTGTGGGGTCTTACGAGCGATTACAATGGGTTTTATGTGATTGTATTTGGCTCGATGAGTATTCCAAAAAACGATTTTCTATATTTAACAACGGTAATGGATTATATAGAAACTGGTTGTAGTTTTAGTATGCAAGCCAATTACAATATATTTTTCAACGAAAAAATAAGTTCCTAAGATTAATTTTCATTACAGAATATTTCATGGGTTACAACTTATTACTCCCGTATTTTTTAGAAATTCATCTCTAATACATACAGAATGTCCATATAAGCCATATAAGTCATATAAGCTTACTAGGCCTCATAACTCTATCTCCAATAGTTTTTAATAGAAAACTAACAAAAATATTTATTCAACTTCCTGAATATCAAGGTTGGTATATTCTACTGTGCTTATTTGCAAAATTTTTCCATATACCAATAATAAATAATTTAGTAAAAATTATAATTTTTTCATTGCACATATATGAGATTAATGAGACCGCTAGAAATGTGTAATAGGTATTAATTAATTACTAGTTAGACAATTCATTTTTTGAAGTAATGCGCAAAAACTTTTATTGATAATACCACGGCAGTTAACGTTAAATAATTACGTTTGTTTGTTACCCGCCAACTAAAACAGATATGAACATCATTATAAAAATAATGCTAGACCGTTTCATAATTGAAAAGCAATAAGCCATCAATGACCCGTGATAGAAGTAATAGAAAAATGTATATTCGTCAGGCATCACTATTGATTGCAATTGGCAAAACCATTCTAAACAATAGCTATTAAAAACAGTTTTTAATGGGGAACAATTGGTGTTAGTGTTAGATTTATAGGTAGACCCACATTTATAATGTCGTAATTATCATTATGTATACGTTATTCAAACATACATTTATTTAAGAAACAACTTACAGGAACTTTATATTTAAAATCGATATCAAGATTACAATAAAGATTTTACTTTTTTTTGCACTTTGAACTTTTACAGAATTTTCATAATTTTTCAAAATATTTAGATCATTTATCAAAGTCCTATTAGTTATAGTCTACCGATACAAGTAATTTGACATGGATATTATGTGGAAATAATATTTTTACATGTACACCTACGCACCTTAAATATTACCGTCATTAGTTCCCTATTTTTACAAAAGTAATCATCATAATTTTATGTCCCGTTAGATTTTTGTTTTTCGAGAGACCGATTGTTTTCACTATTAACTACAGTTAATAAATATAATATAATCAATTATTGGATGGATTTACTGAAAGTATTCAAATAGAATGAAGAAATGCTATTTTTTTATAGAAGCATTTAAATTATATTTTTTAATTACTTTATCGAATCTTACAATTTCAACGTGAATTATTTATTCACAAATTAAGTTTCGGGTAAACTGAAATAAAACTACTGCAAACGTTTGCAAAATTTGTACTAATCCGCTTTTTTTTTTAATTGAATTGCCAAATATTTTTTTACAACATGTACCTGGTATGCATCTGGGATATTGACAGGCTCTCCACTCTCGGCAACGTATCCAACTATCCCAGTTCCAAGTGGTATTTTGATTTCTTCTTTTTTCTCAATTTCGACCAGTGTGCTCTTAGAGCAAACATCGAACAACTTAGAAACTAAACACCTGTCACGATTGACTTGTCCTGAAGTGATGTGACAATCTTCGCTGCCCTTATCCCCCTCAACTAGGAATAGTGAACCTCTGTCCGCATTGAGGAGCATACACACATTCTGAAGAATTTTATGACACAAAGAACGCACCTCCAAATCATTACAGATGTCTTTGACCTGAAAAAAAAATATTTGTATACTTCACAAACATGGTTAACTATAAGCTGAAATGTATCAGTGCATAAATATTATGAGTAGAAAAAGTCCGCCATTTTGATACATGGTATCTTGTGTTGCATATATTTTGGGGGTTTTAGTGTACTGATTTTTAATTTTTGAACTTTTTCTTTACAAATTTCTGTTTTTGGTGTAAATAAAGCGCTGAATATAAACGTAAATATTTTTTTTAGGAAGACAATAAATATACATAAAACTAAAAAATTATATACCGACCCGGTGGCGAATTTTCCTGTACTTTAGGAATCTTTTGTTTACAATATAGTGTTTTAAAAGCGCTGCAATTTTTGTGATGGTACATATTCAATTTTGTTACTAGCCAAATAGCAACTGAGGCACCCATCAAATGTTAGTTAAAGCTTTGGATGATACATCCCTTAATAAATCAAGGATTTTTGAGTGGTTTGAATGTTTGTATTTTGTTCGACGAATTTAAATATAATGAATGGCAGGGAAGTATGTTCACAGAATCCGAGCGTAACCAATTGGTGAACATCTGCACAGAGCTTAACCAAACGGTAGCAACTACTTATCTAAGATCATAAAGCTGCTTGCTCTCCCTCGTAATACTTTACCTCGTCACGACTAACTTCGCTTCAGAGGCGGTCTCTTGTGCCTTAGTCAAAGACCGACGAGGCAATAGTAGGAGATACCACCACCACATTCTCGTGTTTTCTCTGTCTCGCTTATAATTAATGAAATGTGTTAATAGCCGCAGCGGCAGCTCCTACCAGTTCTGTGTCAGTCATGGCAGTGAGGTATTAGCGAAGTAGACGAGAGTGTGGATCTGAATTCCTCATTCCTGGTAACTTTGGTGAGTATCTTGCCCGAAGTTACTCCCCGAGAGTCTGGAGCCGGCCTAACAGGTGACAGAATATGGGTGCACAGATTTGTTTTGGAAACTAATACAAGACGCCATGCTCTCCACGATCAAAAAAAGTCCGACCAATTCTCAGGAATTTTAAAACAATTAGTATAACTAGTTCATTTTAATTTGTGCTACTCATTTTAATAATAATATTCAGCTTAACACAAAATTCTTTATATTCCAGTAAATTATGAGATAATATTGTCATGTTCCTGCTTGAATAGTTATGAAAATTGGTACTAAAACATTTAAATATTAAAAAAGCATTATCAAATCATATATTTAAAGATTTTTAAAACGGAACATCCATAAAATAACAAGATTATTTGTTGAAAGTTGAACGCTGGAAAAATGTTCTCTTAAGACAATCCATAAGTAAACGTGCTCACTGTTCCAACAGTTGTTACAACGTACATTCAACATTGATCCCCAGCTGAGAACTTAATCCGATTCAATGCCGACAAAAACAATGTAATTTTGAACTGGCTTCACTAAGCCGGTTAGCAATAATTGTTGCGTTCATTTGTAAGACAAAGTTCTCGAGAAAATGTTTCTATTCATAGATCGAATAAGTTTAGATTATATTAGTAACAAAAACAGGTCAATAATGAATATAAAAAGTCTTCATATTTTTTATATTCGCATATAAATCATTAAAGTTTACGCACAAAAATATTTCCACTTTTTGGAAAAAACTTTTCTTACTTTTTAAAAACATAATGTGCAAAAGGAAATACGAAACATTCTCCATATTTGGAGTCGTTAGTTTGCAAAAGTTCCAAAGGGATTGATGGAAAGGTGGCCCGTTACGTGAGAACGCTTTGCAAGGAAGGAGTCTCTAACACAAAAAATGTGCTGCTGTTTCTCTAAGGAATATTTGAAATGTATAAAAACTAACATAGGAGAAAGTATTCATCTATATCGTAAACAAAAGTAATACAAAAATGAATCTAATTTTACAAGTTTGAAAAATCCATGTGTACATAGAACACTAGGACAGTAACTCCTACATTTATATCTAAAAATTCATCATATCATATTTTTGCGAAAGTGAACTTATTAGGAAATGTTCAACATTAGAATATACGTGACTTTACAAGATAATAAAAAGTAATAATAATGCTACGAAATGTTTTGGGAACGGACTAAATTGCAATATGATATTCTCGAGCTTACCTTCGTTTCAAAGATATTGCTTTCTCCTGAATTCATGTATTTTTAACACCTACTATCATAAATATTTTGAAGCATATAGCTTTGGGTTATAAAGTTTTGAGTAAAAATAATATTAAGCGATATGATGAGATGACGGGTTTTTTGCTATAAAAGTGGTATAGATTTTTGTTTTCAATATAAATGTTTAAATAAAATAACTTTTTAGACTTTCAAACTACGGCGACAATATACTTGAAAATGCTAGGCTATGATGCTTTACCATTCGGAAGTCATTATTTCAATATCTTCATTGTCTTCAAATTTTATAAATAAAAATCGAATGTACACTTTTATTTTAGATTCACTATTATTTTGTGCGGCTGGTGATAGGTTATCAATTTTCCTTTTTATAGTGTGTATTTCTATGAAGGTTTCTGTATTTCATAATTTGTAAACAATATCCTGAAACTTTCTACTCAACAAGTTCTTTTCTTTCTTCTACCTAAATAATTCTGGGGCCTCTTATCTATAAGTAGTCTATTAATTAAATTTCACTTTTATTCCCCATAGGTCTCAAATGTGGTATGTAGAATTAAACTAAAGAAACTCGAAATCTTTACCACATATACTTTAATTAAAACCTGACGACTAGTTTCAACTATAATCAGTCATCATAAGGCATAAAAAAGCAAAATTATATCATTAAATACAAGTTAACATGAGAAGTTGAAAAATTAAAAATTCAAAGGATACAAGTTAAAAATAAAGAAAATTATTGAGACAAGTATGTGGTAAACTTAACAATCTTAGACATTTAGTATTTAAATTTTAAACAAATATTATTAAGATAACATTGCAATAAACAAAAGTAGGTCAAGCTTTTAAGTGCCCGTGTTAAACAGAGCAAACCAACAAATTATGTTGCAAAAGGTAAAGTTGATGATGATAGCCAAATCCTCATGTGAGGAAGAGAAAAGGAGCCAACGACTCAAAATTAAACATAGAAAGGGTAGGTAGAATAAGAAGAAAAATAATTCCCACAATAGGGTAGAATGACAATTAAATTAAATGGACACACCAGTCTGGCACCAGACTGGTGTGTCCACTTACCCTAATTGGCATTCTACCCTATTCTGGGAGTTATTGTACTTTTTCTCTTCTTATGCTACCTACCCTTCCTATGTTTAATTATTTAACTTTGAGTCGTTGGCTCCTTTCCTCCTCCTCACATGAATATTTGGCTCTCTACTTTTGTTTATTTCAATTTTATCTTAATAATATTAGTTTAACCTTTAAATACTAAATATCTCACATTGTTAAATTTACCACATACTTGTCTCAATAATTTACTTTATTTTTAACTTGTATCCTTTGAATTTTTACTTTTCAACTTCTTATGTTAACTTATATTTAACGATGTTACTTTGCTGGTTTATTGTAAATTTTTGACCTGATGATGAGTGATTATAGACGAAACTAGTAGTCCTGTTTTAATTAAAGTATATGTTGTAAAGATTTCGAGTTTCTTTGGTTTATTATGTAAATGTTTAGATGTTTCTTCTCTTAGAATTGTTTTTTTTTTCAAATCAGTAAATTAATCTCAAAAAAAAACAGTTGAGGAATACAGAATAAAATGGCAGAATTAAAAACTATTCTCTTGTATAAGAAAATAAAATGATTATTTCAAATAAACATAAGAAAATAATATTTTATAAAAATATTCGCCGGTCAGAATGAAACCGAAACGAAGTCTCACTTAATTTCGGTAAATTCTCATAATCCGTAGAGGAATCCCGCTGATTGAATCTCATAAATTTCGATTAATATTCTCTTCATCCCATCAACAGTTATTAAAGAATCCGCGTTTATTTCAGACGCCCATATTATTATGTCTGCCTCAAAAACCCAGATTCCAAAAGAAATTTACGACGACTTTGTTCGGACATTCATGGCCTAACAACTGTTTTTCCACGACATGAAAAAACGAAAATGACAAATTCAAGGATGGAGCCGGGAAGTTTCTTAAAGGTCTCCAGGGAAAACTTGATCAGTACCTCAACTGCAAGAGATCAAAGAATCAAATTTTCCAGAAAAGATATAATATTTATAGAACAGGTTAGTTGGGATATCTGGTATCAAAAAAAATTTAAGGACTCTGACCGAGAGGTAAAGCGTAAAAAAGTTGTATGCTAGTACAGCTGAGTTGTAACTATTTCCAGATCTTTCAAAAAGTAACGGAAAATATACATAAAGGTTATGGTTCATAACTATGTTAAAACAGAAAGTGTGATTGCATGAACCTAACCTTACCTAATCAAAAATTACAAATGCACCATTGTGCAAATTGCACTTTATTATAAGACTTGGAGATGGGATTTTTTATTTTGCTACGCCTCTGTGTGATGTCATAAGGGCCTGTAGGCTGACCCATTATCTGATATTCTGTTGTGATTGCGTTCGATAAAGTGGGCATTATGTGGTGTGATAAAATGGTATTGGCCTTATAGAGATTATGCTTTTGGGACCGAATCCGCATTGTTTCTTTTTCTCTGTAATGGTTTCTAGTGTCCAAAACAGATGTGCAGGTATCACCAGCAGATTTTCAGTTAAGTAAATTACCACGACAGTGTATGTGTTTGATATAGGGAAAATATGTCAACATTGAGAACATAGAAAATTACGCATATGAATCAGCGGCTTATTTTTTCTAAATTATTCCTAGTGCGAAGTATTTTAAATATAAAAATAGTTAAAAGGTCCTGACAGAGGTCACTCAAATTAGCTTGGCAAAGTCCATAATTAGAATTTTTAATATATGAATAATGGTCAGCAGAAGTATATAGTTACTTTTCCGCGTTTTAACATTTGAATATACAATAAATAGTTCAGCAGAAAGTAATATGATGGTAACTCTTTTTGAAGTTAATGTCTACATTTGTCCAGCAGTCTGTGTGGTAAAGCCATCGCTAGATTTGCAAAATACCAGGAACTTTTAAGATATTATAACAAGAAAATTAATTCTGAAACATAATCTCAAGATAAGTATGTACAAACAAGAAGGGCAGTTCCAGAATATATTAAAACTTAGTACCCCTTGTGCGCCTACTTGTTAAACTTTCAGAAAATATGCGCTTTGTCTAATCTATTATGGATTTGAACTCCACCAACTTGCGCCTATTTTGGATTATCGCTATAAACTCGACAACCAATATAAAGCTTAAAATTATTTAAGACGTACAAAAGTTAAATGCTCCAATGTTTATACACAAAATTTATTTTTTTAAGGAACTTCTTGATTACGTATAAATTAAAAAGATATCCAATTGATTTCATACTTAATCCAAAACAGTCGCAAATTAGTGGAACAGCGCATAATCCACTTCACTAATAATTATGAAAGAACCTGCGCACTTCTGTAACACAACTATTCAGATTCTAGAATAACAGAGTACCCCGAGGATCGCCTGAATATCAAACTATTTTTAGCCCTAGGTGCAACTGCTCTACCAATGTCTATGCGATCAAGAAATAATGTAAGTATACATAGTTGATTAATAAGTTCGGGATAAAGTTAAGAAGATTTTTAACCAATTGTTTGTGGTAGATAAACAAAGAAAAACTATTTCACAATTCCTTTTATTGTCCGACGATTTTCTGCTTTTATTTTTCTAGAACAACAAAAACAATGAAACTAAACTTCTAAAGAGCAAAAGCTTGCAGGATTTTATATTTCAACTATACTACCGTCTTAAGAATTGTATTATATGTATTATGACTGGGCGTTTCGAATTTATATGGTCCAGAAACAATAATAAATGAGACACTCACTCGTAGTACATTAAATGCTACAAAGGAAAAAATATCGGTTTCATTGTTACTAAGCCAACAAAAACAGTTATTTCTGAAATTATGGTACATTTTATTTTTTCCTCTTGTTTGGAAACGATCTAAAAGACTGATTTTTTTCGAACAAAGCTTTAAAATATTGCCGCGTCGAAACTAAATCGAAGGCTATCAATAAAAAATAACTACGTTTTATGTGGCATTTGGAGCCAAGTTTTTAATACAGGGTGTTTCATTAGAAAATGGCCTAAACTTTAACTGCTGTTTTACTAATTTGGCCTATTTCTTTCGGACCTCATAATTTCCGAATTACTCTTCATATTATTTTGATATTTGGTACGCGTAATAACTAATATCTGGAAAATCTACCAAAGTGTTACCAAAAAGAAAATCAACGACCGACTTAATAAAAAATTTAAAAATTCACCTTTCCCAAAAACAACTCTCTATTTATCGAATTTTTTTAAATTGATTTTTATAATACAAAAAAGCAGAAAAAAACTGAATCTAACCATTTTCTTTTTATTTTTCCGCAGACAATTGTACCACCCAAATTTTACTTCAAAGTATAAGTTACTAGCGTTTTGAGAGTTACACGAAATGGTATTGGAGATTTGTTAATTTTTCGGTTGAAATAAAATTTACTTAACTTATCTAGAAAATCATTCCAAAAATTGATTTGAGTTTGTATTTTTACCAATACAGACCACTGGAAAATGTGACTACTGGGCCGTACTTAGGACTTAATCATTCAACAGGTTTCGAATCTTTCGAACATCCTGTATAAGGATATTTGAGAACTATATGCACATTTATAGATAATAAAACAAATTTCAATGTACCTAGTCCATAGATTATTAGAATTGTATATACGCCATGTAGCGTGGATATAAGTATTTTTATCTACTCTTGTTATCTACAAATGTAGGAAATGTATAGTTTCCAAATATCTTTATACAGAATGTTTGAAACATTCGAAACATACTGAATTATTATGTCCGAAGTACGGCCCTATAGTCACATTTTCCTATGATCTGCATTTGTAAAAATACAAATCCAATTCAATGTATGGGATACTTCTCCAGATAAGTTAGGTAAATTTTATTTCAACCGAAAAATGAACAAAAATCTCTCCGACACCATTTCGTAACACCCAAAAGGCTTACCAATTATATTTTGAAGTTAGAATTTTGGTAGTACAATTGTCTGCGGAAAAATAAAAAGTAAATATAAGTTATTTGGAACCACCAAAGTGACGTCCACCTACAGTTAAAGGCCCTGGACCAATGTTGTCAATGAAACACCCTATATAAACAATCATCATAGTCCGGCAAATTGACAACATAATAGTAATGAAGGTAATCGAGATAATAATAAGGGCACAGGATGAATGAAATAGGAGTGTTATCCATAATTGAACATACCAATTCAAAAATGAGATCTTTTTCGTCCATCTGCCTGAGCTCATGTCTGGATCTTCTTTGTCTTCTTCCAGGCGTCGGACTATTGGTCCCTGCTGGTGTCTGATTTTCACTGGTCAGAAACGTTGGTTGTCCATCGATAGTATTGATCATTGGCTTCAAAAGGCCACTGCGTTCAAATTCGTGTGCTGATATTTTGCGTACTGGTGTGGTAGCACCAGAACTTGCTCGTGATTGGCTGTTGTGCGTTGGGGATGCCAATTCAACACTGGACGAAGTGGGGGTGGCGTGTGATACCTGCCATTGCTCGACAATTTGACGTGTGGCCTTTCTGCAACGAAATAAAATGTGTAAATTATGATTGTTGTTGGAATAGCAGATTCTTTTTGCCATATAGTATTACTATTTAACAGAAGTTTCACCCAATATTGTAGCTCTGCAAGAATAATTCATAAAAATTCCAAATAATACTTACTACCTCTCTTAAAAGAGTAATCAAAATTGGTTTAAGATTTTTTTTATCGAATAAAAAGTAATTTGGAATATATGTTCTCCTTTATTAATGACCTTCAAATTTAAAATTATTTATCACTAACAAACAGGCCTCTATTTAAAAACAATTTTAGAACAAGCCAGTTGATAAAAAAATCGATTTTGCGACTGTTTTATATGCGTAACACAATACACACACGACACTGCAAAAATGTTTTACTAACCGTTTAATTTGTGTCCTTGATACATGGAATTTTCTGAAAAAGTAAAGTAAAATAGCAATTGTTAGTCAGTGTCGGTGAAAAAATAAAATAGGCGAATGAATCAATGTAGAGAAGCAAATGGCAGATAACCGCTAAATATCCAGGGACATACATATTTTCGATATCCTGTGAATAAACATTTCGATTACTATAAATATAATATTGAGGACTTTGTACTGCAGCGACCACGTTATTAAAGATCATCAGCGCTATGTTTCCAAAAGGTCTTTGTGATAAATATATATAATTATTTTGATTAAAAAATGTATTGCTGTTTCGCGAAGAAACTAAATGACACTCTACATAATTAAAACTTCTTAAATACCAGCAATTTTAATCGTATTATAGCTTTTAAGGATAATTAAATTCATAATTACGCTTTATCTAGATTAAGATCAGGAAATTATTTTCTGCTCTTATCAGAAAATGAAGCCTTAATTTTACAACCGATTAATGTTAGGAATTCGTTAATATCGAAATAATGAAATGACGAAAAGTTTTTAGATCTAATCCTGTCGTAAAGATTAAGAAAGTTTGTCTCTGCATTTATTATCCAACTTAAATATTTAAAAAATATATATTTTATTTGTTCTATTTCTACTAAATACATTTTTTTTAAATTGTACGAAAAATGGTAGTAGGTATATACAAATCGATTTCAAGCATGACTATGAATATAAATTTTAAATTTAATACAAATTTTTTTCGTATAAAGTACACAAGAGAAAGAAAATCAACCTAAAATTAAATTAAAAGATACAATCTTTAAGATATTAATAATTAGTTTTTTCCGACGAACTTGGAATTTATCAGTCTATTTATGTAAATGAGACAGGATTTTTGGGTGATTTAAACAAATGGATTATATGTTTGATGTAATAAAATAGGAAAATATAATTGATCAACTGCATAAAGTGATATAGACATTTTGAATAAAATTTGAATTGCTGTGATAATTGCGATAACGCCCGGTTGATGAAAAATTTATTTCAAGTTCTTTTATTGGCTTAAATAGATTAACGAAGTTGTATGTTTTCATAAAAATATTTTCACTTACCTGAGGAAATAATCATTGACGAAATCCGGGTGCTCATCAAGCCAGGACTCCATCTGAGCATACTCTGGATCATATGAGTGTCCATAATTATTGTGATTATGCCTCTGTAGCTTATTAGCTGAATCCGACCCTGTAATGGTGCCATCTATAGGCATTCGCGTATCATCGCCACTGTTTCTTAATTGTAGGCCTGAAATAAAAAAGAATATTTATTATAGATAGCATTGCTTAAGGTGACCATAATTTTCGCTATGAATATTTTATTAAATTAATGATCACCCGTGTTCTCTGTTAAAAAATATCAGATGGAAAAGTTATACATAATATAAAGCACTTAAATCATTTGCTTAATTGCTGTTTTTTTCAGACAACTCGTTAAGATGAATCTATTGAATTGAAAGCGATGCTTTCAAATTACTCATTTATTAAATCTTGGAAGCGATAAAATTAACGGCTTCATTTTATTATATTTGTAAATATTGTATCTCATAAAATAAATTCTTATCCGATTAAATATTTTATTATTTCTTTGAATAGTTTGGAGCACATGATTAAAAATTATTTCATTTTCTCAAACAAAAGAGTAGATGATGAGTAAGATTAGAATGTTGCTTACTTACACTGGTGTGTTTTATTGAACTTAAAAATTCTGAAAAAGCTATTTTGGTTTCTAAATCTGTATATTTTAAGATTTTAATGTTTGGGGGAAAAGAACGTGATTTAAATTTTCACAACCGTTACTTCATTATCTTTAAGTGTTTTACATATTTTATGTAGGTACGTTCTAAGTTATAAGCATTAGTAAGAACCAAAAAACATTATTACTTTGGCATGATAAATGTTGTGAATAATTTAAATTCCAAGTAACCATTAGTTTTTTTCTTTACACATACTCACGAAATACAAATAGACAATTCTAATCTAAAAGTCAATAAATGATCCAATTCTTTTAATTAATTGTCAAATTATTTTAATTAGTAGTTCTAAAACAAAATTTTTAAAAGTATTTATATTTCTAAGAGTAAACAAAGAATTGTCCCCTTATAAGATCAAATTATGATTAGTCTTAAAGTTGTATTTTTATATATACGAGGGCTACTCTTTTTAAGGTAAGTAAAATATCAGTGTAAATCCCATGAAGTTTTGCGTAATGTCTCTAGTATTCCCGTAGATCGCGTCTCTCCTATTTGCCAGATCTGAGCGTGCAATGAGCACCTAAACATATCTACAACAAAGTTTCCTGCCAAATGTGAAGTGGGTGCTGTAGTACGAAGGGCAATAATCAACAAATACACTTTTGCAGCGTTTTCGATGAGAAGTTTTTGATCACTCCCACCATGCAGCCCAATTTTCACCTCTTTGCTCACATGAAACGTTGTCTTGGAGAACAGCATTTTGTCACAGACGAACTGCAGATTATCGTCGAAAATTGGCCGTGGTACCACACTACGACAAATGTCTTAAATCGGAGCAGGACTATGTAGAAAAGTAGCTGAAAGATGTTTCTATATATATTTGTGTATTACTTCAATAAAGAATACAACATATTGATATATAATAACTTACTAAATAAGAGAATTTTGTAACCAACATTTCAATATACAATTCTAAATTACAAATGATATAGTAAGTGCAGATTTATATTAAAATGACATTTAATTTTAATATGGACAGATAAATAATACTTATCTTGAATTTCCAGAGTATTATTTATCTTTCCATGTTTATTATGAATAATTTCCATAAAGTAAGAGTTGAAACAATTAATTTACATTTAATTTGAATGAATTAAAATTCAAAATGTATTAAGTTACGTAATATGATTGGTGTTTCCATAGCAACCAACAACTAACCATACTTTAACAATAATATATTGAACCTAATAACCATGTATAAATATACTAAGTGACATTGAAACCCGTAACCCCAGTAAAAATAATTTGTTTTCATTACCTTTTTGAATACAAGTTTTTATCACAAAAACAACACATGATAAAATGTTGACTTTCGCATTTCTTTGTTTTATCCTGATTTTTTTCCCAATATGTGATAGCTAATACATGGAATTTCAAAGAGCAGTATGATCAGGATTGTCAATGATCATATTAGTAATCGTTATTGGCAAGTGTTAATAATGCCCAAAGTGCGAAGAAATGCAAATTATCGCCAATTAAGAGAGTTCGAACGGGAATGAATAGCTGGATTAAGGGAGGCTGAACTCTCATACCGGGATATTGTTGCTAGAGTCCAAAGAAGTTTAGATGCTGTGAGGTATGGCTTCAAGAAGGCCGTACACAAAGAGCCAGAGACACAAGGCGAATTCGCAGAACAACACACCGCTTCAAGACCGTTGCCTAAGACTGCTAGCTTTGCGAAATTGTTTCTCCACAACCAGGCAATTGCAAACCAGTGGTATACTGGTTTGCAGAACATGAAAGGCGAATTGGATTGCGAACAGTTTATCGGCGAATAAGAAGTTTCAGCCATTTTCATTCCGTATTGTTTAGCTATGCACGATGGTCGGGCACGGATAAGAAGGCGACGTGGTGAACGCCGTGATCCACAATTTTTTGTTGAAAGGCATGTTCATCGCACTGTTAGGATTAGGTTGTGGGGTGCCGTTGCTTAAGGCTCTAGGTCACCTTTAGTATTTATTAGAAGCAGCATGACCGCGCAACTTTATATTGAAGAAATAGTGGAACCGCATTTAATTCCATATCTAAGGACATTCGAAAACCCAACTTTCCAACAAGATAATGCCCGACCACAAGAGTAACGTTGGACTACTTTGAACTTGTCGAAATGAATTTGCTTCAATGGTCTCCTGATTTGTCCCAATTGAACACGTGTGGGACTTGACACGAGGTTGAGGAGGCCTGGTGTGAGATACCTTAGGAGGGTATTGGTCACCTAATTAGAAGTATGCCTAGACACATTAATGAATGTGTAAGACGCCTTGGTGCATCAACACATTATTAAACATAATCCATATAAATTTAGTCTATAATTAAGAGATTAGATTGAAATTTTAATCATTTACTTACTACGACCTTCCTAATATTTGTGTAAAATATTACTGAAATAAAATCATTTTTACTGGGTGTTCGGGTTTTAATGTCACTTAGTATACATTGCCTTGGTGTTATTATATAATTTACTAACCGAAAGATTCTTAGCATATTATTCAAAGTTCAAATCAGTTGTACAGCAAACTCAATGTTATTGGCATGTTTATTGAATCAGTACTTTAAAGAACTTTCTTGCCTTCGGCTGTAAGTACATTATTTAACAGTAAGAAGCTGTTTGAAGTTTATTAATTCCGGTAATTAAGGGTAGTTACATATGTACTTAAACCATCCCATATAATTTGATACTACTGTCAAAACTTTAATATGCTTATATATTATTTAACTTGGGAACTTTGCATGTAAGTTCAGATGTTTTGTAAATATTCTATAGCATTTACATAAAGCGCTGTAGAATAGAAACTCCTGTATATTCAGAATTATCATGCAAGTGAGCATTTCTTCAACGCTACGGTAACTTGCAAAATGTAAAATTTTTCTGTTATACGGGAACCTTTAATACACACGGATGATGTAAATGGTAGAAATGCATAACTTATTTAAAATAGATAGATATCTATTGGATGAACTCCAACTCAAAAAATTTCCGTTTATTTGTACGATCTTAAAACTTTTTTCTTTATAACTTTTGAGAATTAAATCTTTTATTGCAAAATAAAAACCACTGGACCAAAATCCAAGTTCGCAGAAGTTATTCCACTGCTGGGCAACAATGTATGCATGTGGAACAGAGAACCAAAAAAAAGAAGTATACAAATAGACGGAAAGAAATAGTTTTATTACATCATAAAAAGTTTTGGGTACATTTTTAAATATTTTGTAACTTCATTTTTTGTAACCGACAGAAGTATAACAATGATTAATACAAGTGACGATCTATAAACTTCAAGAATTTAAATATTAATAATGAATTTTAAATGGTATACAATGCTTTTTAGTTCATAAGTAAATATTGGATTATAATCACTCGCGAATGTAAATTTAAAAGTAATTTTACTTTTTCATCTTAAAAGGGACTTGCTCTTTTTATTTTAAATAAATAAAAAATAAACCAATTTAATTATTTTTAATTCAAGTTTACTCAAATACAATGCTAATTGTGTCAGATAATACGGGACCGTTGGACAAATTTGGGTATCTGGAAATCATGTTTTTACAATATGTATAGAATCTATCAGTTTTTTCCTGTTGTTAAAATCTTTGTCCATTTCAAAATAGTGGCCATAAAGTTTACAAAACATATTAAAAGTGGAATTAACGCAAGGAAACGTGTTTGCTATGTTTTATTATGATTTTCGTAGTGGTTTAACACAAGAACCATGTATGAAATTTAAGTTTTTTGCATTTGATCAATCAAGGGAAAGGTGTTCCTGACCATCAGTTGTTACTGAAAATATTGATGCTGTACAATGAATTATTGAAGAAGACCGTCATATTCGATGAGATTCAAACATCGTTACACATTTCATTTAGCATACTCATTTAGCCTCAAGAAAACTTTGTTCTCGATGGATGTCACATAATCTATCCATACCTCAAAAACAAGAACGTGTCAATTAGTCCAGCAACAATGAAAGAATTCAACAATGGAACTTTCAAACATATCTATATTATTATTGGTAACGAAACTTCAATGTACTCCTACAAACCAGAAACAAAGCGACAATTGATAGTTTTGCCAACAGAAGTTGTGCGGTCAAGAAGCACTTCGAAGAAAATGATTGCATGTTTCCTAAGTAAAGCTGCTTTATGGTTAAAATTGTTCTAGAAGACCGTCAAACAGTAAATTCGGAGTAGTAGTAATTGATCGGTAGCGAAAAACAAAGGGTAAACGAGGAATAATTATTATCTGAAAACAAACCTCGAATTTATGATCTACTCGTCCCTTAATCTAGATTTGGCACCAAGTGACTTTTTAAGTTTCCTACAATTAAAAATAAAATATTTAATTCAAGTTTTGAAGCATACCAACTTCTCAATGAGATAAGTGTCTTAATAATTGGTTTGATCGTATGAAAAAGTGCGTGAATATACACTTTATTTCCATAGTTATTCCCGAATTTATAAGACTGGTTCTCCGTATATAAATAATTACCTGTATACAAACTCAACGTATAAGCCAATCATTTAAAAGAAATATGTTTAAATTTTCATATATTTATTAGATAAAACAAAATTTTTGAATTTTTTTAAAATGTGTTTTTCTTGAAGAATTTATCCATTCATCTGAAAAGTTAAGATCAAGGTCATACTATATTCCAATTTAATTAGAAGGAAAACGTAGGTTTCGTAACGGAAGTTGTTCACAGAAATTCACGCCGATGTATTTCAATGCATCTAATAATTTTAGGACAGTAATCATTTTAAATGGTTGGTTTGTTAGATTAAAACTAACAGTGCAGCTACTTGGAAATAGAATTAGATTTGATCTTATTTGGCTGCGTTACGTTTAATTAATACCCCTATTTAATTTTGATTTAGGTAAGATGATGTGTGTAAGGAATTATTCATTATGAAAGAGTAAATAGTTACCATTTTTTTAAATTCTGTATACTTGGTTACTAATATTTTTGCAATCCAACACTGTATTTTCGCTTGAGAAATATCTCCACTAGCAGAAAAGCAGAAAAATGGACAAAGAGGAAGTTATAATGCCACAAGAGTGTCATCATCGCTCTAATAAATATGAATTTAAAATTGTAAGCACTGGATCGTGTACATGCTAAAAATACCTCCTCTAATCAATTGCTTGCAAACTTGTTAAAGTTTTATTATTATTTGAACCAATTTACCATTTTCTTTTCTTTTATATAGCTCAATTTATATTCGTTATTGAATTGAATTTTGTTAGACAAATCACCATCGCTTGTTAAAAAAGAAAGAGCTATTGCAGGAGTCGTTTACCAATAAAAATATTACACAACACATCAATTGAACACTTTCCACAAAGATACAACATAAGGTTATTGATGAAATATTGGAAGAGCATCGTTGTGAATTTTAGTTAGTTAGTAAGCTTTATAACGGAAAATTTTTAAAAATGTACGCAAAAAATGTGGCACCATTTGTATGGATAATTGAAAATCTTGTTTTGGATTCAGAGGAACCACCAATTTAATAGAAACATTTCAATTTTAGCAATTGTGTTCGAGATCTGGATAATTTCATTTTTTATGTGTAATAAATATTGGTTTTATATTATTAGATTATATCTAGGAAGCAAATAAAAATTACTACGTTTCTCAATTGGGTAACGGTGATTTGAATTAAGTTTTATTAGATTTGAAACACAAAGTAGATTGCGTTTTAGCTCTCCTCCAGTATAGGGCAATATTTCAATATTTTGAAATAAAATAGTCATTAATTAATTAAATTTGGTTTAGATAATAAACTATTCAATTTTTTTACATTAACATTATTTTGTTCTTATTTACATTGCTTTATTATATACCTGAAATATTACAAAATTAACTAAATAGTATGGAAGAGAAAGAGAAAATTTCACTCTACCTTTATGAATATATTTTCTCCGTGGAATTGGGAATTTTTTTTTCAACCTAGTCTCCCGTCAGGAATATTTTTAACTATGACTGTAGTGACGTACAAAGTGTGTTGTAGGCGATGCAAGTTTACGCAGTACAGGAAGTTCGACGAAACTAATTGTCTGTGTATTTAAGCGAACATTAACAGAGTGTTGGAGTATTTGATGAAAAAAAGTATAAATACGGTTTGCCTCAACCAACCCTAATTTTTAATATTAAGTTGTTTATGGAAATAGAACACACAGATGAAAGTGGCCCTAACAAAAGTAAAGAACATTTTTCGTTTTACACGCCTTAAAATTATAAATGTCTGTTTATTAAGTATGTATTCTGGTTTATAATATATATACATATATACATATATTAAACAAAGGAATCACATGTGCTTGAAAAACTTTCAAATAAAGCATCACTCGTGTTATTTACAAAATATGGAACTAGAACTAACAGAGAAAAGGTTATATTGAATGTACTCTCTCTAGAAAAAATAGACATATTATGGTGATTTTGAATGAGTATTAGAAAATAAATGAATGTTTAATCAAAATAAAAAATTACGAACATCCCAAAGGTTTGTGCAGATAGAATTTTTTTTCTAAATTTAGAAACCCGTTTAGCGTAAGCTCATAAGCTAGGAATCAATTTTTTCTGTTATATCAGCCCTTTGAGCATAATGCAATTTAAGTAAGCAATTTTTTTCACAGAGGCGTTCTGTGTTTAACCACATTTATTTCCTTAAGCACGTATATGATCTCCCACATTTATGGTTTCCGTACGAGTCTGAAGTTATCATCTCAGTTTGTAAACAGTATTTCATAATAATGGGATAGATAAGAGTTGCAAGACGTAAGATTTCTTTTGTATCAGAAACTGAAAGGAAATTGGGGCAGATTTAAAGTAATTATCCAATATTTTCTTTTTAGATTAATGAAAAGAGAATAATATAAACACTGGTTTGTAATTTTTCAAGTATCTTACGGGAAAATGGAATTATTCGAACATTAAATAGGGCACTCAATGTTTGTAAAATCTTTTGAATATTTAGAGCCCTTTTGTACAAATCGCATCTAATTAAGGATTAAGTGATTTCACGAAGGAAAATACAGGGTGTCCCACGACGTTTTGACAGACCAATATCTCGAAAATTCTTCACATGACAAGTATGAAATTTAGCAGTTATAAACAGTTGAAACTGTTGCATATAAATATTATGAAAATACTTTTTCACTGTACTCCAACAAAATGTTTTTCTTAAATGGTACAACCGGCATTATTTTACATTTTTGATCGTATCTTAAAAACGAATTTCAACAATACCATATTTGTCATGATTCTATTCTGCAGTAATGATAATTACTGTACTTTTTAATTGCCTGTGCTTGGTACTATTATTTGAAACTATACAGATGTTCATTTAATGGCTCATATTATCATTACTGCGCAATAGAATCACGTCAAGTGTGGTATCGTTGGATTTTTTTTTGAAAGATCTAACAAAAAATGTAATATTATACCGATTGTCCAATTTAAAAAAAAATTGTTGGGGTCACGTGACCGATTATGTCACAAAAAAAGAAAGGCCTTTTATAATAAATCCAAGCATCCGTTTTGACTGTTTATAAATTACATACTTGTCATGTAAACAGTTTTCGAGATATAGGTCTATCAAAACGTTGTGGGACACCCTGTGTAGGTTTACTATTTTGTAATTGTTTTGTTGCTCCACATTATTTACGACTTTACTAGTATTAATCTTTTTATCTCTATATTTTTTTTAACATGCAAGTATATTTTTGTTCATTCTAAGAAATAGGTGAAAGTTCCGTAATGTAAATAAAGTAGTAGTAGTATTATATTTACCTTTGTTACGACGTCAACACTCATTTTGTTGACAAAAACATGTTTTTCTATTGTTTATTTATATGATCTAAAATGTCCTATTTTTTACTACTTTACAAATCAAAGTATATTATTATCAAATATTCAGAAACTGATAAAGTAAATACGTCTTTTTTATTTAAATTACTACACAAAATTAATGAGTAAATTAAAATACTCACAATTTAGCAGTAACGTAAAACTGAACACTAATAAACTAAATAGTTAATAAAATACCTAACAACGGGAATATTTATTTTTATACTTCTTCATTCAATTTCTCTTTCACACCTGCTCTATTTTCTGGCGACTGCTTTGTCTTTCGTGCTTCTGCTCTCTTTCTGTAGCTCCCTCCAGTGCTCAACATATTTTCGGCAAAAAAAGGTTAAACAGATAAAAGAACCAAAGAAGCAAGAAAAGTAGTCACAAGAAATAGAAATTGCTTAATATCAGCTTGAATATAGGAGGTATGACCAGCGTTAAATGCAAGAGGAGTAATATGGAATGAGATTGCTTAATCTAGTACAAATTCAGAAATGAAATATAATACTAAAATTATATCTCTATGAATTTTATATATTTAATTTTTTTTTGGACCATCACATAAATGTTATTAGTATATAGGACAAATCTCACAAGATTTTCCCTGAAAATGGAAATAAAATTCTCCGAAAGTTTGGAACTATTTTAAAGATTGCACTATTATTATGCTGGATTTCCAATAAATTGTAAGTTATTTTATGTGTGATCAGACTGATCAGCAAGTACTTCGTTTGCATATACATAACTAGTCAATAAAGACTCTACATACATATATATATATATATATATATGTATATATAAAGGTTGAGAAGTAGGTACAATTAAAAATTCTTCAAACCTTTATTTTAGTGTATAATTTAATCTTATTTTTGTCTACAATTTTAATATTTTTAATAACTGGGATGATGTTAATCAAATTAGATTAGATCTAAGGATCTACGTGTGGTATTTTAAAACTGAACGGAAGCCATAACTTGATTACCACATTAGCTCGTTATAATAACGACGTAATAATACTTTGTTCGGAAATATAATTAAGCAAGTTTATAAATATGATAGGGAAATGGCCAAACATTTCAAAATTAAAAACAAAAGATCAATTGCTCAAAATTTAATAAATCACAACTGGTATAGGTAATATTGTAAGTGGTCTTCCAAAAATGAAAGAAAAGGTGTCAAAGTTTTTAATATTCATAGAAAATTAATCTTTGACTATAATAAAAGTAATTTTATTCACTATCTTTGTTCACTAAACGACTTTAAAACTTAATATTTTCTTCAGCCTGTTGTTTAGATTTTCTTTGAGTTCTTGTAATATTCGCTGTGAGTATCTCATAACATCTTAATCTTTTAAAACTGTTAAAACCATAAATCTATTTGATAAGATTAATTGTTTATTTATTGCGGCTATCATTTCCAGTTTCTTAAAATTCTACAAATTTTGATAATATCTGCACTTCCAAAATTGCTTTTTGGAAAATCAATAAATAAGAGCATATACGCCTAATTTCAAAGTTGTGATTCTTTGAATGCTACAGAACCGATAATGCAACAGACAAACCTGCAAATGACAAATAATTAGCGAGACCAACCTTAACACAATTTGCCAATGGCACTTCTCTAATGACATTTTTTGTATTTTTTAATGTTTTGCAAAAAGAAAACCCTCTTCGAATACATTATTTTATATTATAATGTAACATTTGTACAAAACTAAAATTAAAATATTTTTTAAGAGTTATAAATCTGTGTCAACTACCTGTGTCTACGTACATTTCCTCTTTACAAAACCAAGCTGCAAACATTATTTTTATATGTGTCTGCCGAAAACAAAATAAAATCTGGGCCATTTAGCTACCCGGGCGTCTCTTTTATTAAAAATATAAATGAGTAAAAAGCTTTGTGCACATCAAAGTGAACACGCGTGGTAGAAGAGTCATATAAAAGGCAAAGTACCCACTCCGGATATAACTTGGTTTTAGGGGAATCTGTGCAATTTCATTGGGACCAGAGACCCCACAATTTGTTCATTACGCTGAGATTCCGAATTTCATACTATGTTGTTTTTTAAAACCAAGTGTTTCTTTTGTTGGGCTAATGGACTGCGGAACTGGATTGTCTGGCATTTAGAGTGTTAACCCTCTTCAATCAGTTTCTTGAATTGAGTGAAGTCTCATCAAGCGAAACAAAAGGAAGGAGAAAATTTGATGTGGATTACTTTTGAAAGGAATTGTTTGTAGACAATAAGTGGAGAAGATTTAATCAAGCATTTAGTGCTTTAAAACTGCTTCTAAAAATGTATGAGGGAGTCCATAAAGTTTATATTAAAAGCAGATATTTATTCCTAATGAAAATTAGCAAAATGTATAAAATCTAGAAAACGAGAAATTTCGATTTTTGGTAAACTTTGGATGAACTTATACACTTATTCAAAAAAAAATTTGTAATAAGCATGTAGTATACTAATATAAAAGATATTGTTCTTTATTGACATAATGTGTCATATAACTGATTCTATAAAGTATAAACTGGGTCTATATATTACTTATTCTGCTGTTCATCGTATATAGAGAAAAAGGACAAAGAAGAAAAATCGGCTAATAAAACAGATTAAATAGGCAATTCTAGACAGTGAAGGAGAAAAAATTAAATGTTGTAATATATTTTTCTATTCAGGTGGGTCACACAAAATAGTCCACCTTCATATTTGCTGAAACACGTCTATTTTTATTCCAAATGGGACACATTTTCAAGTTACAGACATCTGTCATATTACAACCTCCTCCATTGAACGTCTCCAACCCCTTAATTTAAAATGGGGCATATACCATGTGTGGTACATCATTAGAAAGAAATTGCGATGGACTAATTAATATTAACTCTATGTTTGTAAAAAAAGTATTAATTTAAATAATGTCTAATATCTCTTAAGAATTAAACGCAACGCCAAGGTTTGGCTAATGTGGAAATAAATTCAACTCGTTACGATGAAATAGACCATTTTTGACGTAATCAAAAAATATCTAATGATACCAAATGTCTTAATAACTACTTAGTAAATCGTTGTAAAGTTTATTATTGACACATTAACCAAACATAGACGTTATATTTAATTTTTAAGAGGTATTAGACTTTAATTAAATTAAAACTTTAGCAATCCTTAATTGTAAATAGATCAGTAACGGACTATGAAATACATACATGTTTTCTAGGCTTTCCTCAAATACTAGAAGAACTAAATGGTAAAAAAGTTTGTATTTTTTATCCAACGGTTTACATATTATCAGACATATGTAAATTTTCAACGTAAAATTCAGTATAAATTTCCTTTTGAAATGCGTTTTAGCTAAAAAAAATAAACATTGGAAAAGTTAATTCATTCTTTACACTTTTTAAATTTCCCATTTTTATTCGAAATTCACTCAACCAACAAAGGAATTCATGTAAACATCAGCATTGATGGAATGATCGAAGTCTGGTGTGTTGAATCCAAAATATCAACTTCCTATTTGACCTGAATACACAATCCAAAAATAAACTGGAGAATATATTTCTATAAGCTTTCCTGAGTGGTTTAAAAATATATTCAGTAAAGCAGAATTCTACATCGGAATTTTGTTACCAAAAGTTGCATAGCGACTCAATTCGAAAATTGGCAAAGTTTATACGGTAGATGATTTATTTATATTCAAAGAAAATTTAGTAAAAAAGTCCGGATTGATAAAAACAACCAAAATGAATAATTCTGAAAATATGTAGCAAATACGTTTTTTACATTTAGAAAAACTCTTATTGGCCTGAATGATGAATCATGAGAATTCTTTTCTATTAAAATAACTGGAAGATCTCAAGTTTACCGATTAACGACATTTCTTTAACCTGGTCTACGTGACAGTGATGTATGATCTCAATAAGTTGGTTTTTCAATAGAAAAGAGGTTTTACCCGAAATAACTAAAGTTTAATTAATGGATTAGCTGAGCTCGTATTAATCATTGCTTTGTAATGAGTTTGAATGGTCTAGGCAGTGAAACTAACTTTTGCGACGACTTTGATGAAGGACCTAAGTGGAAAATCGAAGGATCTCCTCATTATTTATTATTGTTTCTGACTTTGTGATCCCGGAGACCGTCAGATAGAAAAAAATATGTTTAATGTGAAGGATGACAAGCTGCACAGAGAATCATCTAAAAAATATTAAATCTTAATTTTGTTGAAAAGAACGTGATGATTTTTTTTGTAGCTTCTGTACCTTTGAAAAAACGTGAATCAGAATTACTTCAGAATTACTTCAGAAACTAATCCGAACTTTAATTTGTTATATTAAAAACTTCTTTCTTTTCGAACCACCGTCGCCGATAATCATTAATATCTAATATGAAAGTTTTCTAATAAAATTAATTGGCTAATTCAGAAGTTTTTGTAATTGACGAATTTGCTACTTCCAACAGAGGCAAATGTTTTCAAAGAAACCTTACGCCAAATAGAAGTAAAACTCGGCATTAGTTCTGATTCTCTAATTTTATTACCACTTCAACTGAGTTTAGATTTAATGCATAATGTAGACAGAAAATAAGGTTTTATTTCTTTTACAAGCAAATTATTTCCTTAATAATGTTTTATGGTTCATGTTTATTTTTAAATATTTAATATTATTAAAAATAATAAACGTGATGAAAGATATGTGCAATAGGAAAAATAATAATGGAAAGAAATCGAGTTTTTAGTGAAAAGAAGAGGAAATAAAGCAAAGGAACATAGTTTTGGTTAGGATAATTAAAATCACTATCAAATAGGGTATACACGAGACTTTGTAACAACGCAATAAACTTTTCAAAATAATTACCAAAAGCAAGAGTTCGTAATGGAATCAAAAAACAAATATTAGAATTATATAATTAAAGTTAAGAGCAACAGAGATGAATCGACGAAATAAACACAAAATACAAACTTAAAGCATAATTTGAATATAACTAAACAGCACACATATCATAATAAATTTACAATAGTTTCAATCAATGAGAAAAACCAGAAAATTCAAGTAGTAATCATATAAAAAACATGACATGATATTAAAGAAATTAATGTTTCAAAAAATTAGATGTCTACAATAAAACGACCGTTAGGAAGAATTACAGAAGCGAAGGTTATTAGATTATTTTCTCCAATTTTATTTTTATCTATTAACTAAATCTTTATTCTCTTTTTAAATGTTGTTTACTCTACTGGCAATCTACCGCACGAGACATTTTTTCTCTTAATGTCTTAGTTACTAATCGTAATAACACCTAATTAAATTATTCGTCCCAGCAATTACATAGGCGAAAGCAATCTAATTATAGACATTTCTCTCGAATTGACGCCAACAAAACGATATAATTGTTAAGGGTGCTCAAAGAATTCGCGCGTCACAAATCGATGAAACTTTTATTTTTAGCGAATACTGAATCGAACTCCTCTCGACTTAATTTGTGCTGCTGCTTTGTTAATTCAAGAATTCATTGCATTCCTTCTTAGTGGCTGGATTAGGGGGTAGTCGGACCAACGACCCCTACTTTATTAGTAAATTCACATTTATTCAATATAGAGAGAAATAAACAATTCAAATAGAGTTAAATGATAGTTATTACTCACGGCGATGAATTGCGGTACTAGCCGCAAGACTTCCAAGGGTTCTAGCCACAATTTATTGAATAATTGTGTGACAACGCTTGTGGTTAGAATTTGAAATATGTGGCCGTTACAAGAGGACCTACATGGGACATATTATATATTCTAGTAATAAATAATAATGTTGTTTTGCGGTATTGCAATATATCACCTAGTCTTAAAATTATCTGAAGAAATATATGCCAAGAAATTGAATCTAGAGAATTTAAAAGTAATACTATATCACTAAATTAGTTTTAAGATAAATAGCACTGCATCCTTCGCGTCTTTTCTGTGTCATCGGATTACCGTATAAACTAAAAAAAGTTTCGTTGTCTCGGTTACAATCTGCTTACATCTTGCAGGTATATTACGAAGGCTACTGCTTTAATTTAAGGATATGGTACTATGAGCATTTGTAAAATGTTACATTTGTTGTGATAAGTAATAGTGACAGAAGTTAAATATTGTGAGCCGTTCGAGTACAATATTATTTTAAAATAACTAATCGAAAAGAACATATCAATTACCGCGATTATACTCGAGCAATGATTTTGTTATATTTTCGAAAGAAAAGTAAAAAGAGTGTTTGGATAATCTAAAAACTGCTTTTAGAGACAAGGCACCATCAAGATCAACTGTTTTTCGATGATATCAAGAATTTAAATTTGGTTGGAGCAGTTTGAGTGACAAACTTCATGAAAGTCGACCAACAACCTCAAAAATTGAAGAAAATCTTGATACTTTAATATACAGGGAAATTCAGTCACTCAAACGATTTAAGTCAGATACGCCAAATTTTAGTTAGTGGTGATGAAAGTTGGACATATTCTTATAAATCCGAACTTTTTGGCGTTTCAAAATAAAGTAAAGCCAACAAAAGTTACTTGAAGTCAGAGTGTTTCGAAGAAAATGACTGCTTGTTTTGTATCAAAAATAAGCATGACGCTACTATCATTCTAGAAAATCACAAATCGCAGCACATCCTGTACTGAGTGGTACACGGCTATTTGTTTACCAGAAGTTTTCTCTGAAATAAGAAAATTCAATAGAAGACATTGCATTATTTTGCAACAGGACCATGCAAGCCCACATACAATTAATGACTCATACTCCATACAGCCAAAATTTAGGTTTCATACATTTCTAAAAATAAAAAATAAAACAAAAACCAATTACGTAGTCAACGTTTTTGAGGCTGCTTAGAAAAGTGATGAGCGTGCCATCTTGAGATTGAAAAAATGTTATGATAACTGGTTTATTCGTATAAAAAATTGCAGATTGTCAAGAGGAATATTTGAAAACCAATAAAGCCACTTTGTGAATTTATTCTGTTTGCGTCTATTCCGAAATTAAAGCAGCAGTCCACAAGAAGTGTTCTAAATATTCTATAAAACGTATGTACTAGCTATTTGCACTTATTTTTTAATGTACTTGAACCTCTTTTAATGTACCGAGTCCCTTGAAAAAAATATACGCAAATAGTTTGTATTAAAGTAGAGTAAGATATATTGGCAATCTTGCTAACTACTGTGAACCGGTGGTAATAAAACTAAGTAATATTAGAGTTATACAGATAAGTATAGGAAATGGTTCATTTGTTTTTATCGAATATAGTATTTTTTTAAATTATTTATGTATTGAAATCTACTAAATAACTATATGGATAGGGTCTTTGTACCTTAACGTCCCAATAAGAAAACCAAGCCTTTTAAATAAACATGAATATCCTACAATACAAGAAAATGAATAAAACACCAAAAATACTTATTTACACGACCCTAATATGACCAATAATCATATATATCATTGAAACTGCGGAAATTAAAAAAAAGACCTTAAAATAATAGAGAAAGGGTTAATGCGAACAATACTAGGACCAGACATAATGGCAGAAGAAGAAAGCAGCCGAAAAAAAAATATAGAAATAGGGAGAGAAGGAGGAGCAGAAAACGTAATAAGATATATTAAAGTTCTTAAATTAAAAGGGGTGGGATATATAATGATAAGGATATGATCAAAAGAATCAGAAATTGGACCTCTATAGGTCCAAGAAAGAAAGGAAGAGCGAAAAAAATGGTTCGCTGAGGTAAAGCAAGACATCATAAAACTAAAAATAGCGGACAGGAACAGCACCTGTAAAAATAGTCTAATAAAAAGATGAATAATCCACCGCACGAAATGGATTAAAAACGCGAAAGCGTTGAAATAACTCACTAAGAATGAACAATAATGATGAATTCGAATGAAATAAAACCCCTGATCTTAAAATTTTATAATTTGAAAATATCAATGCTGATCTCACTCCTAACCGTAAAATCTTTTTAAGTTGTTTTTTACTATGATTGTGAAATTTAATAAAATTTAATAAAAATGTATACAATTGTATTGATTAGCATATTTGATAAAATTATGATATTTAGTTTCCCTAACCAGAATCTGGATACATTGTTTTGGTTCAATATTTAAATACAATTTGTATATTACATAAAACAATAATACGCTTGCTATTTATATATATATATATATAATCAAAAAAATCTAAATTATTAAAATTTGTATTTTATTTTTTTTGTTAATTACAGTCATAACAGTAAATTTACTGTTAACAAGTACATTATAATATCACAAATGGTACATTAGCCAACGTTTTATTAGGTTTATTACGAATTATTTGTTACCACAAAATTCTACCTACCAAACAACAACTTTTAGGAAACATATTACTTGAACTGAGCTCTCTAAAAAAATATAGTGGCTTATTTTGTTGATGTATAATCAAACAGCTCAAAGGAAAACCACAAATTATTTTCAAAGAGCTGTTTAGAAAAATTAATAAAAACAAATCAAAGGGATTAGATTACCAAAACGCGGAACAGAAACAAATGGTAAAAAAATAACCGAAATTGTGAATTTTGTGAATATAAATTCAACAATAATACTAAGCAGCTGTTTCGTTATGACTGTGAATTGAATACAAATAAATATTCTGAATATAATAATTGTCAATAGTTTCTGTGAACTGTAATACGTAGAGCACTGTAAATTTGTATGAACATGTTTTTATATTTAGATTGCAATAATCGATTCTACTACTTGTTTAAAATAAACACTCTCAATTACTCTTGTCAATATCAGACCAGTACCATCATAAGAAACAAATATGACTCTATTTGATCGATTTTATAATGGTCAAGGTTTACAATATAGACGTATTTTAGTATGACTTACCTTTTTTGTGTCTGCAGTTGAATTTGCACATACTGAAAGATTGTCCCATGGATCGCAGAGACCCCCTCCTTATTATAGACCGATGGCGAGTGGGGTTAGCGCCTACAGACGGGGACGCCGCCCGGGGGCAAAGCCCCACATCGCGCCACCACCCCTTTAATGTCACCGCCACCCCCGATGCCTTCCCAATTATTGTTTTATTCTTTTTTCTCGAGAAGGAAATGATATCTCCTGTGTACCACCGCCACTGGATCTTTATCTCTTTTGCAGGTATCTTGAATAACTTCAGATGGAAGTCTTTAATATTATTTTTTCTTAGAGGTGACTTTGAGGAAGCCGTTTTTTGGCGATTTAGTGACGTTTGGTTATAATCTGCCTCCCAGTTTACCATAAAAATAATCTATAGAGTATACTAGCTGTAAAATTTCTCGTTTACTTTAAATCTCCTATATTACTTCTTCGATTGCTAGCTGTACCGTCTTCGACGTGTCTGTTTTTGAACGACGAACACGTTTTGGAAACTTTTCTGTTCTTGAAGTCTGTTGGTAGATTTTAAAATCTGTTTCATATCTATGTGATACTTCTCTTTAGAAACTGCAGCTAAAAGAGTAGAAATACATGTTAGGAGATCTCTCCAAAAATTATATTTGTGTGGATGGAGGCAAATTCACTAATTTTAGCATTTTTTTAACTATTTTAAATCAAATGTATTATCCTGTTCTTTATATGTGATAGTTTTAATACTTTCCGTGTAAGTAAATTAATAATGAGGATCAAATAGTAATAAAATAGATATCGCAAAACTTTAGGCGATACCCATTTATTTAATGACATAGCCTATTTTTCTGACCCAAATATTTATTACTCCATTTACTCTATTTATTTGAACCGAAATAATTAGAATAGAAACAAGAGTTCGTTTTATAGAATGAATTTTGTAGGTGTTTAATGAAGTTTTTAAACCTAATTTTGACCATTTTTTAATTATTTCTGAAATCAAAATCTTAAGCACGATAAAAAAATTCATTTTATGTAAATTTAAATTGTTTAAATGTACTTGTTCATTATGTTAGACTACCTGCATATAACAAATGTACAAATTTAATGGTAATTATGTTTTTTAAATTCGATTTATTTGTTTATTTACCTATTGCTCTAAGATGTTTGCACACAGTAAAAAATGATAGGATATGATAATGACGATTATATGAATATTTTACATTATTGTACTTGAAAATGAAATGGCATGGATAAGATGAATCTTAACCAAGATATAGTCTAGGTACCAGAACTGTGGGTTGAGAAGAAGCCGCACAGATTATAATTGGCCTGAAATATCTGCGGTGCATAACAAAATTGACTACATGAGTACGCATAAAGCAATGAAAAGAAATTTAAAAATTATAGGGAGGTACAGTTAAGAGAGTTCCTTAAATGTAAGAAATAATATGAAAACCATATAACCACATTCGGTCAGACAGAAGAGGAAACCTGAGTATTCGATTTTTACTGCAAATAACAAGCAAATCTAAGGTTTCTTATAATATATGAAGACAACAACTGTCCTTTTGGATTCTAACCTAAGTGAAAACAGGAGAAAACGAAATAATTATTGTATTGTCACTGGTGAAATGTGTATGGATCTATGTGTTACGTGTTTAATAGAAATTCGCCATTATTTTAAACAGACACTACAATTTTCATTCACCTTGTGTTACTTAATTCCAAATCTCCAAAATTATTTGTATTAAAATTAGAGATATACACTATTCTAATAAGTATATCCATTACATGAATAACGTCGTTGCACTATATACTCCGCCACACCAATCCAATTATATAGCTACGTCGAGTTGTAAAATAATTTTAATCTAGTTCATACGTTTACGTACCCACGCAATTAAGTTTATTATACACGGGCTAAGTTTTATTCGGAACTGATAAAAATAACCAGGTAGAACATTTAACTATAGGCCGCCAGACTAACGTCTTTTATAATTTATTATCTTTAAAACTACGTGACTTTATCAAAAGTAAATGACCTAGAAATACAAATGTTTATCTTACTTTATCGCAAAATTTAAAGAGGTATTTGTTTTACGGAAAACTTATATAATCAAGAAATATCATGAATTACCAATTCAATCAATCATTGATAGTTCAATTAAAAAAACATTTTTAGTATTAATATATATAAATTTTATTTTGTGATGTGAAATTTAGCCTCTATTTATTACAAAAACTGCTTGATCTTTCTTAGTTGCTACAAAGTTGTAATAATAATAAGTCTGTAACAAATGATTTTATTAGTCTTTGCAATAAAAATAATTGGTTTAGCTATAAAGATATTAATCAAAGTTCGAAGGTCTACCTACCACACAACGAAGAAAGAGCATATTATGATCACAAAATCAAGAAATCTTTATCAATGGAAGTGGTATTTTTATTATCGCGGCTTAGACGTTTAGGTCATGTGAAGGTTTATTGTAAACGAAGTGGAGAATTTTCTTTAATCATCTGATAAATCGATTGATATATGACACATATAGGATGTTCCAAGACTAAGCGATGTGTCAGCGGTAATGCGTTTGTCTCACATGCTGTAAATTCAAATCACCGCGATTTGTATAATCACCGCGATTTGTATAATCACCGCGATTTATAATTTCACCTCTTCCGTGCTGGTTAATCGCACGTTAAAAGCGAAGGACCAGTCTTTCAATTTTGACACAAGGCTATTAAAGACGCTTCAGAGAATTACTCAAGGAGGTAGGAAAGACAAACCAAAGACAGCAATGAAAAAAATAAATGTAATTTTTCAGAATAAATTAAGTAACTTTTACACAATTTTATATGTGAAACAAGTTTTTACATAAATAATTATGTGAAATTACATTTTATGTAAAATTGCAATTTATAATATGTAAGAAAAATTACACTGGAAAATTACTTTATGAAAATAGTTAAGTTGTCGTAAATATTTTGCGAAAATAAAGTTTTACAGAATAGATGTAATATTTTATAAGATAAATTAAGTAACTTTTCACATAACTGTTTGAGTAAAAATAAGTCCTTATTGAAATTTATATATTATATATGTTTATGAATTATAGTATATAAAAACTGATTACAGTGCTATATATATTTATTATGCTAGTAAATGTCGCTATAATAGAAGTAGGTACTGATGTTACCAAATTACAAGCTAACAGTTTTCCAATAACATAAGGGACAATCCGTGTATCAAGTAAATGGTACCTTTCAAGAAATTAAAGTCAAACTGCAAATTTTTGTGATGTATCTACTTTAAAAAATCGAATTAATATGGCCCCAAATGATTTTAATGTCCGTAGCTTACATCTTTATTTACTACTTAATGATTCTGTAAAATATTTGGCCAACTGTGTTATACTTTTATGGTATAAGAGTTAAGACATTAAGATTGGTTCGCCCAATATTTAACGCTAATATATTTTTCTTGAGAGATTCTACCGGTTTTACATTAATACATGTGGAAATAAAAATTTTACACAATATATAATACAAACTGGAAGAGTCCATTGTCATATGAGGGAGGTGCATAACTTAACGTTGGTTACTTATTACCTAAGTTATGTTGTGTGATTTTACATAAATTGTTTTTGCAGTGAGTAGACACACTAGGATTAATATACTTCGAATTGGACTATTTTCGGTAAATTATAAGAGGTTCTTTTTCAAGTTTTTTTATAGATTGAATATAAAAGTGGCGATTTTTGCTAATCAATTATGGCCAGAAAAGATTGAATCTTTATTTGTGCTATATTTTTTTTAAATGAGAATATCTGTATTAAAATTTATGTATTTTGTACAAACACATATATTTTTCTAATAATAGTCCAAAGTCTCGTATAGAAAATATTTTTATTCTGAAAAATAAGAAAAATAACCACCGCAGTGTTTTTAAAGCGTATTGCTTAAAAAAGTGTTTATTTATCAAACTTTAGAAACGTAAACCAAAAACAAAGTTGCATTTCCGTAAACTTCAACCTTGACGAATTTTACAACTCATAATTAGGTATACGTTATTTTCCGAATCTGTATTAATATTACGAAGCTATGAATAAATTGTGACTGATCTTCATTAATGATATTTACAAACAGCACCTGGAATCCATCCAATTTAAATAAAAATATAGATAATAGACAATTAAATAAATGCATTGCTTAATGGGAAATAAAGAAAAATATTTTTTTAAGCGTGAAAAAATTGATTGAAGCGAAATTAAATAATGTTATTAATAAATGAATAACAAGTGGCGAGGAAGTAAATATTTAAGTAAAAGACATTCAGTTTTAAATGTCATTCAAGTATGTCCAATAAATACAAAAGTAATTAAAATTATCAGTAAAGTTCTTATGCAGGAAAAAAGTGCTGGGTCAACCTTTAATACGTAATCCTTAAATAGAGATAAAATAAATGAACTTTGAAATAATTGTAAAACTAGTTAGATTGAGCGAAAACACAATGAAGAAATTTATATAAAAAATTATAATAACGATGATAAAACAGAGCGAGGTGATAAACAAGAAGGACTGCACTCTTTAGTTGATAGCAGGAGATAAAAGAATGTTGGAGGAAAAACTACTCTAATAAAAAGAAAGATCATAAGAAAAGTCAGGATGCTAAAGAATGTATAAAAAGATAATAAACCACTTTTGAACCATCATTTCAGTGATGGACAAGAGATAGGCAAATGTAAAAAAGCCCAAAGACTCTGATCGTTTGGGTTTCCGATTATAAAACCGTAATGAGCTATTAAGAAAAATAGAGCCGACCCCTAAGGAAGTTTCCTAAAAAAAAGTTTTTCAATATCTTTAAAAATTCTATAGTCAAAATTATATTTTTTTGGTTTTCTATATACTTGTAAGTAATGATTTTATACCAACTTTTGAACAAATAAATTGGAATCTCAAAAGAAGAACGAAATAATCGGTTTTTATATTTACATTAAATTTAAAACCATTCTTATCCCCCAATATACATTTAATAAAAAAACCCTCTTTCGTTTTCCCAAGAAAATCCTTTTCTGAATACTTTTTTTGAATGTTTCTTTAGTCAAATAAAAAGAAAACAAATTGAATAAAGTTTTCGTAAAAAGAAAAGTAAATTAAAATTGTTTGGATTAAATAAGCCGGCCGTTTTTGTTTTCCTTCGAACGATAAGCCTAGGGTTTTCCGTAATGTAAACTTGAATAAAGAAAATTGAAACAAAATCAATAGGAAATAAATTATCTACCACGAAATTGGTGAAGTTGAAAAATACCTAAAATTTAAATCAATATTAAGTAAGTAAAAATATCGAAAATCAACAAGAGATGTTGAAAGCGTAATATTTAGAGTCGAAATTCTTAGGACTTATGCTCATATATACTGAGAACAAAGATTGGGTTACATTTTTAAGTTTTATATTTTTATTTGTACTTATCTTTTTTGTAAATCCCATTGCTTACATTTCGTGGAAATGAGAAATGAGTTTATTTGAAAATGACTGTATTACGTAACAAACGGTTTTCGGTTTTATTTAGTATTTTTTATAAAGTTATAAAGACAAAGAACTGAAATCTAAAAATATCACGAAAATAAAAAAATCATTAAAATATTTTATGTTCATCAAAACGTTAGTTATATTAGTAAGGGACTCACGGTATAGTCATGCTTTCACAGAATTTAATATCTAGCTGGTTTTCCTTAATAATTTCTTAAAACTCATTGTGTATTTTTACAGGTAAACGCTAAGTTTGCAAATTGTTTTTAGCGGAATATAATTTTGGAAATTTATTGTACATATGAATTTCAAGGTTTCCGTTTTTATGAAAATAATCTATTCAATATTTCATATATCTCGTTGCGTATTTGTTATTTTTGGAAAAATAATTTTTGTTTTCATTTTCAATTTTATTATTTAAATACACAGTATTTTGTTACGGTTATTTTTATTTGTTATTATTATTTGTTTTAATGATAAATAAACGAATTTAAAATTAAAGTACGTCACTAACGAAGAGAACAAAGAGAAACTAATAATAATGGCAAACTAAAAGGATGGAAATGGAAGAAATAGAGAGTAACATTTATAACATCAATTAAAAAAACGACCATAAAGAGATCAGAGGAAAACTACCTCAAATAACGATACAATGCGCTATCACGGGCTGCATAGTTAAAAAAATATTAATTTAATAGGAGTATAAATTTCTTTCGGCGCTCATTGTTTACCGTCAGCAGAATGTTGGATTTTTATAATAACCTTGAGAAGCTCCATTGAAAATAAAACCAAAACCCTCCACCTTAGAATTTCTAAACCACAATTAGCGAACAGAAATTAATCAATTAATTAATTATTGATAGCACGACATCGTACACTGGCGCCATTGATAATTATTTCGCGAAACGTGGGCAATTGCGCTCGAACAAATTCTATTAATTTAATTGGAGAAACCAACCTTGGATAACTATCAAGAAAATCACAGTGGTATTAGAAGAAAACGCAGGTTGAGAAACCGCATCAATACGGAAATTTGAATCTCTGTAATCTAACTAATTTAGAGAAAACATTTTCTGGTGATACAAGCTTTTAGCTATGTACAATTTTTCTAAGGTAAATTTTGAAAAAAGAAAACCGCTCTAGAGAACAAAGCATGCACCTTGCTAAATTATATAGTTTATTATAAATAAAAAATGGAAAAATCACAATTTACCTTCTTCTTTATCATATGGCGATGTTTCTGGTAATAACTCCCACGCAATTGCTGATCTTTTCGCAGTTTTTTTTTTCGACAGTTTATTCGGACACAAAGGTTAATCAAGTTCCTGTTTTTAATTTCAATAATTCCATTGATGTTATTAATTATTATATAGACATGAAATAAATTATTGTGTATTCCTTGGAAACTTACTTCTGGTCCGGATCATATATCAATTTATTTTATTAAAAAATGTATTTTTACCTTGGCAGAGCCTATTAGCATATTGTTTAATTCATTCTTAAAAACCGGTGTTTTTCCGGATTATTGGAAAACTAGTTATCTGAAGCCAATACAAAAGAAAAACAGAAAAGATAAATTTGAAAACTATCGTGCAGTATGCATTCATTCAGAAATAGCTAAACTTTTAGATTTTTTGTTAATGAAATGTTGCGTCATAATTGTGAAAACATTATTTATCCACAACAGCATCCGTTTTGCCGGGGTAAATCTATCATGGAGTCCTTATTGGATTGGTAGTTTCCTTTCAAACCATTCTCAAATGGTTAAGCTTGGTAACAGTTTGTAAATGCCTATAAATGTACCGTCTGGTGTACCCCAAGGATCCCATTTGGGGCCCATATTATTTAATTTATTTGTGAACCATTTGCACATGGTAATTAAATCCAGTAAATTTTTAATGTTTGCCGATGATTTACCAATCTATTAGATTAGAAATATATCCGATCATGTAGGTTTACAATCTAATTTAACGAATTTATCTCGTTGGTGCAGTGTTAATATTTTATCTTTGAATTTGCAAAAGTGCCATAAGATAACATTTTCTAGATCTAGGCAAGAGTTTAATACATCGTATTCAATTAATGGAAGAGTCATCAAAGAGTGTGATCTATTAGTAATATTAGATAAAAAATGTATGTTCAATATCCATTTTAATGACCTCAGTTCTCGTTCTTTTAGAGTACTTGGTTTTGTTCAAAGGAATACTCAACATTTTTCTGTACACACTTTTAAAGTTCTTTATTGTTCACTTGTACGAAGTATTTTAGAATATTGTAGTGTAATTTGGTCTCCTAGTTACGACATTTATAAAACACAATTAGAAAGGGTTCAGAATAAGTTTTTAAGAATCAGTAGATTTAAAATAGGCATTGATAAAGAGGAGTGTAATTAGAATAGTGTCCTATCTTTATTAAACATGAATTCCTTGGAACATAAGAGGTTAGAGTCGGATTTGCGTCTTTTGTTCAAACTACTGAATGGATGCATCCAAAGTCCAGAGATTCTTGGATTGGTCCAGCCCAACGCGTATTACCAATTTATTCTCAGTTGATTTTCATACAACCAACTATGGCAAGAATGAGGTCATTACAAGGATTTTACACGCTGCAACACCTTAAAAACATTGACTTATTCCACTGTTCGTATGGATCTTTTTGTTCGCTTTTAAAACATCTGTATTTGGCGCAATATTATATATATTGTTATGTTTTGTTTACAATTTTGAAACAATGATTGTATTTTTTTTATTCTAAAAGAGTAAAGCCCGTTAATAAATAAATACGTAAATAGATATAATGGATGATATTTAGCGAATAGTGCTTTACAATCGAGTAAAAAAATGGATAAAACAGACATAATCAAAATTGTGTTCAAACAAAACTAAAAACAAACAATACACTATCGGTAGATGAGGCTGAAGATGATAAATTAAGCATACAGTCCGTTCATTGTGTGCCACAGTAATAAGTTATGAAACATCTACTTGGTTGAAAAGTGTGAAAGATTTTAAATGTATCTGAATAATTTAGGTACTATTTCTTTGTCTAAAAAATGACTGTTATCAACATTGGCCTAGTAAACATTGTATATTAACATATAATTAATTACTTGATAACCATTAATACTTAATGTGAAAGGTTATTGTAGTTTTATGGAAGATTTTAAGCTTATTCATATTTTTCGTTAAAATTTGGTATACTTGTTATCAAAGATCAATCGTAGATGATCAAAACTCAACCTAAGCAACAAGTTTTTATTAAGTTTATGAAACATTTTTGCAAGAAAATAAATCATAATTAATGGCTTTGTTTTTGATATTATGACTCTACGGTGATCTATAATATGCTGAAATATCTACCATTAAATTCGTAACCCTATTTACAAGTCTAAAATTCCCACTGTGTTGACAACTATACATTTGTTCAAAGAGTTGTTTTCACACTATTCATATTCTCGAATTTGCATTTACACCGAAAAACGGGATTTTTAAGTACCCGAATAGTAATCATGTTGAGGTTTAAATATTGTCAAGAAGTTGGAAATACTCAATTACAATAACAATGATAACTAACATTATTGAAAAAAAAGAGAAATGTTAAAATAAACGTACATATCTTGAATTCAAATTTATCATCAATTCATACATAAATGTGTTTGCGCCATAAAATCTCTACAACTTATTTTCTCATTAGTATACAATTATTCATGTATATTTAAAAAAATATTATGATGGAACTTACCTCTCACAATATTGAAAATTACATAACAGTCGTTCGTCCTTTCATAAAGTACATATATTTAATTAAGTTACCGTGCAATTAAGTCATTACAGTTTTACTATCTTGAAATAATTAACAACTCTTAGAAAACAAGAAAGTGAAGTTTTCCCTGTTAAATAAATGTGTTAAATCTACATAAGTATTACCGTACTGTTCATAATCTCTAATCATAAATTTGGTAATATTTACTCTTTCTATTTAATAGTGTTCTTTATATCCTGAATTCAATAAAAGTATTATTTTTTTAGCAATACTAATTCTACTGAGATAAATCCACATTAAAACGAAGCGAAGCATAATGGCTTCATTAATATGGATGCAGGTTATTTGTCTCAGCGAAAATATAATAACAAGAATCTGCGTTGTTAACATATTTACCTGAAAGAGAAATGATAATTTTCCAACTTTTCTATTGTCGGCGCCTTTGAGTTAGATAGTGACTGAGGAAACCAGCTCGGAAGTATTTGTCCCTCAAAGTTTTAGAAGTTTACTGAATTTGACCTTACACTCTGTCCCACTTTCAAACTTTTTCTCAGAGCAAGCAAAACGGATGTGTACGAAATAAGTTAATAGTCAATAATATATTCATTTTCAAATTAAGACTGATTAAAAGGTACGACCCAATAAGAATCTTATTATTCATTTTCAAATTAAGACTGATTAAAAGGTACGACCCAATAAGAATCTTATATTTCCACCGTCAAAGCGAATGAAAATTCTTAAAATTGAATGAAATGACACTGAAAGACACATTTTATCGCCTGTTAGAGGAAAGAAAAACTAGTCATTTAAATTATCATTAAACCACCCGTGCCGATAAGTGTGTACGAAAAACTTTATAGGGGTGATGACGCAACTAAAAATTGTATAGAAGATAGCAAACAATAGGTTAAGTACTAGATTTTCCAGCGCGACACACTTAACAAAGTGCCTGTGACGAGATCATGTCTACTCAATTTTAAGATTTGCAGACTTTTGGTTCCAGAAATAAGTTTTAAAAGAATGTGGAAAGACGTTTAGAAGTTTGAAAGGTGATTAATATTAGATTTTCACTTTATAACAAGATCTAAGTTAAATCCCAAACAGAATAGTTTCCACATTTTTATTTGAAAATTACTAAAACTTTATTTGATACTGAGGCCATGTATCAGCTTTTTTTGAATGGTGCTTGCTTAATATTATACGACAAATTTATTTACATAAAAGGCGAGCATATCGCTAGTATTTCATTGAATTACCATGCCAACACCATGAATTCATTATTTATTTTATTTGAATAAAACAGTATATTTTAAGTATACACAGGCCGTTTAATAAACATACAGTAAAAATTCCAGAGGTTATTTCCTGGACTATTCTAAGAATATTCTGAAATTTTTAAAAAGTCGCTTTGTTTCGAGGACGCAAGTCGAAAAAAAATCGACAATAACGACATTTCATTACCAAAAATTACATTTAAACTTCTTAATTTACAAAAACTGTTGAAAATGAGTACCTCTAGCTAGAATGTCCTCATTGACCGTCGAACTCTTTTAAAAACAGCAGAGTCGTTTCTTGTTGAATTACACCCAGCAAATATCCGATATCTCAAATCACATTTTACACTAAACTAATGATAAATAATAAAAAATAATTTATGAGGTTTATGTTCGGGGATCGAGCAGACCATAAATGGAGTCCATGTCGATCAATCTATCGATCTCCGTAAAATAGGCTAGTGCACCATCCACATTGAATTTCTTGTTGCCTACATTAATAATTTTAAAAATATGAAAATTAGTTTTTTTTTCGCCCTGTATCTTCGAAACAAAGCAACTTTCCAAAAATCATCAAAGGATAAAATACTCTTCGAATAGTCTAGGGAAGTAACCTCTTAATTTTTTGCTTTATATTTAGTAAAAACCATGTATATCCTTTTTGCTACGTTTTGAACTACATTACAGATATTTATAAACACGCACTTTTTAATATTTTCTATCTTTGAATATTTGTACTTATGTTACGTTATGGCGTTTATAAATTAGCCTCTAAAACTTATCATTGCGTAAGCGATAAGCTTGGGCGCCATACTATTTTATCACAATTTATTTCCTTTCTCAATAGTTATAATTTATTTATAATTAATATAACGATATGTAAGTTTTCTCTTTATCAAATATTAATGGTAGTGCCCTTAAAATGGTTACTAAATCAAATTTAAATAAAAGAGAAGTCAATAGATTGAGAAATATTGATGCTCGTTTTTATCAATTCTAATTTCGAACATTGACTTTTACTCCAACCACCTTAAGAGTGGTTAAATCCCTTAATAGATAACGTTTACTTTTGTGAATTTAATTAATGTATAGGCTGTGTAATTTTATTCCGTGCATAGAACTCAGTTACTAATCAGATGGATACACGATTCGACAACGTTTCGCGTTTCTTTGGTACATGAGAATCAACGCTAAACCGAAATTTGAATCTTGAATCTCAAAATTATACTGCACGTAGAGGTTATTGATCATTTTTGAAAAAGGCTCTCGTAAATAAATTTGCACCGTCCATTTAAAAAAAAAAAATTAAAATAAACTGAAATAAAGAAGTAAAATGGTTTCTATTATAATTTTTGTTTTTCACAAAAGTAACAAAATGTTAATACAAACAGACTTATCAACAAGTTACAATGCTCTTCTCTGTTATCTATATTATTGTAATAAGTGTTATTTTTTTATTACAAATCATATTTGTTTATTCTAATTAACGAATTTTGTTAACGTGTTATTATTTCCTAAAAAAGTCTATAGACTTTGAGATCGCTAAACTTGATTAGGAAACCAACATATCTGAAAGAACTGAAAAGTTCTCAGATTTAGGGTCATTATATCTTTCTAGCTATTAGAATCTTGTTAAATTTCTAACTTTTTCACGGGATCCTATGTTTTTCTTTCAAATGATATATTCAGAGAATATATAACATCATGCTACACATCCTATTTGTGGTAGCCAATCTTCTTTTTTGATTCCCCTAATTTCTTAACTCCCTGTTTGTGGTCACCTTATTGTTGTCGACTAAGGACTAAGGAGACTCCCAGATGAGTTGAGACTTGAACTATCTGAGATTTTCTTTCAGAAACGTAAATGACTAACACTAACTATAGGCTTTTTATTTAAAAAATCGATATATGTCATATAGCACATGCTTAAATTTTCACAACCGTAGAACTTTGTCTAATCGACATAAAATTAGAGACTAGTAGAAAAGTGTAAGGTTATGCTTCATTGTCATAGTTTAAATGTTTGTAAATATTATTACTTATGTTGTGCATGGTGTAAAACACATTTCGTATTGTACTGATATCCAGTGTTTGTGTATCAGTAATTATCTTTTTGATGTGATTTTAAACATTATTTTTTTACTACTTGTGAAATAGCATTAACAGTTGAAATAGTATATCTAACCAAACTAAATTAATGATAGTATAAATTTCGTTGTGACAGTAGTAACATCATAATCAGTTTATCCAGCATTACAATTTTAGTTTAATAAGATTTCATAGGCATACATACACATTTCTAGATTTATTTAATGTAATATATGGATTAGAAATTAAATTTACAATATTTTGTCGATAACGGTTATTAAGGTTGTGTAAGTCAGTATTATTGAAATAGTTATAAATGTATGCAAAATAATCATGTTTATTTTTTCCTTCATTGTATTTTGTGCACTCGCATTAGTGCTCGTGAGCATACGTGTAAGTTTTGTCTAGGTTTGGTTCGTTAGTTTATTTCAGAACATTCGGATAGTTGATAGTTGATAGTACTATAATGTGCATTGGTTTTTGTAGTTAATGGATTGTACAAATTAGTGAAAGAAATTTTCAGGGCTAAAATATTAAATAGAATTAGATAAAATTATTTCAGGATTATTATATTGGAAAATTTAATCACAATTCTAATAACCAAGCGGAACTAAACTCTAACATTGAAAATAAACGGAATTAAATCAGCAACATTTATATAAGCGTGGTGGCACTAATATTCTGACACTTTCCTGTAAATTGCATATATTTTACTACAGCCGTGACGCACAGCATTTAGTGTAGCGCCAAAACGTGTATGAACAATTTGCAAATATTTACTCTAACATCTGTCAATGTTATTTGCCTGGGCTGTACTCAAACGCAGACACATCAATCTAAAAGGATTTAAACAAAATGTTCATTGGAAGAGTCACCGGTCGTTTCAAGTGCGTGTATAACGACAAGTTGAGAGATAAAAGGGGTGATTAACCCAGCTGCATTGCGACCAGTCGGCTTTTTTATTTATTTTTTGATGAAAAGGACTTATGTTAAGATTTTTTACAGGCTCTCCAACGAGGTTCGAAATTTTGATTAAAAGGGGTATAAAAAACTTAATATTCTATAGAGGAATTCTCTCTTTATAAGCCGGTGAACTTTTCAAAATATATAAAAAATCATCACTATTTAGAAACAAAAACCAGCATGCTATGTTTTAAAGGATATAATTCGAAAATCTATTAATTCATTTGAATGAAATCTAAATGATTTTACAAGAAGAGTTTGAAATAAATCAAATGGAATAAATATAATACATGGTAAAAAGAAAAAAACAGAAAATTCATTAGGGAAAAATATTCAATGAATATTTATAAACAAGCAGAGTATATCGTACAAAAACTAGGTTACGAAATTATCTCAAAAGAAAGGGGTCTTTGAAAATATTATCTCAAAGCTGTTAAAAAAATCGGAAAATATATGTATTTTTATTTAATTTCTACTATAGGATTGCGGAAAATCCAATTTTTGTTAAAAAATATCAAAAGAAATAAAGTAGGTATATTTATTCAATAAGTTGATACATAAAAAAATGTCATTTATTGTTAATGTTTCAAATATATAAATGAAATCAATACAAGTAAACTTTAACAATGCTCAATTCTAGAACCTGTTATTAATACCAGTAGATGTAGTATAATTCATACTTAAGAAATATTAATTTTTTAGAGAGATAATAGATGTAATAAATAACTTAAAAAAGCCAATAAATTAGCCAAAATATCCTGTCAAGGTTTAGCGTTTTTGTTTGTATTAATCGTCAAATACTTAATATTTCGTAGGTTTATATTCTCATTTTCCTCATTTATCATAAACTATAGTCACACTTTATACTTTCGGATAGAACACCTTTTTGATTAATGAACGAGGTATAAAAAACTTATAAGGCCGCAGGCATTTTTAGTATCCAGTAGCGTACGAAAAGGTTATATTTTAAAAAGAGTTGTAAAGTTGTAAAAACAAATCTTAGACCAAACTATTAAAATAGGGTAGAAAAGTTAGATGTTTAAATCTTACTTTTAAACCAAACTAGAATAACGAATGAATATTAAAATACAGTAGAAACATTAAAACAAGGTATAATTGATCGTATTAGTTGGATGCGGAACTCTTAATGATTCCCAAAAACGTTTTGGTTTAGAATTACAGTTCTTGTGGCGAAGTATCTTTGAATTATTAGGAAAATATAACCAAGAAGTCTTTATAATAAATTATTATTTATTTCAGAAATGTACGGCATATTTCTGTCTCCAGATTTCTCTTTTTATAGAATATATTTTACTACAGGATGTTAAGGTATATTACATAAAGGATACCACGAATGTATAAACTTGGAATAGCCAGATTTCTTTCTGGCTCTCTATTAGGTTACAATAGAATCATTGATGCCTTCCTGAAGTTCTTGTGTCATGTTTTTTCTGGATTTTTATTTCCTCGTTTTATTTATTGACCTTGTCTTATTGTCCCATAATATGGAAATGCTTTATTAAATGGCACTAACGAGTTATTGCCTATGACTAATCTAACCTTCCAATTGTGAGTGTAAGTTGCAGTATATTTATAGAACATGAACGGTGTTTTAAAGCTGCCTATTGGGAGATTAATATTCAGACCGAGAATTTCATTAGCAAAGTATTGGTTTGGGGCCAGAGAAACCGGCGGCCCGTGCTTATCCTCTTGGTAGTTTGTTGCCTAACCAAATATTTGGTATGGAAACTAGTATTTAATTCACATAGAAAACCAAGTAATAGACATGCAAGATTTTCATGTGTAAATGTATGATTTGAAACTGTATTGTGTTTCACTCTGAATTCATTAAATATATCGATATTAAAGTAATTAATATTTTATTTTTAAAAAGGTAATATTGCGATTTTCCTGTGTTGGTTCAATTTTCAATATTAATAAATACTCAATTTTTCACTTAAAATATCCAACTAATTTCTAATTTCAAATAATGAATTGATTAATCAAATTTGACGCGCCACTGGGTATTTGATACTTATACTTGTACCCTTACCTAGGTATGAAATACGACCTCTGAAAATGATTTATAAGATCTTTCTTTTATTCATACTTACCTGTGGAACTTAAGCGACCATGGGATGGCGTGTATTCAGAAGAAGAACACTACATTCATCTTATTCAAATGTAATGGCTCCACAGACCTTATTTTTACAATTCAGTTAAATAAAATGTTCAGCTAGATGTTTCCTCAAATTCAGCCGTTAAGGTAGAATTTTAATCTCTTGGAGATTGGTAGAGTTATACTTTCATCACTAAATCTACCTAATCAAGAACAAGGTATACAAAAAAGATTAAAAACTAGCGGTTTGAAAATACATATACCACAAATAACAATAAATATGTACAAAAGCTTCAAGCAAATTTTATTTTTAATGGATAGTCTAGTAGTATTTTTATCATATTTGATTTTTTATTAATGCAAAATGATTAAACCATCAAGAAGCAATTGGTGAGAAGATGACGAGGAAAAATAGTTTAGCAAAAACAAATTCAGTTTAAGGGTTAATAACAGAACCAAAAATCTACACCAAAGCAAGAATTTAGTTGGGTTCAATTTCGGTGAGAATCTCTGGTCGAAAATTAAGATATCCTAAACAAAACTTCATCGTTATCCACAAAATTATAAATTAGTAGGTAAAAACAAGATTTTAAAATACCAGAAACGGACTACACGTAATTTTCAAATATTATTCAAATGGCTTAAGTAATTTTTGATTGCAAGTAATTTATAAATTCCAGACTGAATATGTTTTTCAATATTAAACGTATTTCATATAAGGGACCATACCTTTCGTTATAAGAATATATGTATACAATATCAAAATGGTTAGCATTTATACATTTATTAAAGATCAAATCCAATAAAATACAAAATCATGGATAACCTTCTGTTTCTTTATTAGTAGTATCAACTTTGAAAGATTGCAGTTTAATTTTGCATGTGATTTGTGATAATTTATAAAAATGTGAGTGCAATAACTAGAACATTGAACAGTCAAGAGATAAACTTACCCCTAAGAGGCGACTTATTAAGTAATTAACGCTAAAAATATTCTTTTGAATAGCGGAACAATTGAAAAAATAGAAATCTGTTTGCTAGAACCCGTAAGTAACATTATATATGCAATATTCCGCAGTAAATCACTTTCCACCGATTGTAACTATAAGAAAGGAATTGATAAAAAACAATATGATGTTTAGACACTTAAGCACTTTCATAAAGCCAATGGATTTAAATTCGAAATAAGAGCAGCCAAATAATTTCTTTAGAAAACAATTATGTTGAGAATTGAAATAATATTGTGATGGTGAAAAAATATTGCATATGTAGACGAAACCTAGTATGATGATACCCATGATATCATAAGGAAAAGCTGGACAAATGACGGTAAACAGTTAGCTTCTCTACCTTGTAATAAACAATAAAAGAATTATTTATTTTACGTCGCGGAGATATTTATGTCTAGGTAAAAGGAATGTTGTTGGTATCCACAAAAAAATCTGATTTTTCGCTAGACTATTGCGACGATATTAAAAGTGATGTTTATCTGAGAATGCACTTTTGATTAAATTATCTGGTCATACTTAATATTTCGTATCACTCAAGATTATGGAGAAAAAAAATTGATACTAACTTTATCAGTATGCTTTATTTTTTAAAGAGAACTATACAAAAAAAAATATTACAAGTTCTTCGTAACAAAAATACAAGAAAAAATTTGCAATAAATAAAAATGCAGAAAGCTATGAACATAAAGCCTTAAGAGTATCTCCATATTATTGTATTGTAAATATAATAGAACTATTGTCGTCATAGTTAAAAACAGTTGTTATGAAAAACAATATCGCTGCTAAATTTTCTTCTTCTTTAGTTGTACTATTATTTAATGAGCAAGTAAAACAAATTAATTCCATACATAGGACGAACGGTTTTAAACATACGATTAGTACGGATAATTTATATTTTCATTTTACTGCATTGTCAAAAATTAATTAATCAATTTAAAGGAAACCAACAATAACAGTGACAGGAAAAATGACGAGCTCTAGCGGTAGTGAATTTTAAGCATAACTGAGAATAAGCTTGTTTTAGTATTAATCCCTACTGTGTAATTAGTGTTGATGTTAATCTCACGTAATGTTAAGCAGTTTTTTATTTTTTCATTTTAATTAAACAAACATTCGATGGTGGGTCAACAGACCTACCATTTATTAATTAGTTAACACTAAATTATCTGTTCAATTAAAAAGAAACAAAAAAGAAAATATGTTAACATTCTGTTACCTTAACATTAACAACATTGTGAAATAGCACTAAGGTTTCGTTTAACACTCTGTTTTAATTTAATTTTTATTTTGTAAATTGTTAGAAAACTCTCATGAAAAATATTCATTAAACAATAACGCCAAGTAAATAATTTGAAAATATACGACTTTTCACTTACAACAAATTCAGTTGTAAAACAAAATATTTTATAGATGGGTTATATAGTAAAAAAAAACCTTTAGTAGTTCAGGATAAGAATTATATTTTTCAATATTGAGAAATACAGTAAAAACGTTTAACTAGTATTTATATACTTAGTAGTATAGTAAGTCCGACCCTGTTCGTTTGCAATCCTTCTCGGAAGACTTTCAGGATTTCTGTATTCCAGGAAACATTTTCTCTCACCTAATTTTAACTGATCTATTCCTACCTACAAACATGGGTGGTTATAGTGTACCATCATGAACGAAGCGATTTATTTTTGACTATAATTTGGATTTTTGGTCTTAGCGATATGCGAGGCTACATTATAGTTGACTGGGAATACGCATTTTTCAACGACAAAGGAACTGTTTTTTACAGAATATACAGATAAAGTTTTCACCAAAAAATATTAGTTTTTGTTCTTCCAGAATTGTTTAAAATAAGGAGAAATAATATCTTTAGACTTTTTACTTACAGTTTTGCACTGACTTGAACAAAGACTGTTAACTACATATAATTCTTAAAAATCTTGCCAGGAAAAGATATTTTTGCAGACGTTGAAGAAATGCAGGTAACGTATTGTAGCAACTGATAGAATATACATAAGAAACAAAACACAAAGAATATGAGTTTTTCCCGAATAAAAATACCTACGATGACAAAGTTAAAATCCGAAATTATTTATTTACTCTCATAAAGCTGATATCTGTAATATTAATACATAAAATTAAATATAATATTACCAGGTAAATGTTTATGTATAAATAATGTGTTTCACGTTAACAAAGATCTTTATTTGATATTTTACGTTGATGGGTATTAATGCTTTGTTTTGAGTTTGCACGTGTAGAATTTCCCCATATTAATAGCGTAGCTTGTATGAGACAGAATTATCGCCTGAAATAATGATATTAATGATAATGAAATTAAGTATTAGGATCAGTTTAAGTTTTCGCATTATAAATATTAAGGCTCGAAAAACTATTCATGTTATTTTAGTTTTTTTTTGTGACAACGAAATAAAAACAGAAACAGACTAAGATGACACTAAGATGCTTGGTTGTGAAATGTTTTGAATTAATTTTATTTTTCTCGATTATACATTGTTGATTAGAGAATTGTACACTAAATATAACTTGTAGAAATTTATATAGGTGGGAGCAAGTGGACTTTTTATATTGCAAGTTCCACACATATAAATTCTATTTGACTTTTCTCCGATAAAAAATAAGAAGACACTATTGATAACAAATATATCTTCTTTATTCCAACAATATTTTATAAACTACAAATGCACATTTTAATCATGGCTAAACTGGGGTTGAGAGTTGAGCACGGGATGCTTGAGAACGTTTCTGATTGGTTGAAAGTGATGTCGGAATGGGCGAATCGTGAGAGTTTTATATGTTTATATGTATGTGGAATATAGAACGTTCTCGAGACTATACAGGACGGAACAAGAAAATTGATCATTGGTTTTACCGGTTTTAAATGAGAGGATTTTAAACATAACTTGTAAAACAGAATTAAACTAGAACGAAATCAAGAAAGTATTTATGCAAGCAATATACTGAACTCAACTTTGATGACAAAAAAAATAGCTCAAAATAAACCAAAATGGAAGAGCTTCATGGAATATCTGTATTTTCCAACAGATAATACTTTAGGCAATCTTTTGGATTCCAATTTAGAAACAAGTAAATAATTAAATTATCATTTTAGTTGCAAATTGTGTCGAATTTTTGAAAGATATCTTAAATGTAATAATTAGTTATTAAAGATACATGTTTGTTTGCTTAAATAAAATATGTTATAGATGATATCTAAACCGTTTATTTTATCAGAATAACGAGAAATATGATGTGGTTTTTGTTTATCTCCCTGCGGACTACGGAAACAACCAGACTTTGCGCTTTTCATATACGTTGAAAGAAGTTCCTTGACTTTAACCAAAACTTGCGAAATTTTACGTCACCGTCGAGGTCATCGCCAATGAAAATATGTGACCTAGAACTTGTGTCAAGTTTACCTAAGTTGTAATAATAAATATTTTTAATATCTATTGAATATATACAAGCATATTGTTAATGAAACAATAAAATGTTATTTAAATGCAATATGCACTCTTGGTGAATTTATGACACTTCCTTGTGTCCCATTGATGATTAATGTAGGATTAGTTGCTATTAATTATTTAATACTTGACAAAACTGTTTATTTTCATTCCATTCGATTTTGTACGTGTTACTAATTATATTTTCTTATTTTATTAGGTACATGTTTTCTTTATTCATTACATTTTACTAGTGGGAATTTATTTTTTATTAAGTTTTATGTTGTTTTTACTTTTTTGATTGTCATAAAATTTTTATAAGCAACTTCGAATTTTCAATTTTAATTAAATTATCTTGTGAGAACATATAATTTGTGACTCCATAATAAAAAAATAATAATGAATGAGATCCAGATAAACAGACTAAAGTAATTATGACAAATGGTATATCTGTTGTAAATTAAACGTAATAAAAAATAATACACAATAGATAAGATATTAATCTTATATATTTTTTAATATTATCAAATAAATTGAAAAATTTAATTAGCAAAATAAGTTTGTTGTTATTTACATTAAATATTTGTTAATATTATAACAATTATTTTTGTTTATTGTATATTTTTTCCTACCCTATCTTCTTTTTTAATTTAAATTTTAAATAGTTTAATTTCAATTATGCGTCAACGGGTTTAATGGGCCATTTAAAGCAATTCTTAGTGTTAAACTATTTACATAAATTAACATACGACAATTACCCCATGAAATCTCAATAGGAATACCGAGTATTCGAGAAAAGAGCATAAAATAACATTGACCTTATTGTATTCAGTTGAATTGAAAGAGCATTTAAATGGAAATCTCTTAGACTAAAATATATTAAAACAAGACCTTGGTTTTCGTATAAGCTTGATATTAACTTTTTTATTGATATTAGTTGATTAGAAAAAGGATAACATAACGTTCAAGATTAAGCAACATAATTTTTCGCGGAAGTAAGTATATAACAATTCCTTATAACAAGATGTTATTAGTTTACTTATTTAACAAGGCAAGAGAAAATGAAAATCGACCTTCCGTTTATAATAATATAAAAAATCAATATTATTTTTAAAGCCTTGAAAAATGCCCTCTTCAAAATTTTAGAAACCAAGTGAAGTATAAGCTTTGTACTTTTATGGTCAGTATTTTCTTTCTGTTTGCATTGTTATCTTCCTAGTTAGGTGAAAAAATATCTGCAAGTATGCCAAGTGCAATACCGAGTGACGTGACGGATAAATACGTTAATGGTTAACACACATTCTTAATAAATAATAAAATAAATAGCATTAAATTTCATTGTCTTACAAGACATTGTTAGTACTCTGATACACAATAAACATGGAATTTAATCCATCTATTAACTTTGTGAATTATCATATTTTAGCATTTTAATTTTCAATTCGTATATATATTAGATGTGACTTTATACATTTGAAAAAGTTAAAACCACACAACTGAATTATATAGATAGTAAAGTGTAAAATAGAGAAACATGTCGATTTCCTTTCCTCGGGAGGCTAATAAGCTATGTCCAACTTCTTAAAAATAAAAGAACCTTCCTAGTCTCCATAGCATAAATAATGTAGATATGTCTATAAGTATTATTTTTTATAATTTTGTATTGACAGAAATAAAAATTAATTCAAAGTGACATGTGGTACAAATATTCACACTAGCTTTTTGAGCACCATTTTTTTAATAAAAACAACATTAAATTGCTGTTAATTTCCAACTTGCATGTTTTTTTTTCAATATTTTTATTGTTTTGATTCGCATAAAATCAATTCAAGGATACACGAGATACAACACACACTAAAGATATACCTTGAGTTAACTATACAATTTGTAATTTAACAATCAAGAAAAAATTAGTGGTTAGAAGTAGAAAATTGCAAATTCCCCTAGTTTGTTTGATGTCATTATCAATCTGAAATTGGTCGTACAAAAAATATTTAGGGAAAATATTAAAATATTATTTTTATGAGGTAAATTAAATTTAAATAATATTACAGAAGATGTTACCCGAAATGTAATTTTTGATATTTTATTTGAAATATCTCCAAAATATGTAATAGTTTAGCATGATCTGTTTTTTAAGTTAGGTTTTATAGGTGATTTAAGTTACGAGAATTAGTCATATTTGTATGAGTTGATTTTCGATAAATTGAATATTGAAGATAACAGTTTACTCCTATGAGAGTTAAGTATATCTAAGAAATTTATAAAACTGTTCTCTTCCATTTGAACGGTAAATTTTATTTTTGGATCTAAGTTGTTAGTAAAATTAAATTAAATATCCAATTGTCTGTCACTACCTGGTAAAACCAACTAGAACATCAATATATCTATAACAAAACAGAACAATCTTGAAAATATTGTTTTTGTTCCAGATTATCTATAAAAATATTTGCCAAAATTGGTAGTCCTTCATTTTGAATATAAAATTTAGCATTAAAACAAAGTAAGTTTGACTGAATCATAAATTAAATAGATTTATAATTTCATTAACCAAATTTGGTTAATGTTTTTATTCTAAAAATTTAGTTATAAATGGTGTACATTCAGATGGAGGAATTTTTGAAAACAAACTATTACTGTCAAGTCAAGTTTATGTATTTATTCTGAAGAGCTTATTACTGAATATTTTGATATGTAACACTAATTAGGTTAAGTTTTATTTAGAATTTTTGCTAATTTTGTATTTGGGGTATTTACATAAGAAACTATAGGTCTGTCTCATTGGTTTTGCATTTTTATGTAAATTAATTGTACCATATAATAGGTGCTTGAGGATTTTTTGAATTATGTGTTTTTTATCATAGTCGTTAAAATAGAGATAAGTACAATTTATTAAATTTTAATTTAGTGAAAAATTTTGAATATACAAAGTATTTGGTAAATTGTTCAACTTATTATTAACACTCATTTATTGCTAAAAACACAAAAAATAAGCTAAACCAATTCTTTTTGTTTAAAAGGCTTTTATTTAATTTACTCAAAAATCAATCTCGGCATCACATCGCTCGTTTGCTTGATGTGACACTCGCTTGTTTTGGTATAATTTAATTAAACCAACCCGACTTGTGGGTCGTAATCAATGAACGAGAAAAACAAATGAAATTTTAGCATTTCAACTTTATTAAGATAATTGAATAATATTCAATTGGGTCAATTTGGTAGTTAACAGCTGTTATAACTCAGTTTCTTTCCACCTTGGCTTTAAATCAGGTCCGTGTTCAGCCACAATTGACGATGCTGAAAAACCAATATAAACAATGTATCAACATATGATCGTGGTAATTAAATCCAGTAAATTTTTAATGTTTGCCGACGATTTACCAATCTATTAGAAATATATTCGATCATGTAGGTTTACAATCTGATTTAACGAATTTATCTCGTTGGTGCAGTGTTAATGTTTTATCTTTGAATTTGCAAAAGTGCCATAAGATAACATTTTCTAGATCTAAGCAAGAGTTTAGTACATCGTATTCAATTAATGAAAGAGTCACCAAAGAGCGTGACCACATAAGCGACCTAGGAATAATATTAGATAAAACATTTATTTTCAATATCCACGTTAATTACCTCACTTCTCGTTCTTTTAGAGTACTTGGTTTTTTTCTGTACACACTTTTAGTTCTTTACTGTACGAAGTACGAAGAATTTTAGAATATTGTAGTGTAATTTGATCTCCTAGTTACAACATTTATAATACACAATAGAAAGGGTTCAGAATGAGTTTTTAAGAATCAGTAAATTTAAAATGGGCATTGATAAAGAAGAGTGTAGTTACAATAGTGTTCTATCTTTACTAAATATGAATTCCTTGGAACATAGGAGGTTAGAGTCAGATTTGCGTTTTCTGTTCAAGCTACTGAATGGATGCATCTAAAGTCCAGAGATTCTCGGATTTTTCCAGTTCAACGTGGGGAGAAGGAAAACTGTAATATACGTATTGTACCAATGTGGAAGTTTCTTGATCTACGTGACGAGAAGCCTATGGCAGTTAGAAACGGAAATATTTGTCCATATTTAATGATGTTAAAATCAATTTATCATATAATATAACCAATATTCAAGCTAATGAAACTACAGCCTTGTTCTTGAAAATCAGGGAATAAAAAGTTTAGACATACATTTAGAAAACGATTTAACATTAGGAACTTTAAAAATGCTGATAAAATTATTTCTGTAACAACAAAGCCAGTAATGGTAGAAAATCAACACTGGAAAAAGTTTTAAATGGCTTTACATAGTCGCCCATTCTCTAACGTATCTTGAGATTGGGATTAGCTCTGGTGCAAGAGAATTGAGTAAATACGGTTTTCAGTCCTTTACAGTAAATAATTAAACCAAATAAGTTTTTTTATACTTAAAATATTTGTTTTAAAAAAAGGATCAGGGAAACAAGAGGTTGGTTAGTTTAATAACCTACTTCCTGACAGAACAATGTAGACTGAACAAACAGTTAAAGATGAGGATCGACAGAAGAAATAACATACATGTTCTGACAGGAATAGAGAGAAACTCTAGGTGAAGAAAACCTTAGGGCACTTAGTTAGAGAGAGAAATATTTGTCTAGATCATTAAGTCCAAACAAAAAGACCCGTAACATAAAGGATATCCACATAGCTATAGCTCGATGTAAAAAGGCAATTTCATTCTCGGTATAACAGATGGGAGAATTAAACTAACTCTGGATTATAAAAAGCAGACTACTTAAAATACAAAAATAAAACAATTCTTTTAACACATTTATTAACAAAAAAAAAAAGATTTTTGCATTGTCAATAATCACAATTCTATAACAAACTGCTATTTCAAAGATTATTCGAGAATATATAGAAAAAAGTAGATTACGAAAACATTTCTTCGTTTACAATATTTTGATATATTAATTATTATAAGATATACAAATTTTTTAGAAATGTACAAATATTTTCTATACATTAATTAAGTATATCAACCTCAAAAATTTCAAAAAAATATGTGCCAATGACTTGTTAATGACTGTTGATAAAAAAATATAATAATAACGACCTCAATAACAATATTTACAAAACGCGGTGTATCTAGATTTTAAACAAAACTCTCTACATGCCTTATACTATGAAATAATTCTATGCCAAAACTAAGTTATAACTGCTTATTACTCAACAAAATTTGAACTTCGTAAAAATGTCTTAACCAAAATATTTCCAAGAACTCTAATTAGCGTAATTCAGCAGTAGAAATCTCTGATTATAAAACAGTGAGGTTATTAATAAAAAAAGGAGCAGATGTTAATGCAAGAGATAAAAATGGTTATACACCTCTGCACTGTGCAACTTGCTATACCGTCATAGTCATAACCTTTTCTATCATTTTCAGCAACCAATGAAATATTTAATAGAACTTGTTACTAAGGTAAGATCAAGAACCAATAATATAGCATTTCGTTTCCATAAAAATGAACAATTCACAGACATTATTAATAAATGTATATCACTAGAGATTAAAGTCCGCAATGTTGTCTATGTGACCTATTCAGATATTAAATTACTTTCTTTTTATCACACACAAGCTTAATTACCTAGTGAGAGTTAGTTAAACTATTCAACTATTTAGATTTCAAAATTTTAGTAATATACCAGTAGATCCAAAACAAAAATAATTTGAAAGGATCATAGACTGTGCCATATGGCAAATATATTCTTAAATATAAATTAATATATATTAATTAATGTCCTATTTCTTATGGATTAGATTCATAACTATCGCAGAGTAATAGGTCCTTGGAATTGACAAGAAGTGTACCTTGATTGGTTGAAATATGGGGAAACAAATATTTTTTTCGACCTTTATATCGATATATCACAAGGTAGGTGATATATGTGCTAATTAAAATGCAATTGTAAGATAAGGAAGCGACGCACATTGAAAAAAATATTTTTTAAAATACACCCTGTTTTAACGCTCATCGCTACTTGAATTTGTACTTTAACATTTTTTCATAAGTTACAGTTTCTATTGAAATATTTGGTAACTTTTAATTTGTATTATTCAGCCAAAACCTAAAAATTTTGTTAGAAAATATAATACATTAACTCTAATAGACTAGACCGGTATTAAATTACAGCCACTTTTTTTGTCTGAAAAATTTGAATAATCAAATAAATATTTGAAACTCGTTTACCTCAATAAAAAATCCCAAATACATATTTTTTTTGCTGCGACTCATTCATATTCTCGAATTTCGTAGTTGATGATTAAGTTTCATTTTCATTACAGACATTTGATAGCAAGTTGATATGTCACTAGCCGATATAGTTCAAGGTTGGTCGTTCCGTCGGTTAAAACGTTAATCATTTGTTGGAACGGTAAACACGTTCCAACCTGTGTGATGAGTTTTTGGTTTTTAAAACAGTTTCTTGGTTATTTAAGAATTGTTAAATGACTATTTCTCGTTATGAATGAATAAATGCTCTTAAAAATTATTTTTGTATATAATGTAACCAATATCCAATCAAGTGAAAATTTCATGCCAAAGAAACATACAGGGGTGGTTATTCTTGATAATTAGGAAATAGAAAGTTTGCACTTAGACATACATTCAGAAGAGGATTTTGCATTAGTAACTTTAGTGGGGCTGATAAAATTATCTCAACAACAAAGGAAATGATGGCGGAAAATCAACACTGGAAGAAGTTTCAAATGGTCTTGTAAAATCGAGAATTCTATAACGTATCTAGAGATTGGGATTAGATCTGTTGCAAGAGAATTGAGTAAATTACTGCCGTTTGCAGTTAAAACTATACAGTAAGTATACCGCTTTCAGTCTTTACAGTAATTAATTAAACGAAACAATACTAAGTTTCAAATTACTATAGATAAATGTACATAATTTGAAAGGATAAAACGTAATGATTGTTTGGTTTACTTATACAAATGGTAATAAAAATGTATCAAATTTTTTAAAAAGTCATTGATAACAAATATTTTATAACAAACGTTGCATCTTTGAAACTTCTCTTAATGGAACTTTTACAATCTGGTAAATAGATATCGCGGGCTCATACAGTTTATTTCCTTAATTCCAATTTAATACAAAAATGTATGTATACATTAATTATCAGTATTTCAACATTGATGATGTCTGTTTATATTGATAATAGCTACAAAGTTTTATTTCTTTTGATAAACAAATACAATAAATAGTCTCCTTTTTTATTGTTAAATCATAAGAACCATCAAATATTTAAAAGCTGAGAAGAATATTTCCCGTATTTAAAAATTAAGATCGAAGTAATAGAAGCTAATTCATTTTGTATTCTGCAATGAAATGTCTGGAACATAAATTATGTTACTAAAAGAAATATCAACAAATCAACTTCTAAAATCTTTTTAATCTGAAAGAAAATATACAATCATTGCAAAATAATTAAGAACAGTAATCTATAGCACGGAAATAACTATTTGCCAAAGATCTATGGTTTAACTTAGAAAGCAAAGCTTAAATTTCTATGACAATTTGAACTAGCTAAAAATAATCGTTAGGTAACAAAATTACCGAATTGTTCAGTAGGGGCCACATACCTTTAAATTAATAAAGTTTGACAACGCATTTAAACGTGGATTGCATATTACTAATGAATATGATTATTTCAAATATTTGCTTCATTTGTTAATTATAGTAATTCGAATCACCAATAGGCAAATACTTGTTCAATTCCTTCTGTACTAAATATACTAAATATACCAAATATACAGGGAATGTGTATATCGATTCAATCAATAGATTTAGAATTCCATTAAAAATAATATCCTAATTTTGAGGAGGGAAAATACGTATTTTTATATTTAAATTTCATAAGCTTAGACGTAGAAGATTCTACTGATGAACGATGTTGCTTAGTTGAGATTATCACACTGCTTGTTGCTATTTATAAGTACTTGTTTTTGTGAAGAAATAAATCAAAACAAGGGAATACCAAAATATGGATATTCCACAATAATTGGCGCCAGATTTTGTGTATTTTAATAAAAAAAATTCTGATGGTGATTAATTAAATTAAATAATATTGTTCTTTTCGAATAAATCCCTTCTTTCCTCAGAAAACTCAGAAAACATTTTTAAGAATATTTTATATTATTCTTTACATTAGCTACAGGAACAGTACAATAAAATAACAAGTTTACCAAAAACAGGAAATCAAACATGCAAATTCCCAAGTTTAATAAAAAAAGTCGTACAAATATTCACAAAAGTAGCGATAAGATAAAATTTTAAAAGTAAACATAAAACTACTTAAGGTAACTTTATTGTATTTTTTTATAAGCGTTATTCTGTAATATAAGGCTTTTTTTAAACATCTACTGCCTGTACGTTATCATACGTTTCTGTCCCAAATTTAAATAACGCAATACATTGTTTGTACGTCGGCTGTGTATATTAAATAGAGGATAGGCCCTAGAACACTACCTTGGGGGACCCCTGCTCTTATAGGTTGGTAAGAAGAGAGTTCGTCGTCGATTTTGACTTGAAAGTAGCGTTCACTGAGATATGATTTTATAATGAGATACAGTTGGTCAGTCAAGTGCTTTTTTAGTTTGTATAATAATCCTTTGTGCCACACTTTGTCGAATGCTTGTTGTACGTCAAGGAAAGCTGAAGTACACATTTTCTTTCCTTCAATGCTTTCTTTGATTTTGTTGACAATCCTGTGACACTGTTGGATTGTAGAGTCTTTTCCCTGAATCCAAATTGGTGTATAGGGATTATTTCATCAAGGTGAACTGATTCTTCTAGTCTTCTGAGTAATAGTCTTTCAAATATTTTTGACATTATGGGTAAGAGACTTATAGGCCGGTATGAGCTAACTTCCGTGGGAGGTTTTCCAGGTTTAGCAATCATTATTATCTGCGCGTACTTCCATTGCAAAGGGAAGTGACAGAGACGAAGCATAGTATTATAAATTGTTGTAAGTAATACCATGGCTTTACGTGGGAGTTTGTTTAATATTGTAGCGTCAATTAAGTCATAACCTGGAGCTTTGTGAGGGTTAAGTTGATTTATAACTCCTCGTACTTCGGTTGGTGAGAAGGTTCTTATTGGCGGTGACAATTGACAAGGAGCATTTAGATATGCCTCTATTTCGTCTTCGTTGCCATTCATTAAATGCGGTGTAAATGTTTCTGCAAGGTGCTCTGCAAATTGGTCTGATTTTTCTGCATTTGAGCGCGCCCAGCTCCTGTTTTGTTTCCTGATTGGTGGTATAGCCAGTGTTTGTCGTTTAAATCTCTTGTTTGCCTTCCACAAGGAATGGTCATCAGTATTTAAGTTGCTAATATACCATGAAAATGATTCGTTCTTAGCTTCTCTTATGGCTGAGTTTAGCCTGTTTAGTTGGGTTTTGTCTAATGGATTCCTAGTATTTTGCCACCTACGTCTTGCTACTCGTTTTTCGTAGACTAATTCTTTAATATGTAATGGTATATTATGGACTTCCTGGGTTGTCGTTTTTCTTTCCGGCTTTGATAACCATGCAGCTTTCTGAATAATATTGGTTAAGTACTCCACTGCATTTTCGAGTTCGTGATTTTCTTTTAGTCTTAAGTTCAATGTGATATTTTCATTGATATAATTCTGAAATTCTGTCCAGTTAGTATGATTATTACTTAGTCTTGGTGGTGCATTTTTCCTAATTGGACTGGTGCTAATTGTTATTATGATAGGACTGTGGTCAGAACTCAAGTCAGTACTAGATTCTATAGTACTATATATCTTAGATATTCCTCTCATTACTGCAAAGTCTAGTAAATCGGTGATTTTATTCAGATCAGTGGGCCAGTAAGTCGGCTGGCCCGCTGATAGATGGTTGAGGTTGTTTTGCTGCATGGTGCTTAGCAGATTTCTACCTTTGGGAGTGATTAACCAGGATCCCCATATGGTATGTTTAGCGTTCCAGTCTCCTGCCGCTATGAAGTGAGGACCAAGTTGAAGTAGAAAGTCTTCGTACTCCTCTGGTGTTATTACATGTCTTGGTGGATTGCATATAGCGGCAACAACAATAGGTCTTGTCATCGTTGTTAATTTTATAACTGCGCTTTGAATTTTGTTTGTGACGTATGGTTCTAGTACATAGTGCTTTAGGGTGGATTTTATAATTATTGCTGATCCTGCGTGGGCTGTTCCGGCCGGATGGTTAGCATAATAAATTGTATAGTGTGGTAGTTTGAATACGGTTTGTTCTGTTGCATGGCTTTCAGAAATTAACAATATATCAATTTTATTTATTTTTAAAAACACTGTAATTTCTTGTATATTGTTATTCAGACCGTTGGAGTTCCATGCTGCAATTCTTACTGAGTTCGCCATCACTGAGCCATTTTATTTATGACTGTGGTCCGCATGGTTAGTATCATGCTATTCTGGTTGATAAGATGGCTAAACATATTCTTAAATTCATTGAGAAAAGTGGTTAACTTTCTGTTATATCTGGATTGTTTCCGTTAGATTGCTGAATCTGTGATCTTCCAGAGGTTATTTGCTCATAACTTGTGTTAGGACTTACATAATTTGTGGGTGATTGGGGATTGTGGTTAACTATTGCGGAGTTGGTTTGTCTCCTTGGGTTGTCTTTGTTTTTGGTATTTATTAATTCTTGGTAGACAGTGCATCTTTTGTAGTTGGCTGGGTGATTTCCACTGCATAAGACGCATTTAGCTGGGGTATCCTTGGTTTTCTTACATGTTGTAGTGTCATGTGGTCCACTGCATTTCACGCAGTTAAACGGCTTGGCGCAGTATGCTTTTGAGTGACCATAATCTTGGCACCTTGTGCATTGTGTGATTGTATTTTTGCGCCTGGGCGCTTCAATGCGAATTCTACAATGTTGCAATAATTCTAGCTTATATATGTCTTTGTTGTTGTTCTGTGGTTCTAAGTCAATAAAGAAGAGTGGCGATGGTTCTTTGCTGATTCTGTGTTTGATGTTTACGATGTTTCTTACCTTGTGTCCCTTGTTGGTTAGTTCTTCTGTTATGTATGTTATTGGCACTGAATGATGTAGTCCACGAATTACTATCCTGTAGACTCTTTCCTGTTTCATCTGATACGTGTGGTGTACGATCTGTTCTTCTCTTACGTAATGGATTATTTTTCTGTAGGTTTCGGAGGTTAGTGGGATTATTTTTATTGTGTTGTTTGGAAGAGCTTTAGTGTGGTAGGTTTCTTCCTCGACGATTGAGGAGAGGTTGCCTATCATCGCTTTATAGTTGTTTACACCGTAGATATGTATAGGTGGAGGTTTAGGTTCTCTCGGGGTGTTATTAGTTGGTTTTGTTATAGGTTGTTCTGTTGATCCATTTACATTGTTGGATAAATTCTTGAGTAACTCGAATCTGTTGTTAGTTTGTATTTGTTCCGTAATTTCTGTTGACGTTTGTCTATTTACTCTTTTCCGTTTGGGTCTTATGATTTGCCAGTCGTGTTTCTTTGTAATATCATCTTGATGCTTTGGATCTTGCTCGTCTTCACTTGAGGAAGGCAGATCCATTGGAAGTACATTTTGATTGTTTTGTGATTGTGGCGAGCCTGGATTTCCATTTGGGTAGGTCATGTACATTGTATGCGTTTGGTGAGGAGTTTGATGGTTCATTTGAGGTAAGTAAAAATGAGTGTTTGGGTTTGGATATATAGGATTAAACTGAGCATTGTATGGCCCTTGATTTGGTTGATTATAATGATTTTGTGGTGCTTGAACTACTTGCGGTTGATTTAACATTGGTTGTAATAGTGGCTGATTGAAGAAATCAGATGGTGGTCCAGGTCCATTTCCAGTAAAAGACATCTTTTCACTGTATTAATGTGAAATTTAGTAGATGCTTCAAAATTCAGTGGTATACAAAGGTAATGGTTCAAACTTTTTCCAAATTGCTGTTAATAAGGGTTTTCTATAAAGATCGCTTTAATTTCTGCTCTAATATATAAAAATTTGCGGAGCGAAAAATATTGACGTCTGTATTTTGACAAGTCAATGTCATATATATTATTGTTAATTGTTCCCAGTCGGAACAGAAGTGTGCATATTTTATGAATATGAGGATTTGTATTTGGTAATAGCGTCCGCGTTGTATTTTAAAAATATAGTTTTAGTATGTATAGTATATATCTTTCTTTTTCCAATTAAGGTGCTTTTCATGAAGCGATATTAAACAGAGTCAAATGAAAGTGAGTTACAAAATAGATTAGTTGAAAAATAGTAGAAGCAAAAATTAATTAATTTTTAAATAAAGTTGGTAAATATATGTATTTATACAGGACACAAAAATAACCGCCTTGGAAGGTTAATAGATCTAGCGTCCCACAAGCTAATGTTCTATTTTTGGAATTAATTTAAGGGATCCGATAAGAAAAATTTCACAAATAAAACTAAAACCTAATAACATCATTGTAAAATATGTAATCATAGGAAACTCAAAACAACGACAACATTGCAATGTTTACATTTGTAAATGGAAAAGTTTAGTGTACGTTGAGGTGCAATTTATAATTTAAGGCGATATAAAAATGCGAAAAATTGAAACGCATCAACATTAAATAGGAAAACTTCCAATTACAAAGTATCTTTGGTGCTAGGGAGCTATTAAAAGTAATCTAAGTGTGAAATTTGTTACATAATTAGTTTTTATTCAAAGAATATATATTATATATATTCTTAGAAATAGAGAACATGAAGTCTAGGTAATATTTTTGAACAAAATAGGTGTAGGTAATTATTATTGGATGTGTCGATAAATACTTAATAAAATTATTTTTCTATATTTTTTAACTAAGTTCGGAATTTCACAATATTTCATATTTTAATCAACTTCATCCACACAAATATAATAAAAAAAAATCGCCCTGGAAAACTATAAATACCATATGCAAATTTCCAGTTATATCCAAAGTTTTTCAAAGTTCGGACACTCGTAAAAACGGGCAAAACATCGAAAAAATAACACAAAACTAACTGAAAATTCACCAGGTTTACATGGTTTACGGAGAAAAAATTTCCACTACCGAACTATACTGGCCTTACATCGGAGTATGGCCTGCTTTAGTGAAGTCTATGAAATTTTTTTCTCCGCCAGCTTAACTCACCAAACGTTACAAATCAACTGACTTGGCAAGAGACAGCGACTAGCGACCGCCGACAAACAGAGATACAAAAGAGACGGGACGCGTTGCCACAATTCCGTTTTTGGCGCCACACCACTGAAAACACAAAACACCAGCTTCTATTATAATGAGGAATTCCCCCTAGCACAAGGAAAAAATGAATAAAGTCATGAAAGGATGTTTACTCACATTGATTTAAGACTAAAATGTTTACATTTGGAATATAAATGCCAATGGCTGGATCAAAATATTACATCCTACAGTAAGAATTTACATTGTAATTACAATTATCCACTTTAATCGGGGATTTAATGCTTTATCAAATTGGTTACATTTTACTTATCACTATCGTAAACTTTTGCTAACGCGCATCGAAAGGCGTGTGGCGACTTCTTATTCAAAGCAAGATCTGCCACTCTGGTACAGTGGGTAATAATTGCCCTAGACATTCACCATCCCCTGTTCAACCTCATTACTTTACTATAGACAATCTAGTGAGGTAAAGTCTTTATTATCATCTTCGCAGTGATAGTGCCTAGCACTCTTCTCTCTGGGTCACTAGTACTACGTTTTCTCTGTGTGTTATTGTTTCGTCGTTAATGTCTTATGCGTCACTTACATAATAGACATAGTTTCACTAACCTATGATATCATTTAAATAGTTGGTAACTTTGGATAAATTTCGGTTAACGTTCTGTCAACACCGGAACAAGCCGGTATATGCGATCGCTTTGAACAAGAAAGAAACGGACTACACAGCATAGTTGCTTCATTTTATTGCTCTTTTGTTATCGTCAGCTGTGTTTCGATATCGCATATTCCGATACAAGGATAAGTTGACAAAACTATTCGGCTAGACCCAGTGAACTTTTCCGATAGGATAAGAATCGTGTATGTTGGTATAAAACTTGCAAATTGCAAAATAAAATAGGAAACTTTTATTTGCACTGCATTTACTGCTGATTAGTTCATGGAATTATTGCAACATTAACAATGAACGGCTTACAAAATCTTTTAATAAATGAATTGGCTCAAAGAGAAAGTGCATTAGTTAAAAAAATTCAAAATTCAGTTAAAGGCGCGATTCTGGTTTTGAGGGCTCTTTCCATCGTTTCATGATAAAAGGAATACAGTTAGGTTCTCATATACAAGAGAAAACGAGGAAAGACCGCTGTTGCTCCACGGAAAGACAACAATCAAAAATACATACACACAAGTACTGCGTTTTAGTGGATGATTTAAGGATTCAGGTATTTCTTAAGGCATTTATGGCATTAATGTTAGAGTAAAGCTGATTCTGGTAGAAAAAAACTCAAAAGATATGAAGAAAAAGAGTAGTAGTGGTAGTAAGGAAAATGCCATTCCAAATAAGCAACTATGTGAGAAAATAATTGAATTACTTGGTTGTACCGCTAGATTTAAAAATCATATATAGACTTTTAAAAAAACTATCCTGATTTAAAAGTAAGCTACCAATACTCTTGCATATTTTTTATTGAAAATGTATTATTAACTTTTGGATGTTCACAGACAGACCGCGCTATGAGTTCATCAACGGAAAGCAAGAATATGTTACTCAATTTTGTTCATCAGCCTAGTGTTCTTGCTGGTGCAATTGACTATCCAGAATATTCAGTTGCCCAATATGCTGTACAAGAAAGTTTTTGTATGACAAAGCTACAGTAGTAAACTTATGCAGTATTCATAATATAAACGAGATTATAGTTAGGCGTACCTCTACCATGAGGTACTACTGAAAAGACGCCTAATGAAGTATGCACTTTCCTAAAAGACATTTTGATAACGTTTATAACATGATGCAAATGTAATCCAACGACCGTGGAGAGAAGAATAAAAATCATGTCCTAAGCCGATTTTTTCTTGCCCTAACAAATACATACCAACTGTTTCCATAAAACTTTCCAAGGCAAAGACACTCATTTCTACCCAGTGATAGTGATTTCAGCGTAACTAAAAGATCTCTGAACAAACGTAAATGATTTTATATTCCTAATAAAATAACCCAATTTATTTACGACTATAGTAAGGAAAATAAGTTCCTTCCAAAACCAATTGCGGCCTAAAACATTGAAGATTTTAAGAAATGGGGACCCATGTTATACAAAAAAATGTTACCTCCTTAGAAACATCTAAAAGAAATATAAAAAGAGAGAATAAAGTAAACTTTTTAATAAGTTATTTGACTCACTTTTATTCGAAGCATTTAGGACACAGCATCGGAAAATATTGAGAGACTTGTGAAAATAAATGTTCCGTTCACGCTGGCAAAGCCTCTTCAACTTTACCCAGAAGCAAATCCGGCAGATAAGGTGTCAATTAAAGAATCAAAAATAAAAGATATTATGAAACTAGGAAAATGTGGTTGAACTTTAATGCATTATATTTTACTATTTTGTTGTCTTTTGCTAATTTTTTTTCATTTATACTTAAAAAAAACGTTTTTAATGAAATGTTTTTAATATATTGTGAACCAAAAGCTCGTTTTAGTTGCAAATAATACATTCTATTTATAAAAAACAAAGTAAGTCACACAATTTAAAAACGATAAAATGGCTTAAAAAATATACAATTAATTTTGTTTTGCCATATGGCGTACTTCGTAGAAAAGAGAACTCTCATTTCGAATAGTTAATTAACAATTATATGGACAAACTGAAAACTTTTTTTTTCAATTTTTCAAAACTAGGAGATTATAAATGATAAATGATGCCAATAACGTTTAAATGATAGTAGTATTATCGTAGTACAATATAGTATAACCGTAATACAATCAATATTTGATTTGTGTGTTACTACTCTCTATTGTCTGACAAATGAAGGATATATATTATAGCAAAGTTAATGGAATTGTAATTTAAACAAATAAAATAGTATTAGAAAAATCTCCATTATGAATTATTCTGTTAGCGATTTTTGGGAAGCCCTTGATATGATATCCGCAATTTGTACGTGCGAGACATCACGTCAATAGAGTGAATAGCTTTGGTTAGTAGGTATTATGGGAAATTTTAAAAATTCATTGATAGAGTATCAAACGGATTTTCCAAAGTAACAAAATAAAAACCTCTCTTACTATTTTATTGTAAGAGATTTGTAGTATTACGATTATATTGAAAACATTTTGTTATATTCTATTTGCCCAACATTCATGTTTTATTGTTTTTCACTATTTTTCTTTTGCATACAATCATAATGAACCTGACTGGAGAAAAATATTGTTAAAAGTTTAATTTACATTTTTATAAACTGAAACCAGTATTATTATTCTGATTAAGTATCGAATCGAATATATGTATTTTCGTTATTTTAAAATTCTTAAAGAATGAGAAACAGAAGAATTTTTATCGTGTTAAAATTTATGCAACTGGTTTTGATATTTACTTTCTTCTCCCAGCTGTCAATTTCATTTAAAAAGAGATAGAGATAAATCAATTTCAAAATTTATTAAATAAGACACAGAACTATTGCACATTTTAAAAGTACATGGTTATTAAACTTTTATTATTTATAAATTCGAAACAGAAAATACATTATTTTTGTTAGAATTTTGGTGAGTAAGACGTTTGAGGTGTATAATAATTTAAATAAAACAATTCCAGAAATACTAGGTTCCAATAACAAGACCTTCAGAATTAAAGTGGAAGATAAAGATTCAAGTCTTGAAGAGAATATAGCAAATGTAGCACTAAATCATATTATCATTATATTTTTGCTTTTAAGAAGCTATAATCGAAAATTGGATAGTCACTTTAGTTAGTTCTACAGACTTTACTAAGTTTTTCTCAGAAATTTCACCTTTGAATATATGGTACAGTGTAAGCTAAAATGTCTTCAACAATTAGACCTGGGAAGTTTAATTATCTTAGATTACCTTTTAGACTAAATATCTATATATACCTATATAATAATAACCAAAAATATTTTTAGAAAAAGAAGAATATTGCTGTACATATTGCTTTATGATATGAACTTATTTACGCGTATAAAAAAAGGTTTGTAATACTGTGGAAATTCAAGTATAATTTATCTTTTCATATTTATTATTGTTTAATTAAGGCTTCAATATATATGTAATATAAGTTTACATTTTCTAAGAAAAACCTCTGTCTTCTTATCTTTTGTTAATTATCTTTCATATCTAATGGATAGGAATACATTGTAATAAGTTTAAGCTAAAATACTAAACACATTTTCCTATTATTAAATGGGAATAGACTTTTGAACTATAAACATGGCTAGCAAGAGAGCAAGAGAAAGTCCTAATCTGTTAACGAGGTGTTTTTGATTCGTGCAATAAAAAAAGAGGAAAAATGATGCTAGAATTCGTTTTGGGTTTAGTCTGTCTATTTTGGTTAACATTTAGAAAAAGGAAGAAAAAATCTTCAGACACAAATAGATGAAAAATCTTCAAAGAAATTAGTCGATTTAGATCAAACAGTTCCAACGTGGTGTACCAGACGACGCCAAAACAACTTGCCCATTTATAAAAGCTGAGACTACAAAAATGTTCAAATAACTTGACATCACTGATTGTAGAAATCCCGAAGGATGGCTTTGAATATTTAAACATCGTCACAACATTAACTATGAAAAAATTAATGGAAAAGCATGAAATGATTAATTAGCGATTGGATAAAGTGTCGCCACAATTGTGAGATAAATACGATCCAATAAGGTTTTTAATGTTGATGAGACCGACATTTTTTATTAAAATTACACAATTTTGATATTTAAAGGAGATATATTTGTGAGAAGTAAACTCTCTAAGGAACTGTCACCGTACTTATAACTAGCAATATGAATGGATCAGAAATAAGGAAGGTCATGGTAATTGGCAAATCGAAAAATCCACGGTATTTTAAGAACATAAAACTATTAACCAGTTGCTTGGATTATATTGCAACTTTTTAACTAGAAAATCCAAAAGTGGAATGCAAAGTTAAAGTAAAGGAATATATTCTCATAGACATTCTCCTGCTCATCAACTTATACCTCCGAATTAATGGGCTAAGAAGATTGAGATGAGGTTTTACAAGCTTATGTAGAAGTAGACAAAGACAGAGCCACAGCCGCTTACTGATCAACAAATTCTTGAATTTGTGATAAAAGAAAACAGAAGAATATCTAAAAGAAAACGAAGAAGATGAAGAAAACCAAATCGATGATAGTACATCACTAACAAGGATACAACAAGCAGCTAAATTGTTAAGACGATTTTTTATTATTTTGCGAAGAAGATCCCACCGCAACTGAAGATATGGATAAAATTTATAAAAAAATACAAAACAAGTATTAGCTTAGTAAAAAACTTTAGGCCAAAAATGGGATTATAATAATAATAATAATTCACGTATTCCTACCCTGTTATGAAATAAAAAGTGTATTTGTGCCCTAAGACTATTTTTCCATATAGCAAAAAGTTTTTATAAGAGAAAAAAAATCCGCTCGGTCCCTTCAGCTTCGTTATAGAGATATTACATATTTACTTTTTTACTATAAAGGGTATCCCAGAATAAAGGAGACAAACTTCTTAGGTAAAATATTCAAAAAAGTTACAATTATTAGGTTTGCTGGTTGAATGGCATCGGCTTTTTTTCCGTCGTCTTCCTCTTTCCTGATTCTCACTCTTTCTCGAAACTTCTTAGTCGGCTCATAAAGTACAAGATGTAAATTCATAGAAGAACGTATAGATCCTTCTTTATATCTCGTCACATCTGATTGAATGCTCAACTAGAGCGAAGCTCTATTCCACTCTTGATCTGCTATCAGTATTCTCCTACAAATTTCTCTCTGCTCGAGAGCAGTTAATATTGTGCTTCAAGTTCACAGGAGAGTCCCGATTTGACCACTCTCCAATTTCTCCCTTGTTGGTGCGTTTGTATTCTGTTAGTCATCCTTATACGTGTGCTTAACTGTAACGCCTAAAGTGGTAAGTGAGGAAATTCCCAGTCTACTTTCGTTACAGTCTACAGCGCCCATAGTTCTATAACTTGTTACTATTAATGAGTTTAGAGTGTCCAACATTGGATTTGTTTATCAAGTTTTTTTTTATTTGAAATGTAATGTTTCTAAGTGAAAATACCCTTAACATTTTTTAGGTGGATTTTAATAAAAACAAATCAATATGTAAAGCTCCCAATCTGAATAGTTTTTGATGAGTATTGATATAATTTTTTGTATCTCTAGTACTGTCTGTTTACCACATGTATTATAGAATATTATAAGCTCATTTTGCTAAATAAGACAGGCACGAACAAAGGCGACAATTAACTGTATCACGACAATAGGTCTATGAACTGTCAAATTTCACAATATTCTCTCTACACTCACTCATCTTAATTGGTTTCAAACTAAACATCTGAAAGTCAAGGTGAAAGAACTCTTCTATTTCACAATGCACTAAACCGGAATTTGTAATTCTACCTTCCATTTTATACACCACACTCATTGTGAAAAATAATACTCAAAACAGAGTCGTCTCAAGGCACAATGTTTTAAACCTGTAAACCGACACGACGCTTAAGTGACCCATTAACAGACGATAAATTCGAAATAAAAATAAGAAAATTGCAGTATATATACAGAGTGTACCAATTGTAAGACATAATTCAATAACTCCCTTGCTAGTATTGATTTTGCAAAGGAAAATACTAGAGGGAGTTCAGATATACCATATAATAGTATATCAACGCTCGATAGGTCAATATACGTTAAAGGAAAAAAATACTAGCTACTTTAGTTTTAGAAAATGATTTAGTCATGTAAATAGGAAAAGATGGAAAAAGCTTGTTTATTTTTCATAAAATAGTTATCTCATTGAAGTAAATGTGGAAGAAATCATTTTTATCAGGAATACGAACTCAAAAATATTGCACAATAATGTATTTATTTCCTGATTTACCAGTAGTTACCACGTTAGAAAAATGGATGCTTTCGCCTTTTGGAATGAGTTTAAATTTCAATAGGAGGTCATTCAATTTTACTTGGGTATTCAATATTCAGCTATTGTCTCACAGTTTCAATTTAAATAACAGGACCCAGTAGAAAAAGAAATTATATATGATATGATTCACATTGCAAATCGCCGTTGAAAAGTTATATTATGGGTCAAACGGTCTAGTGCTTATAACTGTTTCTTAATAATGAAATCATATTTGTTACAGCACTGTTATTAACAAAGGAAAGAGCAAATAGGATGGACGATATAGTAACAAAGTAATAATGCAGAGCTGACACCTGTTTTCAAAAAAAACTCCAAGTTCACCAGATTGATTATACTTTATAAAATATAGCAAGCACTGTTACAGAAATTATTTGTGTTTAATAGAAAAAAGATAACAAAAATAACAAAGTTATGCCTGATATATAATAGAAAACTTGTTAAAATATCCGTTAATACTAGAGAGACAAATCTGTACTGTAACATTTATGTTTAAGTAATTTTCTTGGCACCATTTGAAAATTTGAACAATCTGAGATGCAATTGATTTTAGATTATCGGCATAAATTAGATAGTTACAATGTAAATGATATCTGATAAATCTGATGGAAAAAATGTCATACGATAGAATCATGTGGTACTTCAGTTGTTTGGGAAAGTATTTACTTTTTGTGACCTTTTACGTAAAGGCATCTGACATTAGTTATCCAAATAACATATGATAACTTTTAATAGCTACATAAATAAATAAAGATAATTTTAGATAATAAATTGTTGTGGTTAATCTGATGAAACACTTTCGTACAATTGGTGTACATGTAAATGATTAGTATCTCTCAATTTTTATCACAGGCTTCAAAAAGATGGTGTTTTTTAGATACTAAGCCAATTATTTATATGTTCATTATAGTAAAACGATTTTGTGTATTTTAATATTTATTTATTTTATTAGTTAAATAACGGTGTTATTAACATGAAAATGCGCAAGTTGCAAGACGAGGACGTTGGCCGGTAACAACTGCAAATATTAATAAATATGAATAACATTTCGACCTAATTTATTTGACAATTGGTGAATATTTTATTTGAAATCAACGCAGCTATTCTGTAATAGCTGTTATTTATTGATATGGCAACCTGACAGTTTGTTATAAACAACTTCAAATATTTTTAATTTCTCTTAGCTTCTAAAAAAAGTGTTAATATGAGTGAGTCTGAATCTGAGTCTTGCATCAGATATTAAACATTGTGCAATGAACGACGCAATTTGGTTACTAATGCTACAAAAATCATGAATAAAATAAAAACAAGTTTATGGACGTTTTATCAATGATATGAAGGAAACAATGTTAAAAATGAAACGATTAGAAGGAGTTACCAGCTTATTTCGAAAATACGTCTAAAAGTGTAAATTATCAAGCATTTGGGCAAAAAGAAAAATGTGGATATTGACAAATATATTCTGTTGATTGCATTTCTCAAGCGAAAATTCGAAGGGTATAAAATCGAAGAAGTCAAACAGTTAACGGAGTAGGTTGTAACTAAGTTTTTATAAGAAGCTAACAATCAAGAGTGATTACTAACAAAGGTTTGTATATCGAATAATACCAAATATTATTAATTTAAATGATAAATAACAATTTACAGTTAGTTTTGATATTTGGGCTTTGAGAAGCCTGCAGGAAGGAGGAACTCACTAATATGAACGAAGAAGACATGAAGTTACAGGACGTTATAATAACTTGTGAAGGTATTGATGGAATTAATTTATTAGATATAGTACAACAATATATAGTACGGCGCCCCTCTAATACCGGTCACAAAAGATTCTTTGTTAGTTACATGAATAAAAAATGCATTAAATTGCCAGTTGGTATTAATACAATTGGTAGCATGCCAAAAAATTGATTCTTTTGTGATTATCAAATGTAAAAGACTATATCGGCTACTAGTTCAGAAGGTCATCAACTTCACTACTTGTAAACTCAATATTTATAAACGATTCTTTTCAAATTTATTAATAAATAATTAAATTTTGGTTCTGATTTTATTAACTAACTGAGTTAGATAATAGCATTCAATACCCAACTCAAATGAATTTGATAACAGGTTATTATCCAGATAGTCGTAGATAAAATAATTTGTAACTCTAAGCAAATTATTAAAAAGTAGTTTTAATTTTCACAGCGTAATTTATGATCCACCTCCATAAAACTAAATTTTTAAATCCCCATTTTGTCAATATTTAATTTAGTTGTCACAAGACGATCAGCTGCATTTCAGTGATCTTATTTTTTATATATTTAATAATGATTGAAGAAACGCTATAAAAAATTGCGATACAGGATGTTTAAATTTATTTTTCCTATTAAAATCAAAGAGGGGCGACGAACTTTTAGTTGTCACTTTATAATAATGACTGTCTGTTATAATAGGTTAAAAATTTTGTATATGAAAGGAAACAGAATCACAGCAACACGTTATATGAGAGTTATGGCTGAGGCAACATCCCCAAATAGTCCAAGCCCTAGTAGGTAGGTTTTAAAATCAGTTATCTAAACGCCTAATTTTGTATTAAGAACAGTAGAGAATATGCAGATGAACTTAAATTTAAAATTTTTATTTTTAAAGCAAATTTACTAAATTTTCTAAAAAAATTAAATAAAAAAAAATAAAGTGAAATCAGAATCACAGTTAGTAACAACAAAATGAAAATATGTTTTTTGGCCAATTATATTTAAATACCTAGGCAAGAAACACAACACAAATGGAATCTATATCTCAACCATACACACATAAGCAAATAACGTTATTTCAAGATCAAGACAACATATAACCTTTACGTATTTATATATATATATATATATATAGATTCGAAACATATTCATGCTTTTTAGCTTGATAAAAATAGTTGTCAACTTTTGAAATTTAAGTTTTTAAAGAGCTAAAAAGCTAGAATTTTTTCTGCATTTTCAGATATTAAACTCCATAATGAAAATTTGTACATGATTTGTAATAAACATTTTTATACAATTTATAGACCAATTTTCATGTCTTCCTTTTAAGTTTTTAAAAAGTGTCTACAAAGAATATCTTACAATATTTACTACATAAACACAAATGAATAAACTTTTAACAACAGGCCCGGAATTATTGTCTGATGATTTACCTGCTCACAAAAATTAATAATTGGCATCCTTTTACGAAATTCAAGTTGTTACTAAATCAGCATAACTAACACAATAGTTAAAAGAATTGTGTTTATTCTTGTTGCGTTTCTCTTTTAAGCACTGTTTAGTTGAAAAAACTTTTTTATAATAAGTTATGCACTACACATCTTATAAATAACATTGTTGTTGTTTTACACTCGTAGTAACAAAAATTAAGTAGATCGGTTACTGTTACTACAATCGGAAAAAATATAACAAAAACAACTGAACAGGTTTTGATTACACCAGAATGATTGACAGCTGGCGCCACGAAACCAAGTGGTTATTTAGATATTTTGATACGCACAGCTCATTAATATCGTATTATTTATTTTCGAACACGTCATATGATAAACCGTGAGAGAGGTCAAACATTTAAAATTTTTGTTAGCATGTGGATTTAAGGATTGTTATTGATGTATCAGAATCATCTTTCAATGCACGTGATTAACGTGGTATAACGTAATAAACAAAGTATCATCGTGTGACTTAATAGACGTGTCTAATTAATCAGGTCCTTGATCCATGATGTATATTTGGTATGTATGTCTAGTCATTCATATAGTTTTTCTTCTATATCGTTCTTCAATACTCTTGTTTATTAAAATTCTCCATAATACTTTCGTTTTCCATTTTGCATGTTTACTGCTCACTCTAATGAAGATATTTATCTAGATTCTTGTGTAATAAAGACGCCTCTTTCAGACAATCATAAAATCTTAGAAGCTTTATTAATCTATTTCTAAGAAAACTAGAATATCTAAATAAGTTACTCATTCGAAAATGTTCTAAAAACATACATCAGTTTAAAGTAGAATAGATCTATTCGGAAAGTATATGATGGTTATTTTAAAAGTGTTAGAATATATGTTAGAATTTAGATGGAAAATAAATTTTATTATTAGAAATTGATCACTCAAAAAGCATGTGTTTTATTTATTTATTATTGTTATTTATACAAAAAAAATATTGGGGCACGTGAGAAAATTGGATATACAGCCAGAGGTTTTTGGGAGTTTTCCTCTGTGAGAACATTATTTTGGTCCGGTATTGTAATCCCGTAAATTTTTCAAACTTCAAAATTAAACAGATTCAGGAAAAAGTGTATTTTTTTACCCATTTATTAGTGATCAAAAATCTGACATGCACAGCGCGAGATTTAATAATCATTTAATTCCTTGATCCTTTGATAATTGCTAATAGATTCTATTTGTTGCTGCCTTATGGTCGTTTTATATATCCTTAACATCCTCTGTTTTTTGGTCACATTTTTAAATGTATTTAATAGTTGATCACCTCTGCACTTTTGTTTACTTACAATGTTTACTTCTTCCATCGAATTCTAATCTTTATTAACTTTGAATTTCTCTTTTCTTCCAGATCCCAGTACTTAGCTGTATGGAGCTAAACAAATTTTAAAGACCATAGTCTTTCTTTGCATTTCTGAAAGAATATAGACCACTTCCATACGATCGACATCTGTGACAAAAAAAACCGTATGAAGGTGTATGACGAGGTAAAAGAAAGCATCTTGCAAAGATTTGAAGGGCTTGGTGGAGATCTCAATTCATATAGGGCGAGATCTCAATTCATATAGGGCCAGCTTACCCTATTAACTATAAGCCTAGATAAATTGTCGTGAAGAGGCTTCTAAGCTTTAAAGACTTATAGCAGAAAGGTTGAATTACTGTGTAATTAATAAAATAATGTACATTTTTAAGCAATTTATTGACCGTTTCTGATACATTCGCTATTCGTTATTTTTATATTACCACTAATAGGATGGTGAACAAAAACTCTTAAAGCACGAACGTAGATGTTTACATCTGTCTAATATCTCTATTATAAAATAAATTTTTATTAGCCTTGAATTTCAAGACAAATGTGATTATTTCCTAACAAGGCAAGATCTTTTCTAAATGAAATACCGCATTTGTTTACTTTTAAATTCCTTATTTACCGTTTTTGAAAATAATAGTCTTTCTATTAATTTTGGTATATTTTTAACTTTTTCTGTCTGCAGAATATTTTTAATGCCTTCATCTTAATTAATTAAGTATTGCAACCATTTTTAATAAGCTGTTGAGCATTGGTATCCAAATAAAAAATATATTTTATTTTGCAGCGCTACTTCCTTCCTGCAGTTCATACTCTTTTGATGTTGTAAGTCCGGCTTCGAAGAGGATAATTTAATTAAGTTTTAATTAAGCAATTAGCAGAAGCAATCTAGAGATGAAAAAGTTGTATTTAGTCTGTTTTTCGTTAAGATATTCCTAAATGAATATTTGGTAATTTTTGTTTATTTTTTAAAAGAGCACTTTAAATATACAGTGTCGAACAGTCAAATGGAATAAATTCATTATGTCAATTATTACGCATATTTATAAAAATCCTAAAACACGTCAATTTTAGATTATGAAATGACGAAAAAATTTCATCCCTACTTTGAACCCTCTTCGAGTGACAATTATCCCCCAAAACAAGGTAAAAGAAAGCAAGAGTAAACGTAAATATTTATTCATGTTTTTAATCAATGCTTATTAATCTGTTGTATTTACTGAGATACGAGATAAATTAATTAATTACTTACCATTACCGTTAATAATCATTAAACAGGTACTTACCTGAAACAAAAATTAGCCATATTAGTAACTTAATTATCAGTAAACAATGGAAAAACCTAAGGTAAAAAGTTTTCGTATTAGGACATTTGCTCTGTTCGACGAAGAGGTTGTGATATTTAGAATAATAGATTCTGTAACAACCACGAGTATCGAATTTTGTTATTTTAACCGAGTAACAGACTATATTTTCTCCACTACCAGAAATTCACTCGATTTTTCACTCAATATTTTATCTAAATTAAAATTTGTTTTTACGGCGCTGCCATTTACATCTGAGATTGACAGTTTCGACATCCCTGGCTGTCTATATTCTTTGGAACAATTACGGAATATTCATTCCGTCACTTGTTATGGAATGAAAATACATGCAAAACACGTAAGAAGCAAGTGTATCAGAATAAATATTCTATCTCAAGAGTTAGAGTGTTCACATTCTATTATTGAAAATGGTTTTGGAATTAACACATTTTACTAATGGTCGTGGAGCAAAGTAATTTACTAAATTCAATCGAGATTGTACGAGCGGCAACGCTGTTAACTTCGTGTCAGGAACTTCAAACCGAGCATATGTCGAAAGTCTAGGGGAATTTATCACTTCCCATTCACACGAGCGTTAGGTTTGAAGCGGTTTAACAGTTCGTTGTGGCGCCACAATCCTGACCTTGTCGATGGCTCGTCGGTTTTGTTGCAACCGATGAAATTGATGCCGATTGTTAGCAATTTTATATTTATCTAAATGATATGATGATTATGATCTATTGCAATTTTGGGTTTACAAAAAATTACTTACACTGATAAATTTAAAAAGCGTTAATTTAATGACTGGCAAAGTTTCCACTAATAATTTATAATTTTCTAAAACTAGCGCAGTTTACTTAATTTGGTTATATACTTTTGGTAACATTTGTCGAAGTAATTTTTTTTAGGGTTTTTTCTTTGCTTCCTTTACTTTTTCAACTTCCTGTAACCTTTTGTGTTCTTTTGCTCCAGGTCTGCCCAAGTCATCCGTTCTAAGGTGTTATATTCTGCATTATTTCTACCACTAATCTTTTTCGTTTTGACATTTTAAATGGTTTTATTTTTCACCATGTCCATTTTCTCATTCACATTGTCGTAAATACCTAGATATATTGTTATAATAATAATAATAATAATCTTTTATATATTTTTTTAATACTTCACATTCAATCCATCAATCATATTCCATATCAATAAAAACAACAAAAAACTTCTTCCTTGATTAATATTATCCATATCATTACAAATAACGATGATAAATTTTATTTTAATTTATCTTATTTCGGTAAATAAGTCAAAATAAAATTTATAACCTAAATAGTTTCATTAATTTAAAACAAATTTCTTATTTATTTGTATGCTAGCTTCGCTAATTTTCTTTTTGTTGTTACTAAAAATTTTACACATTCATTGTTTGGAACACTTGCTACCCTATCCCCTATTTTAAACATTATATTTCTTTTCTTCTTTTTAAGTATTGTTCAGCTTTTCTTTGTATTCTACATTTTAAAATTGGAATTTCTAATTCATTCAAATTAGGTGTAAAGTCTCTTAAAATACTTTCTCAAATATTCTGAGACTTTTAAAACTATTTGGTTCTCTATATTTAATTATTTTAATATATCTGGATCAATTTATAGATAATTATTTAAGATTTTGATTTTTTATATCCTTCATTTTAAATGTATGTATATATACGTAAAATCTTTAGCCACTTGGCTAGAAAAATAAAAGGAAATCGAAAGCAAGTTTGGGTTCTCGGATGATGGAGAAGTTGATAGTGCCTACTTTTGCGATTAAATGTGTTAGTTATTTAAAGGTGTAAGTTGCCCTTATATTTTATGTTAGTTGTTTTCTTTAGATAAATAAATTGTTCTTGTCTTTACTCAGCCTCTTTAATTTCCATTAACCAAGTTACGTGATGGGTTAATACCCCCTTGAGATAATATTAAAAGATTGTTCATATATTTATTCAGAAAAAACAATCCAATACGTAATAATAGTTTCATCTTAGTCCCATTGGTTGAGTTTTTATTGAATCGAATAGTTTATGTCATCATTTTAAAAACAATCTCTATTTTCATGGAAAAACATTTATGAAACATACAAAAAACAAATTCAAGGTACTAGATTTGAACTATTGTTGGGTAGATCTGGCTAGGTTGGAAGTCAAAAGATCAATAAAATGTTTACATTTTTACTGAATATTTTAAAAGGGTTTCTAAAAAAGCAATAATAAATTCTTTATTGACAAGTGTGAGACTAGCTATTGCTTTATATACAAATCTAGAAATTTATAAGCTCTTATCCTTTTGATTCGAATTTATTGTTTTACAAAGCGTATTCGTGACAAGCTATCTGCATGTATACTATTATAAATCATCTAAAATTTGAAGCTCCACAAATGCAGAGGATTTGTCTCTGGTGAATATGACTGAACACAATATTTCAAACGAGATGAGATACATTTTTTTATTTTTTTTCAAAGAATTCAAGCACATTTTAGAAATGTTTTTCACCAACATCCATTTGTCATGTATTAAAGTAGCTCAAAGATTTAAATAACAATGGGCGTAAGGATTTTTTTATATATTAACACTTTAAAATTGTTTCGAGTCTTAATAAATAATGTAGTAATAATTAAACGAGTTGATAACATCAAATATATGTAGGAGATTGTTTGGATAAATATAGACAGATTAGAGAAGATGAAATCAAACAATATACCTAGAGGCATTCTGATAAATATAAATATTCGAATTCATTACATCAAAATATTTGAATAAATTGCAAATAAAAAATAATTGTAAAGGCAATAAAAATGAATTACTTGGGTTTCGAAAATATAGACTAGAAAGAGAACTATTAAATATAAAATAAAATAAAATGACATGAGTACCACCTGCAAGTTTCAGAAAATCGTTAAGAAGACAAAAGAATAGAACACCTCTTTGAAATGATAATTTCGAAAACACTAGACAAGTGCTAATTCAATTTGAAATTCAAACTGGTAGAAAATTCTAATATGGGTGCATACTTGCATTAATGCTACGGACTGTATTCAAAAATGTGAATCACACTGTGTTATTGTTAATGAAGTGAAAATACAAAAGTACCACAAATGCTATCTCAAATAAAGAGATTTTAGATGTGAAACCGTATCGAGACGGTGTTAAAGAAATAATCTGATATAATTGGCTGGTATACTTTTCTTCTTTATTTATTGAATTCAATTTGCGGTCAATGGCAAACCCATGAACATGCTGTATCTGTAGCTTTTATGGTGCCAATATTTGAGAACCCTATATCACTACCCATACACTAATAATAATAATAATAGTAATAAAATCGACTTTATTCAGAGCGAAACTTAGCCTAAGACTAATCTTACATTTAACCCTGTAAAAAAATATAACAAATAATAATAATAATTAAAAAAAAGTCTTAAATTAACAAATACAAATACGCATAGTACAAAAGTACTTTTACTCGTAACCTAAAATAATAAATATTCTTATTCTATATTTAAATAGTTTGGAAATGAGATCTTTAAACTTATTTTCAATTTCATTATATAAAACTACTGCATTGTATGAAAAGCTTTTCATGAAGTATCATTCAAAATGAATTGGCATCGTAAATGTGTTCTTATACCGAATGTTTTGCGGATAAACAGCGTCCCTAGTGATAAGTTTCATCCATTTGAGTTCAAGTATTTTTTGACTGATAGGATTATGTCTTCTTACTGAAAATATGAACCGGAAGTATGTATTTTGAATTTTTTGAAGACAATATTTATTAATCGAGTTCAGGCAAGGGTAGTAGATTAAATCACAATAACCTATAATAGACATTATCAACCCTCACAGAGCAATTTTTTAATGTTAAAATGCTTGTTTATTGGAAAATAATAATTTTAATTCGAGTAACACTTTTGCACAATATTGTTAACTTATTGCTGAAAACCAAGATTTTCATCAATTACTAAGCCTAATATTTTTACCAAAGGACCAAATTGAACCTGTTGATCACTAATACTGATTTCTACGTTTCTATTTGAATTTATTCTTAGTGACATAGATGATATTTGTAATATATTAGTTTTATCAGAATTTAACTTTAGATTGTTACATTTACAGTACTGACAAATGTTCACAAAATCAGCGATTTCTATTGATGTAACTTCAAAGTTACTTGGATAGAAATTATGTATAAAATTAATAAGACCGGACCCAAAATAGACTCCTGGGGCTAACCAGAATACATGTAGCGTTGTTCGTACATATTATTATAAATTTTTAAACTTTGAGATCTATTACTTAAATAGTTTTTGAAAAAACAGAGATATTTTATCAAAACGATAGGATAATGTTTTGTACATATTAGTTCATGATCAGTAGTGTTAAAGGCTTTTGAAAAATCCTACAATGGCACTTACCATGCCCTTAATATAAGCACGAATTAAGTTTAAATAAACTAATCATTTATTTGCTTGTAAACTATTTTCTCGAACAATTTGCCAAGAACAGGTAATAAACTGATTGCCCTATGATCTGAAATCAAATTTGTATTTATGACACTAGAACCAACCACTAAATCAGGATAATTAATAAAAACTGGATCAAGGTTGCAGATGTAGTAGTTATCCATGTGGGTTCACTAATTAATTGCATAAAGCCATATAACCAAAAACAAGTGCTTTTTTCATTATTTGACTGAGTCAGAAGATCAACGTTTATGTCATCTAAGTAAACGGCATGATCATATCTAAAACTTAGAAAAAACATTATTGTTAATATTAGGTAATTAACCGGTTCTCCAACACATTGTTGTCATGATGGAATACCTAAGACTGGATTGTATATAAGGGTGTTAACCCTGGAATTATTTGATCCCGAGTCAAACATAACACAGAATCAAATATTCTAACCGTTGAATATCCTTTATTTTATTTAATCAATGCTATACTCGTATTACACTGAAGTAACGCCCGAATTATCTGTAATGAAGCCGTAAACGCCGCAATGGTAATTAAAATTTGGTAACTGTCTAAATTGTGACAGATATCAATGCTGGTCAATGTGTCTTCCTTTGCTGATTGATAATTATTGTTAGTGTAAAATATAAAATGTCGAAGACCCTAAAAAGTAATTTTACACCTGAGGACCAAATCTAGCACGAGTGTTATTCGCGAATAATTTGTACTTTATGTGCAACACCTAAAGAGGTGCTACAACTGTAACACGATGTTTAAAATATAATAACACGCTTTTATACCACCCAGTCTAAATGTACCAATCATAGTTTGATCCTGTTATCATTTCTGTAACTCTATAACTGGAACAACCTCGTCCGGTTTTCCTCAAAATTATCCGACCTCGAAATAAGAGGCACATATCAATCAACGCGGTAAAATTTTATCAACAGGCAAAGAAATTATTTAACAATTTGTTGTGTAATAAATAATATAATTAAGGTGTAGTTACTAATAACCATGCGTTTTGGACATTTATTCCACTGTGCTTGCTGTGTTAATCATCATAATAATAGGCGCCATATGTTCTTATTTGTACCTATTGAATAAATTCTGTTAAACTGCTTATGTCTGGTTATATGTATATAAGCTATATGTTATTTTTTATATTTTTAATTAAAAATCTCCAAAACCGGTAAAATCTGGTTTATGAAAGTGTTTAAACCATATTGATGTAGTTTTCCTGTTGCGGTTTTCCATCAAACTGTAATTCGTAATAATTTGTTGAAGTATTGCTTTAACTTATTTCTAGAAAATTTTATTTTTGTACAATTAAGTTTTGTAGTCTTACAAAAATCGTAAATTGATAATTATAGGAATTTATCTAATATCTATCAGAAACAGTGAAAATCAGAGAAAGATATTTAAATAGAAGGCCGGCTAATATAAACTAAAATGTTTAAATTTAAAAATTAGTCGATACAAAATTTGAGGAAAACATTTTCCAGAAAAATACTAATCATACTAGTTTAACATAAATAACCAATTAAAACTAGTTCCTAGTATTCACAGTAAACATTTGCTTTTACGACAATTCAGGATATCCCATATCTAATCTCTACTTTTATGAATGAATAAAGTGGACTAAATGATAAAAAATGCGTGGTTTCGGAAAAATTCATAAGTAAGCCTTTCGATAAAATTAATTATTAAGGTATGGAACATTATATAGCACATCAGTCGTATATTTGCAATCAAACAATGTTTACCTCGAAATGATTATTACATGGAATAAATTATATATAAACAAAAGCGTTCACTGCATTTTTCAATTAACAATAGTACTTGTTAAACTCTAAAGATTACAAGGTTTTAGTATGTAGACCACTTTGCTTACGTTCTCCATAAATTCTACTTATCAATTGTTTTCAAAAACTTCTTTAAAAGTCCTTGTCACCACTCTTATTATTACTGCTATTATTAGTGTCTTTTCCGGTAAAATGAAATGAATTCTTGATAGGATTTCAAGTAAGCGTTGGAAAGGGCCAGATGTTCTCTTCTTCTTCTTCCAACATATAGATAAGTATAGATATAAGGGTCATTTTTGAAGAAAGAACAAATCACACATTCCTTCAGGCTGTCACGTGACATCTGGTCAACGTTAGCACTTTCGGCCAGTCCACTACTGTTACCACAGTACCTTTTATGTCTCTGCTTGTTTTGGTTGTTGCGCTATACTGCTTTTTTTGTCGTCATTTCGATATTGAATCCTACCGATTGTAAAGTGATTTTTAAGTTTATCGGGAAGGTGTAATGAATAGTAGTAATGTGAATAAGTGAGGCAGACTTTTTAATCAAGGAAAGATGAAGATGAAGAACGAACCAGACGTCCTAGTCTCATGAATGAAAATTTGACACGTAAAGTTGCTGAAGAACATCGTCAAAACTTAAGGCTTTTCTGGGAGGAAAGTGTTTAGAGAATGACGACGTGTTACATGGTTACATGGGCAGCCGACAGATTTTTTTGAAGATGGTATTCAAAAGCTTTTGCCACGACTTAACAACTGTGTTGATATTATTGGAGATTATGTTAAAAAGTAAAAAAAAATGTTTATATTTTTATTTTCACGAAAAGTTGTGTTCTTGAGTAAAGTTTCTCTCATGTTATTATAAAACGATTCTTACTTAAAAAATTAAGCTCGTATAATAAGTTCTATTGTGGATATCCTGTGCTTTCGTGGAATGTATAGATACATAATTATCTTGTCCAACACAGATTAATAAAAACTACAAAAAAAACAACAATTACTTACATGATAGCCAGCGATATTTAATTAATTTCATACGGATCCGAATATGATAACTATAAAAAGTAGATTAATATTGCATTAAATATTTTAATGAATCATTAAAATTTTAATTCAAATTAATAGTTAAAATACTTTATATCTAATAGTTAAATATTTATTAATGAAATACGAAAAAATGATTTTTTGGTAATCATAGGGTTTTGGAGTCAAAATATATTTAATTTTCTATTATAATTTCAACCACCGACTAATTATACTTTATACGTTACTCATAAATATAGGTATTTCGAAAGTTTATATTAATATAAATTAATAGTTATTTAACAAAAAGGCAACTAAACTAAATCATCTTCTGTCCCAAAAGTAAAATTCACTGAAACGTTACGTCAAAAGTACCGATTCGTGTAAAGAATGAACATGAACTAATATTTTACATCTATCTACCTTGGAAGAAATTCCTTAATTCAATTTCTTTTAATACGAAATAAATTATCGCTATTAATTTATCTTGAAACGCAAAATTCCAATTAGTAGTTTTTGTAACAGATTATGGTAATAAGTGAAATAACACCCGTATTACTGATATAAGGTGATTTCAAGAGTTATGAACATTTTAGATATTTTTGATAGAAGATACAACCCAACTCAACTTAATACGAGTTCAAATGTGTACAGACGAGGCAATATAGCAACCGAGTCTGGAATTTCTAAATGAGTTTTTTTATTTGCAGCAGGTACACGACCTTATGTGGATAAGTATCTTTTTATATTTTACACAGGTTTCTTAAATACAATTTTGTTGTAACTTTTGTAGTTATATTTTAGATTTAGCATGACCATATATTTCGTAATTAAAATAGAGTATTAATGATCACATACTCCTAATAAGAATTCTCCTCCATTAATCAAATAAAGAATCTGTCTTAAGAACTTTTCTTAGTTATAAATTGTCTGAAACATTGAATCCTCCTATAAAATAAAAAGAAAACCAAAATACTTTTTGAAGAGATCCCTTTCCTAGGCCCCAAGTTAGAAATTAAATTAAGACATTCTAGCTGAATAATTTTTGCTGAACATAATACTACCCTTAATAAATTAAGTTTGGCCATTTGGAAGTTTTATTACATTAAAGATGATTGATTGAATTACTTTCTAATTGAAAGGAACACGCCATGATAATTTAATTAGGAATGTTGGCCGATGTAAACATAATTCACGTCAGGCAAGTTTTAGCCCTGTTATATAAGATAATTCGTGTTTGGAATATATTTACCAAATGAAGAACTGTATATTCTTATTTAGGAAATAATATTAGTATTTATCATAAGTTGAAAGCATCACAATACTAATACTATCTGATTTTTCTCTAAATTCATATTCGAGAGTGTATTATATGGTATCGATTTGACATTTGTTGTGAAGAGCACCAGTGACTGAAGTTGAAGTGAGCTGCTCAAACACAATTTAATTTTAAAGTAACGAATCGAAAAGTATGTATCTAAATCGCTAGCATTTTCGAAATCATTTTCTTTTATTTTCCATTAAGAAAAATGAAAAAAAAAGTTGGATTGATGGTGTTTTTTGATGGATTAAATTTGGTTTGAGCAGTCTTAGTGACTACGAATTTCATGAACCTCAAAAACGACAGAAAGCATTAACGTAAGAGAAAAGATAATGGTAGATCGATATGTAATATATAGAGAAATTCAGTCTTGTTTAATTACTGATATGAAACAGATTAATCAATTTTTACATGATTACTTAGATGTAAAAAAAATATGTTCTCGATGGATACCGCATAATTTAACAAAAGACCAAAAACAGGCTCGAGTAAAATGGTGCAAAGAAAAACTCAAACGATTAAATTGAAAATTGGATATATTCTTATGAACGGGAAATAAAACAACAATCCACTGTTTAAGTGTTTCAGAATGAAGCAAAGACAGCAAAAGTTACTTGAAGTCGGAGCGTTTCTAGGAAAATGATTGCTAGTTTTGTGTAGAAAACTAAGTATATCACCACTATCTTTTAAGAAAATCGTAGAATAGTGAACTACTATTTGTTTACCAGAAGTTTTCTCTAAAAATAAGAAAAATCAATAGAAGACGTCGCATGATTCTGCACCAGGACAATGTAAGCCCCCTCACAGGGCAACGACCAATGAATTAATTAACCAACCAAAAAATGGGATTATAGACTCACCCTCCATACAGTCCAAACAACATTTATACATTTCCAAAAATCAAAAATCAATTGCGCGGACAACGTTTTTCAAGCCCCTCTTCAGTTGGTTTATTCGCATGAAAAAGGTTTTTTGAAAAACATAAATAAAGCTACTTTTTGAATTCTAAATGTTTTTGTTTGTGCTATCCCGAAAGCATTAGCCCTCGAACTCTCGAACGTAGGTACTTTTGCTGTAGTAAAATCTAGTAAAAGCTAGTTTTTCCTTAGCTACCATTACACCTTTCATGCCAATAACAATTCCTAGCTATTGGCTGCTGAAAAATCAAGTTTAATGTACTATTTAAAGATAGAACTCTAAGCAATTTCTTTTCTACTACAGAAGTAGCTCTCAAGCAAGCTCAGGTCGTCTGAAATCATACAGAGAGAGGTTTGATCTGAAATTGTGAAAATAGCGGCTATTATGCTAACATAAGAAATAACTATAAAAAGGATGAGTGTTTAGAAGAAAATATGAATTAAGCTGATTGTTAATGTCATTTTGTTAATATTCTGGTAAGTAATGTTCAATCCCTGCGGCTAATATTTATTTTTTACTCTAGATAAACAACTAAATTGGGTTGTCAGAACCGTTTTACAATAACAGCACATATAAAAGAAATTTTATTTATGCACATAACTGTTACCGGAAACGAAAATATGAACATTTTATATTTTTCAATACAGTCTCAATTAATATATAAATGCTTGCTAAAACGTGTCACTATCTTTTATTTAACATATTGAGGGAACTCTACCGCCTGACCATTTAACCACTAAGTAATAGTTTCTTTCAAAATGTCATCATTCTGTAAGTTTTGGAAAAATATGAAAGTCTGATGGTGCTTAATCAGGGCTGTATGATTGATAGTTCAGTAATTCACACCGACAGTTCGCCAGTTGCACCCTTGTTTTGGTCGCAATGTAAGATCTAGCGGTATCGAGAAGCACAATAAAGATGCTAGAAAATTATTTCTCAAAATACTTAACTTTATTAAAACTAGATACAAGATTACTAGATAAGAAAGTAGTGACAATATTATTGACCTGGAACAGCTTCGATATTAATAAATATCGGTGAGTAAAAGTTATTTATTTTTTAACATGAACATAAGGCAGGCTTTCTTTTGAAAACTGATAACACACCACCATCAATCATTACTTGAAAGCGAAAATAAACGACCGAATTAAAAGGCAATTATTTTAAGTCAAATGTAATATAAAACGTCTCACCCACGAGTCTTCCTAACAATATTTTTAATATGGGTATACATAAAGGTAGCGTGAGAATCTAGAAGAAGGGATTTCTTTAGCATGATTAACAAGTTCCATTCTATATTTAGTTTTGTTTATGGATGTTTCTTAACGAAGTAGATATACACCTTTAAATAATATGCATGTAGAAATAAAACAAGTTTCCTAAGAAAAAATCTGTTTTTCAAAAATAATATTTTTTTGCATTTTTTGCAAAATTTTATTGAATTAATTTTAAATTTTAAGTTTCATTATAAAATTGACCCTATTTATAAAATACTAATAGATTTTGTTAAATGTACTTTCGTTCCTACGTAAGCAATAAACAATTACGATAATCGTTAGATCTTAAATGAATAGAGGTAAAAATAGACTTCTCACATTATACCCAAAGGTTGACATGAAGTTAGTTTTTAAAGTTGTCGATTATTCGATTATTGTTGCCGTCTATTAACTAATTTCAATTCTCTTAGCATTCTTTTTAGAAATCAAACACCATTTTTAATATTGTATTAAATTTCAATGTCGAGGCAGATAGATTCGGGTATACACCCATCATCAGGTCGTTATACTTTGAAGTAAAACGTCTTGACATTTAATTATTTAAACCCAAATAAATTGCAATGGCATGAATCAATAAATAGTGAAAAATTGGAGGTGCTCAAAAAATCCTATAAATTAGACATTGTAAATTCAGAACTCAGAATTAGAGAGTAGAGTTAACGAAGGGTACACATTATTGTGCCATCTCTCGATTATCTGGTCATATTATTCGTATTTTTTTATTCCTTAAGATTTCTGCCTAAAGGATTTTAAATTATCTTTGAATCTGTATAATATTGTAGAATTTGAATCGTAAAACACGTATTTCGACAATTAACTGCGAACCAAAATTAAAAATATCTTTGTTTTAACAATTTAAAATAACAACAGGATTAAGAATAAACTTTTTAAATTAGAAAGTAAAATTGTATCAAGTGAAAACGAATGAAGAAACAACTATTAGTGCATTTTTCTTGTGCCAACATTATATTGTAAAAAATGTGAGAGCGTCACATTTCAAAACTTTGTTTTATATTTATATGGAACCGTTTGATTTTGAAATGGTTGAAAGTATTCATCTTTAATGGTCAATAAAAAGCAAGTGAATTAGATGTCTGGGATTTAATTTATTAAACCCCGAGCTAGAAAACTTCACGAAACCAGTGACAGGAGAGAGGGTCTACTGTATCAGAGACAAATTGTTAAAAACGATAATACTTTTGTTAAGTAAGACAGAAAGGAAATCAAATACATATATGGAATAAAAATAAAAATACTTAAAAGCGAACAGCTCAACAAAACAAAACGATCAGAATATATATATAAAACATTAACATAAGAATCACTAGTACATATGCAATGGCAACATTTATAATTAATAAAAAATAAAAAGATGTCCTAAAATTAAGTGAAGGAAAAATCATGAGAAAAGTAATGTCCAGATATAACAAACGCCGGAGAAAGAAGGGGTAAGAGAAATAGTGAAATAAAAGAGCTCGGAGGGGTATATATTATAGTAAAGTACCTAAGGCACTACGACTAAAATGGTTAGAACACATAAAGAGAACACTAACAGAAATGGTCAGAAAAATAACTATTTGGACCTTTTTTACATTCAAGAAGCAAAGGAAGAGCAAGGAAAAGATAGTGGAGAGAAATAGAGGACGAGATCAACACGTTAAAAATAAGCGACCGGGAACTCAAATGCAAGAACAGAAAAAAACGAAGAGAAATAACAACAGCAGCGAAGACAAGTATTGGATTCTGATTACTGAGAAGAGGAGCATTGAAAGGATTAAAAGATTATGATGATGAAGATAGTTTATGTTCATCGAAATATCCAACTGTGAACATCACAAATATATATATATATATATATTTATCCTAAGTGTAAATTAAAGATAATTGAACAATGTGTTCTCGCATATATATATATATATATATAGTGGTTTAACACTCCATTCGGACAAGGTGGATCAATCCCCATTTCTCATGTATTATACTCTTCTGCTGATGTCACTCCATTCCTTTCTGTTGCTTGTTTTCTCCTGCCAGTTTACGATTCCTGTCTTTTTTAAATCTTCTTTAACTTCCTCCAACCATCTTGATCTGGGTCTTCCTATTCTTCTCTTTCCGCCAGGATTCCACTTTAATATTGACAATGCCGTCGCTGTCTCTCTTGCTCTCCTCACATGGCCTAACATCTTTACTCGTTGTTCTTTTATTTTCCTTACTATATCCCTGTCATCTACCTTCACCGGCCCCAATACAGTTCTTAAAATCTTTCTTTCACCACTCTTAGTTTTTCTTCATCTTTTTTTGTAATCGTCATATTTTCTGCTGCGTACAATAGTGTTGGTCTTATTATGGTCTTGTAAATGTTGATTTTTGATGTTTTTTGATAGGATTTTACTCTTTAGTAGGTTCTTGTTGTTCTCGCTTAAGTTATACTACAAAAGAAAATATATAAGATTTCATAAAAAATCTTCATTTTTATCCAAAAACATTTAATTTTGTATTGAAACGTCCACCACTAAGGAAATAAATTATTATATTCTGGGGGATTTTTTTATTTGTTTACCTTGAACGTATCATTATATTGGTAATAATTTTTAGTAAAATAGTATTTTTTATAATTTATAAAAAATAACTTTAGATCAAAAAGTTTATTTGTTTCTAAAAAGAAACATAAAACGAGAAGAGGGTAATTGATAAAAGTGACGCAGAATACAATCTGTATTATTTCGTTATTTTAATGGACCACGTAAGACTAATTACCAGCAGAATAGTAATAATATTTGGTGCATTTAACTTGTAAACTTATTTATTTAACATTAAAGTAAAAATAAAAGTTAGTCAAAACTAGAAGTCCGAACTAATATTAAAATATAGTAGAAAATGACCGTTCAAGTTAGTCGCGAAATTCTTAATGTTAGACCAAACTAGAAAAATAAAAAACGAATATTAAAGTACAGTAGAAAGTGACCGTTCTAGATAGATGTAGACTTCTTAATTAATCTCAAAAATGTTTTGGTTTAAAATTAAAGTTCTTGTTGCTAAACCACTTGACATTATCTTGCTGAGAACTTAGAGATGACTGTTGAAATTATTAGGGTAACATTCTCAGGTCCATTTTTACATTCTTATATAAACAAGTATTTTATTTATATCATTACGCTTTGTTAAGCTACTTCTAATTTTTCAGTTCAGAAATATACGGCGATGTAATTTAATATTCAAACTTAGACAAGATCGCGTCTTCCATAACTCGCAATTTAAGAATTATTTCGAGGGTTGCTCGTATGGGGTCATAAATGTGCCATTGCTATTTGAAAATCAATAAACTCTGTTTTTTATAAAATATTCTATTTCTTACAGAATTAAATGTTCTTTTAGGTCAAACTTTTTCACGGATGTTATTATGCCCTCCCGGCGTCTCAAGTTTTATAGCTCATTAGAACAAAAACCCTATCCTATTTCAAACGAATAGTACGGTTCATCAATATTCAATGTAGCTATATTAAATTTTACAATCTTCCAGGAGAGTTAAATTTGTTAAATATTCATTAAAAATAGATGAGTTGTAATTGAAGCTCATTTTTTTACACTCACAGTCAAAATCCATTACTATATAAAAGAGAACTGGATTTAAAAGTTTTCAATACATTTTAAAATTGTTTTCTTCATCATCTTGACGTTAATTTTCTTATAGGCTCTACCTTTATTAATCACTCTCAAAGACACTGTGCGGTAAGGTTCGAGGTTTGCCCATATATATATATATATATATATATATACATATTTCAGAAGCAATTTTCTTTTTTTATACTTTCCCTTCTTGTATTCGCCATAAATAAATTATCGATTGTAACGGCTTCATGTTCGGGACATTGATTTATTGTTTCCATTAGGAAGCGTACATTTAATTTTAAGGCAATTATTTTTCAATGATATAACGGAAATGACAGAGAAAAGATAAAATTTAAAAAACATTAATTCAAGTAAATATATCATTTGAAAGTGAATAATAGCTCCAGAAAGATTTATATTCTACTCACTACAAGACAACAATACATTTTATAAATCACTGTACATTAAAATCTTCGGTATAGGCATATTTTTCTCTAATTTATTAAAGTTGGATGTATTTGATATTCTTCCAGTAACCCTTCCTTTATTAATGGTGAAAAAAAGAATACAGTTTTAAAAATCGATTATTATTAGAATCATTATCAGATCTCCATGTTTAATGATGTATATTTTGAGACTATACTTGATTTAATTTTCATTTCTACAAATTCATTCTTTAATTGACAGAATTCAAGTAGTACTATGAAATATAATTATGGGACCTGAGTTAGAATTATCATTATCATCATAATATTTGTTTGGGATTATGGTTAAAACTTATAAGCGTTTAAATGCGTTTAGTGGATTGCTCCTCTTTTGAGCTATTACAATTCTGAATTTGCCTTCGGTCCAAGTTCTTCTTCTATTTCACTATATCTTTCTAGTCTTTCTACATCGTTTATTATATGTGGGTCAATTATTGTTTTCATTATTTTGCTTTCGCACACTTTTAGGTCTTCTTCTTTTTTAAGTATAGTTGTTTCCATTGTATCTGTAATAGTGGGTCTTATTATTATTTTATATATTATAATCTTTTTTGTTTTGTTGATCTGTTGACTTTTAAGTATTTTTCTGTTTAATCTAAAGACTTGATTTCCTTTTTAAATTCTCTTTTATTCTTTATTTTCCTGTTTGTCCCACTATAACTCCTAAATAGATGTAAGTGGAAACTGTTTCTAACTGCATGTTTTGTACTTGTAGATGGTCATCTCTAGTTTGAATCCTCTTGCTTAGTTTCATATATTTCGTTTTGGTCTCATTTTTCTTTATCCTTAATTTCTGAGCTTCCTTGTTTAGAGGTTCTATGGCTCTCATTAGTTGTTCTCTTGTTTTAGCAATTAATGCCAGATCATCAGCATAAAGTATAACTTGAATTTTACCTGTTACGATGTTTTTCGTACTCAAATTTGCCTTTCTGGGTCTCCTTGTTTTACTCCTACAGTTATTCTGAAGTTTTCTGTAAATATCTCTTGAAACCTCACCTTTGGTTTAGTTTCTCTTAGACCCATATTAGTTTTATTAGTTTATTGGGAACTTTTGGTGGCTTTAACTTGTTAATAAGTTTTGGTCTTCACACGGTATCAAAGGATCTTCTTAAATCTATAAAAATAGCATGGATTTGTTGGTTGTATTCTCATGGCTTCTAAAATATTTGTTTCAAAGTATGGATTGCTTCTTGATGGTCTACAGCCATTTTGGTACTCTTCAATTATTTTTTCTGCATAATGTTTTACTTTCTGGTTTATCAAATTGGACAGTATTTTGTAAGCTGTGTTGAGAAGGGTAATTGTTCTATAACTCTTACAGTTTCCTTTGTCTTCTTTTGTCAATTGGTCTGTGAATTGACTTGTTTCGATATTTCCTCTATAAATGATTGTAGTCCTTTGTGTAGGTGTATTCCTCCATTTTTCAATATTCCTTTGCGTAGTCTTCTTTTTTCTTTCTGTATATCTTCTTTCATTTTTTTATCCTCCCCTCATCAGGAGTATATTTATATTATATAATTAAAAATCAAGGAACTTACTGGTTTGTTTTTTTTATATAAATACGAGTATGTTTACTACCTAGGTATAGATTAGTGAGTATTATTAATTAATATTGTAATAAATCAATATTTTATTAATAAAAACAAATTCATTTTATTTATTAATTTATGTATTAGTAAATACAGTGTTACCCATTTAAATTGGAAACACCACTATAGCATTGGAAGTTATTAACCGATTTCAACATTTTTATTTTAAATATTATGCATCAAAAACTTTATTTGGAGACAAGATTTCAAAGAGTTATTCCTATTTTTAAGAAACACTACAATATTTGTTCATAGTCAAAAATCCAGAAACATTAATAAGGAATTTTTAATCAAAAAAATGGATACGCCACTGGATTTAGATGCTGGTAAATAGATGTGACCAAACTTTTATTTAAAATATGTTTATACATTTAAATTAAAGTATATGGAGTGTTATTTATGCAAGTTATATAGGACTATTTTTATTAAAAAAATAAAATTTACATTATCGATAAATGAAAGAGAGCATAAAACGATTACAAAATAAAAACAATTAAAGTTTAGCAATTAATGTGTATACAATAAATTTACCTTTAGGTTGTGTTTTCTTAACAGAGATAATAATATAAAATAATTCGAACAGACATATCATTCATAAATTCGAAATGATGACAAAACTGATGAAGATGAAAATAACAATGGTTTCACTTCAACCATCGTCAGCAAATAAAACAAAGCCAATATTAATCAGTTACTGAATTATCTGTATCGTCTACACTACACGAATAAAATCGCTTGTTGATGTAGACTTAATGAAAATAATACTGATGATGGTTGAAGTGTTAAGCTAAGTGATCCTATAGGGAAATTGGCTTACAAAATAATACAAACTAATTTCATTCGCAGTTTAATAAGCAACTGATAATATGAATTTATCTAGAATTATTTCGTGTCTCTGTTTGAGTACTGAATAATAAAATATTGTAATAATAATTAAAACTAGTGTAGGAATAAATTATGTATATTACTAACTTCCATGGATTTTATTATTTACATAAATATTTTTTTGAAGACTATATATTGTTTGGATTAATGTTAATTCCAATAGAATAAAATGTCACCAGTAGAGATAGAGGTACCGTTTGTTTGACAGTTGTTTATCAATCAACGCTAACGATTTTGATTGAACTATTCCGTAAATTTCCATGTACATGATTTAATTCTCAAACCACGTCTTGGTAATTAATTAATGGCACACAAATGATTCCCTAAAGCGTTCAAAAAGCGGTAAGAGATGCCTCCCACGGCCAAACTTTATGAATGAATGAACGCCCAGTCGGTATTCAAGAACCAGGTCAGTACTTAAGATCAAAAATTAACATATAAATTGTTTCTATGTATTATAGAAGGTTATGGGAGAGAAAAAAAATACGAAAAGCTATAAAAGATAATATAGTTCATCCATAATACCGGGAATTCTGAATAAATCGACCCGTTCACATTTATTACCTTCCCTTCAATGAATTACTGATCCCACACAGTGTAAAAAGTATACAATGGTATTCCCTGCTATTTAAATATATTAAATATACAACAAAAGAATAATGGTTATTTTGGATGCTTAATCTCATGTTCTCTTTAAAAAACAGTGTGACCCATCTAAATTGGAAATACCAACATAGTATTTGAAGTAATTAACGGATTTTTTATGTTACGCATCAAAAACTTTATTTGAGGACAAGGAGTCAAACAGTCAAAAAAATGAGTACGCCACTGGATTTAGATAGTCCCCAAATAGGTGTGACATGCTCTTATTAAATTATGTTTATTAATTAAAATCTAATAGAATGGTAAATTTTAAAATATACCAGGTAAAACTTTACAAGATGTCAACTAGCGATTTTTTTTTAAATAGTAAGCCACTGGATTTAGATGGACCCCAAAGAGATGTGTCCCAAGTTTTAATAAAATAAGTTTATTAATAAAAAAGTTATGGATAGTTAAATTTTCAGAATACATCAGGTAATAATTTACAAAATTTCAACTTAAAATTAACTTTTTTATTAATGAACATATTTGAATAAAAGTTGAGAGGCATTTATTTGGGTACCATCTAAATTCAGTGGCGTACTCGTGATAAAAAAATCGCTAAATGACATTTTGTAAACTTTTACCTGGTATAATTTTGAAATTTACCATGCTATAATTTTTTATTATTGGGTTATTGATAAAAATCGCTAATAACATTTCTGGATTTTTGACTACGAAAAAATAACTGTGTGCCTTAAAAATTGGAATAACTGCTTGAAACCTTGTCCTCAAATAAAGTTTTTGATGCATAACATTTAAAAAAATCGATTAATAACTTTAAATAATATAGAAAAGGAGTATTTGTATAGAATAAGCATACCCAGCAGATGTAACAACTTATATTTTAGATAAATTTTGATTGATTCTTTAGCACATGCATCATTATTTTAAAATGTATATGAAATAATGTAATAATTATTGATGGGATAGAATGTCTGATTTCTAGTGATGACGAATTGAATAATAATTAGTAGAGACCAGACAGTATTCTTTTACAGCCTACTGAAATACAAATGCATTAAAATCGATACAGATTATATTTTTATATATAGTAATAAACACTTTCCTTTAATTCGTTATTTAATATAAATGTTCCAGAAGCGGAGTTGGGTGAGAAGCTTTCGATTTTAAGTTTTTTTTGATAATTTTCGAGGTAATGTAATTCCGAATTATAATTTAAGGAAAAATGAGTTAATGCGGTCCTGACAAATTACGTTGGTGCCACTATAATGTATAAAGTATGCAAGCAGCATATGTTCATTCAAGATGTAGGAAAATCGCCCATATTAACTAATTTATTTTATTACAAATGCCAACGGTTCAGGGTAGGTCAAATGAAACAAATAATGCTAGATAAGAAGAAGCTGGAGAGTAGGTTACATTTCAATTTTCATTCATCATCTACGAATGTCTTGGTTGGTTTGTTTTGAAAAACGATACAAATTCGACATCGCGATACAATGTACAACTTGACAAAATCCAATGGTTTCGATTTTCACTGAAATTTGAGGAGGATAATTTGATGATTTTAGAAGCTTTAATAATATTGCATAGAACTTGCCTTTTGGGTAAGGGCAGTTGATACAAATTGAATAGACCCAGTTATTTCATAATTATATCTAAGAGATAATTTTAGAAAACAGATTATCAATGCCAGAATACTGCAAACATCCAATCAGTAAAGAAAATAATAATTAATCAATGTCCTGATAGTTGATGTGTTGAAGGTTCTCAATTTACTGCAATTAATCAATCCAGCCGGCAATAAAAATGCAAATACTACAACAGAAGTATATAAGACAAGATGACGGAGATAAGATAGTAGGTATAACATTTAACAAACTAGACAAAAGTATAATAAATTTCACGACAAGAAGTTTATAAAGCACCTTTACGCACTGCGAATTCCGTTTCATCTCCAGGTAGAGTAAATAAGATAATTACAAAAAATCTGAAATTTAAAATTCGAAATTTTTAAAATCTGGTTTTTAATCAAAATATTTTGAAACTGGAAAATTCAAGGAACTTAAGTAGAGTGTTTGATAATTGACTGCCAATGATTTACAAGATTTTGGCAAAAATCAAAGATTATTGGAAGTAAAAGAAAACACCTTATAAACAAAAAATATAAACAGTTTAAAACTGAAATTAGATTGTAAACATATTTCATTGAAATAATGAATATATATTTTAGAGACACATTAGTGTTGGAAGTTGAAAACACAGAAGACACAAAATAAGTAATTAAAAGGAAATCAAAGTTGTTTTAAAAAATAAAGAAATATAATTTTTTAATAGGTAAGTCAAGCTAAACAATAATTCTGCGCGATATTGCAGAAAAAAACAGACAGTGTTGAAAAAAATTTCATTAGAGAAATGAGCTAAAGACAACTAAGAAGCAGTCTTTTAAGAGCGTTCTTTACTTGCACAATTTTCGAAAGTTATCCATATTGTTTGAAGAATAATTATTAGGATCTGTTCTTATTTACGTCCTTTGATTTTATTGAACTTTTAATAACCAACTGTAATATTATATTCCTTTGTACTACTACTATTATTTAACTATTTAACAAAAACACCTTGCAAGTAAAGACTTTTTCTGTTTCTGTACGCATTTCTAAATATTTTAATTTTTACATATGCAGTTTTAGAGATATTTAAATAATTCTTACAAGGGACAAGCATGACTCTGATGAAATCCCTAGCAACTTTAATAATTTTTCTGTGTGTTGTTTTAGAAATATTAATTCATTCTGATATGTAATTTTTTACGTACTTGTAATTTTTTGTATGCAGTGCTACAAATAATAAACTAAAATTACCACACAAAATTTTTTTACCTTCTTGCTTCTAATTATTGTACGTCCATGAACTGGGTCGTAGAGTGCATCCCCAAATTTAGGGAGGTTATTTACTATATAATTCATTATAATACACTTTCTTACAGTACCTGTAATTAGTTTCTTTTTTTGGAAAATGCTGAAAATATTTTATGTTTGGAGGGTTAAAAAATATTTTCTGTGACATTTTTCTCAAAAAAAAACACGGAAAAAAGCACAACGCCTCAAAACAGATTATTTTTGCAGCGTGAAACTCGCACGAAAATTATTTCTGGATTGGTATACAAGGCTCTTAAGAGGCTCGAAGGAATCTGGTTCTAGAGACTGATGAAGGATTCTTTTCCAGGGATTCAAGTCGTAGGAAAGACAACAAAAAATCAAAATGGCGGCTCTAATCGTGAATTCAGGGGCGGCCTTGGCAGGGAATCTATTTTTTTGCCTGTTTTTTTTTGTACGGTAACTTGGTTCTGTTAAGTTACCTTAAAGTAGACTCTTGTCAATTCGTTTTTTTGTAAATGCCACTATTTTTTTTCTTATGGATTTCTTTTGTGGTTTAAAAGTTTAGTTCATTTGGGATTTTTTTTATTACAGATGCTACGATTTTCATTAGCGACACAAACAGAGAGCAAATCATTTGGATTAGTTTGCCTGTAGTTATTTTTTATAGTAAGTAAATTTTAGGGCAATTTGATTGGTAAATTGTATGTCAGTGTATTTATTTAGTCAGGAATATTACGTCTAGTCTGTTGTTTTGGGCTAGTTTATAAGTAGTTTTTTTTAATTAGTCTAATTAGGTGCCTAAAACCTTGTTTGACTTTATCGCTTTATCTCTGATATCTTCAAGAAATTGACTTATTTTATTTAAGATAGAGAAAATAACAAATTATCTATCAATTATTACAGTAATGCTCAATTAAATTATAACGTCTGTCAAATCATAACAAATTCTAAAACATTTCGTGAGATTCTGTATTGGAGGTATGAAGAAGAGCTTAAACTAAATTTGTTGTAAATAACTTTTTAATAATAACTGATATATTGAATTGACATATGTCACCCTTTTTAGATAAATACGTTACAAGCTTGTTTGGGTGTAAAAAAATGTCATTTGTTCTCGTTCCGTAAATATAAATTCTAAAGAGATAACTGGTTCCCTAAAAGTTAAATGGAATATTTCAAGAGATAAATAATATGGCTAACCATGTAATCAATAGAAGATCCTCTTCAGCTAAATTACACTAAAAGCAAATCAGGTCAGAAATTCCGCAATGGAAAGTTTATGGTCCTGAGGGATCGATTTAGAAAGTTTTTAGCAGAAAATTTATCATAGTTGAATTGGGCTTTAGTGAAAAGTTTTTCATTGTTACCCACATGGCTTAAATTAACAATGGAAAAACATTTTTTTCTTAAAACAAATAAGATTCGTTATCCCGCGAACTGACTGTTTTAGATTTTTAAATGACGATATTTATTTTAAAAAATAAAAAATGTAGGCGATATTGCTATTTATAATTATAACATTCCTTTATTAATGAACCCACTATAAATATAAATTTTGAAGGTAGCTGGCCTACTAAAGCATTGGAGGTGAATATCATAGTTAAATAAGATAAAAAAACCATGTAAATATTCTGTAAACTTGAGTATTTTTGCAAAAATAATTTGTCAACAAGTAATAGTTTCTTCTGGATGCAAATTTTAATACATTTGCATACAAAATTTAAAAAAAAATTAGCAAAAATAATTGTCTTTAATGAATCATCATGTGCAATAATTTATGCCTCAATTATCAAAAATATTCTAATATATTTGAAAATATTCTAATTGGTCTACTGACTATGATAATTTACGAAGAGGCTCTTTTAAGTTGATGTGATAAATAAAGATATAAGCAACAAGACTATATAAATCTACACTTGAATTCTTGCATTATACGAAAACAAAAGCATTCCCATTTTCCCAAAGTTTAGAGAGAACTTCAAACATTGTGTTTATTCAAGCGTATTTGCATTATACACGAAAGTCAAAAGTTTTTTCAATAGACATAGAAACCGGCAACAGGCGAGAATAATGCTTTTTGGTAGAAGTGTATTAAGGAACTCTGTTAGGGTGAATAAAATAAATAAAACGGAATTGGGCATAATCGAAATATTTTCCCGTTTCATGGATATAACGGAATATTTACGAAACGAATATTGCCGATTTTGATATTATTCTTTGTTCTACTGGCCTCATCATGTAAAATAAAGTGAAATACTATACTGAATATATGAAAGACATTTTGAAATCTTATTGATTTTTAAATTACCTCATTTTTACTAAAAAATATTTAAGTTCTATGTATTTTGCAGTGTGTTGCATATTACAGAATAATGATAATACTCGTAATACAGTATTAGTTATTGTAATATATGTGGCATACATGGCACCACATGTAATATGTGCTTCAACAAGGTAAAAATAAAGTTACTGAATTAAATAATTACTAAACCTTGCCGGGTTCATTAATAATGCGATTTGATACTATTAACTGGCTAATTTAGAAAAAACCTAGTCAGCTGTAACTAAAAACAACACTGATGTAATGATGTAACTAGAGTCACATTCGCAGAGGAGGTTAAACTACTACTTATATAAAAAATGTATTTCTCTTTAACTTTTGGCGCTATATTTGCTTTACCTAGACGAAATGTTCTCATTGATCAGTAACGTTGGTACATGACCTACTCCGATTTTTCGGAAGCGCGTTTGAATATTACTGATTTTATGACTTTTTGGCACTATTTACGAGCTTCGGCTTCTTAACAAATCAGTCAATATTTTTCTAAGGGAGGAAAACACCATTTCGCCTAGACAACAATGTGCCTATATTTTACACAAATTACAATAAACTAATGGATGTATTAAATAGTTGTTTGAGGCTCAATTTGTACTTTGTAGTAATAAAACTTTGTCTGCAAGTGAAGTCTCGACATCTATTTAATAATCTTTAAACTAAACTCCCAAAGATATTTGTCACATATTTTTCGAAATATTGTATTGTATTGAATAAATTTATTCTTGGAAATGCATACATCCTGTTTGTACATATTTGGCCTGCATATATAAGGCCATACATGAATTCATGCGAGTGATAAAGCACTCTTTGTGAAAGAGAGAGAACGTATTATTATTATATTGAAGTAGGAATATTTCGAGGTGGGAACATCGTTCCCGTCAACTCGATAATAACGTACCGGTAGTCGCGGTCTTACCTCTAGTTTGGCCAGGAGTGGACACATTATTATGCTCTCACTCTCTCTTGGATAAAAATAACATATATATCGTATTCTTTTACTCTTTAAGATTTTGCCTAGGTCTTTTTAAATACTTTCTAAACCTGTATATTCATACAACTTTCAATTTTGAAACAATCCTGGCTAAAATAATAATAGAGAGGAAATAGAAATATTAAATAACTGTCAATATGTTTGAGTTACATTTGCAACATTTCGTTAAAGACAAATTATAAAAATATATTCCAAGAAAAGATTAATGCAAAAATGACGATGAATATGTTTGTTTTTAAGTGTAAATGAATTTATATGATAAAAGGTAATTCTCAGTTCGTAGAACGTATTTTCCCAATGTATTAATCTTAAATTTTCATTCATTGCGGTTATTTTCGTAATCACCTGGGCAAATACAAATACAGGTATAACGTAAAAATATAAATGCTCTAATGGTGCATATCCAGAAAATATGTTAACTCTTTTCAGGGTTCTATAATTGCTTCATTAATAATGTGTTATGCCAGTCTTGAAAAAGTGTTAGAAAAAAGTTTATGGAATATTCCCACGCTGTGCTGGTTCAAGAACGCGCCTTCTCGACCCGGAAGGAACCCACAACATCCGGTGGATTCATTTTCAATCGGTACATTCTATCTGGACAAAATTATAATGTATTCAATATAAACCTGATAAAATATAATTAAAATGCCAACAAAGTGTTATATTCCGTTTATACTTTTTTATTTTTTAATTAAAATGTATTTTAATATAATGTTGTCTGCATAATTAAATTTCTTTGTCTCGTTTTAAAATATAAACACGGCTGTTATTGGTTACTCGACAAAAATTTTAAACTGTAAAAGTATAAAATGTATATAAACCTTTCCAGTAGAATCCTAATTGTAGATTAAAGATAAATGATCTGTTGAATCACGTCTAAGTGAGTTATGTATTAAAGACGGGAATATAATATTAAATACAATAATCTTGATTTTAAATATTAAATAGTAAATAACATTACATTTAAACAGAAATGAAATGAAATTAAACATTGTTAAAATTTCCCGAATTTGAAACGAAAATTTCTTTTTTAAAGAAAATTTGAAACTCGAATTTTGAATTAGATACTATTTTTCACAGCCGGCTATGATAATTCAAAATTTTTTTTGTTATTCTACGAAAATGTGTGCATAGAATTTTTCTCGAAAATGGTTCGTCGTAGAAACTTCAGATAACAGTATAATTTTTTTGTAAAAATGTCAAGATTTTTTAAATACCACGTCAAAATGGCGAATTTTTAAGAGAGAAAAAGTTGGATAAAATATTCCACCCAAACCAGCCGCTTATGACTACATTTAAGAAACCGTATTTACGTCTTTTTATTGGGCATATTCCAAATATTGTTACTTAAAAGGAAACGGTTTTGAAGTTATTTGAATTAAACCGATGTAATGGCGCTATCTTTAAAAAGCTCCAGCTTCCTTAGAAAGGATTTTTAGATAAGGTGTCTTGCATCATAAAATGAGCTCTACATATAAAAAGTAAGATTCTGGACAACATGCATATTTTACATACATATTTTTAGAGTTCTCGAAGGTCATTTGTTCCCGTATTCTCGTTCATTACTTTTTCTATGTGCTCATTTAATCGTATTTAAGTCAGTTTGCTTCTTTTTCCCTTTACATTTCGATATTTCCTTTTCGATTCGAATATAGGCACTTAGTTAATTCTATTACATGTGGATGGGGGTTTTTATATTTATGTTTTAACATCTTATTCCAGCCTTCCACGGAGTTATTAATTTGATGCTTGACCAAAGATGTTCCACATATCAATGCCTACGATTGTATTTCCTGTCCATTCCTTTATGAAGTATTCTTTAAACTGCTGCAAGTTTGAAGAAGTAGGGTGATCTTCCACAATGCTTAACCGACCATTTTCCACTTGCGTGGGTGAATACATGTTAATGCAGCACATATATACATATGTATAACTTCCCGATTTTGTTTATATTCTTTCGTCAGCCCCAACTGTTGTATTTTCCGCAACTGTCTTATTTAAATGTTATCATTATTGAATAAATGAAGAGAGGACCGCAAATGTATCACGACCGCTAATGTACCGGGGCCGCAAACGTATCGGGTCTGCAAATGTTCGGAGCCGCAAATGTATCAGAGCTGCATATGTACGAGGCCGCGTATGTACCGGATTTGAATAATTTAGCACATATCTTCTTTGATAAATGGATTATCGATATTCTTTTACCGTTATCTTCCTCCTTTTTTCAGATATCATTCTTTTAATATTCTTCTTTCTTTTTATGTAAATTGAGCGTTTCTTTATTGTCTTGATGTCTTGATGTTTTCCATCATCCATATATTTCTCTTTATTTCCTATGAGCTATAATCTTTCCGGGTATATTTTTAAAATAAAATTATTATTACTATTTGGTAAATTATTCACAAACGAATTCATTTGGTTCAAATTATATGCCCATGTTCACTAACAGCTAAAATATTTAAATATTTATTTCCTTCTCACTGATGGGTATTTTAAACTAGGAAAATTGAAAATAATAACTCTAGATCAAAAAGATAAAACTTTCGCGTGTCTGATAAGGAGTACGAAAGGAGAAGTGGTATAATAAGAAAAATATAATGCAGAATTAATTATTTTGTTATTAAGTTTATATTTTTAACCTGAAGATGGCTTTATAAGCCAACACTAGTCCTTATTTATATATTTAACCTTATGATATTAACAACATGGAGATTTGTTCGTATGGGGTAATAAGTTTGTCGTTGTCGTTTAAAAATCAATAAACTATAAAAATCTATTTTTTCTTACTTTTATTATAGGATAATTCCATTTCTAACAGAAATGAATATTCTTGTAACCCAAACTTTTCCACGGATTTTATTATGCGCTTCCGGCGCCTCAAGTTTTATAGCTCATTAGAACTAAAACCCTATCCCATTTCAAACGAATGGTACGGTTCATCAGTATTCAATGTAGACATATTAAATTTTACAATGTTGGACTCGCGTAGTTGGAGGAGAATGAAGTTTATTAAATATTCATTAAAAATAGATGAATTGTAGTTAGAGCACATTTTTTTCTTTTATATTCAGTCAAAAGATTACTATATGGTAACGTAATTTTTTAAAATATTCACAATGAAAATGGCTCATAGTCTTACTACAATATAATTTTACTTAAGTGTTCTCTACATATAATTGGCATACATAATTCTTTTCAAATATCGTGAGGCTCTAATACGGAATTAATAAAAAGATTAAAAAATATATAAAATAATTAAAAATTAATAACTAAAATTGTATAATGAGTTATGTGACAAATGTCAAGTTAATTATCCGACAACAAAGTCAAATAAGGCATTATTTAATAAAATTGATGATAAAATTTAGGTTATTAAAATTAAAATAATTTACACAATAATAAAAATAAAAATTAATAAAAAAATTTGATTTGAATATTAACTAGATAATTTGAAAATAAAAAGGCATATAGAATTAATTAAGAGCTGTTTCAAAGAGAAGATAATTTTAGGAAAATTAAATTTGCTTATGGGGGTAATTGTTCATTTAAACAGTGATATTAGGGTTAGCATGAACTTCATGTATAGCCAACATTTCAATTATATTTAATCTAATACCCTTTTGGCAATTGTAAGTAAGGGATACTTTATCTAAGTTATATTCATGTTGGTATATACAGGGTTTCCCAAAAGTCCCGGGACGGAGCCATGTGTTTCTAACGAGTGAAGAAAAAATTCTGAAAATTTGGAAATCAATAAAGGGCTATAAAAACTACATTTTTAGATGGTTTATGACTTTGATACACTGGGGAGTTTTTTAGGGGGGTGATAATCCCAACATTTTTAAATTGCAACCCCTCTCGAGTTTCACCTTATTTTAAAGGTAATGAAAAAAGAAACACAACCCCAAAACCAAATCCCCGTATCTGAGAAAGAAATATGTTTATTACGATTTTTATAATAAATTTTCAAATTGTTGACCTTCTTCGATTTCGCAATGAACCAAACGCTCATAAATGGAATTTTGAACCCTTTTGAGCATATCCCTAGTGAAATTGCTGATTTCTTCAAGTATGCGATTTTGCAAATCATTTATTCTTTCTAGATTTGTTGAATACACTCTACTTTTTAGAAACCCCAAAAAAAAATAAATCGAACGGTGTAAGAATCGGAGATCGTGATGGTCACTCGATTTCTCCTCTTCTCTCAATCCAACGGTTTGGAAATGTGCGACTTAAGAAGTCTCGGACTGCTCGGCTAAAATGTGGAGGACCACCATTTTGTTGGAACCACTTATTGTCAAATACCATTAGGGCATACGGCACGAACACTTGGAACCAAATGATTTCCAACAGTTCTAAATATCTGCCTCCGTCAAAATTTCCATTAATAAAAAAAAGGACCAATTAGTCTATCCAGCCCACACATTAATTTTCTGCAGTGTCTGAGTATGATTTTCTTTTATTAAATGTTGATTTTCGTCAGCCCAATAATAACAATTGTGCCTATTAACTTTACTATTTAAGTAAAAAATAGCTCATCAGAGAAAACAATGTTGAGAAGAAAATTTCTGTCACCATCACATTTTTCACGGATTATTTCGCAGAATTCTAACCTTCTACCGAAGTCATCTTTGTCGTTCAATTTCTGAACCAGGTCAAACTTATAGGAGAAATAATTTTTTTTTGCAAAATTCTGTGAACAGAACAGAACTGATTTCATGTACCTAACACGCTTTTTTAATAAGGATCTTGAAGGTTCTTCAACAAAAAACAGTAACACTTCTTCGGTTTTTTCTGGAGTTGTTGCGGATTTCGGTCTTCCAGTTCTTGGAAGTTTTTTCACAATTCCCTCTTCTTGAGTTCTTTCGACTGTTTGGAAATCGGTGGTCGTTCATGAAAAAAATCATTGAAAACTCGTCTCACTTCATCGTAAGATCTTGTTCTATCCCCAAAGCCACGAATCATTAAATTATAAATTATTTTTTATTTCTTGTAATAGTGTTTATATTGGTGAATGTGGTAAATGTTTAGAAACTCAAATTGGAGAGAATTTTAGGGATATCGAAAAATTAAATATTAACGTTAATTTTACTTCAATTTCAGCTTTTGCTAATCTAATCATAAATATTTATACCAATATGAACATAATTTAAAGTATTCTTTATTTACAATTGCCAAAAGGGTATTAGATTAAACATACTTGAAATATTGGCTTTACATGAGGTTCATGCTAACCCTAATATCAATTGTTTAAATGAATAATTAAATCCACAAGAAAATTTAAATTTCCTCCAAGGATTTTCTCTTCTAAACAGCTCTCAATCCTTTCTATATGCCATTTTCTTTTTAAATTATCTATTTAATACTCAAATCTCTAAACTCGTTTTTCTATGATTAATGCATAATTTTTTATTAAATTATTTAATTTTATTAACCTAAATTTTATGATTTAAATTTTTTTAAATAATATCTTATGTGACTGTGCATAATAAATTAGTTTGACATTTGTCATATAAGACTTTAGTAAATTTAGTAAAATTAGTATATTTATTTTCAATTCAATCAAAAAAATTCCCTTACTTTTATATTATAAAATGACATCCTGCAATGAAAAAGTTTCATCCCTACATTGAACAGCCTATTTTTTATCTATATGGCGGACCAAAAGGTTTCTTTTGAAAATAATTTTTTAAATTTATTTGTCCCACAACTTCACAAACCCTCTAGTTTAATAAACATAACTGTTATATTGTTAGCAAAGCACTATGTTTCAGCCAAACCAATTCTAAACTAATGTATAACAGTAAATACTATTGAATTTTTTAAAGTTAGGGTCATCTTCTAATGAGTGCCGATGTACATCAATGAAAAGGACAATTAAAAAATCGAAGTAAGCGTTAGAGACCTTTACTATTATTAAATAATCTCCAAATGAGAAGACATCATTTCTAAAATTTGTAATGCTTAAAAGCCTTTATTTTCGTAGTACCTCTTGGAAACCATGAAACCATATTTTGTCAGAATTGTTTCTGTATCGCTAAAAGCACAAGGTTTGTCATTTAAAAGAGGGTATTTTAGTTTTAAACATTCTAAATTTGATCAACCAAGTTAATACTTTGTTGAAAACTTGAAAACTTGAAAAATTTTAATAAACAATGAAAGAATATGTTTACAATATCATTTCATCTAAATAATTGATATTTTTAGTGGTATTCTTGATTGTATTTTTAAGTCAAGGGAGACAAATATTTTATTAGCACTTTTTATTAAACGAAAATAAGTGGTGTAGGTAAAAAACAATTATATTGTCGTTTTACCCAATGATATCTTTTCCCGATAAAATATATCTTGCCCTTGAAATTCGATGGGTAATCTTATACGAACGAATATAAGGGTGAAACTTATTCCACAAGTATTCTTGATTAAATTTATTATTACACGTATACTTCTTTCCAGCGAGATCTTCGAACTTTTCAATTCCGAATTTGTAAAGGTGCTCTTTACTGTAACTGGGATTAAGCTTTTCTAATATTGCGTTTAAACCATAAACGTTATTTTGTAACGTGTCTAGAAGCGGTTCTTCTATAATTTGGACTGAAGGTCGAGCATTCTGATAGACAAACCCTATTTCAGCGCATGGGAGGAAAAACTTTGGATTCTGAGTGACAAAATCGTAAGGCATGGTAGCAGTGGACTCTGCCTTTTCGAAATACCTAACCAGATTGTTCCGAAGAATTTCAATGTTCTCTTGTTTTGAAGTATTACCTAAGAGAAGAAACTATATTGAATAATTGCGACCATCCTGATTGTTAGATAAAGGATATTATTAAACCTATATAGTTCATTGTACCAGTTGGAAGCAGTAACTATATTTAGTTTCATAAAATAAGGAAAAAGATACGTTATAAAAAGATATTAGTATTTACCTTCCGTTCTTGTATTGGCACATATATCAGAAGAACTTTTTGTTAAGGAATTATTTTTGATTAATGTTTGGGATAATTTATCCACAAAAGTTAAAATAGACCTCTGCCTTGACTCTTTGATATTTGATTTATCTTCGTTGGTTTTGGGTGAAATCGATTTTAATTGGGAATCCAATATGGAATCGTCTTTGGCAAAAAGAATAAACTTTTCAGTGCTCTTTTCAGGGTCAACTAAATCGTCGAAACTTTTTGAAGACTTGACAGAAGAGTTTAACGATTCATTAGGATTCGTAAAATTTGAAAACTTTTTGGAGAAAATCTCATCCAAGGAAAAGTTGTTGCGGAATATTGATAATAATGATTTTTCTTTTGTTAAGGATGAAGGAATATTTTTTGGTGCGGGATCGAAAAACTCGTAGTTCTTTTTATTTACAGCTTTTGGAGAAAGTGATTTTAAATAGCTGTTTTCATCGTAATGGAGAACATCTCTTCTGTCGCAAGAATAATCTTGCCAACGCAATTCTTCGAACGATTTGCTTTTGTACTCTTTCATAAACGTTATGCTATGAATTTTAACAGTGTAATCGAGATCTCCTATGTAGTCGATACCATTAGTCACACGAAAAACTATTGGTGTTCCAAAAATGTCTTTTCTATAAACGGGCCTTAGAGGTGGAAAATTTTCTGAATAGAAATCTTCAATGACTGTAAATTTTGAGGCATCGTCTTCAAATGCTTCTTTGCTGTAAGTTCTGGGTCGTGATTTTGATCTCCGTCTCTTTCTAGATATATTTTTTACCCTTCTTATTATTAAGGACATTTTCACAAAATAAATTTTGGCTATATTAAAAGTACAAGGAATTTTTAAACGTTGTGATACATACGAGTCAATTTTGTGCGTCAAAATAAGTTGTCAATAATGACGACTTTTAAGGGTTAAGTGACAATAATCTAATTCATCTTTTCGTGTTTAAACAATAAAACAGTTTTTTACTGAAGGTCTTTTACTTTTTAAGCAACTCCTTATACAGAATGGAACCTAATAGACTGTGGCTTAGCTAGTCCCAAAAAAGACGTATCATAATTGGTTGAGGGGCCCTTTTTATGAATTTTTGCTTATACACGACGAGGCCCCTGATTATGGCAAAATATTATTTTATTCTACATCCAATTATATCCTAATTAAATTTAGAATATAGATAATTCTTTACTTTGCAGATTAAGCCTATTCATTTTCTTGCAAAAATACTCAAGTTTAAAAAAGACAAGATTCTTTTACCTTCAAACAAAAATGATCTTTTTTTATTTTTTTAAATTATCTTCTATTATACCACCAATCGCTTGACTTACCAAGGCGCTTTTATGACACATAAAAAAGTTCACACATTTCAATAAATTTCAAAAAATTGTTTCAACCCTTACTTTGAGGAAACTATCCATAATAAATATTTTTTTTTTTATTATATCTTATTTGTTAGCAATCAAAACACAAGGGTTCTATAAGCTAGTTAGCTGGCTCAAGAGCAGATAGGCTCCTATTGGCGTGGTGAGGTCTTCTCCAGTGATACGACCCCTTTAATCGTTTCTCAGATCAGCTGGCCAGTTCCTTTTGAGTCTCCTATCGGCTTGAAGTTCTAATAGAGGTTGGAGTAAGGGGTTACTGTGTGATTCCAGTCCTTCATAGTGTTTCGTACTTTGTTCGGTGATCACATCCTGTACGAACGGGATTCTCAGGTCTTCATGGAGTGTTAGGTTTGACACATACCAAGGTGCATCAGCTATCATACGTAATATTTTGGATTGGCTTCTTTGTATTATGGTTGTATTTGACTTGCTCGCGCATCCCCAGATTTGGATACCATACGTCCAAATAGGTTTTATGACAGTTTTGTAGATGAGAATTTTATTTTCTAAGGTCAGCTTCGATTTTCTACCGATTAGCCAGTTTAGATCTTTTATTCTTAGGTCAATTTGTTTCCGCTTCTTAAGTATATGTTCTTTCCAGTTTAGTTTTAAGTCAAGGTTTATTCCTAGGTATTTGGTGCTAGATGATTGAGGAAGTTGACTATTGTTAAGTGAAACTGGAGGACACTGGTCTTTTTTCAAGGTAAAAGTCACTTGAACGGATTTTGATTCGTTCATTTTAATTCTCCACTTATGTGACCACGTCTCGATTTCATTTAGTTGTACCTGAAGAATGGTAGATGCTGTAATTGGATTTTCGTCAGCTGCAAGGATGGCGGTATCATCTGCAAACGTGCCAGTGATAGTTTCATTATTGGTTGGTAGATCTGCTGTATATAGCACATACAGTAGTGGTCCAAGAACGCTGCCCTGTGGGACACCAGATTTTATTGGAAAATTATTGGAATAACTTTCATTCACTCTTGTTCTAAATTCTCTCTCACTTAGATATGATTTTAACAGTTTCAGATAAGTGATAGGAAGACATTTCTTGATTTTGAACATCAGGCCTGCATGCCAAACCTTGTCGAAGGCTTGACTGACATCTAAGAAGGCAGCTGTGCAGTACTGTTTATTTTCCATTGCCGTGTTTATGTAGTGTACTATTCTATGAACCTGCTGTATCGTAGAGTGCTCCTTTCGAAAGCCGAATTGGTGGTTAGGTATCCATTCCTCTGTTTCAGGGTCTGAGTTGATTCTTTGTAGCAGTAGTCTTTCAAGTATTTTGGATACGATTGGTAGTAGGCTTATTGGCCTATATGAAGTAACTTCATTTGGATTTTTGCCTTCTTTTGGGATAAGTATTATTTCAGCGGTTTTAAAAAACTTTGGCCAGTAGTTTAAGCGTAGAATGGCATTAAAGATAAGAGTAATGAGTATAATTCCTTTCTCTGGTAGTTCCTTAATCATCGTAGGTGTTATTTTGTCCAGCCCTGGAGTCTTTCTAGAGTTTAAGTATTGAATTTCTTGTTGAACTTCATTTTTGGTTAGTGGTCTGATTACTGGTATGTTTGTTGGAATATTATTTATGTCTCTTTCGATTTCAATATCTGGAGCGTCGTCGTTGTTGGGAGTAAATACTTGAGCTAGATGTTCGGCAAATAACACTGTTTTTTCCTCATCACTTCTGGCCCACTGGAATGTTGCTCCCCGTTCATTTCTAATTAGAGGTACCTGAGTCTTAGGTTTTTTGGAGTTTTTAATTGGTTTCCATATTGAGTTGTCGTACCGATTTAGATTCGTTATGTAGTATGTAAATGATCTTTCTTGTGCTTCTTTAAGTTTAGATTTTAGTTGATTGCTTAGTCTGTTTAGTATGGTCTTGTCTGATGGGGCATGGGTTTGGTGCCATTTGGCCCTTGCTTTTCTTTTTTGAGCTACTAGCTTTTTAATTTCAGTTGGGATGTAGTGAGCTTTGTTACCTGTTTTGGTTGCAGGCGTGGCATTTTGTGCGGCATCTGTGAGGGTATTGTTTAAGGCTGTTAGTGTTTCATCTATCTCCCTTGTTGTTTTAAGGCTTACTTGGAGACTGATGTCCTCTTCTAGTTTGGTACGGTATTTTTCCCAGTTAGTTCTCTTGTTATGCAGTCTTGGTGTTGTCGTTTTGTAGATTATAAAGCTGCTGATAGTTGCTATAATTGGGGAGTGGTCGGATGAGAGGTCATAGCTTGGTGTGACGTCCATGTAAGCAGGAGAGATACCCTGAGTGATAAATAGATCCAGCAGGTCAGGTGTTTTATTTGGGTCTGTTGGCCAGTATGTAGGGGTGCCTGTTGATAGAGGGTGGTAATTTTTTTCGTGTATTAGACTTACTAGTTCTCTGCCTTTCGTGGTTGTAAGACGAGATCCAAATAATACATGTTTGCTGTTAAAGTCTCCCCCTGCAATGAATTTATGTCCTAGAGTATCAAAGAAGTTTCTAAAATCTTCTTTCTTTAAGTTGTAACGGGGTGGACAGTAGACTGCTGCGACTGTTAATTCATAGGACTTCATATTAACTTTAATAACTGTGGCTTGCAAGCAATTTTGAGCATACTTTGGTAGTTCTACATGTTTTACAGTATTTTTTATCAGGATAACTGATCCAGCATGGGCTGTATTGTCTGGGTGGTTTGAGGAATAAGTTGTGTAGTGAGGTAACCTGAAGTAAGTTTGAGTTGTAAAATGGCTTTCACTTATTAATAGAATGTCAATCTTATTGTGAAGTAGAAATAACTCAACTTCGTTTTTGTGCTGTGGAAGCCCATTGGCATTCCACCCTGCTATTTTAATGAAGCTATTGAATTTTTGTTATAAGCGTTGTCAGCATGTTTAGGACCATGCTGTTTTGCTGTATTAGTTGTTGAAACATATTTTTGAATTCCTCTAGGAATTTATTCATTATGTCGTTAATGTTTGTTTGTTGTTCACTTCCATTTCTTATTGCATTAGCATAGCTCTTTTGTTGTTGTTTTGGATAATGGGTTTGAGGCACTGATATCGTTGTATGCTCAATAGGTCTGGTTATTATAGTGGCGTTATGTTGTATATTCATACGATTGTTGGCATTGTTTGGTTTAAGTAAATTATGGTAGAACTCGCATCCCTTGTAGTTGGCTGGGTGGGCACCATTACATAATGCACACCTAGCAGGCGTATCTTTACTTTTTTTGCAGACTGTTGTATTGTGTGCTCCACCACATTTGACGCACACAAATGGTCTGTTGCAGTATGATTTCGAGTGGCCATATTGCTGGCATCTCATGCATTGTGTGATGCCCTTTGTTGTCTTGGGCGGTTCTACTTGTATAGCTCTATTTTGTAGGTTTGTCAGTTTGTAAATGTCTTTATTGTTATCTGCTGGTTCTAAATCAACGAAAAAGATATTTAAAGGTTCTTTTGTTATTCTACTTCTACAGTTCATCACATTTCTAACCTTATGTCCGTTTATGGCTAATTCCGTTTTTATTTCATCGATGTCTGTCGTATGGTGAAGGTGTTTGATGACAATTCTGTAGGCACGCTCTTCTTTAGGTTGGTAGGTGTGGTGTATTACGTTTTTGTCTCTCATGTATTTTATTATTTTCCTGTATGTGTCTGGTGAATCGCAACTTATCTTTACCGTGTTATCTGCCAAGGATTTTGTGATGTATTGTGTGTTTTCTGCTATTGTTTTGAGTTGTTCTATCATCTCATTGTATTTAATTACTCCGTAGACGTATATTGGAGGTGGTTTTGGTGTTTTATTTACCTTTTCATTAGTTTTGGTAGCTTCTTCTTTTTCTTCTTCATCTTGGTGTGTTAAAGAACTAAATTTGTTATTTGTTACTGTCTCTGATGGTCTATTAGTTGCAATAATTTTTCTTCTTTTTAAATTTTTCTTAACTACTTGCCACGAATTTTCATTGGAGTAGTTATTTTGTTCATCCTTATCAATTTCTAGGAATTCCTCGTCACTAGTTGATGACATTCTATTGTAGTATTGGCTATAATTTGATGCATACTGTGTGGGATTGGGTTGGTTTACAATGTACTGAGGTTGTGTTATCTGCTGACTATTTTCATATGTTTGTTGAGTGGAAGTTTGAGGTTGTTGATATTGTTGTGTATATGTGTTATAAGATGGAACACCCTGTATAGTAAATCCATTATTTGTAAACAACATTGGTTGGCTACAATTAATTCCTGGCCCATTAAAAGCTGGTATTGAGTTCATTTTTATCTATTATTAATGAGTTGACCAGTTTTTGTCACTACACTGATAATAATTTGTTTTATTTTTATGATTCACTCTTTTTTCGTAGCACTATTGATAACGGGAGTAATACACGTCTGTACTCTAGAACAGAAGTTTCTAAACGGAACTGATGTCTTCAGTGGAATGGTCAGGGAGTGAACTTGTGTGGGAAATTTATCTGTTAGGGGTTTTTCAGGCACAAGAACCTCAGCTCTCCAAGAGGGTTGGGATTTTTTCCTTCTGATATTTCGCTTATCGGAGATAATTGGAGTTTTTTCGGTGATACTATCTTTTTTATTTGTACTTTGACAGCTGTCTTCATAAACTCATAATAAATATGAAAATATAAATTATACTTATCTGAATTTCCACGGTATTTCAAAGCATTTTAGTTTTATATTCGATCGACCTAGGTTTCGATGTTTTGACACATCATTTTCTAGATTTAATAGAATTGTAGGTTTGTGTTTAATAACACAATTGAAAGAACATTGGAAATACTTCATATAAGCGACAAGAAAGAAGAACTTGATTTTTTAGAGGAATATGAAATAAAGAAATACCTAAACTATCCTCAGTATATGGTATTGAATGAAAAATAAAACCTGTGAAGTTCAATTATCATAGATTACCTTTTGGACTAAATACCCATATAATACTAAGCAAAAATATTGTTAGGAAAAGAAGAATAAATATTGTATATATTGCTTAGTAATGATTGGTTAAAATGTTTATGACATGAAATTATTTACGATTATAAAAAATATGTCAAATTTCTATCACATCTAGAAATTTATGTGTCAAAACATTGAAACCTAGGTCGATTCAATATAACTTTAAAAAGCTTTGAAATATTTTGCAAATTCAGATATGTATAATTTATCTCTTCATATTTATTTCAATAAATCTTTGACTCATTTCGAAAATTAAATGCCTTCTATAACTTAAATTATTTATCAATAGTTAATAATGGCTAAACCCGAAGTTCTAAATATAAAAAATACAAATAAAAAGCGATCTGTACAATGTAACTCGTTGTAGTTGAATTTTCACAATAAGGATAATGTAATAGAGTACATAAGTTAACTAAAGTTTTTGGGAAAAATTATTTTAAGATTTATTTACACCAACTACTTAATGTGTTTCTGACCCTGAAAATGGTTCCGATATTATCCGAATCAGTTAAGATAAGCGAAAAAATTTAAAAATGTAAAAATGTTCATATCCTGTAATTCTAATGCGTCTATTATTGCCTCGGCTTCTCCTTTCTCTAACACTACTCAAAATTCATTTATTAAAATTCTAATTAGCTGGTAAGTCTTGCGTGCCAAGCAGTAAATTACATCTTCGAGGAAAGTTTTAAATTTGATTAATTAGGTATGTTTTTTACAGGCTACAGACTTAATTCAATTTGTTCCGGAAAATTCATTGGTTGAAAAGTTGTCAACAAGAGTTAAAAAGTTGTCAGGTATATTTCTAATAACTGAGAAGATTTTTTTTTTAGTTGGGAGGAATTTTTAGCAAGTAGAAAGATTATGAAAAAAATGGGGCATTATGAATAATGATCATTAGATATTTTTCGAATCAACGTTGGCCCCAACTTGTGCAACCAGTCTTATCACTGGTGTGATTAGTGGAAGACATCAGAATTTGACAGGATGTAGGTAGCTCATTCAGTAGATTAGCACTCTTCCTTCTTAACAATGTTTGCTTCTGAACAGTATGATGTTCTGAACACATGTATTCTGGTATTCTAGACATTTGGATGTTTCTCCCTTTTCTTTATGGATTCGATGATCTTTGACTCTTACCTTTATGTATCTATTGGTTTCTCCAATATATTGTGTTACGCATACGTGATTTTTGTTTAAAATGCAATGCAGTTTTGTATTTTCGATTTAGTTTTCGTGAAATAGGTTTTGATTTTGAATTGTTGAGTAATCCGTTAAAGTTTTTGTGTTGTTTCATCGACGACAGACGGACACATTATTGATATTGATAAATTCTTTATTTATACTTTCAATGAACCTTTTCAAATATTGGTTTTATTGCAAACTTGCAACTTCTTCGTTTAGTGTTGATTTCTTACTACAGGTTACTTATATTTATGATTTGTGTGCTGAATATCCTAAGATTAATTTTATAGCGAGGCTTTTGTTTTTTATGGGATAGGAATTCCAACAGTAATTTTTTTTCTTGTTATTTATACCTTATTATATGTTGAAAATATTGCGGCCAAGTTGTTGTTTTTATATTTGATGTGGAAATTGCTAAACACATTTAATATTTTAGAACCCTTGATTAAACAAACCGTGTCTATGAATAATTTACAAAATCGTTTAATTGACAGGTAGTTTAAAACGTTTCGTTTTTAAAACTGAACCTAAATTCATAAGGGATTTACTGTTTTAGTTTAATAAAACTTCATGAAAATATGTGCAAAAATATTTTATACCATTCTACATATTGATGAAACTAAATTCATGGAAAGTTGGAACTTTATTCGGAAAAAAGATGCGGCACATTTAGATATTTTTCGGCTTTCAAAAGTTTTAGCCCTACATTAGCAACTTATTGAAAGAAAACTTTTACGGGTGAATATATTAAGAAGTCAAAAAATTTGGACTTTTTATTGAAACACACAAAATATTTAAAATTCAGAAATATAATACAACTATATTTGTATCATAAGAGGATACTGTCGTTGATAAAAACCTAGACAAATTAAGTTGACAAAACATAATATAGTAGAATATTATTTGCTCAAATAAATAATCTAAATAAATATATCCAATAATCAAAAATAATTATGAAATAACAGACGTTATGTTTATTAGGGTATTCGAATACTAAGAATCGAGAAGTATTCAATTCTCGGTTTATTCGATTTCGAGTTGCAATTTATTCAAATTATTGCTAATATTTTTAGTTACTCGAATCTCGATTTGAGTTTTCGAGAACTCCATTCTCGGAATAATTATTGGTTTCCGAAAGATATTCGAATACCCCACCTTTCATAATGCATGTACTGTAGTATGTCGGAATATTTTATCAAAGATAAAGCAAAACACAGGTCGATAAGCCCTGGCAGCCGAAACCTTAAATTTGAAGTAGAAAATGAAGAAGAGAAAGTAGAAGAAGAGGAGCAGGAGGAGGAAGAAAAAGAAGAAAAAGAAGAGAAAAATAAGTTAAAACACGCACACCACCATCTAGCTAGTTTAAAGTGTACTTGGAATGATATGTACTCTTATGGAAAGAATGCATGAAATAACTACATTAATAAATTCATTGAATTCACGTATGAGAACAAAAAAAGATATTTTTTTCAATTGCCAAGTAAATTAAAGATTCCATAAAAATAATCGGTCTGCGGTACAAATATGACAAAAGCAGATATTTTTAATATTCTAGACATCAAATGCATTTTAAAAGGAGTTATTCAAACCATAGGTGTAAATTTATTGCAAGTCGTATAGGAAATGTGAAGTTACAGAAAGTTGGAAGTTTGCCTCTTGGCATTAAAAGCATTAACATATTCACATTATTTGTCACTGTTAAAAGTTTGTTTCCCAACAACTTGTCGAAACCACGAAGCGAAAGCTTCTTTCATAATATTTTGATAAATTGCATGAGTCCTGATGTGAAAAATTTAGAAGGAAAATATTTTCTAAAAGTTGCTGCAAATAAAAATAATTAACTGTATCTCTTATTCGATACGTTATATAGACTTTGGATTTCCAGAACTAACAGTTGTCAGTATAATGATAAAATGAGAACAGTAAGCAACTTCCTCTCAAAAATTTTCTAATGAAATTAACAGCAGATAGAAGTGAAATAGAACATTCGGTCGAACCTGTTCTTTCGATGGAGGTGAATTGTAAAAATTGAATCTTCTTTTTCTATAGGGATTTACAAATGTTGTATTTACTTCCCACTTAAGACATAGTCTAGCATATCTGATCAGATATTAATATTATTAATCAATTTACATATAGAAGAAAAAAACAAAAATGACTTTGGATATAAAATATTTTTTCAGATCAGTTGAAAAATGGCGTTTAAAGAGTATATTTAAATAATATTTTTTATTCAAATTGTAAGTTTAACAAACAAGATAAAAATAAAATGCAGGGTGGTATAAAATATATTCCTAAATCAAATGGTGATATCGAAAAATTATTTGTATAATCGGAAAGGGGAGTTCTTGCAAGCGTAGGAGGTCGATTTGTGAATCATTTTTTTTGGGTTGTTTTATTTATAACATGGATTCATTTTTTAAAACGACAAACCCGTATTTGAAAACCATAAAAGTTAAATTATTTACTTTTTTATGGGTCACTCACAGGAAAATCAGCATAAAATTTTTACTTCAATTTAAGACCAATCATAAATAAAAAAATAAATATTTTAAATTTATGATTTTCAAATACCGGTTCAGCAAACTGTATGCCTTCAATTTTATCGAAAACCGTTGCACTAAGCGACTTTCAATAATAGTAGTTTTTTAATGGAAAAAAGTGCGTGGTTTTTAAAAAATTACCCCACATTGTAAAAAACGATCTAACTTTGCACGAACACCTCTTTCCGATTAAACAAATAATTGTATTTGATTTGATGTAGAGAAGTAGCTGGAAAGAGTAAATGTTGCAAATAAAACATTTTTAATTTTCTCCGTGGTTTTAATTTCACTACCGGTCAGATCATGGAAAAAATAACTCTTTTAACTAATCTCATTATTACAGTGGCTTATATTTGCAAGAACGCTTTCTTTTGTCATGTATTTATGACTAGGAACTATAACTAAAATATTTTTTCGTCCTATAAGTCTAAAGTTTCTTGTTGTTGTAAAAGGGATCCTTTAGTTTAAATGTGTTCTGTACAAAATTAATAGGAAATATTTCAGTTGAAACACTAGAATTTCTAGGAATTATTATACCCTTAAAAGGGATTAAACTAACATAGAATAGGGACGCACTAACTAGTTCATATTCCCCTGTGTAATAAAAATAAACTCATTAGTAATGGAGCCGACTCCATTTACAAAGATGATTACAACATCTTTGCTAAATCGATATAAATTTAGTTGATCCCAAGATGTAACTTGGATAATCAAGTTACTCATTTAAGTTAAAATAGAACATCTACCTAGTAATAAGACAACCAGAAATTATTACAAATTATTATTAAATGCATATAAGATGCTGTAAAGTATAGAAAATAAAAATATGTTTTAAATATGTTACATCACCCAGAGATTTCTACAGATTTGGCCTAGATATATAAGGATGTACATGAATCTATGCGAGTGATAAAGAACGTATTTTGAAAGAGAAGGAACGAATTATTAATGTCTTGAAGTAGGGATAAATCGAGGTGGGAACATCGTTCCAGTCAATTCGATAGTAACATACCGGCAGTCGCTGTCGTACCTCTAGTTGGGCTAAGAGGGGACACATTATTATGTTCTCTATCAATTATTTGGTAAAATACAAATATTTTGTATTCTTTTACTTCTCAAGATTTTGCTTATTTTGTTTAAATACTTTCTAAACCTGTACAAAATTAAGGAGAATGGGCGTTTTGGTACCCACCACCAACAGTAACGAGCCGCATGTCAATGCATACATTTTTTTGGATAGATTAATTTTTCCTTAAGACAACTTTCTCAAAAATTAGGTTGAACGAAATTATACCCACTCCTTAGTTCGCACATAGTCAGCTTGTTTTTTCCACGGGTAGTGTAATAGATGGGCATTTGATTGTTTTAATTAAATTAATAAACTAGCTGTTAAGAAACTGCATTCTGTAAAAAATAAGTAAATTCTTGATAATCTGGTAAATGTTCTTGAAGATTCTTCATTTCTGTACTTAATATTGAACAAAGTCTATATAAAACCATATCATCATGTCTATATTCAATTGAGGAACATTTTTGAATATATTTCACTAAATTAGCAGCTCAGTCTCTAGATAAAAAAAATTAAATATGGCTTAAATAAGTTGTTTAACGTTCAGTCACTATTAAAAGTGAACTTTCTTAACTTAGTAATATTTATTACAGGGACAAAAAATATTATTTTAAGTATTCGGATAACATTTGTTTTTAATTCGTATTCACGAATTTATTAATGTATTAATAAACACCAATGAGAGCCTATAATTTCTAACCGACTCATTTTTGAGTTGTGGCGCAATAACCTACATAAAAAGACCTTTCCAATAAAAAACGACTTATTACTGTTAGTGGTGGAACCGTTTCCTCATGAATTTTCCGATATTCCTTTAATAGGGTTTCAATTAATATTTTTTCAGAAGTATAGTATCTACAAATGAATATTACAAATTGAATCTGTAAGTGTAGTATCAATATAGAGTCGATTTCTCTAAACGCCTCGTCTTCACAACCCATTAAACACTTCCTCAAAATTCAAGACTGTGAAATCCTTTCCGTCTAGACCTGAGACAAATAAAGGAAATACTAATTCAAATATCCGTCGCAAGATATCAACTAAATAATATTTCCTACTAAATTCTTAAAGTAGGAAGAATTAAAGTAACCCACGCATGTTTATTCGTTAACAATTTTCTGTAATTCACTTTTACGACTTCTTTAAATCGATTAAATTTATATCGAATTACGGGAAAGGAAGTTACTTTCGTTAATTCAGTTGACACTGTTACTAATAGAGTTAGTCAGTTTTATTTTAGGAACATATTGCTTGTTCGTTAACTTTTCTCAGAGGAAAGTTAACTAATTTTGAAAGTCATTGATTAGTTTCATAATTAAAACATAGTTTTGACGTAAAATAAAAATATGTGTAAGAAATATATAAAACAGTATTTTTAATAACCTAGTAAAATAGTTCCTCCTTATGTGATACTTACCAAATACTTCTAAATCATTAAGCATTTTTCAAGTGGAATTATACATTATCGTGTCTGATAATCAAGTACTTACTCGTATTAAAGCGTTGAACTGCCATGTTATTATCACCTTTCGTGCGGTTTGGAAATGCTGACTGAGCAAAGAGAATACCTTCCTGTGGGTACCGGATCTTATCAAATTGGAGAGAAACGAAAAAGCAAATAAAATTGTAAAAAAGAGGTAGATTCCTGGAACCAGAGTCTGAGTTTCCTATTGGAAACATTAGAAAGGGTACTAAACCAATATCATAGAAAGACAATGGGATAAAGGAGATTTTTATGTGGCAGCGTATATCTCACCCTTATTATATGTATACATATATGCAATTCAAGTATAACTGAATTTAGTTAGTAAATATAAAAAATGGTTTAGATGTCTGATAAAAAAATCCTTATTATGTGAACAGATTGTTCAATGAATAATGGTTGAATTTTATTTTTTCATATAGGTAGTAACTTGTTACGTTAAATGTGTTAAAACAGCGATGGTTGATTTTTTATGGGATACCACTTAAATTTTTATCTTTTTAAACTTTCGAATCATTGGAAATTTTGGGAGACAATTGTTGTTATGGTCGTTGGTAGACCTGTCTTATAATGTAAGTACTAAATGGGTCCACTCCCTGAGGAAATGAATATATGTCATACAGGTAAATATATAATATACATGGTTGGGATAAAGTATGGAACCAAGTAAATATCTTTAAAACGAAACGGACGATATTTAAGAAATTTTACAAGTAAGTGCAATGGGGAAAATGCAGCTGATGTACCTTTTTTTGTTAATAATTAACTTCCGGTTTAACCGGAATTATCCTAAACTTTTATAATTTAAATGGAACATTCTGTATATTTTTACATATACTATATCGGATTGTCACTATAATATTGTAAAAAAAAAAATGAAGCTTATATATTAAACGAATTAAATGAAAAGAAAGTGCATAATGCATTGGTACGTAGTGTCCTCACTAAATTTGCGTCTGCACTATACGAACTAGTTCACAGGCGTACAATAGTGGTGACGAGCAAGAGATTTTTTTGTGTCATGCTGATCTTAGTTTATTATTTGTAAACCGACATATAAAAAATTAAATTATTTGATGGAGGTTTCAACAGACACATAATGTTATGGGGGTAAAACGATCATACAGGGAGAAGCAGAAGGCCATAAACATTTGCATGTTAAAATTATTTAATATTTCTAAAAGGGCATCTAGAAAAATTATTATATTTAATTGGAGTCTCAACATAAATAAAAACAAATCCTAATAATTATTCTTCAAAGATATGGATTAGCCTCCGAATTAACATATATTTTACTTATCATGCAAGTTTACATATTTATTTTACCATTTTATATATATATATATCAGCTGAACGCAATAAGTTCTATGCACGACCTACGTTGGTAGTAAATAAACACCCGTTAAACCCGATCAAATAAAGTTGTTAATACACAGTTAAAACTTACATCATCTGAATAAATGTGCCCTTTGTAGAGGACTCACCTAAAAGCGATGCAACTCTCAAAAATTTTGCAAGTAAAAACGCTTTACGTTCTCTTTCTAATTTGAGTGTTGGTAACAATCTACTGTCTATATGGAAGCTGTTACATTTTTATTGTAAATGTTATTACTGGTAGGTACTTCAAGTAGAATTTTGATGTCTACTATGGCGTTTGAAATTTGTTGGAATAAATTCCAATTTGAATAAACATTACATATAGTTAGGTTATTTAGGGATGTCTGTTACTGCTGATATTATTAGTAAATGATGAGATAAACGTTCTAAAAACTTTTTGAAGTATAATACATGTATAGTTTGAAAGGTAAATAAGCTTGATCCTTTAGGATAGCGTTGTATAGAGTCACTCGATATTTGTACGCTTCCTCCGCTCCGATTAATGAAATTCAGAAAGATAACTTTATTTCAAATATCTCAAATATATTTTTATGAAAACTAAAATTATTGAACTTAGCTGTAATATATAGAAACCTATATTATACGATTGTGTATTTCAAGGGCAGGGACTAATTTTAAGTCCTTGTTTTTAAAACCAATAGTTACTTCAGTATATTTCTATGTTGTTTTACTTACCAGCAATACGTCGGGATCCCCACTGGACAGGAGGCGAAGCCTTTCCTAGAGGAAGAGCCAGCTTGCTCGCCGTTTCGGGCTCTAAGAAGGAAAATATTACATTATTAAATATGTTAAAATTCATAAGCTGTGCCTCAACTTAAACCAGGGAGCACTAAATTAGTTGTGTTTTATCCAAATTATAAACCCAAGGTAAAACATAAATGTATACAAATACATTTTACAAAATAATATTATACTCTTCAAGTAACATTGCATAAAAGATAACTTAAAACGCTTGGTACAAAAATCAGTTAATGTTGTAGATATTGTATTTTAGCAGCATTAATATGCAAAAAAAGCAGAAACAATAAAACATATTTGGGCTTCTATTTCACAATTCGTTTTAATTTTGTACCATGAGCTTATTTTAAAATGAATAAATGAATGAATACATATAAATCCTGTGAATGAGTAAAATAATAAGGGAAATATGATTTCCATTAGAATAGCTTCAATTTTGTTTTTCAAGATGTATTTCTCTACTTTTTTTGATAACGGCATATCTCACAATTGTGCCTTGGGGTCGCTACTTTCTCGTTATACTTAAACGACTTTCTGTTTTATTAAAATATTAACTGCATCTTAATATGTTTTGATTAAGCTATAACTTCTAAATGCAGTACCAAGCTTATTAAATTAATTTTTGATTATTCAAATCAGCTGTGTTTATAGCATAAATAAAACTTACAAAGAATGTTTGGGTGGACTATAATAAGGGGTAAAATTTAAAAAAATCTAGTTAAAATAGTTATAGTTGCTTATTCGTTGCAAATGACAAATGAGAGCTTTTTAAAATATTATTTTTTCCTTTAAGCGCTAACATGATTTCGCATGTCCGAAATAAATATTACTGATTTCAATTATTTTTCATAAGAATAAATAAGCCTTGATTATAATAATAATTTAAAAAAATAATTGGTCCTTAAAAAGTAAGAAATTCATATCTTTTCATAAACCTAATATGGCATAGACGTAGAGTAAAATTCTGAAATCATATGGCCCATCACCATTTGTTTTTGCCGTTGATTATTTAGAGTACGAGGCAACTTTTTCAAATTAACTGAATGTCAGTGTAAATAAAGATCAGTTACGTATAAAACACTAGAAGGAAAATATTATTAATAATTGACACATTTTGTCGTATTAGAGTCCCTATAACATGGCAAAAGTGTTTGTTATATACAGGGAATTTATAATAAAGAAGAATGGAAAAACAGTTATTTCCAGTTGAAGGGCTTTCTACAAATGTTTTGTTATATTCTCACATTCCAAAAAGCGAAGAAAAAAGAAAACCTTATTTTTAATGATTGCAAGACAAAAAGCAAAAATACAAGATTAAGGTCCTGAAATGGTGTTATTTTCTTTTAAGTTTTATTTGCATTGCCACATTTTCTAAATACTGTCGAAGTTTTGTTTGTTAATGACATAAATATTTTTGTTAAACAACATTATTACTCCTTTTAAAACTATTTGTATAAATTTCGCGATATGTTATTAACACAATGATACTTTCAAATTTCCGGGAAAGCATGCATTTGCTATTCCTAAAGTTGTAATATGGGCGCCCATATGTAGCCTTATATCATCATTCTTTTTCTTCGTTAACCAGACAAGTTCGCCTCCAAGTAACTGTCCCTAACTTGAATTGTAGTCATAAATGACCAAAGATTTGCATTTGAACGAGGGAAATTTATTTTGATTTAATGACATTTCCAGATTGTAAGATCAATAACAATGAAGAGGATAATAAGCTTTATGTGAAAAATGCTAGTAAAGTGTTGTTTGAAGGTGAATATACCATTTATCTGGGACTTATTATTAAAAAAAAAATGATTTACCAATTCTTTCAGTAATGATGAATGCAGTACTACTCGTACTTTAGCTTTATTTTAACTTTTAAGATTTTTCTTCTTAAATTAATTTTAAAATCTTTGAAAATTATCTGAGCATTTTTTGTTAGATAAAATGATGAGAATTACTTATGGATAGGTTTATCGAAAATACATCTAAATACATAAAAAATATTTCGAAGTATAAAGGTTACTTACCAATTTTTTAACATTAACCAAGAAGTCGTATTGAGTTAACGCGCTTTTTGGCTAACATTTAGAATTACATATTTATAATTTATTATTCAAGGAAACAACTCAATACGTAACAATATGACCTTTTAAATTTAACACCCAGTACATTTTTAAATTAATGGAAGCATTTATTACAATTATTTTTATTATAACTAGTTTGCTCCTATTTTTGCCTAAAATTTTTGGCAATGGCAGCTTATTAAAGAAAAAAGTAGAGAAATCTTAACTTTACCTTCACTTTAACAAAAAATGTAATACTGCTATTAGTGTAAGAGACTTATTCAGCCGCCAAAATGTGTTTTTCTATTTTATACGCAATAATAATTCTAATCCCGTCTAGATTAATAAAGACGTAGTAAATCAATCTAAAAAATGATGTGTCTGAGATTATGATCTACTGCAAAGCGACCATTTAATTAGAGTCGTTCTAATTAAAATTAATGGCTAATTAATCTGATACAACGCGAATCTCAGTTGAAACAGTAAATTACTAAGCACCAGAAAATCTCATTTTACAAAGCGGTATTTACTTATTATTATTTCTCTTAACTAAATTTAACGTCTAAGCTGAGATCAAGAATGGGTAACAGCACACACATGCAGAATTTATTAACATTTTACTTTACATTTGAGTAATTAAACTTAAGTAAACAAAAGTTGTTGGTACAGGCTACCTTTCTTGAAAATTAATTTTCCTGTTTTTCCAAGGATAATTTTCTCCTAATTATTTACGTTACTACAATGTAACAGCACAAACCAGCATGTTTAATATTATCGTAAATCATTTCGAGATTTTCTATAGGGCTTCCCGGTTCAAAGCACCTAACTTTCTTAGGATGTTTTCTTATTGTTTGTACTTATAACTTTAATTAGCAAGAAAATTGTTTCGATTATTTATTTGCGAAAAGTGAATAGTTTATAACAACTTTAACCGAAAAAGATCGTGGGTGAAACGGGATAAATCAGCAGAGACCACATCACATTTACCAGAAAAACATTATGCTGTAAATTTTGTGCAATTTTAAAGAGATTCTGCACTTTGAACTTTTACCAAAAAACCAACTGGTTAATTCAAACGTTTATGTGCAACAATTTCCTTGAAATATTTAAGTTTAAATTTCTTAAAAACAATCAATTTAGTAATGATACATCAAGAGAAAATTTCAGGATATAAAAAGCTCAGAGAATCTTAATTACCAAATTTTTTTTCTACTACTTACATATTTAAAAAAATATTACGTAATCAATGGTATTTACCGCTAAAACTACTCCTTAATCGGAAGGGATGAAATGACTAATAACCTAAAATTAAGAATCTTTATCTTTTTTTCAAAATAATTTTTAAGATATTTAAAAAAAATGTTTTTATACAATTTTAGAGGACTATACCTCCCTTGTTATTGAGCTTTCGGAAAAGGCTATATAAAAAGGTACCTTTATTTTTAGGTGAACTATCACATCCCTAGAAGTATTGCTTGACAATTTTGGACTATAATTAATTACGTTTAAAATTGCTCCCATAAATAGCAACTACACTCCGAGATACTAGTGGTTACTATCATTAACTAAACACTTCGTATATTAGTAATAAAATAATACTATATTAAACATAATTTATAGAGGAAAGAATTTAAATCTAATAGACACCTCAAATTGAAGCAATTAATTATCTCTGAATTCACGTAGCAATATTGATATCTTTATTCTTTTTTATTAAGCTTGAAATATTTGCTGGATTCTTTGATTAGTAGCAAAAACGAATCGGTAAGAAATATAAAAACGAAACGCCATAAATATAACCAGAGAAAATAGATATTCTAACAAGTTACAAAACAGTTATAAAACAAATTTATCACATTATACAAGGTTGTCTCTAAAAAAAACTGAGCAATTGAATTCGGAGCATTAGAAAGACTCTTCCAAGAGTACCTTTATCATGTTATGTATACTCACTGATTTTATATGCAACAATATAAACTCTCAAAATTAATTAATTTAATATTCGAGTAATAAAATTAAAGCCACAAAGTGCTGCATAGATGGTAATAAATATATACATAGATTACCAATTTTTAGCTATTTATTGCGTTTTGTTTGCGTATAACATTTAAAACTGAAATTAAATATTTAACAGTTTTTTTGCTATGAAAATCTAGAAACTTTTTGTTTAAACAAATGTTTATATTAAAGCAACCAAAATTTCAACTATTCTCAGTTCATTCAACTCTGTTATGTGTACAATTTTTAAATAGATCGTTTATACTTTTTACAATGCAAAAAAAACTGATGAGTCGTGGGTATACCTGCGGCATTCAGAGTTTTGTAACTGGGTTACATTATCCGTTATAAATACCCGGTTTTAAAAACTTGACAAGTAAAGTTTGATATGTAAATGCTATTTTAGTGCAATTTGGCATTTCCGACGAATTCTAAAAATTCTAAACTTTTTCAGCTCTTTTCCGAATTTGTGCAATTTTTCATTTATTCTCTTTTTACTTTGTCTAAAAGCAAGTTGTAAATGACATTTTAATTGTTGCCATTAGTCAAACACAGCACTTGGCATCCTTTTCGTCCTACATTTAACATACGGAGCGTGTAAATGACAAATTTGTCTGCAGAACATAAAATAAAATATAAATGAATAGAAATAAGGGAACGAAAAACAGAAACGTGTACACAAAAATTAGTTTCAAATTTAATGTGTGGTTTTTAATTTGAGACCCACTTTTTCTTAGTGCATATTTAGACATTGTATGAATAAATAAAACGTGTTTTGTGGATTATGGCAAGTAAAAAAAATCATGCAAGTGTCAAAAAGAATTGCATAATTGAATATCAAACAAACGTTTCAAAAACAATATGTATAATCTTTATTAAATAAGGGAAATGATTCCCAGGTCGATTCATCAAGGTACTTTGTCTAAATAAACAAATGAGACTATAAAAAGAGTAATTGTAAGTCAAGAAACAATATATATTTAACTCCATGAACCCACTATGCGAGGTGTGCTCTTTTAATTTCGGGATAGTCGCAAACAAAAATATTTACGATTCAAAAAGTGACTCTATTGATTTTCAAAATCACCTTTTGTGTGGTAAAATAATCAATTGTTCGTTACGGTGTGTGGTGGCTTGTATTGCCCTGGTGCAGAATAATGCGACATCTTATATTGATTTTTCTCATTTCAGAAAAAACTTCTGGTAAACAAATAGTTGTCTACCACTCAGCATTCAAAGTTCTGCGATTTTTTAAAGGGAAAGCAGCGACGTACTTAATTTTCGCCACAAAACAAGCAATTATTTATTTCGGACCGTTTTAACTTCGAGTAACTTTTGTTGGCTATGCTTCATTTTTCAACACCTAAACGTAGATTGTTGTTTTGTTTCCGGTTCAGAAGAAGATGTCCAACTTTCATCGATATATTGTTTGAATGTTTCTTTACATCATTTGACTCGTGCATTATGCGGTATCAATCGAGATCTTGCAAAATTGTAATAACCTGTTTCATATCAATGGCTACACAAGATGACGACTACCATTATCATTTCTCTTGCAGCATTCATGTGTTCTACCGTTTTTGAGGTTGTTGGTCGACCTCCACGAAATTCGTCACTAAGACTGTTCCGAAAAAATTTAAATTCTTGATACCATCGAAAAATAGTAGTTCATCCAAATACGGTTTTCACTTTTCTTTAGTCGAAAATAAAACAAAATAATTTCTTGGGAACTCAATAATCTGCGAAATATTCGAGAAAAACAATTTCCTCAGTATTTTGTGCTTAAGCGGCTTTATTTTCCTTCATTGTACCTTTTTCGCTCACTTTCCCTCTTTCTCCCTCACTTTTCCTCACCTTTTCCTAACTTCCTCCCTCCCTATCTCCCGCTCCATCATTCCCTCCCTCGCTCACTCACTTCCCTGTTCGCTCTCTCTCTCAGTAGTACCTATATCATCTACAATTGTTGGAGATTTTGATAAATCATCGCTAATTTTGACCCAGAACCCCCTTCCCTATAATACTACTAATGATCAGACGTTTCGTTAATAACTCGGTTGTCTATGTAGCCATTTTAATGGGATGAGTTGTGTTCGACTCGTGGTAATAAGCACAATTCATATGGCCGTTTATCTCGCTAAATGTTATTTTAACAGATACCTTTAAATGGCAATAACTCGGAAACTAAAAGAGATAGAAAAGTTATTATTAGTACGTTAAATTTGTCATTAGGAAATACGAAAAAAGTTTTAATTAAAATTGATTATTAAACCACAATTTACATAGGGTTACATTTCTTAGAGTATGGTTTATTTAGTAATTTGGCACTTTTTTCATTTTTCTGTCAGCCACCAAAAATAAGGAAAAAATTTTTTTTTATTGTCTAAATCAATTTCTTCCATCTCGAATAGCATATAAGCGGTTGACCTAACAAACCCTACAACCTAATATTAACGAAGATATTTAAGTAGGTTTTCCTTAGGATTCCATGCTTAATCGGTAGTTTTAGAGCTTTTTCTGCCTTCCTCCCTAACTTTCCCTCCCTCTCCCTCACTTTTCCTCCCTCTCCCTCACCCCTTCCCTCACCCCTTCCCTCACAGTCCCTTTCTAGTATCTACATGTCTATAGTGACCCACTAATCTATAGTGATACATACATTTATAATTATCCTCACATTCAAAGTGATCTGTGCATCTATAATGAGCGAATCTATAGTGATCCATTTAAAGCCATAGCTTCTTTACAATTCGTTACTTTAAAATGATATTGTACTCGAACGGCTCACTATATTCAACTCCTGTCACTTTTTGTTATCACAACAAATGTCAAATTTTACAAATGCTCATGCATTAAATATCAGATAACTAGAATGGTGTCACATACCGAAATTAAAGCAGCAGACCTCGTATGCTCCTGATCATTGTTTTTTTTATAAATTACCTGAGAAGAGACGCTGCTTATATTTTATTTATTTTCAATTAAAAAACGCAAGGGCTTTGATTTGGACAAACTATGACATTAGTTTCTCAATTTTTTTATTTTATAACCTTTGCTGATATTTTAGTGGATTTTAAAATGTGTTACTAGTTCTATTCTATCTTTATATATTATAAAATAAATGATGATCTTGGATTGTTTTTATTTTGAAAAATAAGATAATACACCATTCATTTGAAGTTATTTCATATTTTTTTATATTCCGTTAGAATACTGTAATTTTATCACTAACTAAGAAAATCTCTTATTATTAAACAAATTTTATATGAATCTAAATCCGTTAGAAATAAAATTTGTAAGCTACTGATATACTTCAATAACAAAAACATACAAAAAGCTCAATTTAAATATTTAAATAGAGTTCTAATACATCGTATTCATGACATATCAAACGATAAATACATTTGTCACATAAATAAAAATGAAATATTTCAATAATTTCAAAAAAAACATCATTTGTAGTTTTATAAATAAGCGATACCTTCATTACGATTAATTTAAATAAATAGAGCTATTTGTGGAGCAATAATAAATATAGGTTTCGATGAATATAGACATTATATGAAACTAATATATAGACTAAAATCAAATTATTTTTTGTAGAAAGATGAAAACTAATAACAGCTATGTTTTTACATTTCTATCAGCTTTTAGACATAAATGTGTACAAATATAATAAATATATGGCACTGTTACACCTTTTTAGGGGATCTTTGTTTCTCGACAAATATTTAGTTAATATTAAATGGTTTAATGTATCTTTATCTTGTTATTAATTAAGCCCAAATATTTAATATTTATTTAAAAGTGTTATTCTTTATTAGTATTACTAAGTTTTTCGTAAAAAATTAACGCAGGAAAACATGCGACCTATGATTTATTATGTTTTTCGTTGTAGTTTAACGCTACAACATTATAAGGAACGTATAATTTTATTTTATGCATTTTGTAATTAAACAACCGCTAAAATCACTAGTTTTAAGAATTTAAATTTGGTTCTATTCAGCTAGAGAACCAACAAAGGAAAAGCATCTCTCAACATCAGTTATTGCTGAAAAAATTGATACTGCACATCAAATGGATCAAGAAGACCATCGTGTGTCATACGATGAGATTCAGCAATAAAGCAACAATCGATAGTGGGGTGTTTAATAAACTTCTACTAACAAATGCTGTGCGGCTAAGAATCGTCTTAAAGAAAATTATTGCTATTTTATAGTCAAAGCTATGTGGCTACAATTGTATCAGAAGCTCGTGGAAGAGTAAATTTACAACCGTCAACGTGTAAACCTTTTGGATCAGTATAATGTGACATTCCATTCCGGACCATCAACTATCGATTTCCGTATTTTCCGTATACGCTCTAATCTGAGTTCTTTAATATATCTTTCCTCTTAGTTCTCTTTCTATTTCTGTATATATTTTTCGTCTCCTTTCCCTTATACCCTTATGTCTGGTCCTAGTGTTAGAATTATTCATCTTTCTATTATTTTAAGGTTGCTGTTCTTCTTTTTTAGTCACTATGTGATTATTGCTCATATTAGGGTCATGTATACAGCTCTTTTCCTTCTTTTACAAATTTTCTTCCTTTTTCCGATTTTTTTTATTTATTCCGAAGACTTGTGACACCTTTTGAATTCTTTCGTTGATCTGTTTCTTTCCTTTTAAGCCTTGTATTATTCCTAGGTAGTTGAAAGCGTTTACATTTTCAAATTTTCATATTCTTCTGCTGTGGTGTATTATCGCTCTATTGCTTTTGTTGGTCCCTTTTTTATTCTTGCAATTATAGTCAAATCATCTTCGTATGCTATGGTTTGTATTTGGTCTGTTATTGTATTTCTGTGTTTACTTTCCTTAGGACTCTTCCAAGTACCAAGTTAAAAATTTTCGGTGAGATAGAGTCTCCTTGCTTTATTCCTTTGTTTATATGAAACTCTTTTGTCTTTGGAGTCTTCTCTTGTACCTCTTAGTGTTATATCTGGCAGTTGTCAATCAACTTTGTTTAATTATGTATATATTTCTATGTTATATTTTCTTGTTTCCTTGTTTTCAAGAGAACAAAAGAACAGCGAATACAATAAACAATAAAACAATACTTTTCTATATTAGCTTTGAATTTTATATGAATGAACACGGTTAAAAATTTTGAGTATCTTATAATCGAGTTAGTTTTTGATTAATGCACAAATCTGCAAAAAGTCAATAGATGGCAACCTTGAAAGAGCAAAATATATAATCTTATAACCTTGTGGGTAAACTTGGCTTGAAACTTAATATTTTAGAGCAATGCATTTGATAACTGCCAGCCAAATATGCATTTCTCTCATTTTGCAAACTTTGTACAATAGGTCACTAAAACTGTAACATTTCAGGAAAACATTTAACAAATATGAAAGTAATTTAATTTATAATTTAAAAAGAAAAAATATTTAAAGAGTATTGCAAAAAAAGTGACCATTAATTTAAAATAAAATTATAATGAAATAAGTTAATAGACAATATTAAAACCCCAACAAACTATAGCGCCAGTTAAGTTACTGAGTCTCTTTATATACGCTTTATTCTCATAAAATATAGGGTATATAAATATTGAGTTCATTACCTTTAACTCAAAAAACATTTCATATTATGCGTCTAGAACCTATATTGAAAATCTATAAAAATTGAAAAGATTTTTTTTTACTTATGCCTATGTACAATTATAATCAATCTATTTCTTCTAAATTTACTTAGTCTGATTGCATCATAAACATAATTTTTCTAAACTTCGACCTGGAATGTTTTTTATTATTTTTGAAAATAAAAGTTTAAATGTGATAATTTTAAAGCATGTTTGCTTTAACATTTCTATTTGAAAATTTGGACCTTTAATACGAAAGACCACTTAAACCCTTATATTATCAAATTATTTAACAATAAAATGGACGTGACGCTGATTTTAGGACCCTCTTGCGTAGGCCGCACTTAATTACTGGACCCTTTATACTTTACAAAGCATTTAGAGCGGCACGGTTATTTTTTATTTTTTGAGTAATCCAAAATGTGCCCAGGGGCGCACTCGGAAACAAGCAATGAAAAAACAGAAAAATGATCGTAAAAGAAGTACCTTCATAAATTAACATTTTTTAAATAAAATGAGAGTAGTAAATAATTCATTCGCTATAATATAACTAAAATGTTTATCTAAATAGATATGTAATTTCATTCTAAACAACATCAATAGCCATGGATGTCAAAACTGTCAATGTCAGATGCTCAGATGCAAATGGGGGCGTGGTAAAAACAATTTTCTGGTCGTGGAGAAAGCATGGTCTGTTACTCGGTTATATAGAATAATAGAGTTCGATACTCGTGGTTACTTACACTCGCTAGCGCTCGCATTCGTAATGTTCCACTCGTATCGAATTTTTTTCATTCTAACCTTGTTACAGAATATACTCGTATATACTATTCTGCTGCCAAACTTCGATTGAGTATAGGGCGCAATTAAGTAATGGATAGGCCAATGGCGATTGATCATCTAATACCTACTAAAAATTATTAGTAATGTATGGGCAGTGCAGTAAATATCTTAAATGGTGATATATTAAGCTATTAATATTATAATATATAATAATATAAGATAATGGAAATGAACAGCATATACAAATATTATACATGATATATTGCTACACAGAAGATGCCTACAATCATTTATATTAGGTTTTTAATAAATTTAAACCCAAATGTAAGAATGTAACTTCTAGTGGAAAGTACATCAAGCTTCTTATATTTTCTCGTAAATCTTGATTACCGCGCACTCTCCTAAAATGTATAATGCATTTTTACTTTAACATTTTGCGCTCATAAAATACGTATAAAAGTAAAACTGCTTTTGGTGTACTAAATTAATTTTTCGTTTTACCCAATTAAGAAACATCCGTGGCGCGGCTGAAGCAGACCAATTTTAATGCAGATTTTATCCCATTGTGTTAATGCCGTTTATATATGTTATGTTGAGTAATAAAAACTTTGCTCCAATATTTCACTAAAATTCGTTGTTTAATAAAGTTTTACGTAGCTCATTTAAAATTTAAAGAGGTATAAAAATTATAGCTTGAAATAATACACTTTAGTAGCATCAGGAATTGTAATCAAGTATGTTGATAGAAAAGTTAAGTACTATAAACAGTGAATCAAAAATATGGAATAAATGAATTTTCTCCAAAAATGTTTATATAAAATTTATAAAAAATTAAGCATTTTTAAGAAATGGTACTGAATTATCACTTAAAAAAGTGTATTACAATGACAAACAAATCAATGCCGCTTTATACATAAAATTCTCTTTAGTTCATTGATTTAATCTCTTACATATTCATTCAATGTAAACTATTATTTTTATAAGTTACGAGGTCACATCCGACTGTTCGTTTTCTTAACGCCTAAGGACTCTAAAGGATATCCCAAGAGGACAACAAACTTTTTCCGCTGTTTTCTAAAATGTTTAACTTTGAAAGGATACCTAGAAATCTGGTGTCTTGGGAGTTTGGGTGTGATAAGAACTTTATCCGATTTAATTTTATAGCAGTGTGAGAGTATTCCTTCGGAAAGTAAAAATGGGTTTCTATATGAAAAGTTATTTTGCAATTATTTTTCCTCAAAAATCTAACTTACATCTTTATAGGTACAAACAAATATGTTATTTTTACTTTTAAAAAATTTCTTCATTAGCATTTAACCTGTTTCTTTGCATAACCAATATTTCGTCTATTTAATAAAAATTGAACCACCCATTATATCTAATTTAACATTTGTAATACAGGTTTGGCAAGAATTTAAAAGGTAATAGACGAAACCTTAAGGAGTAAAAGAATACAAATAATAATATATGATCAGGTAATCGAGAGAGAATGCAATAACTTTTTTTTAACGCATAATAATGATATAGTAAAGAAATCTAATAACTTCATTAATTGCTTTACCAACCACTTAGCCAATTTAATAACTGGCAATTTTTAAAATCGCATTGCATAGATAACAATAAAATAAAGCTCCACACCTGTCAACTTTCCTCGTAATGTACATTATTTCGTATGCTAAATTAACTTAAATTTTGTAGTGATATGTCAGTTTCGAACAAAACACTTAATTATATTTTCAGTGCATTATATTATTTTATCATACGTTCGTTACTTTACATTACAATAGATTTACAATTTTAAATATTAGTACTATAGAGTAAAAAAGATCATACATATTTCAAATGTGGCTAATTGCTAATCATCGTTTTCTGACACTGGTTTATTAATTTCGTTCATTATTTTAGTTGAAAATATCACCACTCTAATTCGGTTGTTTCTCATCTCCAACATAAGGCCTGGTATTTATCCGCTAGTGGACTTCAACTTTGGAGAAGTATTTATAATTCTGAGAAAGATTTCTATCCTACTAGGGGCTGCGTTATTCTTTTGCTTGGTTAGTTATTTTGACTACATAATTTGCTTATCTTATCAACTTCTCTGCGCAACTTTGTGTTGCTACTACATTCGTCTATAAGACAGTAGAGTGCCAGTACCACTTCTTCAATTTTAGTTCTTCTATCACAAATTGTTTGGTATTAAAATCCTTTAAGGTAACAAAATTTATTTATGTCATTTTGGAATTTTGCCTTAGCAATTATAAAGTCAGCTACAAATTTTATAAGAAAAATCAATAATCGAAATTAAACGATAGAGTCCGAAAATTTAAACTAAAAACTTAATAATTATTTTTAAATGTCTGAATAATTCCTTTGTAAAATTAGTGAAACAATTTATCCCAACTCTAAAGCAAAAGGAGTCCTGAGATTCTAAAATAAATTCTTCCGTAGTGTGTCATCAAGAAGTAACATTCTAACAATCTTACAAGTAATATGATATTATATAAATTCCCAATGTTATAATCACAATTATCACCTTGGGTCATTTCTCTGTCGCTTTTAACCCTAATGGAGATATTCTGTTCAAACCTAGCTAAAACATATTAGAGTTCTCTATTAAGTATGTTAAAAGCATATCGATCCATCGGCAACAAACTATCATTAAGAGAAAAGCTAATGGTAGCCCATCATGAAACGGAATTTCCCTAGAAATATAGTCCTTACATAACGTCCTCAAAGGCTTAATTGATCCGTATTCTCGTGCTTTTAGAATGAAACGTCTCATACGATGAAAACCAAATAAAGGGTATAAAATACCAGGCATACCAAGTCATAGACATGCAAATAAGGCGATTTTCACTGTCACACCAATCTTTATGTGGTCGTCGAGCATAAGGCCCTGACTTTCAAAATATGTACTCATTGGCGCCGAATAGTAAAACAAAATTTCCACAGATTTCTCTATTCTGTATGCGGACAAGTTAATTATTTTACAAAAAAAAATATTATATGGAAACACTCGTACATGAAAGCCGCGATTAAAACCCTTTGTATTAAATTCAAACAGCGATTCAATTTATGAATGACGAAATAAAAATAGATTGGAGAGTGAAATTAAATCCAAAACTACCAACATTCCTTACAAAGTAACCGATCTATATTTTACTCGCCCATATGTCTCAATGGTGATTAAACTGCACAAACAAATATTTTATTGGTCTTAGAGGCTATAAATTCTCATTATCATTTGTAATCAAAGCCACTGCTTATGCATCAGCTTTTGAATTAACTATCATATAGAGTAAGAATCGCTTGTTAGAAGTTTATTGTGTATTCTATGGTTTGGTTTGTCTTTAGGTTAAATTATGCTACATGCTACTTGTTTAAAAACCCTCCAAATTATTGGTTGAAAAAAATATGATAAGGGGATGATTAATTTCGGGTCTGACCTACAGTGGATTGAAATCTTGATCATTTATCATTGATTATTTTATTTAGTCTTATAGGTATGTCATTAGTTTTTCTGTAGATTCTACTTTAGGCAATTCTGTTACATCATTTTTAAGGGTCAAAACATGGGTTGCACATTTTAAATATGGTCGTTAAAGCACTAAGATTTCCAGAAAGTCCTTAAAATTGTTTTGAATGACCATCGATTATAATTGATGGAGATAGCCGAGTCTGGAGGGTTTCAAAAAACTGATCATAGATATATCATGCGAAATTTTGGAGAAAATTCTCCGGAATATAGGTGCCGCAATTGCTCAACTCGGAACAAAAATTCATTCATATGAACGTTTAGAAGAATATTTGTTATTATTTAAGCGCAATAAGTCTTTTGCGCTGATTTACGAATATAAGTATTGACGAGACTTTGGTTCACTTTTACACATCAAAGCCCAAACCGTAGTCAACATAGCGTAAGGCGCACCAAACCTAAAGAAGGCGACTACGGTTCCATCGGTGGTACAGGGTATGGCGTGGATATTTTGAGATGCAAAAGGCATTATTTTTAACAATTAGTTTAAGAAGGTAAAAAAATGCTGACTTACTTGATCAGCTGCAATAGAAAATTCTAGAGAAAAGACCTGGATTATCGAAAATAAAGTTTTGTTCCATCAGGATAATGCGCCATGTCACACATTATTGCGATGGTTAAAATTAAATAATTAAATTCGAATTATTGCCCCATGCATCCTACTCGTCTGACTTCGCTCCTTCATTTATTTCCAAATTTAAAAAACATTTTGTTTTCTTATCTTTAAGACTTTAAATTATTCATCCCATCCTCGAACTTTACCATTCTTGAAACTTTTAGACGGCGCTTATGCACATGGAGTATATATAGGCCGAGAGTTAGGACAGTTTCTTTGAAATTGAAATGAAATATTTTTCCTCAAAATTGTTTGTTTAGCTTAAAATGAATTTATTCCATACTTTATGTACACACTGTATATTGAATAAATTCAATGTGAAATATAAAGAGATTTAAAAAAACTCTTTTGAAAACGATTAACTGGGATATTATGATTTTAAGATATTTAAAGCAGGTGTAATTTAATTTACTTATTACCATAATAACAATTTAGCGTAATATAACAAACATTCCGGTAGGATCATTTAGAGTTTTAAAGTTTTATTTCTTCCTAGAAAATGAATGAATTTATGTAATGAAATTTTTAATACAAACTTTGCGAAACTAGTTTTCCGCAGTGGAAAATATTCTCATTCAAAAAATATGAAAGCATTATTCCTGAATTAAAAATGACTTTTCCTGCAAATTGTTTCGTTCTTTTATTTTCTTTATCGGCAATTTACAGGAATAGAACATTTTTATCGAATATTTTTCTCTCCTAATTTTTTTACTTGGGTAACCAAAAATCTTGGATTTAGTCATCATAACGGAGATTAACGTCAATTGTCATGAATAATTTAGTCCTTATAAAGTAACATAAGTAAAAAATAGACATAGTATAAATACTAACATGTTAAATATTAGTGGTATACATGGTCATTCATATAAGAACCGACACAGAATAGGGGCATGTACAGGGGAACCTAAAATATGGCAACTTACTTCTATATTAAGTTGCAACCCTGAGAAGTTATAGGCATTAAAAGTGGGTTTTTAAATTTAGAAAAAAATCAATATCTCAGTTATACTTGAAATTGGAAAAAACAAATTTGGTACACGTTATGAATGTACCAAGAGCAATAATCGACAGTAAGTAGAGTTTAATTGTAGTATTCTAAAGGATTGATGATTTTGAAAATTAATTGACAGATGTTTGTATTTCATTATTAACGCTTTAAACGACAGCAAAAATTAGATTTATGATTGTAATTTTTAGGCACTAAGAATCAGGCGGGAAAAAACAGAGTTTTTGTTGGGGTATTCTCTGAAGGCCATTAATTACTCGGTATTTTAAACCCAATAAATTCTTCAAAGCTAAGGATACTGTTAGATTTGTAAAAAGATGAACTTTTTTAATAATCCGAAAGCCATAAAGAAGACATTTCTGAAATCTGAGGATATACTACCCATATCTAGAAATTTACTATCGTTGCAAAAATGAGTTTCTGAATTAACTCACAGTATCAAATCGGTTTATTAACGAACTCAGCGAAGTTTAAAACTCGTTCAATCTGCTAATATAATTTCGCTTCATTGTTAATTTACTTGTTGTTTCTAATATATTACTGTCGTGTTAACGTATTCCTCACCAAATAAGTAATTAAGAAAAATTTCGGTGTAGTTTCAACTGTTAATTAAGTCCAGAATCTAAACCGATTCTTGAGAGAACATGAATCTTGTAAGTGCCAATTTTCTTCATTTATGCATTACGGCTGTCGACTGATCAACCCAACATGCTTAATATTCGTCTACAAATCTATCGTAAGAATTTACATGCTTCCACTCTGCATAAAACACTATTATAAATATTACATTTTGTGTCGTCATAAATTACACACCATATTACTTTTCCTCCTATAAATTTGTACTATTTAATATTTGGTGTAATTGTTAATTTTCCCTTGATTGTAACATTTTTCAATTTTACTTTAATGTTTATTATCTCCATTTTTAAATTGAAACCGTTCGTATTATTGGGGCCGAAAACAGCGATGCAACATGATTTAAATTAAGGACGACATAAATGGTTAAATTGAAACTTAGTTGGGAGAAGCACTAGGAACATTTCTGAAAGTTCGGATTTATTTCAAGACTCTTTGTATAATAAATAGGAAAGAAACATTTTAGATTTGTTTCATTTCCTCAACTTGAAAAAGCAAAAAATTTCATTTCCTTTGCTAAATATCCTCATTATCTTTATGTAACTGTTTTGTTCTAGGAAAATATAATTTCCTTGAAACATGGTATGTTTTTCGTAGTATTTAGCATTAGAAATCTAGATATTAGATTACTTCTTCTAAATAAATAATTGTACTTTATAAGTTTTCAACTGAAAAAGGAGATCTAAAGCCGAATGCTTTAAATTGTGAATTACACCGTTAAAAGTTTATTTTAGTCTACATATTTGTCGTCAGATCCAAAGTCTAGAGACAAATTGTCATGATCTCGTGGAAACAATAGTTGAAATTTAATATTAATCCCAACTAATCTAGTAAAATTCTTTTTATTGCCACAAAACGGGCTTAGTCACAATTTATTATAATCAAATATCAGTAAAAAAAATAACTTGATCTTCAGCTAATTAAATCATCAAACCCCTTTTTTCTCTCATAGAAGGGAAGAACGTTTAACTAGGCCAACATAATACATACAAGCTACGTGATTTTTAAAGAGTCTTTAGAAAAAAATATCTGGTAATTTATATCAAATCTAATAATAATCAAAGATCTTGAATTTTTTTACTTTATTGTTCACGCAATCAAATAAAACCCCGTATATTTTAGATATTTATCACTGCCATATTTATGTAAATTTGGTGTTTGACAATAATCTTAAAAGCTTTTTAGGAGAATTACCGCTATAATCGAAATAAAAAATAGTGCATAGTTTTTCAAAAGATATGATATAAAATAATTTAATTTGCTTTCCAACATTCATCGGATTTGATACTTTCAAAGTTATAATTATTTCCTAAATTTGCAATTTTTCTTGATAAAAATAAAATAAAGAACATAATTATTGTTTCCCTGTAAAGTTAGAGGTTTACGTTTGCTCAGTTTCTCCTTATATTAAGTACTCCTACTAAAGAGAAACTCGCAACAATGCTTATTTAAACCTTTCGGTAGACAATACTGTTTTAAAACAAAAATACACAAAACTCTCTGTATTATTATACACCAGTCCAAAAAAAATATGGACCTCTTTTTGGTTTAAAAGCATTTCTGATGTAATAAAAGATATCATCTCATTTTTAAAATAGTCAAATCGTAGTATATTTTTTTAAATTAAAAACAAAAAGTTGAAGCCATTAAGTTGAAAATTAATAGGAAAAACTCTGTAAGCTCGAATTTATCTTATTTCGTTCTGACGAAAAGGGGGACGAAACTTGAAAAGAATTCAATAAAAACGACTAATAGATCGAAATGAGCGATCTTCAATTAGAGAAAGCAGGATGTAAAGTTCTCTAAAATCTTCATAAAATTTACTTTTTCTTTAAGGCTTATCTTATGATTGAATCAATACCTTTTGAAATCAATTATTTCAACTCTTACTTTATGGAAATTATTCATAATAAATATGAAAAAAATAAATAATACTTTCCACCGCCTTCCAAACCGTATTAATATATTTAATTCTACCTAGGTTTCGGTATCTGACAATACCATTCTCAAGACAGAAAGAAGTTCAAGATAAGTATTATTTATCTTTCCAAATTTAGTACATTTTTACTGTATGGTTTTTGGTATATACAAAAAAAAATAATTAGATTAACACCGTCAAAGATGGTGGTAAGTCATTTAAATGCAAGAAAAAGTGGTCCGCTTTCAAACCACTATTCGTGATTTGAAACATATTCATGGTATCTACAGCACATCTATCAAACCACATTAAAAATATTTAAATCATCATAAAAAGATTCAAATTGTTGACAAAGTGACTTAAAATTAGGAGATCAATGAACTGATAGACAAACAAGGCCTTCTTAGAGCCAAAAACACTTCTTACCTTACCTCATAACTACTTAACAAGCATCATTGAATAGACCAGTATAAAATGAATCCACAAACAATGGGTTCAACAATGCTGAGTTAGGGCAGACTTATTTCCTGAAGAAGGAGTATCACACGGGAATAACCACCGCCTTGGCAAGCAGGAATGCACTAGGACCAGATGGAATATAGATAGAGGTTTTAGAAATGTTAGAAGAAGATAGGGCTCCCACAGTTCTATTACGTTTGCTCAACTGCATATACAAGACGGAAGTAATTCCTAAAGACTGGCTCAGGTCAACCTTCGTTGCTATGCTAAAGAAGGCCAACTACAAGTATTACAAAGATTACAGAATGATCGGTTTAATGAATCATGTACTAAAGTTATTCCTGAAAATCGTTCATTCCAGAATATACATCAAATGCGAAAGTCACAGTTTGGTTTTAAAAGTGGATTCAGCACAAGAGAGACGCTGTTTAGCATCCAGGTTCTCATAAAACGATGTCGACGTGTAAACCTTGATGTAAATGCTTGCTTCTTAGATTACAAGAAGGCATTCGAAATTATTCAACATGACAAGTTAATAGCCTAAATGAACGATATAGGCCTGGACGGACGAGAGATTTTCGGTTAATAGCCAACTTGTACTGGAATCAGACAGCGGACATTAGAGTTAACGGCCAGTTATCTGAAGAGGTGCCTATTTTGAAAGAAGTTCGACAAGGCTGTATGCCCCTTTTATTTAATTTATATCCAGAAAAAATCTTCAGAGAAGTCGTCGAAGACAGAACAGAGGGTATAATTGCTAATGGAGTAGTCATCAACAATCTAAGATATGCTGACGACACAGTTTTACTAGCAACAGATAAAGATGATTTACAGGCACACTATAAAGAAAACCAAATGGATAATAGTCAGCAAAAACAGACATGTAGGTAACAACTTAACAAATATCTGTATAAATGGAGAGATAGTGGAGATGGTACAAACATGCAAATATCTGAGCCGCTGGGTGAATAAAAAATGGAACTTAACTCAAGAAATCAATAACAGAATAGAGCAAGCAAGAGCAACATTTAAGAACATGAAAAAAGTGTTAATCAACAGAGCTCAAAGAATTCCTTTAAGAATACGCTTATTACGTTCAGCATATTATGATTCTATGGGATGGAAGCAAGGATCCTCACTGAAACAACGTGTAAAAGGATTGAGGCTTTCGAAATGTGGATGTTCCAACAATTAGAAAGGATGTAAGAGTGGAAGTATTGTTTGGATGAAGCAGGACATTTTTAAGCTAGTTTCCTTGTCGTTTTTTTTTATTCAAAACATATTTTCATTTGACATTTAAGTATGCTTAATAATTAGCGGTAATTATAGCTCCCTTTGGATGAGTAAAATTCAAAATAATTCGATTGGCACTATCAAACAACTGAGCATAATCCCCCCTGCTAATTGAACACTTTGAATTTCCGTCATGAAGGAGAACTTGTTTACTTTGAAGTATTGTTTTAGGATCGCAACGATGAATTCATTATTTATTTAATGTATGCTCCATTTTTTTAATCTGCTGAAAACATATTCATGAAGAGCTCTTAAATGAGAATTAAATTTTGTTTGTAATGAACTCAGACACCACGATTTATTGCGACATTCCAGGACGGCAATGGATATGGAACGTTAAATGTAGTACAATAAAAAGGCTGTAAATTTTTTTTTATTTGTATTATTAGAATATTGCTCATTTTGTGTACTATAATGTTTGCTTGGCTGTTTTTAAATATTATTTTTCCCAAACGACAACTATTAATTGTTATTCCCAGTAACTATTAAGGCTAAAATGTGTTTAGTGTTGGATCTATAAAGTTTGGCGCACAATATGTAATGTTTACACTATTACTAGTAAATAAATATAACTATTTCTCAAATATACATGTATGTTTAAGTACTAGTGTCTCGACTCCAATATAAAACAACAACAATTTAATTTATATTTTCATTTCATTTACATTCATATTGGTGAAAATAAAGGAACAATCCAATAATCAAAAACTTTATGCATAAATGTACGCAAAGTAACTATGAAATCTACAATTGGCGTAGCAATTTATTTCACCAAATGCTTTCTGGGATTAGTTTATCACCTTTGTCAGTTATAACACCAAAACATACTATTTTCATTATAAATACTCATCATGTAAATTTCTAGAGTATTAACTAACCTTCATACACGAGAATTTCAACTACTAAAATTTACAACAAAAACATATAGTTTACTATGGAAATAAGCTAAATATTATTTACGATCTACGACCATACATTTCACAATTAGATGGAAACATCACGGAGATAGTGAAGAAGAACCTAAATGCATTTTTATAAAACAATCCGCAATTTTCAGCTATGGCCTGTATCCTGGATCTTTTAAATGGTAAAAAAATGTGTGTTTTACTTAAATTATAAACTTATTACTTATTACTTATTGTTTTTATAATAAATAATGACCGATGCGACGGATAAGGGATTCTTTAACACTTAAGTTTAAGAGTTATAATAATTTTCTATGGTCTAAATGTTATTTATCTCCAGGGTGTCCCGCGACGTTTTGACAGTCCAATATCTCGAAAACTGTTCACATGACAAGTATGAAGTTTGTCAGCTATGTACAGTCGAAACTGATGCTTGTATTTATTATAAAAAGATTTCCGTTTTTCCTCTCATTTCCAATCACGTGACCCCAAAATGGGACAATCACTATAATATTACATTTTTGATAATATCTTTTAAAAACAAATTCAACGATACCACTTGTCTTAATTCTATTGTGCAATAATGATAATATGGGCCATTAAATGCAGAGCTGTATAGTTTCAAATAATAGACCAGAAATAAATTATTTTATTAAATAACGTGACATAGACAACTAAAAAGTACAGTAATTAGAGAAAAAAATGTAAGTAAATGTTCAAATTGATGACCACGTACATTACCACAATGTTTAAACAGATTTCATGTACATACTGGTGTAATCATTTAGGGTGTTACAGTACGACATGCCAGTCTGATTTTATCCTTTAAATCATCTAATAGAGGTGTGATACAAATAAGACATTTTAAGTTATCTTAGAGAAAAAGTCTAAAGGTGTCAAATCAAGAGAACGGGGTGGCCGCAGAATCACACCATTTCGATCAATCCATTTTTCAGGATATGTGTTATCAAGATATTCTCTAACTTGTCCAAAAAAGTGAGAAGCTACTTTATCTAGCCGCCACCATTTTATTTGCCTTTCATTTAAGTGAATATCTTCAAGAAATTCTGGGAGAGTATTTTGAAGAAAATCTAAGTATCTTCGTCGCGTTAATGCTCCTTCAAAATAGAAACCTATCAACCGACCCTTAAATAAACCGCACCAAACGGTGATTCCCAATATTTGAAAATTGGTTTCTCGCATCCATTTTGGATTTTCCTGTGACCAATAATGATAATTGTGGCGATAAACAATACCATTGTTATGAAAGCTACTTTCATCACACCCTAATATATTTTTTAAGAAAAAAGGGTCATCTTTAATTTGTACTGACAATTCATTAATAGAGTTTAACCGCCTTTCGGGACTGTAGGATCTGTAGGAACTAAATCTTGTGTTAAAAATATTTTTTACGGATGGTACTTATGATTTTTAATGCTCTTTGTATTGAACTTCTACTTATTCCTATTTCTTATTCAAGGAATCGTATTGAAGAATGTGGATTTATCTGAAGATAAGGAATTTGATTTTTACCGATTGGAAAAGAACCAATTCTTAGCTTTCGTGCCACATGGGCAAATATATGATTACTTAAGAGTTTTACTAATTATTTCACATTATCTTCCTCACTGTACTTCTGATAATTACGATATGTCCCAATAAGTCGGTCTCTCTCTAGCCTGTCTCTGATGAAACTGATGTTCAAATAACCATCGTGATACCCGTCTTGCGCTTAACTTTTTGTATAAATTGGTAAGGATGTTGTGAAGTGTATCCTCAACAATTTGACTAAATCATGAACCCATTTTATGTTTCCGTCTGTTGCTACTGTGATAAGAAAATCTAAAAAATGTTGATTTTCACAAGTACTTCATCATCAATAAGATAGCAAACTTGCTTATCACGACTTGATGAATTTCATTATTGATAATACCTTTTTTGAAAATATCTTAATCCTTATACTTAAAACTATAAAAATAGTATTGGTGTAGATATAAGCCCTAAATCCATAAAAAAATAATGTGCAAATCTAATATCTCAGAAATATCGAATTTATAATTAAGTCAAGAAATATTTCCCACGTACTTATGCTTTAATGGACTTATCAAACTTTGCCGTATCAACTAGTCACTTTATATAAAATTCTTAATTTAAAATGTCTAATTGAAGTAACATCTCAAAAGAACTGTATAATATACATTTTATATGACGAAAATACCGAAAATGATGCATATTTAATCGAAATCTATAGACAAAAACCTTCGTATGAGGTGTAGTATTTATATCCAAGATGAATCACTAATATGACTTTAAACACTGTAATGTATATACAGTTTATACGAGACCGTTCTTTCACTACGTCATTTATTGTAACGTCATATAGTATTTTGGTAATGTCAAGAATTACTGCTGACAATGGCCAGAATCGTATTCAGCCAAATATTATGAAAATGTTTAGTTCTTTTAGTACAACTTCGATTAAAAAACAAACCAATAAAGTGTTTACTTAATTCATAAAGGTTATAAATGTAAAGAATTGCCAAAAAATATGTACATTTATTAAACTGCATTCTCAAATGGTTTATCGATGATTGCTTATATGCACCTTGTTAATTAGATATTTGTTGACAAGATTTTAATTGATAGCCTTTAATAAATATGAAAAAACAAAAAACATTCACAGGTTTTTGAATAATAAAAGCTAAAAGCTACTGAATATTTACAATTTTGAGAGATGTAACTAAAAATACAGAAACATTAATAATAACAATGTGATATACATTTGTGTTTCGATAGTCTCTATAAACTATTTCCACAGTATATTCCCATTAGTTCGAATCATATTCACAATCTGATTCATTTAAATCAATGACAACAAGCGGTAAGTTACTGGCATCAATTATTTTTGCTGTCACAATTTTCATTATTAAGGTCTTCGGCGTGTCTGACATATTTTTTCCATTTTTCTGGTGTAACCTATAATTTCAATTGCTTCTGCCCAAATACTCAATATTGTAGCTGAAGTTATATAACCAGCACAAGTTATTTTGTAATCATAATTCCTCTTGCAATCAGACCAAGCATTCTCTATTGGGTTTGATTGGTAATGATACGGAGGCAGTCTCAAGACATGATAGCCATGTTGAAGGACCAGCATATCCAATCTGTAAAACAAAGTATAAATGTAAAAGTTCTTCAAAAAATATATTTTAATACACACTTGAATATTTTATCCGGTACATGTTTCTTTACACTGTTCATCAGTTCAAATTTCATCATTTTTGTTGTATAATTTATATTTCTTTCTTGTAACCAATTCATTAGAAAATGTTTTCTCAACTAAACTTGAATGGAACGATGCATTGTCCATTATTATCAATGATGATTCTTCTATATTTTTTCAAAATTTTCTGAATTCATTGAATCATTGTAGTCACCAGATTTACTTGCGCCTTTAAAAATCAGGCTAAAATTATCAATGAACCCATTTTTAGAACCTACATGAAGAAGAATATACAGTACACCTTCTCGACTTTTCTTTCCGACTACATTAACGCTGACGTCTTATCATCTTTTGCGAAACCCCCTTTACTAAAATTTCAGGAATCATCCAAGAAAATAGACTTTAAAGAACATAAACTGCTTCCATTTTTCTCAAAAAATTTAATCTTTTTTGGGACGCATATGGTTGTCCAAAAGTTATTTTCTGTTAGAAATACAACAGTCTAGCCATCTGAATTTTAATTCCTTTAAAACACCCAGCCATTGAACTAGTGGAAATCTTAATTTTATTCACATCTTCTAGTTTTTTTCTTTGGGTAGCGAGGGTGATATGTAGACCTAAAACGAAACAAAGAAAAACTGTAAAGAAAAGACACCAGAGTGATACCTTCAAGTTATTAGAAACAAATATAAAACTTTAATCTAGGTATTGATACTTTAAGTAAATATAAATTTGAATTGTGATTAAAATTATAATTTAACAAATTTCACTTGTAAATCTAAAAGCTGCTAATCTTGTTTGTATGATAATTTCTTATTTCCACTGGTACATTTTATATTTGTTTAATGCATACCTTCACTAAACATTCTATATATACGAATCCTGGCTACATGTCCATGTTTATCCCTTTTGAATTCCTTCATTTGTCAATCGCTTTATAGTCGGCAGTAACATTCCTAATGCATCAGCAACACACTAAAATTATTAGATTGAATACAATACTAACTAAAAATTTATAAACTGTTGAAACTGTAATAAAGGATGGCCAGCCTCTTTCTCTAACTGAAAATTATCCATCAATTTTAATAAGAGCCCTTGCTCTTTCTTTGTGTATCTTGGCTTATTTTAATAAGAAAAAATAAATAGAAAATTAAATGTTTAACTTTATTACTTAAAAAATTTACCTGTAACTCTTTGACACTATAAAAGTTCATGCGTCGAACGATCCTTTTTCGACTGATTGGTTAGAGGTTGAACGTAACTTAAATGCCAGCCAATTAAATCTTTGTAAATAAAGATCGCTTATGTTCATAACTATTCATCAAAGGTTCATTATTTTGATTTTCTTATGAAAAAGAATCACGACTTACCGTTTTTTTTGTCTCTTCCAACTTGATGTGTTAAAAAGAAATAGATAAACAATTACGCACTAAAAGAAGATTGTTGTATAAACTAATATAAATCTCGAAATACATTATTCTTGATGTACTAATTAGAAATCTGTAATATCAACCCGATATTTAATGCAATATTAAGCAATAGCTACGATACCGTAACGAACGAACAGGAAAGCTCCTTAAAATGTGTCTATATTAAAAAAAAATGTATCTCATATCATGAAAATATATTATATTGATTAATATCATTTTTGCCATACTTATAAATTAATAATTATCCGTGTACAACTATTGATTTAATGTCCGTTGCAAAATATAAGAAATGGACTTTCCAAATCCCTCGATAAGCTCTTCATGGGCAGGGTAGGCATTAGGATTGTGAATAATAATGAATATAAATAAATCCTAAAGAATTATTTATTATTTATCATTTTTGTTAATTTAGTTAATTTAGTAATAAGGACATTTTTTGCAAGACATTTAATTCTCTACAGAATGCTGCTTTCGGAAATAAAAAAAAATCTACCAGCTATCCACGTTTGAATCAAAACGTCATATGCGAGCATTTTCTTTAGGTCTAATGCCAATAGAAGCAAAAAAAAATAAAATAAATAAATTAATAAATAAAAACAGTCTTATGAACAGTTTACATATTAATAATAAGATAATAGGTACTTACTATTATATATATTTAAAACCATTTGTTTAGTCTCAACCAAGAGATGGGTACGTTTACGTTTGTTTATTTCAGGCGCCCTGAGATCAAATTCGGGAATATATTCTTCACTTTCTGAATCACACATCTTAACTCTGTCAAATTCAAAAATAAAATAATATCTTAACGCGATTACGATAGCACTATTGTCGAAGATTATCCGGTATTAAGCAGTTCGCCGAAATACAACCCTGTTACAAATAGTACTAAACATGACGAAAGCGTACCAATGCAGCAGAAATTTCTACTGAAAGTCTGACGAATGTACAAGTAACATAAGGCTTAATATTGCCTATTCGAAATGGTTTTAATGTCATACTATCGAAATCGCTGCCGTTCTTTGGGGATTTGGGAAGTCCAATTATTATATTTTGCAACTAACTATAAAGTATTATTTTAGTGTACAGTAACAATGTACTATGCCTATGACATTTCACGTCAATGTACTTTGGCACCAGTTGGTAGTAGTGTTCACATAACGGCACTGGTAATTTGGGGCAAACAGTGAAGTTTGAAAAACTGTGGAAACCTAAGAAAAGTATAATTTATCTATTATATTTATAATGGATAGATTCCACAAAATAAGAGTAGCAACAATCATTATGATTTTATTTAATTGTTTTTTATAAAAATTCATTATTTTCAAAAGAAACGTAGTGCGACTTTTGTGAGTCTTAAAAAATGCAAAAAAAATTGAAAAGCAGAAGTGAAGAACTTGTTGTAGCTTCATAGATACAATACTTTTTTTCGAATTTGGTATAACTGTACTTCGTTACAATTAAATGCTATTATAGAGGTAAGTTAATTAGTTAGAATGTACATTTTTAAACAATAAATTATTTTCTTTAAGCGTGTGAGAGCTGCACTTAACGTAAATATTTCTACTCTTAGTGCTGTATTAAAAGCCATAAAAAACAGTGAAGTTTTAAAGTCGATTCTCAAAAAAGCGTTCTTATGCGAAGAGAGCTACAATTGCAGAAACACTTCATACAAGTACAATTCGACGCCATTTACGAAATACAGATATCTATTAATATATATATATATATATCTTCTCAGGAGAGCACGTAACTTTTAATACTTTATTAAAGGAGCTTAAAGAAAAACTGATATTTACTGAATATTGCATGTTTTTATGAAATATATGTCTATGTTGATCTACTATTTTTACTACGTGGTAACTCAGTCGAGTAAATTTAAATAATTCATCAATGACGTACATCGGGATTTGTTTTGTACTAGGTATATAATAAATAGAATGTATTTTTTGTTGTTCAAAATATTTAGTTTTAGTAGCTAGTAATTACAAAAATAAAAATTAAGGATACCTTCTATTGGGGAATATATATTTTTCAAATTAATTATAAACTATAGAACCATAATAATTTAGTTAGTGTCATAACTGATTACGAAATGTATGCAAATATTTTTCTACTTTTGACTTTTTTATTTAATTACATTAATATTAGAACTTAATATGAGACATCATCAAACGCCATTGATTTCAAAGTTATAAAATTTATGAACATTTTTTCTAAGCAATTATGAACAATAATAGTACATCAAAAATATAATAAATTTGGTAAAAATAATAAATAATATTCTAAAGTGTTATAAAACATGTGTGGTTGAAACATATTTATTAATGAGAAGGCGAAAGCCTTGAGGACACACACCATTTTGTACATATAAATCGAGATTTTATCATATATTAATTATTATAAAATTCTTCCAATTCTGACACTTTCTAAATTCGTACTAATTGTGTGTGTAGTAATTTTCAACAACCTAATCCCTTTGAAACTTTATACCTTAGAAACGTTCGTAAAACAAGTCGAATACATTTAGAACGTTATTTATCTTAAAATAATTTTAATCATATTAATATAAATTGTACTCGATATAAATATTGTAATTGTATTGTAACTGTTGAATTCTTTTTCTCGTTTTGATTCCTCCTTGTTTACCTTTTGAGTAAAATGTCAGTGAATGATTTTTTCAGTATATACGACCGTATTTTAATAAAAAACCACAACGGTAATTGAAATTAATGAATATTGGGGCTATTAGTTTGTGACCAATACTATGAAGATTAATGGGTCCTTTACTGATTTATTTTGATTCTTTATATTTCAGATAATAAGAAGAAAAAGGCGTCTGTTATCATAAATAAAGTAATAGGACCGTTTTTTCATATACTTTTATACCTACGTTTTTCTACTGGTGAAATGCTATGATACACGAAAAATCTAAGAAAATATAAATCCAGAACCCATCATTCAGCCACAATCCTTACCACATTAGAGCAAACTTTACTTATTACAAAGTATATTCCACCGTATCCAATACAGAGGGTTGAGTGGATTTTGGTTCTCCATTCCTACCAGTTTCCCGTTTTACATCTTTGTAATTTTGTACTATTTATTTAATTTTGCTATTCTGGCTTTATTCTTACAGGATATACTTCCACTGCGGTCGCTGGTGAATAAATAAATATTCCAGGTACATGAATTGTTCCGTTCCTAAATGTCTTTCAAGGCATCCAATATAAAGGAATGAGTGGATTTTGCTTTTTATCTTTCAAATGGTTTTCCATTTGCTCCCATTTCCTATTTTACCTCTTTCTAATTACTTACTATTTTTTATTCTTTGCTGTTCACAAGATACATTTCCACTGCAATCGCTGGTGAATATCCCAGCTACATTAATTGGCTTAATTAATCGCATTGTTCATTCCATCAGGGTTGTATTAAATTATTGCCCCAGTATCAATATTTTTCATTTCATTGATTCTTTGTTGTTGTTTTTGGTTTAAGTACCGAAGATTCACGAGGTTAGTGTCGATTTAACTTTTCCTTATTCCTTCGTTCATTTATGATTTTTTTTATTTGGTTATTTACTCCTGTACAGATATTCATTCACATTGGTATTTTAAATATTTTGTTGCCCCGCTTTTTTTTATCAGTAATTGATTTACATTAAAACTTCGTAGTAACTATTTCATTTTTAAGGAACCAGAAACCCGTTAATGTGTCTATTTACTTCATTAACTAATTAATGAGTTCATAGATGTTGTCGATAATACATACAACAAAATATCTAAGGTCATCCCTATAATGTGCCATTACCAAAGACGAGTTTATCTATTTATGTCATTCTATATTATACATATGTACTTGCCTATCTAATAGACACCATTAAATTTTTTTTGCCAAAAAAAATCTATCAAGACTCCAATGAAAATTTTGGTCGCGCTATAAATTAAATAAAAGGAACCTTTTTTAACGCGATTTTAATTTCTTTAAACAATTAAATTAAAAATGTTGCCGTTGGCAAATCAACATTAAGTAACCTACCACAATATTGAACTAATTAATTGTTTCGGTTCTGTATGTATTTACATCACGATGTTCAGATACGACGTAATCGTATAAAGTCTAATACTGGTAGGATTAAATCTATTAAAATATCATAACTCACCTAACCTAGAATTCTTTCTCATTCTAAAACCACACTACACAAAGCACAACATTCTTTAGAATGACCAAAATAAATAAACAAAACTAACAAAGTAATCCACTGTTTAAATCTTTTGTACAACTTTTGGGTCAATCACACAGGAATAACAAAGTAGTAACTTTTTTACACGTATTTTTGGAACAATTTAAAATTATTCATAGAAATGTCAAGATTACTGCATAATACAGCGCGCATGCCTCACTTAAAAATCCATTCAAGTTTATTCGCTTTTTGTTAATGTTTATTTATAAACAATGGACATGAATTTCAAATTTTTACCAGGAAACTGAATACACTGAATTTAAATTGAAAGCAAAGGCTTATAAACTAAAATTATTGTTGTCACAATGTTAAATGTGTCACAACTATGATCTAAATAATATGTTACACAATAATTAAAAAATATCTCATCAAAATGTATAATTTGTAGTTGATGATAAGCTAATTGCAAACATATTCAAAACACCGCTCATTGTTGGATGTGCAAGCGTGTGCCATCTAACGGGTAAAAACAAAATGATTAAAATATAGATTTCTACATTATTATAGTTTGGAGTTATACGAGGAAAGTTAAATAATTTTTGAATTTACTATACATAATATCAATTATTTTTTAAAAATAACGTACACAAATTCTGTGAAATATCAATTTATAGAGGATGGTTTACTGTATAGTTAGTTGCAAAATATAATAATTGGACTTCCCAAATCCCCAAAGAACGGCAGCGATTTCGATAGTATGACATAAAAACCATTTCGAATAGGCAATATTAAGCCTTATGTTACTTGTACATTCGTCAGACTTTCAGTAGAAATTTCTGCTGCATTGGTACGCTTTCGTCATGTTTAGTACTATTTGTAACAGGGTTGTATTTCGGCGAACTGCTTAATACCGGATAATCTTCGACAATAGTGCTATCGTAATCGCGTTAAGATATTATTTTATTTTTGAATTTGACAGAGTTAAGATGTGTGATTCAGAAAGTGAAGAATATATTCCCGAATTTGATCTCAGGGCGCCTGAAATAAACAAACGTAAACGTACCCATCTCTTGGTTGAGACTAAACAAATGGTTTTAAATATATATAATAGTAAGTACCTATTATCTTATTATTAATATGTAAACTGTTCATAAGACTGTTTTTATTTATTAATGTATTTATTTTATTTTTTTTTGCTTCTATTGGCATTAGACCTAAAGAAAATGCTCGCATATGACGTTTTGATTCAAACGTGGATAGCTGGTAGATTTTTTTTTATTTCCGAAAGCAGCATTCTGTAGAGAATTAAATGTCTTGCAAAAAATGTCCTTATTACTAAATTAACTAAATTAACAAAAATGATAAATAATAAATAATTCTTTAGGATTTATTTATATTCATTCTTATTATTCACAATCCTAATGCCTACCCTGCCCATGAAGAGCTTATCGAGGGATTTGGAAAGTCCATTTCTTATATTTTGCAACGGACATTAGTTGTGGATAGATCTTGTATAACGGATAGTAAGAAACTACCCCTTCATTGCGAGGTAATTTGAGTTGTAAATATTGTTACGATAGTATTTACATCAAATATAGTTGCTGTATTTTAGGTGTCCTCAGATTACACTAACTACTATTGCAGCTAGCATTAAAAAATTAAAACCCAAAAAAATGTAGGAACCGATAATATTCCTTCCTATATTTATAAGGGATGTGTGGATGTTTTGACTAAGCCTCTGGCATTACTGACAAATTGGAAGAAACAATAATTGTACGAATTTATAAATATTAGTGAAATTACAAATTATCGGCCGGTATATATTTTGAATTCCTTGGCGAAAATATTTGAGATAATTTTAAGCAAATTTTTGAGGTCTTACTTAGGAAATGAAATAGTCGAACAACAACATGGCTTCATGAAGGGTAAATACACAGTCGTCAACATATGCGTCTTTACAGAAGCTATCTCGAAGGCCATTGATGAAGAACTCCAGCTAGATGCCATTTTTACAGATGCCGTACAGGCTTTTTTTATTTATTTACACTGCTCTACAGGTAACAGGTACCCAATTACAGAGTAGGAAAAATCAGAACAATTAACAATACAGAACATATAAGATAAAAGAAAATTTGTTTACATACAAAAAAATCTAAGATTTAGAAAAAAAATACTTTTTAATATCCCCTAATTTACAAGCAAATATATCTATATCAGAGCTAATTAAGTTAGTTATACTAGACATTGTATGAATCGGAGAATTTTTCAGAATATTGGTACGAGGTACACTTGCATAAAAAGTCTGTGTTCTTCTAGATGTGATCCTTGGAACAGAGATATTAAACATCCCCAGTAAGTCAGTACAGTCAATCATATTGTTTAGTATTTTAAATGTGACGACTACGGAATGATAGTTGCGCCGTATTTCAAGGCTGAACATATTATAACTTTGTAACAATTCTGCGTGGCATATGCCAATCTGCGGATATATACCATCACATTTATAGCTCAATAATTTTAGGAGACGTCTTTGAACGGCTTCAATGCGATCAATGTGATATTGGTACATCGGATTCCACACAACTGCAGCGTACTCCAACTTGGACCGTATAAATGCATAGTAAAGGCTTTTTAGGATAGACACATTTTTAAAATCGCGGCTGCAACGCGCAATAAATCCGTACGTTCGATAGGATGATTCTACAATGTTGTCAATGTGGTGGGTGAAAGATAGTGCTGCATCGAAAATAATGCCTAGATCAGTGAAAGTTTTAGGTCGTTGAAGGGAAATATGATCAATCATGTAGTTGAAAGTTAAGAAATTGGTTTTTAGACCAAAAGACATAATATTACATTTGGCCGGATTTAATAAAAGGTTATTACGTTTACACCATTCAACAACACGCTCCAGATTCTTGAAGAGATTTTCACAGTCACCAATGTTTTTTACACAACTGTATAATTTCAAGTCGTCGGCATACAATAGATAGTTGACGTCAATAACACTGGCAATGTCATTAATGAACATGTTAAATAACAGAGGTCCTAAATTGGATCCCTGGGGAACGCCAGATGTGACTATGTATTCAACAGACTTAAAGCCATTAAGTTGAACATATTGCTTCCTATCGTGTACATATGATTCAAAAAGTTTTATTAAAGCCGAAGACAGTCCAAAAGAGGTAAGTTTATCCAAAAGTATTCCGTGGTCTAACTTATCGAAGGCTTTAGAGAAGTCTGTATAGATTACGTCAGTTTGAACCTTGTTGTCGATTGATTCAGCTATGAACTGAGTAACTGTTATGAGATTGGTGACTGTGGAGCGTCCCCTCATAAATCCGTGCTGATTTGGTGTAATTTTCCTACTGACATGACGGTATATTTCTTCCTCTAGTAATATCTCAAACACTTTACAAAGATTGCAGATAATAGAGATAGGCCGGTAATTTGATATATCTTTCTTATCACCTTTTTTAAAAATCGGACACACTTTTGAGGATTTCCACATGGATGGAATTGTGGATGTTTTCAAACAGATATTAATTAATACTGAAAGCGGTCGTGAAAGGACTGCAGCACAATCCTTTAGTACGAATGCCGGAATACTATCAGGACCCGTGGTCATTTTTGGCTTAACTGAGTGTAAGACCCTGTGTACTTCTACTTCACTAAAACTCTTAATATTGAGGTGGGAAGTGAGAACATTGTGAGAAGTAGAACAGAATGCTGTTGAAGCAGAGAAAGATTGGCTAAAGTAATCAGCAAAGTTGTTTAGGATATCAAGAGGATTTTCCAATATTTTATTCTGATATGACATTACTTGTGGCGTTTTAGAGTTGCATTTTTTAGTATTTATAAAAGCCCAAAACTTATTAGGATTATTAGAGATTTCTGATTCTGATTTTTCAACAAATTTTTTGTAAGCGATATCGATATCATGTTTTACGTTAGATCTAATCCGTTTAAACTCCTCAGAAGCATGCACATCATTTTCACGTTTACATATACGCCAGAATTTAGTTTTTTCACGCAATTGTTTGATAATAGACTTATCAAACCAAGGTGGATATTTATTTTTCGATTTTAATGAATATTTGGGGCAACAGCGGTCGAACACATTATATAGTTTCCCATAGAAATATATGCAGGCGTCATCTGCATCTTTAAATGCATCCAGAAAAGTCCAGTCAATACTCGACATCAACTCATACATTAGCGGAAAATTAGCCTTTCTAAAATTGTAATTATTCTGGAAGGAAGATTCGAGGTTGCTTTTACGATTTATTTTGGACTCTAATGTGCAAGTGATCTCAAGAGCAGGATGATATTTATCCTCTGTAACAAAGGGGTCTAATGATTTTTCGACTAAGCAGTTACCTCTAAAGAAAACAAGATCAAGAAGTCTGTTTTTATGGTTAAAAACAAAATTTACTTTGTGTCAATTCAAAAAACCCTGAGAAGTTATTGATGATGGACGTTTCTTTACTTGTTGTTCCAGAATTTAGGTTGTCTGCATAGGTGGTAATATTAAAATCACCAACCACCAAAGCAACGCCATCATATAATATGTGCAGTGACTCTAAAGCTTCAAAAAGTTGTTCAAATTCAGTTATAGGAGTGTTTGGTGGTATATATAGATTTAAGAGATAGATGCATTTAAATGATATTATTATTTTTACTATGACAATATCAATTAGTTTAAAAGTTGGAAAAGAGTAGTTTGCCAAATCGACTTGCATTGATGCAATATTATCGCGCACGCCAACTAGAACACCTCCCCCCTTAGTAAGTGAAGTTGTCAAAAAGTCTCGGTCCACCCTGTATATATTGAAGTTATCTGGAAATAATTCCGAGTTGTTTACCGATGTATCAAGCCAAGTTTCGCTCAGTGCAAAAATCTCGTACTCACATTGAATTAACATATTAAAAACCTGGCTAGTTTTTGTCTTTAAACCTCTGGTATTTTGATAAAACACAGATAATGTTTTCGGACTTTTAACGATACATGACCTGGAGTCACTCACACGTACGAGGGGAGTATGAGAATTAACCTGTAATGGCTATTTGGATATAAATAGATTTTCTTTAAATCTTTTACAAGATTCAGTATAAGAAACACATTTCTCCTTTTCCCAGACCGCATGGTTTGTATCAACATTTTTATCTGATAATTTCAAACAATTCGAACATTTTTTATCTTTTGACTTGCATTGTTTAACCTCATGTGCTCCGCTGCATATTGGACAAGAAACAGTTTTGTTACAGTTTCGCGAAGAGTGATTAAACTCATTGCATGTGAAACACCGATAAATCTCGACTGCATCATATACTGCGCAGCTATCATAACCGACAAATACATTTCCAGAATTTAAGGCCCGCTTATAGTCTAATTTATTTACCTGCACAATTGACTGCCAAATGTTTGGATTCTTTTTTGTAGGAAAGACTTTTAATACCTTGCACTCTGAACCATTTGCGAATATGTTGGAATTAGCAGCTAAAAGATATTTGTGCAACTCGTCTGCTGAAAAATTCTCCGTCATACCTACTATTCTAATGCGAGGATGAATCCCAGTAACTTCTTTAACTTCATAACAGTCAGCCATTTTGTCTTCCACTACATGTCTTAACTTTTCATTATCTTCTGGATTCAGACATCCGATCAGTATTCCGCCATCTTTAACAGACTTCACCTTGGATAATTGAATATTTTCAGTAGTAGGATTGAGATGCCGCAAGATATCTGATTTCGTTTGAGTCAACGATTGATTATTGTTTTTCGGCCTAATAATAATAGCAGATTGCGATCGATCTTTGAGCACATCAGCATATTTAAGAGGTTGACGCAACGGGGAGAAATTACTAGAAGCTCCGAAGTCAGGTTTCATTGACAGAACTTGGTTTTTTAAAGTACATACTGCTTCATCGAATTTAGATTCTAGTAAATTTTGGATTCCATCGGAATTAATAACGATGCAACTTTTGACACAATCCGGGCATTTCCAGGACAGCCCTGGTATACTTTGAAGAAGTTCCAACAGATTATCTGTTTTTGTGATACAGATAACATGATAATGGTTTTTGCAGCCTTCACAAGAAACAGACGGTCGGGATCTGCTAATTGCCGATAAACATAATGTACAATTAACCATTATGAAAAAATCATAATAGAACCACAAGCACCTCGACCTTGATTTTATGATCAAGCACAGTTTTCACACTTTCAGGCCTCACAGCAAATTTCCACAATTTTTGACACAGCCTTACCACTAATATATATATATAATATGTTAGTAAAACACTGTATGAACCACTTCATTCACCACGACGATATAATCAGACATGATATTTTGCTGCAGTAATTTATCGATGAAGATTTTTCAGAGATTTCTTATAAATTAATCAACTCTTACCTAGGCTTTAGGCCATGTTGGGTTCATGTGGGTAAAAAACTTTCAGTAATTTATGCAGCCTCTTCTGGAGTATCAGAAGGTAGGAACTTTGCGCCTGAGCTTTTTAAATTATTTATCAATTATCAACATAAATGTATTAGTGAAGGTCAGAAAGCATCCTATTTGTTGATGACTTCAAGTGGTTTGCATGATCCATATTGGACTGCTATAGGCTTCAAAACGATATCCACAGTATAGCATTATGGTTTTCAGAAAACAAGTTGGAACTTAAATATAGATAAATGCTTTTCAGTAACTTTTACCAGACGTCAAAATCCTATTAATTATGATTATTCAGTTAACGGACAAAATCTAAATAGGGAACAACCACTGCAAGGATCTTGGGGTAACAATACAATCAAATCTTAGCTTCATTACTCATTCTAATGAAATTGTCAATAAAACCTATAAAGTACTGGTATTTCTAGAAATACCAAGGAATTCAAAAGTGTAGACTGTTATAAGATTGTATAATGCTCTTGGCAAACCTCTCACTTGGAGTATGCCTCAATTATATGGTCCCCTCAGGCACAGAGTAACTCAGATTTGAATGAGAAAGTCTAAAAGACATTTCTCAGGTACCTTTATTTTAAAAAAAATTGATATTTATTCAACATACTCAGTACTATTATCTTATAAAAATATGCTTAATATCTTTGGCATGCAATATTTTTACACTAGAAGGTCAGTACAAATGTTAATCTTTTTGTATTTTGTAATAAATAACCTTCAATATAAGAAGTTAATTAATCATATTAAAATAAATGTTTCTAAAATCAATTTGAGATATAGGACATATAAATTATTTTTCACTGACCCTAGAAGTTGTTCTCCTAAAATTCGCATGTTGTCTGAATGTACAGTACAGCCAACGTGTCGTGGCCGCTCAGATGCGCATGAAATGAAAGAGAACGAGATGAAAAATAAATATACAGCAAGAAGTGGGGTATATTGTGAATGATAAACAACGAAAGTCATTACAAGGTATTATTAGGTATCTATGTACTTTTATTACCAACCTAGATGTTCCAAAAATTATTTAAAAAGATTGGAGGTTATTGTATTCCCTCTTCTTAGTCTTAATGAATCTTAAAGGGGTGTTAACAAATATTAGATATCAAATTTTAATAGATTCTCAATAAAAATAGTTGAAATTATTATTATTTCTTTACTCAACTTTTGGTTTTACGTGTTTAATGTTCACTGACCAGCATTTCATTATTTTGGTGATTTTTGTGTATTCTGTTGTAATTCTGGGACATAGTTATAATAATAATAATAATAGCTTTAGTGTCCATTTACAGGACAAATTACAACTTATAAGAAATTAAGTATATAAGTATATCAGAAAATAGAAGAAAAGAAAAAATATATGTATAAAAAGAAAAATAAACATGCCTAAAAAAGAACAAGAAAAACGAAAACAAAAATTTAAGTACATTACATATTTAAGTGAAGGTTTGCAATGTTAATCATATTCAATAGACTCCAATTAAATATGTCACAATAATTTGAAATACAGTTATAGTTGTTACACATTATATAAATTGGTGACCAAAGCATTGTGTTTATTCTTGCTTGAGTATTCCTAAACGTCAGAGAATTACGAGTTGGATACGCAGCATTACAATTTAATAGTTTTAAAATATCAGGACAATTAATTGACTTGTGTAATATACTGTTTGTATAAAAAAATTAGTGTGGCACAATCTCGCCTAAATTTTAATGAGATAAAATTCAAACCTTTTCACCTTTTCAATAGTTAATATATACACTTCGTAAAATGGCGACCATATGCGTATATATGTGTATGTGTGTTAGTAAGATTTCGGCTGTTCCTAACAATAAATCCATAAGCTCTAAGAGCTTTCGAAACTTTCAAACTTATGTCTTTATTAAAAGTAAATTTACAGGCAACAGTAACTCCAAGTCCTTGAATTCACTAAGGCATTCTAATTTAGACCCATCAATCCCATACGGGTGTTGAATGATATTTTGCATCTTTGAATAACTTACAATTTTACATTTACTGATGTTCAAACTTAATTTGTTATTGTTACACCACGTGAGTACTAAAGCCAACTGATTTTGAAGCATGTGGCTGTCGTAAATGTTATCAATTATTGAGTTTCAGTTGATACCAAGCAAATAGTTTTGACTGTATATAAAGTTCTAAAATATAATTATATTTTCATTGATAATCGGAAATATCTATTATGTCCAAATGGAAGTCTAATCCACCAAATATTTCAATGTTTCTATATAATTTCCGGTGAAACCGGAATTCAATCACTTTTCAATGGAAATGTTTTAACAGGTCTTAATTCTTTTACTAAACTACTAGTAGGTTATAATAATAGTTCCTAATTCTTTTAAGAACTTTGTTCGAAAATGCGAAATCCGAAGAAAGCTGTCGAAAGAACAGCGTTTTTTAATGTTGTTCCATTGGGAAGTATAAAAAAAATATTCAGAATGGACCAGAACTCCAGACAATCCGTAAAGATAATGGTTTTTCTCGTAGTATTTCGAAATGTATGCTAGAGCCTATCAGAGATATTATAATAATATCTTCGCTGCTAATAATTTGCCAAATTTAACCAAACTTATGTCTGAACTACAAAAGAAGATGCTTATCGAATAATGCCATAAGACGACTCTATGGAGGTTTTTAGTTACAAAAGGTTTTAAATTTAAAGCAACGAATAAAAGTTAAGCCATAATGAAATCAAGCCTTAATTGTAGAGAAATGATTATATTGGACAAAATAGGAGTTTCCGAGATGAAGGAAGAGCCATACACTTTTTAGACGAAAAGTGGTTTGATACCGATGACATTGTAATTGTAAGTGATGGTTCTAGAAAGTGTATTTCAGATGTATCACCATGTAGGGGTAAATTAATATGTAGATTACATTGTGGTGGAAAAAAAGAATTGGTGGATGGTACTCTTCTGTTATCTGCATAGGATAATAGAAACGAGTTTAAATTAATATCCATCTAGATAGTACTTCATGTGAACAATGCTTAAATATTCTACTACGAAAGTTAGAAAGACATAGTGTAATTAAAATGTATAACGCTTCGTATTTAAGATTATTACAAAAAGTTCCACATAAATATTCAACTAAAGCTGAAATTAAACAATTTTTCTAGAAAAATATCTTTATTTGAAGATCATTACAAAAAAACGCAGTTAATGGAATATTTTACAATTTCTCCCATATTATTGTATGTTGAATCCAATAGAATTATTATAGGCTCAACTAAAGACAAATATTTGCGATATCAATGTATCAACAAATTCAAGTGACAGTGTGATAACGTTAATTCGAGTTTATTGTAAAAGAACTGGAAAAATTAAATTATACATGTAAGGACTATCGAAGATAAATATTTTAATTCATTGCCAAAATTAGATTTAGCGAAAAGTGATGCAGACATTGTAGAAACAGATCACTAGTTTTTTGTAAATGATTATTTTCTCTTATAACAAATTGTTGAAATGTAATAGTATTATAAGTTTTAAACACTTTGTAGGTAGTTCCCCGTTTTGCACATTTCTAATTCGACCCTGTCGATACCTGACTCACGCCAAATTCCAGAACGTCGAAATATTATATCTTGCATATCATAATACCCTATTAGGTAGACTACAGTTCACTCTAGAAGTTATAATAAAAGTAATTATTCTTCTTCTTGTGTGATCAAATAAAATTATCTGACGATGTGAAAGGACATTGATGAAACAATTGTGATAAGAATATTTAAACAATTTTCGAATATTATGGAATTTCAAGATAAAAGTATAAGATATAAGACAAAAATAAGGATCCAACATAACCTTATCTATTACTAGTACTCGAGAAGGGAGCTAGATTGTTTAACATTAAGGAATATATCATGCAAATTTATGAATATTGAAGAATATCAAATAAATATTCTATTTTAATCCAATAATTTTTATGAACATTCTCTGGTGAATATTTGAGAAATGGGTTGTAAAATAATTCTCGTAATTCCTACACCATTTTCTCGACTTGTTTCTTCAAACAAAAGACATTCAACTCTTTAAGATGCTCGCTTTATTTTCACTACGAAATATATTGCTTTAGCTGTATTGTTTGGAGAGTTTGAGATAGAGAATATGAGTAAGGTTTCGAATCTATCGTTGTGATACCATTTCAAACGAGAAACTTTATTGGAGCCGAGTTTCTTTCATTTTCTTGTGTTGTGTTAAATTTAACGGGTTTGTAATAAGTGCCTTTGTTTCTTGAATTTAACCATTATTTATTCTCTTCTAAATCTTTGAAGTTTCAAAGTGGGATAACAAGTTTTTATAAAAAAAAGTAATGAATTTTTAATATTAGTTTGAAAAAGAAAAAATCTAGCAGCAGAAAAATTTGTAATAATTCTATAAAATGATATTAATCATTTTTGTAATATATCTATAGTATTCTCAATCAGTTGGCGTATTTTAGTTTTGCTTATATCTTATCTCGTAATATTTTATTATAAGGAGTTAGAAACCTAGTAATCTTTATTTCTAAGAATATCTAAATAATAGTACATAGATTTATAACAATATTTACCAATTCAATAGTTAAAAAAAGTTGCTCTGAGAATTTAAAGCTTTTTAAATACACGGGAACTTTCGGGAAAAGTTACAAGAGATTTTGAATATTAAGTAGCAGATATTTAAAGCAAGTTGACGCTTCAAACGACAGTAAAAATAAGTTTAAAGCTGTAATTTTTGGGCACATCTGAAGGACCGGATGGAAAATAACAGTTTTTGTTGGGGTTTTCTCTACAACCTTTTTTTCTAAGTATTGTATCCCTAATATATTCTTGAAAAATTGAGGGATTATGTTGTCTTTAGAAGGAAAACCAAGTTGAGCACTATTAGAAAACATTTATTTAAATAATAAAATCTGCAGTTAAATATTTAATCGGTTAGCCATTAGTTACTAATGAAAAATGTTAAAGTACTTGACTTATGAATCAATAGTAATTCTATTAAATAAAAATGGTTAGGTACATATTTATTTGTAAAATTTGTATTAAAAGAAAATCTAGAATCTATTTCATTATTATGCATGTTAGTAACGCTTTTAAATTCTTTCAAATTTTGCTATAATTAAAGAACAACAATCTCTGTATTTTACCTAATGATATAATTAATGTTATTATAAGTTAAGTAACATTATTCATTAATGGACAACAAAATCTATATGACTGTGATTATAAAACAATTTGAAATTACGTTCAATTTTTATTTGATTGTTCCTTTATAAGGATAACTAATATTAGTACTATATAAACTTTTAACAAATGTCTTATGGTTATGCAAACAGTGGACTTCGCTTTACTTTTTGAATCTAAACGTTTATATTGTCCGTTCTTATTTGCCTACAATGAAAAACTACTAAAAGTGTAATTATATAAAATATTACCTATTTATGCATCTATCACATTAATAAAATGGGTCTATGGCCCAGGTGATCAATATCGTCCAAAGAGTGTTATCAATGTTATCATCTAGTAACTGCAATGATGCATACAAGATTTTATTTTTGACTTCACATAAAATAACTAGAAAAAAATGATAAATATTTTTGGCAGCCCCTTTACTATATAAAAAAATTTACATTTGGTAAAATTACAGAAAATGGCCCGTTAAATCAGAAAAAAATGAAGAATTTTAAGTTAAATATTTTCATAACTCTTAATAATAAACTTTAATTTGTTCTACAACCAGAACAATCATCGTCAAAAGATTTCGATATTTAATCTCATTTAAAATTATTATTATTCTCCATAAAATCTAAAATTCTAATTATTACTTTGAAGATTAAACACTCACTGTATTATATACAACCTGATTAAAAAAAATATTTATTTTATTTATAGATTATTTTGTTGAACCAATAAAATTAACGTTTCGGGATAATGACAGGACGTTATGAATTAATAATGACATGGAATTGTGACCGGGTTTTTATGGACCTATTTACATATCTCGTATCCTAGGCATTATGATAAAATAAAGTAAAAAATAAAATAAATTTATAGATTTTGAAACGTTTACAAAAAAAAAATATGGAAATAGCCACTAAAATTGTAAAATTCCGAGTCTTTAAAAAACTCTTTCCATTATTGATGCTAAGTGACTAATCATATACGAATGTTTCGCGAGGAAATAAAATCTTATATCACGTAGCTTAATACGTATCAATTGAGAAATTATTAATACCTTCTTGTAGCATTTTCAGTACATAACATGCCAAACCAATGGTTAGTCATTTGCATCAATAATGGAAAGACTTTATACACATTTTGTATAAAAGAGTGATGTCAAAACTCGGGATCAGTGACCACGGAAGACATTTTTTTCTCTCGGTTTAGTGTTTATGTTTTTGCTGGTATTTAGACTAGAATAAAAAATAAATACTGTAATCATTGTTTACTATAAATTCCAATTATTTTTCGATTAACCACGATAAATTGTACTTATGGCGAGAAGCAACAATTTATCCTTATTTATACCAAACATCCGTTGTTTCATGTCCAAAACAATGTTATATAAAATTATTAGCTACCTCAAAATATTTCCACAAGAAGTTCTGTCATAGACAAAAACACCAGAAGTTTTTGGGATATAAATGAAAGAATTTAGTAAAGTCTAAAAAAAAATTAACAGAACCAACCATGTATCTCTTTTGATGGCTGAATATTAAAAACATTGAGACGAACTGTTTAGGCCAGATTTTAGTGATTATTGGTAGAATAAAAGAGATGAATACTTCAATTCACTTGTTTAGAAGTGCGAACCATCACTCAGCAGCTTTGGAAATTAATATATTTTCAACAAGAAGAAGCAAGCTTAAAAGCGGTAATGGAATGAAGTTTGTCGGTGCTTCCAAGATAGACTTAAGGCAATCTATATGTTTGTAAAGTAGAAAATAAGGTAAATTAATTTAAAGAATATTCAGTTTCATAAAATCTAACATGGTCGGAGTGTGGAAAAGATTAATTGGATTTATTAAACATATTATGAATAAATTCACTAATCAGTAAAAAATACAGATCACTTCGAAATTATCATGTATGTATGTATTTGCATATTGTAAACAATATATGCTTCGTTTAAACATTAAGAGAGAAAGCTATAATCGACGATGCTGATTTACTCACAATAAGCCAAGACTGTGAAAATGATTATATAATTTAAACTTTAGATATGAAAAAATGGGCAAACACTCGATGCTAATTTATTCTGAAGAAATTGTATGTTGGAGACGAGAGTCCGTTAGAAGACAGAAAATAAAAACATTTTCTATTTAGATGAAACATTGTTTAATACATGTCACGTGGTGTAGTATTCATAACAATTATCTTAGAATTCATAATGCCTTTAAATTATATTGTGGCAAGACTTGTTGGTAAGAGCAATTGTGCCGTACGCTATGGGCTTTAACCAGAAGACCATAGTATTTTTAATTTAAGATAATGCTAGACCTCTCACAATCAGAGTTGTTAGAAATTAACTGGATGAAAAGAGAGTGATAGGTTTTTTTTCCATTTTTTCCGTTCCATATTAATTTTAATAATAAAAAATCGTCATTAGTTTAAAGTATTAATTTGTTTACTTTTAATGATACATTTATTAACCAAATAATATTCTATGAAATTCAATATTCAATATTGGCCTACAAAATATTGTTGAATGATTAGAAATTGGCAAATATAACACGATTAAAACAAAAAAAAATACTTTGGCATTGCTCATCAATGTACTTTAAACTGATGATTCAACTTTTAATTAAAATATCAAACAATCGAGATGATTTACATAACAATCCATAGCTATTATATTTTAATCAAATAACACGAAAATATTTTATAATACTCTTTAAACTTAATCCGCCTTTAAATTTCAAACCGTTTCTCCCAAATTAAATGTGCCCATAACTTTTTATTGAGATCGAATAATCAGTGAAGAGTATTAATGAATATCTGCTTGTAAAGTTGTTACACTTTTAATACCTTGTCTCGCAAACAAGGAGTCGTTGGACCCATAATTTATTTATTTTATTATTTTTGTGTCAGAAATAAATACTTTTAAGACATTTAAAATTTATATTTATAAATTTTCTTTTTTTATATTAGTATAAATATATAATTGGAGAAAATATATTAAGATTCTTTTGTTAGTTTATCGGAAATAGCATTATATTAACACTTTTTGAACTTAAAAATAATGGTGTGATTTAATATTTTAATTTTTTAAATGGCAAAAATGGTACCTACGTATCTCAAAGTACCTTTTGCTACTTCTATGTTATATTAGCCATCTACAAGGTGGCAAATTCCAACCGTTATATCTTTTAAAGTATTCGCTACGATAAAACGACAATAGGAACCATCCTAATGGAACTGTATGGTAGCAGTTTCTACTTTTCTACTACAAAGATCCTGATAAAGTGCAGTACGACATTTTCTCGCCACCAAGATCCCATTTGCCACTTTATAAATACATTTACAAAAAAGTAAATTTGAACCAAACGCTAGTTAAAAATTTACCATATTCATACGTTTTGAAGAATAAAATACAATTTCTCTATATCTTGTTTCATATTGAACTACACATAAATATTTTGATGCTGAAAATATCTTTAAATTATTCTTAAATATATCGATACTCTAGGTATCGATATTTTATTGTCAGTGTTATTCAGTTTGTTTTATTACTTATGTAAAAAATTACAAACTATTACGAAACAAAATATAGTTATGCAACTTAACAAAACTACGGATTCTCCATCAACCAATATTTTTGACCGATACCTAATCAAAGTATCGATATTTGAAAAATCGATTTTACCTATTGACAATTGACATGTAGGTCTAGGTTAAATTATTATTGTTGTATGTAATTAATAGATAAATTAAGCTTCGCTTGGTTGTTTGCGGTTTTTTCAGTTTTCTATAAAAAGTAGATGAAAATCTATCAGACGAATAAATTTGGAAGCCATTTTGTTAAACTTGATGTTACTAAATAGTATAATGATACCATAGGGTAGCGATTTTAAGTAAAATTCACTATATGGTGGCATGTGAAAGAAGCGGCTATTTTCAAGTGAACAGTCTTCTACTGGGGGGTACCCGGGTTCTCTGTATGTTACTTAAAGTTTCTACACTTTTAAGTTCCCTTACTAATTCCAGGTACGTTGCTGGAACCGCTATCTGGAACTATAAAGTATCATACCTTGTAAGTCTCCATTTAGTTCCACAAACTAGTAACTGCCTCAAAGCTTTGCCGTTTAAAAGTAGTAATCTTTTAAAAAGCTATTTTAATAGTAGCCGGGTAGTTCCATAAATTTAAAAATGTCTTCAATGTGGCGGACCTTCGTTGTAGTCAATTTAAGTAGCAAATAGGTAACTGCTACACTTTTTCAATACCATAAAGTTATTAATCTTTTTAAGTTAAAAAATAAATAGATAACAGGTTTGAAGCATTTACTTTCATAAAGTTCCGGTTACCATAATATCTGTTCCTGATACCAAATATGTTGCTTGAGTTTATTTGTGCTCATTACAAATTTATTTTAGTGACTGAAATCATGTAAGTCAAAATGTGACAGGAAGGACGTATTCCTTTTTTTAAAAATATTTTTAAAAACCGGAGGAAATGACAAAAAACAATCACAACAAAAAAAAGAATACGTCTCCCCCTTTATGCAGATTTTTTAAATTAAATTTCAAATACTGGAAAAAATAGTCAGTAGATTACGCCTATACACTAGAAATATACAAATCTATAATCTAGCAACAGTGTTCATATCTTTTGACAGATTATGCTTTCACGTCTTACCTTGACTGCGGCCTAGTACAGGTTTTCGGGAAAATTTGAATTACTACTTATACAGTACCGTTTGCGGAAATTGTAAACAACTTGATTTAGACTTAACAATTCATGAATGATTGACATAACAAAAGAAGTTTGTTGCACAAACGAGTGAGTTCTCGGAAAAGAGCGCTAAATGTCATTCATAGTAGGTAAGTGCTTTTTATGTAATAGTTGCTAAAAAGTAGTATGCAGTTTTAATTAATGCCGTTTCAAATTTTTATTGCTAATTTGGTTATGTCTAGTGACAATTTAAAGTTTTAAATTTTTACTTTGCTGTATATTATCGGAATTTTTAATTTGACAAATTCAATTTTTATTTGTTATCCTTAAATAAGTTCTAAAAAATGCATATAACGAGAAATTTTCAAGTAAAAGTATTGTAAAGAAAAATATTTTTTTCATTTTCAGTGAACCACTTCTCCATAAATTTAACCAACCACAAACATATTTTATACGCCATTCATTCGTATGTGCGCCAAAAAAATTAAATCTATTTTCTATTAAAACCGAGTTTGTGCAGTACTGTAGTGGAAAAGCTATATTGCCAAAGCAGTTTTGTTAAAAACGTATTTTTTTCTCTTTTTGTTTCATGTAATCGAATCGAAAGAAAGGAGACGTGTTTATAGTTAGTGTCTTTGTAGGTCTATATGGACTATATGGTCATATTTTTTTAGTCGGAAAAATTCACGTAAATATGTTGACACTTAAGGAACATATCTCCATATAATTGAAGATTTTTTGTCAATTTAAAATATCAATGGAAATTCTGCATTTCATATTGACGAATAAAGTACAAATGTTTATCTGATATAATTGTTTAAGGGGTTATCATGCTTTATATAAGAATTCATTAAGAATCGCATTGACAAACTATATATCTCTCTACCATTTTGAACATCGCACAGTTCACATAATTTAATGTTGAAAATATTTCTTAGATTAATTGGAACAAATTTTCATAAAAGAATTTTAAAACTTGTTTTTACTTATGGATTTTTTTTGTAAATGTATTCAAATTTTGGTTGGAACATCAAGAAACGTGGATTGTCCTAAAGTTTTTATCTAGTATCAAGCAAGACAATACCACCTGTCGTAGGTGAATCGTCCAATTCTAAAAAGAATTTACCTCTAATTAGGCCAAAACCTTGATTAAAGTAAAGAACTATTTACCTGATTTATCTTTTGCAAGTATTTTAAAATCATTCAAATAGACTGTTCGTTTTAAATTTACTGTATATGTGAGTTTGTTTATATTTAGTGACAGTTTGATGAAACATTCCGTCAAATTTAATTGCCGCAAATTTAAAGATAAAAATTGTTTTTTATTATTACTTTCGATTGCAATTAAAAATAAGCTTTTATGAAAAGCAATTTGAATTTATAATACCCTGAGATCACATGAGATTTACTTTTTTTTGTTTTGTTATTATTTGATTTTAAATATATATTTTTTTAATAATTTTTAATCTTCGCCCTTTCATTAGAATTTTCGTTTTAATCTAAATATCTTGATTATTAATTACATTATAAATTATCATTGGTTCGACCAACGTGCGGCACTCTTAAAACTCTTAATTTAGTTATTATATAAAAAAATGAATCAATCAACAAAATTCTTATGCACAACTGGTAGATTTGTTCTAATATATATTTTTGTAAAAATATTTTTTACGGCAAATAATAATTATTTTTGTATTCGAATCTTTGTTTATGTGTAATTTCAAAAATACAAATAAAACAATGAGGCTTTCATAATTTTAATAAACTCATATATTAAATATGTATATGTATATATATGCACAAAACACCAATTACGTACCTCTTCTTTTCCTCATACCTAAAACTGTTTAGCAGACCGTAAAGTCTGTATTTAACCATCGGCAGCACATTTCACACGCAAAGAAAAAAAATGAGCCAGGTTCCCGGTTTGAATGCCCGTTCGAACTTCTCGAAGCTATTGAACCTGAGCCAATAAATCTGATAAAATTTCTAAAGGCTCCGTAGTATGTGTGAGAGTAAGTATGCAGAAGTTTTCTTTTATTTTACATCGTTTCGCGGTTGCCTAGGCAACGAGTAAGGACGCGAAACATTGGCAGCACGAAACGCGGCGCTGTCTTTTGTTTCCTGGCTTACACTGATTTTCGTACAACGTGTGTAACGGAGTAGGCCATCAAAAGTGGATGGAGTCAACGGGGACTGGTCGTTGTCCTCTGACTCCGGATTCACCCGGTGCCCGGACTTTTCGCCGGTAGTTCCAAAAATACGGTGTTCCACTTCGACATTTGATAATCCTAAACGGATCTAAGGAAAAGTCAGTTTAGGGAATTGTGACTGAAGTGGGTACATACACCTCTTAAAATTACATAGGTATAATTATATTCAATGAAGAGTATTATTATTATTATTATTATTATTATTATTATTATTATTATTATTATTATTATTATATTATAGATTATTATTACCAATTATATATCGAATTTTAAATTATTTAAAAAAGTCCATATGCCACAAGTACAGACCAGAGGCATGTAGCAGAACCCAAAATATGACAATTTAACGCATTAACGAATTCTGCAAAATTTGGGATAAGCCTATTTTGGTATAAGGAGATTTCAGATTTGATATTTGCAATGTTGCTAGATTCGCCGTTTCTCTGATATTATTAGTCACTTTGGTTTTTTAAATACGTCACTCTGTATATTCAGTAATTTTTGGAATCTTCTCTCCAATACAAGTCTGGCAACGCCTAATTGTCTCAATAAATGTTTTAATACAAACTATTTTCAACTAAATTAAAACGTAACAATTGAAAGATTACAACATTAATGATTACTTAATCAAGTGTTTAAAATTTGCTCCATTGGTGAGTTGACAGAACCCTAATCATTTATTTAAGATCTTCTAGACTACATAAAATTATAAGTGCTACATATGGTTCGTATTGATATGGTTGAACTCGTATTGAAGAGAAGATTCCAAAAATGACTGAATATACAGGGTGATGTATTTAAAAAACCAAAGTGACTAATAATATCAGAGAAACGGCCAATCTAGCAACATTGCAAATGTAAAATCTAGAATCTCTGTATTCCAAAATAGGCTTATCCCAAATTTTGTAGAATTCGGACTAAATTTACGAGATAATTGGCCGTTTCCAGACTTTGGCCACTCTGTATATAAAAACATCGAAAATAAAATATTCAAAGCCGATCCAGAGATGGACGTGTGATAAAAGTGTTATAATTTGAGTTCTCAAGTGTTTCTCTTGACTAAACAGGAACTGAATATGTATAGTTCTAGGTAGAACTAATTTGTAACGTTTCACTTTTTCGGTTACATCAATGATCGTGTACTAGATAGAGGGTTGATTAGCATAAGTTGGACTTAAAATAGATAATAGATAATAGATAATAATAGAAACACCTGATGTATCAGTCTAGCTTTAGGAACTTCCCAAAATAGGCTTATCCCATATTTTGTAGAATTTGGACTAGCAATTTACGAGATAATTCGACGTTTCCAGACTTTTGGTCCACTCTGTATATTATGTTACACACCTGGGAATTTATAGGCTTTCAAATTTCGAAATAAAAAAACAATATCTCAGTTATACTTGAACTTAGAATAACCAAATTTGGTACACGTTGTAGTGTACCAAGATCTTTAATCGACAGTAAGTAGAGTTCCATTACAGCATTGATAAGGTATGATGGATCATTAAAATGTTACAGCATTTTTGAACCCGTTGGCGAACCTAAAAAGTTATTACTTTATTTTATGGAGAAATTAATTTTAAAAATTTTCTTACAATTAATTTCTTTTCAAAAAACTAAAATTCCAAAGTTGGCTATGAAATTTAACGGCAAACCTGACGATCAGGAAAAAAGTTGAAATAATAATAATTTAATAAAAAACAAATAATTTAAAGACCAGAAATAACATACAATTTGCACTGACAAGTTATTATAGAATTTGTTCAAAATAATCACTATTTTCTCTCAAGCATAAATTTATTCTTTGTCGAAAATTGAAGTCTATTCTATCCAATAACTGCTGATTGTTTCTAATTAAGGTGCATTTAACGTTCTCCAAAGAAAGAAGTCACATTTGTTGAGGTCTGGTGATCGTGGAAGCCAAACTTGTAGGTAATTATTTCCTCTTACAATCCATTTATTTGGATACTGGTGGATTAAAAAGTCTCTAACAATAATACTAAAATAAGGCGGTGTTCCATCATGCATAATCCAATGTTCTAGTCTGAGTTGTAGTGACACCTAGTCAACTAGATCCGGGAGAGTGTTTTAGAGAAATTCTAAGTAAGTTTCGCCGTTTAATCGATTCGGTAAAATAGTTAGACCAATTAAATACAGATCAATAACACCGACCCAACCTTTATTTTAAACTCGCGTTGGAAATGTCGAGGAGTTACTTAATGAAGGTTTACGTCGGAATACTCATCGTAGTTATATAAATTTGTAATACCTCTGAGGATGAAGCAAGCTTCACCAGTAAAGAAAATGTTCTTGATACAAAATAAACTAACAGAAATTCACTCGTTCAACCAAATCCTCCGGTAACCATTCTTTCACAGTTTGGATATGATATGGGTTTAGTTGATTCCATCTGATAATTTGGTGCACAGAAGTTTGCAACATACTAGATTGTCGAGATAGAATTTTAATATTAACATGGTGGTCGTCTTCAATTTTATTCAAAATAACTTCTTTAGTTTGCGCCCTGATTGCAATAGCAAGTTCTCGAGTGTTATTGTAAAACTTGCCTGTTTCTTGAGCCCGATTTTTAACATTGGAAAATGTTTCTCTGTGGGGGATCACATGATTAGGAAATATTTTTCGATATTCTCCAGCGCTTCTTTTACAATTTCCTTCACAAAAACCTAACACTAATAGCAAAACTTGTTCTCGACCATTTTCTAAACATTCCGCAGGAAATTACTAAAATTTTATGACTTTTTTCTTGATCGTCAAGTTTGACGTTTAATTTCATAGCCAACTTTTGAATTTTTGATGATTTTAAGTCACACAGCTGCAATTGTTATTAGTTATTCCGGGTTTTTCAAAAATAACAGGAGTAAGAAATGTTTTACAATTAAATTCCCCTAAAATAATAATAAACTTTTTAGGTCCTCCAACGGGTTAAAAAAATCTGTCAAATTTTAAATGTGTATCATCCCTTATCAACCCTTTAGAGAACGCTACAATTGAACTTTACTTACTGCTAATTAATTTTCTTAGAATTAAATTTGGTTGTTCTAGGTTCCAGTAACTTAAATTTGAAATCCCAAAACTTAATATAGAGGTAAGTTGCGTTAAAACACCATATTTTAGGTTCCCCTATATATCCCTGCTCCGCGTTGTTCTTATACTAATCGCCCAGTATATTGGTTAAAATTCTGATAAAGAGGTTGTTCTGAGGACGATATGAACAACTATTTCTTTAATCAAGTACTTACTAATAAAAGTGACGTATTAAAAATTTGGTGCATTTAAACAGAATATTAGTTATTAATGAACAAAATTTTCTAAAAATCAGATGATATTTCAAATTTTTGAACACTCGGTATCAAATATTTTTGAATACCATAGCATAGAACTTGAAAAGTTAGGATAGGTACATGTAAGCCGTTTTTATTGATTTTGGCTGTTACATACATCTAAATTAAAAAAAATGTGATTTTCAGGTAGGTGTAGATCCTTTATTAAACAAAATAGACATAAAGTGTGATACATCGTTGAATTTAGCTGGACAAGAGGTTTATAAAAATGTAAAAATATACGGGGTGTTATATTAAAACAACATTTTTTTTGTCTAAACACACTGTATATTTGGAACTAATTTTAAAATGTGAATCTCAAAACTGCATCCCCTTTTGTAAAAACTTTTTTTTATAACTTCAATAATAGCGGACTAATCGTACTTCGACACACTAATGCCGCACCCTGTATATAATAAATAGTAACATTGAGGCGGAAGTCCTGGATTCAATTTCTTATTTCTAAGTGCTTGAAATTAGTAGTTCATTTTACCAAACATATTTGGAAAACCACCATTTGGATTGAAGAAGGATATTTGATAAGAACACACTGATACTGGGCTCCACTTTATCGTTATCACTATTTTTAATGCCATTGTTAAAAAATATTTAAACTTATAAAATACTACTAAACAATTTGAATTAATTATATATCAAATTTGTCTTTAAAGAATTTTATTTCACCCAAATAACCATAATGTCTTTGTTTAATCCCAACTCCGAAAAATATTGATTTTATCCTGAATCACGAATCAGCATCTTATAAATATTTAGAAATTATTGATGGGAAACATTAAATATTTATGACATTATCTGTAGAAATCTAATGGCCTTTTTATAAAGTTATGTTTTACCGGAAACGCCTACAAATGTTGTATTTTATTGACAATGAATTTCTGATATTACGATCTTATAATGTATGCTATTCTTGGGTTTAATACTTCCTTAATTGCCGTTTCATACTCAGCAATTAGGATGTAAACTATTTTTATTTTATTCTAAATTATTTTAGGTACTTGTCAATATCTAAGTAAATAATAGACCTGTAAATAATAGCTGTCGGATAAAATACATAAACAAAAATACTACACTAAATGGTAAGCACTTATTTTGAAAAAACTATTTATTATAATAAAAATAGTAATATACTTTATTATATTATAATTTCCTTCTGTGGTAACCACACATTTTCACATATACATTTACAATTATGAAACTTTATTTTTAACTAATTAAAAAATGTATGTTTGGTCCAATAAGGTTAAATATAATAGTAAATATAACTGTGGTGAAAGATTAATAAAAATCTTTGATGTTCAAAATGTATACTTATTAATAATATATCAGATTTGATTTAATATACATATCAAATAGTTCATTTTCGCTCATATAATTGGAATTTTAAAATGTATTTTGTAATTTGTGGTCGAATTATAAGTGCCATCTTATTACCAGATATTAGGGTTTTTAAAATTTAAACAATTTCAAAATACAGCAAAAAAATACGAAAAAAAAATGGATTGACATTTCAAAACAAAGTGTTTCGTTAATCTATAATCAAAATTTGAAGATTCCAACTATTTATATTGAAATACACACGAGGGTAGTCCAAGAAATATCCAGCATTGTCCATTAGAATAACGGAATCTTTCGGTAATAATTCAATCATTTGTTCGAAATATTCCAAAAACGTGTCTCCAATCATTTTTTCGATATAATCAACGGTTTTTTTGAATCAAATAAAAATTACGTAACCTGAAGAAAATCGTAAGGTTCTTAATAATAGCAGTAAATACTGGTAAAAACGCTTCTTGGGATGAGTTTATATTTTTGTCTTGCCAAGCGTGTCCTGTAGTAACCCATGTTCCGTCAAAATAGAAAATGTTTCTATTTTCTGTCATAATTTGTTTTATTCTTCTAAGGCATCGTCGTCTCCAACAACAATTTCTTCATATTCAGGTAATAATTTCCACAGTTTACCTCGGTTTATTGTGAGTAAATCAGTGTCGTCGGTTATAGATTATAAATATATTTACTTTTTCAGAAAAAATGAGTGAACAAGCTCACGAATTTTGTTTTTTTATATCCCATATTATTTTTTTTTAAATATTTATAGACATTTAATACAACTCTCTTTTCACTGAGTGACAAATGCTCTAATTTAAATTTTTTAACTGGTTTTAAGTCACTATTACTTTTCACGTGTATCGACAACTAGATAATTGAATTTCTGTAAACTTGAATGTTATTTAAATAAAATATCAATTACTTGTCGGCGCCGTGCTCGTTAAAATATATCTATCCCTTTCTATTACGGTTATGGCTATGACCGCGTTTAATCCTCTTAGGTACTTTACTATATCAATGAAATGTAGTAAAGTAAATCGATAGTCTGAGAAATTTATTACGTTTCATTCTGATTGAAAACAATTTAAAATTAGTTACAAATATTCGACATTTACCGCGTGTACCATTCTTTGATTTGTATAGTAGATTAGATAGGATTGGCAGAAAACATTGCTAAGAATTAATTCTTTCTTAATGTTCAAATGAAATATAGTTTCGTTATAAATATGGTTTGGTTTAACTCAATAACACAGCGATGTTTAATAACTCAAATACCCTGCATGTTTATAGTGAGAATGATCGAGCTCCTCAAAACAGACATCAATTGCAGACTCTACCTTTCCATTGTTAGCCATTTGTTTCAAGTGTGGAAACAGGAAATAATGCAAGAAGTCTAAATCTTTCTTTTTCATCAAATGCGCCCGTTTTGTCTTGATTTTCTCACTGAAAGGTTACAATGAGTTTGCCTTTGATTGTTTTTCTTTTCTGAAGATAATCAGTGAAAATTATCAAACGCGGATTCAAAAAACGTACGCAATGATCTTGTTTGGAAATGTTTTCGCCTTTCTTGAAGCAGATTCTTCGCATTCTGTCGAATGTTTTGATTATTCCTGACCTCAGGTTTGAAAAAATGGACCCAACCTATAATTATGAATCGATGTAAAAGCTCTGCTTTATTGGTGTGAAACTTTAACAAACACTGGACTTAAACTCCGATACTCACCTTGTGCATAACTTTCTCATATCCAAGCTTGCGCACGGTCATCTAATATCATTTTCTGGATTTTCTTCTCTTCACTATTTCTGGTGTGGTCTCCTTATTTGGACGACCACTGCAATGCTCACCTTGATAGCTTGGACAATCTGATTTTAACTCTGCTATCTAATGTGTTACCATTGTAAACAAAGAAGCAGACTCTCCCAGAGTAGAAACTAACTTCGCTTTGATTTTGGTTGGATTGAAGCCTTTTAAATTAAATCATTGAATCACATAACAATAACGAAAGTTTTCCATGTTTACAAATTTATTGAAAGCTGCCAAACAAATACTGAAGACATAGTGTCGTCAAACTTAAAATTTAAGTCTTATAAGATTGATATTTTTACCACAGTCGAGGAAACTGTATAATGAAAAGGGCAAAATTAATCAATCTTTTTAAGTGCTCCTTCTAAGAAAATGACAACAAATAGAAAAATAATATGATATTTTAGTTTTTAACCATAAGTCGTATAGGGAGAAAGATATATAAAAGATACAAGAAGGGTTTTTAACTGTTCCCTTTTTTTTCATACGTATGGTAAATATAGTTAGTTAGTTGGGGCCCATATGATCGGACGTCTATTTCTTGAGGTCTCTAATTAATAAACAAAATAAACTTATTTGAGTCAATATGGATATGTATGGATATTGTTTTTAAACCGTTATATATTACTTAAGACATATATTAATTTACTAATAGTAGAAGTTCAAAATATTTACCTTGTTCAATATTGACGTATCTATTTATTCTCAATCACATCGCATGTATCAGTTTTCTTCATATCCTTATTTTCTATTAAAGTGAGACAGTTTACATAACTGGCTTCTAGTCTCCAATTATTATTATTTCAGAAAATATAAAAATGTATATATTGAATTTTACGGAGAAAATAGTGTTAAAAAATTGCACACTAATTTTTTAAAATAAAACAAAAAATTACCCGTTAAAGCAATAAAAATATAATATGAAAGCTGGACATTTAGTTTTCTTTTAAATAGTGTAAAAAGATCTTCAGTTGTTTTTCATTTGAAAACATATAATAAAATGATAAGAGACCGACATCGAGGACATTTACAACATCAATAATATTTGGATTGTTTTTAACCTACCAAAGAAGTGAGTGACCTACTTTTGTTTTAAGGGAAATTTTAGATTTCTATAAAAAACTCGGTATCTAAAATAATCTCAGTGACGTAAATCGGTTATAACACGGCCCAAGTTTTCCCTTAGATAAGCCTTTCATCTAATATATTTTTCCGCAAAAAATGGCCGTGTTAAATGCATATCGAAGATAAAAATAGACATAAAATAAAATCATATTTCAACGGAAAATCATTCTGACAGTCAATTTACCCAAAAAATGTCCCTTTAAGAGAGGCAAAGGTCGACGGACATGAGCATCGCTAACGTTTCTATAACAGTTGACAGTTCATCATACTTTCACACTTCAAGCCCATCAGCGATGATATTTGTTCATGAAAGCACAGGAGAGAAAAATATGAAATGGTGAAAAAGCATTGTATTTTTAGGAGAAGAGTAAATATCTTTATTAAAAATATTTTGGTGTTAGAAGTGTATTCTATATATATATATGTATACATATTAATAAGTATTTTCACTTTCTCACAACTCGGCCCACTTTTGCCATATTCTTTTTTTATCAGTTAATAATTGGATGTAGAATACCAAGATGTAGAGATGTAGTATCTGAGTTAGTAACAATAAACTGACGAACTAAATGAACTAGTAAACAGTTTTCATTATAACTAAATCCTAAAAAAAGGAACTATGGAATTGCAAGGAAAGAATTTCTTAGACCTAGCAGACAGATTCTTCTTCTTGTTCACAACCATTCTGCCCTCCTGCGGTGAAGTTGCCTTTCCATATGCCAAGGTTATTATCCTCCTTAAGATGATCTTATTGTGAAAAACTCCTGTCGGGAGTTTTTTTATAGTTTGTAGTTGACCGTTCTAGCTTAGTAGTACTTAGATACTATCTGGTTCTCTTTTAATTTATTGATGTAGACTTCTCACATGGTTATTTTTGTAATTCTCCTCTGTATCTTCTAACAATTATATTTTTTCTTTCCCTTAGCATTTTTTTACATTTACCTCTTTGCTTTTCATATTTGGTTTTGCTTCATTAGTTTTCTCATTTAATATCATTATTCCTAATTTTCCTTGTAATTCCAACTCTTTTTTACATTCATCATCGAACCACATTTTATTTTCCTGTTTTAGTTCTATGTCAGCTGCAATATTCATCCTCTGCTTTGACTCATTCCATTTTTAGTGTACATGGTTCTTCACTACAATAGTCTGTAACTCTTTTTCGATTAGCTCACTATATTTTTCATACTCTTCTTTAGTACATTAACTTGCTTGCTTTTTTACTTTTGGTTTTCTTTTTTGTTACGTTCCTAACATTTGGTATTATTTGCATCATAGTCCCTACCATAAAAAGAATGGAACCTCTGTCCTAGCCTCTATACGTCTTTACATTTTTTAGGGCTCTTCCTTCCGGTTTTTCAATTAAAATATGGAAAATTTTATTTACACTTTTCTGAACCGGTTACCGTAATGTACCCTTATAAATGTATACATCTACGTATCTTCTATGTAATAATCTTATATTGCGGTATGTTTTCATAAAAGATTGTAAAATTTCTTTTTTGCCCTCTGTGTCTTTTTCTTCTGATAGTGCATGCAAATTCATATTTTCAACTTACAGAGTCTCTCTGTTATTCATTTGAAATTTACTATTTACGTCTTAAATTTTTTAGTACTCATGAATCCAGTGCATAAGATTCATTCATTTCCTCCGCTATTAGGAAACACGTAATTTTCATTTTCTCTTCTCTAATTATGCCATTGCTTTGTTTCTTGCAAGGCTACAATTTTTGGTGAATTTTTACAAAAATACGACCTTTTTAAATAATCAAAGTTACGCCTATCCAGCACCGTCAAAGAAATCTGTCGGTTACGGCATTATTTAAATTTTCCTTTTCACTAGGACAATTTTTTGAGCTTCGAAACCACTCTAAGAAATTTTTAATGATATGAGTATTATAAGGGGGACCTTTTTTGAATAAATTGGAAAAATAAAGAAGCACCTGCTTATAATAGTTTTTTAGTAACAGTAACATGTGAATCACTTTAAATGCACCAATTTATAAAGCAACATACTCGTCTAATTTTAGACTACTTAAGTTATTTTTTCATCATCATCCTTAATACCATTCTTATTATTTTAAACCAAAACAGAAAAGTAGATGTGGAATAAATCTACTTATACATACAATCTATTGTATAATAGTACACTTACTACTGCATGTCTCATTTCGAAATGGAGCTACTAATTAATTTGATGTTATTTAGTTTACAAAATCTAATAGGGATATGTTTTTGCAATAAAATATAAACAACCTGACATGCATATATATACAAAATTGAAACCTCAAAAATAATTTAGCACATTAATATTTAAAACCAACTAATACATATTTGGCTGCTGTTCGATTGTAACTCATGAATACACGAACCAGTTTTAGAAAATTTATGAGCCGTATTTGAGAGATAATTAGAATGCAATTCAATTACTGATTGATAAATGCTTACCTAAACAATGTACACAATTATTATCATAAATTTTCCTTTATTCCATTTACCTCGGGGATTTCTGAATAATGAAGCCCTATTTTAACAGCTCAATATCTATTAAGTTAGGGCCATTTCGTTTAATATTGACAATGTACGTACGTTTCAATCAATATGAATTATTGTTTGAAATTGCATTCATCCAATTAATGCACAGTATGCAGCAAATCCCACAACGCTAAATAAATAAGATGTTATTAAATTATGTTACACGAGAAGAAAACTAAAATTCGCCCAAAATTTGAGTTTTTATAAATCAAAAGGATAACAAAGAATATTACCCCTACTTTTAATGATTCATATTCTATAATATATTAAATGATAACGAAAACATGGAATTCTCATTATTTTCCATGGTTCAAATAAAAAACTAATATTTATTATTATTTATCAATCTTCTATGAATATTTTATAAATTGAGAGCGATTTCATGTGTATATTTTTATGAAAATCCTCGTATACTCTACTAACGTAAATTACCTGTAACAAAATACTTCGCTTCATTAAATGAATAAATAATTCAAGGTAGACTCCTCAATGTCTGTCCACAGATCCACAATACGCAATTAAAATTAGATTTAACAATAGGGATTTACGTAAATAAAAACATAAATTGAAAAAAAGGTATTTATTATTATAGTTGTTATTTAATAGAAGAAATACCGGCAATAAAGTCCATGTTAAAGTAGAAATACATGTATGAAGTTTATAAACTCTGTACATAAAGATTTCTTATTCCACTGTTATAGCGTTTCTTTATTGTAGATTTTTAAAGATTGAATAAAAATATGTAACTACTACATTTATGAAAGTAAGAGCATCTATTACAGAAGATATTTGTTTAAAAATGTAATATAAATTATTAATAAATTAGGTATAATAATGGTATATATTCCAAATAACTAGAGTCTGCACGACGTACAAAGAGTCTCAGCGCGAATGGAACAACGATAATGATAATGATGCTTCACTGTAAATTCGGATTTTAATTGCCTGACTTTCTGACAAATCTCGAGGTTAAAACGAGGTTCTTTATTCTCCTTATCGTTGGTTTCTACATAGCATATATTTCTATGGTCCATTAGCTAAAGTTTAACCAGCGGCATCAAAATTTTAGAACCTACGAAAATCAATCCCGCAAAATTAACTTTACTAAATCTTTGTTAAAACCCCGTGAAAGCTAAAAATCTAGTTTGTAGTTTTTGAATGAAAACCTTAAATATACCCGGTCTAAATAATGTTATCTTTAATTCTTACATTTTTTACTTTAATGTCAATCAAACAAACAAAAAAATACCTATTGCCATATTTAAATTAACAGTACTATTTAAAAAATAAAAAAAATTGTATTTTTGGGTAACATTTTACTCATTATTAATAAGTTATTAATCATGTGGATCAGAATAACTTCTAAACTATATAAGCTTTGGTAAAAAAAATCTGTTTCTATATAAAAATAGAGAATTAACATTCAAAAGACGTTCAAACTTTAATCAAATTGATAGATAAGTATTAAAAAATTGACATCATTGTGAAAGATAATAATATACTTATTGTAAAATTCTACAATATTCTAAAACTCTTCAATCCTTAAGACAATTGTTTTACTGAAATTCTTTGGCATCGGTCGTTTTATGAGACAATCGCTATAAGAATATTTAAATAATTTCACAGAATATTTTGGAATTTTAATATAAGTATCTTTCACATTCATAAAGAAATATCAAATATATTTCTTCGATTTGTTTTGGAAATATAAATGCACCATTTTTTTTCTAAATGATTTATGATAATACTGTATCAATTGTTAGAAAAAATAAAAGATATTTATACTTATTTTAGAACAAATAAAACAAGAATAACCAAATTTTAAGCAAATGTCTGGCGCTAAAAAAATTTAAATCGAGACAGCTGGGTCCAAAATTTGTACTTTTAGTCACCCTCTAATCAAATTTAATAAGATAGGACAATTGAAAAATATAAAAATATAGTATATAATAAGTAAAATAAACTAAATTTTCACAAAGTTTTTGAAATAAAGAACCAAAAACCTTTGCATTCATTTTTACATGAACACCTAGTACATTGTAGAAAGTACATTTTAAGAATACTTAAAAGCAGTCATGTTTTGTGTTAATGTTTTGATTTAAAGATAACCTATAATCACACTCATTTATTTGATTATATTTTTAAATAGAAAATAATAGTACATGTATCAAATAAAAACAAGTTTCCTATTTATTATTTATTTTATTTCTTACCTAATATTATCAATGGAGGAGGCAGCCTTGGCATTTTGTTATTAAAATTCATCCTTCCTTTTGATAAACCTTATTAAAACTTCCACCTACTTCAATGAATGGGTTAACTTCATAACTTATCTGATTTGATATTTTTCGAAAACCACCCACTATTTTCTAGAGTTTCACACACGCACAATGTTTTCATTCAATAATAAACCACTGACTGATCAAAACCTTCTCCGATTTGAATAACGACGGTTTATTATGGTGATCACGAAAACACAATGTCAATTTTTAATTCTAAAACCTCAGCGACGCTAAAAACCACAACGCCGCGGTTATTTTTTATCTATTGTATTTTTATTGTAAAGGTGAACAAATATTTTCCAGAAATTCTCAAAAGAAACCTGTAAAACAACATCGAAGCACGTAAACTGTATTGTATAATAAACAAATTTGCGTGGGACTTGCTAATTATTTTTCGTTTTGATGTTATTACATGGTGAATGCGTTAGCTAATATTTGGGTCCCATTTGGTTAACTTAACGATGTTGATAGACGATAATACGAGACACGTTTTAATAAATAAATTACATTTCGTAACCAAACTTGAGCAAGAGAACTCTTTTGGAATCACTTATGATTTTCTTTATATAACACTTTTAATCTTGGAATTCAACAAACATTAGTTCTCGATCTTTCAATCCACAAAACAGTTTTACGAAGAACAAGTAAATTATATAATTTGTTATGTTAAAAAGTATATAATTAATATGAGTTCACCTTTAGTTCTTGTATGTCCATTTACTATTTTACCTAATTAATGCAAGGATGGATTGTGAATCGTGAGCAGGCATATCGCGACGACAAGTTGGAGGTCTCCGTAAAATATTCTTGGATTTAGTTTCTCTGTTCAGTTATTGCAATATTTTTTTTATAAACTAGTAATAAATAATTTTAAATAAGGGCTCTGGTATTAAAACGTTAATGTTATTTGTAATGTCGATGGGATGTAAATATAAGAAAATTAATAATCAGAAAATATTTTTGGAATATTTGGAAGCGTGGATGGGCCAATTTATTTTAATTATTATTTATCCCTAAATTCCGAGGTGGATTTCGAAATTTTGTTACATTCAAATTTGGATCACGGAATTTTGTTAATTTCCGAGTTGCAATATCGAGATTTAATTAATTCAGAATTGCATCTCGGATTTTTGATAAATTCCTAGTTGCAGCTCGCATTTTGTTAAATTTCGAGTTGTATCTGAGAATTTTGTTAAATGATATTAATTGAAGGAATATATATAGTGTGCGTAAATAGAGCGGGATACTTCTATTTGTTGAAAATTGTGAAGCAATGTTTTTTTAACCTATTTAAAGGAGGGTTTATATATGCATGGATTCGCTGGCGCCAGAATATACTGGCGTGCCAGTAAACTAAAAATGAATGTCTAAGCACTGGTTGGTACGCCAGTTGAAAACATGCATGCACAGATCGAAAAAGTTGATTGCCTTTCAACTTTTACTGTCGCCACTAAATACTTGCATGCCCCACTCCGATACTTACATACCCCTTTCAACCGCCCAAGTAAGATTTACAAGTCTAAAAATAAGCGTGAAAAGAAAGCGAAAATGGAGCAGAAATAAAAAATGTTAAATGTTAAAAAACAAAAAAAAAATAGATAATGCTGATCAGGGAAAGAAAAAAATAGCAAAAAGAAATAAACTGATGTCCAAGTCTAGCTTAGCTGTAAAACGACATTTCAAATACTGGAAAAATTAGTCAGTAGATTACGCCTACATAGTATAAATATACAAATCTATAATTTGGCAACAGTCTTTGAAACATTTGACAAATTATTCCGGAAATTGTAAACGACTTAAGTCAGACTTAAGTAATCATGGAACATACTTGCCCCGAGAATGATAAAAGTCACAACAGACGTTTGTCGTAAATTTGTCTAAAATATAACAATATATTATTATATGTTATATGGTGTATCTTTTAAATTTTTATTACCATTAAGGTTGTGATTATTGATCCATTTTTGGACACTTTCTCTTTAAATAAAAAAAAATAAATTTATTTTGTATTAGAACCGGACCTGTGCAGTATTCTAGTGTAAAAGCGTTGCCAAAGCAGTTTTGTTGAAATCGTATTCGTTTCTCTCTTTGTTTCATGTAATGAAATCGGAAGAAAGGAGACGTGTTTATGTTAAGCGTGTTGATAGGACTATATTGACTATATGATCTATAACGAGGCAAATGTTTTTAGTCGGAAAAAGTCATTTGATGAAGTTGGCTCTTAAAAATGTAAGGCGATCCTTAATTCAATTCGCGTAGTATATATCGGCAATGACTACTCTCAATCAATCACTCTTTATATTAGAACAAAATATATATTGCAGTTTTATTTTGATTGAAGAAAATTGAATTAGCAAATTGTGATGGATTTAATTCAATTAACAGTTTCTCCTATAACAATTCATGAGATTTCTAGAAACTATAATATCGGTAGTTTACATACGTACAATTTGCTAAATTGCGAACATGACACATGTCTTTATCTCAGTAAAAAAGTAAAATCCAGTAAATCAATTTACAATTTTTATTCTTTTAGACACGAAGTTCATTCAAAGCCCTAAATCCATTGTGATTAATAAATTTAAAAAAAATGTGTTAAAGGTACACAATTATTTTAATAATGTAAAAAAATACACTAAATCATTATGGAAATAGAAATAGATATTTTTTCCATCTTTAATTTACGTTCATTTCTGTGTCAAATAAATAAAAACTATAAAATATAAATTTTTAAAGAAAGACCATAAATCCAACACACATCTTTTAAAGAAAAAAAAATTTCAAGTATATCAGTGCACTTGAAAATGATGACCTCAATTAGAATTTTTTTGCATTTAACGAATTCCATTTCAAGAATTAATCAAACATTTTCTCCTCTTAATTTCTGAACTTTATTTGTAATTTATTACTGTTTTGAAATAGATATTAACCGAAAAGTAATAGAATGAATATGTGGTTGTTATCAATTTAATAGCGTGTTGTAATAAGCTTTGAATTTCAATTTATGTGTTAATGTGAGAATGTGAAGAACATTGTAACCACTTCGAAAATACATTCAAGCCACTTCTACGAAATTAGATCAACAACTGATTAAAACATTACTGACCAATGGTCACCTCACAAGATCTAAGAGCACTTTAATTATATGCTCAATATAGTATATTCGGGAAACTAACTTATAGATCAAGTTCGTTCCCTAAACTTTAAATGCATATAATTTAATAGAAATTATTAATATATTAATGTTGGCCTTAAAATGACTATTTAAATGAAGTTTTCTTTAACATATTAAAGAAAACATTCATTTAATTCCTTGTCACTTCAGTGAAAAAGACCGACGCCAGCAAGTTTTAAATTAACAATATTGTGTATTTTGAAGAGTAGATTTATTTTATTATATTCATACGTGTTGTCCCAATATAAAGTGGATAAACTTTATAGCTAAAATATATACTAAATTTAAATCCAAAAAGTTCTTCTAGAGATATATGCACTAGAAAGTACTAATTAAGTTACAGGGTCTTAAAAGTAAGAAACAAATTGAATACAAATATTTAAAATAGTTTGACTTCTTTATCCTAGCGTCCTAGCGCATCCACTATATTAAAAGCAAACTATACAGGTTTAGGAAGTATCTAAAGGGACATTGGTGAAACTCTCAATCGAACTAGAGATAGGATTACAACTGCTGGTACGTTATTATCGAATTGACTGGAACGATGTTCCCACCTCGATGTATCCCAACTTCAAAATATTACTAAACGTTCTTTCTCTTTCATAACGCGTTCTTTATTAGTCTCATGGATTCGTGTATGGACTCAAATATTCAGACCGAATCTGTATATCCAAAACATTATATAGAAGGTTTAAGCATTCTATACATACATCTTTGCCTGACCATTTCTATCAAACTCTGGATTCATAAAAATTTTGTGGAAAATGTGAAGATATCCCGTATATTGCCTTTCCCAATATTAATGGTGTTTGTTATTCGATTTGTATCAAATATATTTGATTTTTATTGAAATATATATCTGCCAGGTGACTTGATCTCTAAATTTTCTTTTCAGCGCTGATTCTAGGAATATTGCTATTTAGGGAATATTGCTATTTAGCCTACATAATCAGTATTTCATTTTTTGCATAGCGAGTATTTTAGATATGAACAAGAAAATACATAAAAATAAAATAAAATTCTAATATTTTTAAATATTTTAATGACAATTATTTCACCACTGTTCTTTAGCATCGTCAAATAAGATAATAATAAATTGATACACATTTCACATACCGACTTGATTTTGATCATAGATGTTCTTACCAAGAATATTCTTAATTTTGTAAAACATTTGTTTAATATTACAGATTTAGTCCAGAAGGTAAGTAATCTAAATAGCAAATATTATTCATACCAACAAAATTTAATTCTTCATGTACAGTGTTACCAAACATTTCTTATAATACATTAGCTCTGATTAGAGGGAATAGATTTTGTCACAAACTATCGAACAACATTTTGCGTAAATTAAAGCCGGCAATCAGCTGAAGAAATAATAAAATTAGTTTTAAAAACATGGAATAGGTAGCTCTTTGATATACTCTTTGATATACTTTTTCGTTTTAGAATTTTTAAATATTTTTTTCACGTTTCATATTAAGAAAATTAAGAATAAAACCCATCAAATTTTTCTTGTAAATACTCTTTAGGGAAACATTCCTGTAGGTCCTATAAAATGTATATAACTGAGTACAGTAACACATTGCACTAAATGTGCCCTAATTTTGTGTACTGGTACTTTAAAGGAAACGGCCATTACTCAAGCAAAAAGTTACTACTACACATCTGATGCGCTCTTAACCCAAACTTATGTAGACGATATTCTTTATAGCTCTAACGATTTATACATTTATGTATACAAAAAGTATGGAAAATAAAATAAATTGGAATGAACAATTACCACAATCTCTGTTAAATGAATGGAATAAAATTATCTTAAACATTCCCAAACTAAATGAATAAGTTTCCTCGGTACCTTTTTCTTAAAAAAAAGGTTTCTGTGACAAATAATTTGTTGACTTTTCAAATTAAAAATATTTAAAAAAGCATTTCAAAAATACAAAAAATAAATGATTAAACTGAGGTTAAGAAATACAATCAATCAATTTAAAACCCCTAGATTGTGATATTATTTCTACCTTCTGGACTAAATATATAAACATAATGATTGGTTCTACCCTTATTTTGTGGAAAATGCCCATTGTCAATGTAAAAGATAAAATATACTTAACTTTTACATTTTTAAATTAAACTCTTAACCAAATGTTTAGGAAAATGAAGAATATTATTGGTTAGACCATCTATGATCAAAATCAAGCCTGTATGTCAAATGTTTGTCAATCTTATCTGACGATGCCATTAGTGAAACAATTATCATAAAAATATTTAAAAAATTTTAGAATATTGTAGAATTTTAAGATAAGCATATTTTATATTTAAGATTTATAATGGATAAATTCTACAAAGTAAGTATGAAAACAATCGTTATAAATAAGTGTAACATTAAAATCATGACGTTAAACTTCAGCGGAAGCATTTTAGGCATTACATATATGCCACATTTAATACAGTTATATTTTTGAGCTTTTTTTTAATTTTAAAATTGATTATGCTTTTAAATTTTTACCTACATAAAAAATATTTTTCAGTAGAGTTGCAGCAGAACCGTCTATTTTAATTTAATAGCTGTGAATTATCCAAGAAAAATGTAAATATATATGTTAAAAAAATATGAGTAACAAATTATATTATCAGTATCACACATGCTTTCAAACAAATAACTAGATAAATAACAGACCGTAAAACCTACATCGATTTTCACAATAAAACACTCTAACGCACACCACCTTTACAATAAAAAAATGTATTTTAGGAAAGATAAATAAACATGATCCGGACAAACTGTATACCGCGAGAAATACATTAACACACTGATTCTTGCTAAATTTAACACAACTAGTTATTGGGCAATATGTCTAATCTAAATTGCGAGTGATAAGGCAATTCGAAATGTATTTAATTTAGATAAGATGACAGTAATTATTTGCGGAACGTTTCCACATTCTGTTTAAATGATTTTAGCTGATGTTGGATGCGGAAGTAAATGTCCGTTTGATGTATCCTTTGAAAAGGTATTTAATGCAATTTCGTTTCAAGAAGACCCGATTCTATTACCATTATTTATTTTAGAGTCTAGACTAGACTATCCACATTCAATAAATGAGAAATTTTAGAAAAATTTTGTTAATGCCGAAGTGATATAAAAGAGTATTTATGAAAGAACGTTTATGGTTGAAAGTGGTTTAAAAAAAGAGTATCTAATGATATAATATAAATGGAACCTTTATAATAAAACCATTTAATGATATTTTACAATTATTATTAAAATTTAATCAAAAGATGTCGGTAGATATTAACATTAAATTAATTGTTAACTCTTACTTTGATGAAATTATTCATAATAAATATGAGTAAGATAAATTATACTTATCTGAATTTTGACAGTATTTTCTTTTTTTAAAAATATATTTGGTTAGTACTTGTATTATATAGGTATTTAGTTCAAAAAGTAATCTAAGATAATTGAACTTCTCGGGTTAAGTTATTCATTCAATACTGTATATTGAAGATATTTTAGGTGTTTCTTTATTTCATATTCCTCCAAAAAATTAAGTTCTTCTTTCTTGTCACTTATATGAAGTACTTCCACTGTTGTTTCCATTGTGTTGTTAAGTGTAGGTTTCTGTTTGGTGACAATGATGTGTATTACGTAATGTGACTTATCTGGTTGTTTTAATCTATAAAATCGTAAGTGTTCACAAAAGCGTATGTTAAAAATTCTTAGGGCCTGAGCAAGATAGATGGCGTTAAAATCCGGACAATTTAGTTTGTAAATACTTGATAAAAAGGATGAAAAGGTAGCCGTTAATCTGATCTTTCCAAAACAACCTAAAGATGACGGGACATACGGAATAATTACGTATTTTGGAGATATTTTAAACAAAATATCAAAAATTATATCTCGTACAACATCTTCTACAATATCTTTTAAAGTTATTATTAAATGTAAAACCTAAAATTAATAAATTTTCAAAGTCGGGTATTTACAAAATAAATTGTCCGGATTGTAACATCATCCATCTTGGCCAGACATTAATTTTAACGTACGCTACTGTGAACACTTATAGATTAAAACAATCAGATAAGTCACATTACGCAAAACAACTCATTGACACCACAAACCTACACTTAACAACACAATGCAAACAACAGTGGAAGTACTTCATATAAGTGACAAGAAAGAAGAACTTAATTTTTTGGAGGAATATGAAATAAAGAAACACATAAAATATCCTCAATATACAGTACTGAATGAACAACTAAACCTGATGGGAAGTTCAGTTATGTTAAATCACCTTTTGGACTAAATATCTATATAATACTAACCAAACATATTTTTACAAAAATAGGAATATTGCCTAATAATGATTGGTTGTGATGTCTATGACATGACATTATTTACGTTTAAAATTTTTTATCTATCTTGGACAATGGTATGTCAAATACCGAAAACCGAAAGTCAGATTAAAATAAATTTTTAAAACGCTTTGGAAGACTGTGGAAATTCAGATAAGTATAATTTATCTTCTTCATAGATATTAACATTATTTATAATAAAGTGTTCCTTTAATTTTTAAAGACTGTTATTATCCTTTAAATTAAATCATTCAAAAATGTATAGTTTAATACATTTTATTTTTTTGAGAAGTTTTGAAGTTTTCATGGAACACTATAGTTGTAAATAAATGACATTTAAATAAAAATAACAAATCTTACAAAACATTTATTCAGTAGCAAATATAACAAAAAATTAATGCAAATAACAAGTAAACATTATTAATGAAAAAAATAATTCAAATAAAAAAAGACTGTGAAATTGAACATATCATTTTATATTTATATTAACAAACACAATTACGAACAATAATAAAATGGATTTATTAATAGGAAAATATGAATACTATTACGAATTTTAGTACTATACTTTTGTTACAGATTCAGTTTTTTTAATTAAAAGATAATTTAATGTGATATCTTTTACATCAACAAATTTTAAATAGAATAAATATTTTCTTTAAATATTTACAATTTTGTTCTTTGTGTTCTTAATTTTTACTGTAATTGAAAATCAGATCACACTAATATAATATATATATATTTCCTCTTTAAAAATAAAATATTATGTAATAATATACTTCGCGTACAGAAATATTTATTTTTACAAAAAACGTGGGTTTGTTTTTACTATTTTGATCAGAATATAATTTAACTGATACAATATGGTCGGTATTATTTCAACCATACTGATATAATATTATCATTAATAACATTTTAACAAGTTGAAGACGGATAAGTTACCGTCCACATGATTCTATATATCCAAAAATATTTTCAAAAGAATTAATTTCGTTAATAAACATGGATGTGTCTATAAAACGTATATTTTTTTAAATAACTAAATAGGTTAAAAGTTGAAATTTTCTGAATTCTGAATATATACTTTTCTATTAACATAATTGGAAGTTTTTGTATACAGGGTGTCCCAGGACGTCTTGACACTTCAATATCTTGAAAACTGTTCACATGATAAGTATGAAATTTCGCAGCTATAAACACTTGTAACTGATGCTTGAATTTATTTTTAAAAACTTTCGTTTTTCCTCTCATTTACAGTCACATGACCCTTACAAAAATTTGGAAATATTTTTGGATATATCTTTTAAAAACAAATTCAACAATACCACACTTGTCATGATTCTATTGTGCAGTAATGATAATATGGGCCATTTTTTATTAATTTTGAACAGTTTTTGAGATATTGCACTGTCAAAACGTCGTGGGACGCACTCTATAACGGTTCTCCAATTTAAAAAATTAAAACAGGCGCCATGTAATCGGAAACGCGAACAAAACTGGAAGTCAATATTGTAGTGCAAAATCTTGCTTTAATAAATTTTATAAAAATAAATGGTTCTTATTAACATTACTGCACAATAAATCATGACAAGTGTCGTATCGTTGAATTTGTTTTTGAAAGATATAACCAAAAATGTCCCATTTAAAAAAGGCTAAACATTCACTCACATATTCTCATAAATAGCATAAAACAAAAAATAAATAGTATAAAAGTAAAACAACACACTTATTCTATTACATCTAACTATATCAGCTTCTAGCTAAATTGATCTTAAATTGGTGTTTTATATATCCGATCATAAATTAATATATTTCATTTTAACAGATTACATATAAGTACACAAACGGATGAAATTCTAGCTTTATGTTCAACGGAAAATGCAAATTAAATCTTAAAATTGCAGCAATAAAATGCCAATTTTATGACGGCCATTATAAATCTTCACATATAGGTTTTAGTAACTATAATTAAATGTTTTATTGGTGCAAATATTCCATGATATTCTAAAACATAAAATATATGAAGTAGTACGTTTATCCTGAATCCATAAATCCTATAAATTCTCCTTAATTGATATAAAGGGTTCGTCAAAAGTTCAGGAACTGGTAAGTTTTCGAATAAAGTTGGTACACGTTCCAGCGTTCTTAAAATGTTTTATTTTCTTTCACGTTATATAAATGTCTTAATTATTATTATATATTAAACTATTAAATAGTAATTTAAATCCAAATGTACATTGTAACAAAAACAGTTTTTGATAGATGTTCTAAAAAATTGTAGTGAACTCAACAAATTATTAGTTAAAAAAAGTATTAGCTAATTATGCATGAAAGATAATAGAAAACAAACTAATAAACAATTTAAAAAATGAAACAAAACATTCAAACTTACTTAAAATCTTAATTTTCTAAAATTGACTAAATAGTTGTTTACTATATTAATATGTCTTACTTCAAGTTAAAGCTACTATTTAATAAAATGGAAACCAATATTAATTCTTCACATACTTGTCAGTTGAAATCCATTGTTTAAATCTGAAAATTTAAATAAACTCAATTACTGTTAATTAAACTAAAAAATTTAAATTTGCTGTTTTTTAATGTTTGTTTTATCCGCTATACTTTAAAGAGAAATGGGCCTTGGAGTATTTTTATCTATAAGTAATATTTTTTACATTCATTAATCTAAATGAATCGTTATATGCATCTTAAATGATTTATTCTCAATCGTATTTATCTTGCATTGAATGGAAACATAATAGAACTAAAAATACAGGTTTTTCTTTAAAATTGAATTAAACAAGCAACAAACATATTTTTATCTATATATGCTCAAATTAAAAAGTCAGCAATTTTAATAGAAAAGCGCAAGACCAATTTGAATTAACAATCTTTCTTATTATTTGGCAAAAAAAATTCAAATACTTTTAGCTTTTAATTGGATAAAAATGAAACAAAAATATCAACACTAGTATTTGAAAATGTTTTTTTAAAGTATAGTAGAGAAATATTCTACCAATTATTATGCAATATAAAAAGCAAACGCCACTGAATTTAGATGTACAAAAGAAGTTCATATTTTAGGACGAAACATGAGAAATATTTTATTATATTGTATTATAATTATAAATATAAATCATACCATACTTTCATTTTAAAACTGAGCGTTCGAAATAACTTTTGGTTTTACATAAATTTAAGAAAAGACCTCACATTTTATAGTAAGGGGGACATTTTTGTAACATAGTCTCAGATGTCATATGTTATTCACTTGTATGTCTCATACATCTCTGAAAAGGTAATTTTATAGGTAATTCAGCAATATGATTGTTTTTGCTTTGCGCTAAACTCAAAAGCAAAGCAAAGAAGAATCATATTGCTGAATTACCCATAAAATTACCTTTTCCATGATGTTTCATATTTCGTACCTTTCCTGTTTAAATTGCATTACATAAAATCAAAAATTATTTCGACTGACTGGTTTTAAAATGAAAGCACTGTATATATTTCATTAAATAAAAACGTCATAAAATAACCATCTTGCGTTTAATATACATATTTCACATAAATATTGTTCCCTTTTCAAATAAATGAAAGTGCTTCGTTAATTTTAGGAGTATATTTTGATGACCTATGGTGGAAATGAACTACAAAATACCTCCCCTTATAATGATAATTAAATGTTAACGTTCAGTACTAAAATTTTTATTTTGATGTTTGGTTACTTTATTTGCAAAAGGTCACATTCCATGAAGATTAAACATTGTACATTGTACAAAATTATGTATTAAAAAACTTGTATATGCATATAGATATAAAAAAGTGTTATAAAATGTAATCTTTCCTTGAGGCAATTTCTGTGAGAATAGACTAATTTATTTTTATACCTCAGCTTTAAAATGTTCCAACAAGAGCAATTTAATTAAAGCAAATTTCTCGAAGCATTTTCATTAGAAAATACAAAATTGTGAAGACGCAAATAAGCGAAAGGTTGTTTGCTACCTCTTATATTAATTAACTTGAATAAAAAATTGAGATGAAAATTCAAAATTTAAAAGTTTCAGTTTCTATTAAACTCTTCACCCTTTTAATAATCTTACAAAAACCGTAATAAGCTATAGTCCTATAAAAAAGTCCAACTTCACTCTTTTCAATAAAATAACTATTATTTAAACGTTGACTCTCACATTTAACTATTTAATAAGAATAAAATAATTCTTAAATTGCTGGTAAATAGAAAATTCTAGAAAGAAAATATTTTGTATTTTTTATATTACTAATACTAATAGAACTTTTATTTTGTAAAAGTCATTGTGCCACTGCTGTTCACCAAAAGGCACTAAATTTTCATTGCTACGTGGGACTATTGGAAGCTTTTTGCAGTAAAAGGGACAAGGCTACAGTCTTGAACAAATGCTATAAAAGGAAAAAGAAGACAAGGTCAAAAAGTCGAAAAAATGCAGTATTAAAGAACTTACGAGATAAATATATAGTGTAATGGAAATCGAAAGCAAAGAACAAATAACTAAGATAACCAAATTTTTTTTAGTAGGTTTATTCATATTTGGTCTAATTACAATAAACTATATATAATAATTTTCTTATAAACTACGACTAATCACAGAAGCGTCACCCCAGAAGAGGCTCAGCTTGTATTGTGATATACTTATTTAGTAAGTTCATACATTTGTATCCTTAATATTAATCTTAATTACTATAATAATTTCTATTATCATTCGAGAACTAAAGATTACAATGAAATTTCAGAATTAAGTGAGTTGTAGAAATCAGGAATAGTTCATAATTATATGAGTTGTCATAATCGGGTGTATTGTCATAATCGGGTGTATTGTCATATTCGGGTGTATTGTTATAATCGGGAATATTGTTCTAATCATGTTGTCGTAATTTTATGTAATATAATTAGGTATAGCGTCAAATTCAAGTCTATTATTTTATATATATTATTTACCTATATTATATTATTTACACATTTTATATTATTTACATATTTGAATTTACAAACTTATGGAATATTGTTCTGTCACTTTCCCCTATCCATTTTTTAATTTTTTGTTTAAAGTGTTTGTATTGTTGTATATTTTTTAAAAAATCGGGAATTATTGAAAATATTCTAGGTGCTAGATAGGAACAGTATTTTTGACCTGCAGTTTTTTCGCATCTTGGTGTAATATATGCTCTTCTCTTAATTCTCGTTTCGTATTTGTGAGAAATGGGTTCTATTTTAATTTTTTTTTGTTTAGTAAATAATAATATTTTTAAACAAAAAATCTGCCGAATATCTAATAGCCCCGATAATTTAAATAGGGAGTTTGTGGAGTAAGTACGACTTTTCCCATATATTATTTTTATTAACCATTTTTGAATAATGTCTACATTTTGTAGGTAAAAGTTACTTACTCCGCCCCATCCTATTATTCCATAACTCAACTGCGATTGAATTAATCCATAATAGAGCGTCTTTAGGTGAGCTTCAGTTAACAATTTTTTAAGGTATCTAAATTTCCCTAACATGCCTCTTAATTTTTGTACAACCGATTTAATATGAAGGTCCCATCTTAGATGTCTATCAACTATGATACCTAGATATTTAACTGATTTTGCAGCTGGAATTGCACTGGACTGATCTATTTCTAAAGTATTAAATTTCGGTAGATTATTTTCATATGATGTAAATGGTAAATAGTGCGTTTTTTCAATATTTAGTGTGAGAAGGTTATGTTGGAACCACAATTGTATTTTCTTAAAATCCTTTTCAGTTTGACTTTTTAAATCATTCCAATTCGAGTCCTCGTAAAGAATGGCAGTATCGTCCGCAAAACTCATAATTTTCCCTGTGGTATTGAGCTTTAATAAATTATTTATATATATCAGGAATAATAATGGACCCAATACTGTACCCTGAGGAACACCACAAGATACCAATTCAGGCTCACTGACGACACTGTCAATTTCCACGTATTGGACTCGTCCTGAAAGATAACTTGAAATCAAGTCAAACACTGTGCCTCTTAATCCGTATGGCCTTATTTTCTCGAGAAGTTTCGCGTGAGACACAGTATCAAAAGCTTTTGACAAGTCCACAAATATACATAAACTTGGCGTATTTTTGTCTAACTTTTGGTATATATATGAAGTTAACTCATAGATTGCATCTTCTGTGGATTTACCTTTCCTAAAGCCATATTGACACTGTGAAATTAATTCATGTTTATCCAAAAAATGTATTATTCTCTTTTTAAGGACTTTTTCAACAATCTTTGCTATGTTGGATATCGATGTAAATGACTAAGCGTATAAACGACAGCTGTCAAAGTACAATTAAAAAAGATTATATCACCGAAAAAACTCCAATTATCTCCGATAAGCGAAATATCAGAAGGAAAGTTCCAACCCTCTTGGATAGGCTGAGGTTCTTGTGCCTGAAAAACCCCTAACAGATAAATTTCCCACACAAGTTCACTCCCTGCCCATTCCACTGAAGACATCAGTTACATTTAGAAACTTCTGTTCTAGGAGTACTCATCTGACTCTCGGCCTGTGAAGACGTATCGATATCGGCGAAAGTAGAGTGATTATTAAAAAGTGTGGCCGCAAGGCCAAATTCTTTGTGGAGCTCAATTTTAAACAAGTGATAAGAAGTGATAATAATAAAACAATCCAGTGGTGTACGCAAGTACAATTTCTCTCATATCAATATGAATAATCAACACAATCCATTCTCAACAAATTTAGCTACTTATCAATATGGATCAAACCAACAAAACCTTTGCTACCAGCAGATACCTCAAGTCCCTTTCCCAATGATACCACAACAAATTCCTCCAACCAACCAAGTCTTCAATCAACATCTTCCAGTCAGCCAACCTTACAATATTGATAACCCACAACCCCTCAACACCCATTTTGTACCAAATTCAAACATAATCATACCCAATAATCTCAATAATACCACAAACTCCAAAGTCATGCCTACAATAACAAACGAAGAAGACTATAATATGTTCGAAGGTAGTGATTCTGATTCGCAAGATGAATCACAGGAAAATCACGAATGGCAAACAGTCAAGCGGAAGAGAGTAAACAGTCCCAGGCAAACAATAGCTCAAAACACTCAAGAAGTAAGTACAAGTAATAAATTTGATACACTTAGAAACTTAAACGATAAAGATAACATTAATCAGGCAGTATCACCACCCAAACCACCTCCAATTTATATTTATAGCGTAAATAATTTTAATAAAATGATTGAAAACTTAAGTGCAGTAGTAGAAGTGGAAACTTATCAATGTAAACTAGTCCAAAATGACACCGTAAAAATAAATGCTCAAAGTCCTGACACATACCGAAAACTCATCACTCACCTAAATAGTGAAAAAATAGTCCACCATACTTATCAAATGGAACAGGATAGAGCCTTTAGAGTAGTAATTCGCAATTTACACTATTCGATACCAATTGACGATATTAAAAAAGAGATAGAAAAACATGGACATTCTGTGCGCAATATTCTAAATATTAGACATCGAGTCAGTAAACAACCACTCATGATGTTCTATGTTGATCTCGAACCCAAACCAAACAACAAGGAAATATACAAACTACAGTATTTAAACTACATGAAAATCACAATAGAACCACCAAACAAGAAAAGATCAATCATACAGTGTACAAGATGTCAACTATATGGCCACTCCAAGTCCTACTGCTCAAGACCTTACCTATGCGTCAAATGTGGTGCAAAGCACAAGTCAAGCGATTGCCAAAAACCAAAGAATACACCAGCCAAATGTGCTCTCTGTGAAGGAGAGCACACAGCGAATTATAAAGGGTGCACTGTATATAGAAACTTACAGCAGGCGAGAGGAAAACCAAATAGTAGAGAACCAGGACACATTACCACTCAACCAACTATTAATTTCCACATGACTCAAGCAAGCGCTCAACGAACAGCTTACAGCAGACCAACATACAATCCTTGGATCTAGGAGCCCAAATGAATATATTCCTGAATGAATTTAAGTCAATGTTTATGCAGCTTATTAATCAAAATAGCATGATTCTAAATATGCTTACTGCAGTAATAAATAATAACCCCAGAAATGGAAACTAAATCAATTCGAATCGCCGAGTGGAACGCCAATGGTTTATTAAACCACAAAGACGAAGTAATAAATTTTTTACAGTACAACAAAATAGACGTCCTCCTTATCGCAGAGACGCACTTTACTGAAATATCAATGTTAAAAATTCCGAACTATTCAATATACCATACTCCCCATCCTGATGGAACAGCTCACGCTGGAGCGGCAATAATTATTCGCACTGCTATCCCGCATTATGAACTACCCCCGTTTCAAACAACCAAATTGCAAGCTACCGGTGTCCAAATTTCTGCACGTCCATGGTCATTTAATATAGCAGCAATGTACAGTCCACCTAGACATAGAATCGATACAGAAGAATATGAAAATTTCCTCAGCCATCTAAGTGGAAAATTTATTGTTGGCGGTGACTGGAACGCAAAGCACACCGACTGGGGATCTCGGCTAATTACTCCTAAAGGAAGAACCCTACGGCAAGCTATGCTTAACAAAAACTGTACCTATTTATCAACAGGCCAACCAACATATTGGCCTTCCGATCCCGCGAGATTACCCGATTTACTAGACTTCTTTGTTCTTAAAGGAATCTCTGCAAATTACGTCAACATTGAAGCCAATTGGGACCTCACAACTGACCACACCCCAATAATAGCAACACTTAGTACCCACATAATTCATCGACCTAAACCTCCTAGACTTACTTCTCCGAAAACTGACTGGTGTCTTTTTAGACATAACCTTCACGAAAACCTAAATCTAAATATTAAACTAAAAGAACCTGATGACATCGATAACGCTGTAGACTATTTTACACGTATGATACAAGATGCGGCATATAAAGCTACACCAAACGAAGCTACGCCGAGAAGTCCAGAAAATAACATTCCGTTACATATACGTGAGCTAGTTGCAGAAAAACGAAGAGCTAGAGGTAGATGGCAGAGAAGTCGAAACCAATTAGACCGAGTTGAATACAATAGACTAGCCCAACAGTTAAAAAGAGTTCTCAAAGATATCCGCAATGCTTCCTTTCAGACATACATAACCAATCTCTCTAAAGAAGATCATTCTTTGTGGAAAGCGACAAAAATCTTAAAAGACCAATGGTCCACATTCCACCAATAAGAAGAAATGACAATAGTTGGAGTAAAACTGACAAAGAGAAAGCAACAACATTTGCAGAACATCTTTCACAAGTGTTTGACACACCACAACCACAGCACAATAATCTTAACAACGATGAATATGTGACAGATTTTCTTAACAGTCCGTGTCCTATGATGCTACCTATTAAGGCGTGTTCACCTTCAGAAGTTAGACTGGAAATTCAAAGAAGTAACAGTCATAAAGCACCTGGTTTCGATCTGATAACTAATGAAATACTAAAACAATTGCCGAAAAAAGCCCTGGTTTTGTTAACTACTATTTACAACAGCATTTTTAGATTGACATACTTTCCAATAACATGGAAGTTTGCACAGATAATACTAATTCACAAGCCTGGCAAACCACCAAACAGAGTCACATCATATAGACCAATAAGCTTGCTACCCAGTATGTCAAAAATTTTTGAAAGAATCTTGCTTAACAGAATTGAAGAAGAAGCAAATATTACCAACACAATTCCGATACATCAGTTTGGGTTTAGAGCTAGCCACTCGACTATACAACAAGTGCACAGAATTGTAAACAAAATTAATGTCTGTTTAGAAGAAAAGAAAGTATGCACGGCTGCATTTTTAGATATCGAACAAGCCTTCGACAAAGTGTGGCATGACGGTCTCCTGTATAAACTTAAAATGATCCTTCCCACACCCCACTACCTGATCCTTAAATCATACCTTGCAGAGCGCTCCTTCCAAACAAAATTTAATCTAGAACTATCACAACACCATCCAATCAAATCTGGAGTGCCCCAAGGTAGTGTTTTAGGACCCCTGCTTTATTTAATTTTCACCGCTGATATCCCTACTACGGCAAATACTACACTAGCAACTTTCGCAGATGACACTGGGGTCATATCTATCCACAAATCTCCTCAAACAGCAACCCAGCATCTCCAGGATCATCTAGATCTGATACAAACATGGATGAACAACTGGAGAATTAAAGTGAACCAAACCAAATCAGCTCAAGTAACTTTCACTAACCGGAGAGTAGTTTGCCCTAATGTAACAATTAATGATGTGCCATTACCAGTAAGTGATCAAGTTAAATATTTGGGAATTACACTTGACCAGAAACTGACATGGAGACCGCATATAGCAGCAAAGAAAGAGCAAATCAACATTAAACTGAGGCAAATGAACTGGCTTATCGGTAAAAAATCACAGCTCTCTACCGAAAACAAACTCATTCTATATAAATGTATTATTAAACCTATATGGACATATGGCATATCACTATGGGGATGCGCAAAAAAGTCAAACAAACATGTGATCCAACGAGTACAATCAAAAATCCTAAGGACGATATTCAAAGCACCCTGGTATGTAAGTAATAAAACCCTGCACGATGACGCTGGAGTACCATTCATTGAAGATGAAATACGACGACTAACCACGAACTACCTCGATAGCCTGGAAGATCATCCAAATGAAGACGCCAGCAACCTAATTGTCCCGCCAGAAATCATACGGAGACTAAACAGATACTGGCCAACAGACTTGTTACAATAAAAAAAAAAAAAAAAAAAAAAAATTTCAATATAAGCACATAGATATATAATAAGGAAGTGTTATCAATGGATAACTTCTTCCCCCAAATGTAAACTATAATCCGATTTACTTATAGCTTAATACATATAGCTGATTGTAAATTTACTTGATTACTAATAAAAAAAAAAAAAAAAAAAAAAAAAAAAAAAAAAAAAAAAAAAAAAAAAAAAAAAAATGTTGGATATCAATGAAATAGGTCTATAGTTTGACATCTCTGACTTACTCCCTTTTTTATGCAGTGGTTTAACAATACCTACCTTGAAAACATTTGGGAAACAACCTGTAACCATGCAATTATTAATTAAATAAGTTAAAGGTGTTGAAACTTCTTCACATATATTTTTTAGCGTCTCAGATTTAATTTTATCGTGTCCTGGTGATTTTTTATTCTTAAGTTCATTAATCATATTTTTTATTTCAGATTCTGTAGCAGGATTTAGATACATTGAACTGCACATATTAGTGTTTTCTCTAAAATCATTTTGAACATCTTTTACTTGTGGTATTTCTGATGCTAATATTTGGCCAATATTACTGAAATATTTATTAAAATGGTTAGCTATTTCTATTTTCTCTGTTACTACATCCCCGTTTACTAGTTTAATGTTATCTATTTTTGTTTTAGGTCTAACAGAATTGCAAGCCTCGTTTACTGTGTCCCAAAGTCCTTTCGATTTATTTTTATTTTGTTCAATGTTATTCTGAAAATAAGTTGTTTTTGATATGTCGATTAGTCTTTTTGTGTATTTTTTTAAGTAATTATACCTAGTTTTTAATTCTATATCATATGGATTTTTTATTGTAGCTTTATATAACTTATTTTTTTCGTTTATTGTTTTTGACAATTTAGGCGTAATCCACTTATTTCGCGAAATATTTTCTTTCTTTATATTTAATGTTTTTGTGTTTTTGTTTATATATTTATTTAGGGTTTGAACAAAGTTATTTGCCGTACTATTTGGGTCATTATTTTGATATAAATAATTCCAATTTTCGTTTTGAAGGTCCAGTTTTAAAGTTTTATAATTAATATACTTCTTTTCATTAGCTTTTATTTTAGCTATTTCTTTTTTATTATAATTTTCAATTTTAAAGTGTATGGAAGTTAGTGAATGATCTGTGATATCAGTGTGAAAGATGTATGATTTAATTAGATCTTCGGTAGAATAACTTTTACTTCGGACATAAAAATGATCAAGACAAGTTTTGGATTGAAGTCTAGTTGGTTTGTTAATATAAGAAATATACCCAAAAGAACTTAGTATATTTTTATATTCTTCTACATGTCTCTTATCTGATAAAATATTAATATTTATATCACCTACAAAAATATGCATATGGGTGTTTTGAAATTTTTCCAGAAAACTGGGTAAATTTTCATTAAAAGTGTCTACACACGTGTTTGGAGATCTATATATTGAGCTTATGGTAATACTTTTATTGTTGTATTTTAAAGTTACATTTAGTGTTTTTATGTCAAATAACCTTATGATCTCATAATTATATTCAATGGTTGATTTTATGTAAATTATAATACCATCATTTCTGTTTCTATCGCCGTTATTATATAATATATCGAAACCAGCAATAGAAAAAACATTAAGATCATAATTTTTGTTATATGTTTCTATTAAGATTAGAATATCTATATCGATTTTATACTGTTGCAAAAGTATTGTCAATTCATCCCAATTTTTTTCTATACTATTAATATTCATATGATAAATTTTAAATAAATTAATATTTGATTCACTACAGGTTTCTGTACTAAACAGCTTAAGATTATCGATTATATGTGTATCTACAGGATAGACTTGATATTGTTTGATGTAAGAATCCATAATCTTAGATTATTTATATTTTCTTATTTAAAGTTTTAATGGTAATAATAACTAAACAGAATTTAAAGTAGCAAAAAATATATATACAGTAATTAAAGAATTTGAATGACAATGTCTTATTTTATGTTTCGTTTTGGTCTACCAGTTCCTGTGTTACTAGTTATAGATGAATTTGATGAAGTCGAGTTGTTTCTTGATTTACTGTTCTTATCTTCTTTTTCCTTTAAATCTTTCTTATCGCTTCCTCTACTTTTAACTATTTCCTTTTCTTGGCGTTTTGTTTTCGCGTGCGTATCTTTGATTTCCTCTTTTTCTTGTTCGTCTTGCGCGTTTTCATTCGCTGCACTTTCGTCTGTAACCGCGTTAATGTTTTTTATGTTTGTTGATAATGGTGTTGGTATTGCAAATAAATCTAAATTGTCTTTATAATATGTTAAGCTGGTTATTGGAGTTTCAGGTGCACTATTGGGTCTAGGTCTTTCGATTTCAGGAGGAGTAGTTGGGCGATCGGCACATAATATGTTTTCAGCCAGATCCATTTTTTTTAAAGCATCCAAGGTGAAGACTTCTTGATTAACAATTAGAGTACGACCATTTATTTTAGCAAAATAATTATGAGATCTTGCGTTATTTAGATGTTTTCTTAGTATTTTTGCATCTAGTCTGTCTTGATAAGATAAATCTTGAGTAAAGTATATGTCTGTACCTTTGAGTTTGTAACAATTTTTCAAAATCAGATTTTTTTTCAGACAAGAGACAAACTCAACTTTTATTGCTCTGTTGTTACCAGTTTTTATTGGATAAATATTATTTATATCATCGATAGTTACATCCAGATTCAGTAACTCTCTAATTTTTTCTAAAACTACATTAACAAAGTCTACATTTTCGTCTATTTTAAAACCAAAAATCAGTAGATTATTTTTTCGCAATTGCCTGTCGTAGTATATACATTTAGATTCAAGTTGCTTGTATTTCTGATCAAGATCATCTACCCTATTTAAACATAAATCAATTTTTTTAATTATTTTTTTATTTTCTGTTTGAATCTCTTGTTTTAATTCGTGTCTAATTTGTTCGCCCTCTGTTTTAATTATATTTAATATTTTCTGTAGAAGCTCAGCATTTGTTAGATCTTCCTCGCCCATTATTCTGACATATTATATTATATATAATTTGATTTCCAAAATTCGTCCGCTACTGGTGTAAATATAGGTGATATTAATTCTGTTTGAGAGATAGTACCTATCTATATATAGTCCGTTGCAAAATATAAGAAATGGACTTTCCAAATCCCTCGATAAGCTCTTCATGGGCAGGGTAGGCATTAGGATTGTGAATAATAAGAATGAATATAAATAAATCCTAAAGAATTATTTATTATTTATCATTTTTGTTAATTTAGTTATTTGTTATTATAAATGCAATACTATTAAATTTTAAAATTTTATTGATTAAAAATAAGAATATATATAAACAAAGTGAGGGTTGAAACAGTCATTATAAAAATAAGAAATTACAAAGAATTAAGCTCGCTATCACTATCACTATCACTATCATCCAAATTTATAATAAGACTATTTATTTTTGGAATTGAATTAAAATATTTATCTTCAATAGTCTTTACATGTTTGATCGCATTTTTCCAGTTGTTTAGGTCTAATGCCAATAGAAGCAAAAAAAATAAAATAAATAAATTAATAAATAAAAACAGTCTTATGAACAGTTTACATATTATAGTTAGTTGCAAAATATAATAATTGGACTTCCCAAATCCCCAAAGAACGGCAGCGATTTCGATAGTATGACATTAAAACCATTTCGAATAGGCAATATTAAGCCTTATGTTACTTGTACATTCGTCAGACTTTCAGTAGAAATTTCTGCTGCATTGGTACGCTTTCGTCATGTTTAGTACTATTTGTAACAGGGTTGTATTTCGGCGAACTGCTTAATACCGGATAATCTTCGACAATAGTGCTATCGTAATCGCGTTAAGATATTATTTTATTTTTGAATTTGACAGAGTTAAGATGTGTGATTCAGAAAGTGAAGAATATATTCCCGAATTTGATCTCAGGGCGCCTGAAATAAACAAACGTAAACGTACCCATCTCTTGGTTGAGACTAAACAAATGGTTTTAAATATATATAATAGTAAGTACCTATTATCTTATTATTAATATGTAAACTGTTCATAAGACTGTTTTTATTTATTAATTTATTTATTTTATTTTTTTTTGCTTCTATTGGCATTAGACCTAAAGAAAATGCTCGCATATGACGTTTTGATTCAAACGTGGATAGCTGGTAGATTTTTTTTTATTTCCGAAAGCAGCATTCTGTAGAGAATATTGGATACAAGATAATTTATTACCGAAGTTGCAAAAAAATAGTGTAATTGTAATGGACAACGCTTCTTACCATTCAAGAATATCCCGTAAAATTCCAAATAAATCTTCGAATAAAGCTGATATCCAACAATTTCTACGAGATAATGATCTGTACTTTGAAGATAATTATACCAAAGAGGAGTTAATTGAGGTGTTAAGAGTAGGAAATTTTCAAAAAGAATATGTTGTAGACAGTACTTTAAAACAAAATGGACACGATATTTTACGATTGCCCCCTTATTATTGTGTACTAAATCCCATAGAATTGATGTGGGCTCAATTAAAAAAAAACGTTCGAGAAAATAATATATCACCAAACTCAAGTGTCAGTGTAATAGATCTAATTAAAGACTCATGTAATAAAATTACTGACGAGAACTGGAAAAATGCGATCAAACATGTAAAGACTATTGAAGATAAATATTTTAATTCAATTCCAAAAATAAATAGTCTTATTATAAATTTGGATGATAGTGATAGTGATAGTGATAGCGAGCTTAATTCTTTGTAATTTCTTATTTTTATAATGGCTGTTTCAACCCTCACTTTGTTTATATATATTCTTATTTTTAATCAATAAAATTTTAAAATTTAATAGTATTGCATTTATAATAACAAATAACTAAATTAACAAAAATGATAAATAATAAATAATTCTTTAGGATTTATTTATATTCATTCTTATTATTCACAATCCTAATGCCTACCCTGCCCATGAAGAGCTTATCGAGGGATTTGGAAAGTTCATTTCTTATATTTTGCAACGGACATTAATAATAAAATAATAGGTACTTACTATTATATATATTTAAAACCATTTGTTTAGTCTCAACCAAGAGATGGGTACGTTTACGTTTGTTTATTTCAGGCGCCCTGAGATCAAATTCGGGAATATATTCTTCACTTTCTGAATCACACATCTTAACTCTGTCAAATTCAAAAATAAAATAATATCTTAACGCGATTACGATAGCACTATTGTCGAAGATTATCCGGTATTAAGCAGTTCGCCGAAATACAACCCTGTTACAAATAGTACTAAACATGACGAAAGCGTACCAATGCAGCAGAAATTTCTACTGAAAGTCTGACGAATGTACAAGTAACATAAGGCTTAATATTGCCTATTCGAAATGGTTTTAATGTCATACTATCGAAATGGCTGCCGTTCTTTGGGGATTTGGGAAGTCCAATTATTATATTTTGCAACTAACTATACACTAGTTTTTTTGTGACTGTAGTCTTATCGCTTTTACTGATTTTTATTTAATTATTGATGCAATTTCTTTGGAAATTAATTAACACTTACAGTTCTCAGATGTATGTACTTGTAGGACACTATTTTATGAATCTTGTAAGACTAATTTCAAGATTTTACGTTCACTATAACCTATCACAAACTGGATTTGTTTAGGAGCACTTTACTTTGACTGACTAAACATGTTCATAAGGTCACAGTCCATAGATATAGTTATGTCCTCAAGTATAATGTATATTACTTGAAGACTTTCAGATAATTAAAATATAAAATCCTTAATAGACTGTTTACCTATTAAATGTCAAAATTAACAACGTACCTGTTTAACAAATAAATATTACTTACACATGGATATAAAAATAGACAGAACGATGAATTATTCCTATGAACACCTTCCCTCATTGGATAATTTTGTAAGTCGGATACCTTCTCGAAATATATTAAGTCTACGTTTAAAAAGGTTTTGTTAACGCATCTGCAATTTGTTCATCTAAATCTACCTTTATAATATCGACAGATTCTTCTAGTACAAGTATTACTGATAAAAAATGTCTGATTCTGACATGTTTTGTAGACGATGAAGTTTTGAGTTCAGTGTCAATTTTATTTAGTGTAAATCATGTTATTGATAGGCTCTCTAACTTCACAATCTGCTGAAATATTCGTTTCAAGCATATAAATTCTATAATAGCTTCACTAGCAATTACTATTTCAGCTTTATTGCGACAGAACCTTGACGTTGACTAATCCAGGAACCATCATCTCCTCCGTAGATATAGATAAAAACGTTAGTTAAATGATATGTGATCTTATCTCCTCCATCATTATGCCAACATCGGAAATACACTTCAGAAATTTTTTTTTAATTAATTTACAATCTTCTGCATTAGGACCGATCTTCTTGGTTTGTTAATACTATTACCTGCAGTAAAAGTAATAACTAATCGTGTATCATTTATTAAATAAATTGAAGCATATACAGCTTCTCTATTAGAGAAAAAGTTGAATTTGATCATGATGTGTTTCGCCTCTGGCTCCGTTCAGTAGACGAGTTACCGTGCACTTCTCCCCTCTTGAAGAAGCTGCTTATAAGAGACAGAGTAACGTTGAGAAATATTTCATAAAATGACGTGGTCCTTCGGAAGCAGTAATCTTCAATTTGATTATTACACTCATTTTCTTCCCTTTTCCTTTAAGTTCTCTTTCTTCTCATCTTGAGAGCTCTATACAATCGGTGAATATACTGGCTTGGAGTCTTTCATATTAAACTGTTCTAATAATTTTTTAATACAAACACTTTGGTTTACTATGATTGTTTCATCCTCTCTTCAATTATTTTCTAGTCCAAGGAAATAAGAAAAAAATCTAAGTAATTCAAAGATTTGTGTGCATATCTTCATTATTTGATGTTAACAAGTCGTTTTCTATATTTACAAAAATACGTAGGTCAGAATTACTTACTATAAAGCCTTGTAAGATACAAGAGATTGTCTTTCTTTTCTTATTATCTCATTCCACTTTTCTTTATTATTCCTTTTCACAGCTGTTTGAAAAGTTAATGGCTTTTTTGAGTGACGTGTAACAGGCTTTACAGAGTCTTCAGATCTGGCTGGTTGTTTGAGATTTTTCCTATTTCTAAGGATTCTACCAGTCTCTTCTGCATGATTTTTATTATGAGTCCTCATGTTCATCACTTATGTCTTTTTCATTTTACCTTTTATTGTTAGATCTATATTCTTCACTTTGTTCTATAGCTTCTTTTGTATATTCTTCTGATTTCCTAATAAACTCTTGTGATCTTGAATAGAATTGACTTTGACTTGGTTGATCCTTGCTTTCATTTATATCAGAGAGCATGGTGAGCATATTTACAGAAGATAAAATTCTTTCGTCAAAAGCGATATCACGAGAACTACACTCCTGGACAAAAAAATCCGGACACTTGTATTTTGTTTTTGTTTTTTAATTTTGTAGGTGTTAAGTGGTTTAAATGGGGAGGAAGTAAACATTAATTAACATTGCTGAATCTGTTCTTGCGGTATCTGTTCTCATTCTTCATTCAACGCTATTCGCAGCTCTTGTATCGTTTCAGGCAATGGTTACCTCTTTTTAATCTTTTGCCCTAAAATGTCCCATAAATGTTCCATTGGATTCATGTCAGGACTACAAGCGGGCCACTCCAAAACGGGAATTCCGACAGTATTTAGGTAGTCCATGACGATTCGCGCAGTATGTGGACGCGCATTATCCTGCATAAAGAAGAAATTATCCCCAACAAAAGGGGCGTAGGGGACAACATGGTCCTCCAGACACTGTCGTATGTATCTGTCTGCTGTTAGAGTTCCATGTTCGATGAAAATTAATTCGGTGCGTCCGTTGAAAGATATACCCGCCCATACCATAACACCTCCGCCACCAAACGGCGTTCTGGGTGAAATACAGCAAGGTGCAAATCGTTCTCAGGGTCTCCTCCATACACGTTCGCGTCCGTCTGGAGATCGTAAGCAAAAACGGGACTCGTCAGAAAACATTACAACACTCCATTGCTGAAGAGTCCAGTCTCTGTGATCAGTCGTGAATCTCATTCTGTTAGCTCGATGAGCTGCTGTTAATTTAGGGCATGCTACTGGCTTATGAGAACGTAAACCACTTTCATGCAGGACTCTTCTTACAGTTGGTGCAGAAATATGAGTTCCTCGAACTTCTAACAAACGACTAGCGAGAACATTTGACGTTAAAGAGCCGTTGCGTAATGCGGAAATCTTTAAAAAACGTCCATCACGCTGATTTATGGACCTTTTTCTGCCTGATCCTGGTCTTCTAGTGTATTCTCCAGTCTGACGATACTTCGTAAGAGCATCATGGACGGTACTTTTGGCAATATTCAAATGATTTGCAATATACCGTATACTGCGACCATCTTCATGTAATGCCACAATTTTTGCATTATTTTCGGGAGTCATACTCACCCAATTTAAAAACACTAATGAAAAGTGATCTGAATTTATCAGAATAAACGTGAAACTTATCGTAAATGCAAAAAAATATGCAAAAAATCTGTTGCTAGTAAACAAGATAAACTATCATTATTTGCCAAACGTCAAAATTTTGTTTCAAACGTGACGCGATCATTTAAAAACATTAAAAGAAACATTTTTATTGTTATGAATAAATGTTTTTTATTATTGTTTACTTTCTCCTCATTAAAACCACTAAACACCAACAAAATTAAAAAAAAATATACAAAATGCAAGTGTCCGGATTTTTTGTCCAGGAGTGTAGTTAATGTTTTGGTTTCGTGACACTAAATACGGTAACCGCGATTCTTATTATTAGTATTCCCTTTACAGTCATTTTATTTGCTTCATATAACTCTTAAATGAGTTAAACATGGTTTCTATTCAAACCATATTTCAAAGGGGACTTTCCATAAACTCCAGAAATACCTCTTCTATTGAGGATATAGCCTGCAGTGGTCACCATTTCTTCCCAAGAAATCGGAGGTAAACGTTCTTTGTCACGAATCATTGTCCTTTTACCTACTAAGATTCTTCTGCGTTCTATTTTCAAGGAACATATTTCTAATATCTTCTTACTTGTTTTGTGCAAATGGAACTGAAAACAACTTTTTATTATTTTTAGTATATACCAAACATATGCAAAGGTAAATGGAATATTCTTGTTATTTTTCTGGACTCAAGCTTTTTGTCACCTTTCCCTAAGGCTTCAATTGTATCATTATTAGCTGTGGTCAATGTGATAAGATTCTTAAATGATTCATAAGGATCAAACCAATCAAGACTGTTGCAAATGTCATTTGTTATTCTAGTATCAATAAACCAACAAAAGTAGTGTTTGGTTTCGGGGATCTTCCATCAGCCCTTCATTTTTCACACTACTTAACCTGGTGACTTTGTTGTTTACATTATTTACAAATCAACGTTTTCTTTAATTTATTACACTTTTTGTTAAACGCTAATGGAACTTCTTGACTATATCCATATTTGTTAAATAGTGATTTTTCATAAGCGTATAATTGACTGGTTAAATATTCGACAGGTATCTTTTTCATTAACATCCAACTTAATTTAAAGGGAAAATAATCCTGTGATACTCTAGTTTAAAATATTTTACAAGTCTAGTAATCTGGAGCTACAACTTTTCCAACTAACAGCTTTCTCTTTTAAAATTTCATTTTGTAAGCTATTCCAAACATTTATATCATTTTCAACTTCTTTGTTATAACTTAAGAACTGAATGCAGAGATCATATGTTTATTCATTACATCATACAATGTTTGAAACGCAGTTTTTCTAAAGTATTTTGAGTCATACTATAATGATATAATAAAAATTAAATGGGAATATGTAAAATAAGTTTAGTAAATTTAATGTAGTGAAAAATATAGTTTCAAAATGTTTTCTAGTCGTCCGAATTATATAGTTCGGTAGTTAAACACACCATCCTACACCATATTATGCATACTTATATTCGTAATTTTTTAAATATTTAAGCGGGTTCTTAATTTAGCACTTTTAGTAACGATGTACTAAATTTAAGCCAAATTTTTGTTGTCAGTTCAGCATGGTTTACGTGGGCCATGCTGAAATTTACTACACGAATAGAAACAATTCAGGGATAAATATACAAGGTTGGGATAAAGTATGGGAACCAAGTAAATATCTATAAAACGAAACGGACGATATTTATGAAATTTTGTAGGTGAGTGCAATGAGGCAATATGCATTTGATGTACATTTTTTTGTTAATAATATATTTCCGGTTTAACTGGAAATACCCTCGACTTTTTTAATTTAAATAGGACACCCTGTATATTTTTGCAGATTTTCAAAGATCTTGTTATTTCGAATTCGTACATACTGGGTTTAGTGTAAAAAATCTGTAAAAACGAGGAATACAGCATTTTAATAAACCACTTTTAAGTTTTTATACATTAGAGTAAAATACCATTTAGATATACAAATTGTTATTGTTTTTATTAATAGTGAGAAATAAACGAGTACTGTCTAGTAGGTAACTATTGCCAAACTGTCAAATTTTAATTTACGAAATAAATTGTACGATTAAGAATGGTTCATTTAAGTGAAAAAGATTGTATTGAAATATTAATGATGATCGGTTATGGTGATCAATTCATAGAGTGGCCTGCTGGTTCTCCGGATCTAAGCCCTTTAGATTTTTTCTTTGCAGTTATCTAAAATCACGTGTTTACGTTAAACAACCAACATGCTTGTAGGAATTGAGACAAATAATAATTGATGAATGTACGTATTAGTTACGTGGAGAAGTCTTGGAAAGAGTGATTCAAGATTTTGTTAATAGACTGGCATATTGTCAGGACGTTAACGCAGAGCATTTTAAATATTTGAATTAATTTTGTTTAAATTATTATTCTCATTAGTCTAAAGTAAATAAATTTACTTATTCTACAACTAAAAGTGAGTTATTTCTCGTTTTTACAAATTATAACCGCTAAACCCAGTATATAAAAATTCGAGAAATAACAAGCTCTTTCAAACTCTGCAAAAATATACAGGGTGGCCCATTTAAATTAAAAAAATTGAGGGTATTTCCGGTTAAGGCAGAAGTATATTATTAACAAAATTTCATAAATATCGTCCATTTCGTTTTAAACATATTTATTTTATCCTACCCCTGTATACTCTAATAAAAGTAAAAACAAAACATCTTTTAATATAGTATCGAACTATAAATATATGATTATGATCTAAATAAGAACAATCATCTAATTCGTAATATTTTATCTTTGTTGTCAGCCATATCCTGTCAAAATTACGTCGCTAGCACAGTAATTATCGCTAATAATAAATGAAAAAAAAATAATATTTAAGTATAGGATGAAGTGATTAAATTTCTGAATCTATTGATTTTTCTGAAATGCAAAGGAAAAGGAAGAAATCAACAAGGAGACAAAAGCATCGCCTATATGTAACAGCAGTGTAGGAAAAACCTCTAAATGAATATCAAATATCTTATGGTAGATATATAAAACAATACTAATACTAATAATCATATGCAGAAGGATAATACATGAAACAGTCTTTTTTGCTCGATTTAACCTCTCGTCATGTTTTCTATTTCCTATGGTTAAATACATCAATTTACTTACATTAATGACTACCTTCATTAACTGGTTAGACAGAATGTATATAAAAGTCCTGATAAAATATAAGTTGTTTCAAATAGTGAAGTATTTTCATTATATCTTAATAATTTCAGCATGTCCCCCGTAGAATTTATTTTCGTTCCAATTTGAATATTTAGTGGTGTTTCAAAAACATGTAATTTATTTCGAATATACAATTTTACTTGCAATGCACAATGCAAAAAATAATACTAGGAAATTATTTCCCATAATGATAATTTTTGTATACAGAGTGGACCAAAAGTCTGGAAACGGCCAATTATCTCGTAAATTGCTAGTCCGAATTTAGGATAAGCATATTTTGGGGTACTGAGATTCCAGATTTGACATTTGCAATGTTGCTAGATTTGCCGTTTCTCTGATAATATTAATCACTTTGGTTTTTTAAATACATCACCCTGTATATTCAGTCATTTTTGGAATTTGCTCTTCAATACCAGTTCAACCAAATGTAACACTCGACATCGTTAAATTTACAAGGGGAGGTAAATCTGATTAAGTTTATATTTTTTATGAATTTTTTAATTGCTTCTTTCCTTTTAACATTATAACATTGTTGTTTTGTGTTATTTATAATAGGACGTTTTTAATTAAGCTATAAAAAATTGTTAGTCAAACATATTGAAGAAATAGGTAATACAGTTTAAAGCGTCCAACAAATTTTTGAATCTGGATTGATGACTATTTACGACGAATATTTATTCCTAGATACATAATTTGATATTGGTTTTTCAATTAAGATATCACATTTTTAGAAAAATCACAACATAAGTTTGCATAAGATAAAAACCACTTACGGAAATAGATTTTTTTGGTGCTACTTGAGAAATGAGATGAGATGATAGATACTCGGATAACAATTTTAATCATAAAACAGGGTAAGGAATTGAAACTTTTTTAAATAAAACACCTGGTGTTACCTTTGTGAATTCTCTTTATTAAACGAAGAGCCAAATTTATTTATTAATAGTTTTTTCTGGGTAGGTGGTAGCCAACGTATTAATTCAGAAATCTGAACAAATATTTTGTAACAAGAAACATTCAACTTCATTACTATTTAATAATAAGTGTTAAGATTTTGAGTATGGCATATTTAAACCTACTATTTTTAATATACATGTAAAATTTTTCTCATGAAGCATCCTCTGTTACGAACTTGTGTCCGTAAAATTGGTTGGAGCCATAATAAAAAATTGATAGAGATTTTTTATTCGCTCTTTTCAAATCAGTAAAATTGATTTAAAAATGCTTTAGTACTGAAAGAAGGATATATCAAAATCCCATGAATCTATACACGAGATGATCGCACAATTAATCGATCTACAAAATTGAGGTAAATATGTACCTAGATTCAACGGCGGCGGCAACCGTTTCCTCCTCATTTTCCGACCTTAGAGCGTGCCTGTTCCATTTACACTATTCACAGAGTAATTTCACTTACACAAAAAGGAAAACCACACAAAACACACTAAATACACACGCACTGAATTGGAAACGCTCAACCACGCGTGTGTTGATTGAAATAAATTTTCCCTTGAACCGTCGTATATGCGCTATCTAACTCCGTAATACATATCCATCTGACACGTGTATTTTTAGAAAAGCAACAAAATCGCAAGCAGAAGTCACAACAATTTTCGGATGGAACCCCGGAGATTTTGAATTTTTCATCGTTGACACACGGTCGATATCTACTCACTACCGTTTAGAGTCCCCTTTAATACCAATAGCTTTTTTCAACTTCATTAACGATTGTCTGTGATTAGATTAGACCGAACAATTTGCATTTAGTAGTACTTTGGATCAACAAGAAATACTATAATAGATAATTGGCTAATGAAATGTTTATCATTGTTTCCAAATTTGCCACAAGAATGGAACGGAACTCGTATCAAAATGTTTGAATTTTCCAACAATGAATTTTGACATTTTACATTCAAATAAAAATCGGTGTTCATGTACAGCTTGTCCCAGAATAAAGAAAACAAATGCGGAGTTAAAATTTTTAACTAAGTCTTAATAAAAGAAAAAAAAATTGAATGGATGTAGAACATGTCATTTGCAATAAAATATTCTGATAAAATAATTAGTTTACCTACCTAAAAATTCACTCTAAACATTTATTCGAAAATTTATACGTGGCAACATCTCACACTTTTAATAAAAATATTGTAATGGAATCAAAGAATATCTACCTGATGAATTATAAAATTGTGTTAGTTTGCAGATGATTCGGATCGTTTAATCGTTTAAGTTTATCTTTTGGTAAAGTAGTTTCAATAATTTAGTGAAAAATGGAATTTTATTTAAATCAAAAATATCACAAGATGTTAATTAATCTAATCCGCGATGTTTTGTATCAGTGACCTAAAGATTGTTGTGTATTGTATAAAAAAAGTAGTGGTAAAAATCGTCCGGAGCCTGTAGTAATTGCCGAAAATACATTTTTCACGCTTGTAATTCCCCTGCAAATTGACCATTCTAAATATCTAGATGTACTAAAATAAAAACTTATTTTTAGAACGTTTAAAAAGACCATTGTTTATTACCTTATCAGCATCGTACAGGTTGGTGCAAAATGGACGTTATGATTTGAATGCTTTTAAACTTTTTTAATTATAATTTCCTTTTTTTTATTTCAGAATTTGGACAAGAAAACTTGGGCAATTTAAAATTATTGATTTTATTATGCAATCAGAAAGTCAGTTGTTTTGACGCAGCGAACATATCGTCGATATCTTAATGTGCGGATAGGATCCTCACTGCCAACAATAAATCGTCTGGTTGGCAATTTTCAGCAAGAAAGGTTCAGTAAAGAAACTTCGTGGTGCCCGAAGACCACCTACAGTCCGCCGTGCTGCAAATATTCAACATCTACAGGTACAATTATCGCGAAGACGTATTCAGACAATTTTAATCACATCAAAAATTCAACCGGTGCAAGGAAAAACTCAGTAGGTTACCACCAACGGCTAGATGATGCCACTGCATTACAGCAAAAACCAGGAGAAAATCGCGATTTCATTAACAATTTGATAATGAGCGATGAAACAAATTTTCACTTAAATGGGTTTGTTAACAAACAAAACAGCAGGTTATGAGCTACAGAGAATCAAGAGTACTTCATCAGCAACCTTAACCAATCCATCCTTAAATATGGTTTCAACAGGATGGAGCCACAGCCCATACTGCAAGGGACACTATGGTTCTGTTATGGGAAATATTCGGCGAATGCATTATTTCGCTTAAGAGCAATTTTTTCTTTATGTCTATTTGAAAGAGAGAGTATACGTTAATACGTAAGATACGATACCCCAACTGAAAAACAATATTCGCAATGAAATGCGTGTCTAAAAACTTTTTTATTTATTATAAAGAAAATCCCGATGCTGGTCATTGATAATGTATTTAAATTTACTCGTCAAGATTGCCAGAAAATAGTAGATGAATGTAGGAAATATACATATTGTAAATTAAATCTCGAATTGTACTTGTATCCAGTATTTCTGCATGTATAACTGTCTAAGCATAAGAACGCTTTTTGGGAGGAGACTTTTTTATCGCTTGTGATTCAGCACAGTAGAAATATTTATGTTCAAAGGAAACTAGAAATCATACCATAAATATTTTTATTATTATTCAAAAAGACAACGAGGTTCAACTTTTCATAAAGTCATCTTTAGGTCTGAAAATTAATAACATTGTTATAAATGTGTAAGATAAAAAATAAATTACAATCATTATGTTTAAAAAGTCTAACAAGCTTACCTAAACTTAATATAACAGGAATGAAAATCAATACATTAGTGAAAAGGTTAAATTAAAAGCATTACATAGCAAGAAATTTAACACTGTTAATGAAGAAACTTAAATACATCAAATTTCAAAGTTAGTCTAAACTGTGTACGATTAGAACAATGAAACCAAGTTTGGTAATAAACTAAATTCATAGAAAGTTTGGTGCAAAAAGGTAACCACTAAAGAACGTTGGGGGATAAATAAGTTGCCACTACCAACTACCAAAAAAATGGGGTATATTAGCAAAGTAAGTTTGGGAATGGGATTAGTAATGTGTAATACTAAAGGATAAGGCAAGCAAAGTTTACCCCAAAGGTTATTAAAATGAAACACCTGAAACTTGAAAAGAAACGCCTAATTGGCAAATCCAGAAAATTGAGAAAACATTTTTTTTATATGAAAATCACACACCGGCCAGACAAACTTTAATAAAGGATAAAATGTGTGATCAGATATCTGTCAGAAACCTAAGGAATTACAATGAAAATAAACAAAGGGACTGAGATTAAAATTAGGTGAGATTAATATTCAGGAAGATATAAGGTTCATTTGTTAGCAACTGCTCATTGAGACAAAGGTTTCTGTTTGATGAACAAGCAAAAAAATTTCGGCGAATTCTAAAATGCTTAACCTGACACATTTAGTACAATTATGGAGAAGAGATATATTCTCTTTAATAAATTCATATTTTTCAGAAAGAATATGGTTAGCGAACGATTAGCGAGTGTTAGAAATGTCGGTGTTTAAATATTTATTAATGTATGATATGTGTCGTATCAAAGAATACATCATGGTTGTAATTTATTTTTTATCTTACACATTTGTAACAATGTTTTAAATTTTCAGACATGAAGATGACTTTATAAAAAGTCGAAACTAGTTGTCTTTTTGAATAATAATAAAAATGGTTGTGGTATGATTTGGAGAACTTTTTGTATTTTACAGAAATATTTACGGTAAGTGCAACAGCCAGACGGTTTTAGAAAATAATTTAATATGTTTGTTGAATATTTTTAAAATTTCTATATAACTAATTAACCTACCTCTCTAATCGCAATCAACGTTAACAAAAGACGTTATGTTTATTTTGAAAATATATTTTTATAACAAACACTTAAAAAGTCTACAAAATCGAGACTGAAATAATATAATTAACTGAAGTTTATTAAATATAATTTTTCTTTTAGAGAAATTTGTGTTCGATAAGGAGCTTTCGTGTTCGTTCTTTAAAGTAGCGAGACGAATGCTTTATATTGTATTATTTCTGAGATTGGCATTACTGATTTCTATTAAGTACGTCATGAATAACGTCTATTGGGAATTGTTTTGTACAGACTATAAAAAGTAACAAAAGAAATATTTTTTTTTAGAAAATCAAACGCAGCTCACTTTTGTTCATTGATCATTTTACGGCAATTAGTGAAAAACATTAATAGTTTATTATTCACTTGAGTTGCGATACTCGCTTACATTCTTTGTTCTCAGATGAAAAGTATCACTTTCCACACTTGATACATAATATACTATTTATACATGAAGTAATGTTATTTAAAAATGTTTTCCAAAGAAAAACCAACTAAAGAGAGTTTAGCAGAAATTGTCATCTTTTCATTTTTCTATAAATCTCTACTCTTTTTAAATACCTAATGACATTCAGAAAGTTTATTTATTTCCTGAAAGGAATAGAAACCGAAGGTTATTTTCACTAATTTAATTTAATTAATTAAAACCTAACGAAGCCACTTTTATCATTTCATGGCCACATAATACGAATTGCACTTTCTTTAATTAATTCTATTTATACTCAAAGTCGTTTAAAATTTTATAGCTATCTCTACTTCAAAAACAAAAGTAAGTATATTAATCGTTAAAGAGGTGGTATTAATAAGTTAGAAAGTTCCATTATAAAAGGAGCTTTAAAATAAACTTTAATAAAGTATATTGCTAATAATATGAGAACTATTTAAAAATATTTCGAAACAGGAATATTAGATATCATTATTATCTAATATCATATCATTTAAAATCATTTGTTAAAAAATATTATCGTACGGAGTGTTTCACTTAAAACTGGACTATTTTACATATTTGTAATACATTGTTTTTGGTAGAGTATGATGCAAATGAAAGGAATAAACTCACAATATTTTAAACAAAAAATATTATTAAGAAAATCTGATACTGAAATATTCAATTTATCCCTTTCATTTGCATCATACCGTATAGTCAAGATATTGATGTTTTTCTTTTATGATTTTTCATAGTGACTGATTAGATTTTTAATAAACGTTAATAAAGTAAAAAAGTAAAGTTTAACTCTATATGTATCCTTTTAAAGGGATTTACAGTTTCAACTTTAACAGTTTCATACTCAGATTAATCAGCTAACATCTCTTTATCAAGATATTTTAAAAATGTTATTGTTTGAAATATTATATTAGATTAAAAATAAGCACCAAATGCGTGTGAGTGGCCCTCCCACAAGATACTGATTCATAAGTACCTCCACTTTGAACGGCAATATTTCATTAGCCATTTTAATGAACCATTTGTTACGCACTGCACCTTAAGAATGATCGGAATTAAATAATTGTTAACTATTGTAATCTTATTATGTAATTATTGTAATTCTTATTATGTATAAGTTATTATAAGCAGAAATTCGCTGAGACAACAAAAACAATTAATGTTTTATAGCAAATTGCTGTTAAGTCACAAGGAGTTAAAAAAATTATTTCTAAATTTTAAATTAATAAGAAAAAACAATTCTCACAAATTTTTAATTTAAATATACTTGTTAAAATAGCCATAGAAATAATCTTATTATTTCTTATCTACGAGTATATTAACCACATCAGGTTAACCCAATATGACCTAAAAAACCGTAAAACACCACGTAGTTATTAATTATATTTAGATATCAACAAGCCATATTACTGCTCGAAGACCTTTCTTCATAGGTTTTCTATTGACTGCACTTGACAAAGTTTAGCATCCCTGATTCTTAACAAACTCAAGAAGAGTCAAGCGTTTAATAAATACTTAAGCTTAGAACTTCAACAGGGCAGCGTATTATATGTAATATATATACTGTGTGACAACGCTGTAATTATCCTTTTATTTTTAATATAAAAAAATAATTTTTGACCGACGTATTTGTTTTTCACAAAAATAAATGTGTTTTATAAATCCGGATTAATTAGAAAATAAATCAACTTTTAATTTTTGAGTTGGGAGTAAGGATCGCAAAACGGTTAATCCAAAGGCCCCTACAGACTTTCGCGAAGTAGCACAAAGTTGAACGAGGTACGAGAGTGTGAAGTTGTTCCTCGCATCGCCTCGTACTAATTTGCTTCGTCTTGACGAACTTCGCTTCAAGGCGAACTCTTGTGCCTGGGCCAAAGGGCGAAGAGGCAAGAGTTCGAGGTACCATCACGAGACTCTCGTTTTTTCTCGCGAGTCGTTTGTTTTTTCTTTCCCGCTTATAAAAATGATACGGACCAATAAACGCAGCGGCAGCTCCTACCTGATCTGTGTTAGTCATGGTAACGGTACTCGCGAAGTACACGATAGTGTGGGTGTGTAACTTCGTGGAGAATACTCGCCAAAGTTGCTCCGCGAGATTTTGGAGTCGGTATAACAGGGGCGTATTCAGATCTCCTGAAAACAATAATTTTTTTTTAATTCTCTATCTTTAATTGCAGCTGGAATTGGTAGACATGCTGCGTTGAAATGTATCAAATAATTGAGATTGACCATCAAAAGTGGGTATTTTATTTTTGTTCTGACTTCCACGGTGGTATTGTATTCCTGTCCTTCTTCATTCTCTCATTTGCGAGAAACTCATTCTTCAATTGCTCGAAACTGAATTTGGAAAGTCGATAGATTGCCCTCTAAGCTTTTTGCTATCGGGTTGCATTCTCTCTCTCGGCTTCCAGTGAGCAACTACTCGGAGATTTTCTAGAATAATTTCTGGCTTTTCTACGAAATGATTTGCTAGGTGAATCGGTTTTCTTGTCGGAATATCTGCTGGAAGAGTAGAGCTATACATGCATTCTGAAAGGTGTCTTCGACTTCTACCGATTCAGGATCAATTCGTGCCAGTTGTTTCCTAATCTAACTCTTCCAGAGCTCTCATCTGAACTCAGCCTCTAAGAATTCACAAACAGTCTTTTTCTCTTCACTCCACCGCTAACACCTATTTTTAACATTCGTGTGATTTTAACAAACTTATCTACATAAAAACTTCACAATTGCCTTTTAACAAACAGAAATTACAAATTAACATTAATACAAGCGACTTTAATTCGTCAAGCTTGATACTTCGCTATTACTCTTACAAAATACAATGATCTGTGACTTCTCCTTCCTGTCAATTTTCCCGTATTTATATACTTTCCTTGCTTTCTTGAACATCCCAGAAAATTTGGATTAATCAGTTTGCCTAATGAGTATAGGTACACGTCTGTTTATTTGTATTTCTGTTATACATACTCCTTTGCAGTCTATTTAACCACTATGGACGACAATAATGTTATATTATGCTAACTAATGGCGAAGTGATATAATTTCTGTATTGCAGAAAAGAGAAATGCCAGTAATCAATTGGTAATGGCGTATTTTACCATTTTTAGGTAGTCATGGTGATTAAAATAGGTCCAATTGCAGTTTTTTCTTTCTATAAATTTAGTGCTTTGGAGCTTCTGATAAATATATTTTCCCCTTTTTGTTCTAACAATTCCTATAATGAATTTTACTTAGAGTAAAAATCTTTTTCCTTTTTTCTTAAGGTATCTTGGTTGAAAAACATATTAAGATGTACTAATATGTTTAATAAGATAATGAGACCTATCGAGTTACATCAAAGCTGATTGACTCTCGACCCGAATTGCCCTGTAATACGAACACCTCTGCAACCCCTATGTTTTACGTCACTACGGGATATATCGAACCGTTTGTCTTGAGAACAATTTATTTTGTTACCTCACTTAATTAGTTTCTAAACATCACGTCGTCGTAGGCACGATAAATGAATTTTAGGATGAACACCAGTGGAAGGAGAAATAGTCTGTGAAACAGAAGCAAAAATAGAAAGAAATATTTTTTGGTATATTAGGGTATGTCAATCATGAATTTAGAAAAAAATTCGGCTCAACACAAGAATTTAAAAAATGCTTCAAGTGTCCAAAGATATTTCATTTCATTTTCATTAGTTGTACGTGGCTGAGATGCTACTAAAATTAATTCCGAAATGATTAACGTCAAAATAGTAATAAATTTATTAGAATTGTTTAAAGAGTTATAATGGCATCTTATAAAGCACTCGCTTTTATGAAATAAAAAAGCCAAACTGCCTTAATGATAAAGTAGAGAATGGGATAGAGTCCAACAATACTAATAGCTTTTTTTGATGGTAACTTATATTAGAAATTGAATATCGGATGTACATAACTACCCTTAGCAAAGAAGGGTTAGAAAAACTAATAAAAAGAGTTTTAGGATATTTAACATTTTCTAACATAACGCTTCTGATGTGACCTAGTTGGCCGCAGTTTCAACACTTTACAAATCTTCTCTTCTTCGACCCAACGGTCCTCATCTGGTTTACCACTTCCTGTAGGGTCTCTTGGTTCAGCTTCTGAGCTCTGCCACTAACAATTCATAAATCTACTTAAAGACATATTGGTTCATTCCACATCTGATACCACTTTGTGATACTCGTGAGGGGTTTAATATATTTCATTTACAAGAAAATTGACGACTACCTTTTACAAAAATTGAATTACAGAATAAAGTGAATATATTACAAGCCACTCTGATTTTTTACCTGCATGTATACATACTCTGGACTCCTCAAATATTTCGAATAATTCTTGACGAGAATGTTCATGAAAGTTGCATAAGTGTCAGAAGTCAGGTTAGATTATTCTGCTTTTCTGAAACTACGATACTTGTATATTTTCATAAATTTAATTTATAGTCTTATGGCAAAATTGTAATAATTACACGTTATGGCAAATTTGTTTTACTGTCGTCATGAAGAATTGTTTTAAATATTATTCTATTAAAAAAAATAGAGACGCCTTTTCCAAAAGCAAGGAATGTAAGCAAAAGTAAGCAATGGCAATATCAAAAAAGAAAAAGAAAAAAAAACTGCGTACCTGAAGCTATAAAAAAAATATGAATACTTGAAACAAGATTTTATAATGTACTGTACTTACTTGGAAGCTTATTATTGAATAAGCCTCATTTAGAATGATTTAAATTCTACATTAGCTACTACAGACTCTAAATTAGAGGACACTAACCTTGACCACTTTTAAAATTTGACACTATTTTCGTGAGGACGGTTTACATAATTAATTGGGAAATACCGTGCTAAATCTATTTTTCAATTTAATTTATTACTTAGTCCCTTATAATACTAAACAACTAATATTTATAAATTCGTTTGGGTCATTTTCTTATATTTTCTAAATATATGTACAATATAACAGTTCAAAAAAAAAAGTTTATTGTTAAAACTAATTAGAAAACGTTGATTAAATTATTGGCATGAATATAACGCATATATTTTATTTACAATTTTTTATATAATCGGTAGGCCGATTGTTACTTAGTTTTAAAATCGAACAAAATCAATTTTTGATAAAGTATAAACAAAACCAATATGTAAGTTAAGAAAAAATCACGAAAATATTAAAAAAAAATGTCAAATGGAAAAATATTTTTATTTCAAATAAGTTTTTGAACGCCACTTTTTCGATTTATTCCTTGAATGCTTCCAGTTATTTATTGTGTTCTATTGTTTCCTCCATTTACCACGATTGCGACTGCGAGATATTATATTTAAAGTTATATTCTTCATGTAATAGTTTTGTAAAGGCTGAATTTCATGCCATTTTAAATTTATAAGAATTTTGAACATTCTTCCTATCTATGTAATTTAATGTTTGTTTGTGATTTTTTAGAAAACTTCTAGACGCAATATTAAGTACATATGCTAGAAGTATTAGCTGTAATTATCGAATCATTAAAGAAACAATATGTCTATAAAGTTTCGATTAATTTTAGCTTTCGTGACACACGACCCACTCATCTTATTCTTTAAAATGTTAAAAATACTGTGATTCACGAATTTTTGTAGAGTTCTAGTAGGAATCTCTTGGTTCATTCTTTATAAACTTCCACATTCTATTTTCTTTTCCTTAAGAATGTTTTTCCCATAACTCCAGCAATTAATCTTTTTTAGTGTAAATAATAATTTTGATTCATGTAAAGTCGCCGGTGATTTTGTTTTCCTAGATACTGAGTTACTTCCTTCTTCTTTTTAGTTTTTATTGATATATTTTCATTATCACAAAAAATGCACAAACTAAAACTTCCGATTTATTAATGTTGACATAAGCTATTCGTTCACATTTTATAATAATTAAAAATCAAAAGAATTCATTAGTTGAGCACTTTGTATCTCAAATATTAATCTAGAACAACTTTGTGCCCATAGATCTGTTTGTACCCATGGATCTTTTAATTGGAAGGTGAAAAACTACAATACAATATAATTTTGGGAAGTTTCTCTAAGATTTTTAGGACTCTTTAAATATATATTAACATTAGTTTAATCAAATACGGAATTTGATAAAGTTTAACATAATATAAAATGATTAAAGAAGTTAAAAATAAATTATCCCATAAATTTTTTTTTTATTATGTTGCTTAATTTTTTAAATTCTTAAAAAATCTATATAATGTCAATATCTCTGACTTTAACTCTGAAAATCAACTTTCCCATTCGCGAAAAAAAAAACAAATACTATTCTATAATAATACACAATTTATATATTTTTCTCATGTCCAGATCCGCAAGTTAAGACATCAATTCGCGATTTATTACTAACATATAAACAAACTTAGTATTCACATCTCGGACCTCTTATAATTTCCCCGTAATTACATTGACCACAAAGTAAATATACTTGAACTCGAAAAGGATCGGACTGAGGTTGGACACTATTATAATATGCTTTCTTAAATTACAAAATTACTTTTAATTTCATTCCTGCCCTGACTTTGATTAATTGTTAGATAATTATGAAACATAATGAGTTGCTTATGGTATCAAAGTAGTTAATTTATCTGTGTATAATTTTTATTATTTCCTCCTGTATTTTTTTGGTTTGTTAATATAGGTTATTATGTCAGATCGAAGTCGCTGCGTAAATAAATAATGTTTATCTGAAAAGACATGATAATGTTAATGTCAAAATATTGTTCCATAGACCTCTGATAGATCTATGACATATTTAATAAACTTTTTAAAATATTTTTTTTTATAAAAGTGGATGAATTATTTAGGTCACTATAGAGTTTGAGTTTTGGTCAAATTTTCGTTATTATAATAATATTATATTATTGAGGAAGAGCAAGAGGATATTAACGAATCTTTATTAAGGCTGACTGCATTATTTGGAACATATCTTTTGACTTCTTATTTTAAGATTTCTTAAATCTGTATTAGAACATATTTTTACCCGCCCAAACAATGGCCCATCAGATTTGCCTTTGGCTTAAAACGACGAGGGTGGTAACAGATGGACATACAAGATTTATCAGATCCAATTTGATAATAATGCAAAACAGACTTTAATTTTTCTAACAATTAGTAAATGGAATTTCCGGTTACTGTTCAATTATCCATCACATTTATTATGATACATTTTTTATCTGTTCAGTTTACTGTACTTATTTTTAATCTACACAGTAAATTTTAGTTGTATAATGTAAAACCAAACCCAACAAAGCAGAGAAGTTCTTGGTTAAACCAGAAAGATAAATCAAGGCTCAACTAGGAGAATATGAGTTCTAATTCAGATGTCTTGTAAACAACTTTATACATAGCAAGTAAGTTACTAAAAGTAAAATCGTCTTGCCTTGCTGCTATCTACACAATAACAATAAAATAGTTCTATGCTACGGCATTAAAAAATATTTTATACAGGGTGATTAAAAATCAGATGGGATTTCAAATTTTTGATCACTCTGTATCAAATATTTTGTAATACCATAGCATAAAACTTGAAAAGTTAGGAACAAAATATGTAAGCCGTTTTTATTGATTTTCAGTGGTTTGGCTGCTTCAGACATCTAAATTCAAAAAAATGTGATTTTCAGGTGGATGTAAATCCTTTATTAAACATAATAGACATGAAGTACGATAAATCGTTGAAATCAGCTCCGCAAGAGGTTTATAAAAATGTAAAAACATACGGAGTAATCCATTTATAAAAATATAGCTTTGGTCTGGCACTGCGTTCCTGAACACCCTGTATATTTGAGACTAATTTTAAAATGCGGACTAATCGAGCTTTGCCACACTAATACCACACCCTGTATGTTGTAAAATAAAATTTTCTTATAGAGAATATCGGATCCATGGATAAACGGGATAAGTAAACTATGGATTTAAAGAAATTGTCTGTTCAGAATGCTGGCTTATGCCAAATCAAATAAAAACAAAGTTGATTTTTGAAGATTATAAATTTCCTATAATTAGGATAAACGATATAAAAAATTATTATATATTTACAAATCTGTTTTCGGTAACCAAATAAAGCGATCTCCTTTGTTCGACAATTAACATGATAAGATTGTGTACTAATTTTTTTTTTAAATCAGTAAATTGGATACTCACCGTGTGAAGGCCAACCTAAGTAAGCATAACGATTCAATATTTAATTTTCAAATGCATTTTGCTGGTTTCGAATTAAAAATCGCAAAATTTTATCAGAGGCTCCCCATGCATTACTTTAACAAAGAATTTTAATTACGCGCGCCATGGACTATTGGTACACTAGCACCGTTCATAATATCTACGCGAAAACAATATTTACTATACCTCTAAAATTAACTATTTAATCGTGATCAGACAAATTCAGAATTTAATAATATAATGAAATATATCTGTCTATCATGTGTTACAAACTTGACAAGGTGAATCGCTCTGTAATATTTCGAAAGAGTAAGGTACTAAATTTTTTATTTTTTTAATTGTAACTCTATATTTTGTAGGGGTAATCGTAAATTAAAAATTTGACTTGTATACAACCGAACTTTTTATAAAAAAGGCCAAGAAACATAAATTGACTAAATTTAAATAAAAAAAGCAGATTTATTTTTGAAATTTTTGTAATTTTACAAAAATATATAACTCCATCACTATTATGAAGACGGATTAAAATCCACATTAAATTAAATATTTAGGTAGAATAAAGAATTAAAACGTATTAAAAATTAAGAAAAGAAGATCCCATTCAAAAACAAAACATTGAAGATTTGTAAAATTTCAAAGCATCTCCTAAGAATCACTTTTATCAGATAAATTTATTTGTCCATTCGACCAACATCTAATCTCTAACGATTTACGAAAACAAAATCTACACTATTATCCACCTTGTATATTTGTACTCACCTGTTGACTTCCAAAATTCGCAGATGGTCCAAGGAGGTTCACGGTCACACCGACAATAAAACCATAAAAATAAAATTGCCGCAATAAAAAAGTCCCGGAACGGCAAAACAATCGCTATAGAACAGCTAATATTTCCCGTTTTTATGACCCAGGAATTGTTTCATCGCAGGATCCCCACTAAACTATACAACCTTTACGTTTGCGTAACAGGAATCCGTTGGTGGAATTACAGTAAATTGTATTTGCGGGCCTATCTACCTTACAAGTTCAGTCGCTTTCATTAGTCAACTGAATAAGGATTGCTGCCTAAAAAACGTCATTTGCGTCATATGGACATTGTAAGTGATTAAAGTTCGCTATAAAATAAAATATTTAATTATAAAAGCGCGAAAGAAAACAATTGAAATTTAAATTGTATTTTCACCAGGCGTACTGAATGATTTACTGGCATTTTATGCAAATGTTTTAAGGTTTGACCAAATAATGTTTTGATTCGTTTCTCAGTACCAGAAATATCATTTATACAATCAAAAAGACACATTTTGTAGGCAATATGCTAATTTCATTATAGGACCAAAAGCTCTAATGCACCTATATACTTACTCTCTGACTTAAAATATGTGAGTTCCAAAAAAATAGAATTTTACATAGTATTACTTTTCGTTAATTCGTAAAATAATTTGCTAAAATGGTCACTTAGCATATTTTACGAGTTCTGTATTTTACTCTTTTCCTCATGAGTTTATTTTGTGATTTAGACAAATAGTTTGGTATAAAACAATAGTCAATTTTACAACATCGAATTTTTTTTGTGATTTGAACCACGAAACCAGTAGTCCTCCTTTTTTCTTCTAGACTGTGAAACTAAAGGACATATTTCCCCGATTATCCTTTTGTTAAATTAGTAGTGTAAAATTAATATAGAAATCATATGTTAGTTACTTTAACCAAATCCGTGCCGCTTATTAGCCCAACAGGTATTATGCTACAAACTTTATACCGTACACAAAAAAGTAACATTTTCTAAAAAAATATCAAAATCTAAATATATTCTGTTGCGTGAAATTTGGAAGTCAAATATGTATATAAATCCCCTACCTATTGAACGTTCCAAATTAGAATTATAATTGTAATTTTACACACTTTGCACACTATTTTTTAAAACAGCTCAAAGATTCATAGTTTTTTCTGTAGTCTGATAGTTCTTCTTCTTTAGGTGTCATACGCAATGCAGCGTGTAGGCGGGTTACTATTCATATTGTCTGACAGTTAATTAAGTATAAAACTTTAAGTCCTTAGAAAATATAAAGATAATTTCTACTGATGTTGGAGTCCCACTCCTTTTGTAATTTTAAAAAGGAACACTAAATAATAAGGTATTACATTTTAATGAACAGTCATAAATTGTCAAGAATATCACGTATTGGCATTAAATAACTACATCTTAAAATTGCTCTCATAGCTGTATTTTGACAAATTTGTAGACCTCTTAAATTGCGATCGATAATGATTTCTGAATATTTGATTTCAAAAATACAGTCAATTTTTGTATTATTTATTCGTATAGTCAACGTTTCTCTTTCTATATGTCACATTGGTTGTTTGATGTTAGACTTCGTTTTGCTTACATTTAAAGCCAACCAATTTACTCGTATTATTAACCAGTTATGTTTAACTTTTAGAGCATCATTTAGTTTCCCTGCAATCTCATCTATGTTTTTTCAAATATTATAAATTAGCGTCATCTGCAAATATTTGTATACTGACATGGGGTTATAAGATTTGAAAACAGCCACAATATCATTAATAAATATAATAGTAAAAGTAAGGGCCCCAGTACAGATCCGCGATATCCTTCATTTCCAACCAAATTTTGTTATTTGCTTCTTATTTGCTAAATATGATTTGAACTATTTCAACAGTACACCATCGCATCCAATTTTCTCCAACTTACTAACTAACAGCTGATGAAAAACTGTTTCGAAGGATCTTTTGAGATTCAAGAATACTGCTACTATGTAGTTCTTCTCGTTATTTTTTTCCACTCTACAACTAGTGTCTGAAGAGCTGTTTCACATGATTTTGTTTCTTCAATTCAGCTTGAAAAGTATGAGTAATTTGCTATCTTCAATGAATTCCGAGAGCTCTCCTGTCACGATAAGTTCAAGAGCCTTCTAATAAGGAGACAGCATATAAGACGAAATTCTTCAGCTTTATTTGTATTTACAACCTTTGCTATATGAATCACTGTTGATATTTTTAATTATTTGGAACACATCCATATGTTAAGGATATTTTAAGCTCATCTAAAAACTTGTTTCCAAATAGATGAAAAGATACATGATAATTCTCTAATCTTTGCAAGTTTATTAACAATTAACAAAACAAATGCCTTGATACATGACTGTGAGCCAATGATTTACATCATTATTGCCATTCCTCACATTTTATTCACTATGCTTTTTATGCTATCTACAAAATATTTATTGAACACATTTCATATAACATTTGGGTCTATTGCTGTTATATTTTCACTGGTTGTATGTTCGATCCATATACATTATTGATATGATAGCAAGTTATAAAAAGAGATTAACTTCCACTAAGCAAAGTACCTGATTGTAATGAAAACTCATCGTGATCTCTCATCATTGCAAAATTTATTACTAGGGAAAATTAGAAAGCTATTGATGGCTACAGAACCCACCATTCTATATATAAAAATATATAGAAGGTGCTCCTTAAATCTCAAATGTGATATGTAGAATTAAACCCTTTCTCTTGAATATATATTTTCTCTTATTATCCCACTCTCCGTGGATTTCTTTTTTCCACCTCTTTTGATGGTGGCTTTTTACATTCCTTCATACTTTTGGGCTTTGAGCTCATTGAATAGCCTGATCCCTGTCTTTATACACGTCTCTTCAATTAATATTGGATGTCAGACGTGGGGGGCAACTGAGTGGCTGCCGTTTTCCACTTTGTGGATATGTTCCGCTGATTCTTGTCATCTCCACATTTTGTTAGGGGGGATCCCCACACAGGTCTCTACTTTAATATTCGTTGTCAGACCCTATCGTGAGGTTTCCTTTTGTTCTACTTCCCCAACCTAAGCTTAACGTTTAGTTGATGGGTTCTTTTGTTCTCCTCCCCTCATGATGATTTGGGTCTGATCATTAACCTTATTGTTGCAACTCTATTTGTATATTTTTGCAACTCTATTTGTTTGGTTGCTATGTTTAACACGGATACTAAAAAGGTGGACCCATTTTTGTTCCTTTCAGTTTTATAGTAACAAGATTTGTTTAACTATTAAATATTAAATGTCTAAAGGACTGTTAAGTTTACCATATATTTGTTTTTAATATTGTAATTAATTTTCACGTATAATCCTTTTTACTTTTATCTTCATATGTTAATTTCATTGAATGATGTAATTTTTTGCTTCTTTGTAATTTTTTTGGTAAGTTTATGAATTTTTGCTTACAATTGTTATTTATATGACCTTTTTGTTTTTTGTAGACCTGATGATGACTGGTAACAGTCGAAACTAGTTTTCTTGTCTAGATTAAAGTTTTTATGGTAAAGATTTATAGTATTCTTTTGTTTAAAGAAAACTATGTTCGAATCATACGCAATTAGGACATATGAGAACAGAATAAATGACTGATAAATATAATTTCAACAGATGAGAGATCTACTGAGTATCCAGATGAGTTCAAATATATACGTAGGTATTACAAACTCTGGTATGACAATACGGCAACTGGCTTCAGAACCTGTGAAGACATGTAACAAAGTATTAAAGTAAAGGCGAACAAGAAAAACATCATCGAATAAATTGGAATTAAAGACCGGGTCAAAACTATCATAAAAAAAATAATTAAAAAATCATAGGAAACAGTAGCTGAAGTACTGCTATCTATCACTGAACAAGAACCAGCTAAATGAAGAAAAGCAACACTTTTCACCTACAAAATGGTTTCAGAAAACTAAACACTGCAGTCTGGTTCAGTAGATTACCCGATTAGTTCCAGTAATAAATAAAGACCAGAGATTAAACAAGCCCACGAGGTTGGAAAGAAGCGAGTGTAAAAATGTATTAATATTTTAGAAATGATAGATAGATATTTTGACGTAATTCATTTTGAAACAAATAAATAAATTCAATAATTTGTTTCTAAGAAATGTAGCCTTGGAATGAAATATTTACAACTTAATGAAATTTGATCATTCACGACTACAGTCTTTTTTCATAATTTCTGTAATAAAATAATAAATAAAAAATAACCAAAGCAAACAAGCCCCTTAACAGTTTAGTAGTTAGTATTTTTTTTAATGATTTCGTGCAATACGGAGTAATATGTGTTGTCTATAAAACAAGTTTTCTAAAATACATTTGGCATCACTGTTTTAAGTGTTTATTACCAACACACACCACAGTAAAAAAAATTCCTGTAAAATGAAGTATAGACACGAAATGGCTGACATTTGAACGGATGGACGAAGCTTCTATTCACACGTGTTTAAAACGTTTTAAATACTTGTGAAATATAAATTAGCGAGTTATTGGAGTAGGTGTAAGTATCGACGCGTAAATATTTCATATATTTCATATTAGGTTAGAGTAAATCAACTTCTTGCAAGGAAGCTATCATGATTTAAAATTTTAGGGTTAATCATGGATTCTGAAAAATACGAATTTACTAATCTAGACAATGCTTCTAAAATAGTTGAAACATCCGATGTTACCAAAGAATTCGATAATAACGCAGAAAACGAATGTCAAAATATAATTGATGAAAATGAAACGGATTCTACCACCACTACAAACTTGAATTCTTTATGTGATATTAATTTTCCTAAAGTTAGCGAAGTAGCTGATTGTAGTGGATATAAAGACTGTGATATGATAGATAGCAAAACTTTTTCACCTGTTAAACAGGAAACGGTTCACAAACGTGAAATAAAAGGAGAGGCTAAAGACGATGTGGATATAAAAACGGATCCTACTGGCACAACCCATACACTTCCAGAAGTTGCAATGAAACCTGTAAATAACGAAATAAGTAAGTAAGAAATAGAACTGATTTGAAAATTAAATAGGAAATGTAATTTGGCATATCTCTTCTATTTTAAATTAGATCTCTATTTGAGCATTACTATGTAACTTTTCAAATCCAGCTAAAGACAAAATAAAACTCTAAGTAGGGAATATAGATCATGGTTTTAAAATTTTCAAATTTAGCGTGTTAAAAAAGACGTGGGTTAAGTATAACCAATAAATTTGCAAAAAAACTTGATACTATCAGTTTTCTATTAAAAAACCGCCATCAATATAAGTATATAAAAAAAGGCATTCTAAAGATTTGTCCAATAGACCATATCTCAAGATTTTGTTTTAGTTTTCATACTTGTACATACAAATATAATTTCAAAATTACATGTAATGTTTGATTATAAGGGAGATAGAAATGTACTATTTTAAGGGTCGATGAAAAATAGTCATGTAATATATCTATATTACATAATAAATCACAGTTTGTCTATTATTAAACTATTAATTATTATAAAGGCTAAAAATTAAACTTATTGAAAATATCTGTAAGTTGTCTTATTTTTAGAGCAGTAAAGTTGTACAAATTGAGATATTTACTTACTAGTTATTATATTATCTTCATTTATAAACTCATAACTAGTACATTCCTTCATGCTTGACAAAAGAATACTCTTTTTACAATATGCTGTAGATCTAATTTGATTAGAATTGAACTAAAAAATCATAAATCTTTTGTTTTCTCTTCAATTTTTTAATTTGAAGCAGCTACCTGCTACTATTTTGTAAAAAGTAAATTTCTGGTTAATTGTTGATTTGTTTAATACATACATTAAACATCAAACATTAATTGAATTTAATTTTAAGATTACATATAATTATTGCCAGTATAAATTGATATAAATAAATTATTATTTTAAAACTGTAAATATTTTTCATCACAATTTTTGTATATATATCTGTAATATATTTTAGTTAAATGTTATCTTACAGATGATTGCACTAGTCCTGATATAAAAAAGATCAAAAATACTGTCCAATCACCAAACATATCCATACAAGAGGTGGTTGATAAAGTTAATAAGCTGGACATTGTTGAAAATCAAGACAAGAAGTCTAACATTTCTGCAGTAATTTTAAAAAATCAAACGTCTTCTTTAAGAAACCTTTTAATGTACCATAGTGAAAGTAGTGATAATGAGGATGAGGATTTTGAAGCTAATTGGCAACTTTTTCCCAGAAATACCAGTTCTAGTGATAGCGAGTCTGATTCTCAAGACTGTTTGGAAATTAGTGAAGATGATGATAACTCAGAGTAAGTATCAATTTAAACCAAATACATATAAAAATTGTTGTTGAGTATTTCAAGAAAATATATTTTTAGATTTGTTCTTCCAAACAACCAAAATTCCCATAAAAAAGTTAATAAAGAACTTTTTGAAGCTATGGATCCACCTGTTGATATATCCAATCTTCAAATAGATTATGCAAATGAGCATTTTCTTCATATAGGGCAAATTTCAAATTTTATTAACTCTACAGGTAGTTTATTCATTCTTAACACAATCAATAAAAATTTTATAACTAATTTATTTCAGTAACTATTGATGCTCTTGCACATAGTGATTCATACAATTTAGAAACAGTTCTCTTTATTGATGATAAAACTACAAAGAGACCTCTTGGAGCAATAACTGATGTCATTGGCCCAGTTCATCAACCAGTTTACTGTGTACAATTGCACGATGCCAAGGAAATAGAAACTCTTGGCTTAAAAGAAGGAATGAAGGTTTATAGTGCTCCTAAGAGCACTTACACCAAATATGTCTTCCTTAAGGATCTACTTAGGTGAACACTGTATACATTTTTTACAATTTATTAAAATATATGCTTTCATAAATTGTAGGAAAAATCAAATCAGTAACAATTTGCAAAAGATAAAAATAAGTTTGTTATGTCAAAGTATTATTTTAATTAGCAATCGTGCGCTAACTGATAAACTAAATATCTGAACTTCTACTTAATAATTGGGTTTTTTTAATGCATTGTTCTCTTGAATACTATATTAGCCAATTAAATTATACTTTGATTTATTGTTGAACAAGTATGTTTCTATTTACATAAATAGCCTTAAATAAAATACCTTAAAAAAGTTTTGAAATAAGTACATCAAGAAACTCTTTTCTTTGATAGGTCATCTTAAAGAAATTGTATATTGATTTAAAGAAGAATGGCATTTAAGTTTGTTTTCAAGAATATTTGAGTCATTATTTTAGGTAATAATGTGTGTTGTCTTAATTGTTGGATTGAATTTTTTTTTAATTGAATGTTATTTTTTATCAATGGTGGTGGTATTTATTGAATATACGATTCATTCCTTTAGTTTACAGTGAGGACTACTTAACTTGAAGTAAATAAATCAAAGTGGACATGCCTTATGTACACTTATACTATCGTCACCAAAATGGATAACAAATTCTTACAAAAAGGCTTATTATTTAATTAGTTGAAACAATAATAATAACGACATTTTCATTTGGCCAATAACCATCGAAACGTCGAAAATTAACAAATATTTACATTTTTGATTAGATTTCAAAATGTTTTCTCTGAATACGAAAGTCTGATGTTCTGAGTGTTACGCAGTTACTAGACTTTTTTTGAATTACTGTGATTTTGTCTTCTACTTAAATAATTATTTCTCTGTAATTATCAATTATCACATGGTCTTCTTTTTTATGTTATCGTTATGATTTGCCTAACATCCTAATTAATTTTTTCTTAAAGGGAATAAAATTCTATTTCTTGGTTTTCTCTGTTTTTCTATTTAATTTTTTACAATTTACTCTCTTTGTAATGTTTCTGGTTTATCTTTTTAGCGTTTGCTATTTTTCCTATTGTACTTTTCTGTTCGCTTTTCCTGACATTCCTTATCATATTTTTTATTGACATTTTTTCCTAAATGTTTAGTTTTTGCTGTTTTTTAGACTCCAGTGATATAATTCTGAACCTTCTCTATGACCTGTTCATTATTATTTAGTGTTTAAGTCTTTTATCCTGATCTGATTTTATTTTAAATATAAGTGAATGATTTTGATAATTCACATGCAAATCTATACCCTTTGTAACTGCTTGAGTCTTGAACCACTTAAACACAAAATTAAACTATTGTACTCAAAGCGCGTTTCATCAAGAGATAATTTAAACTGCAATTTTCTCTCGATGATGCTGACATAGACGAATAAAGTATTTTTATTTGGTGTTTAAGTGGTGCAAGACTCCAACAGTAACGACAAATTAAAGGTTCCCGTTGAATTGTCGGAGTACAATTGAATAATGTTAATATTTTGGTATTTTAATTTCTTAAGAGACACATTAAAAATAGGAAATTGATTTCAATAATTTTTAATTGGTAGTAATGTAGAGGTAACAAGTAATGACTAAATAATTAGTGATCTTAAGCTGTATGTTATAAACCAAGGTTAAAAGCAGATTTTTTTTACAGTTTTATTTTAGTAAGATAAACGTTGAAAGTCATGTAATTTTAGTAACTTAATTTCATGAAATTTGAGTTTTTGTAATTTGATGAATCTCTTTAAATACATATAAAATTTGATGTGATGGCTTACATTTTAAACAGCCTCTCCTCACCCTCCTTGATATTTTCTGAAATAATATTTAATGCTATTACATTTTTAGGATGAAAGGAACCGATGCCTCTTGGTTAGAAGATGAGGAACCGCCCAGTGATGAAATAGACAGTTCTGACGATGAATATGATACAGATGAACACAGATCTCGGAAACGCGCTCATAATAATAGTCTGGAACGTCACAAACGATTTGAAAACGCAAAAAATCGCTGTAATATAATTAAGAATAAAGTTGCAAACATGTTTGATAAATACAGACCAAAACCAAGAGCTCAAAATATTCACATGTTTCCTCATGGGTTTAACCCTAATATTCCACCGCCAAATATGCCACAGTCAACGCACAATAATGTTAGGTAGGTTTTTTAATAAATAATACATAATTACTATTTTCGCACTCTTCTTGTAAAATATAAGTAATAAATATTTGAAAAAATTAAAACTTTGAGCATATTACTCTTTCAAAATAGATCTTGTTATAAGCAAATACTAAATTCAAAGTATGGTGCAGGAACAACTTAATGATAGTGACTTATGGTATCCCCAAATTACTTTCTTATTGACTCTATATATCTTCTTCCATATGTCCTCTCCATAAATAATGGTGTTTTATAATTTTTTCTCTAAAAAGATATACATTTTTTTTTAAGAATCGACCTAAACAATATCTTCAATAGCGCTTATATTGGAAAAATATACCTAGGCTAACATATAGTACTTGAATTGTGGGTCTCACCTAATAAATTTAAATACTTATAGGTCCTGCTAACCATATTTCCAGAGAAACGTTCGTGAATAGGTTAGTAAATTTTACAAAGGTAATGAATCTCTTCAAAAACCAACAGGCTGACCTTTAAAAAAATCTAAGGCAAAGCCCAGTGTCACGACACAGAAACCATCTAGTTTCATTTGCGCTCCAGTCAACTACCATACAAGCATACAGAAATCCTTTGAATTCCTAAAACTTACAAATAATTTCAACATGGAATGAGGTTACAACAGTTCATTATTTGGCATTCCAGAATCACCCCAACTCATTGAAAGATATTTTGAGTTATTTTCTTTCCTTTACTTCTATATTTTCTGAAAAAGCCATTTGCACTTTATATCACCTCACAAAGATAGCATATTCTCTTTTCTACCATCCAACTAGTACTCAGCACTCCTTAACTATACTAAAGTGAACTGACTCTGGTCATAAAAATCTATGTTCTCATGTATTTTATTTCAGTGTCGCACCATTTCCAGCACCTCGTCAATCAGCTTTTAATCACCCAAGGCCTACAAGGAAGTTTCCTCAGTTTAGACCGGGTCCTAACAGTTACTTCACAAATAATTTTGGCTATCATCACAATGCAGCGGGTCCTTCTCATCAGAATCATAATTAAAAATAAAAATTGTTTTTTTGTGTTTGTTTAGATTTGAATATTTTATTGTTTTGTTTTTCCTTTCAGTGCAATTGTGTTTCTGAAATCAAAATGTAAAAGAAATGAAATTTTAGATGTTATTTTAAAGGAGCAATCTAACAGTTTTTCCTCAAAATTTAGTTCATAATTTTAATATGCAAAACTTAATAACCAGCGTTAAGTTATATAATATGAAATAATAATATTCTTAGAGTTTAAGGGTCTAATTTACAAAGAATATTTTTACTAATATAAGTTTTGAAGGGGATGTTACTTTTAAATTCTGCTGAATTTTCAAAGTTTAAATTTTACAAAGAAAGACTCTTTCAATGCAAATTCTGAGCTGAGTACCAATACCGTGGATAAAAAAAGCACTAATCTTTACATCAATTTTTTAAAAACAAAGAGTTACTGGAACATATTTTATGAAATTGTTTTTAAAAATATTATGTTTAGTGAAAGGCCTCAAACGGTGTACATTAAGCCATAATTTGTAAGATTTTTTTTGTATTTCACGGTAACGTTAATAAATTAAACAATTATTTTTGAATAAACGGTATAATAGTGTTCCAACAATGATGTTTGACACCTTTCATAGAATTGGAACACCGACATTTGTGAGAATTAAGTAACAAAAAAAAATCTGCTAAGTTTCTAAAGGGGGTTTTAATGTATGACTTTTATAAAACTATTTCTGGTACATTTTAATATTTTGCTCCAAATTTGTGATACGTTACGCTGCTGTCTACAATCCAATATGTCAATTCATAATTCGCTGTAGAATAAAAAGAATCCAAATTGTAATGTAATGATTTCAGAAAGACTCTTAGCCTTGTTTTTTAGTGCATAAGAAAATAGGAAAAAGTGTTGGTTTTAAACAAGAACAGATTATTGTTTTTATTAAAAATCTGTCGGTATTCATTATAAGTCACAATTGTTTTTAATATATACGATATATAATTGTAAAACATATCAGTATTAATCAAATTATGTTTTACTTACAAAAACAATTTTCGTGCAATTACAATGCACATTTTAGAAATAAGGGAATCATATACCAAGTGATTCAACTTTTTGTTCATCTTCTGAATGTATATATCTTATCACATTTGTTCACTTGCAAAAAAGTAAAAGAATAATTATTGTAAAATTAGATCAAAAAAGAATCCAATCACAACGAAATCTGTTTCATAGGACCCCATCATATTAAAAATGCAAATTGAAGGGCGGAGGAGTATGACACAAATTATATAAAAGACATTTTAATGCTCATAAAAAAATGTAAATGGTTTAAATTTTATGTTTAGATGAGCGGATATTTAAAATAAAATAAAATATTCAAGAGTTATTACAGAATCGTTCTAATATTTACTTTTCACGTCGTTTGTAATGGACCGAAGATTGGTAGTTCTGTTCAAGCCCTTTTGGCCAATCCCCAGTTTTCCCCTCCTCTTACTTGCACTCATTCTATCCAACCTTGAAATATCTCGACTTTTACATTATTATTTAATGCTTTAACTTTTTGAATTTTTTTTTCAGGCCAAATTCTTTTTATGTTTAACTAAAATGGCAAATAGACGAGGCCTTCAAGAAATTGATGGCGGCAATTTATAAACCCCCACCAATATCAGACATACAAATTATAGAAACAGAATTTAAAAATGTTTACATATAAACTTCTTATTCCTCAAAAATATTTATTTTTCTGGTATTTAGTTTACAATTATATTTACATAGGAGAGAACGGGAATATAATTTTATTATCGTTTCTAAATGGTTACATATATTTAAAAATTTGAACTACTTGGTATAATGCCGCAGTTGCTCCGGTGCCATTGATAAGACTGTTAATGGATAATAGAATTTATTGTTTTTATTTTCACCTTAGAAGTCAATTTTTAAGTTTATTTGTTTCACAATTGAAATGATCGAAATGTTAGTGAAGGAAGGTATTTGTGGTATCATATTTTAAATATTAGAATATTCTTATCCAATTTTAAATAAATATAATAATTTTACCTTACACTTACAAATTTTATATTTCTAATGAGACTAATTGTAGATTTGGAAATATTTTATCAAATATTAAAGTTTTCTTCATTCAAATTAGTTTTATTTTTGGATTAGAAAGAGCAAATAGCTATTAATTAAATATATAAAGGCAAATGATGACACAATGACTCACAGAACAAGTGCGCCGGCATTGCAAATGTACAAATTAATACATGCACAAAATCAAATTTATAAGAGGGACAGTTATAGGAATGTTTTATTTTTATGTTTCGGTCGTATAAATAGTCGTAAGTGATAAGTGATATTAGATTTATAACTATAAATCTGTTAAGAAGTTAATTTGTATTTCAAAATATCTGAATCTACATTTAAAAACAAATGCCAGCAGGACAGTATTGTGTATTTCAAATAATAATTTACATACTCTCCTATGAACCAGTCATTGCTTATATAATTTGCCAAAAAGTTTTTTTAATGAAGCTATGAAACATAGGCTACAAGAGCATTTAAACAAAATGCATGTTGATTTATCCTTTTTTCAGGTTCTGGAAAAACAATATTAAAACACCCAACTGTATCAAACATTTTTTGAGGCTTCAAAATAAGATCATTTTGTTTTATTTTATTTTAATATTTCAAATTTCATTACAAAGTTACCAAGTGCTTTACATGTCGCAATTTTTAATAAAATATGGTTCCTAAAGTAAAAAATGTTATTAAAAGAACATCTAAACGTTCCAAAAAATTCGTAAGTACACAACACGAACGAATAATGGGACCTCGCTGGCAAGTTCGAATGCAATTGCAATCTTAAACTACATCACAAAGTTGAACAGATCATTTTCTTCTCAACCACCAAGACAGAACACGGATAGGAAATATAGTGATATGAGAAAAAAATAATTAATCTAGGAGCTGAGATTTCATTGTAATTGCAAAAGCGACTGCTAACAAGTGAAATAGTAAATGCGTTAAAATATCATTAAGTGATTACTTGCAAATTTCCCATCCATCTTGATGAATCAATTCTTCCAAATAACGAAGCTCTATTCTTGATATACATTCAATTAACAAAATAAAAGTCATCAATATTTGCTAAAAATTTGGATACTAATAGGAGAAAATATGTATTTAATACCATGCAAAAAAATGTTCAGAGAGTAATAAATTCCTATTTTCAATATTTTGTCAGCTAGCTGGTACTGATGGTGCTCCAGGTATGGTAGGGCGTCAAAAGGTTTTCATAGCGTACTTGAAACAAGCAGTATTAAATGTAATCGCTGTACATTGTATTATTCATCTTCAGCATTTGGTTGCCGAATAATTTGAAAGAACGCATACTTCGCTTCATTACGTTATTACAGCAATCAATAAGATTTGAAGCAATTCATTAAATGGCAGATTATTTGTCAGCTTCGTAGTGAAAATGAGGAAGATTACAATTGCTTACTACTGCACACAGAAGTTGTTGGCTCTCTAAAGTTGTTTGTAGGAATCATTTTTTCAGTTTATTTGACTTTGACTCGGTACTGACTTATTGAAAAATTACAGGATAACATGATTTTCTCAAAAAATGACATCGTTTATTTGACAGACCTGTTTAAAATATTTACTGTTGAATTTGTATAATTCTACCCATACGCCTCTGATCGTATTCTTAGGAAGTAAGTTAAAAGTTTAATGTTAAATCATCGGTTTCTTCGAACATATATAGTTATAAAGGTACAAAGTAGCTACTACTTAAGTAGTTGTTTACATAAAACTGACTGTCTTAGATTACCTATCGTGTTTTTACTTGTTATGGGTTTAAACAATGTTTACCACTAACTTCGTTTATTAATTTAACAAATTTTTATATAGAAATACACGATTCGTTTGCTCATTAAAACATTATTAGAACTTCTAATAAAAATCCAAAATCTTTACCACCGCCATTTAATTCAAACTTAAAATAACAACGACGACTAGTTTCGGGTAAACAGCCATCTTCAGGTCTAAAAGATGAAAGAAATTGCTATACAAAAAGCATCAAACAATAAAAAATATAAAATAAACAGTGAACACAACAACTTACCACAAAATAAAACAAAATGTTGTACAATGAAAAACAGGTTTAGTAGTGGTAAAAATAAAATAAAATTTTGACTCAAACTTATTAACAAAAGTAGACACTTAAATAAAATAGTATTAACTGAAGTTTAAATTAACTTGACATTAACATTGTCTTGTAAAACGTATTAAAAAATTAACGTAGTAAACAAACCCGCTAAGTGTCTCAGCTTTGGTAAGGGGAGGAACCACGTAGAATGGGTAGAAAAACACAATTTTACTAGTAAAGGCTTTACCAGGTTACATTGGATACGGGTAGAAAAACTAGACAAAGGAATGTATTTAACCAAACATGGAAAATATATTTGTCGCTTATATTTTTGTCTTAATTTAGTGTCCTTAATTCGTAATTAGGGATCATAACAACGTATGTCTTTGATTTAAAGACCAATGTTAAGTACTTGTGACGATGTTTTCTCTTTTGATAGAAAATGATAACGCATTAAGGATACGTGTTTTATTTATTCAGATATGAGCGACGTATGAGTAAAGTTGTAAAAATTGCAAGGTGTTAATGAACACAAAAAATCATAGCTTCTTTTTCAGGAAAACTTCTTCTAATCGAACGAAATTTAGGTACACTTTCCTACATTATCGGAAGTCTCTGCGAAACAATAAGAGTTACTTACTAACAATACTTTGATGTTCTTTATATTGATTTCTTGGAGCATTTCCAAGATATTTTAAACATGAATATATTGAGTTGAGTTTTAAATCCTTTCGCGTATGCAGATATTGAAGAATCATCAAATTCGGGACAGAAACTTAGAACTAACTAAAAACTCAAAGTAAAATTCAAACAGGGATACCAAGACTATTGACTCCAAGAATAGTAGGTAATAGTTCTCTATCCTGAATTTTGGCAATAAATAGCATACAAGTTTTTAATTATATTTCCTTCGTGGTATATAGCTGAGCGTGGATTTAGTGCCGTAACTAATTTATTGTCAAAACTGAGAAACAGATTAGCCATCACTGAACGTGGCGATCTCAAAAATATGGAATTAGTCAAGTATACTTGGGCATAGAGAACTCAATTTTGTGAAGGTATAACAAGTAAGTGTACTTAATTAATGGCGACAGATATTTCTTTCGATTCTAAATACACCATATTACGTTCTCTTAGGAATTCATTTATTCAAAATGGATATGTTCTCTTAAAAATTGTTTTTGAAAATGCTTAGAAACATTTATATGAAGCTCCTTTTTACAAATTCGATCGGGAAATTATTTCAAAAATAAAATCATAAACGATAATACTATTAAATTAATTGTTACAACTCTTACTTTGTGGAAACTATCCATAATAAATATGAAAAAGATAATTTATACTTATCTGTGTTTCCACAATATTCCAACGCTTTTTAAATTGTATTAAAACGACCACGGTTTCGCTATTTTCACATACAGCATTTTCAAGTAGAAGATAGATAATTCTTCTATTAAAATTTGAAAATGCTATATGTGAAAATAGCGAAACCGTGGTCGTTTTAATACAATTAAAAAAGCATTGGAATCCTGTGAAAACACAGTATTATAATATAATAATAAGTATAATAATATTTTTCGTATTTGTTATTGATAATACCATTATTCATTTGTGATATATTCATTTTAATATGTTTAACAGGTGGAGTAGGCACATCATTTAAATAAGATTATTTAAAGTTCGTGAGTGCCGGCTTTTTTGATGTACCTATTTTTGGTGATCAAATTAATCTTTAAACAAAGAGTACGCGCATAAGTAATAAACACATTACACATATTTTGGCGAAATCGACAAACATTCTTCTCCATATTACATTAAATATTCATTCTCCTCACGTTGAGAAGTCAACCCACCTTTCTCGTTCTTGTAAAGAGCCGAAGGAAGTCATACCATACCCAAAACCGCAGGTTCAATCGCTTCAACAGTCAGTGCATAAGTGAAATCAGAAACGGAAATTATTTTATTATAAATCTTTCAAGCTAGCGCTACGTTACATCTACTAGTTAGTAATTTAGATGACAATATAATTTTAGATTCAGCGAATATATGGCCTTGCAATGAAATTGTGATAATTATTACGGAAAATACTCTTGGATTACCTGATACATCGTTCCGGTTGGTTTTCACATTAACTTGTTTGTAGAATTTTTTTGTGACCATTTCAATTAATTTGTGACAATTTATGAACTTTTGGATGCAGCAATGTAATGAAAAAGGTAGGAAAAATTTAATTTAATTTTTAGAATATACAAGTATTTTTTACCCAAAAGAATTATATTTAATAAAATTCTATCGATTTCTACTTATCCAATTTGGTAAGAGAATAGATAGAGTTTGTTTTTAATATATATATTCTTTAGAAAATTAAACGTAGGTCAACGCTACTTTTATAAAAATAAAAAAAATTATAATTTAATACAAATAATTATTACTAATTCCTATAACTTCTAAAAGCAAGTGTTATGCTGCTAACAGAAATGTCATATGTACAATTTTGAATTACGTGAATGCCTCTTTTTTTCATACATATATATATATATATATATACAGAGATATATACAGAGTGAGTACCAAAGACGTGAAAATTCATAACTTCAGAATGGTGCATTTGATGAAAATTTTTTAAGAATATTTTTTTGTGTAGATACAAAAAGCCATCATTTAAAATTAGTTCCACTTACACATGTTGTCTCAAAAAAAAAGGATGCATCAAAGTTAGGTTTTTTTAAAAGGAACACTCCATATATTTTTACATTTTTATAAACCTCTTGCCGAGCTAATTTCAACGATTTATTACACTTTATGTCTATTATGTTTAATAAAGGATCTACAGCCAATTCAAAATAACATTTTTTTGAATGTAGATGTCTGTAGCAGCCAAACCGTTGAAAATCAATAAGAACGGCTTAGAAAATACACAAAAAAGTATTAAAAAACTTTTATCAAATGCACCACTTGGAGTTATCGCGTCTAGGATGACCCACTTAGTAAAATGTAAAATTTTTTATTGCTGTTGACACATTAATCTAAAAATTCTATACTAAAGAAATAATGTATTTATTTAAGGGAATACATTCACATACATATATAGATATTTGATTTCCCAATATAGATTGTTTATAATCCATAAGCTAATAAAATGAAAAATAATAAAACACAATTGAAAGTTTCAGCGAAAAATTATGAACAATACATAAAACATCAACAAACATTGACACAAATATTCAGTGAATTTTAATTATAAAATTAATTGTTGATTACATTTTTCTTGATTTTGATCGATGTATTTTTAAATCTTCAATATTAAATTTTCAAAAGAATTAATTATACGGCATATTTTTATGGAATTTTTCTCTGGACTCTCTTCTAATAGTTCATTGTTTTGATGAAAAGAATTATAAAGACGATTTTTGATAGAGCAAGACAAAGGGCTAGGAAAGGAAGATTGTCGTCAACATTTGCCTCAGAATCTCAAAGTTTACCTAAAAGCAGGAGTTTGTTAAAGAACTTGACTACGAAACAAATACTAGGACAAATTCGAGGAATATTATTATAGAATCAGCGGTTATTGTAACCATACTCAATAAACAGGAACTAGCTACGTCCAAAACACTTTCCGACGATAGGGAGCACCTAAAAAAATAGAGCTGTATGAAGGAGATCTATGCAGATGATGCAACATAAAACTGAAACAACTAAGCTTAGATGGACAACCAAGAATGGATTCATAAAACTACAACAATCAGTCGGTAAACAACGTATAATCTAGTAATATAAAAACTGCTAAAAAAGACGGTTACCTCGGAAAAATAAGAAAGCCCACAAAAGGAAATCATACTTAGATAGTTTAGGAGGGATTGCAGACATCAATTGATCCAAGTCTATTTATCAATTTTTGACCATAATACCATTTTATCTAGGTCTCTAGCTATTAAATAATAATGAGATTGAGCATTCGTCTTGGTAAAAATATATTCATTTAAAAAATCTCTCTTATTGTAAGTGTACAAATCATATCGGTAATTAATTCTGTATAGAAGAAAATATGTCCACTAATGATTTCTCTAGGTAAAATTCCTCTTGTTTAATTTCAGCATTTATTTGTAAATTTTTTTATTCCTAGACACAATCCAATATCTATATAGTTATTTTTAAATGAAACTGTTTCGCAGTGTTTTGTGTCAAACCGGAAAAATGATCAATTATATATTAAATAAATGGTAGAGGTGCGAGGCAAAAATTTTAATTAAGTATCTTTTTATCTGTATTACTTGGAGACTAAAACATCTATTTTAATTAGGAGATTCCAAAAATAACGTGCGACAAAATTTTAAGATATGTTACCATTGGTGCCTATGCAAATATTCATTTACCTTATTACTAAAACTAATTAGTATTGAATATTTTAAAAATCTTAACTAGGTGTAATAAGTCTAGATTACACGGTTTAGTTATTATTCTCTAGCACAGAAATGCACATAGCTAAAAAGTCATTTAATCGTTTCAACATCTGGTGTGTTTAATACCATAGGATACAGTAGGCACCTACTTGCTCATGTTACCGGGCAACCATACTTAAATACTTGCTAAATTTTTTAATTAAGAAAATAATTTGTCACAGTTTACAAAACAATAGAAAAAAAACTGTGCGCCTGTAACCCATTCTGAATATCAACTATCAATTTGTTAGAATAGTTACAAAATATCCGCGTTAATAAATTTACTTATCGAAAATTTCGGTTTTTTGGTACTAGAGTGCCGGAGCTTTAGCATGTAGAATACCGAGTGTTCCAGTTTTTATGTACAGTCTATATTCAAATTATACAATCTAAAGAAATAAGCATTTAGTTTTATATCTAATGCTGGACTCAAAGAATTCCCTAAAAACTAGGACCAACTTTGTTTTTTCAAATGGCAATCACATTATTTTTTTTATCAGTATTAAAATACCTACTTTTTTTTAGTTCAGTGATATTATATCACACTTAATATTTCGATAAGATATTTAAACCCTTGAAATTTAAGAACGAAATAGTTTTAATTTTTCTCTTAAAACGCAATTGATTACAAAATTAGCTTAAAATGTCTTCATTGATGCCAGTTTGATGTAAAAATATGCAATTTTTGGCAGGTGCATTAAAAACCTAATTTCTCCAAATTAAAAATCGAGATGATTATAATCTGTTACCTTACGTGAAATATATATTTGAAATAGGACCCTAACCCATTTTTTTCATAGATATATTTTTATTTAACTATATCATTAATTTGTTTACACTTGCGAAATGAACAAAACGATGCTGTGCAACTTGTAAATATTTACTTTTAAACTAATATTTAATGTACATGAAACCTCGGTGCTGCGTTATTATCTGACAATCGTTTTCTATAAATAATTAGGGCTATGTAAATATAAATTATGAGTCGACAGAAATTTGGGAATCTTTTACAGGATATAACAATTGACAAGGACTGTAATTTTTATTTAACAAGGTCTGTAATTTTTATTTACTTTTAATATTTATTCGATACAGGAACATATAACTAAACTTAGTTTAACTATTTAAAGTTATTAGAAACTTAAATGTATATAGATGTTTTAAAGGAAATCAGCAGAGGTCGATTTCTACCTATTTTATATTTAACCCTGAATTTAATCTTTAAAGGAAGTAGCTGACTTGAATATACAATTATTTCGCTACTTTTTTAAGTTTTGTACAGTGCACCATATAACCCTGTATGCTGGTACTGCGGGACCTTTTTGTTCCGTGACTTTTTAGAATCTTATTTCTGAGCGATTGTTACATTTTAAATAAAATAAAAAAACTGTTTAACATTTAAGAAATTACGTAAACTTTTAAGAATGAATTTCTATTTTGTGGGGATTTTTATTTAATGCCCTCATTAAACTTAGAAGACTACCTGCAAGCTTTAAATTGTTAAGGTAATGAAGGAACAATGTTATTTAGTTTCTGACTAATTTTCTACACTGTATTTTGATTCAATGGTCATTCAGGTAAACTTAGAATTTGCACTGTATATTTCTATAATATAATCAATGATTTGTAATATATGTTTCAAATACTACAATTTATCCAATGCATCATTTTTATTAGTATCATACAAACTAACAACAAAAGCCTATTATTATTAATTCTATTAATATCTGTACCTTCTAAGAAAGATAAATACTTAGGCATGTACTATGCATTTACTATGAATATATTCGTGTCTAATTAGCATATTAAATACATAAAAACATAAAAATACGAAGTACAAAAACATTTATATATAGTGTTTTGTTGAAAAAAAAACATTGTGAAAATGACTTGAAAGAAATATTTTCCGTCATGTTAATGTCGTTTCACCTATAATTAATTCATGAGTTAAATTTGAATTGCTTCCCTAAGCAAACCATCCTCGTATAAATTAATTTTAACTTAAAATTTTGTCTAGAACCTATTTCACTTTACAGAAAATAAAAAAAGTACCTATTCTCACTATGGTTTGACCGTGATATTGGTAAATATTTATATTATCATTTTGAAATGAGTGACAGTAAACTAAATATGTGGACGATGCTTATTTATAGTATCAATTATGTACGAGGGCAACATGAATAGTTTACGGAATCGGCAAGAAAACCACGGTATTGATGTAGTCTTTTATTTTTATTTTTCGATGTAGTCTCCTTGAAGACTTTTTTGTCTCGAGGTCCGCAAAATAGGCATCTGTAGTGGCGATTTGAGGCAAATCTCTTTCCGTCCAGCGACTTCTTCAGGTTTGGGATTGGAAAAATTCGGTGGGGGCTAGGTCCGATGAATATGGAGGATGAGAGACTAATTTTTAGCGCAATTAATTCAATTTGGATGCGACGATGCAGCATGAATGAACCGGTGCATTGTCGGATTGGAAGAGCACTTTTTTCCGCTGAAAACAAGGCCGTTTCTCCTTCACTACTACATCGAATCGGGTCAATAAATTGCTATGGTATTGCCCCATGATCGTCTTTCCCTTCTCCAGATAGTCGATGAGGATCACACCTTAGGAATCCCAAAAATTGCCATGACCTTTCCAGCCTATGGAACGGTCTTCGCCTTCTTCGGAGCCGATTCGCCCGGAAAAGTCCACTGTTTCGACTGTTCCTTGGTCTCCGGTATATGGTGGTACATGGAAGCTTCATCCATGGTTATGAAACGCATGAAAAAATCCCTTGATTGCGTTGAAACCTGGCCAGACACTCCTCCGAAACGGTCACACGATTTCGTTTTTGCTCCGGTGTGAGCAAACGCTGTACCCATCGCGCCGAAAGCTTCTTCATGCTCAAAATTTCGTGTAGGATATGGCCAACGCGTTCTTCTGAGATGCCTGTGGTCTCTGCTATCTCCTTTAATTTCAGTCGGCGATCGGCTAACACGACATCATGAATTTTATCGACCATTTCATCGTTGGTAGCTTTTTTTGGGGCGACCACTGCGTGGTTCGTCACTTGTGCTAGTGCGGCCACGTTTGAACTCGCTCGCCCAGAAATTGATGGTCGAAAATGATGAAGTAGATGCGCTATGAACCTCTAGCAAAATATTTCGAATTTCCGTGGCCATTTTCCCAGCCAACCAAAAGTGTTTTATCATTGCATGAAATTCAATTTTATCCATTTTTGCGAAACCGCTTGATTTGCTACACAAAACACGCTAGTAAACAACTATTGACAGCAGTCGTCTGAAAATTTGACAGCCGTCATAAAGGAGGTTGCCCTGCCGGACAACAAATCCACTTCATCTTTCATGTGGCATCTCTTGCCGATTCCGGAAACTATTCAGGTTGCCCTCGTATAGAATTATCCAAATAGACAGAACCCTCACATTTGCAGTATATGAAATAATGCAAATCAAAATATCCACTTTTTATATTTTATACTTTCCACTAGCTTATGTAGGTTGTAGAAATAAATATTTTACATAATTCATACGGAATAATGTTTTCAAAAAAGGCTCTTGGTTATCTATTAAATCTCAATGTCACGCGTGCTTATTTATTGAAATATGAGTGTAGAATAAGGTATGTTTAATTCATGCCTAAAAAATGTGCAAAGGCGGAAAAATAAAGAAGTAATAGGAGAGGAAGTTTGCACAACTAATTACAAAAGTATTAATCCGCATACGCACATCCGCCTTATAATTTCATTAAATTTTGATTTTATTTTGTGATTATGATAGAATAATAAGCTAGAGAAGGTTCTTCATAAGTCTCAAATGTGGTGTGTGGGATTAAACCAAAGAAAACTCTAAATCTTTACCACAAAACACTTTAATTAAAATAGACAACTAGTTTCGACTGCGACCAGTCATCGTCAGGTCAAACAATTTTATAAAAAGCAACAAACAAATTCAATAAAATAACATAAGAAGTTAAAGTAAAATTCTAAATTACACGTGAAAATTAAATTACCATGTTAAAAACAAATAGGAGGTAAACTTAACAATCCAATAAGCATTTAATATTTAAAAGTATAAACATTACACCTACACTATCCGTTTTTCTACCCTATTTTGGGTTTTCTTCTTGTTCCATTTCCCCAATCTTAGTTTAACTTTTATTTATTGGATTTTGTTTTTCTCTTCCTTTCATGATGATTTTGGGTTGATCATTGAACTTATTTTTGCAATTCTATTTATTTTGGTGGCTATGTTTAAAACTGGGTTCTCAATAGGTGGAACTACTTTTGTTTTATTTTAACAATTTACGCTTTTACTTTTAAATATTAAATACTTATTGGATTGTTAAGTTTACCTCTTATTTGTTTTTAACATTGTAATTTAATTCTTACGTATAATTTTAGAATTTTGATTTAACTTCTTATGTTATTTTATTGAATTTGTAATTTTTTGTTCCTTTTTATAAAATTGTTTGACCTGAGGAAGACTGGTCGCAGTCGAAACTAGTTGTCTATTTTAATTGAAGTGTTTTGTGGTAAAGATTTAGAGTTTTCTCTGGTTTAATAAAATAATAAGCCAATGCTATCAAGTATTGTTTTGTCCTGTCCCAATTTACTTAAAATACTTTTTGTTTAATACTGTGTATTGTTATTAAGTAATAAAATTATATCGGTCTATAATTCCATTCTGAATACTTAATTTGATACGCTTATACTTTAGAAAAAACAATCGTGTTGGTTACATTGAATATCTAAAAAGTGACTCCAAAAGCAAGCTTTATTAATTAAACAATTCATTTGAATAAATATAACATCAACAAGGAATTAATTTATTCAAACTAATGAGATTATAAATAAAAATTCGAATTGTATCATCGATGAAAAACACGTTCACGTAAAGTACAGTTTTGATGAATCCTTTGTCAAATTCGTCATAAAACCACATCATTATAATACAAAGAAAGAGTAAATGTTAAAAATATTTATAGTTATATTTTTGAATTCATTAAAATTAAACAAACTGCATGGAATTTTAAGTGGCACCACGAAAAGTTTCAGAAGCGTATCTTCACTAACTTTCATAAAGTGAACAAGCTTTATACTTTGTTCAATATATGATTCATTCATCTTATACAGGGTTGGGATAAAGTATGGAACCAAGTAAATATCTACTTGAAATTCAAATCAGCGTCAAGAAGTTAGCTAACAAAAACTAAACGATTAAGTCGAAAACGAAAATTACCCAGCGAAATTCATACATAGGGAAAACCAAACGACTTTTAAAACCATTCAACTAACACAAAACCAACAGCAGTAGAACATGTATAAAAACACAAAAGCGAACATCATTATGAAAAAAGATACCTGATTAGGCACTATAATCAATATTGTAAAATTAAATGTTTTTATTGGGCAAAGCGAATAAGTAAGTACTATTCAAAAATATTTGAACAATAAAGCTATCTCTGTTTGTTTAAAAAATTGCGTTAAAAAACGGTTTTCTTAAATTTTTGAAAGTTTTGGTGAACTTCAAATGACTGTGAAACCAATAGATGATTAGAACATGATTTGTTAGATTACTTACACATTACTTTAAATAAATAAAATAAAATAAAAATTGGCTAGTAACTGTAAAACTTTGGAATTTTTTGCCAAACACCTTAAAAATTTGATAAAAAAAAATAGATTCCGTCTAGGACAATCATAGGTAAAATGGTTCTAAATGGTCTATTCTAGCTTCCCTTAAATCTTTGCATACATCTTACAAACACCTTGTGTAACCTAGCTAATTATTTTCTAAAAATAAAAATAATGAATTAGAAAACCAAACAAGAAATGGAGCTTACAATTGTAAAAGATTTATTATAAATATTTTATTGTAGCACATTTTGAAATTTCGTTTTCTTTTTTTATTAATTTATGTTTTGTAATTTAAGTATTGATACGCCGCTGTTATATATTATTCTGATATCTAGAACTATAACTTTAGTAGGTAGTAATAATTAGAAAACTTTTTTAATGTATTATAATAACATTCATTCTTTTGTATTCGAAACTATGCAATGGTTGACATTAATAACATTAATTGTGGTGAACATTTTTGGTAAGCAATTTTATTGTGTTTTTAAAAAAATGAGTTCAAGTAAGGTGGTATTTTTTTAAATTCATAATATCTTTTAAATACATTTGATTTGATAATATCTTACCTTGTTTGTTCTTGCAAATGTAAGCCTAATGTTGACATTTTTCTCCTGCGACTATTTCTGTGAAAAAACAATACATATATCAATATAACAGGTGTTTCTTTTTACCAGTTCCCACTGGTTTACACTTTTTCATAATTTTTTTAATCTCTAATTTAAATAATTTTATTTTGGTATAAATATAGGTACCTTGTGATAAATATTTTTATTTCAAGCTTAAAAAAACCGAATTAAATCGAATTATTTATAGAAATATTTGCTTTCTATTTGCTTTCTATAAATATTCAAATTACATTGGGAAAATTGAAGCATTTAAATGCAAATAATCAAGAATTTAACTCTATAAAACAGATGGAAATGTAACGTTACACTTTAGACTACAGTGACCATCTAGCATGACTAATGGATTAGTTGTAAAATTAGTGACACATTTTTTTTTCTTTTCACCACATATTTAACACACTATTACTTATTTTATTTTAGGCATGAAATATGAGTAAACTTATGGTTTTATTTGATATACAGTAGGATGGAGAATATCTTAATGTGGTACACTGGAGAGTATAGAATTTTAAATCCTTAAGCCTCTCCTAATTTTATTTGGAGAAATCTATTTGCTAAATAATATTATAGAAGACATAGGACATGGCTTTCTTAACCCACTTTGTAGAAAACCTGAGATATATATAAAAATTGTTGCAATATAGTACTTTTTAATTTCAATATTATTGATAATATTTTCATTTGTTATCCAGCTCTTAATACTAATTTTATAACATCGTAATTTTTGTATATTTTTGATTTCGATAGGTAATCAATCAAATATAAACAAATTGATCCTGTTTAGTAAGAGCCTCTCGAAAATTTTGAGAATAAGTAGCTAATTGATGGATATATACGAAGAAGCTTCATTTATAACCTTATTGAACTTTAACATTAAGGCTATTTGAGGTTCCATCTATGTAAACGTAGCTCAGCATAATCAATGTATTATACAGAGTGTATTATTAATAATAATTCATTTTGTAACTGGAGAATTCTTAATCGAAAATATGACGGTTTAACGTGAAATTCTTAGATAAAATATTTTTCCTAATTGAGACATAAGGTGTTTTATCCAAACATTTAAAAGTGATTTTTGCCCACTGTTCATATTAGCAAAAAGTAAATTAACGTTAGGACATTTAAAATTATTGTACAAGAACTTTTCTCCGTACTGCAGACTTACGGTACTGGTAAATACTTTATCTCCATCCAAGCTGTCGTCATAATGACATATTTTTGTAATTCATGATTATTCTCCAAGTAAATATTGTCCTCTTGTCTCAGTTCGATAGGGTTAGTGGTTTTCAAGAAATTTGCGGTCAAAGGTATAAGATTTCTAAACAATTGCACACAATTTATTGCTTATATTTACATTTAAAGCTAAACTATATTAGTTTTGATATAAATGTACGAGCTATTTTGTAACGCAAAATAAAAATTTACACATTTTTGAATTCTTTTGGCAAAATCAGTACTAAAGTACGAGTATGTTTGTTTATTTTCTAATAAACTTCGCAGTATTTTATATTTGTTTCATTAATTCGTACGTAGTATTAAGTACATGAGCGGACATCAAGGTATTTATATGTCTCCACAAATAAAAATTATAAAAATTGTTTTGTAGAAACAGAATAAATAACATTTATTACCGGTAATTTTTAAGAAACTAATTTAAAATTAGTTATAATACAATTAGAATGTTTGAAAAAACTTAAAAAAGGACTAATAATTTTAGTCAGAGATGAACTTTAGCAATTTTCTGGGTCGTTATAATAACCCAGTTGGCACATAAGACATGCAATACTTTTGATTACAGAAAAAAATCTCTTACTATTATATGAAATTGAACAGAATATTATACCAGACTGCATTTATATTTCACCACCTGATGGTACTAGTAACGAAACTGATAAGGATTCAGCTAATGAATACTGCAATAATCCAAGTAAATTAAAGGGCAGGATATTGGATTGAAACTCTAAACGTGGAAGAGACTGAAAAAGAAGAAAAGCGGGAGGTTGAAGCAAAAACTGAACAAGACCAGTCTGATAAGCGGCGTGAAAATAATGATACAAAAAGGAGGTAAGAAAAAACGAAACTTGAAATATGGACAATCTTTAAAACGCACACAAAAAAATTAATTGATAACACTTATGTCTTTCCACTAATTTTACCGGATCATACCTATAGCCAACCTCTAGAATTTTTAGAGCTGTTGCTGTCTAAAGATGTACTAAAACGATTGGTTAGATATTCTGTAATATAATCTACCACAAAAAAGTATAGTTTGGAACTAGGAACTGATGAACTCTTTTATTTATTGGATTATTATATTTTAGTGGATATGTACCTGTTCCAAGAAGAAGAATGCAGGAAGGGCGCCATGATTCTCGGAATACACTCGTCGTAAATTCAATGAGGCGTTACAAATTTGAAGATATGTTTCGCTTCATTCATGCCGCTATTAATGCAAATCTTACTCAAAATGGTAAGATGGCAAAGTTACGACTTCTTATTGACCAAATCAACGAAAAATGTGTTAGGTATGTACCAGTCAATTCTTATTTGTCGATTGGTGAGTCAATGATACCCTATTTTGGAAGTAACGGGTGTAAACAATTTATTAAAAATAACCCATTCGTTTTGGTTATAAAGCATTGGTTTTACCTTTTCTTTTTGGTTACTGTCTAAATTTTAAGGAAGTGATATACTACATAAATATCGAAGAGGTGTTTATAACATCGCAAATTTTCTGAACGAACAACATGCAGATGTAGAATTTTCTTTATTTTTTAATAACTTGTTCAATAATGTAGCTTTTATATTTTGGAGTACTACCAGAAATGACCTTATTGAAAATTGTCCCGTAGAAGCAGACGGAAATATAATCAAAAAATGAGTTAGAGGCACATACGACAGTTCATGTATAATGAAATTAACGTTGTCTGTGTCTGATGAAATGTTTAACAATGTTAACCAATGAATATGGAGTCGGGCAAATTGGAAAATGTACCAGGTACTCAGCAAAAGCAAAAATTATTGAACCTCATGTAATAAATTAATATAAGAAGTATATAGTTGATGTTAATCAAATGGATAATAATATAGAAAATTACAGAATGCATTTTAGAGGTATAAAACGGTATATGTCAAAATCATGTTATGGATTTTTGATGGCTGTATGTCCACAAAGTCTTGCCAAACACGTAACGATGCACTACATGATAAGTATTTCCATACATTTTATTAACGCTAATAATTAGATTTATGAAGATTTTTAGCTTTGTGTCGGCATTTATTCCACTTCAAATATCAGAAACTTCCTAGATTTTTTAATTCTGAAATTATTTTGTTGATATATCTTTAGTAACCTCACATTTTGATCGTAAAAATATTTAAAAGTCGTGTATAAGGCTATTTTCTTTTGTTTAATCGCATATCTAGTATTTCTGTATTTGAAAAATTATTATGAGGTGACATTTTTACAAAACAAACATTTTGTAGTGTAGCAGTAACTAATATTACTACTGTCAATAAAAAGTATTTGTTTCACATCACCCTACTACACTTTTATCAGAGGAATAGGGTCTAGTAAACCACATTGTTTAACAATTTCTTATAGTGAAAGTAAAGTAATCGTAAATAAAATAATTAAAAATATCGAATTAACTAGTTGGATGGGTGACCACCAGCGAACACCGTCGTAATATGCCCGTACAGCCTGCAGCGACTGCTAGCATATCACAGCTCGCAGGCACTATACAAATGAGCACGAGGTATAGTGGAGATATGCCGTCTTTCGGAGGAAACGTTAAACTGTCGGTCCCGAGTCCATGGATGTTGGGCTCGTTAAAGATCCCTACTTCGGGTTGGAATGCCTGAGGATTCGGCAAAATTTCCTGTTAGGGGTAGCGTGCTCCCGGCGTCGGTGATCAGCCCAAACAAAAAATCGAATTAACTATGAGAGGTCCATACTGATTTATAAATTTTGATGATCAAACTTAGTGAAACCAACGACAGTCAAATGAGTTGTTCGTAAGCAATAACACAAAAATGTAGAAGGGGAAACTAAATTTGTACTCTTTCGTACGCCTCTGGCAATAGCGAGAAACTATTTTCCATAATAATTTTTAGTGTCCTAACATTCAAACTTTTTGCTAAGTATGAAACAAAAATATTGAAAGGTATCGAAACAGTGGAAAAAAAAATAAATAAAATACACTGTATCTCGATTAGATGGAATATTTTATTTAAGTATATTTCAGGTTAAATCACCATATTTTAGGTCGTGAATTCTCCACTTATAATATGGATAATTATTGTAACACCCTATATATATAGCCATTAGATAAATTTCCTCTGCTGACTTTTTATAATGTCAGATCAGTTACTAGGTCATATACACTGGGGCCCTTTGTATAATGATATTATCTGTATCTTTTTTGGAAAGGCTCATATGACAGGCTAGCTCTAAGGTGTACTAAATGGGATTATTTCCTATGTGCAAAACTATTCTTAACTTAGATCTGGAAATATGACTAATAGTCTTCGTAATTTGTGGTCCAATCACCATTTTTTTGTTCTTTCTATTATTATTGATTCTTTAGTTCTCGATGAATAATAAATCAGGTACTTGTTTTTTATCGTTGTATTCTTTTAAGACTACTTTAAGTTATCTTGAAACGCAATTAATGCTAGTTTTTAATCTTTAACTCTAGTCGTCTGACTAATTTTTGCCAGTTTTTGCTTTTTTGGACAGTTTACGCTTTAATATTTATTAAACGTATGGTAATAATTAAAAATTAAAAAAAAGGTATTTACTTATAAACCCGATAAATTAAGTAGTATACATTGTTTAGTCCTAACAGTTTATCAATTTCTAAAATAATAAACGACTTGTCAAAATAAACTAGGACGACGGGTTATGCATTACTTTCGTTTTAATTATTATGCACGTTATGGATTTAACATATATGATGTAACTGATATTGTAATTCAGAGAAAAACTTATTGCTTATGGCAGGTATTAAACTGTATGTCACACATACGTAGGTACTGTTGTTGCCACATTTATATTCGTTATTAATTAATTTATACATACCTATTGAGTTTAAATAAGATTTCGTAGTAAAATCCAACTGATAATCGTTTGTTGAGCGATTGCAGTAGTTGTCCTTGTAAAATATTAAAACTAAATCGTATCAATAATAATACATAGAAAAAGGTTTTCTGAGAGATAATCGTAAATGATTTGCAGTTTTTGTAGCTTTTGCAAGCAATCAATTTTCGCATGCTACTTTTAAAATAGCAATCAACTTGCATTTTTCATGCAATTCTGAATAAATCGTATGGTTTTGGCCGAAATGGCTATGATCGACCTTGAGGTTAGAAATTTTTCTAATTTTAAAATTGCACGGAAAAACCATGCAAGTAAAATTTGCTTGAAAAATTTTAAAGTGCAGGTACGTTTGTAGGACAAAATTATACTTTTGATAAAGCGGAATTTCCACAGTAGCTAGCGGTGTTGTTTTCATCACACATATATTGTAATCCCCTGAGGGGCACCTTGCTTAGTAAAAGTAGCAGTTACTTGTTTGATTTTGGTTACAAGACTAATCTTTTATCTTTTTATCTTTTTTTTCATAAAAGTTTTTTGTTTCAGGAAATGGGCTCCTTTTGTAATATGAGTAAACATTATGCTGCTCCGATTAATAATATTGGTGCTTCTACTTTTTTCTTTAAAGCCTTCAAGCCAGTTCAATCCTGATGATGATTATTATGAGCCACCAAAATATAACGATGATGTTCTACAGCCAGCACCAATATTTTTGGGTGAAGATGACAGTGGGTGCATTTGCAGAGAAGTTCCAAAAGTTTTGACATTATGTTTTGGAAGAAGTAGATGTGACCGTCTACCGATTAAAATAAATATAACTACACGTGTTCTAAGTATTATAAGCACACATGTACCTGAAATTAACCCTGGAGATTTAGGTCAACTGACTTTGCTAAAAGATTTGAAGATAGAAGGGAATTATAATTTAAGCCATATTTCACCAGGAATTTTCGAGAACTTTACAAAATTAGAAAATTTGTCAATCAGTTTCAACCCTAATTTGAAAACATTATACGAAGATACTTTCCTAGGCTTAGAACAACTAAAACAATTATTTCTAATAAAAAATGGATTCACAAATCTATATGATATTGCGCTAACGCTATCACCGGAAACTTTGCCAAACCTTTTGAAATTGTCGTTAAATGAAAACAAATTTATAAACATTTTTGAAGAAGATTTGACGCCTATGGAGAACTCAACTTTAGAAGAATTAGATTTAATTCTCTGTCGTCTGGAGTATATGCATCCAAATGCCTTGGTTCCCCTAAAAAATTTACAAGCATTGCGTGTGGGGGAAAATATCTTTAATGCGTCTACAATAAGCAAGGTTTTAAAACAAATAGTAAAACACAATATTCCCTTAAAGTTATTGAATTTATATTCGGCCGGTTTTAGAGCAAATTTACCTAAAGATCTCTTAGAAGTAATTTCAGTATCAAACATTTCCCATTTGAATTTAGCAAAGAATCAGTTTCAAGTTATTCCATCTGGTGCTTTTCCTTTAATGCCTAATTTACTTGCACTGGATTTAAAAGGAGACTTAATTTCAGATATAGCTGATGACGCATTTAGTAATTTGCCAAATTTAGAATCCTTGGTCCTAAGTGATAACATTTTTTCCTCCTTACCGAAAGGAATTTTACTTAGAGATTTAAAAAAGTTAGATATTCAACAAAATTCGGTAACCAGTACGAAAGCTTCTTATGTTGATCTTCCTGTTGGAACTTTTTCTGAAATGGAGAACTTGGAATATTTAAATATAAATTCTAATAATATAGCTCATTTATTTCGAGAAACTTTTAAAGGACTGAACCGTTTAAGATATTTGAGTTTAAGTAACTGTTCTCTTTATCATATCCAAAATAGAACTTTCATGGGGATGACTAACCTAACCTACCTTAATTTAGAAAATAACTATTTCATCATTAATAACTATCCTACTGGTATAACAAAAGAAACATTTGAAGGATTGAATAACTTAGAAGTTTTATTACTTGGAGGGAATAATATTGTTTACTTTTCTAAGCATGGAAATCCTTTTGTTACTTTAAAGTCATTAAAAATGCTTGGTTTGGAACGAAATTTTTTAACAAGCATATCTCCCTTGCAGTTTTCTTCCATGCGTAAACTTGAATATGTAGATTTGTCATTTAACTTGTTAAAAAGTTGGGAAAAAAGAATATTTACTTTCTCTGAAAAGCTTAAATTTCTAACCTTGCATCACAATAAATTAACTTATTTCAGTCCAGCTATGTTGGAGGACTTTTCTAATTTAACAAGATTAACATTAGGTTATAATTCTTTCAGTTGTGATTGCGTGAGCTATACGAATTTTAAATATTACACTACTTCGTACGATCAGACACAGATTGTAAAAATATTGAAGCAAGCAGACAGTTCTTGTTTAACTCCCTACATATATTCTAACCACGTAATATATAATATGATAGATTATTTTGAACATGTGAAAGACGGTTCTATTTACTGTGATATTGATCAACGTTTATTTGTATTGTTACCACTATTTTTATTAGTATTATTATTTTTATGTTTAACATTAGTATCATACTACTACCGGTGGCATATTAAGTATTGGATGTTTCTAGCTAGGTTACATCTTAGCAGAAAAGGAAAAATAATATCCAAAAATGTAGACAAGCCAAAATTCGTTTATGACTATGACGCCTTTGTGTCTTACAGTTGTGAAGACCGGAATTTTGTTGTTAGATTGGTAGCAATGCTTGAAAACCACGAACCCTACTTGAGATTGTGCGTCTATGAAAGGGATTTTCAAGTTGGTTCTTTTATTTCTGACAGTGTTCTAAATTGTATAGCGAAAAGTAGAAAAACTATTTTAATTGTTAGTGACAATTACGCGAAATCTCAGTGGTGCAGATGGGAAAGTAGCATTGCAGAAAATCATAGATTATTTTTTGAGAACGAAGACGGAGAATATGTTGACGACGCTTTAATTGTTATAAAGCTAGGTCCTGTTACTAAGAATCATATGACTCCAATGTTGAGGTATTTGTTAAAAACAAGAATTTATTTAGAGTGGAACGCGGATGAGAAGAAGCAGAAGATGTTTTGGAAAAAATTGAGAAGTACTCTTGCACCTGTTAAGACTGAAGATGTAGCAGAAATAACCCACATGTAATTTTTTACTTCAATTAAAGTTTGTTAAAACATGCATTGTTTTTAATAAAAAATATAAAAAATTATCGTAGTTTATTTGAGTTACGTCTTGTGGTACAATAAACAAATGAAAAATATTCTCAAAAATCAAACATAATTACAACAGTAATAGTTTATTTATTTATTTTTTAAGTGGAAATTGTCATTAATTGTAAAACTATTTAGAGTTGTTCTGATAAAAAAAATTATTCGTTTGAAAAATACAGGGTGTTTGGAAGACGGGTGTTAAACTTTAAGGGGAAGCAAGTATAGAACATTTATAACCATTTCAGCTATGGTTATCTGAGACGAAGTCACTATTTTTTTTAATCAACTTTTTAAGGTGTTTAGCAAAAACAAATTTGCACTCATCTTCCAAACACTCTATATATTACAATGTGCTTTTATTGATCATACAGGCGTTTGCTCAAAAGGCAAAATATTTAGGAGAGATCTTTCAGTCACAAAAAACTCGTCATTTCCTCAATAGATTACGTGGTTAAAACTATGTTATAGCCTTAGATTTGTAATAGCTACAAGAATCGTTACAATAACAACTGCAGTGACACTTCTAAACCTTTCATTGTTGCACATCTTTATTAAAGGCAAAACCAGATCTGCCCAAATAGTGTGTATGCAGCAGAATTCTTAAAGCAATATGAGGAGTTGCAAACTTGACCAAACAATGGGGATGCCAATAAAAGATTTGTCAGAAAAGTAAATGCAGAAATAGACTGGTTGTATGGCTCTAAAATAAATTACGGGTCGGGAGTTGGTAGAAAGAAGAACAAAAATTTAACAAAAACATTAAACTAATTAGGAAGGCTCAGATGGCTTAGAGGTAATGAGGAAGAAGATAGGTTTAAATATTAAACTGACGTAAGTAAAATCTCATAAATGGTAGGCAAATCCGTCAATAACGGAGATAACTGAAAGATTAAATTAAAGAACCATCTCGAAAATAACAAAGGAGACAAGTACAATGACACGACAGTACAGATTTAACAAACAGGAAAACATCATATACTAGGCAGGAGAAAATAAAAGCAAGTATTGTTAGAACAAAAAAATTATCTGTAGTACAGTAAAGAACAAGCTAAGCTAAGGTATTTAATACTACATAGAAAAGTAAAAATAAGTTTAACACAATAAAATTTGTTTTTTTTTGTGTTATTCAAAATTATATTCACATAAAATAACATAACAAAAATTGGAAGAAAGGGAGTTTTAGATTTAAACACTAACTTTTTATTTATGTTATTTCTTTATTATATTACAGTAGTGTAAAAATGATTTTTTTATTGATTTACATTGCACAGTTATTGCCGTTTTATAACTAATAAATAAATAAAAGTCAATTCTTTTTATACAATATTTTACATATTAATAAACTATAGGTAGTTATTAATCTTAGACTAAATATTTGTATGTACAAAATTTCTTTGGTTTTTAACATTGCCTTGTAGATTTCATAGGTATCTATGAATAAATTGTCATGAGAATCATCTGAAATAAAATAACATATATATATATATATATATAAATAACAAGAAACTGTAATAATCAATGCATAATTCCTATTTTTAAGAAGTTTTTTATTTTTGTATCTGAAAATACGATTCATTTAATAAAGCAGTTTCTATGACCAAAAAAGTACAATAGTTAGGGAAATATTATGTAAGTCGGAAGGGTTATGCACCTACATAAATTTTAATTTTGATACTAGCAAACTATACTAAGTAATAGTTAGTTCTATTTAATTGAACACAGTTTTTGTTTTGTTTGTTTCCGTCTTTCAGTAAATGATAACAATCTTTTTAGTGAAAATCTAAGTTAACTTACTTCTTCGAGTGATAGAGGATTGCTCTTTATTTTTGTATCCAGATTATGGTACCTTTCTGTAAAAAATAAAAACATTTGAAAGGCGAGTTCCTCCATCCATAGTTATATAATCAACATATATATTTTTTCAAATTTACAAAAATTATTTAAATCCAGAGGAGAAAAACTAAAATTTTTCTTATAGATAATAAAAAAATGCTATTTATATTTCTTGATATAATTTTTTAAATAAACTTGAATTAGTTTACCATGAGAAAGATGTAAACGAACAAGTGCCATTATATAATTTTCTGCTGTCAGTATCCTATTTTTGGCAAATCGAAGAATCAAGCATTCCAATACCTTGTTGCTTACAGTACATCCTGCTTCCCAAAGCAATGCTCTTAAGTGATAACTAGACGTCTTCCCGCAATTGTGACTTCTTTCAAACTTCTGAAAAGCCATCTAAAAAATTGACTGACATTATATTAATGAAAATTAACCATTTTCAGAAACAAAAAAGGGAAATATATTTGTTCACATTTCATTCATTCCACTAAATTTACAAATACATTTTGTGCGAATTAATTCTTACTCTCCAATACTGCAACATTTGCATTAATATTGGCATATCCATTAAATTTATTTTCCCACTTATATTAAAGTCCCTTAACATAATCAGACTTTTGCAAAGCTCCAAACTCGGTTTTTCTGACAAATATAATCTCCAATGAGCCTTTAATATCTTTTGTAACTGACTAGCATCGACTTCTGGAGGATATTTAATCAGTAATTTCGTCATACTTGATTTACCTTCCCCCTAAAAGAAGAAACAATTAATTCATTTAAATTTTTTAAATTGTCGTTCAGAGTCCAAAAATAAAATGCAATTATGAATTATGTACTCCTAAAACAATTTATTCCTATTAAAGATTATTAAATTATACCATCTTTGTATTAAGATATTTATTTACAATTAACTATAACTAGTCAGATGATAAGATGGATTCAAGAACTAGAGATAATACACGAGCTATAATGTATGTAGATAATTTATGTTTCTGAAAAAATTAAATACTTACAGACGAAGGTGAATTTGACTCATCCATAAACTCGGAAGCTATATTTCTAATAATCATATTATCTTCATTAACTTCCCTAAAATATTCATCTTTAATAAAGCGAATTTAATGATTGAGGTAAAAAATCCTTACCAAATGTTACTCTGTTCATCTGTGAATATCCTTAACAGAAATTTTCCATCTAAATTAGGAATATTCGTTTGAGGTACGACAATATAATCACCTGGGGGTAAGGTAAAGAAAGTGACTACTTCCCTAGCAACAGAATGATTCGTTACATCTAAGGGTTTCTACAAAAATAGAAGTTGATTAATGATCAAAAAAATATTTCGACATAATTATTTATTATATTTTTAGGAAAATTTACCTGATCAGTGACAAAGTGCGGTGTCAGTCTTTGCATAGAATGGGGTACTTCATAAACAGCAAAACCTATGGCATAAAGTGGTTTCTTCTTTTTAGAGTCTATCATATTGGTTTCATAATACTGAGTTATTGATACTACCACATGACATTTATTCGTAGAGGTCCTAGGTATTTGTACGTGAAATTGCGGATTCATGGATGTTGTTTCTGAAATCAAAGCAAAAATTTAAATCCCTACTTTTTATTTTAATATACAACATGGTATAGCATATTAAAGAATTATAAATGTAAAAGATTTATAATGAATATATCACACAAAGTAAGGGAAGTTTAAAGAATCACTAATAAATATTTAAACCAAACTTTTTATTCAATTCAAAAAATAAATTACTTTCGAGACTGGAAGTTTTGGTTTAGATTTAGACGACATATTCAAAAATATTTAAAAATAAAAAGAGTATATGCTTGATTTCATTAATATAGCTGCCTGATTTTTGAACTACTTAAACACCAAAATAAAAAAGATTCGACGTCCGTTTCAAAATATTTATAATTATCTGCTAATGATGCTAACGTAGCTAGCGAATCACGCATAAAGTTTAGCATTTTGATTTGATGTTTAACTGTAAGAAAAATAAAAAAGGTACCAATGTAAGATGGCCCTCCTCCTGCATTGTATCCTGCCCTCCATCTTCTTCTTGCTAGTACTGCCCTCCAGGGTTGTTTCGAATGCAATGCTACTTCCATCATCCAATCATCAGGACCTATATGAACTAAGTCTAGCTGGGTGAAGTGTCGGGAAAAATCCTCAAAAGACATCCTGAAAAAATTAACATTAGCCGTAACATGTTAATTTTTAGGAATTCACAAGAAAGGAGGTTGCAAAAAACTTTGGGATATAAAAAAAGTACAAGAGGTGTGGATATATTTAGTAATTGGCTAAAGGAAGAAAGAGATAAAACTTATACCAGAATTCTCCCTCATTGGTTACTCTGACACTCAGCAACTCCTTATCCCTATTTGATAATCCATCCCATTCCCACGATCTTTCACTCCATGGTCCTGTCCATTCACCTTTAGCCCAAGGATTTCGAAGCCTAACCAAAGGTACTTCTCCATTTACGCCTCTAACTCTGGCTAAACCGGTTACACTGTAGGCGTGTTGAGTTATAAGACCATTTCGAAGCCTTAGTTGTCTTTTGCTATCTTTTTCCTACAATGGTATAGAAAGTTTAAGCCTCGTAATTATACTAAAAGTATAAGACCAACTTCATTACATATAAATTCGGGAAATTCTTACTTGGGTAATCGTTGCTATAAGAAGACTAGATCTAGGAACTGCACTGTTGAGGACTTGGAAGGTTAAAAATCGATCTTGGTGAGACAACCCAAAACTTTGTACTATGCCTCCTGTTAAATCTTGTAGAGCTCTTGTAGTTGAACCTTGTAAAAGCTGCTCATAGCAACCATAAAATCTAATAAAAAATATAAAGTTTTATTATTTTTAGTAAGATTTTATTAAGTTTAATTACTCTATATTTATAGAATAAGTTCACTTATTTCATTTATTTATAAAATGACGACTTCCGAAGAAAAATTTCTGTCTGGCGGGTAAGTAAAAAGTCTAATCATATATTTGTTTAATTGAAAAATGTGTACTTATTAATAAACAAAGTGTTTATAAATGACGCTTACAACTATTACCTGTAATAAAATTGACCAAATCGACAGACGAAATTGGAGTCTACCTTCTTTCCTTTTACAAATGCATAGTAATAAAATTATTTAACATATCATTTTAAATTTCATTATTTTGGCTTTTAAAATGGGAAAAAAAGTATTTTAGATCATTGAACCCCTGAATTGCAACAAATATGAAGAATAAGGGGTAAATTATCTATGTCACTGTATTCAATTTTATGATAGGTATCTCTAGGCAAGCGTAATTTATTACAATTTTTAAAGAGTTGGTGATTTCACTGCTTTCAGAAATAAGATTTATTGTTATTTAAAGCAGCTTTTGCATCTCGTTTATGGATGGTTTAGATATATCAATTTTAATGTTTTACTTACGACTGTCTGGATAAAAATGTGTTATCAAATTAATTTGAGTAAGGTATTGAACGCTATTGTCTAAGTGAATGAGATAAGTCTGTTGGTTTATGAAATCAGAACCAAAATTTAATTATTTTTTAATAAAATTTGAAAACAATCATTTATGAATATTGATAATATTAGTGTCTTTTCACTGTTAATAGATCCGTTTCTGAATTTGCAAGTGATGACGTTGATGACCTGTTGAAATAGTAGCTCGTATAGTCTTTTACATTAAAAAGAACCATTTTTTTGGCAATTGTGTTAATCTACAATTTTATGCATTTGTTATTCCTGTAACCATATAAGAACTTTTTGAGATCGGTATTAGAGGTACTATTTACTCTCGTACTATTTCTATTAAATTAATTCCATCAATGCCTCCACAAGTTATAACAAATTCATAGGACACCTTAGTCTTTGTGTTTGGTTTTATAACGAAAAACACTTATCGTTCATCCTTTACGTCTTCCACTTGCATGTTATTGAGTTCCTCCTTTCTGCAGGTTCCACAAAGTCCAAAATTCAAAACTTCCTGCAAATTGCTATTTATGTGTAAATTAATCATTTTTGCCATTACTCTTACACAAAAACCTTCGTTAAAAGTTTGACTTTGGATTTTGGCTCAGGCAAAGCAATCAATTGAATATGTTTGTCAATATCTAATATTTTTTTTTGTGGATATCATCGAGCGCATCATTGAATAATATGCCCAACGGCTTAAAGATTTAAAACTATTAGGTAGATTTTAGAAATAAGCTAGTAACACCCAAATCTGATGCAAGGCTTTCAGATTCAGACTCGCTCTTATTAAGGCGTCATTTAGAAAGCAAGAGAAACTAAAAAATATTTGACGTTGTTTGTAACAAATTATCAGTTTGCCATTTTAATAAATAACTGCTATTACAGAATCGCTGCCTTGATTTTAAATAAAATATTCGCCAACTGTCAAATTAATTATATTCAAATATCATTCAAATTTTTCAATATTTGCAGTTTTTGATAAATTTTGGGCGGTCGTAGATAAAATGTTGTATTGCAATTTACGCATTCGTATGTTAATAATGCCTTAAATAAAATAAATAACTATTATAATTTGGAAATTACATATTCCTTAAATTTATAGATTCTTATTAATTTGATTACTTACTTGGCATAAGCTTTTTCTAAAAGAGCCGCCCAAAACTCTGAATTATTAGAGCAATGTAAATGTACTAGTCTTCCCTTGTGTGTTGGAAGTTTGTCATCAACAATGACATCTTTCCATTCGCCAAAATGCCAAAAACGAAATCTGAAAGAAAAAGACAGTAAACGACATAGTTATTTATTTTATTTTTTATTTTAAATACTATTACCTAATTTTGTGTCTAAGTCAGTATAATAATTATCATGGAATAAAATATTTAAAAAAGCGTTAAGGGTGTTTCGCTAAACGCTTAGCATCAAATATTATGACATTATTTATACAGTCTGTCATGTTTTTATTACGTATTTTTATTAGCGATTATTATTATTATTTAATTTAGTTAAATTTTAAAATATTCACTTGCTCTTCTTAGAATGATGTTGAAATACAATTATTTTATTTAATAAAATGTCAATTATCCGTCAATTATTTGGCAATATCACAATAATTGAAGCTACACAGTTTCACTATAGAAGCAATATCTAATACAAAAAATAAATCCATTTATCTTGCCAGGCATCATTCAAGTTTACGTCTAATTGGCACTAATGAACTACTTGGAAGTATCGTTATTACAAAGTTATTGGTATCTAATATTGGCTTTCAATTTAATGCCTATGCTAGGCGATATTTTAACGCCTACTTGGTAAAATACAATGAGCCCACAACTATTTAATATTTGTATGGACGTACCCAGACCTATACCTATACACCCACCCAACCATTCTAAACATTTACCTCCGAATGCCTCTTTTTAACGAGCAACAATTTCTCTACATTCACGGCCTTAAGTAATTGTTACAAGTTTTAATATTAGACAGATATACAGGGTTAGTAATAATATTTTGAAGTACTTGAGTGCCTACATTAGTTTATTATGAGTCGAACAATTCCTAGAGTATACCTATATATAAAATTAATTTTATATAACGAATTTTGTAAAAATACCTAAACGGATTTAAATTTTGGCCTGGATACTGAAATATTAAATACTTCGGAAGAGCATCCAATTTTTTTCCAATATTACTCCAGGGATATTATTAATGGTATTAGGAGTCGTGACACTCAAATAACAAGATTGTTAAAAGATACTTCTAATGGCTACATATTGCTCGTAACCTTTACTATACCGTATTTGTTGGTCATCAAGAAGATTAATATGCACAGTTCAGTAATTTTCAGGATTGGTCTTCAGTTATTTTAAACTTTTTGGGCTCGGATAATGTTAATGCATTTTTTAGTTATACGGGATGAGCCACTCAGATAGGTCCACCCTGACATTTGGCAATATTCATTAGATTTTTAGAAGAAAATTCTGAAACGTCGATTTTTCTTCAAAAGCGGACAAATTTTTATGATACAGTCATCTGTCATTTCTCACGTATCAAGGTGGACTGTTTTGAGAGGCTCACCTTGTATAATTTACTTAAAATAAAATTAATCAAATGGTGTTACAGTTTCCTGCTTTTAACCTTTTTTTTAAATGAAAATGGATGTGATATTTTCGTATTATTTATTTGACTGTAAAAATATTATTTTCCTCAGTTCAGTAACGCTGGAATTATACTTCATGATAGAATTTATAAGACATGATCATTTACTTCATAAAGTGTAAAAATGTTTATGTTAAAACTTCGTAAAAGTCTAATTTTGAATCCTTTATTTATATGACTTATCCTAAAACATTATTTTTAATTGAGAGAGGGTTTATCTAAAAATGTTTAAATTATTTTTGCCCACTGTTACGATACCTTCCAATATGTTTTATTCATACTTGGCAAGCAGTTATTACAGTTAATGTTTTATTTATTACTCTTCGATAATAAATTTTAAATCTGTATTTTTAAAAAACATAAATATGAAAATTAGTAATATCAATATAAAAAATTAATTAAAAAGGGAATAAATGTAACTAATAAATATGTGCGCATGTAAAATATGAAAACATACAAGATAATTCTGACACCTCGTAACATAATGTAACAAAATTTTGGATGTGCATATTAGATAGATCTGCAATTTTAAATTTTGTATTTTCGAAGTTGTCAATTTCACAGTTTCTGAGATATAGGAACAACATTTTTATTTTTAAATGGGACAACCGGTATATATTTTCAATTTTCTATTACAGTTTTTTATTGCCGATTGAAGTGTTAATGGATAGTATTGAATATTAATATGAAGAAACTGGGAAAACACTTTTATTTTGTAATTAATATTTATAGACAGAAATAGTACAAACAGTAAAAAAAATGACAAACATAATATGACCTTTGTTTTTGAAAACAGGAGTCCATTATAAATAAATTTATTTTCCCAAGAAATAATTCTATAATTCTATAATTCTATCTTTTAATTCTTGGGTAGTCTCCGGCATATTAACATACACTTTTCTTTTTAATAACGTCATAAAAAATAATTTAGTGGTGTGAAAATCGGATATCTTGTTGGTCATTCAACAGCTTCTCTTCTTCGATTCCAACGATCGGAAATGTAATATTAAGAAAGTCACAACGTCTTGAAGATGTAGGGGAGGTGCTCCATCTTGCTGAAACCAAATTGATGTATTCACAAAGTAAGGATTTGTATAATTAGGAAAGATTCTGGCTAATTCTGGAATTAACAACTCTAATTCTAAAAACGTTCAATAGTATTCACATGTCAGGGTTCAGTTGAAAAAATAAGGTCCAATAATTTTATTATTCTTGATGCCTTCACACACATTGATCTGTAGATATTGGTCTTATCAAAAAAATATTTAATTACAAAAATAATTAATAAAACTATTCTTCTCGTTGTACAAAATGCAATTTTTCTTTTTTAGATATTTACGAAAAGTTGTTTGACTAATCCCATTTTCTTTTGCAGCAACTACTTTTGTAAATTTAACCATCGACAAAAAATGTTCTTTTTTGATTGCTCTGGAATTGCAGTGTGTTCACTTTTTGGACGTTCCTGTACATAACCAATTTCAATCAATTTTTTTATAATTTTAGATACGGTACCTCGTACCATAGAGGTTTAATCTTCACATTTGTTGTTAAATATCTCACATATCACTTCATGTATTCGTGTCCTACAAAGATGTCGTAAATCTCAAAACATGTTATAATTTCATAATATTTATTTACATTATTAAAATTTCAATTATTTGACGCTCTGTTAAAAATTCCGTTTTTTTTATTTGGTTTCCACCTGTCAGGCTACTTTTAGCCTATTGACAACATTCTATTTATTTGTTTCTTTGCAGTTATAACACTATGGATTTTAAGAAGTAAAATCGATATTCTACGCATTCTTAACACTAAAACAACAGCAAATACTTTTTTAAAGTTTAACAAAAACTGAGTGGCCCATTTTATCTTTTTTTCAATATCAACAGTTGTAATAAAAATGTTTTTCATAATTGCATCACATTAATGGCATATATATGCCACTAAGAAGTAGTATTGAATAAAGATAGAGGAAAAATATATGGGTTTTATAAAAATTTTGTCCCTATATCACCGTATATTACGGGGTGTCAAAGATATCTTCATATATAATTTTTATTGGTGATGGTGACATTGGGGAGGGACGTATGGCACTTGAGAATATCTTAACAAAATGTCCCCTTTGGAATAAAACTGGATCAGTTTTTGCGTTTATGTGTTAAATACATTAAATATATATATCATTCGCTTCAATATGGCACTACGGAAGTTATTTACTCAGTTATAATTTTTCATAATAAACAAGTGAAATATAATCAACGTATTAATTGAATACTTTGTACGTCTTTAAAGTCAATAATCGTTGCAAAAGTAAAACAACGACCGCATTGGTCATATTTCCAATAAATTAAGTCATAACATTTGAACAAATTAAAAGCCATTTCTCATCGAACATATCTCCACTTTGAGAATAATCTATCAATCACAGGTGGAGCAAAAGTGCACAATCATTCAATAAATAATCAATTAAACGATAAAAAGTTGACCGTGAGAAAGAAAAATCTCAGAGGTGGATATGATGGACTTGTTGCAACAAATGAGATTCGAATTATTTACTTGTTTGTTTTCACGACCTACCGTATATGGACGGATCTCTTCACGTGAAGCGGAGTACTATAGAGCATTCTTATCCGGACAATTTGTTGCATTTTATAATTTATCTGTACAATATCTTAAACATTTAATTTTTTTATTCGTTATTCTCTGGTCGTAAAGTCTGAATATGTAAACTCTTCATAAAAACATAATAATTGGAGATAAATTTAGAAAAGTGTAAGAATTTTTTTTTTCATTTTTTCACTCTAGTGACGCAACTTGAATATATACAAAACATTTAAAAAAATCAAGAATAAAAATCAGATACAGATTAGCAGTTAGGTTAAATAAGAAACATACGAAATCACGGCATTTTAAAATTAAAGAATATCTGAAATAAAAGACAAAACTTGAAAACTTTGTACGAATGATCGATACGGTGCATTTTTGCTAGAAACCAAGTCAGCGAACCCAAATTATCAAATCAACCACTTATTTCCACTGCCTAAACCAAATGCTAATTTCGCAATTTTCAGCTTTAACATACATTTTTAGGGAATTGGACAATTTTAAAAGGTAATAACCGAAAAATTGATCAGATTCGTTTTCTTGAAACCCTAAAACATTTTGGGAAAATCTAAATAACACCAGATGAGATTACATTTCACCCTCGTTTTTCAATTCAATTTATCCAAACAAGATCGTAGCTGGGTTTGGACCCTTATATATTTTATTTTGAGTAAACATTTTTTATAACATTTTATACATTCTAATATTTCGTGAAATATTTTTGTAGAAATTTGTTCTGTTTTAATGGATCACTTTTTTGCTTTATAGATGTAGAACTTCATAATTTATGGCTATTCTAAAGTATAATGTAGATAACATTGAAATTTATTTATTTTACTCTGAGAAATTGGAACATCCAATGTTAAATAATAAAATCCTGAAATATCATCTTTAAATTCGTTTACGTTTTTCTTCTTTTTCTTATAATGTTTGTGTTGAAAAAGATACACTAGCAGTACAAAACTTCGTAACGCACTGTAGATGTCTAAAATAGTTTATTAATACAAGTTATTAAATAGTTTTGTTAATAGAAAAATAACTCTCTTCTAGTCTAGGCCGTTAAATCTACCGATTTATAGGTTATAATAAAATAATTGACTATAAACCGGTTGACATGGGAGGTCAAAGAATTTAATTATCGAAATGTTTAAACTTAGCTCTGATTTTTATGATGTATTAAAAATATCTATAAACAGACCTATTGTAATTAAATAAAAATTTGATATGAAAGTACTTCTTAAATTTGTTTGAAGCATAAAATTAAAAAAAGAGGTAAATAAATCTCCTTGATATGGAGGTATAGTTAGTCGACAACCGTAGCACCTGATCATTTCCTGTCAAGAAAAGAACTTAAAGAATTTGAAGTAGCCGTTTGAAAAAGATTCAAGTAAATTGCAATGTCGGTCTTTAGCACTTCACTGATTACAGCTATAATACCTATACACTTTTAACGGTGCTTATTAGGTGAGCTTTTGTTATGATTATTAAGTATACTAGTCAATTAAAAAATTAAATTGATATAAAGCAAATATATGAATATCTAGAGACCAACCTAACGTTATTATGTGACCACATCAAATGAGCAAAGCAATTGTTCTCTAAAAAAATATTGTAGATATTTTTTAGATAAATCGTTTATGCGATTTTCAAAATTTTAGCACGGCTTTGTGACGAATTAAAAACCCATGTTCGTAGGAGAAAAAAATAATTAATAGACTAGATTAAAACAAGTAATAATTTGAGAATGTTAAACCAAATTTTAAAAGGGGGTGGAATGAACGTGAATATAAATAAAAAATAAAGCAAACATATTGCATACCAGAGACTATTTTATATTTTTTAAGTTCCTCAGCCCAAAAGATGTATTTATCAATAAACCCTCTTCACTGTAACGTCCCAATTACAATAATTTTACGGTATACATTCTTGACAACAAATATTTTAAAACTGTCACATCCCTGATTATCATAATGCAATGGTTGAATACCTTAGATTTCCAAGAAAACGAATGATTCCAAGTCAGTGTACGTAGATCAACGGTAAGTAAAGCAACGATGCAAATAAAGACGATAAGTGAAGTATAGTTGCTGATCAAACAACGTATGAGTTCATTTATTTTATATAAGTCAATTAAGAATATGATTGATTAACTGAAGAAGTGTTAAAAATATAATGATCATTATTAAAATAAATTGTTTTATTTTTTCTGTATACCGGAGATCATTTTTCATAATTTTAAAGTTAAAAACTTCATAATACGAGATAGGGGATTAGTATTTTCACATGCATTTCATCTCACAATACCACTTTTTGGAGCTTCTAGTCACTCTTAAGTGAAAAGTTTGCATAAATGATGAAAAATGACATATTAATTTCGTTTCACTACCAAACTTTCAAAAACAGTCCTTTTATTGTATGAACAAAGAAAGACAGAATATGGAAACGTACAAAAGCAACGCAACAAAATTTAACGACTTAACTCAGTAAAACAACAAGTATTAATTCATAAAAGTTAAGAAATATGGTGATGTAAGTTGAACAACTACGCAGAAAATGGAATATCAATGTCATCATAAAAGCAACTTTAATTTTTTTAATCGCAATAACTATTATTGGCTTTAATGTTTTAACTAAATGTTGTTTAAGAAATCGACGAATACTCGCTGAATCACAGGAACTTAACGCCTATTTTTTTGTCGATAAAGGAAAGTGCACGGATTGTTTCACTACGTTTAGATTATTCGTCAAGGAGTCTAGGAAATAAAAGTAAGATTCTTCGGAGTCGGTAACAGTTTAATGGTTAATTGTTTCCCATCAAGATCCACCGAACAAAGAGACTAAGGAAGAATGACGATGCTCATCGGCGTGGCGTGCACAATATGGTGAGAGCTTGCAAATATACAACCACCCTGCATATTTTAAAAACTTAGCTAATTTGGAAGAAGTCGACCACAGTTTTACTAAATGAAAAAGCCTCCTTAATTGTCATATCCTTCAAACTTACTATTTATATTAAAACACGCGTTATGATCTCATAAAAAATATATAATTCTAAACTAAAGTTATTATAAGATTCATCAGATGTTACAAATGCAATAGAGAGTTTTTCAAATATCACTTGTAGAAAGGAATATGGTTAAATTACAACGAATTAATTAAGCATAAAAATAACTAAAGGGGAAATGATTTGGAGTGGCTTTTTGTCATATCCCACAACGACTTTCCAGATCTCTTATGACCCTCCCTGTGTCTGAAGTTCACTAACTATCTTCGCCATCTAATTAGGCTTCCTAGCCTTGAAAACTTCTTTCCGGTGTCGGTTTTTCTTCACTAAATAGTTATAACCGTTTTCTTGGTACCCAAGCTAGTGTTACTTTGTTTCGAGTTCCTAGTCTGTTTAGGGTTTTACGACAGTCCCCTACCAGCCTTAATAAACTCTGGTACGAGTTCATTGCTTTAAGTGCTGTTTGGCTGTTAGTGTAATGATGATAATTTAGTTATTTGCCTCCTGCCTTATTAACTCTTCTGCGCAGCACCATACGGGTATGACTTCTGCCTGAAAGACAACGGTATGCTTTTCTAGTCTAAAGGGATTTCTATCCTCTCTTTAACCCCAGATATTTTTGCCTAACTAACTACGGGAATTTTCAAAACTTCCTATTTAATTGTATTTATTCTACATCATTAACTTTGGTGCAGTATTTCGTTTTTTCACAAGACTCTTCAATTCATGCTAAATCGTTTCGATTATGTTAAAACTAAAGTGGTACGTAAGCAGGCCTAGTACTTTATGTCTTCGATTTTTTACCAAGCGATCAATTTTGAAGGTCTTATCAAATTTTTCAAATATTTCACTTGTCGTATTTTCGATATAGTCCTCACACGAATCCTTAATATTTTTAGCAGATGAACATAAAAACTTTTCCACCCAGTCATCTTTAGACCCTGAATGTAGAATAATTATTGCGTTTCGATGTGAAGGCAGCATATTCAGAACACATTTGTTCTTTTCATGACAACATATTCTCTTTACATTGTCATGACTGTCGTACCAATTTTCATCTAGATATAATACTGATTTATCTTCATTCCGAAATTTTTGAACTTGATTTAAATAATTCACTTACTATTAGTGGAGATTCTATTAGTACCCTACGTTTATCAATTTTCTTATAAATAAAATTCATAACATTTGATTTTCAGTTCAGTATTAATTCTATTGTGTGATTCTCCTATTGCCAACACATTATTATTTTTGTATGCTTCGTAAATCATCTTAAACCCTCGATGAATCGACGTCTTTTCTATTTTTCCTGCCTTGAATTCCATTCTTGATTATTTTTCTAGTTGTTTTCGACTTGTTTTTGCAATAGCTCCACTTTCTCCTTCGTTACATTTTCTATATACCACTTTTTGGGATTGAACACACCTATTTAAGTAAATTAGAACATTATGAGAGGTATACATGAGCTGAAGAAAAATTTATAGTTTTAAATAATTTTTTTCTTCTAGTTATTTTATGGGAATAAATCACAATCTTCACAGTTAACAATCATATCTATTAAAAAACAATTATCCTTCAAGTTTATTGAATCGTCTGTTATTCTCAAATTCCCCTTCAAGGTATAAGCCAAATACGAATCAAAAAGTCAAAAAGATATTTGTTAAAATTCCATATGTGTCAAATCTTTCAGAGAAACTAAAAAATATTCTAAATAACGAGGAAATTAAAATCATATTCAGTAACCAGGATATAATAAAACAAAACTTTTTCACAAGGTTAAAATCACCGACAGATTACCAACACAATGTTCTTTATCGAATACCCTGCTATAATTGTTCGCTAAGTTATGTAGGACAAAAAAAACGACATATTTTAATGAAAATCATTATTTTAATGTTTGTATTTGTATTTTACCAATGTGTTTGTCCGGATATGTTTCTTTTAAATTCTTGACACATAAAAATTTTCATGTAAGTATGTCTTGAATCATTAAGATAATACCATTTTCAAAAATAAAAACGACATACACTATCTTTAACATTTTAGAGCCCTGAGGATGACAAAATAAATTGTCGAAACGTTGACCAGTGGAAAACAGTAGTTACTTACAACCCCAAAACCATAGAATAATTACTTCATAAAGTCAAAACAGTCACTCTTTATTTTATTCATTATTATATTCATTACGGCTCATCTTCCCAAATATTTACAACGAACATTCTCAATATCTGCTTTGAATTGCTTTTATTGGAGTTGTTATAAAGTTACACCTAATAAATTTTTATCACAGTCCAATTTGAAGTGGTATAATTCCTTTCTTTGAGTATTGTATTTATCGCAGTTTTTATTCGGAGTTGCAAGTTAATAGGGGGAAAGTGTCTTTAGATAGGCGCTATATAATTGTTGATAATAATTTTTTATACAAATTTAACTACGCTTTATTATTGATTAAAGTTTATTTTTATTCAAATCTTTAATACACAATATTAGTTTGGATTAACTAGATTCAAATGTGTTGGAAAGCCACCAAATTCTTACACGCCAAGCTGCAGTATTTCCGTTTTCTGTTCCTTTATTTATTTCTCAAACAATTACAAGCACTTTGGTTAACAATTGCCCGTACAAGTCCAGCAAATTTATGTGTCTTATTAACGCCAAGTTTAGAAAATTAAACGTCTAACGAAAGGGTGATATGAATTATTCATACTGTAAGTACGTTTGTGAGATAAGAACTCGATAAGCATGTAATAGGATTTATTTTGTTTGTTGATTAATTCAATTAATATTGCCGGTGTGAAGGAAAGGGAGGTGTTTTTAAACCGACTTCCTCGTGCAAGTTGGCAGAGAATAAATATATTAAAATATAATAAATAATTGAACTTAATTAATATATGACAAATTTTTAATCGAAGTGAAACTTGATTCCATTTGACTACAATTTTGAACAAAATCAATTTTATTACATATAATGGTTTAAACCTTGTGTGATACGTCACTGTGTGTAATTAAAAAGTGTTTATCTTACATTTGTATGCGATTTTCAAGTATCAGCTGTAACAAAGTATTCACGTTCGACCACAAGAAATGTACTTTTTGAACAAAGATATTTATTAAATGTAATAAATAATATGCGGGGTATTCCATTTAAATATTTAATGGAGTAGATGTTTAAAAATTATAATCGACTAATTTTTCATAAATTTTTTAAATATCCTTTCATTGGCACCGTACTGCATATATTTTTTTCCATTTTTTCAGCATAAAACATCTGATATGTGAACGTTGTTTTCTATTAATTCTCTTTTTAAACTTTCAGACGCCCTGTAGAGTCAGACAGAGTTATCTTTTACATCAACTCGGCAGTCCAAAAGATTGTTATTATTAATAAAGCACAACATGGAAATAATGCATTCCACCTAACGGAATCTTTTTATATCGTATTTTTTAATTATAAGTTTACAAAGGAAAGCTGTTGAATGATAAAATGAAGTGGAAGTAATAAAACTACATTTTTTCAGCGGAATGTATATAACTAGTTCCTTGCACATTTGTTCAGAGGAACAACCATATTTATTTTAGAATAATACTACATTTTCCTTGCATTGGCAGTATTAAATTTTTTTAAATATTTTTAGGTGCAATTTATCGAGAACCTCTTATAGTTTAACAACAAAAATGGCCAAGAGGAAGCTGAAAATGAATTTTTAGCTTTAGCGATCACTTAAATATGTCTTTATGCCATGTATGTAAGCGTATTCTCCCGTAAGTCTAGCAAGATTTTTCAGAAGTTAATTGAACTAGAGCTTTTATGGCAATTTTTCACATTCTTTCATTTTCCGAGTCATCTGGCTCTCGGCCAAGGATTGAGAACACTCAACCTTTGCTAATCAGGTACACGACTTTTATTGCACGTTTAGAAAATTCTCTTTTATATTGTCCACAGAAAACCTATTCACACTTTTTAGCGAAGTTTGCATAAAGCTGAGGTTAAAAGTGAGATAATAAGTGAGTTTACCTAGTTAATAGTGAATCATTTTAAATATCCACAATTATGTAATTTTTCCAAACCCTAAAGAAATTTAATATTAAATTCATTAGAGGAGGGATTATCTAACTGTGGCATTGAAACTATAGGTAACAAATGCGAATTTCACTTCTAATTTTTGGAATCGAGATATAGATCTTTATTTTTTTTTTCTCTGGCATCAACCGCTAATGGTTATTAGCCTTCGTGCTCTGTTGCTGTTTCCCGGTGCCACTTTAGGAACAGCATTATTAATTTGAAATCAACAGTGAACGCTGGAGTGGGAATCACCTTTAGGGGTGAGAAAAAATTCTCGCACCTGCCGGAGTTCGAACCGTTGACCTTTCCATCACCGGCTCGGGGATCTACCACTGAGCCACCTACCATCTGATATAGATCTTATACTGGAAAATTATCTTATGTTAATAAAATAAAAATTTCACACTCCAGTAACACTCTCCTACGCATATATCTTTCATTTTATACTTACTCCACTACTTCCATAATTTCCATAATTCCAAAATTTTGCAAACTAGTGGAATTTTCAATGTACAATCTCGTTAATTATACCACGTAGGTTGTTTGGAGAACTAGGTAATTCTGTTGTCTTGAGTAATACAATTTACTTTTTCAAACGAATTTAATTTGAAGGTAGGATGTTTGTTGAATCCGCGAATCCGCAACAGTACGGTCTATTTCACTACTATTAAAAGATCAGCTATAGTTAGATCTCCTAGAAGAATGCATGTTGTCGATTGGCATCCCAATGAAGAACCGCTCTGTCCTGACATTGGACTTTTATCTCCACATATATCCAATAAATCTAATTAAATAGCTTGAGAGCCAGAGTTGCATGCATCTCTTCCAAGAAACAAACAAGTGAATATCATAAACTATCATTTTTTTTTCTCATAACAAAATGCATGAAATTATCTAGATGGCTGCTTGCTTTAATTTGTTTAACAAGATCACAAATTGCAAATAAAGATCAATGATAGTGAAATGTGTTTAATAGTGCGGGCAACCATTTGTTCTTAAGTGGAAAACTCGTTTTGTATGCAGGAAAAAGATATCATAATCAGTGATAAATGACAGGATAAATGGCATATTATTGATTTTAAGAATACATTCACTATTGTGAAACCCTGGTGATTTATGTTAAAGATGCAGTGAAGAAATATGTAGGTAACATTAAAGTGTCTAATTTACCAATATAAAAAAAACGATTACGATAGAAATTGTTAGGAATACAAAGATTTTTAAAGAGTCGGAGTAAGTAGAATCTTAACTATATTTTTTTTGAAGGGGTTTGTTTCTTAGTGGTTAAGTAAAAATTTTGACCAAAAGCTAAATTTGATATTAAATAGCAAAAATTGGGAACAACTAAACCAACGGGTTCATGTTAACACTTAACAAAAAAAGTGATATCGCAACTTTTAAGGACCACGACAATCTAAAGACAAGCGAAGTTATGATAAATGAGGAAAATTCGGCGAATATTTTGAAACTTATAAGAAGCTCAGCTTCTCCAATAGAAATAGAAAGATAAAGCGGCGAATTTCAGTGTTAAAGCTGACTTGAATTTAAATCCCAGGTTGTATATAATGTGTGGATGAAACAACAATACGGATGGTACGTCTTTGTAAATTAGGTGTTCATAATTACGTAGTATTTCTTCTAAGTAATGTTTTATTAAATTAAAATAAACCATATTCTAGTTTTACTTGCCTAAAAGCTCCGCAATAAGAATGTGTTGTATCAAATCCTTGGTCTGGTGGAACAATTCGATCCAGAAATTTTGGTGTTAGCGCCAATGATGCAACAGCTGCCAATAACCATTGATCTCCTAATTCGCCTGATTCCACAGAGAATTTTTTACTGTTTTCATCATTTGGATCGCCCATGAATCGTGGTCGCTGACAAATTTCCTATAAAGAGAAATATTTACTTCAAAAATGAACGCATTATTTGCGTTTGCATAATTACTAAAAAAATTTAAAAACATAAAGAACGTTAGTTTACAGAAATATTTATTATAACCGCACACATCTCATGTCTAAGATTATACAACATGGCATTTGGCGAGTTTCATACCAACCGGAGAATCAATGAAGATAATAAAAGGTTACCCTTGATGGGGATGCACAACTGATCAAATTAGTAGTCAAGGTGCTGTAAAACTGCGCTCACATTCTTTGCTTTTCATACACATTTCTTAAGCAAACTTCTAATATCGCAAATAGAAACTAAATACAAATTTATTTCCACTATCTTCTTAGATAGCTCGTTGATAAGGAATGGCAAAAAGGATTATTCCATAAATTGTATAAGCTTCTGGTGCAACAATATCCGGAAATCTTACTTATTTTACTTATCAGAAAGGTACTAGAGGATAAAGAAGAATCGTATTCTGATTTAGAAGAAATCAAGATTGGAGTTCCCTAGGGTAGCATAACCAATACTCTTTCTGTTGTACACTAGTGACATTCTTGAATTTGAACACCATACAATAGCTACTTTCGCTGATGAGACGATAGTTATGGTCGTGGGATGTATCTACAAAGAAGCTTCTGAAAAGTTAGAAACATCTATTTACCAGATTAACATCTGGACCAACATATGACGTAACAAATTGAATGAAATCAAATCCGTTGACTTTACTATTAAAAAAGAGAGAGGAAGCGTCCTATCAGAAGAAACAACGCTAACATTTCTTATGTTATCACTGGAAAATACCTAGGTACGACCATTGATATGATTCTTCTCTGGAAAACTCGTATCAAAAAGAAACGCAAAGAGCTCGGTATGAAATATAAAAAGATATATTGGCTAATAGGACAAAGTTCCAAGTTATCCTCGTATAACAAACTACTTCTCTATTGAGACCCATATGGACTTATGATATATAACTCTGGGATTGTGTTAGCCAGAGTAACACTGAAATTATCCAACGATTTCAGAATAAATACTGCCACAACATTGACATCCACGGAAACCTTCAAATGTAGACTTTTAGACAAACAGCAATCAACTTTGCCAGTGGCCATTTGGCTTCCAGCTCCTAGACAATACAATCTTCACTGGAACACTTAAGAAGAGAAAACCCTTCGATTTAATGTATTAAAGTCAGTGAAAAATCAGATTATGGTGAACTCGGTCATTTTAGTATTATTAAAAGGTTTGACTGTAAACTTTATTAGTAAGTAAAACCCTAGTAATTTTAGTAAATTAAGTTAGAATAAAATTACACAATGATCTCTAACTGATCAAATTGTAATATTACAAAATAACAAAATGAAAAAAAAATAACTTTTGGCGAGATTCATACCAATCGAAAAGTCAATGAGTTTAATGGAAAGTTATATATACTTGATGGCGAATGCACAACTGACCAAATTGGTAGTCTAGATGCCGTGAAACTGCGTTCATACCCCAAGTTTTTTGTTTCACACACGTAAAAGATGTTGCATCTTAGCAAATCCTGTAACTTCAAACTAGAAATTATACTTCATCAGTGGCGTACGAGCATAACTTATAGGTGACGATTCGATATCTTAAGTTAAGCACTTGAGGGTTATTAGAACTTTAAATATCTATAAAAATATGCCTTATAATTAGACCCTAGTACCAAATCAGAACTCCATCAGCTGTACATAAGGAACTTAAAAAATAGTGTACAAAAATAAAAAAATTTAGTACAAAAAATCACTTTAATTCAGATTGTTGTTTTAACAAATACGGGTACTTGCAAATAGTCTTATCAAATATTTGAGTTTTAATGGCTAAGTTTCTATCGCTGTGCATGTTATTCTATAATTCTGTATCGTCTGGTATAGTAGATCAGACGACGTGGGTAGTATTTTATAACGTCTGAAATCGCAATAGAACTCGCGGATTTTTTGTAACAAAAAGCATTTATTTGGCTTCTGATTGCCACCTACCAGGACTATTAGAACCATCAGCTTCTATTAAATGAAATTTATTTAATGTAGTCGCAGAAGATTTTGTTCGTGTGGCGTTTGCATGTTCATGTTTTTTCTATAAATCTGTCCCGTTTGTTATTTGTGCATTCTCATAAAAGGGAAATAAAATGAAAATAAAAAAACATGGAAAATGGATTTGATTTCAAATAGTGTAAGAAAAAATAACAGTGTTTTTTACGATTACATGTAAAATCTTGAATAAATTTAGTAGTCCACTTTTAAATATCTCACTAATTTAAGCTTTCTAACAGGCATTGTTGAACGATTTTATAATTTATAAATAGACTACAAACATTTTTTATACAGGTGGTTTCAAATTCAAAGTTTAAAGTATGTTGATCTTTATATTTTTTAATATTTTAACTGTCTTAAAAAAGCACTTAGGTTTATTTCAATTGTACAAATTCAATATTTCAAAAGCCTTCCAAAAGCATAAATATTTTTTAAAATACATCTTTTCAGGAAATATATGACAAGTACGAGTAATTTAGGAGCTTAGTTGTTTGTAGACTGTTTTTGAAGCCTGGGAAGAAGTTGGAGGTTTTTTGGGGTTTTTCATTGAGACCTTGTTGAATAGGGATTGTTGTCAATACATTATATTTCACTTAGTAAATTATACCATGGCCAGTATTTTCGAATCTGATTATTCATGGACTCGGTGAGGGTTAATAGTCGTTTCATTCAGTAATTTCATTTAATTTTTCTTTGTTAATTCACTTGTTGTTTTTTTATATTTATAAAATTTATATATTATAAAGTTCGGTATTTTGATTATATCATTTGTGTAACCTATACTCGGCGTCCTTCAGAATCAGAGCTGCAGTTCTGAGAGTGCTAATTTTCTTTATTAATACAGTACAGTTACAGACTGATGAAGCTCTATACTTGATATAAATCAATCAAATCTATTACAATAATCTACATGCTACACTCGGTATAACAATACAGCTTCAAGTTAATTACCAACATGTAGAAAAGTACAATAAATACATAAGTCGCGCGCCGCGGCGACTAACCTATTACCTTTGGTGTCATGTAAGCCACCTATATTACTTATAATATAAAAGTAGATATAAAGAATGTTTACATTATAATATTAACTTATAGTTAACTAAGATACATGGGTGGTAGAGTGATGTAAAATATACTAAACTAATGCAATAACATAAAAATGATTTACAGAATCTGAATAGTTATTACTGGATAACCATGATTTTAGTTGTTGTCTAATCGTATTTATTTTATGCAGCAAAAAATAACTTTTCGTATAATCTGTATTCTGTTAAGTGATGAAAATAAATAGAAGGTTCGTTATATTTGCAATAATCGAGCATCTATTTATTATAAATCCACACAAATTAAATACTCTATTTTTCTAACAACTATCTTACTCTCTCGTGTGGTGCTTCTACGTTCTACGGATATAACCTTTGTTGCAAAGAAATAACCATCTAATTACTTCCTTTAAGGAGTACGTATATTTCAAGATAATGGTACTATATTATTTAATGAAGTATATCTCTTCCCATTAATCCATCCTGTGTGCTTATATCAGACAGCTACTTGTCAAAATACTGAAACGTCAATATTTAGTAAAGCAGACGTTTTCAGAATATTAAATTCCAAGTAAAATTTACAACATGGCATCAGTATTTTACCAGCTGTACTTCAGAGCATTTCCGAAAAAAGCAAAAAATGAAACAGAAAAAGAGGACCAACCAGAATCAAGCGAAGAAACTAAAAAAGTGGATGATAATGAAATAACTGAAGATACTATATTAAAAGTATTAAAGCTATCAGTATTTTTATCAATTTTGATTCCGGTAATGATATTAACAGTACCAAATTTACTATCTCACTGGACTCTTTTGGTACTCATATTGGCCATAATTTTCCTCCTCCCGTTTGCTCTGCTGGCATTTCCAGAAATGAGGAATACAATTCGTGATTGTATGTAATTTTTGTATATTTATTAATCAGTTAATAAAACACTAAAACTGCATGCTTTTCCTCGTTTTCTATTAGTATGTAGAAGCTTTCGATATTTACTTATGTCTAGACACATTTAAGAGTGAATGGACTATTTCAATTTTAATCCAGCATATTTTTTTTGTTACATTAGATTCCCGTTAATAATGAATCAGTTACTTTGTGTTCAATTAACAGTAAGAAAACCCCTAGAAGATCGTATTCGCTACTTATATTGTCCTTATTGTGGGCTGTTGGCAGGTGGTTTGTTAACAAATAACCTCTATAACCAAATATTTTTTAAAATAAAATTCAGGAAGGATCGAATAAAATATCATTAAAATGTGTTCAATAAAATAAAATAGAGCCAAATAGTCATTAAGCAATATTTTTCAATAAGAAGTTTTTTCAATGATGTTTGTTTTACTTTCATGCTAGAATTACTACTTCCAATTACTTAAAGAAGCGGTGAATCATTAGTATTTATTTTTTATAGAGCATCTTTGAAGTTTCTGTAAGGAGCTAGTTCCCATGTACCTGTTTGTGCCTGCCAAGTGGTTAAAACACATGTATTTTAGATGTACAAGCACATAAATTGTTTTTATCTGGTATCCATATATTATGGTTTCAATTTCAACATGCTAGAAGTTAGTTACAAGGTGTAGTAATCAATATTAGGTGGCACTATAAATCCGCAATTTTTTATGGATTGAATTTCTATCATGTATGTTTTAACATAGCATAAAAATATGCTTGTATATTCTTTACATCCGAAAGTAATGGTTATCTAATCGTTGTTTTTCAATAAGAATTGCCTACAAGATCAAATAAATATACAGAGAAGAAGTTCTTTCGTAAGATTTTAGTTTATATGCAATAAAATTATCCTAGTCTTTCTATTTGAATCCCGAGGTTATTATATTATTAAATTATTTGGCTTTACACAATAAAATTCTATTGTGACTTCGTAAATATTAGATCATAAATTCGTATCGGTAATCTCCATCGAGATCGTTATATATGTATGAATGGTTCGATACGAAATTAAAAGAATTGCTGGCAAATATATTATTACATTTACATTTTTCAGTAAGCTTAGATTGGAGGATATATTGAACCGATCATCGTCTACATTGGTTTGAAGGGATGTAATTGTTTATAACCTACAAAACCGTAGTGGTTTCTTTTATAAAAGCTTCATAAGATTCGTCATCCAATCCATTAGCAGAGGAGGTAAAATATTTGGGAATTATTTTAGGTAGGAAGCTTATCTGGAAAGAACAATCAACAAAGCTTTGAAATACCAGAAGGCTATGTGGCAAATCGTGGGGAACGAACCCTAAGCTGATTAACTGGATTTATCAAACATTGATAAAACTAATGGTCATATACAGCCCTTAGCTTGGTGAACTAAAGGACTTCAGACTGGCCTCCTGCGGAGCCTTGTCGATGGCTAGGGACCATTTTAGTCTGCTGGGAATGATTTCGGACTTGCTCTCATCCAGGATACACATACACGAATCTTTTAACATCCTTCTTTCTGACGATTTTCCTTCTAGGACATCCTACGTACTGTACACAGATGGCTCAACTCCAAAAGGGGTCTGAGTCGGAGTGAACAACAGAAACTGAAAGTTGATATCTTGACTCAGCCAATATCTTACTATCTTTCAGGAGGAGGTATTCGCGATAGAATTGTTTGTAAGAGAGTTGACAAACTATCCGTTTGTTAGGAAAAAATAGCCTGGCAGCTCTAAAAGCACTCAGCACAAAGTGGCAGGATCAGAAGTTGGTGTGGAACTTTATTCGGTTCTGGTCGCATTGGTACCAATAACAAAGTAACCTGCTCCAGGAATCTGATCATAAGTGGTGGACGGCAACGAGAAAGCTGAGACTGTCGCGAAAAAATGAGCAGAATCCAAGTTTATTGGACCGGAACTATTTTATGGTATTGTCAAAAGAGGGCCAAAGACACTCTTTTTAAGTGGGCTAAGAGGAAAAACATACAGCACTGGTAATATATACCAGTAAAAATCTAAGCATTCCAATTAAATTGCTTACATGACACTGACGTCTGTGATTCTACCTAAAGAAGATAGGTCGGAGTGATACATCGGGCTGTCATTTCTGCAGCGTGGAAGACAAAAGGACGGAGCACATATTAAGCTCCTGTGCAGCTCTGGATATGAATAGGTTCATACGTTTGGTTTCGTATAACTGCAGCTTAACGACTTCAGGAAAGCTTCACCGTAAACAACCAATGACTTTGGAAGAAGGTGTGGATTGTATGGTGAATTAAAACTTTGAGATATAGGGGTCTTTTGTGGGTGTTATCTGTTTTCGTTAAATAATCCTGTTAAATGGAATGTATCTTTTCGACTAGACTCTACAGCCTGGACAGAGATTACTCTTTCTTCTGCCATCCCCATATTTCCTTAATATCCAGTTTATTCCATAACATATAGTGTAACTAGTTAATAATGTTAAAAACTAAGTCATAGATAAAACTAATTGTCAGTTATATGTACTACGTTTTAATACGAAATTATTGGAATTAGACTCTTTATAAGTAAGAAGTGAAAAGTTTTCGTACATATACATGATTATCTATATTTACGAGTAATTAAATAATATTGGAGATGCAACTTTTAATTATTATGACTTACGTGTGGCCTCATCCAGATTATAGGACTCAAAGGAGGCTTTTTATGATAATAGAGAGCTTTAGGACCGGCTGGAAATTCTGGATCTTCATAAAGACATCCCCGTTCCCGACAGGTCCTTTTAATGGCATGATAATTTGAGGTGTTTTTCCGGCAGTCTGAAGTACAATACCTGAAAAATAAAAGATTTATTTATTTATATAATGTTTTCTATCATTTCTCTAAAAGTTTTTATTTCTTTATTTTATATGGTTGTTACTATACACCAAATTAGTAACCTAGAATAGTAAATAAGGAAGGATATTATAGTATTATGTATACGTTTAATAACATATTTACATATGTGAATTATTTATAGTAATTATATCCACAAAAATGTGTAAAAACATTAGGTTTAGAATGGTTTTCATTATTAAGTAACTGAGTCGTATTTGATAACCAGTTTTATTACATTAAACCAATTTTATTTATGGCCAGAATTAAAGAAACAAGAAATAAATCACATAAATCAATACAATGTTAAATTAAAAGATTCAGTACAAATCTGTTTCAAAGTTAAGCTACCAAAATCTAGAAAACTATAATGGAACAAGTATAACTTAAGCTCGTTCTAATTAGGTCATGTAGACGCTTTAGTTTCTTAATAACCTAAAGTAAAACCGATGAGGTGTACATTTTTACAAGAAATACTAGTGTGGTTTGGTTGTAATTTGTTGAAAACCCAAATGGCTAACCTAGATTTCAGTTCCCCATTCCCTTTGCACGATTTTATTTTGAGACAGCACGATTCCGTACCACGCTCTGGCATCGAAACTCCGTTACAAGTACTACTCGAAAGAATTTGCTTACCATACGAAATTGGATTTTTGCAATCAAACGGAATTCAGAATTTTTACTTTAATCCGGACGCGGGAATATGCTTGGAAATTTTAATAGCGAGATAACGTTCGCGTCCCGACCTCTCGTCTTACACGCACGGAGATGTAATTAGTGATTAGATTCTAGAGGGTGTTAACGGATTCATTGACAGCTAGGAAATTATGGTATGATGATTTTTATAGGAATTAAGATATAAATCTTACCATGTTTACATGTCATTTTAAGTATGATACTTCTTGTTGTTGATTAAAATAGTACACTAGGACGAAAAGATGAATTTGGCTTTAATAAATGTATATGTTATGAAATTAATCACATCGTGGCGTCTAATGTGGAACATAAACGTATCTCAAAAATAATGATAGATAATATTGGTCAAAGACAATAATATATTCCTACCAGAAAGAACTGTAATTTCATATAAAGTGACTACTAGTTTCAAGATTAGTAACCATCATCAGGTACAAAAGTTAAAATTAAAGCAGTTATCAACTTAAATTATTCTATACTAAGTTTTTTATAACGCTCTTAATATTGGTAACCTAGAAAAGTAAACTGCACAAAAAATATCAAAATACACCATAATTACCAGTAGTCACTTCCTGTAAAAGCTCCACGCAACCATAAAGATCCCGTGAAGATAATAATAGAATTGAAGATTTTTTTCTTCACTAACGAGTGATATGGAATCGCGAGGTGTCGGTGTAAAAGCAAACATGAGCCCAGTTGCGAGACTGATCTTATCTTCTTGGTAGTAAAAATCGGCAAACTTTATGTGGAATGCGAACTTCTACCACAAAATTACTTCTTTTTTCTGGGAAAGGTTGCTCTTGCGATGAAGATGTTCTTTCATTATCTTGATTTTGCTCGGATTTTTTTCTTTTTATAACGACGGGTTACAATAACAATTAATTGCTCTTAATATAGCAAGCAGCGAAGTTCAAGTTTATATTATGAGAAAAAAGACAGATTTTATAGTGTTCACCTGTGATACTCTTAAATATTTTTTACAACTAGTGTTGACGTTTTATAATTCACTATGTAATATATAAATCATGTGTAGTTTTTCCATAACATTAATTTTATTTCATGATAGATTAATTAAATCCGGAAACAGTACATAAAGAAACAAATGCTATTCCGGTTTTAATATATCTTACACTTAATGAATAGGTCTGCAACACGAAAGTGCAATTTTACAATAAATATTAAAGAAAATTTCTTCCCACGTTTGTGACCCAGTGGTAGACTTGAAACAAAATTACAATTACGTGAGACACAAACATGCTAAGTGAGCAATTGACAGCGTTGACACGTTATTAGATAAAATTTAACTTATCAGCATATATTTTCTTACTGTATTCAGTTACTTATAATAGATGATATATTATAAAAAATATTCAAATTAGTTTAAATTTTGGAATCATCTACCGAAATTTTGAAAAATACAAGAATTCGGTATATGAGAAATTCTAAAAAAAAATTTATAGATGATGTCACATTACAACTTGTGTTTCATTATTGATTCTTCTATTTAGCTTCTACTAATTTCTTGAGTTCTGCTTATGGATGTTTTAGGAAAGTCAATAGAAAATATCGCAAAATTTCTAGAGCTTGCTATAATTTAAGCGTTGTTTTGATAAATTTGATAATTTGTGGAAAATATCTAAAAGTTAATCTAATGTAAACATCAATTTCTCAAGAAAAAGTATTGCATTAGGAATTCTTGGGAGTTTCTTGTTATGATAAGGTCTTGATGCTTTTCTGACTCTTAAATTATTTCTAATATCATTAACATCGTCATTAAAGAGACTAGCAGAATAAATAATGACAGTAGAAAACAGATTGGTTTGGAAAAAAATGATACAAAAAGTCAGTATAGGATAGCTAAAATAGAAAAACTCAAATGGAAGTACTATTGCTGTTAGAAATAAAAACCATAAAAAGAAAGCACATTAAAAAGACAAACAATTGAGCCCTTATTAAAGATAAAAATGTAATGAATATTCTTCAGAGAGACATCTCAGACTTTCCAACAAATGATTACGGACATAATATTTAGAGAATTTACAAAACAAAAACACGACCTACAGTCCTCTGCGAAAGCGAAACAAGGGTTAGGAATAAGAAACAACAAAAGAGATTTGAAATGATGAAGAGGAAAATATTACGGAAAAAAAAACGATGAAGTACAAATAATGAAATATATGCACTGGACAAGGATGCAATAAAAATTAATACAAAAAGGTTAGGTTAGGTTGGCTAAGATATGTGAAGCGAATGGTCCAAGAAAGAGTTATCAAGGAACTCGCATGGAGAATACCAGAAAGAAAGAAAAAAGAAGAAAGCCTAGAGGAAAGTGAAAGAAAGCAATGATGTAAGATGTAATTAAAAAAGAAATAAAGGACTGGAAAAAGCTTGCAAAAAATAGACAGGAGAGTAAGTTATAGGCCCGAAAGCCTAGTACACAGCTATATAGAATTACAGAGATAATTTAAAATTCTTTAAGCAAAATCTTAAGGAGTAAAAGAATACGAATAATAATAATAATAATAATAATAATAAATAGAATACGAATAATGATAAGTAGAATACGAATAATGATAAGAATACGAATAATAATAATATATGATCAAATTATCGACAGAGAGAGTGCAATAATGTGTAAAGGAAGAATTGTAATATGTTCTCGCTTCTTCATAACGCGTTCTCTTACGCTCGCATGGATTCTGGTATAGGATTAAATATTTCCTCTGAATCTGTATGTTAGGTATATATTAAATCCATTTGTTATTACTAATATAAGGCCTTTCGTCAGTCATATTTTCTGTCTCTCATAATTTTGTTTTGTCCTTTCTAACTTTAAATATAAATGACCACATTTGTATGACTGACTTTTTAAGCTTTTTTGTTCCCTTCCATGGCAAATAGTTAGTTTATTGATTAGGTGCAAGTATAAAAATATTTTGGTAATTTCTTTAATGAGTTGCTGAGTTTTATTACAGATATTTTTCACTATTATTATATATATTATTGGCGAATACACAACACCATAATGTTCTGTATAATATTTGCAATTGAGTTTAATTTCACGACACACATGATAGTTTAGAAACTGTGAATGACCTTATTAAAAAAAAATCAATTTCCTTGGACGTGATCCAATATGCTTGGTTTGCTGAGGGCCACACTATTTCATATTATTACTTCCAGTTTCTAAAGTGCGCTTGTGTTTTTAATTTTGGTCTTATCACCTTAAATTAAGCAATTTCGAAATCTCGGTTCAACATCAGCACCAGGAAGTTGATGGTTTACTGCGAGTCGCTAGGCGGCGATATGGCGTAGCTTGCGAGGATTCCGATGATTAGAGGCCACTAAAGGAATAGAATTTCTATACTTATATTTCAAAATTACTAAATAGGTATTATTAAATCGTAAAGGCGCCACGCAAATTCAAATGTAAGTTAGGTGCGGTATTTTTGGTATGGATATTGTTCCTGTGTTACATTTTTAATCTCATTTAAAAAAAATACATTTTTGTTAAGTAATACTATTTTATCAATATTGTTAAAAAATCGTAATAGTTGTTGGAATAATATATAATAATTATAAAATAAACATAAACAATCTCATACACATTTTTAAACGAAGATTTTTATGGTTGGTTTATGCAATCCACCACAAATAAATTTCGTGTTGTTAGAAATGTTGGGTGTAGAATACTTATTCCTCTAACAGAAGTGTATAATCATCTGGATCCTCACACGCTACGTCATCTCCGTGGTGTAAAATTTCAAACTTCCTGGTGTAGCAAGACTGCAACACAAAAGGAAAATTTAGAAGCCCGCTGCTAAGGTCGTATGCAAAATGCAATCATTCATTAGGAATTCGTTCGAAATGCTCGCAACTTGTTTATATTGTTACGTAACGACTTATTCATAGCAGTGGCGTTTCAGTGCCAAGGTCTTTGTTTTTATTATGATGACTAACTAAGAAAGTGGACTTCTAATCCAGACTATCTAGTAATAACAGGATAGTACCTATTTATATTTTTTATTTATTTGGTAAAGTTATTTTTGTATGTATTTTGAGATCAACAAACAAATAAAATCTAAACGGCTTTAATATCAGAACGGGTTGTAATAAAAGATTCGGAAATCATTGGCGAACGAATTGCCGAAATTATCAGAAACTGTTCAGTTTACGATTGACTGTTCGTAAGGCCCATAAATACCCAAAATAAGAAAAATACGACATCTGTGACTACGCCTTTAAAACGTTTTCCTCAAGTGGAGAAAGCATTGTAAGCGTTGCAAAAATGAGTGAGAGAAAAACATCGGAATTAAAAAATGTTGTCTCTAATCGATTTAAAATTGATATAAACAAACAATACGTATTAGCAAAAAGAATTTACAATCACATTGGTACAGAGCCTTATCCTAGTAAGTAAAGTAATCCTACTTTTTTGTTTGGCTAAATTAAGAAATAAATCATTATCAAAAATAAGGAAGAAGAAAAACAATCCCGAGCAAAAAAAATAATGAGACACTAAAACCATGACAAGTTTGCATAAAAGTGAATGGACGTTCTTGTGAAAAATTTTAAAATAATATTGAAAAGATATTTGTACGTAGTCTCCAAAATACGGTTTTTAATGGTACAAGGGAATTTATGGATTATTTCCAAAAAAATCATAGCAGCTCAAGACAATAAGTCTGTTAAATGTGTTGCCTCACTAATAGTTTTATTTTTTTTTTATAAAAAAAAAAAATTACTCAATTTTACTATTCTTTAGTGGCACCTGAAATAATATCCATAATAATATGGATAGTTTTTATTGAAATATGGTTCGCACGACACTGCTGCTTAATACTGCTTCATTATATTACGTCCACAGTAATTTAATCATAATAAATATTATACAGGGTCACGATAACATTAAATGAACTTGAAATAAATTATACCATGTCTAATCAAGAAGAGTATCATTTCGTTTCCGATCGTCCTTTCTTTGATTATTATAAACCAAAAATTTAATTTAAGTATTTTTAGGAGAGCAAACAGTTAGATTATAGAAAGAATTTTCATACCTTCGATTCTTACTTTTATATAAATAAATAGAGTATAGATTACTATGGTTTTAGTGAAAGGATTTTAATAATTTTGAACTCCTTAAAATTGACTTTCCCTATCCTATTAATAATGATTTCAATTATTATTTCAATAATACAGTTACTGTTATCTTGAAACGGCGTTAACGAAGTTAAAATGGATGTATATAAAAACAAGTTGCATAATTTATTTCACAAAATACAATTTGGGTTCTTAACATACTTCCCAAAATTCCATTTCACTAATAAATGATAATAATTAGTTCATTGATTAACAATATAAAATAAAACATTCAAAAAGATTCATATGAAATAGACTACCAAAAAAATGTATAGGTACAAGCAAAAGAAAAAGTAAGATTTACTTGAATAAAGGCATTGCAGAGAGAGAAAAATCAAGAAGAAAGAAAGAAAGAAAGACGGAGCGGCAAGAATGTAAGAAGATGATTTTAGTGAAAGAAAAAAAAATCATATTGTTTCTTCTCAATTGCTCAACGATGGGTTCACTCTTGATCATGGAGATCGCTACAAATTCAACCATATATGTAAAAAATGAATATAAAAAATACTCTTTCTAACGGGAGAATTTTGATAAGCAGATAATCAACAAAAATGTTTTACCTATAACTAAAAATAAACTCTTTACTAAAATATGTCTCTGGGATATTTATATTCATAGTGCTTCTTCCTAATAACTTTTCAATAATATGTATGTCATTCGTCTTAGCTTCATTCCTATTTAAAAATCAAATTATTAGAATATAATTTTTTTTCTTTGAACATGAATCCATAAATCTGGGTGGTCCGTTATATAAAATAACCGAAAAATCAAGGATATTTAAAGACTATGAACATATTTGTTCTAAATATCAGTTACAAAATTAAATGGATTTTGAATACGGTTTTCTGCACATCGGTTATACATAAATACAGAGGCATTGGTATTTATTTAAGGGACCATAGTTTGGCTCACAACAGAAATAAAATATTGTATATTCTTTTTTATAGATCGCCTTTCTTTCAAATCAGATTTTGAAAATAGTTATTGCTAACAATATTTTAACAACTACATGGTTTTCATGCAAATTTGAAGGGGAATATGGTTTGTTTTTATAGAATGTTAAAAATTAAGTAACATCACATTTTCTTGTCGAGTTAATAAATAAATATGGAAAATTTTGAGATAAATTTACAGTAACAAATCGGTGCTTATGTACTGGAAATGCATGTTGTACATATCCCTTTTTGAGTTAAATCTATGTTGTGACTGACACTTGATTACAAAATAATCGTACTCAAAGTATATCTAGGCAAACAATGCATTTCTTAAATATTTTCCAATACTTCTAGGACTGACAACCTTTATAGCATTTATTATTCTTACTACCCCTTTTTTGTTCAAAATACTCTGACATATTATTCTGCTTTTTCGATTTGTTGCCGTATGTCTTTTTTCCAATTTTTCGTAGTGTGTAATTCCCATAGAATATTGTTTGATTCTACCTATCTGCCTTTTAACGTTATTACATTTATTTTATTTATAATTTATCTATATTGAATCCGTTTATAATAATATTTCACTACAAATATTTTAGGTTCTATCTTTCTTTGTACATGAAATTTTATAATGTAATTAGTAGATCATTTTGCATAACAAAAATAGTATAAATAAGATGAGGAAAAACTTATTGAAGTGTATATTTTTCAAAAATGCATAATTTATTTCTGCACGTGTGTACAATTTCAATTCAGATCATTCCAGAACAGTGAGGACAACTCGTGGTGTTTTCCAAGAAAATAATATTACATCAGAAAATTGAATTGAATTTCACGCCGTAACTAAAATAAATCGGAGATTAAGTCAATTATCTAAATCGTATGAATGACGATGATTATAGAGCAGATCAAAATGCGAAGCTCTTCGGATTTGCATTATTGTTTGAATTAATTCTCTTATTTCCTTATACAAAATGGACAAATTATGTTTTCATGATATTATGAACGTCGTGACTCCCTGTACAGTTATTTCCTGGTACGTTGTTTTAATGTTTATTATTTATTAGACTCATGTAGTTAGTATTGAAAAAAAATTGTATAAATTAATGTAAATAATCGTAAACCAGCCAATAATATATTTATTTTCTGTACATCGTACCACCAAATGAAGTTATCTGCCTAAAATCTATTTGAAAATTTGACGAACACAAAGCTTGGTAAGAGGTTTATAAAAAACATAACTTTGATACATATCTTTTTTTGGGACAACCTGAATAACTGGAAATAATTTTAAATCATGGTTTTTTTGAATATACAAAAAAAATACTTTTATAAAATTTTCGACAACTGCACCGTTCTGGAGTTAAGGACGTCGCGTATACGGTGACTCATCCTGTATATTTGTTTAAACGTCAAATTATTTATCTGTTAGTTTCAATACGTCATGGGGTTAATTTAATCCCTCTTATGTATTTTTTAAAATTTTCTGTTGCATGTGTTAACAAAATGATTTTATTAGCGCTTCCGCTCATTTTTGGCTCTGTTTTTTTCGTAGTGGGCATATTTATCTTGTATCACAATGAATATAAACGACTTAAAGAAACGTTCCCTAATGTCAAAGGACCTAGAATAACTCAACTACCCCTAATAACCCCAACTGGACAAATCATTAATACTATTGAAGAATTAGATATGCATCTAGAATTTCTAAAGGGTGAAGTGGAAGAAAAAGAAAAGGAAGTAGAAGCCTCGAAGAACAAGGCGGCTGCTACCGAAGAGAATATTAAAAGGCTAACGGATACAATGAATGAAGTAAGAAAATTCTATCTCAAACTAAAAACAGATATCGCAAAGAATGAAAATGTCTGCAAAGAAATCCGTAACCAGATTGAAGATTGTTTAAATAGACAGGGTCGTTTGAGGGATGAAGTAAACCAGAATGTGAAATACTACAGCAGTATCTTAGGAAATATGGTGAGTGATGCTCCTAAGGATGATGCCAAGGATTTTGAAGTGGTAAGTCAAACTTTGGTATTTGTAAAACTGAAGTATAATTAGTAAATCAGAACTTTTAATTAAAAAAATTGTATATGGGCCATTGATTTTAATACGGTTTAAATATACGAAATACGTTTCCTATTCTATTTGATACTCTTATAAGCATTTAAAAATATCCTAAAAAAGTAAAATATATTCACTATAATATAAGTTTTTAGTCTAAATTATTTATATACATTTTTTTTTCAGATAAAGCCTACTTCAGAATAAAATTATATGAAACAACTGATACTTCACTCATCTGTCATTAATGTATTCCAAATTTTGTGTGTAATGGTAAGAATTTTTCAAGCTACCTACTCTGACATTCTATAGAGGACGATTTTTTCAGTGGTACCTGCATTGTGATAACAAATCCTGAACGTAAAAAGAGGTAAAAAAAAGAAAAAAGTTGAATATTTAGAAACAAAAAACTTTCACGCAAATATTTAAAATAATCTAACAATCTTCAGATGTGTTCGAAAAAATGTCTTTTCTCTTGTTCCTTAAAGTTTAAACACCCAGTCAGTTTGAAGGACATACGTTTGTATTTTAGTGGTGTAATAATGCTATTTACATTAATAGAAGCCAATTATTTCGCGATTTTCTTTATAAGCTCTACATTTATTATAATTTTTATTTGGCTTTTTCATGTATTTTGCATTATATTGTTTTTTTTCACTCTCTGTATATTCTTTTCTGCTATATTTCATTCCTACAGATTTTTTTATTCAGTATTTTTTAGTAAAACCATGGTTCTATAATAACATTTTTTTAGAAGTAGTAAATCGATCTTCTTTTAGTTAATATTATCTTAAGTAATATTATCTACAAGTGTTATTCCAAATACGTTACTGTAGTTTTTTTTTCAGATAGTGCCTACGTCAATTCATTTGGGAGCTCATATAACTAATGACAACTGAAGCCAGATCTAAATTATCAATGTTATTTGTTCAAAATAGACCAATTAATCAATGCCGACACAATTAATTTTAGGAGGTAGCAGGAGTTCTTTAACTTCGATGCTAATCAATCATTATGCCAGGAAAACTGTATTGGTTTATATTTGATATGTATTACACTCACATACATGTGTATCATAAATTAGACAACTTTATTTCTTATCTCATAACGAATCTGGTAATAAATTATGTTGTTAGAATGTTTGAAAAAATAAATTAAAAAACTTGTGGAGTAGGTGTTTTATTTTTTGACTTGCTGGGATGGTGCTTGATGTAGAAACAGGTCTCTTTAAATGCTTTACAAACTTAATGGAGATCATTTGAAAAATTCTGAAATTTAAGTTGATTGACATGAGATTATAAAATTGGTGTTTGCAGAAAATAATTCTTTGGCGATAAATCTGTCTAATAATGTGTACTTTAACGAAAAATATTTTTCTTAGCGAAGCAATAAAGCAATATATTTTAAAATACTAAAATAAAATTTTGTAGAAATGAGGCGGTGAAATAAATTAATTTTATGAAGGAAGATTGAAAGGTAGTTCTATAATGGATACGAGTAATAAATAATATAACTGTTAGTATTAATGTCAACATTAAATAAGGCAATGCCCTTTTAATTTTTAAATTTAAAATCGCGCCATCTAAATCTATGAAAAGAGGTCACCAACGCTGCAAAGTTTGATGGTTGAACCAGTACAGAATGTTCAACTATTTTTTTATTTGAATTATCAGTTTCCCGAATGTTCTAGGTTTTACTAAATTGGATTAGATTGATAAAATTATATTTTATATTTATGTTTTAAACATTTTACCTAGATAATGTTGACTGCTTGTCTTCAGGTTTGATAGCATGTCCATTCATGTATGCTCTTGCATTACCGTTGACACCTGAAATCAAGATAAATCAATTAATATAAATCTATGATAAAAGTGTGTACACAAATAAAAATATACATTTACGTAGATGCATATATGAATATACATATCTTAACGGAAATACAAGAAGACGGACATATTAATTAATAATAGAGGATTTAGTGGCATTAAACTAAACATAAAATAAACTTAAGCAGGATATACTGAACTGAAATTGTAAAATCTTAGATCTTATATAGGAGTATACAAAGAAATATATAAATATGTAGCAAATACATTAACAAGGCCAATTTAAAATTTTCTGCATTCCTTTTTTTATGTGTTTTCAGTATCTCATATATTCTCATCCATTTATTCTTTTGTTAATATAAAATTTTCGCAGCATTTTTCATTCGTATATCTTTATTTTCCCTTGTATTTTTATTCCACCTATTATACTTGTACCTTCTTCATTAACGCAATATTAAAAGTTATAATTTTACTAAACCTTTGATGAATTTTGATTTAAATTATTATTATTATCATCTTCTTATATTTATCTTGTTCCTTTATGGTATTGGATATTTCATTTGAGTAATGTATCCATCTTATCCATTTCTTTCGGTCCATCATCTAATTCATCTGGTTCAATGTTTTTTTTAAACCCTACGTTTGATAATTAAGCCAACCTCTCTTTGCTTGGTCTTATTTTGAGCTTTTTTTTCCTTTGTCAACAATTACTTCTTTTTTTCACGTGTTAACATTAGTTCATTTCTAGTTGGTGGAACTTGTTTTTCTGTTACTTCAACTTAGGTTTTCTGTTAATCTGACCCAGATCTGATACATAGTTATAGTTATTCTGTAAAATGTACTATCTAATACTAAATATGAATATGGGTAGTGCAGTAGGGGTGTTAAATATTGATATATTAATTCGTTACCAAATTTACAGTTATGTAATAAATATTCAAATTAATTAAAACAACATTCCAATTGTTATATAACACATCATATATATTTCCTCGGGCCATTTTCTTCCTTTCTTAAAAACGTAATTTCATCTGGTTCGACTTCTTCACTTAAAGATAAAACCTTTAAACTCGCCCGCGATGAGCAAAAATAATCAGTCAAGATGTTTATCAATGACAGAGCTAGTGTTTTTCAACAATTCATTCAAAGAAACAACAGTTACTAACAGACCTGTGCCCCGGAGCTTCGCGCGCATTTATTTTATAATTACAAAGAAGTTTTCTACCCACAGACCATCTGAATGGTTAAAAAGTCATATTAAATCTGGCAATTACTATTAGTTAAGATGCATAACTGAACTTCTTAGAATTAATAAATATTATATCCAATTTTATTTCTATAATGGTTCGTAAAAATAATGAAAAATTCTATTAAATCAATGGAATTTTAACAAATGTTTAAGAAACATTATAAATTAGATATATGTATATACTATAAACTGTTGGACATATTTTTAAGTGTAAAGTCTAATTTATCCCTTGCGAAAGCTTTTCAAAACATATTGATACTGCATTACTAATTATTCATACATATTAAATTTACCTCTAAAATAAAATCAAAACCAAATATAATCAAACATGTAACTATTCTCTCTAATTCTGACGGATATCCAGACCTACTTATCCAAACTGTCGCTAAAATAATTAAATAATTCGTCAAAAATGTGAACCAATATTAACATTAAGGCCGTAAACCTGAATCTACATCGAAGCCTTAAGATACTCAAATATTTTAAGTTGATAAGTTAGTGCAGTATATAGGGTTAAAATAGAAAGGATAGTTTTAGCGAGAGTATATATTAATTTTTTGTCATAACTGTGTAACCATGTGTATGTAAAAGCTGATTACATTTATGCATTTATGCTTAGCTTTATTATTTTTTTACATTTCTTTACATTTTTTCCTCTTAACTCTTTTTCTACTCCTTCCACCTCTTTGCTGGGATACCTCATTTTACTTGTAGTTCGGTTCATTATGTGCTATATTTTTTACTATCCTTTGATTTTCCATTCTTTCTAAGTGGTCTTTTAGCACTGACTATATTATCTATCTGTGTACGTTCATATACCTCTTGGTTATTCCTTCTGACAAAACCTTCTGTTTTTTCTCACCTACTGTTTACTTTAGTACTTTTCATTCCCAAATTTTCAATTCCTTTTGTATTTTCTTATTTAATACCTATGCTTCACTTTCCTAAATAGATGTAGGTATGAGTATTATCTCGTACAGTCTGAATTTTGTCTTTTTCGATAGCTACTTCGATCTTAATAATTGGTTTATTGCTCCTGGACTTCTTCTTCCCTTCATCATCGTCAACTTAAATTCGTATTCTTCTTCTCATTTATTTGTTAGACAGGTCCTCAGTTATACAAACTACTCGACTTCTTCAAACATTTGTCCTTTACATTGTTTTCATTTCCAAATTTTTTTGTCCTTGTCCTACCAATTCCACATATTTCGTTGTGTCTTAGTTAATTCACTAGCCTTATTGTAACTTCCTTTAAATCTTTTGTGTTTTGTGCCAACGATGTTACATCGTCATAACTGAGCACCTGGGGTCTTTTTCTTAATATATGTCCTTCACTCTTTAACCATCTAGGTATATTACTTACCTAATTTCTTTTATTAATATTTTTCTAGATATTTATTTCGTTGGCTTTTGTTCCTTTCTCGAATTATCAGCTACCTCCGATACTATTTTCAAACTCGTTTGCACGTCTCTTTTAATCCATTTTTCTTAATCTTTACTATTCATTACACTTTTTCATCTGACTAAATTAGATTAATCATTATCACTAAAAAACAAAATTGCCATCTATAGAACTGAAAACCATAAGTGTGCGAGGTCTTTTCCGGTCGAAGACCACCTAACTCCTCCACTATAAAGGAGCAATGTAATACCCAACAATTACCAAACGAAACTAGACAATCTTCAGTTCCCGTTCGAATTTATTAATTGAGCTGCCTATTACTCCATAATAAATGGCACGGAACGTTAATTTACAAAAGTTGATCACGAATAGCTAATTCATTTTCACGAGACTGTGTTTGCACTCGGGGAAAGTAAGGCTTAAAAGGAATGTTTCGAGCATCAGGTACGTTCTCATGCATGTAAGGATTATTTAGTTTTACAGGTTGTGGTCGTTGAACGTTTGTATTTTAGATAAAACCGAAGAAAACGCTGCTGATTAGGAAATTCTTTTTACAATGAAATCGTCATTATTCGGAGTATTTTCTACATATTCTTTTCAGATGTCTTCGACACTTATCAATGTGTGAAAATTAGAGTTATAAGAATGATATTATCATTTCTTGGAAATAGTTAAAATGAAAAATATTAGATTTGTTTTTAAAATGACATCAAAGTTTCGACCTATTTCAAGGGCTAAGACTAAAATATTAAATACTGTTTGTGAATCAATTTAACAATATTTTTAAAATTATTTATTTTTTTGATTAATTATAACTAATGGTCTAAAAATAATTTTGTGTATTGTGACATTTTGGCGGTCATATGACATTTATATATTATGACAATCAACATTTACAGAAAACCTATTAAAAGATTCTAGATTAAAAGGGTTAAAGAATTCAAAAACACTTTTGGTGATCGCTCAATAATCACTATCCACTTCTTCAGTTTCAGAATTTATTCATCACATTTTCATTATGACCGTGACCTGACCAAACTTACATCACTAATTGTAACGAAAGGTTGTTTTAGGATTTTACTATACAAATTTAAATATAGAGGACGGTAATATTATCAAAATTAAATCGATGTGATAATTTTAATGTTAATAAAATTCTCAGTTTTAATTATCTTCTGATGATGCTAACATAATTAGCAAAACACGCATTTAGTACAGTATTTTGATTTGGTGTTTAAATAATTCATGATTTAGGCACTTACTTCAAAATTCCTATAAAAATTTTTGTTTAGTACAAATATATGACATTTATACCGTTAGGTTAGATGAGTCTTGCTACTTAAATTGAAATATAGATGACCTTCATTTTATCAAAATTAAATCGATGTAACCTTTTTGATCTAATTAAAATTTAAAGACTGTTATAAAGAGAATTGAAAGGGCTTTAAAATGATGCCTTACTCGACCCATAATGCCATTTAAATATTTTGGGGTGACTGTTACCCTCGCTTGGAGGTGTAAGCAACAAAGTCAAAAATACCGGAAAAAAGTGTCCCCCTTTGATCAAAAATCGACGGGTCTCTGCGTTTTTTTAAAATGTTGACGCAGTTCCTGATAATGGCTCTGTTTCGTTTTCGTTTGGCCACCCTGTATATGTCACTTATACTGTAACAGAGCCGCCTCTATACATCAAAATCAAATCTATAAAGCTAGTAGTTTTTATTTTTCTAAGAATATTTAAAATTATTTCCGCATTTACAAATTCAATACATGCTGACTTGAATATTATAAATCTTTTAAATACAAGGGTTTTCAAGGGTTCATTCGGGAAAAATATACAAGTAACATATGTTAAATTTTATTTTTAACGGCATATTACTAAAAATATAAGTTGACGCTTCAAATGACATCCACACATGAGTTTAACGATTATAATTTCGAAATAATGGGCATAGTTTGGAAAGCCTGAAATTACAGCTGAAAGGTTTTAGGGGATTTTTTTCTTTCGTAAAGATAGCTGTATTTCAGAATTGTTATCCCTTCAATAATTCTCAGAACTGAGGATCATGGTTAGTTTTGTAAAGTCGAAAACTTCTTAATAAACCGAAAGTCATAAAAAATCTGTAAGAACCAAAAGTAAAATTCAGTTTAGAAATCTAGACGAATTCAGGAATCACTTGTAGTTTGACATCCGCGTCGAAAAGTACCTTCGTGAAGTGTCTTCAGTCTTGCCCAATCTTGTAAGTTCAATTTGCTGGTACTTTTCTTAAATAGAGTCAACGGTTTATTAAAGAAGTTGGCGAGGTTTAATAATTACTTAAAACATTAATTTACTTTGTTGTATGGTAAAGTCACTCGTTGCTCATCATCTAATTTTTATTTGTAATATTTACAACAAATCTATTGTAAAGTCCACGTTTTTGCTTCGCTCGGCAAACTTTTCAATATCACGTGTGGTGGCGAAAATACATTATAATTAGCACCCTCCCACGTCGATTTCAATACCGTGATATAACTGATGTACCTTGTTGATAAAATTGAAATATAGATATGACCTAAATATTATCAAAATTAAATCGATGTAACCATTTTGATCATAGTAGTATTTTGATTTGGTATTTAAGTGGTTGAAGATTCAAGCAGTTATTTTATTTATCATTTACCATAAGTACATCATATCATTGATGCATTTGACTATTATTTATTTTATACTAGTTTTTACCTTAAATTTGAAAAAAAATTAAAAGAATATTCAGGTTTTATTTACATCCGATGTCATTTTTACATATTAAACATTAAAATGCATAAACAGAATTATAAAAGGTATCTAATTTTGATTGTCTTCAATATTGCGTTTAGTTAATTTTTATTAAAATATATACACCTGAAATGATACGGCCTTGTAATTTTTATAAAACGAGTAAATAGCACATAATTTTATCTAGGACTTAACAATTATTTAAATATAATTGCCCGTATATAAATAAACCTATTAGATGTGCTATGCATTAAATGCGTTGTTGAATTCGCAGATGTTTCAGTATCTACACATATTTCAAATAATACCATCAGTTTTAGAAATCCAAACAATAAAAAATATATACTAACCTTTAATAACAAGCCAGTCCTCCTGAGTTCTGAATAGCATACCTAGGTCTGTACTTTAAACCGCACTTTAATATTGTTCGAATAACACTGAAGTATAGTAAACATTATATTACGAGCCACAAAATGATAACGCTGTTAATTATTATTGCAAATAATTACATTGAAATCTATGGTGTCGTTATTATTTATTATACTCCAATGCCATTCCTAGGAAAAATATTATTTTGTTTTATGCTGCATTGAAAGATGTCAGATAATGCGAGTGATGATATTCTTATTTTGTTTCATTGACAACAATTTTAGCTTTATTATCATTAGTACACAATGTGCCAATAATCATTTAGATATAAAATATTTATAAACAGTAACTTATATAGCATTCTTATAGTAATGGACAAGGTAAGGAATAACTTGATGTCTTATATAATTCAAATGTATTTGAGAAGTTGCAAATGTATATCGGATTTAAATATGAATATTTCGTAATTCAAAAATATGAAAGATTAGTTAACAAGAAAAAATGTATAGTATACATATACAAGAATTAATACCAAAGTTTACTTTATAAAGTGTAACTATACACACCGAAACATGTTTATTTAAAATTATAATTATATATCAATACTTTAAAATTAAAGTTGATTAACAGTTTTTTAGATTGTCACTTATACAATATGGTTCTCAAGTTCTTTCTGGAAGCACGGTGATAAAATAAATTCGGTAAAATCATTCATTTAATGTGTTCCTTTACGATAAAAGTATTAACTTAACATTATGTAGATGTTTTAGTTGGCTACAAGAGCAAAGTATCATATTCAATTTTAATGAATTCTAAAAAGAAAAAGCTGTAAGAAATTTTATTTTAAATAAACATTTTAAAAGAATTTGTTGTAAAACTTCTTGAATAATAATTTAAACCAGAAAAATTGCGGAGAAATTTAACAATTGATATAGGTAAAATTCACCCTTATTATCTATCTAGATGCAGTAATAGTAGATTCTGTAACAAGATTAGAATGAAAAAAATTCGATAAGAGTGGAACATTCTGAACTTGAGCACTAGCGAGCGTGAGGAACCACGAGTATCGAATTTTGTTACTCTAACCGAATAACAGACTATCTTTTTTTCACGATCAGAAATTCACTTAATTTTTCACTCATTATTTTATTTATATTAAAATTTGTTATTAGGGCGCCGACATTTACAGCTGCCATTGACAGGTTTGACATCCATGACTGTCGATATTTTCTGAAAATGGTTTTAAATAAAAAGTAGTAAGGAAGGAGTGTTTCGCCAAGGTCTTTTGACCGCGATGGTTATCCAAGATGGCTGCTTGACATTAGAACCTGCCAGTGGCGTATCGTATTTAAAGGTTTGAGAGAGCAACATTTAAATTTAGATTAATAATTTCATTACATAAATTAGTTTTTTTTTCATTATATTGCAGATTCATTATATGAATTTTATTATCAAAATATACAATTTATAATTTTTTTAAAGAGAATTGAATGCAGACTTAAAAGAATTTTCTGTGAAGTGATTCGAACATAAGAAGCTGTTTTTTCCAGGAACCCAATTATCCTTATTCACAACCTTAACCCATTATTTTCTTCTATTTTCATCGTATGGAAAACTGCAAATGCATTAATTATGAAATAATATGAAAATTCGTTAGTATAAATGTGGTTGTTAATCGGTAAGCTATTAATAGTTTCATGGAGAAAAAGTTTATTACGCCCATGGCATCGGCAATTTGACGTTATAACAAACAAACCGATTAGTCATAAATGGTTATCCAATATGATCGACTTTGACTACTTATCTTTCTATTGGTTAATATCACATATGCTCCTTCCTTACTACTTTATATTCAAAGCAAAATGGATTATTAAAACGGCGTCATTTGCATCTGAGCATCTAACATTGACAGTTTTGACATTCATGGGTGTCGATATTGTCTAGAACAATTACAGAATATCTTTCCATCACTTGTTATGGAACGAAAATACATGCAAAGTACATAAGAAGCAAGTGTTTCGGAATAAATATTCTTTCTCAAGAGTGAGCATGTTTACATTCTATTATAAAGAATGATTTTGGAATTAGCACATTCCACTAATGGTCGTAGAGGAAGTATTTTTTTATGGGTCATTACCCTTTTAGGAGTTATTTCCTATTTACTTTAATATTGTATGTTTTGAGGGTTACTAATTCACTCTGGTCGTGGAAGAACACGAGGTTTTCATGTTTGTAGCATAAATGTTCATTTATTTATTGTAAACAATTTCTACATAAAAGAGTTCCGCGTTCACTATTTTTTAGACGCAATAAGTCCAAGTAAGAGTAAACTTTGACAATCTTTATTTTCTAAGAACCTAGACTATATTAATAAAATATTTAGATCACGAAGCACAAAAAATTATATTTTTTGAAATACAATACACATTTTCGGAAAATATTTGTAACCGCGTAACTTTTTTTTAAATAAACGTGCTAAACAGATGTTAGGAATTCGGCTGAAACGTACAGATTGTTCTTTCAAATAACGAGGAAACCATTAGTTTATTCTTAATTCTACCATTAAGTTGTGGAATTTATGCATTATAAATATAAAAGATAAAATATACTTATCTTAAAATTTCACAATTTTTTAAATATGATTTTTTGGAATATCGTGGAATTTTACATTTACATTAGTTTATTGTTGAAGTTGTTATAAAATATGGATGCCTGAGAAGGAATGGATGGGAAGTTAGAGGTTTTTTGAGGATTCCTCTGTAAAAGGACTGAAATTCCATAAAATGCTTTAACGCAGAGGGATATTATTAATTAGAAAGAACAGAATTATTAATGTTAATGTTATCATTTAATTGATTAATTTTATTTCATTTGCCTTGATAATTATTTTATTTATAAGTACAAAATATAACCGATTACATAATTGGTATTTAATTTGGAATAGAAACAATGTATTTAAAATTTTATAAAAACAAAAATGTTGGTTATTTAATAACTTCGGAAAAAAAATCCATTTAAAATAAGAGTAACACAATTCAGTGTACACTTTTTCATATTAGGTATTTGTAAGTTTATTTATTTACACTCGTCCTATATCAACAAGAATAGCACAGTTAAGGCCAATACCATGACCCTGTCGATATATTTCTCACAACCAATCTAGTATCACGTCTTCAAAATGAGAAATATAAACAGGTAAATGTTTGTTCTAGTGCACCCAAGTTTATATAACTGAACAATGTGTTTAACCTTGTTTCTCCATTCACGAAGAACATGTAAACATTTAAATAATTTCTTAATCAGCCTACTTATTTACAATGAGACGCCATTATCTAACTACCAAGATCTACAAGAATTCAGAATGGATTTCCCTCATTAATCTCAATAATACAGAAGTTCAACTGTTAATGGTAATTAAAATAATAAAAATAAACTGTAAATAAGCATGATCGCCTTGTAATGATCTCTACATCTGTACCTAATAAGAAAATAATTTTAAATATTTTCTGATTAATATGTACCACAATTTATTTAATAATTGTGTTCGCTCTACTTTATGTAGATGAGACGCTAGTATTTTTAAACTAGCATGCATACTGATATTTAGTAATAACAGTTGTTATTTAAGTTAATAACGCATGCTTTGCTGTGTTGTGTCTATTTTGAGGGTACATTTTTTATTTATAAATAATATTTTGACGAAATATTCACTTTTTAAATTTTAGACTTAAGAGTGCATTTTATTACTTAATTTAGTGACCCAGACTCCAATAGATTGTCAGAAATCGAATAATTGTAACAACATGTAAACTACAAAATTGCTATTTTAAATCTTGGATTTTTAATACAAAGAATATTGTATTACATCAGACTTATAGCTCTTAAGGATAATAAGACAACATTAAAGTCATTGTGTTATATCGAAAAGTAACAAAGCAATATTTCTATAGACACCACTTTCGCTAGTTTGCAAAATAATATAATATAATATAATAAGCATAGAATACTAGTTGACATTTTATATTTGCGAACAACAAAAAAAGGTAAACATAGATAGAGTTATGTAAGATGGTGAGGCACAGACCGTGCAATGTAGAAATAAGTATGTTTCATATCTGTTTGGTGTCAAACTGAAGAGTTAGCACCATTTCAAACCAAAGTTATGGTCTTGCTTAGTTGTCTTAATAAATACGTTCCACCTATGCCTCACACTTTGCTGAAAATTACATATTCATTCATAATCTACGCACCTTTGTTGCCTCTTTGTCTTCTGCGTAGGTATTCATTTAACAAGAGACAACCTGAGACAATCATGATAAAGGTCCTTTCTGTGGCCGATAATTAACCAGCTGTAAGCTGAAAGATATTTTCTACCTCATTTACTATCGATTCATATGGAAGATTGGAAATATAATTGCTCGATGTTATTTCTTTCTCTTTTCCATTTCTGGATTTGTAATTTCAATGTTTAAATAATTTTTTTGTACGATCACTATGCAAAGTAAGCTTTTGCGCTTCGATAAATCATCGCTAAACTGACGTTTTCCGAGGAGTGACCGTCAAATAACAGCTTTGTCGCTCTAGAGCGACAAAATTTTAAAAACGCTCGCTTAATTTTAATTACGCACACAACTGACCAACCTACATAGACAGTAGTGCATATATCACCAATTTGAAGGGAATTTTATTGTAACTTAACTTAAACATACTCACTTTCATTTTATCAGCCGAAAATAAATGTTTTACATCACAAACTAGGGAACAGTCATATGATATGTATTTGCCTTGTTTATTACGAAATGAAGCATATCTACAAGTAAATAAATGGTATTTAGTGAATTAACTTAATTTTTTCAATGTTTTCACTATGTAAGTATATATTTAATCATCATATACATCACATAAAATGGCGATGATGGATTAACAATGGCGAGAACTGTTTATGATTATTCCTGAGTTATTGTAACATATCTGTTTCTTAAAATAATTTGATCGTAGAAAAAATGTTGTGTGCAATTCGAGTGGAAAGTGCTTTGTCGCTTTCGGCAGATCGCTCTTAATACACAAATAGATATTACATTTATTTGGTAAAATTAGTATTACCTAACCATAAGTAACATGAATGCAAATGCCCATGCCAATAAATCATAGTACGACGTCCCGCCTCTACGTGGTTCATATAATGTCCTTAGGAAGTCAGTGTACCAAACGACACGGTTGTGCAAATACGTAGAGCCGAGTACGAAAGATTTGTTTATAATAATATTTTAAACACTCTGCAATTTTTGTGTTGACCCGGACGAAGAAAAAAGAGTATCCACTAAATTTAGTTTTAAATTTAAATGTCAGTTTAAGCCCTCGGTGATCGGCCTTAAGTAAATTATGGACTTTTGAGTGGTTTAATAGCTTTAAGGAGGGACACGAATCTGTTTTATCAATCAAGATCGAAGGTAAACCATCCAGGATAAGACTGAAGTTCTAGGAATGTGGTACGGGGCTTGCCATTGCAGTTCGACGAACTTAACATTAGAAGAAATGCAGTGTTCCTCCGCTCATGCCGCATCACTCGTGACCAACGGGTGAACGATAGTAGAGAATCCAAATTTCTTGTCCAAGATTGTAACATATACAAAATATGGGTACACAGTTACAATCTGGAAACCAAGCAGCAATCATCACAATGGAAGAAACCCTCTACAGTCAAAAAAGTAGACAAGTTGGGAACAATGTCAATCAATGTTGATCATTTTTTTTTATATTCGTGGAATTGTCCATCAAGAGTTGGTCGTGTTGACGTTTTGAAGTAGCTGAAGGAGAATGTTATACAAAATCGCCTGAATATGTGGGGAAATAAAGATTGGTTCGTTCATCATTATAATGGACCTACACAGCCATAATTTTTGGCTAAAAACAACATGTTTGTTGTGCCTCACCCACTCTATTCACCAACCTAGAATCTAGCGACTTTTTCGTGTTTCCGGGGATGAAATTCAAGTTTGAAGGATCTCAATTTGACAATATTGAGGAAATTCAACCGCAATCGCAGGCGTTGACTTCGACTCAGTTCGAAGAGGTTTCCACATATGGCAGAAATGCTGGAAACTACTTTGAAGGAGATAATTAAATTTTTCATTAGAAGTGAATACTTCTGTATTTATTAAATAATTTCTGGAACTTTTGGACAGCACTTCATATTAAAATAAGGAAATGGTTGATTTCTTTCTAGATAGCTTGAGAGGGGCGTCATCCAATGATAAATCTATATTTTTTATATAGTAAAATCATTAGTGCATATTGAAAAACATTAATATTATTATTTTCATAAAGTAGATTTTAATACTGAATATTTTTAGTTATAAATATTCCTTTACTCGATTTTGTTACTATTTTATTTAAGTTATAGTATAGGGGTACTAAATTTTTGTGGTACAAAAACTGAAGTACGAGGTACCATCTGAGCGATCGATGGATAATTTAATAACGTTGAGCTATTTTAATATTTGGGTTACCCTGTTTATATATATATATATATATATATATATATATTTAGATAATTTAATATCCAAATTTATTTGAGGACATCTGTATAAGTTACAAAGCTCATTAAATCTAGTAGTTTGCTTAGTTTACCTATATTTTTACATTACTCTAATAACTAGACCTATTAAATTAATTATAAGCAGGATATCGCTGAAAAATGTTTACTATCTAAATTGTCGACAAGGCCCGCGGCAAGTTTAACACGAGCTGGCTGCCATATTTTCTATTGCTAGACATTTTCAAATGCAGACGGACGCATCACAATGCATTGACTAGTAGTGTAACGTTATGTAACGTTACTTAGCCAGTTGTTTCCTTGAATTTACGGAAATGGAATATTAAAGGACAATTTCGCTTAATGACTGATTATGTATCTTATATTATACGGTGCATATACAAATTGTTTATGTAACTGGAACTGTCTCAAATTTGCCGTATAAAATTGCGGAACACATTTTTAAAATAAATATTAAATATATGATTGAATAAAGAACAATATCGGTATTTTTATTTAACGTTTTAATTTATTTACTGTTTTAGTTAAAGCAGAAATACAATCAATTCAAGTTCTTTTAAGAATTAGCAACAGAAGCACTTTAGTAGCTGGGTGACTTCTCATTATGGCGAAGATGGCATTGTTGATTTTGGTAAAATATATGAGCAGTAACCGAAATTTTGATTAAACTGACACAGACGTATTAAGATATTGATGGTACTAAAACCACTTTATAATATGGCAATACCATCGTATCTTCCTAGTATTTAATTCACGATTGCACTCATCTTTCTGTCATTTTTACGTTTGTTTCGCCGTTTTTTACATTGTATACTAAGTGACACAGAAAGAACAACATATATAATTATTTCATTTGAACAATTTTTGGTATACAAGTATATTTGAGTTAGACTAGTGAATTATCAAAATTTGATAAAAATTAAATTGTTAACTGTAACTTGTGTCTTAGAGCCGCTAGAATTTGTGAAGGGTGTGGTAAATTGAGTAATCTTCTTCCCAAAATATCCCAGCCGTGCTCGATGGGTGAAAGATCGGGAGATCTCGGTGGCCAAGGAAACAAAGCAACTTGATTGTTTTCAGGCGTTGTTTTGTTGGAATGTGCTGTTGGTGATGGTCTGAACATAAGGTACAATATGGGGTTCTATGATTTTCTAGATGTAGCGCGCAGCGTTCATGTTACCTCTAGTGAATACCAAAGGTGACCTATTTCCAATAGCAATAGCCCCCATACCATAACTCCAACTGTGTGATGCACATGACTGTCTACATATTGGGGATTTCGTCTTTCACCACGCCATGCATACCCAAACAGAATCTGGACTCATCACTGAACACAATTGAATTCCATTCTTGGTCCCAATTTACTCGTTCTCTACACCACGCTAGACGATCACGTCGGTGCCCAGGGGTCAGTGATAGCACAAAATTGGGACGGTATGAAAAGAGTCAAAAATTTCTTAGCGTACTGTGGTTCTTCGAGGACGCCCTGTACCTCTCGCTCTTCTTGTACGGCCCTTTTGGTTCCAAGACCGAACACAGACTGCCACAATGTTTAAATTCCTTTGCGTTCTAGCGGCTATATCTTTCATAGACAAACCAGCCTCTTGTAAGCCCACAATTCGACCCCTATCAAACTTGCTGAACTGCCGAAATTGTCAATTAAAGAAACTTTTTGAAATGTGTTTTACACCGCTTAAATGACAACTGTACCTACAAATGCTTAATTTTTTGTTTTAGACCTACGCGATAGTAAATGTTTTTGAAAAAGTTAACACAAAAACCGCTAAGGTAATATCGCTGAAAAATTGATTGTTTTTTATCTTAACATAAACAAACATATTCCCAAATAAATATTACAAAATATTCATTATTACTGGGTACTTCTTTTTATGTCACTTAGTATAGATAAGTTGTCTACAAATCATCTAAAACCTAAAGAATTACTTTAATGAATAAAAGTTCTCCAATTTTTGTTTCTTCTGATCACTGGAAATATCGCTTGTGTTACATTGAATCAATGAAAGGACCTCGTTCTGGTTTGACAGTACTCTAGCAATACAACGGCGTTGTCAAAAATAGTCAACACAACAGATCATGTCCTTGTCGAATGCATTGTTTTTGAAATTCCAAATGTTATTCACTTTTTATTTATTTTATATGTTACATATACCAAACGCAAGAAATAATTTTATTTTTACTAGAAAAAATAAATAATATATTCTTCCATTTACATATTTTTTTAGTACAAAGTGAATTTATGAAACTCTTACCTGAGTGAAATATTGATTAGACATTTTTTATTGGGTAACACTGAAAGTCTTTCTTCATTATCTTGATACGCTGGTAACTAAAACATTTCTTTAACTACAGTGCGTAATAATATAATTACGGAAAGCTTATATTAACGTTATTTGATTTTGACGTTTTAAACACTAACACCAAGAATAATATTTTAAGTAAAAAAAATAATCGTGTCTTCAGGATTTCTTTCTTTAAGAAATAACGAATTTATTTCATATTTTTTTTCAACCGAGCACATAAATAATAAGGTACTTACAGCGTGCACACGTGGGCATTTGCAAATTACTAAACCCATTTGCGATTACTTTGAATATCACGCATACTTCGAGGAATCACATCAACAATTTCTCTTCTCTTTGACAATCTTAAGAAATGAGAGTGTGGATTTTCTATTGAATGGCACAAGATGACAGGAATACTCACATCAAATTATAAATGGAGATTTAATGTATTAGTTTTTGCATTCTGTAAAGCTAATGATGTCTGGTGATGTTATAATAAGATCGCAGCGGTTTTTGTGTTTGATTTTTATGGTTTCAAACGTCATATTAAAGTATAATGAGTTATAGGTAAAACTTTATATGTTTAATTTAATGCCCTGGCTAACAGTTTTCCAAAAATCAGTATAAATAATATTAGACTAGTAGGGTTGAGAGCCTACGTTATATTTAATACTTTTACAGTTCACATTTGTTAAGTTATGATCATATTTCGGATCATAAATATTTGGAACTATTACTTAATTAAATAAATTGAGTAAGTAGATTGTCAGCTATTTCGCATTAAAAATTGGAACAATGAGGAATTACAGATTAAATTATTAAATCAGCTTGATTGCAAATATTCATATAATTTAAATTGATATTTAAAAGATAATTTTTCAAACTCGATATAAATTATGAAAAAAAGTCCAACTTAGTCACGAAAAGTTCGGCTTAGTTATGAAAAGTTCGACTTTTCAAAATTCAGCAATTATTTTAATTATCGTGAATTTTTGTCTAATTTACACTCGAATACAGTTGTATTTTTAATTTACAAGATTTATTGTTTTGTGAATTAGTTGGATCTTTTTTTAATAAGTAACATTTTTACAACCTAATATATACTTACCTAACGCAGTATGCTGGTGAAGATTTTAATCAGAGGCGAAACTTAGAATAAATGAAGTACACTTTATAAGACAGTCTTATTTGAATTCATATATCCTTAAAAATAATTTATAATAGAAATTAAAAAATATATATATACTTTCGAATTCGAGAAACCGTTCCGAACGAATTTTGAGAAATTAAAAGTGATTTCTGTCTACAATTAAAACCTTACTTAACATTTCAATTTCAATTTATATAATAAAAATGGAATAAACTACAATTAAAAAAATTAAGATGATGTCACATGAGATTGTGATAACTGACAATCTATCCTTATATATTGTACTATTTTTCTATGTAGACCAACACAGCACAGCAATTTTTATTCAATATTTAGGCAGTCCTTATTTTTATGTCTAATATGGTTTATAATTAATCTTCTCCAAGTTCTTCAGACATTCCTACTATTTTAATTCTAGGACTAATACCTCTCACTTCCTTTCAAATTTTCTTCTAGCTTTTCTTCGATAATGTTTTTGAATTTAATAATATCATTTTCATTCTGGCATCCAACAACAATTCCACCATTTTTAATATTTTTTACACTAGCAATATTAATATCTGCATCCAACGGGGTTAACTGCTTCTGTTTTTGTTTCTGTGTTTCGTTGAGAATGATTTTTAGGCTTAACTATCACAGCATTATTATTTTGTAGCACCGTAGAGTATAGAGAGTTTATCCAGAAACCATCGAACAATCATCAAGCTTTTATAGTATCATTGTTCTTACCAAGTTGACGAATAAGCACATCATGTTGTTTAATCAATCTCATCTGCTTTTCAAGCATATTTATAATCAGAGAAGAGGGAAATCTGTTGCAGCCATCACACACAGAAAATATTATCGGAATCATTTATGATTTTTAAAACACTTTAATAATTTATAATGAAAAATATTGGTACAATAGGCACATTTTAATCCCTTTGTAATTTTAATTCTATTGCTTATTTGGGAACCCGTTTTTACAACAGGTTCGGTGTCTTTATACAGATTCGGGCTGAATATTTGTAGTCCACGCGAGTGATAAAGAACGCGTTATGAAACAGAAAGAACGCATTACTAATATCTTGAAGTAGGGATATCTCGAGGTGGGAACATCGTTCCAGTCGATTCGATATTAATCTACCGGCAGTCGTGGTCATACCTCTACTTCGGTTAAGAGAAGACAAATCGCTGCCCACTGCTTAAAATTTGGCCATTTAGGTACTTTCTGAACCTGTATATGTTGACCTTACATAGACATAGGTTCCGTTAATATCGGGTTTCATCACCACCTCAAACAATTTATTTAATGGAACAGAGTCATATGCCTTTTCTAAATCAATAAAAATAATATGGGTGTCCATATTCCTCGTTACTCTTTTTTTTATGATCTGTTTAAGGGTGAAAGTATTGTCCAGACACGATCTTCCACTTTGAAAACCACTAGTTCATCACTAGCAATCATGCATTTTTTTATAATTTTTCATATTGCAATATCAAATTGCTATATCGAAATTTCTTTATGAAGTATAGAGCTCAAAAATTTTATACATAAGTCGTAAGACGAATATATTAGTTGTTATGAACTAATTCCGTATTTTTGCCAGCAATGGAAGACTTCTTCATACAATCAACGACCGCACACCATGCATGTTGTTTAGTTCATTTACACTAATACTCAAGTTACGACTCTACGCTAAAGCAAAAATGAAACGAGAAATATATAATAATGTATTAGAAAATTTAGATGTATAATAACAAATTTAGGTTAAGTGTATTTACGAAAATGAATGGTGTGCTTCTTAAATCCCACACACAAAGAAACTTTTTAATGACCCTTCTCATACCACCAACTTTTTTTAATAACTGTCATCACCTCCTCCAAAAACGTTTTAATATTTTTAATATTCTCATTAATAAATTTTCAATTCGTCCCAGAGGTTACATTCCAAATTTATAGAACAATAGCTATAATTATCCTTGCAGTGAGGAGAGAAAGCCTATATTATTTTTTCAATATTAATAACAAACAAATTCATTAGTATCAACGCGCATAATAAATAAAAAACCAGCAACTTCATTGATCGACCACCTACTGTTTATAAGTATCTAGATCTATGAATTTTTAATTTATTTAATAACAACGCTTTCATAGTTGTGGGGTTATTAATTGTTTTTATACTAAACGTTCCAGGAATAATGTGTGGTATGTATTTATATTTATAGAGCAAATAAATAAGATAAATAACTACGTAGGCAATTATTTATAAATATAGATCCACTTTCTTTTTGCTTGTCAATAATATATTAATTTAAAATTAGTATAGAATCAGATCTAGGCTATAGGAGGATGGAATTAACACACTTAACAGAACAGATATTCGAGGATGATATGATCCTAACAGCAAATTCAGAAAAAGAGCTACATAATTTAGAAGTAATAAACGTAGAAATAAACATAAGAAATATAAAGATAAATTTAAATAAAACTAAAAGTTTTGATAATACCAAGAAAAAAAAATGAACGAGCAACATCCAAATAGAGGGACAACAAACCATGTAAAATGTTTAATGTAATGAAAACTCAATTCCTAGATAACAAAAAAGTATCTAAATATAAAAAAACCAAAGTAGTAAAGATACAAAATATTTTACAGCAGTGAAACATGGCATTAAATGAAAAACAAATGAGCCGGTAAAATTAATTGAAAATGAGATTCCTGAGGAAAATCGCTAACAAGAAAAAGAAAGATGGAAACCAAAGGAAATATACAGAATAAACCAACAAATTAAGTCAATTAATTATAAAATAACAGATAAACAATTGAAATAGTTACGACATAAATAGTGTATGCCTAAAGAGAGAATACCCAAAAAGAGTATATCAGACAAAGATAACAGGAAAAATTTACAGAAGAAGGCCGAGTACAACATGGAACGATAATTTTAAAGCAGAAGCAGAAAAACGGACATAGCCTGGGAATGGATCAAGGAAATCAGAAGGGACTGAAAGAAGTGGAGAGAAAAGGCATGCCAGTAACCTATTCAAATTTGCCATATACCTCATTAAAAAGAAAAGTTCTGTTTTCTCTCAAAGTGACTAAAAAATGGTAATGTACGTAGTTCTTGTATTAGACGCGCAAATTTCGGGGATGATTTGTGAGAATATTTTTAAAGCATTTAACTATGACTCTGTTACAAGTCCTCTTAATCCCAGTGTTTTCTTTTTTAATGTATGCATCTTGTACATAAAGCGACCAACACATAGGGCTTGTTGAAATAGAATAAAAGAGAAAAACTCTCAGGTGACTTAAATGTGTTTAAGTCCATTATATTCATTACTTCTACGAATACAAGTCTATCAAACCCATATTTGTTTTTGTATTTTTGTTTAGTTTTGATGACTATAGATTTAAAATTATTTTAAAAAGCAAGAGGCAATAGTCAAGTGGTTTGAGAAAAATATGTTGATTTTTTTTTAATTTTTCTAATTCTACAGTTATATTTACTTTAATAACCAATATTTGAATTTGTTACAAAGACAAATCGATTTGTACCGCACATTTTAAAAGAAAATTATATTTAACCAGGCTCTGACATCTAACAGAAAAATTAAATTATATTCAAAATAAATATTTCGAAGAATGTTACTAGAAATGGCCCGATTGGTAGAATGGATACATACTGAGAGATTTTATTGGTTTCCATAAACTTCAAATACTATTCAAAATATCAGTTAAAAAATTACAATTAAAATTAAGTGTTTAAGAAATAAAACTGGCAAATTTTGAAAAAATAATCAAAATATCTTGAAAATAATACTATTGGGAAATAATTTCTTGGAAAATATTATTCATACGTTATTGATAAATAGTAACACTTCTCAGTAGAAAATTTTTACTTACAGGATTTATAGAAACTATGTGAAAACTTGTATTTAACTCATTATGGACAAATTACATTTATCTAACCAAGAGGAAAATGATTACTTAATACTTCTATTCCTAAAATATGTGTATGCAATAAATATTATACGAAAATATAAACACTTTTACCGGTGCACGTCGCTAAATAAAAATTAATAAATTACCCATGTGTTAAATAATTAGTAGTAGCGGTATATTCAAATTTTAGGTTTTTTAATTAAAAAGCTTGGTTTGAACTATAAATTTAAGGAACCTTATTAACGTCATCTTTTTTTTTCCTTTCATCCAAAAATAATACAACAATTCAATTATTTATAATTTCTACCCAAATATTCACGTTCTTGGGATAAAAAGTGGGCCTTTATCATCCAATGTGAAATCTTATTTGTACTCATTCTGTTTAAAAAAATAAGTTTCATCTTAAGGCAGATGAGAGGGAAGTGGGCTAAATTAGTATAATTTTTTTAATAAATAAAAATGTTTAAATCATTATAATAATTTATTTGTCGGTTAGAGAGCAGACTGAATAAAAAATATAAATACGTATTATATTAAGAATGCCGCCATTATTATTTATACATTAAATCTTTCAAATTTAGAATTACAATGATTTTAATTTCAACTCAAAATCATTTAATGAGAGCAGAAGATTCAATTAGCCAAAAGAGAGAGGAGAGAGAGAGAGAGAGAGAGAGAGAGAGAGAGAGAGAGAGAGAGAGGTATTTGTTGATAGAAAATGAGGTTAGAACAATACACTTACCTTTATATTGAATATCATTTTTAGCATAAGTCATTCCACGAGCAAGGAGAATATTTTAAATTTTACTTATATCTCTTTGACTATACTAGTCCAACTAAAATATTCCCACGGCTTGTTATTTGCCATCGTCTTTGGGAATGTTTAAATCTCATTTACGTCGATATAGGATAGTTTTAGAGAAATTATGAGATTGTAGAATTTAAGTTCGTTATAATAAGGTATAACGGTCTACTCACACAAATATTCCTAAAGGCACGAGGATCAGTTTAAATACTATGTAACGATATTAATAATTTTCACAAGGGTACATCATATGTTTCAATAAAATACCGACAAAGAAATTTAATGATTAGATTCCAATTTTTTTTAAGAATATAAGAATAAGACTTTATAATTTTGTACCTGTAAAGAACGTACACAACTTGCTTAATGGAACATCGGAGTCACTGTAACTACACGTTTTGAAGTAATAAATTAAAACCTAAATTTATTTTAGTAAGTAATTAAGGATGTAGATAAAAGACATATATAATAAAATAAAAATTATATTAAAGAAGTTATCGGAATGGATAGAATTTCTAAAGGGCTCTTTACAGAAAGAGAAAATCGATTCCATAAGTACTTAACAAGTCTTACTGCTATCATAATATTTTAGTGTATGCTTTGGGAATGTATCTGCTTTTTATAACTGGCACGTATCCATACACAGATTCTTGTGTTGCGAATACGGCGTGGCGTGTCCACGCTCTACCCGGACGAGTATTAGTCAAGAAGGTATAGAAACTTTTTTCAATAAACTAATGAAAAAGCGATACACTGCTCCTATACTTTTTGAGCATTTACACTAAAATTTATTTTTTGAATAGATACTAAATCTTTTACTAAATCGAAATCTTCCTTTTTACTGTCATATTTTCACATATATCATAAGTACATTTTTCCAGATATTTATACTTTAAGGAATACTGAAATTTGATTTGTTCTATTTCCAATAATTACTATTTGAAACTAGTTATTATTATTTACATTAAATTTTATTAGTATTATTAAAGTTGCACCCAAAAATAGAACTTTTTTATGAATAAAACAGAAAAAATAGACTTCTAGATGTGGATACGCATGTGATGCGATAACTATAGTTAGCAGTTGGATGGGTGACAACCAGCGAACACCGTCGTAATATGCCTGCAGCGACTAGTAGCATATCACAGCTCGCAGGCACTATACATGAGCACGAGGTATAGTGGAGATATGCCGTCTTTCGGAGGAGACGTTAAACTGTCGGTCCCGAGTCCAGGGATGTTGGACTCTTGAAAGATCCCTACCTCGGGGTGGAATACCTGAGGATTCGGCAAAATTTCCGGTTAGGGGTAGCGTGCTCCCGGCGTCGGTGATCAGCCCTGGTCGCAGAACTAGGCCGACGTTAAATAAAACAAATAAACCCTAAATCTATTGAGCTCGTGTAAAATTACAATATACGAGAATTTAAAGAGTAAAAAAATACGAATAATAAACTATGATCAGGTAACCGAGAGAGACTACAATAATGTGTCACGTCTCTACCTAATTCTGCCGTGCAGAGGTACGATCATGACTGCGGCTACATTATTATCAAATTGATTGGAACGATATTTTCACCTCCGATATCCCTACATCAAGATGTTAGTAATTCGTTCTCGTTTTCATAAAATATTCTCTTACAGTCGCTTGGATTCGTCTATAGGATCTCATGTATCCATTGAATCTGTAAATGGATTTGACGGATTCTGGGTTTTCATCTTCATTGTCAAGGGTTGGTTCTGCGAAAGAAAGTTTGGTTTCTGCCAACGTTTCAGCAAGATCAATATTGCCACCTTCAGACCATGGGTAATGGTCTGCAGCTGCTTCTTGTTGAGAGATGGCGTTGCTGGCACTTTTCCGATATCATTTCTAACCAAAGGAATAATAGAATTATTCATTGTTTGTGAAAAGTTATAGAATATAGTAGATATAGATAGTTCTATTTATTTCCGAATTGTACAACACAGATAACAAATATAACATCATTTTCAACTTTACACTTTTACCAACTTTGAACAATAAATAAACTATATGTGATATATCTACATGTGGGTACCTATAAAATACTCAACAAGCTATGGCTGGCTTAAACCTATATTATTCTATTTGTGGGCGAGAAACCAACATTTAGTGGCTATTTACCTGTGGTTAGTAAATTAATAAATTTAGTGGCGCTCCATTGGTCGATTTTATCGAGTCCTAAAAGTGCAATACCATTAAGTAGTTCACTTAAGAATTGTCAATACCAGACAACACATTTTACCAGCCATTTGATTTATCTTGAATACTGTTCGTGTTAATCCTATTTTTAATCTCAGTTAACTGTAGTGATAGTTCTGTTTTTATGGGATGCATTACTTTAAAGCAGACTTTCCGAAATTCAGTGCTGACAAGTGAAAAAAGATGTCTAAAACTTATTACATAACGGCGACCCCAAAATCTATTCATAGAATTAGAAGTTTCTATTTTATTCGCTATGTGGAATAAATGGATGTTTTACATATAGAGAAAGAATAATGTCATAAATTTATTGATGGTTTTTATGGCGAATCTCCCGTACTACCGCTACTATATACGTGCATTTACTACTACTACTATTCTGTGACCGTAAATCGAGATTATTTTTATTCTTTAGTCAGAGGAGACGTTAATGGTAAAAATATTAAACGGTGATTTAAAGATGAGAAGCATTGTTCACAAAATATATTCGTATTCTATTCGTATTAAATTCAGTACAAGACAACTGAACAAATACAACAATATAGGATTTTCTATAATATTTATGCATATAATGAGTGGTATATTTCACTTGACAAGTCAGTATAGGTATAATCGTATAAGTACCTAATAAGATTGTGGAGATAAATGAATTAATTGTTGATCTATTAGAGAAGTTACATAATAAACGAGATATTAAAAAAAAAATTCACATATTTAGTTTGACTTAGACGACTCTGCTTGGTATGAAAAAAAAGTCGATAAAATTGTTTTCTGTATGTATTGAAATCAAACTACTCGAGTTTGCCAAAAGTATATAAACAAATCATTTAACCTGACGGTTATTCTGATTCCATTTAAGCCAGATAAACGCACATGAAGTTTTATTTTATATAAATAATATCTTAAATAAATAATAAATAAAATATATTCAGGTTGAACTCCAACACTGGTAAATTTAAATAATTTTTAAAGATCGTGTTCATAGAGGGAAAGTATGATTTCCATGGCAATACCTGCCTATGATTACATTCATAGATTCATTTTAATGGATTCAGTCACTATAACCACATACATAGAATGTGACCTCTTAAAAAAATAATCAAGTTACGTCAATTTCTGCAATGAATTTTTGGAAAAAAAATGATTTTTTTTAATACATTTTAAACGATGCTTGTGGATGTGAAAGGCAATATAAGTAGAAAATTTATAATTTTTAATTTTTTCAAAAGATCCTTTAAGATATGTTAATGTATTTTTTTTAGAAACTACACATTTTTTGACTTCAATTGACTTTGACCATGAACGTTTTTTGTGCTCTGATAAAATATTGCTGTAATGAAAGCAAAAAGTGTAGATGCCATGTCACTGATATGTAATCGACACGTATAAATATTTATATATACAACATTAAAAATAAATTGAAGTGCTTAGAGATGTGTATACTCAACCAACAATAGGGGTGGTGATGTTAGCACAGTTAGCAAAACAGAACCAGGCCCTGAACTGAACTGAAAATAAGCTGTAAGTATCAAGTAGCAAACCAATAGAACCAGAATACGAGACAGATGAAGAGAAACAAAGTGAATATTAAAATATTCGAAAAAGAACAAGAAAAGAAGTATTTCACCTGATATAATAAATAAACTGCGAGATCTCACAAAACTAAATCAGTAAATGGACAAATCAACGGCGCATTAAATTATACGAGACAAAATCAATATATGTAAACTTTGTAGATAAAACATATACTGGTCACCAAAATATAATAAACAATAACAATCCAATAATAATTTTGGTATTTGGCAAAATATTTTGGGATGAATTTAGATACAAAATTACACTGAAAGATATGGTAAGATTAACAACAAATGTATATAAAAAACAAGTAAAATTAATAAAGAGAAATGAAATAAAATTAGTGAAAAATTACTAAATTTGGCAGAATTCGTCAATACTAAGATTTGATACTTTAACTAAAAATACCAGTTATAACTTACTAAATAAAGTCTAACGTATTGACAATCGCGAAACTAGAGTACTATTCGAATAGAGCAGGGGTTCCCAAAGTTTTTATTAGGCGGGCCAATTTAATATTACCGAAATTTTTGGCGGGCCAAAAAAAAAACGGAATAAAATCAAAACAATAACCACCTATTCTTTTTGTTTTAAATATATTTAACTATTTCGTATTTTATTTTATTTGTAATATTTATTATTTATTTTACTATTTACTTATTTATTTTTTAATAAAAACATAATATATCGTATCGATATCGCGGGCCGCACTTTGGGAACCCCTGGAATAGAGGATTAAACTACAATTTATTTCAAAATATGTATTTTTCTTTACCCTCAACTTTTGGCGTTAAGCTATTATATCTAAAAAAAAATATATAAATCTGAGTGCTTTATTAAGACAGTCTATAAAACAAGGTCCTTTTACAGAGACGGGGCTCTGTTACTATATTTTATAACAGTTATCTTTAAAAATAAGTTACTACAAGTGTTTCTAGTGGTCGTGTTATCTTGTTTTTACTAAAAAAAGATCAGAGTAAAATACTTCGTTTTCGAATATATCCTTGTCAACCATTACCATTTTTACCGATATCGGTGTATAATTACAAGTGATCGTTTCGAACATATGGCGATAGGATCAAAGCGTTCCTTAAAGTAAGTCAACGATAACGATTTCATAGAGAACGATCCAATAAACGTTTTATAAATTATGAAGTACACGTACCATCTCTAATGCGCCATTAATTCGATCTAGTCTCTCTAGTCGGCTTGCTTTGCTGTCACTTCAACGATACACAGTCCATCGATGGATCCCACAGTGTCAATCATTTGTTAAATGAAATATCTCTTACTACAATGAGACAACCCAAGTTAAGTGATCATTTTCAAGATATTTAAAAATACAAGTTTCTTATATGTGTGTATAGATCGAGCTTAAAATTGTTCACTTTATAGGAACTTTGAAATTTGTCATCTGATTTATGAATATAGAAAGTAGTCTCAAAAATGGCTAAATATAGAGTGTATAACACAAAAAATTTTGGGTGACTGGTAAAGGTAACTATTTCTATAGCTCTAACTCTTTATAAATAAAAAATAGCTTCATTTATATTAGTTTAGTGCAAAGCGGCATTCTTCACTTTCTGTTAACTTTTTCAAACACATTAAAGTACTTGTTATGTTCTAATATCACATCTGTTATTTTAATCAATACTTTTAACCTCAACTCAGCTTTATACTGGTATTGCATATTGCTGATGTCTCTTCACTAAGTACCGTACATCTTCCACGATGAAAAAGTTGATGAGTCAAGAATAATTAGATTGGCATGTCCACTAACTGGCCTAAAAACAAGGTTAAAAGTATTGATTAAAACAACTTACTTAAGAGTATTTTTTGATGCACAGATTTGGCCTGAATATTTAAGGTCATACACGAATCCATTCGAATGATAAAGAACGCGTTACTAAAGAGAGAAAACGTATTACTAATATCTTGAAGTAGGGATACATCGAGGTGGGTTAATCATTCCAGTCAATTCGATGGGAACGTACCAGTAATTGTGGTACCTCTAGTTCGGTTTAGAGGAGACACATAGTTGCCCGCTCCTTAAATTTTCACCTATCTACTTTTAGATACTTTCTAAACCTATATGTATAATATTAAAATTAGAGTTTGCAATATTTACTTCTTCATTTTACTAATGCTAGATAGAAGACCTAAACATTCGAAATCCAAATTTTTGCTTTTTCTGGTGTAAAAAATAATACACTGTCCAAATTAGTTAGTTCATGGAAACATTTTTCAATTATTATACTTGATTTTAATCTTTAGCAATAAGAAATAAGTGTAAGAGGTCAAGGATCCCTTTCTAGGTGATCGTTACTGTTTCAGTAGTCGAAAGTCGAAAGTGACTAATGATTCACCGCCGTAAACGGAGATAATTATCTTGGGCGCCACTGCGCTGCTAAAATCAAAGGAAACGTTGCCAGTTAAAAGTTTTAAAACAGCACAGCGGCCGAAAGAGTGGTTTTTAAAAAATAGTTGTTGTTCCCTAGTGAGCATTTGAAAAGTAGGCATTATCTATAATGTAATTAATTAACATTTCATAGTCTTCGATTAAGCTGTTGATCTCTAGAGATTATTGAGTACAGGTGTATGTCTTGGTATTTGTACAAAAATAACATCTAATTTTAGAAATCATTTTACTTGATAAAAATAGAAAAACATTTTGTTTTCAAAGATCCCTTTAATTATTAAAATAGACTACAAAGAAAAACAATTGAACAGGTGAGTCCAATAATATCCTTGGTTTTGTATATATTTAGAACCTCCAAGTTTAATAATTGAATGGAAACTATTAGCTGATGAAGATAATCAAATAGATATCAACGACATCTTAAAGTCTAAACTTTTATAAAAAGTAGAACCTTTTTTTAAGAAATATGCAAAAACAGCGCTAAAGAATTCGAGGTTACGCCAAACAGCTTTTGGAAATTACATACTATGTCGTCATCCCAGCCACTGAGCAAGAGAAAAGAAAAGATTATTATACTAGGTTAGTCAGGCGATCTAGTTACTTAAGGGATACTTATAAAAATGATAAAGTCTGGTGAAAAAGATGAACATTTCAAATGGAAACTGCGAAAAAACTTGAACAGTCTCAGGTTGGCACATTCTAGGGATTACTTTACCATCGCCTATGATGGTGATATGTTAGAAAGACTTCTAGCCAAGGTGTATGATCAATGCAATTACAAAAAAATGTGAAAGATATTGAATATATTTAAAAATATTTTTTTAACCAAGTTATGAATATTGTGTAGGTATGGCAACGTCGGTAGGGACAAAGAAATTCATTTTAATTACAGGTGTCAGTCTTGTGGAAAGGCGTGTCCAAAGTATAGCACCGCGTGCGCATACTTATGTTAATAACATCATTGTAACTATCTCGCAATAAAGACGAGACTTTTATTATTTCGCTACAAAGGCATTCTCGGTCGGGGCCTCCTCTGATCTCATCGGCATACAAATAATCATAATTCAGTGCACAACAATGATACAGTCAAATTATCTTATAGGCAGATACATGGTGTTTTCATTCCTATAAACATTCTTGTTGTCGACGTCGTTTGCATGAATTTTGATTTTTTCTCTGATTTATTCAATGTAATGTACATGGTGGTTTAGTTTAGTTGTTGCCTCATTTAATCTAATTATAATTACTGTAGTTTCAGCCCCTTTAATGTATCAATTACAAGAAACTACAGAATGAATGTGTAATGGAATACTTCTAAAATTCAGAATTAATATGGCCGTAACAACGTACCCATTTCGGGGCATAGAGGGATGAAAGGCAATCTAAGAGAAATACAATGGCATGTGTCGATCAATAGCTCAGTAAAATGTTTACAAGATTTTGGTCGAAACATCTTAACTGCTTGAGAATAATGAAAAAATGGACAAACTCGCTAATTTGTGTTTAACGGTTTTAACACATAGTTATTGCATTAATCATAATATGGAATAGTCTTACAATTAGCACTTTTCACAAGAGCAATAACTCTACACTAGTATATGCGAAAAGATGAAAAATCAAGAAAAACATCTTGAATGTTTATGGGAAGGTTTTGTAAAGTTCAACACTCTTTTTGAAAAAACAAGAAGAATTAACCGAATATCCATAGATACTTTTTTTTTTGGAGTCACATATATTCGAACCGAAAGAGAGCGATCTGTTCGCTCTGCGATCTAACAATGAAGTGCTTCAATTTCTGACACGATATCGAATCTAAATTCTATTTCCGTTGAGGGCAACTAACTGTAGAAACGTATTGTAGAATTCCTGTATTGTTAGTTGTCTACCACTAGTACGTACATGTTTAAATTTAAATGGAAATTTTAATTTTAACACCATTAATACTCTCTGCAATCAGTTAAACCGTCCTCGAACCAGTAGCCCTTCAAGATGGTTGACACATATACGAAGGGTCACTTAGCAGCTTATTATTATATTAATGTTTATGCGGACCGTATCTGCTGAAAATTCAGACTAACAGTGTAAACTAACAATCTCGTGAAGAGGTTATTAGACCTAATAAAAGTAACGGACATGTTCAAAGACTAACAGGTGGTAACTAAGACATGGTATATTTACGCTGTTAATAGGATACTAACTAATTTATTATTTTCCAGTGTTATCCAATTTTTTAAAGATTTTCCATTTTCTATATTAGCGAAAATTTTACATTCGAATTTAAACTTTTAAGTTTATAGAAAAAGAAAAATTTTAACTATCCTAAACAAATTTCACTTTTTTCGATTGAGATATACGAAATATATAGAGTCAAATTGTTAAATACTAATTTTGATAAATATTCAAACTACTGAACACTTATTTAATCGTTTAATGATGGTGCTCCTCAAAATGGTGAATGTCATACACAGCCTCGCTTTGGTTATAAGATCCAGGGATTTATTTAAGTCATCTCGAGATGTTTATAATTTCTGACAATGTTAATTAACAGTGAGATAATTGAAAATTTTATTGAACAATTTTAGTGACACCATGGTCATCTGGAAATATCGGAGTTATTGAGTTCTACCTCTTTACCGTGAAAAGACAAGAAAAACAAAAATTCAAATTACTGCTAAGTCAAAAATACTACTAGTACTCTTAGGTAGTATGTAAAAAATATTAAAGATAAATCAATTTAAAAAACTCCAGAGTAATGATCGGTAGCTGCATTTTTTCAATTATATCTCTCTATTTTTTTGTAGTTAAACTGCGTTTTGTTTAATTTTACCAGACTATAAAAAGGAAAATGAAGCAACTGTTTATTTGTGCAATTTTAAATATACTTCTGTTTTACTTGAGACGCAATGTCCAAGAGAGGCATTAGTGAATAAATTCATAAATTTGTTACGCTCATTTACTCCATAATATATTCATAAAATCTTAAGTGATTCAAAACGCTTGGTATACTAGATACGAGTAAAGGATTTACTACCTTGGGCAAGATGTCTGATCGTCTGTATTTTTAAAACTTTACCAATATTGATATATGAACATTGTCTCTTACTGTCACATAAATTTGTATTTACTACGTGTTTTATTTTGAAAGTTACATAAAGAAATCTGTATTCTACAAAAGAGAATAAGCGTATACTAAGGTTATACTAGGCTTTAAATATGTAGATAAAAATGTTAAAAACAAATTGTTGTTAATTACAGAATTATGGTTTATGAATTGGAATTATTTTATATATACCTAACAATGTTTTCAAAATTGAATGTTAAAATATAGCAGGACAACTTTTAGTGATGGGCTAAAGAAGCTTCTAAAAGTTAGGTCTATAACTAGAGTTGTGGTAAATTCATTCCCTCTTTAATGAAGGAAATTTTGTAAACCCATTTTATTATTCTAGACCACCTTGTAAATTTTTTATTGAATAATATATTCTCACTTTATGGTGCATGGTGAGTGATGCGGCCGTTACAATAGAGATTGTGCACCTGTCAATATTTGAAAATATTCATATGTACGACACAAGAGCGTAGGTTAATGCATAGTGATTTCTCTTGACAACCCTACAAAATCCGAGTAATGCCTTAGGCCAGTAAGAATAGAAATGATGCTGTTACAAGTATAACCTTTTATCTAATCGTTCATGGTCAGTAAGAATATCACATAAAATAAAAATAGTTAGAATTCTAAAATTTTTTAATAAATAATACATTAGTTACGCACTTATTTATTATTATATCGAAAAGTAATGAACAAAATAAAAAACCGAGCTTCGGATACATGAGTAACCTCAAAGAGCTCGACAATTTTTATTCTGTATGATAATTGTTTCTTATTAAATTCAAAACAATCTTTAGTTTCAAAACTAGGCAACATTTGACACTTCCTTATTATGTAGCAGTAAGCAGAATAGCAGAACGCAACTGAAGCGCTTATATAAAAATAAGAGCAAAATACTTGAAGCACACCACTCTCTTGTATCAATTAAAACGCCTTGTAAAATGATACGAGTAACAGTGAACTTGTGTCTTAGTCGACGTTTTCATTAACACATGACCTTAAAAACAAACAGAGCATTAGTAACACAATAAGAAGTTGGCTGTACTATAAAAATGTCTTGTATATTACGATGACCCTACCTACCTATTAACAAATAGACAGCTTTTTATTTTTGTCCTCATAGAAGCTTCATTATTTTCGTATTCCCTCAAAGAAAAAAATTGTCTGCTCATTAGTGACCCAAATATAACGATTACCTGAATCCAAGTGGTAATTATAAAGTTTCACCTGTATTTACAGCAATTATACCTGCATAGGCACCTCCTGGGAAAGAAATTGTGGGTCATCCGGTATATCCTGCGTGTGTAAAGCGATGCATACATTTCCTGTTTGCCATTTTTTATTATTTTGTTTTGGCTGTATTTTCTCATGGTACCCATGTGATTATGCAAACTGAAGATTGCGATGGTTAGGTTTGAAGTTCAAGGTGAGTAATATCCGACCTACATTTTGGAACGATATACCGGTTTTGATGTCCATGTATAAAATTACTATGATCCAGTCAACCTTTCTTTGTTTAATCAGCTGCTGTTTAGTTTTTTGATTCTTTTCAATGGACCATGTGGAAATGATAACCATTTGTCTAGTGACACGCAAGTAATGAACGACTGTCTAGCAGTGCTTATAGCTAAACTATAATTGCTATTAAAAATTAATCAAAAACTACAGTGGTATTTTTACAACTTTATCCTATGCGTTACTCACATATGAAGATATAAAACACGTATACTTAATTCGAAATTTTTTTTTATAAACAGTGAAATTATCGCCAGAAGTACTTTTCATTATAAAAAAAATATAAGCGAATATACGCTATCATCCTAGTTGTTTCATTTATAATTTTCCTAAATATTAAGTGTCTTGAGTTGAAACTACTACAAAAATAAACAATTGTATGCAAGAATATTTTAACAGTAACTGCCGGTGTAAATAACTTTTTATCATTACAAACTGTTAACCAATTTCTTTAAATTGATAGTACATAGGCTCCGTCTATAATTCCTATATATTGAAGAAAAATTAACACGACCAGAGTAATTATTACAATTGGGGAAAGTAAATTGAAAAAATTATATTTATCTCATAGATGAACTTGGAGCGGACGATGGATATGAAGTATTGCGATTATGTTAGATACTCCGAATCACTAATAAGAAAAATGGTTTGATCGTGAAAAATGCTTTGTGCCATAGATATTGAACTGGTAATCGTAAATGTTATGAACAGTTCTGAATATAAAAATGAACATAAATTATGAATTATTTAAGCTGCAAAGGAATTACAAAAATCTTTTTAAATTAAAAAATGGTAAACAGTATAAATATAAAAGGTAAATTATACTTATCCTAAATTTGTAAAGCTTTTTGTAAAATTGTTTCGCCTTTCTAGCATCGTCAGACATTTAAATATAAAATGTAACTGTAGTAATAAATATGCATTTTTTATGGATTTTATTTGGACTAATAGCAAATTGCTACATAAATAGTAAAAACTTTATAGGTAATCAAAAATCTTTAGTTTTATGTTACTACCTATACATTTGCTAGAATAATAGCCACTTCATAGGCTTATAGAATTCATTGAATTAAACCGATGATTTTATTGAAACATTTCAACTTATTTCGTACCAATACAATCAGTGATGTATGGGTAAAGTTGTATAATCTAACTGTATCCGAATGTTCATATTGAAATCAACCATACGTTTTTATAATGAGACAAATCTGTTAAAGTGAATCAACCTTAGATCATATGTAATCTGGATGGAGTGCGACGTCACTCTTATATTGTTAACATTGTAATGAATATTCAGAGTGAGAGGATACTAGAGACATCTTAGAAAATATATGATCTAAGAGAGAGATGGAAACAAAAGGGAAAATAAAGCACACAGATGTATACACTTTGTAAAACAGCGGTAAGCACAATAGTAACACTACTGATTATTTCCCCTTCTATTGCCCTCTCTCTTTCTAGCTATGTAATTTTACAGTTATAATGATGTTCTGACAGACAATTTACAAACAAAGGAGAGTAAAAGACCAAATAGGGATCCTTCAGGAACCCTATTTACTACTTCTTAAACTGTGCCACGATTCCCATATATTATTGTAACTTACATCTTTCGAATTTAGACGTTATCTGCCTTGAGCAGATCAAAAAACACTTGAGTTTTAGTTGAAGTGGTTGGAGTCAGCTACTAAATAAATATATTATAATTAAATATTCCGGCTTGATTTTTTGCGTAGTCTATGTTTTATTTTTTTATCAATTACAACGTCAACAAATAAGGCTTATTGAATGATTTAAATATGACTTACGGATGCCTGTTGGGTCAGAGCTTCTCTCTACGTTATTAATGCAGTATCAATTATGACCTAAAACTAAGCAACAATTTAAAATGTTGTTAAATAACTTTAGCTTAATATACTAAAATCTTGTAAATATTCAAGCATGGCTCGTAAATATTATTTCATTTTCTATTTCGAATTTCTCTATAAGTATATTTAATTTTTTTAAGTGGACTAAACAAAGGCAAATACGAAAGATTGATGTATTGACGTTGACTTATGTATATCTGATACAAAAAAAGCTTAGTGTAGGTACTAATACCAAAAAATATTACAAAATTAAATAGAAACAAAAATTACTATTTACAGGCGAAAATCTACAATTAAAAAGTAAATAGCCCTTTTGAGTTTCCATTAAAAAAACATGATCAAAGTTTTATTAAATACGCTTTAATATATCCTCATAAGCAAATAATTTTTCAAACAAATTTATATATTTATTATTGTTATCTTGTTATAAAATTTTAATTAAGAATTAAGGTCAATAACGGTCAAATTATATTATTAGAGAAAGATATATTTTGTTTAACTTTCTTCGTTTGTTATATAATTTATTCCGACTGTTTAGATTTGATCACGAATATGATTTTAATCTACTTTAAATTAGCGAGAGATCAATTTTTAAGCCGTCATAAATTTAACCTTTCTACTATCTACTGTAGCAATTTTTAAATTATAAATTCCACCACCTACTGGAAATTCGTGAATATCGGATGCTTCAGCAGAGTAAAGATCCCTTTCATCGTTCTTTCTTACGCAAAAACATCATCTCAGAGGCGTATCTGAACATGTAAAATATTTAGTTAGGTTAACAGGGTGAGGAGAAAAAATTTAAATCGTACATATTCTTTAAATCAATTACAACAGGGGCACACCGGAAGAGTTAGACTAAATAGAATTAAAAAATATTACATATAATGCCAGTCTATTTTGATTAATTCCTTAAACTATTGGCAACTTATTTAAATGTAGGTAATGTAAAAAACTAGGAAAAAGGCAGATTCAAATCCACCAAAATAAATTTTTATGCATACTAAAAATTTTTTTTCAAAAAATTTTTAAATTACGTAACCGGATCGAAGAAGCGACTAGCGACAAAGCAGATATATCGAGAAAGTTACTTAAGTAGGTTTCTAAACCTCTTAAAAACACGCCTGTATCAAATTTATTTTTAAAATTTTACATTTATAATGTCTTAATGCACAATCAGTCATATACAAAGAACACAATTCCATAATTGGAAATGAAGTAAAATAATAATCACAATCAGAAGATTGTTCGCCGAGATCAAAGCTTGTGATTAAACCACTTTAAATGTCCCATGTAAATTTACATTTGTATTTTTGCAAATCGATACAAACAGATAACATCGAGAGGCAATCGATTAATCCGATTACTCCGATTAAGACTTTTTCTTTTACCATTTTCGGATAAGTAATTTAAACCAATGAACAATTGCAGTAGGTATTAAATATTGATTATCTTTACATCAATTGGCTCTTACACTGCCTCAGTCGCACAGGGAAGTAATTATAATCTTTCGGAATGTCAATTACTTTCATAGAGATAATATCTCTGCAGATAACAGCTGAAGATCTACATGCTTTGAATTTTCACTCTCTGAGAATTAAAAAACAAACGAGTAGCGACGGAGCGGAAGTTGTTGCGACTAAACGATGCTTTTTCATTCCTAATTGCAACATTGCAAAAGATAAGGCCGAAGCTTTTTATTTTGTAGCAGATTTTTCCACGTTTACGTGCACGAAAATTTCCCACCATAATGGGGTTAGTTTTATGGTCGGCAAACGACAAAATATATAACTAAAAAGCATCACAAGTGTTTGCAATTTATTGTAATAAAGGAATTTAATGCATCAAAGAAAACAACTAACATGTTTTAGAAAGGAAAAAATCGGTTTAACCGGAAATTGAAGATTAGTTGCTAAATCTTATATCAAGAGTAATTGTGAAATTCCAAAAACACAGTTCTTACAAAATGTAAAAAGATAAATTTATAATTTAGTAAATACACAATTAACAATCTGGTGAATGATTTCTCCATGACATATAATTTCTGTAGATATAAAGGAAAACCTTTAACTATTATTTTGTACTACTTTCACTTTTAACAAAAAGAATAATGAAAAGAATGTATCATCAAGATTTCATCAACTTTTTTTTCAAAACCCCTCTATAAAATTTATATTTCATTTTCAAAATACGTAGTTTTCTTGTCTTAGACCTATTCCATCAACGGTTGAGTAATTTTACGGGAGGGTTTTCCATAAAATTACCCCAATGTAATCAATCTGAGGATGTCGGATCAACAAAAAGACGTAAAACTCGAACGTGAAAATTGGATTCAATTAAAACTTCCTGCCTTTTCTTTTCGTTTCCTTCAAAATCACTGTAGCAAATCATAGTTTGAATAAAGATTTTTCTGTGTTTTTGATGTAAAGCAAATATTTACAATTTGCTAATATTTTTTTTCTTATACGTATTTTTTTTTAAATAATAAATCGTAAAAGCGTTTGAATAATGCAGAAATTAATGTGTTGATTTTTTTAGACCGCCCATGCTGTTTTACTCACCAAGTCATAACTCCAGTAACACCCGTCTCATTTTGAAATGTCACTAATAAACAATAACAAAACCGGAGTATTTTAATGATGTCGATTTTACGTAACTGTGTATTTATTCAATTTGAGGAGTGATAAACGCCTATCGAGCTAGGGAACAACTCTAAAATGGGAACAGAATTTTTTAGTTCAGCGGCCATTTATTATCTGAAATAATATGTAGTATAAAATAAATGTCAAAATCGCATTAGCGACGATAATAATGTGCAAAGTGGATCATAAAGGTACCATCTTAAGCAAGTAAATCAATTTTGTGTTTTCATTATAACTTTCACTAGAAAACCATGTAGTGGATCTCTGAAGCTCAAGACAAGCTGGTTACATTTAATTTATTAATGGAGAATCCCAAGAAAACCTCACTTATTATTATTATTGACGCAGTACAAGCAAATTAAAAAGCGGAACTACGAGTATCGAATTTTGTTATTCATTCCATATCTTGTTATAGAATGAAAATACATGCAAAACCCAAAAGAAGCAAGTGTTTTAGAATAAATATTCTATCTCAAGAGTGAGAATGTTTACATTCTATTATTAAAGGTCATTTTAAAATTAACACATTCCACTAATGGTCGTGAATAAAAACTTATTACTTAATCAAAATGGATTAATTTTTTAAATTTTGGGAATCGATATGGTTCTAGATGTATATATATGTATATATATATATGTATAATTATCTGTGTTTAAAAAATATGTATTCCACTAAAATTTGCTTTCAATTAGATGAATGTTTAAGTAATCTATTATGCATTGTACTGAAAATGTATTTCAAATGAGAATTTTTATTGAAATATTATAGTCTTTGAATGTGATATTTTATTTGTTCAAGTTTGTATGTTATTTTACCTTACGATTCAGTTAATGGAAACAATGCAGATTATTCTTGAATTAACTCATATAATATAGTGGGTAGTGTAGTATGCATGTATGTAATATTTTATTGTTTTATGCCGAGCGAAAAGCAGTCCTTATGATAAATTCGTTAATGAGTATCAAACATATTGGGTTAATCTATCAGCAGCCTTATTGTATTTATGAAGAAAATAGACAGTTACCAGATTCATGCACTTTCAGGACTATAGCTCTGATTTTGGAGGACGCCCAGTATGTAGGTTCCCTTATCATTAATAAGTCACTCAATCAAAAATGAAACTATACCAAACTGATTTGATTCTATTAACTGATTAAAAAAAATATCGGCAAAATTTAACTTACAAAAAGCAATATAGGTATAACACTTTCGCGACGAGGGTGAAACGACAAATATTTTCAAAAATGTCTTTTTTTTCGAACTCGAATGTTATTGCTGAAATTGTTATTACTGATTTTATGACTTTCGGATTATTAACGACCTTCGACTTTTTACAAATTTGAACAATTTTCCTTGTTCGAAAGGTTTTATTAGGGTTACAATTACCGGACAGAAAAACAGAGAAAAACTTCACAAAGAACTCTGTTTTATCACACCCAATCCTTCAGACGAGCCGACATTTTGTAGAAAAATAATTTTTTCTCTAGTGTGAAGAGTAAACTATAAATTTAGAGCTTTCTATGAAAAAAAAAATAGTTTTTAATGTTGGGATTTTCTCGATGCATAATCAAATGTATGTATCAAGTACTCTCAGTTGTTATTGCGTCTTAACTATTTCTAAACCTCAAAAGTAGGTTTGCAGGTATAAATTACACCAAATATGGTCGAGTATTACATTCCCCGGATAATTTTCTACCTTTTAGTACTTTTATGTCTGTTATTTTTCTTTCAGGCTAGTGCGCCTACTCACTAAGAAGAACGCGTAAAAAATTGTAAGCATTGACCTGTCCCTAGCCCTTTTGTGGGTAAATAGAAACTTCATGCAGTAGCAAAGTTGTTTAATATTACAAGACATATAAAATATATAGATTAAAAGTTTTCAAGAATGTTGCCTGTTTGTTTTAAATTTAATAAGCTTATTCTAAATTTATCGTTGTTCTTTTTCTTAATTTATCACAAGATTTACTACAAAAGAGTTTGAGTTAACTAAAGTGCAGTCCCTAAAATGTAACCCATTTATAAAATTCTATCCTTTATCAAATTTTGTAGAATTAAGTATAGCAATTTATAATATTTTGTTAACCTAATCTTCTGATTTGAATTTTAAAAGTTTTTCTTAAATTACTATTAACACAAAATTCTTTCCTAATCTTTATTATTTTTTAACCTTTTTTTTTTTTTCTATAAAGTGTTAGAATTTGGATTCTCCCTTTAAACAAAATTAATACACTTCATAGAAGGAATATAAAAATATAATTTTTAGTTTTACCCTATTTTTCTTATAACTGTTAATAAACTTCTGTGTAATTTTTAATTTCCAAATTTTTTGCATTGTTTCGCAACATGTTTTTACGAACTTTTTGTGTTGTTGCTTTTATTTTTATCTTATACTTTTATGTGTAAATAAACATGACTTGTCTTATTTATTATATATGTCACCAACGGTCAATAAAGATTATTATTATTATGATTATAGGTAAATATATCGTTCGAAGAAACAAAATTGAGATTCTTAAAAAATACTAAGTACAATTCCTGTTCGTCATACATGACTACCATTAATTGACACTTAATATTCTTTTCAGAATGCACCAGCTGCAAATCCCAGAGAACCATTCCCTTTTTTATAGCCATAAGAATAGAAAACTACTTCCATAAGGTAAATATCCCACTACTTTAAATGCTCTCAATGCCTGATAAAATTTCATTATTGTCTGTTTAATAAGAATTATGTTATCCTTTTATTTAGTTTTTACTATTTTATAAAGTAAAATGTAATAGATAATAGATTAATTTAAAAATGAAAACAGGAAAGGAGTATTTAATTTTGACAACAACTTTTTCTTTGGAACATTTTAGCTACTAGACGGTAAATGCAGAAATGGCTCTAATGAATGATATACGTTTCAGTTACCTTTGTAAGAATAATTTAAAATATTTTTTGGAGAATATAAAGAAAGCAGTGCAGTTATTAAAAGTCATCGATGGTATGCGATAACAATTAGAATAAAGTCTTGAAAGCTACACCATAACAAAATGAGTGCAAAATATCACCAAGGCAAAAATGGACCTTTCTACATAATTAACCTCAAAAAAGACGAACCATTTGTCATTTATTTTTACACCACGCATGGATTTTCCCTCGATTAATAACAATTGTTGGTTAGGTTAGGTTAGTAGGAATTGAAAATATTAAAGAAATACTTTAGAGTTTTATTCTAATATACAAATACGGGGTGGCCCAACGAAAACTTGACAAGGGGGGTTTTGGTTAATATTATTGTAGGAAAAGAAAAACGCTCGGACAGGTCGATTCTTGTTCCGACGGGACATTTTTTTACGCTACTCGCAGCATCGTCACTTCTACCCTAGAACCAGTGGGGTGAAAATCCCCTAGAATTTAAATAAGGAACAGGGGTCGAGTCGCATATCGTTTGAAAGTCCGTTGTATTCTCTAAACAACGATATGTAGTTTTTTAAATTTGGATAAATTATTTACAAAAAATTTATTTTTTTCCGCAAATGAACCTTTTCGTAACTTTGACATTTACAAATTTTTGTACACCACTAGACAGTTTTTTTTTGCAATTTATTTGCTACGATACTTTAAATTATTTTATTCAGGTTTTCCCCTTTGCTGATAAGAAAAAATTATTCATACTTTAATCCAAGGGTAATACATTTAATTCAGTTATTATTCCCGCAAAAAGACGCCAAAATTAAAAGTGACGCAATGAGCAGTGATATTGCTGAATTCCCTAAAATCACCTTTTCAATGTTTCAATGATATGTCAAACTTAGTATTTTCTCTATTTAAATTGTATTGATGATAGTGACGTATGGAAGGGGAAGGATGTATAACAGTTTAGGATCTTCATCATCATCATCACCGGCTTTCCTAGGATTATGGCAGACGTCAAGCGTCCGTTTATACATTTTTTTAAGGTGGATAACTCCTCTTTTATCTGTATAAGGTTGCTGGTCTTTTAGCTGCGGAACTATTTTTTTCTACTTCTGCATTTAGTTTTGAAGTAACGTTATTTCCATTGATATCATATCTTCCTCGACGTCGTCTTTCCACACCATTTTCCGTCTTCCTCTGCTTCTTAATTACATAGATGTCCAATTTGTTATTATTTTTACCTTTTCTGTTAGTGGTCTTCCGATTATATCAATCCATTCTAAACGCTTAGCTTTGATTTATTATACCATATTTTCTCCATTCAATTCCTGTTCAGTGTGTTTTTCTTTTGTCCATTACTTCTTTTTTCCATTATGGTTGTTTCTGTTGTATACGTTATGTATCAGAATCATTCTTTCTATTACTCACACCTTATCTGTTTGCTCTATAGTGATTCCTAGATAGTTAAGTGACATGACTGTATTGAATTTATTGTTTCTTCTTATTAGGTATTTATCCCTTTTTCTAGTGTTCTTATAAGTCTTTGACTAGTGTTTGCTGCTATTATTAATTGAACTTGATTTACAATAATATTGGTGTTGGGTATCTTTATCCTTCTAACGATACCTTCTAGAGCCAAATCAAGTAGCGTTGGAGAGATTGAGTGGCCTTGTTTAACCCCTTTATTTAATATAAATTCATTTGTAGTTGTTTCATGAAATCGTACTTTTGTTGTTAGTCCTTATATATGATGTTAAATAAATGTCTCTGTTTTCTTGCAATGCACTTAGTTTTTAATTTCTCCAAAACTTTTGTTCTATTTACAATATCAAAGCACCGATAAAGTCAATCATAAATCATATGTAAGTCTTTCTTGTAATCTCTGTCCTTTTGAATTATTTGTTCAACTCTATGTATAGCATTTATTGCTGGACTTTCGGGTCTAAATTCATTTGAGTAATCTCTTCATGTAGTCCATTCCTATTTCGTCTTGACCAGCTGCTTTGCAGTAACACAGTGTATTTTCTATATTTTTTCAATTACTGTATGGTCATGTTTTATTATTGTATACTTTTATCTTTTTAAAAAATGTCTTTGTTTATTAGTTCTATATCTAGAACTTTTTATTGATCCATTCATTCTTCTTCATTTTTGGAATAACAGTTGACCTGGTTTTGCGTTTTTTCTATAACAAATTGGCCTCCCCTTTTCGAGGCCGCACCATGTATATTATCATTTTAAATCTTACTAACAGTCCTAATTGTGCCAAGCACTGGTAGCTAATAGTAAATTGTAAAATATAGAACTACAATATAGTTATATTTATATAGCAATTAAGATGTTAAATTCTTAAGGCATCGTTACAGTCCGAGAAATACTTGCTCTCGGGTAGACAGCTAGAGATAAATAAATGGGCTTCTTTTCATTGATATTCGATTTATACTTTCATAAATGTCGCAACTGCACGATTTGTTTTTTTTTTAGTTCCAAGTGTCTCATAAATTTTACTTTGGTAGCTTAGTAGTTTTTTCGGAACGTTAAAACTACATTTTACTTATTGCACTTTTTGTACCAGAATCGAAGTAACATTTTCTGTTACCATTATTCCGAAATATACAAAACTAAAACAAAAGTACTATACTCAACACAGACAAGTAAAAATAGTATATTTTAAATTTGAAAGGTCTGCTAAGTGAAAATCATACATGATTAAGGAAAATTATTTGTATACTTATCTCTATTTAAAAAAATAATTTAGAAGTATGCTTGCAATATTTTATGCCTTATCTTTGATTAAATCAATGAAAATGGAGTAAAGCATAGAACGTTTATATTTTTTAAAGTTAATAATCTAATTTCGTCAGCATTTTTAGATGAATTTCCCTTAATGGCCAAATAGAATACAGTAAGAAATTTGATATAGACCAAGTCACCAAAACTTCAGCCTAGCTACTCGGATGGAAGATATCTTGTACAATAATTTAGATAATCTAAATTGCTACCTAAAAGACATTGAACTATACAAACTAATGTATTTCTATAATTATTTAAGTCACTAACTGAATTTTGATTTGTTATGTAACAAAATCGTAAGGTCTAATAACCCCAAGTCAATGATGAGCTTCTTCGTTTTGAAATACAAAAAAAAACACATTTAGTGTTTGCTTTAAATATCAAGAAAAAACATTTTTTGCTATACTTTTGAAAACTGAGGCTTTACCAAATAAGATAATATAGTTATCGTTTTATTATTTTTTACTGAATGACCTATATAATAATTAAAGCTAGTAGTAGTTATTTATTTTATTAGTGGAATAAGGATATTATTATCATTATTGTTATTATTATTATTATTATTATTATTATTATTATTATTATTATTATTAATATTATTATAGTAAATCGCTAAGTTACAAGACGAGATAAATCATTAAATTTCTTAACGAATAGAATGGATAGTCGGTTCGTTATCTAATTCAGTTATATAATAGAATTCAATACATAACTCAAATTAAATTGATAATAGATTTCTATCCAGACAGTCCTAGTTAAACTAATTAAACTTACCTAGGCTGGATTTATATAAATAATTTATAAAGTATATTATAGTAAATTATAGTTATATTAAAAGATATCTTCATTCTTTTTTTTCTACAGTTGTAGAATATGTTTAAAATGTATAAATTTAAAAACATAGCAGATTACTTCTTTATACAATCATATAACTATTTTACAACTTTTTATATTTTCATTAATTGTATTGGATATAAATACTTATTTATAAATAACTAAATTTGATACTACGTTTTAACGGTTTTTAATGATTTCTTAATTTTCCAAACTATGATATAGTTACTTATTCGATAAATTTTTACAATTATTTTAACTGTTAAATACCGTTAGTTGGCAAGACTAATCGACAGTTTATGTGCGACACCCTGTATATAGATGCGGCTATGGAAACTGGTCCATATGAGCGAGCACACGATATGTGGTATAATTTACAATATCTTTAGGCGTTTAAGACTCCATAGCTAAAGGTGCGACGTAAATATGAAGCTCCATATAGGAAGTGAATTTGGTGCCAGTCACTTCTGTTATTGTAATAATCTAGATTACAACTCTTTCGGCCTTTTATGGTGATGGTGGTTAAAAGATTCCCACAACAATTAGAAATGGAGAAAACGTGAAATCGTAAATGTTTTCATATAAACTAGTGTCGAAGACTGTTTTCTTTTATTTATAGCAAAGGTTTATGGACATCTTAAGAACAAGCACTAACCACAAATCATAACTTACTATAAAGATATGTTTTTTGTTTTATGTTTGACAGTCTTACATACTGTATTCGTTAAAAAATATTTTGGGCTATAAAATATACAGAGTGGGCCACAGAAAACGGTCCACCCTTATATTTGGCAGTATTAATTAGATTTTAAGGAAATGCGGAAGCACGTCGATTTTTGATTTAAAGGGGACACATTTTTACGATACAGACATCTGCCATTTGTGAACCCCCTCCCTTCCTCCTCCCCAACCCCTTAATTTTAAATAGGGAATATACCATGTGTGGCACATCATTAGAAATGTATTTACATGGAGTATTCAGGCATATGATCAGCCACGATTTTTTTTCGATATTTACACCGTTTTTGCAAAAAATGTGTCCCCCTTAGAACAAAAATCGACGTTTCAGCACTTCCTTAAAATCTAATGAATACTGCCAAATATCGGGTGGACTGTTTTCTGTATCCCACTCTGTATATTTATTTATTAAGTTATGATAACACCGAAAGTTCCAATATACCATTTACCTTACTTACTAGTACACTAAAATTTTTCATTACTAAAGGATTATTTTGCATTAATAAATCACTCAAAAAATGTATTGCTTTGGATGCTTCTTAGTTACTAGTGATATCATTGTGTTAAATCAAAACGATTTATTATTACTTTTCGCGGTCATAAAATACAGCTGGACACGAGATTACATATCCGATAAGAAGTGCAAATATTCATGTGATACAGTAATTCATTTTTGACTTGACTTTAATTGGCTTTTGCCGATAACCTTTTCCAGATAGGTAAAGCAGCCACTGCGTGAATAAATGTGTTAATAATGAACGCCTTTCTTGCTTAACTGGCACTAACGTACTTTTAAAGGGTAACACCTAAAATTTTGACGAATATATTTTATATTTTTGCGTTTTAATAAGTTCGTATGTTCATCTTAACATAAGATTTTTCCACGCAAAATTTGTCAAAATAAATTCTGGAAACCATACATTCAAGAGCAAATATTAGGTACCAATACTTATTTCACCACCAGTCGGATTTTACTTATTCCGTTTTATTTAAGGCATTTGATCTGGCGACGTTAGTGGAAAATTATACGATGTTGGCATTTGGAGATATTAACTAAAATATACTCAGTTTTACATGGGTCTTGAGTGCCAAAATGTTAGCTGGGTCTTCAATATATATTGTGTAAGGATCCCTCATTTGACTTTTGATTGACTATATGTAGATCAAAGTCTTTTTAATTAAAAATATTTGATAACTCGTTTTGTTTAAATGAACATAATTACTAATCTTACGTGTTCCGTATGTTGTTTCACTATGCACTTCACAAGATCATTTAGTGGTATTCATAACATCTATAAATTTAAGGAGGTTGGGTCACTAGTCGAAAGTAAAGAGAATGTGAAAATAATTTTTTTATTAGATTAATTTTTCTTGAACGCGCAATATAAAAATCACAGAAACATAAAATATTAGTATGTTTTTCTTTAAACTTTGAAAATATTTTTCATACAAAATAGAAGAGCGTTAGAAATCTCCCCCCGTATTAAAAAAATAATTAAATGTGAATGAATTACAGTTTTCGTCATTCAGCAGTTGGTAAAGTGGCAACACTGTTATGTCATAAATAACACTATATTTTGGAGGTTAACTGAATTATATTTTCAATTTTTTTTACTCAAGCATTGTTAATATCATTTGTGTTTGTTTTCCAAATATATATTTGCAACAGCAAACGTCCAGGTTGCTAACTGATTAAAATTTACACTGTTGCCGCTTCAAAGAGGTCGAAGTTAAATGATTTGAACTGGCTAAAAAATATTTTTTTACTAAAAAACCACCATGTTTATTTACATTATTTATACTTCTCACTTCATAATAAATAATATCAAATTTTTTTGTATTTTTTCTTGAAGTTTCATAATCTACATCTGTTTATTATAAATTATTCCTAAATTAAATTAAAATTTTTCATAGTCAAACTCAATTTTTGGATGCATACTCTATATCAATAATAAAAATATGTGATCAATGATCTAAACTAATAAATTATTTAAAATTATTTTGGAAAACACATTCAAAATACTTTTGATCAAGGTTATCCCGCTTCAATTTCTATAAGGCAGCAGTAAATCACTGAAGAGGTATAAATTATTTAAACTGATAACAATGTTTATAAATATTGCAGAGAAATAAAGCAAATTTACGAGATAATTGGCCGATTCCTGACTTTTGGTCCACTCTGTATAGTGGGGTTTATAGTAAAAACTTTGAGAAAAGTAATTACTTGTGAATTTGGTTCTAACTTGTTAGAAATAATGTGCCAATGTCGCAACTTCAAATTAAAAAAATATACGGTTCATTAATAAATGCTTCCCATTTTTTGATAAATATTTCTAAAACGTTAAGCCATTCTCCATATTTGATGAATTTGAAAAATTATAATCGTTGTTAGATATTGTTAAATTATTTTTTTTAATATACATTAATTTGCGTATCAATCATGAAATTTCTAAATTGAAAAACTCGACGGAGAGAGTTGGAAATGTTCTAGCTAAAACAATTTTATTTGAAAATCAGTAAAAAAAACCATTGTGCTGTTTTATAACGTACTTGTAATATTTATATTACTGAAATATTTGTAGTACCTTGTAATATTTGTATTTGTTACCTACCTTTGTTTTTTTAAATTAAAAATTATAGATTTAGATAATATTATGGTTTCTATAGAAAAGTAATATATTTAATATTTTATTTAACAATATATAATAATAAATAGTTTCTCTTGAAAATTGTTTTGTACCCGCCTATGCATAAGAGGATAAAAATTAATTCCAGTTTATTTTGATGAGTGGCATATTTTCTAATAAAATAAAGATTATCAAGAAATTATCACAGCGAATATTCTTATAAAAGCACCATGATTATTTTGTATTTAGTTATTTAAATAATTCACTATGAAGTACTACGTATTATTAATAGTTTATTTCCTAGTTAAAACAATTTCAAGTGAAAATGTTGTCAAGTGTACTGATCATCAATATAGTGAACAAAATAAATTAAAAAATTATGAAACTAACGGACTACCATCGCGTGTGTCTATTGTGATAAAAGACGCGACAGTTTTTAAACCCATACAATATTATACAGTGGCGTTAAATACTTGTGTTATAACTGAAAATAGGTACGAAACTCTTCAGTATAAATATGTCCAATCACAAAGTGAATTGACAGCAACAAGGCGGTTTTCGAACGAAAATTTTTCAGCAATTTTCCTTAGAGAAAACAAGTTACCAGTCAACGACGTCAGCAACGTAGAAATGGAGACGATATTAAACTATCCTTTAGAAGACATAAGTTCATATATAAATCATATGTTACCTATTTTTGAAAAATTAGAAGAGCATAAATCTTTCAGATATCCTCAAGTTGATTTATTGTATATAGTAAATAAGGCACCAAGCAGTATTAATTGTATAGTTTATAGAAATACTGAGAACGTGTTTGAAATAAGTATACTTTGTGAAGTGCTTCCGAACGAGAACAAATACAATAGTTTTACGAAAACCGTCTTCCAAATATTAAATGAGAAAGGAAATATCAAGGCTTTCAAAGTAAATAAAAATATTGACGGAGCTCTCCAGGATCTATCTGATGCGACAGTTCTCCTTGCAGAAAAACAGCATATCCCCGTAATCTACGGCAACTCTTTATCAAATTTACATTTAAAACTTATCTCTTTGGAAATATGTAGAATCGAATATATTTTTCCATCAGCATTTGAAAATATAACTACGGATTTTTTTCATCTGAATGATAATGAAATTCGTATTTTACAAAACAGAATCTTTAAAAATGTTACTATTAAAGAAATTTTACACTTACAAGGCAATCGAATAATATTTATTGAATCAAGAGCATTTGACGGTTTAACGGTAAAAAATCTCGAATTATCCAGCAATCAGATATCAGAAATTGACAAAAATTTATGGGGTGCCACCGGAGTTAAAATTTTAAGAATGCAGTTTAATAACATAAGTGTTATACCTAAAGGTCTATTGGATGGTCTATCCATTGTTGACTTTAGTTTTAACCAAATCCACACAATCGAACCTGGAGCATTTGCAGGAAGAAACAGTATGGGAACAGTGGTACTTAATAACAACGATTTAACTAATTTAAATATTGGGACTTTTCAAAACGTAACGATTAATACACTAATTATTTCCTACAACAAGATTAAATATATTGAGGAATGTGTCTTTAATAATTCAAGTTTTGTTAATCTAAATTTAGAGTCTAATCAATTAAAAACGGTCTCGAGAACAATGTTCGCAAATTCGACAATAAAATTCCTTGACTTATCAACTAATAGGATAGAAGAAATAGAACCACATTCATTGGAGCTTATTAAACATTTGCAGAATATCAATGTGTCTGACAATAAAATACAAATTCTTAAAACTGGCTCCATATTTAACGAGCACTTAGAAATAATAAATCTTTTACAAAATAATATTACGAAAATAGAACCAGATGCAGTTAACTGTTTTTATTTACATGTTATTGAATTAGATTGCCATCGCTTAAGTGAAGTTTCAGTACGCAATTTAGGGAAATATCTAAGGAATGTTCCTTTTAATAATGGTTGCTAATTGTATTGTGTATACTGAGGCATATAGAGGGGTATCGTAATAATAGAGAAAGACATCTTATATAAAATATCGACTTAATTTTAGAAAAATATAAAGATGAATATTGGCAAATTGTGCTACAAAGTAACTGAATAAATTATCTTATAAAGGATGTTTCATTGGGAAAGGGCGTAAATTTAACTATAGATGAACGTCATTTTGGTGGTTCTAAATAACCTATATTTAATGGGCCTTCTATCCTTTATCACTGAGATATAGGGTGTTTTATCAATTTGGCCTATTTCTTTCGGAGCTAATAACTTCCGAATTACTCTGTGTATTATTTTGATATTTGATACAAATAATTGTAATTATCTGGAAAATCTAAACAAGTATTACCAAAAAAAAAATCCAGTACAGGCTTAACAAAACATTTAAAAATTCGTCTTTATAAAAAACAACACCCTGTGTACCGGATTTTTTAAATAGCTTCTTAAAAATCCAAAAAGCAGAAAACACTGAATCTACTCATCTACTTTTATATTTCCGCAGACAATTATACATACTACCAAAATGTTATCTTCAAAATATACTTAACATGATGTAAGAGCGTTTTGGGGATTATGAAATCTGACATATTTTTGTATATTTTTTTGTTAAAATAAAATTTACTTAACTTATCTAGAGAAGCAATCCAAAAATTGAATTGAGTTTGTATTTTTACAAATACAGATCTCTGGAAAAAGTAGCTACAGTGCCGTATTTATTCATATTCATTTTATATACACCACGTCGTAGGGTGGAAATAAGTACTTTTATTGCCTTTCGAAGCAGAAATGTATTTCCTTAAACTGCTCTTGTTATCTACAAATGTGTAGCAAGTGCATAGATTCCAAATATCCTTGTACAGTATGTTCGAAATATTTGAAACATATTTAATGATTATATACTAAGTACCGCCCTGTAGCCGCTTTTTCCAGTGATCTGTATTTGTAAAAATTCAATAATTGAGATGCTTCTCTAGATAAGTTAAGTACATTTTATTTCAACCAAAAAATTAACAAAAATCTCTCCGATACCATTTCGTAACCCCCAATGCGCTCATAAATTATACTTAGAATGTATAATTTTGGTAGTGCAATTGCCTCCGGAAAAATAAATTGTAGATGAGTAGATTCAGTTTTTTCTGCTATTCCGCTTTATAAAAAGCAATTTAAAAAAATTCGATAGGCAGGGTGTTGTTTTTGGAAAAGACGAATTTTTAAATGTTTTGTTAGCCGATCCTGGACTTTCTTTTTGATAATACTTTGGCAGATTTTCCAGATAATGTTTATTATGCGTACCAAATATCAAAATAATATACAAAGTAATTCGGAAGTTATGAGCTCCGAAAGAAATAGGGCCAAATTGGTAAAACACCCTATATCTCAGTTATAAAGGGTGGAAGATCCTTAAATACAGGTTATTTGAAACCACCAAAGTAACGTCCTTCTTCAGTTAAAGTTAGGTTCTTTCCCAATGAAACACCCTCAATACGGCTCAATATTTCTTTACAAAATGTTTTGTCTTTTCTTACAGGAAATAGCGTAAATAATTGCCTGTTCAGTAAAACGAAACTTATTTTAGGCTTTATTCCAAATAGTAACTTTTTTAAACGTAAATAAATAATCCGCAGCAAATATTGCATATAAAGCCAAAACTCGCTGAATCACCCAGTAATTTCATTAACCCTCATCTTAGAATAAATAGAATAGAAGTTTCTGTCTTAAAATTAATTTAATATTTTGGCTACCTTAATTGTGAGGTAGACCACTATAACATTTTAAAATTATTAAAATGTTATCATATTTTCCAAATTGAATACTTGTAGGTTTAATATAAATATGTATAATATTATAAGCAGGATATTTTATATCCAAAAACAATCTTTTGTAGATATATCTGTTTGAATAAAAATGTAGATATGTTTTAATAAATGACAATTTTTTCAAATATGATTTTAGTGTTTTATCTTTAAAAACTTTACATATATTCATTTCAAATGAAGCATTCATTTTGTTTTCCTAATAGTCTATAATACATGGAAAATATCTCGAAATTTTAGAAATATTCGAGTTCAAAGAAGAAAATGTGTACACGAAGTGTATAATACAAACATTTTTCAATTTGACAGACTAAAGGACAATATTCTTCTTGAAACTTGAAAATTTTAGAATCTAGATTGTACCTTAAGGTTCTATTTATGTCTATAATTTAATTTAAATATACACGATATTTGTTCTGGTTTATTTTTAATTTCTGCTGATTTAAAAATACCATTTTAATATTTAATCAGATAGTATTCTGTAATTAGGCAATACTAAAGACTGGTTAGTAATTGAATGGGTAAGTACCGAAACATGGTGGAATATGTACCTTACTATAGTAGCATATATATATAACTTCTCAGATCTTATTCAAAAAACATGATTTATTATGAAGATATACCATCTTTCGTTAACTTCGTGGATGTTGGACGCGTTAAAGACTTTTCGATTGGAACACCAACGATATCGAAAAATAATTCTAATTTAGCCATTTGTGCGAGTCTAATTCATATCTCAATATATGTTTCTTCCATTTTATCCGTTACACTTCCCAAATATATTACTTCTTTTATCCCTTCTACTTCAGTTCCATTGACACATATTTTATTTCTCTCAATCCAAAACTTGGTTTTTAATGTTACATTTAGGTCTACCCAGTCAAATTATTGCATGTGTTGTCGATGTGAAGCCGATTCCAATTATCTACTGTTTCCTTCTCTTTCTTCTCTCATTCGCTCCTTCCCTATTATTAATTGTTAATTGAAATGTTTCTGTTAATGGAGACCAAAGCTTTTCGAAGTTTATGGAATTTAGATATACGTTGTCATCTGTTTAGGCAATTTGTTTATTATTCTTATACAATTTGTGTAATATTTTTCCATATATAGGATTTAGCTAATCTCGATTCTACAACACTTTCGTTTCGTGCTTCTCAATAAATATGAAAATCTTCTCTGAACAAAAGTTATAAAAAATTATATAAGCTCTAATACATATGTGGTCAATATTCGATTTATTAAATCCAGCCAAATTTCTTCATCTGTAAGTTCTTTTATTCTTTGTAGTATTATTTTATTCAATATTTTACTCGTTATTTTTTTATTACAATAACAATTGCTTCATGTCTTATTTGGAACAACCTATTTATTATTTTGTTTCACTCCTTCGAAATTTTTCCTCAATTCTGCAGGAATAACCTCTATATCTGGCGATACATTTTAAGCACTTTAAGGCATATGCTATTTCGTCTTTGGTGATTTCACTTAACCGGATTTCTAAATTCTGTGTGATTCGTTTCAATTCATCCAATTGTATTGTCTTCTATTCTGTTATAGATTTCCGAGAAATATTCAGTTCATCTATTCTTTATCTCGTACAATGTAAACTTTACCGTTTTTACCTCTCAGTTGTATTTGTTCACAATATTTTGTCCCTTTTAGCTTGTTGAACATTTCATATACGGTTTTAAGGTCATACCGCACGTTCTAGCGGCTTTTATTGCATTATTTTAATTTCTTTGTTTTTTTCCAAGTATTCTTCTGGATGGATTTTTCTTGTGTCCTTACCTAGATGCGGCCAAATATTTAACCTTTATAATGCTTTCCTTAGTATGATTATAGTCGGAGGAAGATATTTGACCCATTCTCCTTACATTCATCAACACTATGTGCTACTTAGACATATTCATTATTCCAATTGTCTCTACTTACTTGAGAATTCTGACTTAACTTAACCTACGATGATATGAGATTTCGTTTATAGATATTCTTCACTTTTTCCTGCAGGATTTCCATTTGATCGTAAACGTCTTGTTTATTGACTTTTTTACGTATGTGTTACGGTTAAAGCCAGAATGAAGGGCGATCCTAGTTTTAACAGGTTAAAGCTGACTCTAACCAATCCTGGTTGGTTAGTTTAGGCTAGAATAGGTTAGTTAGGTTAGTTTTAGCCGGTTAAAGGTGGAAATGTTGAGAACCCTAAAACTAACTAAAACCTAACCTAAACTAACCTAACTTCAACTAACCTAAGCTAATCAAGACTAACCAACTAGGATTATTTAGACCCAGCTTTAACCGGTTAAACCCTTTATTTTTGCTTTAGATATAACAAATACACATGGATCACTGTTATAATTTCTACAGAGCATTCTATTGTATAAAAAATCATTATTTGAGCAAGATTAAATATGGAATCAAAATAGGTTAAAATATCTTATTTATTATATATAAATATGGAGGCTTAAGTAATATTGATCTCATGTTACATACCATTGGCAAAATTATTATTAATTAGTAGTTTTCTATAAGAAGTTTTTGAAAAAGAAGAAATATTTTTGACTTTTTGCACTTTAGCGCATTCTACATTATGAAAACTAAGCACTAAAGTTTACCTTTTCATCTAATTATTTATTATTTGTCTAGCGTTTGTTCATCGAATATCCAGACAGGCTATATCATGAAATATATCCGGGGAAATTATTTCCATGTTAAATATATCAAAAATAATTTAGGGACAATAGCTTTTGAATATATATAAGGTATAGTTTAAAATAAATGTGTACTATCTGAGCAATTACTAAAAATACCACTCTAAAAGAACTTTAACATGTTCTATAGATTATGTTTTAATATCCCTACATAAATATTGTTTACAAAATCTTGAAACATGTTCAAAAATTTGTTAAATGTAATATATATGTTTGTTCGATTTCAACATGGTTTACCCAGAAAAAATAAACAAACATTACCAAGAAGATATTTTGAATAATAAATAAATTTGTATTACTTAATTTGATGAACATTTCAACATAAAATATAATGGTTTTTTTTAATTTTAATAATAAGTGGTTTTTTTCTAAGTTAGAATGTTAGAACCAAATGTGCATATGATAAAACAGAGAACGGCGAAAGCTGAGGACTTCTCACATATAAACATTATTGTAAAAGAAGATGCAATATTCAAGCCAATACAACTTTTTAAGTGAAATTATTATACACAATATATATTCAAAATTAATTATTTGATAAACAGAAACGCTTAAAACTTCATTGAATTTACCTTATTTTGTGAAATTCGAATTTGTTAAATATAAACATAACTGTTCGACTAACTAAAATTTCGGACCAAAGAAAGTAACGGAATGTTACACAACTATAATATTTAGATTTTAGATTGATGTAGTAAATCAATATTAATAATACTCTGTCTCCCAATAAATCTAAATTAGAACATTACTTTACTTATTCTACGATTTTTGCAATGATGTATTAATCAGAGTAGAATATTAGAAACATTTTTTAAAAGCGTAAATACAGAAGAAGATACCTTATATTTAGAAAACAATTAAATAATCATGGATTCGACCCCAAGATTTCTTGGGCTTAAAAGTCTATAACTTCAGATTATCTAACAACAAAATTAAAGAAATCAACAACAAATTGCTAATTGCTTTTAATAACATTAGTTTTATTTCTAAAGTTGCATTGAATGGGCTTACATTAGTTGATTTGTCTTCTAATAAAATCTATACAATGAAATATGTAGGTAGCATTTGTTGGTAAGCGTACTGAATCAGTTAAACAATAAATCTTTAATAATTAATCTTAACAATAACAATTTTAATAAAGTACAACCAGATTCATTAGCTTCATTAAAAAATTAGTTTTATTATATTTACACAAAAATAAGCTAAAGATTCTTAAAAGTGGTGCCATAACTAACGATTACTTAGTAATAATCCACTTAAATGAAAACAAATTAACTAAACTTCATAACTGGATATGACAACACGTTTGCGTATACGCTTCAACTTTATGGAGTACCTTTGACTAATGAAAAGAACCCTATGATCCCTAATTATCACAAAAAAAAATTGCAACGTTGTCAGATCACCATAACTGACAATATTTAATAGAATTTGTGGGTATTCGTATGCAAAGATTTATAATTTCTGACATCATTACGCTGGAACTAGCTTAAAACTTATTGAAAATTTTAAATAAAGTCAAATTGATTTTGACACTAATATAACTAATTTAGATAATATTTTTGTATTTAAAACCATTTTTTGATCATGACGGATATTGCAAATAACTTTTCTAAATCAATTGTCTCTTAAAATAAAAGTTTATGTATGTAGCAGTTTCATGATCTTTAAATATGAATATTTATTATAATATTAAATATGGCGTATCATTGAATCCAGGAAAAGTACCCATATTTTTAAAGTCAAGAAAAACTTTAATGGTTGTAATTTGAAAAAAGTACAATTGGGGTTCATTCATTATATTGTTTGAATGAACAATAGTATAAATCCATAACCAATAAATAATAATAATTAATAAAAACTATTAGATTGGCACCTTTATAAAAAATGATTTTAACACGGAAGTAATAATTAATACAAAATACAGTTAATATCTTATTTATTATAATTAATTATATAACGTAATGTGCTACAATCAACAATAAGCTGTATTTCTTTTATATTAATTACTATTTGTGATCTCGAATTTTTGCGATAGGATTTCCTTTGTATCCAGGTTGAAACGATCAAATATTCGTACAAATACAAAACAGAACTGAAAAATACCGTTTCTGAATACCATGCCATTTCAAAACGGGATAACAAAATATTAAATAAAATGTGTGTCGAAGATATTTTTACCAGCCTCTAACATGATCTTGTTTATCTTTTATAACGGTGTTATACAACCCAGCAAAATTCGAAAATAAAAGTGTATTAACCGTTTCTCTCCATCGGAGCTGAAAAATAAAGTAATTTTCTTTAGTTGCCAACACATTTTGTTCAGATCTTTCAAATATGGTGATTGTAATTAAATTAATTATTGGCTGTGCCAGGCAGTTAATTACACATCGAACTATCAACTAGTGATTAGTTAGATCACCTTGCTCGAGCCACTTCCTACATAGCAGATATAAAATTATAGTAATTTTTGAGAAAGAAATGGATTCGAATGAAAACTACAAGAATACCTTGCCATCATTTGAGGATTATTCGAGTTAACAAGTATGGCACTTTCTGATATCGCTGCAATTAAAACCATTTTTTTCTACGCTGATCCTAATTTCTCAGTAAATATATATTAAAGATAATTAAAGACAGATATTAAAGAATAGCTTCAAATTATAAGTTTAATCATTAACCTGTTTAAAAAATTAAGGACGTGCAATAAAAAATTAAATTAGGTATCGGTTAATTATAAAACATATCAGGAAAAGTTACAGGATGTTTAAGGTAATGATTTAAAAAGAAGGTGTCCATTTTATCATAGAAAAATAAATATAATTTTTTATTCATAACAATTTTCAACGAAAATATTCTGTTAGTAGGGGTTAAAAACCAAACACCAGACAACACCCTGTAAGAAGGTGTATAGAGGTTCTTAAGCTTGGTTTAAAAAATGTTTCCACTATTTTTTATTTTATTTAAAAATATTTACTTAAAACGGATATAGATACGATCACGATGACATTATTTACAACATTTTTATGATAGCTGTTTTTCCTGTCGCAAATTGATTGATTAAACGGGATCGTATATTTGTCATCTGAAATCGGCTTACTATTTCAATTAAATTAAGAAAAATGGATTAGTTCCTTTATTCACCAATCGAGTGTGTATAAAATCTTTACGTCCGCAGATATAAGTAATAAGGTTGATATCATATAATTTTTTGTTCGATACAGCCGGCGTTCATTAGTTCAATTATCTTAATTGGTTTTTAGCCCAAAGCTAGAATTACTTTTGCGTTCTATTACCGCACCGCCTTGCCTTTATTAGAGACGATTAGATTAGATTTAAATGATTTATTTGTAATTGCCATTTTTAAAGAAATTATTAATCTAATCGTTATACATCTCATTTCTAAGCTATTTCATATGTTAGTAGGTGGTCTGACATACACAGAACCATATAAGAATTTCTATTTGCTTGAAAAAATGAATTAGCCATTTCTAGGAATAAACCGAATCAGGAAGTACAACTTGTAATATTTCTCATGGAATGTGACAATATTAATATGCGAAAAACCTATTTTTTTTAATTATCCCAAGCAGTTTTGATAAAACATTTACCATTTATACTTCAGTCATATAAAAAAATAAAAATATTTTAATAAATAGTATAGAATATCGAAATCTTTATGGATTCGGATTTAATATGATTCAAATCAGTAACATCAAAAACTGTGATAAAACTTAACAACCGATATACATATGCGTTACAATGTTATTTATTCTTGCCAATTTAATTTAAGACATTCCTCAATAAATGAAATATCTACAACAATTTCTTTTCAGTAGGCAATGGTAATTAATAATATTTAATTGGTTTAAAGTATAATTCCAATATATACATTACCTGCGTGCCCATTTGCTTTAGCATGTCCATTTTGTTGATACATTGACGAATGTCCATTGTGGATAAAACCATTATGATGATTATGATTATTAAATCCACTGTGATTATTATGTCCATTCTGACCGTTATATCCATTATGACCGTTATGTCCATTATGACCGTTATGTCCATTATGACCGTTATGTCCATTATGACCGTTATGTCCATTATGACCACTAATATGTGCACTATGAGGATGATGGGCGTTATAACTGTGACCGTTTGGTACAAAACCATTTTGTCCACTATGTACTATCTGACTGTTATGATGATTCTGGTTGCCATGGCATTTGTGATGACCAAGACTCCAGGTTTGTGGCATATTGAAGGTTTTTGAACACAATTATTACGTAAATTACATTTTTTAAGTGTCCGACAAACTTCCCTGAAACAGAAATTAAAAAATTCAAAAATTATTTATTCCCTAGGTATATCTGTTTAATTTATCGATAATATGAAATAATTGATATACTAACCAAAAAAAAAACTCAGTCATTACAACATAATAATTTAATAGATGAATAGAGACGACTAGTTTCGACTACACAGAGTCACCTTAGGGTCTACAATAACAAATACAAACATATTAAAAAATTTTTGTGTAACATTAAATAAACTTACCTAGTTACAATGAGTAGAAACAGCAAAATTAAATAATTAAAGTTAACATGTGGTATTAATAAAAAAAAGTGTTACCTTTCCACATATAAAGGGTTTACTTAGTTCGCTCCTTTTGGGGGAGCGTTTTCCTAATTTTCTGTGCCATGGGACGTTGGCCCTATGTAACGGCTTGATCATTGTACCGATACACGTCTCTTCCTTTTTTATTGGATGCCTGACGTGTGTGGCAATTGACTTTTGCTGCTGTGATTCCCCTTTTTTCTGATTTATTTCACTTTCCTATGAGAGTTTTTGTTATGTCTGTACACATCTGTTCCATTTTTTCACAGTTTTTTTATTAATGCAACATTAATTTTCATTATATAATTTTACTGTCTCTACTTATTGTAACTAGGTAAGTTTATTAATTGTTATGCTTAAAAATCTTTAATATGCTTATATTTGTCATTATAGACCTGAAGATGACTCTGTATAGTCGAAACTCGTCTCTATTTAAATATGAAATTATTATGTGGCTTTTTTGGTTAATCCACTATACCACATTTGCAACCAATCGATTATCTTGAAGACAAATTTTTTCTGGTAAAAACGCAAAAACACGTCTTTCTCCATTTAAATTTTATCGGTGATAAAGACAAAGGGGAGGAGATGGAGGACGTATGAATGATACTTGAAGACATGTTAGAAAAATGTCCCTCCTGGAATAAAAATTTACCTGTGTTTACATTCACTTCATAAACATATAAGTTCAATATCAATTATATTAGTCTTTTATAAACATTATACTATTGGTCAAATTATCATGTGCAAAATAGTTTAAAAGTCCGCCATCTGCCAAAATTTCCTACAGGTATGGACGATCCATTTCCTTCTATTAAAAGTAATGATGAAAAATTATTAAAAAAACGTAAATCTATAAATCTAAAGAATTTTTCTGAAAATACGCATATTTTTAATATTCCCTTCGTTCCTATCAGTAAAAACTCCAATTTTTATCCGGCTGATTTATAAAAACTTTTTAGCGGTTTGCTGTTTCAAAATTATTTAATATTCTTATAAGACACGCAAGATAGTCATGCGGTAATTACTTAGAAATGAGCGATTATTAACGTTGTCTGGATGTTATTAATCATTATTAGCGTGCAAAAACTACAGTTAGCAAAAATGAATAAGAAAAAAGCCAGCAGAGCACAAAAGCCACTGGCCTAGGATTAGAGGTGCATATATTGCAAAAAGTGTTTCGTTATGCATATCAGTGGTTTTAATTAAGAAAAGCATATATAAAATGACTTTTACAACATTACGCCATATATGTATTTAGTTAAATTTTAAATAGTAACATTTAAAAAAAAAGAACGAATTACAAATTTATTATTATATTTATTCTCAGATCACTAATAAAGGAGTGTTCTAGTCTTGGAATTAATAATCACAATATTTTTTTTACCTTTACTTTAATTATTCTAGAGAACACTCAGTATCTTCATCCAAATTTTTATGGTTATCAAATAATAGTATCCAAATACTGATTTATTATAAATTATAACTTTAATATATAAATTATTTAAACTTATGCGGTTCTACCGATCATATTTTTAAACACTTTGCTTCACAATATGTATTTATTTATTAATTTTATAAAAGTTAACACTGACAGTGAAAGTCTAAATTATTAACATCTAAAAAAAAATTAGAACTTCTGAACCTTAAACCAGAACAAAGTGTAACCGATTCTATTTAGCATAACTAAGTATTTCATCTCTCGTTCAGTGTAAACAATGCTGGTACAAAAAGCAAACAATAGTTTTTTGCATTTTTATTTTCTATTTTTCTAATTCACAAAAGAATTGTTGGGCATTTAAGATTATTTTATGGCCAAATTATTCAAATTTAATAATTTAATTTATAGGAATACGTACCATGAATCATATTTTTATTAGCCTTGTTTCACAACTATTGTTGTTTACCAGTTTTCTTAATTTAGTAGACCAAACCCTTAATTCTGTACCCGTAATAATAAAAAACAATAGCCTATCTCTGAAAATATAGTTTTTTTTTAAACTCGGAAATTATAGTATATAAATATACAGGTCTAATTTTAAATAAACTACCCATCCTGAATATTTCAAAAATGGATCAATTCGATAAAATAATATTTTATCTAATTATGGTGTAGTCATCATGTCATCGAAATTAAGTTAAGTTCTGCATCAACTGCCTTAATCCCTTTTTGTCACAAAGATGTCCATAAATCAATTGATGAACTCAAAAATAGAATTCATTGAAGAATAGAACGTTGAAGGAAAATTTAAGAAAAGAATCCTCTACCACCTAATACAAAATTTCTGCATTAAGAAAACACGAAATCGAACAGTTCGATGATTCAACCAAATACAGCAAAACCCCGGAAAAGTTATTTTTCTTTTAAAAAAAATATTAAACCAGAAAAGAGTCTACAGAAGATTATCATCATTAAAGTCATGTATTTAATAATAATGTACTAAACTATGTACTTTGTGATAACTTGACTAATAAAAAATTATATGACTTTCAATTTTAATTCAATTATCTTTCTTTACGTTTTTTTTATTATTAGGATTATGAGATGTACATCAAAATTAATAAACTAAATTAACGAATTTTATTTCAAATGAAATTCTTCAAATAATTTTAAATATTATATAATTTACGAAGAAAAGTTATAAACTTTAAAATTACGAAGCAAATTTAATCATGCAAAATAGTTTCCTGAAATACGGTATTTCAAGTGTTTAATAACTTTTTTAAATGTACTGTTAAGGCAAGAACCGGTCGGAAAATAAAACAGGTAAATGTTTTTGAGAAGTTTTATGGATGTTGTTTTCATATTGTAATGTATGAAAATATATTACATGAAAAAACATTTAACAAGAAACAAGAGTACCGTAAAAGTATTAAAGAAATGTTTGGTAAAAAATAGATTATTACTTTAAACGATTCTTTTAAGACACAAATATTTATTTTATTGCCATTTAGCATTCAAAATACAAAAAACTATTTTAGAATAGAATATGTTTCCGACTTATATAGATGTGCTAGTTTTACTGCAATCAAAAGAACATTGTTAACAATAAGCAATCTAAGAAATGTTACACGGATGTAATAAATACGTTGAACATTGAATGTAATGTGTAACCTTTCTTTTTATTCTTATCTTTTTTCACCTACTAATAAGTTTTTAACTGTAATAAAAAAAAGGAAAGGGTTATTTGACACAGAATTTGCTTCAAAAAGATATTAGTAAACTTTTATTACTTCAAAGCCATCAATAAAGATTTTTTTTTAAAAGTATCGTATATTTACTAAACTAAACTAAACTAAATTACTTTTTTAAAAGGCGGATCTGACTACAAACACTTTTTATTATATTTTATACTAGAAATTTTCTCTTTATTTTTATTTCATTAACAATCATACAAACAATAATATAAGAAATATTAAATCCCGTGTTTTATGATACGACCCTAATGATTTTTATCATTTATAATTTTATTGTGTTCTACGATATATCTCTCTCATATGTTAGAAAACGGTGTCTAATTCAATCTATCACAATTTTGTACCGTTAAGTTTCGTACCAGAAAGAATAATCGTTATAAATGGAACTTAGATAATTACGTTAATTCTGAAAGAAACGGACTTTTCTGCATGCATGGGAACAAGAAAAATAATCTTATTTTAATTCAATTATGGTGTACTACGATATTCAAAATGACTAAGATTGATTAAAGAGAAACACATGATTTAATTTAGCAATTTTTGAGGTAATTTACTAATTACACCGATTCACGTTCGAATATTTTCCGATTAAAAGCAAAGGACTAAAGTATAAAATACAACTTGTTCTATGGTTTTGGGGTTGATGGTCAATTTTTAAAATAAAACTACTGTTTTTCACTGGACATAGTTTTGACAATTTATTTTGTCATCCTCAGAGCTCTAAAAAATGTTAAAGAGATAGGACATGTCCTTTTTGTTTTTGAAAATTGTATTATTATATTAAAGATTCAAAATTCATGTAAGTATCTGTCTCAGCTCTAAGGATAACAAAATAAATTGTCGAAACGTTGGCCAGTGAAAACAGTAGTTTTCTTTTAAAAATTAAAAAAAAACACCATAGAACAATGACTTCATAAGGTCAAAACAGTCACTTTTTAATAGAATATAAAACAAAAAACGCAGTTTCAAAAACAGAAATGAGGTTGATTTGCTTTAGTGCATTTGAGTAATATAAATGAGTTAGTATTAGACTCGTAACTTACCAAAAATAAAAACATATGCTTTATATAAGAGTGTCGAGCAATTACTAATTGTTTGTAGATTACATCAAATTAAAAGAACTGATAATACGAGGAACGCAATAGCCTTATAATACATACGATTTAATCGGAAATATATTAACATAAGCACTTCTAATGAAGACAATACAATACAATAAACAAACAATAAGAAAAAAAAATCAGAAAACAATTGACAATAAACATTAAATTGAAGACGTTTACAGAATACTGATGGCCATCGAAGATAGACCAGTAGTTAGCAAGGTTATATTTTATAGAAACGTTAGGATTACAATAATAATTTGAAATAACAAAAACTTCTGCAAATCAGAAGAGTATATTTTAACTTACCACAATATTTAATGTACAGGGCGTTTCAAATTTTGACGACCAAAGGCATGCTTACTTTCAAATAAGACATTTTTCAGAAAACCTCGGAAAAAAATTCATAACTTAAGGTAAGGAAATCTTGTACCAAATTTTTAACTTGTACCGAAAGAGCGATGTGAGTTACTGGGTATAGAAAACGGTTCTGTTTTCGATAATATACTGTACTTATTTCTTTATTCATAGTTTGACAGCAAATAATCGAATTTCGAAACACCTCGCATATCGATTGTAGAAAATTTGTATTGCTAACATAATTTAGCTATTTTCATTATTATTAGTAACGGTCCAAAAAAAGTAATTTCTATTTACATCCTAATACAATTTTCACTAGTAATTTAACTGACAATTTTTTAGAGATAACAATGCATTTTAAACATTATCCAGAGGCCATATACAAACATAAATATTCTTTTTGTGTGCTTAAATTAACTGTTCTGACCTACACAACTTTATAATAGCCCAACTTTCAACGAAGGTCAAAGTTTAAGAACCGTTTTATTTCAACAGCTATTTTTATTTAGGTAATTATAAAACACAAATTCGTCTCATAGTAAAGAATAAGGGTTCCTAATATCATTAAAAAAATTTGATAATTAAGATTTTTTTTGATAATTCATTTTATTTGTAATTAATTTACTTGCAAATTAGAAAAATTCACAACCCATCAAATCTGGTGAATAATCAGGGCAGCCCTGTAAAAATTTAGAAATTTAGAGAAATCCTTTGGAACGTAAAAATAATCACGGTATCATTATACACTGTACACTTTTTAAATGGGTAATTTACTCTTATTGACCTGGAAATGTCTCTCCGTACACCTTTGAGTATAAAAGGTATGAAGTGATGATACTTGTTAATGATACCTATTATTTCATTTCAAAATAAATAGAATCTCTTCAGCGGTTCTTTAAAATACCTACAACTTTATGAATAATTCATTGCCTTACTTTTGATAAAAATAAAATTAATTAGTTAATGGGTTAATTAATTTAAATATGGAAGTGAGTTGAGTTCAGAATGCAAACAGCTTTGTATAATTTTCATTTCTTGGGATTCTAAAAATAATTCAAGATTTTGTCTTTTTTGCCTTAAAAAAGATCTTAATTAGAATTATATGTAAATAGAAATTACAAAACAATGGATTGTAATTTTAATTTAATAACACTGAGTTCTTGATTATTATTAGAATATCTTTGGATTTTTGCATTGTAAAAAGTTCCATTACATATATGTAGTATGAATAGGGATTTAAAATAACTTTTTGCAACAAAACAAAAGAGGTTTATTTTGAATGACTTGTACTACCAACTTTTTTTAAATTATAAGAATTAGGTTTATTAAAATTGGAAAATAAAGAGAGTGCCAATTCCTTTTTTCCATAGTTAAAATGAAAGATTAATTAATAAATTAACGTGAATATTTGAGGTTAATTTTGTTATTTAAAATATTATAAAATCCTATATTTTGGTTTTATCTCTAAGCATATGTTTGTTGACTTTGAAATAAGTTGACTCATTATATGTACATATAAGAAGATCTATACATGTTTTTTTATATCCGAATGCTTTTTCAAGGGTTGGCAAATTTAATCTGTATCCGTTAAAATACCGCCATCCATTTACTTATATAAATTATTAACTGGATAGTCATTTTCAAAAATTGTAACTTGGCTTGGAACGTAAAAACAAAAAATTACTATGAAACAAAATATAAAACGAGCTTATGTAGTCAAAATTAATTAAAATAATTTTCGTTAGCATTTAGCGTATCGATCTAACCATTTAAGAATAGGTTAAATACTCGTATATATCTTACATGACAGAAAATAGAATAAATAGACACAAGATGAGCTGCAAACAGCATTTTACAAAAGCATGGAAATATTTTTTATTCACATTTTAGAAGCACAAGGAGAATATAACAAAAGAAATAATTGACCCAAACTTACTACAAACGAATTTTTGGTACTTTACATATAACGACCGGTTCCAAAAAAATTTGTAACTTTTGTAACACTGCTTTCTATGTTTGAAAAAAAATAATAAATTTTACAGGATATAATTTCGAAACATTTTAATAATTCAATATAAATAAAACCTGATATATAAAAACAAAATATCATCAATAGTCATATTTTTAATCTCTTTAAACACTTCTAGTAAAATATAAAATAATAAAACGGTTTCGTGTTACTTTTAGTTTACACCAATCAGAATGTAGAAAAATGGATAATATCATTAGTAATTTCTGCAAGCATTAAACTATTATTTTACAATTGTGATCATGGTATCTGTAAGAAGATAAACGAAATAATAAAAAAGAAAACATAAAATTTTACACTTGGTTTCTCTATCGATTTTTTACTATCATTTTTAAATTAATGCGTCATAAAATATGCTAGAGAGAAACAAAATATGAATATGAAGAGGAAGAGTCGAAAAACATAGAAGAGAAACAAATAGGAGAATCTTCAGTAGAATTTAATAATATTGTAAGGGCACTAAAAAGCTGCAGGATCTTATCACAACTGCAATGAAAAGATAAAAAATGCAGGACGAGAATTAGAAGAAAATAAGTATGAATTAATAAAAAAAATATAGCAAGAATAGGCAATACCTGAAGAATGGCATTTGAGAATTATAGTATTCCAAATTCCAAAGCCAAGAGATTTAGATGTTTATGACAACAGAAGAATAACTCTATTAAATACAACATTAAACTATTAATATAACTTATACTAAATGAGTTGAAAAGTTATAGAAAAGAAGAAATAGCAGAGTATCAAAATGAATTTAGGCCAGGGAGATCACAGTATGATTTTTATAGATTTCAGACAAGCGTTCGTCAGCTGTAAAAGAACTATGATAATTGATGGATTGGAAATTTAATAACGATGGTTAAAACGACAATAGAAGAATTGAAGGCAGCTGTAATAACAAAGAAAGGAATAACTAATACAGTAGAGGTAGGAAAAAAGGTAAGCCAGTCGATGGGGTGTCTACAACTTTTTTAATATTTCATTGGAAGGAATTACTAGAAATTGCGAAGTAAAGGGAAGTATAATACAAGTTATAATGTATACTGACCATCTAGCAAAAATACAAGTTGTCTATTCTTAATTCCCAATTACGCATTGTGCTATGGTTTTGCTTGGAGAGATACAGATAATTATCTAGTTCCAATAATTTTTCATTACAATTTTCCGGTTTCGTCATAACAGAAAATTCGACATTTCCACAGTAATTGGTAGCTTCTAGATCATATTTCTCTTAATTTACAATCAAAGTTTGTATACGTAAAATCCAACAGGGGAAAAAGAAACAAGAAAATTCGTTAAATATTATTTATACATGCCGCAATCGAATACATTTTTTGGAAAATTTCTCCTTTGGACAAAAACGAGTAGCACTATATTGACAAGTAATTTTTAACATTGGGTTATGGACTAATTTTATAAAACACGTGGGTTAAAAAATATCTCATGTGTAAGGAGATGTTCAAGAAAATCCAAAGAACAAAAATTTTTAGAAAAGAGAGTTTATTGGTGTTTTTAAATAAACTAAGAAACTAATATAAATATATAAATTTGAAATCACCGAAACAAAATTAGTAAAAATAAGTAGTTTTTTAAAATGTTTGGTAAACATTTCAATTTCTTAAAGTTTTAAGCAGCAAATGAAAAGAAATGATAAAAAATCCTATGTGAATTTTCTTCAAAATGAAAATAAAATTATAACCCTCACTTACCAAAAAATTGGAAATTTTTGGGTTGATAAATTCAATAAACGTAAACAGCTATTTTTTAAATCCACATCTAATCTTTTAGAAGTTGTATTTTGTAAACATGTTTACCTGCACTATTAATAAATAAACTTTTAATGGTGGGGGATACATTTTTCGCGTCGTAGAGTAATATTCGTAGTAGTAATAATAATAATAGCAATAAAAATAACATTGTTTATTTACAAGGCATACACATAAGTAAATAGGAATTTTCAGAATAGAAAATTAACATAGACAAACCCATCAAATAACTGCTTATGCGTTGGTAATTTATTTATTTAACAAGAACAATAATATACACGATATTTTATAAATTGAATTTGAAGTATAAGAATAATAAGATTATTGCAAATTTGTATATCTATCATTTGTTGTTACCTAATTTTTAACAGCAATCTTTATTGTTTATAGTTATTCAAAGTTTTTATATGATAGAACTCAGTTGTACATTCTTGGTATAAAGTAGTTGACGAAGCGTTGACCGACGATTTTACAGTTTATTGCAGGATACGCATGTTTCCCTCTAGTAGCGCAAGTAAGCTAGAAATAACAAGTTTTCTTCTTTTTTTTGTGAAAATAGTTAGTAAAATGTTTTAGGAGTACTGTTACCCCACACTGAGTAGTTTGGTTTCGGTAAATAGTGTATTACTTGGATAAGTACAATCTTTCCTGAATAAAATTTTTATTAAACATTTTTGTATTAATTTAGGTTATTTATGTGAAATTCTATCAAGTCTTCCCAGCCAACAATTTTGTAGGATAATTGTGGTTGTGTCAGAAATAAATATAACATATAACAACAATTGTTTCCTGACGAACAACACAAGTACAGTTAATAGAGCGCATTTTTTTAAATGTTGTCTCTGGTGTTAACCTACTGGCCAAATTTTCGATTGTTTTATTATGAATTAAACTTGCTTCTAGTGTGTATTAATATTTTTATTTCTCCCATATTTATTATGGGATTTTTAATATATTTTTATCTGTTTCCTTGTTGCAATATTTTTTTTAATTTTAAATACATCATCAATATCTACATATTGTTCAGTTATAGAGATAGCTTTTTAGTATATCAAATATTTTCCACGTAGATCACAATATTTAATTTTATCTGACAATGTTTTAAAACACACTGTAACACAATTTTAAAGAGATCAATGAAGATGCAAATTGCTGGTGTTTTTGAATCTAAAGCACTATTTCTGATGTCAGGGCATGGAATTCATATATAGTAGAATTTCTCTCTCTAAACTACTATAATGGCATATTAGTTATCTGAAAATACAAAAACTGTACAATTTTCTGTTTTAAAAGTTTTTCTATATTTGTAAAAAAAAGATATATATATATATATATAGTTATAGATTAATCCCCTTTATGGAGAGGTTTAATTATGACACACATATGTAAAACATTTATTTGTCAGATAGAAAGGAGTGAAATTATTTGATTCTTAATTTCTTTTTGCGTAGTCTTAAAGCGGTGAAACAATAAAATAATAGAAAATACATTGACGAAAGCGAAGTTATCAAAAACAGTTCAACATTTTTGAAAAATCTAAACAATTTTGCTTTTAACACGTCAGTTGGGTTCTGCAAAACATGTTTTTGTGAAATTTAAGGTTGAAGTAAATCTAGCTTTTTGAATATTATAAGTAAACGTTCGCACAACAGTAAATCGTAAAAATTAAGAATGTGATGATTTAGATATGGAAGATTAAAATTCCACGATATTGCCAAAAAGTGAAATAGTCAAAAGAATATTTAAAAAATTAATACAAGGATATCCTGAAATTTGAAGTATATTTTATCTAGTACATTTATAATGGATACATTAAGATTCTACAAAGCAACGGTAGAAACAATCATTATAATTAACACGATGCCCGTTAAGTCTTTACATACATAATCTAAAAATATCATTTATAGCGATTTTTTTTCTCTATTTCTCGTTTCCGAATTATAAATAAAGCGGGTATAAAATGGTTTTTTATAAATCCTCAATTTTACGGTAAACACATTTCCTTAATGGGTAAACAAAAACTCATTCATCTGAAAATATATATTCTAAGAGTCCATAACATTCCTAGTTATCAACTCACCATTAAACTTTTTCAATTTTCCGCCGTATCAGGACAACAAGCAAAAACTATTTCCTTTTCTAACAAAAGGTGTTCAAATTGACACTCACAACCTCAACAAATGGAGTAAAAACAAAATCGAGAAAAAGTTGGTGGAAACAAAGGAATCGTAAAAAAAATAGATGACATTCGCGGTAAACAAATCGCACGTGAGCTTTCACGGGCTGCTTAATTTGTCGCGGTGCGATGCGTGAACCTCGAACATCACCGGAACACTTGAAGAAAATGCAAGTTTGTGTTCGATACCTAGGCTAGATCAAATGCGCTGTTGTCAGAACTCGGAAAATTTCCACAAAAAATATATTTTTCTAATAAGTACCGTGCTTGAAATACGAGGGCGATTTGACGGAAGAGTGACTTTCCAATAAAATGACTATTTCACCGTATAAATATTTTTTTTATTTTTTAAGACAATCTCGTTTTATTTCTATACACTTTGTCCAGCGAGTTTTCAATTTTTTTAAACCATCCAAAAAGTAATGTTTCAAAAAGATTTCAAAGGACATAAAAATTATGGCAAAAACCAGCAACATAATCACCAGCGAAAATGTTGCCAATAAAAATCAATACATAAAAATCAATTAACTTATCCTTTTGTATACCTATGTAATATGTTGTTTTATTGTATTTTAAAACATTAAGCTGTCGGTCCCGAGTCCATGGATGTTGGGCTCGTTAAAGATAAAATTTCCGGTTAGGGGTAGCGTGCTCCCGGCGTCGGTGTTTAGCCTCGGTAGCAGAAATAGGCCGACGTTAAATAAATAAAAAAAAAAAAAAAAAAAAAAAAAAAAAAAACATTTATTTAATTATAGTATCTGTGCCAGGTAGGAAACCTTAAAATGGAATTTTAAATTTACTTATTTTGAAAAATTTTTATACCATGCTTAAAGTTGTCTTATTACTAATCATTTTGACATACTTTATATTCTTTTATATTCTCATTTTATATAAAATAAAAATTCGGGATCTTCGTTGGTTTTACTCGTAAGGATATAAATATTACTGTAACTAATAGCCTAAGTCTTTTTATTTATTGAATATTAATTATTATCTATTGTTTTAACCAACAATATAGAACTAATCTCATATTTATTTATTATATCTTATAAATTTACATTACAATATAGGTAGATCTATATACAGGGTTGGGATAAAGTATGGAACAAAGTAAATATCATTAAAATAAAATGGACGATATTTATGAAATACTACAAGTACGTGTAATGGGGCAAAATGCATCGGATGTATATTTTTTTGTTAATAAAATACTTCCGGTTTATCCGGAAATACAATCAACTTTTTTAATTTAAATGGGACATTCTGTATATTTTTGCAGATTTTGAAAGAGCTTGTTATTTCTCGAATTTGTACATACTGGAGTTAGTGGAAATAATTTGTAAGAACGAGAAATAACTCACTTTTAGTTGTAGAATAAGTAAATTTATTTACTTTAGACTAATGAGAATAATAATTTAAACAAAATGAATTCATTAACAAATTCTTTCTTCCAAGACTTCTCCATGTATTAGTTCACATTCATCAATAATTCTTTGCCTCAATTCCTGCAAGCATGTTCGTCGTTTAACGTAAACACGTGATTTTAGATAACCCAATAGAAAAAATCTAACGGGCTTAGACTCGGAGAACGAGCAGGCCACTCTATGAATCGATCTTTTTCACTTAATCGTACAATTTATTTCCTTAAATTACAATTTGACAGTTAGGCAACAGTTACCTACTAGATAGTACTCGTTTATATCTTACTATTAATACAAACAATATCAATTTGTTTATCTAAATGGTATTTTACTCTAATGTATAAAAACTTAAAAGTGGTTTATTAAAGTGCAGTATTCCTCGTTTTTATAGATTTTTTAGACTAAACCCAGTATGTACGAATTCAAAATAACAAGATCTGTAACATTTGCATAAATATACAGAGTGTCCTATTTAAACTAAAAAAGTTGAAGGTATTTCCGGATAAACCGGAAGTATATTGTTAACAAAAAAAATTTACATCAGCTGCATTTTGCCCCATTGCACTTATTGTAAAATTTCATAAATATCGTCCGTTTCGTTTTAAAGATATTTACTTGGTTCCATATATATTTTTTAAATAAGTATAAAAAAAATAAGTGTTTATCCCGCATTAACATTTTAGTGAAAAGTTTTGGCAACAGCGCCACTTGTTTCCTCATCTACGAAGAATCGTCCGGCCGGCACCTGTGGTTCCACCTGCAATATTTCCTTTTCGCCGGCTAAATGCGGAACAGTCCTTTTGTCAATAAAAACGGTAAGAAAGTAGCCGATTATCAAATCCCAAAATATTATTGGAAACGGCAGTTCAGATAAATCGAACCGCGGAAACCAATGTCCTCTTGCAACAAAAATTGGTTTTCCTGGAATTTCTCAAAAAAAGTATTTTATTTAATTTTTTTTGCTTCATAAAATTGTAAAATAATGGAGTATATATATAGATTTGATGAACCTAATTGCAAAAATGAGTCAAAAAGATAATTTGAGACCCATTCAATTTTAGATAAAAAACAATCTGAGGCAAAATGAATGCTTGAATAGATTCTGTTGTAACATAATGTTGATATCTCTGAGATAAATACATGTAGGTATTAGGTATGCAGGCAAATAATTGTTTCGGCTTTATATTGGGTAAAAACTGTGAGTTCCCAAATATACTAACAAAATAAAAATTAAGAACCGGTATTCCAATTTTTTGATACTTTTGACTTGTCTAAACCTAATGAGAATTAGAATAATAATTATAAAATATTTGAAAAGTTAATATTTATTCAATTTGTATATTTTGTCGAGATCGAATAAAATATTTAGTACAAGTCGTACATTATATATTTACCAATCTTTAAAAGAGTACTTACATATATATATATATATATATATATACATAATACATACATAAATATACAGAGTTTCCCAAGAATCCGTTTTGAAGTTATTTATCCCTTAGGAAGCATTTTTGGATAAGATAGACATATATAGAATTATCTGTTATAAAAGTACTAGTACTATATACTGTTAATAATAATCTTACACTAATTGCAGAGATTTTATTTTTTTTACTTTTATAGGTTACTGCCTTTATCTAATATACTAAACGCTCTTTAATTTTATATCACCTAATTTAAGATGATGATATACATGGCCATTGACCGTACAATTATAGTTCTTTTATGTAATAAATTATAGAGCACATACTTTTCGATTATATTAATTATGTAAATATTATTTATCACTTTTCTGCGTATAGAGTGTGATTTACGTTTAAATGATACTTGTATTATTTAAATTGCCTCCATTTTTATTACAAAAGATGGCCAGATGAAAATGAAACATAAAATTTATCAGAAACTCAATCAATATTTTAAACAGAAAATGCCCAGATTCATTAATTTTTAATTAATGGGAAGAATACTCTTCTCTGGTATTTTTAACTGCGCCACTTCTTTCTAGTCCAAAAAAATATTTTAATGTTACATAAATTACATTTTAAAACTTTAGTAACTAAAGATAATTTACATTTTAAAATGAAATAAAAAGTAGTAAACATTTTAAAAGGTTTTTAAGAATAATGCAGGTGCTTTATTCGAGCCACAGTGCTATTTAATCATTTTGGCGCAATCATGGTTGTTAAAATAGGGCAATGCACGGAAAATCATTTTCCCTTGTATTGACTTTGTTTTATTTTCATCTTGTCAGCCCACAGATAAAATATAAAGGGTGACGTAAACAGTGTGGTAAACCTCGATTGGTCCGCTATTACTAAAGTTACGAAAAAAAAGTTTTTATAATAAGTGTAGGAAGTCTTAAGATTCGCATTTTAAAATTATACCCAAAAATACAGTGTGTTCAGAAAGGTATGTTTTTTAAATGGAATACCCCGTATGTTTTTACATTTTTATTAACCTCTTGCCGAGCTAATTTCAACGATGTATCACACTTCATGTCTATTATGTTTAATAAATGATCTACAGCCAACTGAAAATCACATTTTTTTGAATTTATTAAACATAATAGATGTAAAATGTAAAAATATACGGGATATTCCATTTAAACAAACATAAATTTGTTCTCGCACTGCGTTCCTGAACACCCTGTAATTTGGGACTAATTTTAAAATGTGAATCTCAAGACTGTCTATACTTTCTGTAAAATCTTTTTTTCCTAACTTCAATAATAGAGGACTAATCCAGCTTTGCCACACTAATACCACACCCTGTATATTTAATCTTTATATTATACTATAAATTTGTTTATTTTATTATATTCGTTATATTTCCTTTATTCTCTATTACAATTAAAATGAATGAAATAATTAATATATTTCGTTCACCATTAGCAACTCAAAATTTATTACTCATTTTTAAACATAAGTTAGATTAATTATTTAAAATATCACCCATTATTGCCATCGATTTAAAATAATTAAATTTGTTATAACTTTTATATTATAAAAAAAGTATCATTAATAAGTAAGTTGTCTCCTGTCTTAAATTTCCAAAAAATTAATTATTTATTGTCAATGAGGCATTAATGCCATTAATAACGATAAAGTAAATGTCGCAAAAACGTAAGGTAATTATATCAGCGACATATTTAACGAGAAATTGCAATGGGTGACAACTAGGGCAGTATAATATATTCCTACACTTCGACACGGTAATTTATCTTTCACTGATTGATGAATTAATTATTACATGAAAATAAAATTGATGAACTTAAACAGTGTCGTGCTATTATTTTTCGGTGACCATTCAACTTGATACAGTAAAAATATACAAACATAAGGATTATTTGTACCCTTTCTTTGTTGAATCTATTTATTATAAATGAAGAAGATAAAATATACTTATCTTAAAATTCCACGATATTTTAAAATACAATACAGACTTGATTTTCACCTAACCAAAAATATTCTTAATTTTCTATAATATTTATATAATATTATCTATTAGTGTCCATAAGGTAATCTGAAAGAGGAGGTCTTTCCAAATTTATTCGTTTAGTACTTTATACTGAAGATAAAGTAGATGTCTCTTTCTTTCAAATTCTACAAAAAATAAAAAAATCAAGTTCTTGCTTATCTATCACATATATTAAGGACTTCCGTTGTTTTTTTTTGTTTTGTCAAGTATAGGTTCATGTTTAGTGTTAATGAGGTGTTCATGAAACTAGATTATTCTTTACTTTAAAAAATTCTATTTCTTTAAGTTGTGTTAAAAATAATATAAGGTTAATGGCAACCTTTTCCTCTATCTCATTAATCTATTTAACCAAATATTTAAAAAAAAGTGGAATATTATTGTTTAGTACAGCAACGATTAACATCAGGTTTGTCATCATTACTCTTATTATCATGATTGCAAAGAACATTAGTAAAGAAATTGTTATAAGAATATTTAAAGAATTTTAGAATAGCGTGGAATTTTAAGATAAGTATACCTTATAAAAACCGTCAGTCAATTTTCGTTATACTAGTAAAACTTATAGATAATAAGAAAAATATTGTGAGATTTACATTGAACGTAATTGATATAGAAAAGGTGATGATTAAAACACTGATTCTGATGGTCGCACTAATTTTTACAGGTACCCAAAATATATTTAAAAAATGAAGGACCAATAATAGAAGAATAAAATCAAACCTTTAAGCCTAACAGTTTAGAACTTTAAATTTAAATTTAAATAAAAAAACATATACCTTGTTCGAAAGTAAGTTTGTTATTAAACTCCATAACGACTAAACAGTAAAGCAGTTAAATGTGAATATACAATGAGCATAGAAAACTACTCTAGATATAGATAAATCTAAAAAAATCATTAAATAAAAAATTATTGCAAGTCGAAGGAAAAAATACAATAAGACCAATTTTAACAGATCTTCAAAACATATAAAAAGGGTATTAAATGAATATAAGAATAATAAAAAAGAAGAAAACTAAAAGGTTAAAAATTGTAGTGAAAAAATTGTTATCATTGATTTGAAGTATTATAATTTATGTTTTTTATGGAACGCTTATGGACGATTTTACTTGTATATAAAGATTGTTTTTAATTTGAGCAAAAGTTTATCGAAACGAGAGGGATACGTTCAATCAATTGATTGCTGACAAAGATAAGAGTACGCCAATTTGAAACTTTGTAAAGTTTATTTATCATAAAACGAACTCAAACATGCAACCTATGAGAGTACCTACATATTTTTGCATGTTTATATTTTTTCTACAGGTTAAAAGCACCCATCAAGCTATATAATGAAAGACGGTTATTAGTTATAAAACGTTTAGAATTCTTATTTAAGTAGTTAGTAAACATTGTCTTTAAAGTTAGGATAAATAAAGAAGACGATTAAATATGCAGGTGATGAAATATTTATAGTTTACAGATAAAAAAGAAATATGTTGGTGTACGTTGTAACTCCATACTATTAGTCGACAGGAATCACAAAATAATTATTTATCTTATACGAATCATAAGAACAATCAATATGGTAATAATTGTAAGTAGAATTACCAATTGAGATATTTTCAAACTGACAATAGTAACATTTTCAAAGAGTGACATCGTCATATGTTAAATTAATTAATACATGTTCATTAAGAGACTAGTAGTCAATTAACGGTCTTTTAGGTACTAGTACTATAAATTTAGAATGTGTCAACGTCCCATTATTTTGACATAAAATATCATGGTCAACGTAAACCTTTTTTATGGTAGACAGATTATAATAAACCTCCTTAAGAAACTTCAATATCCAGGGTTAGTTTAAAGTATGGAAACACCTAAATATTTCACAAACGAAAATGACAAAATAAAAATGTTTACGTATGTTACAGGGTTACGATAGGAGTATCTTTCAAAGTTGATATGAAATTATGGAGGGTGGTCCTGAAAACGTAGTAATTCCAATAGTCGATTTTTTAAACTGAACACCCTGTATATTACAACAGTATATGAATCCTTTCAACTTCTAGATTAATTTTGTTTTGAGGTACTCTAGGTCTAAATTCTCTCATTACGCACATATCAACACTTTAATTATTGCGTACATATATTGAAAAAACAGCTTAATATTGTATAAACGGAAAACAACAAAAAATGCTTTTACATTCATTTATTAATTTTATTTTGGAATATTTGTATTATAATAGTATTGTAATAAACAGGTTGTTCAATAAAAAGGAAGAAAATATTCTATTAACCTTATAATTTCAAAACAATCGAAAAATGACATATCCTACAGAATTATTACATATTTTGGACATATTTCAAAAAATATATCTCTTACATCTTTTTGGAAATTCCCTTGTTGGTTCTTTTTTCCTTCCTGGAAATTTAACAGGGGTTATGTACCTGAATTTACTCCAAAATGCCAGGCTCTAACTAATATCGTAGAGAACGGTCCTGTATACAATGAGGAGAAAATTATGTTTTAACAAGACGGAGCTCCTCCACATTACTCTCAAAATGAGCGTAACTATTTAATCGCCACGTGTCCAGGTCGCTGGATAGGACGAAGGAGTGTAATTGAGTGGCCTCCTCGGTCACCCGACTTAAGTCCTTTAAATTTTTTTTTGGGGTGACACATAAGCAACGTGACACGCAATTAGCGAAACTCGAGTCACAGAAAAATGTTTTTAAAAAAGTTTAGGAATACTTGGAAATTCAAGATAAATGTTATTTTGCTTTCAGATTTAAAATTCTAAACCTAAAATTAAGACAAAATAGAAGAATAAAACAAACAAGAAAAGAATTATACCAAAGCAAGACCTTCCTAACGCGGACGAAGATGACGAAAATGACATTGAGTGTATTGAGTGTATGTACTACCACTCACAATATTCAAAGTCTCATAGACTCATCTACGTAAGTTGGCGACATACGGAAAACTTTTTTATTATTAATTTTAGGAAAAAACTTGTTCTTCATAAAAAGTTCTGCGTGGTCTAAAACCTAAAAAGCATTAGATATTAATTTTTGTTTAGTCACATACGAGGTTTTTCAGAAAATATGATTTCGCTCAAGAGAAAAGTTATAAGGAAAAGATGTTTAGATTTAACAATAAAGTTCAAGTAAGCAACAATGATAATTTACATTGAAAAAAGATTTCTCTTTCTTTTCCGAACGTTTCTCTGGATAACATTGAAAATTTAAGAATGCCCTCTAATACATTATTAGTCTAGGATACACTAGCATGTTTGAGAGTGAACGTGAAAACGGCGTTTGAAAGACGTATTTGTTTATAAAGCGATACAAAAGTTGGCAACATTAAATATGGAAAATAAAATTGAGATTGTGTTAATAGTGGGTGATAATTATAAAACATTTCGAAAACCTGTAGAAATTTTTAAAATCCGACATCCAGAAAAAAGTATTCACCATGAAACAGTAAGAAAAATATGGGACAGTGATACGAATAAAAATTTTACAATGTAAACTCGGAACCATTATTCATTCAAAACAAGCGGAATTTATAAAGATCGAATGATTGGACCATTTTTCGAGAATTCTTGAATGCGGATCGTATTTGCTCTTTTTACAAAATGAAATTAATGATTTTCTTGATAATCTTCCCATACTTCAACGTTAACAAATATGGTTCCAGCAGGATGACGCCCCATGACAGCAGGTTAGATAAACGTCAGTACATTGAAAATGTTTTTAATGGGAGAGTTGTTCATCGTTTTTCAGAAATTTGTTGGCCACTGCGGTTTCCAAATTTAATCCCATTGACTATTTAGAGAGATTAATTACAGAAGCGGTTAATATTATTACTCCCCAGATGGTTAGGAATGTATTAAAATAATTTTGTAATAGAATGGTTACTTGTATGAATGGCAGATATGTGAAGGCATTAGTAAATTGAGGCTAGAGATTGTTCATTAGTATTTAATATAACAAAATTATTTATACAATTTTTTATTCATTTAAAAACATAGTTACAATATTATGTATTTTGAAAGGTTATCAGTGTTCAATAAAAATTAGAGATAATTGTTTTGGTAGTAGCAGTTTTTTAAATAAAAGTTTATTTAGATTTGTTTTATCAAATCAAAAAAGAATAAAAAAAAGCTTTTTAATGTAAATAAAAATTGTTGCATATTTAAACGTTATTTTTAAAACTAAACACATGTCCTTTATAACAATTTTCGATGTTGTCAAAAATAAAGGCACATTACTCTTGAGCCAATTCATATTTTCTGACAAATCTCGTACATGATTATAAAAATTTGATATCTAATGGTTGCTCTTTGGGTTTTAGACCATGTACAACTTTTTCACAAAATTAATAATAAAAAAGTATTCCATATGGTGCCACTTACGTAGAGACACTGTATATGTGATTTAAACTGTACCTAAATGGGATAAAGGAAGATATAACAGCCACATAATAAAGTTATTCTTCTAAATTGAGGAAAATAATTTAACCCACATCTGTGTGTAAAGATACCATAGTTTCCTTACACATTAATGAAAAATAATTTCAAAATAATGTTTTTTGTTAAGGGAATCGTTTTGTACCAGTGTGGCCCACATTCATTTTAGTTATTTTAGTATGAATCTGATCAATAGAAACTAATTAATAGATTTTTCTACTAGCGAAGGAATAAAATAGGCTTTGATTAGAACTATATCAGCTTTAACTAATAACATGAAATATTCTAATTGCTTTTAATTTTTTGTACTATGTCGGCATATTTATCGTTTTAAAATATCATTGGACCTGACACACTACCTGCATTTATTATCATTAATAATATGCTTCGTCTTCTTTAATTATAAAGGAGCTTTCCCCGTCTTTTTATGTTTGCTTAATGGTCTTTTAATAATATAATCATATGATCCCTTACTTTTTAAATCCCGTAATATAACTATAAATATCAAAAGAAATTAAAATTATTTTCCTATAGCAGTACTTCTCAACTAATAATCTGCACCAATATTATCTTGATTTCCGGCATACTAACCTACTCGATACACTCGTTGATGCGTTTCAACAAAATTCCAGTATAATAACACTATTATTAAACAGATTCTTGTTTTATCGCTAAAAAGTGTACAGGTAACGAACAATGACGTAACTCCAAACATGTTGAATAGTTTTAGATTATCAGCAGAAAGTCATTTATAAAATTTCTAACAATTTACGAGATAATTGGCCGTTTCCAGACTTTTGGTCCATTCTGTATACAGAAATAAGTTTATTTTACATTTGACAAAAATATGTTCTTAATGAAAAGCTTTGAATCATTTGCAAATCTATAATCATAATCATGTATCAAACTTTTAAAACATTGTTTGAAACACATTAAATTAAAGAAATAAGGATTTATAGTGATGGGTAAAATACGCTTAAATTTAAATATAGAACCGAATATTAATTAAAAAATATTTATAGGAATTGGAAGACTCTGAGCTTTTCTAATGGAAAATAAAAAAAAATTGTATAGTTTTTATTCTTTTTATTCAATAAATAATTCAACAATTGCTGACTAGTGTATTGGAATTTTTTGGAATTATCATATTGGATAGCGAAGAATCTAAATATATGCATATTTTTTTGGTTCCTATTAATATTTTGAATAAATATTTTGCCCTCAATTTAAATTTAAACCTACCTTTATTCTGAATCATTATTTTTTATTTCTTTGTATTCCAACAAATATTTCTTAACTTAAATGCTTATTTATGGATGTCCAAGTGATGCGTAGCTTTTTATCAAAATTTAATTATCGCAGTCCTTATTCTTTCTTTCTTCAAAATAGACAATAAATTAACCAGAAGAAATTACAAATAAAATTATATCTCAATTTAATGATACTTTTATACTTTGATAACTTTATAACGGAACTCGATTCCTTTATGGAGTTCAAAGTAATCTGAATATTATTTTTGTTCTATTGTATAAAAATACAAGTTAATAATTATTTAAATATTTTATCTACTACTGCCTGGATAAAAATCTGTAATCAAATTGATTTGAGTAAGATATTAAACGCTATGATCTAAATGAGTTAAATAATGAACCCATTATCTAGCTCAGTTGATTAATGAAATCAGAACCAAAATTAAATTATTTATTAACAAAATTTGGAAACAATCATTTATGAATATTGATAACATTTGTGCATTTACACGATTTCACTCCAGACGAGGACTGTTCTGTTGAAGAGCTAATAATTTCCAAATTTCTACTGGGGTTACTAATTGATAGGTCGATTTACAAATGCTTGTCTCCCAATTTTGACTTTCTATCCGTGACGCCATTTGCATCATTAAGCTTGTTAATTTTTTTGGAATTAAAAATGAAACTGCTTTTGTTACATAATTGTCAATATCTGATGCAGAACTATCGTATTCAGACTTCCACACATTAATGTGTTTTGAAGATACTAAGATAAATTAAATATATTTGGCGCTGTTTTTAACAAACTGTCAGGTTGCGATAACAATAAATAACTGCCATTGATTACTGATCGCTTTGATTTTAAATAAAATATTCACCAATTGTCAAATATATTAAATCGAAAAGTCATTTCATATTTATCGATATCTGCAGTTGTTGATCATTCTTCCCAGTCGTAGATAAAATATATTTTAATTCGTGTGACAAGGGCCTATTAACATACTCTTGCTGTTATCGACTCGGGTTAATGCCTTCGTCTTGCAACTAACACGAATGTATGTTAATAGTGCCCTTATCCCGCTAATAAAATAAACAACTATTATAGTAACAGTTTTCTTTACGGAAAACAAAACAAGAAAAAACCCCTACAATATATACATATATACGTTTACATATTCCAATTGCTAATTAATTTTCTTTGGTTTTATGAGTAAACTATTTCAATATTTTAATAATACTCTTTACTATTCCTTAACCCTGCTTCTTTCTTTGGATTATATTCTAGTAACACCCTGATTTGATTTGTATATATGGAGCTTAGGGTCTATTATCTATGAAGATATGAACTTTGTTACCAATTATATTTTTTCTAGTTTGTCGATAAGTAAATTCCATAAAGCTCAATTTGAACGGCATTTCTTCACATAGGCAATCATATGTTTGGTTATACAGATCTGGCGTATTTGGATTATATAGATAGCACGTCAAGACTTTTTTAGATTTTGTTGTAGAGAGTCTCTACTTCTTTGAAGCGTTGGAAGAGAAACAAGAAACTCATTTCCGAAGAAATACCTAATCCTGCATCATATTCTACCCTATCAATAATGAAGATATGTGTCAGAGACATGACAACTACTTGCTTATTACAAATATCAAAAAAAAGTGAGAATAACAATTGCTTCCATTGCCAATTGATCCTAATGATTTTCATAGTTCCTGTTATATTGAGACATGCTACTGTTGGATAATTATCATTAGGAGAGGATTTTCGATATTGAACAATTTCTCAGTACTCATCTTATGGTGTAGTTGAATGTTTGAAAAAGTAAAAAAAACACACATTTTCTTTGGCTGTGATTTTATTCTATGATACTAAATTAGGTGTTTATATTTTACAAATTTTTAAAAGTTATGTACAAACAAATATATTAATATTCTACACATGTATTCGATAATTTATATTACAATTGATTCAAGGCACATATGCTGTGTATATTAAATACACACGTAATCCCGCACAATAGGTAATCTGAAATAATAATTTCTAATTGTATAATAACAATAATCCCATACCAGCCAACAAAACATATGATGGATTTACCTTATTGTAGAGAAAATATACGTATAATATGAATATGATATTTTTATGTTCTTTTTTAAACAATTTTTATTCTACAATTTTTTTTCTTTTATATTTTTTATTTTAAGAAAATGTATTATAGAACTACCTATATCCTTACTGCTCATTATCTTTTAATTTAATTGATATTGATCAGAAAATCGAATTTATAATTTTCGATCGACTATTTATGTTTTTGGTCCCAGTACAAATATTCGATGAAAATCATAGTGTTTAGTAATGAGCAACATAGATATAAGATATTATACTTAGAATATATTAATTTTCATGTATTTTTCAGAAAAGTGTACAGAACAGTCACTTAATTCTTTTTGATTACTTTTTCAGTATGTACATTTTTTTATTTGTTTTATCAACCTCTGTGCTTTGCTTAAATATAACATATCTACTATAATAATGTACATTATATTCTTTGCTAAGTCTACAATCTTTATTCCAAAATTATTAATATTTTTTATATTATAAATCACATCTTTTTATAAACCTAACAGTGAATCTATACTACTGAGGTATTGAGAAAACATTAAAATGAAACTTTTATAATAACTAGAACTATACAGAAATTTCTAAAGGCAGTTATCTAAAATTGGCTACCCTAAATAACCAACCACCTTGAGCCTGTTATAATAACTGCCTTGAAATTATATATTTTTTCAATTATTTAATACTATCACAATATGTGACAACTTTTTTAGAATCTAGACTCTATGCCCTGATCGTCTGAATCCTCATACTAGGGCTTCAACCTCTTAAAACCAGCACCATCTTGTCCTAATTTCAGTTCTTCATAGAGAGTGGGATTTACCTCTTGTTGGGCAGGAACGTGAAGGGATTCATTTTTCCATCCAGGACCTCCTGATGAGGACGATACTGCTATGCCATTTGCGCTACCATTTGCAAGGTGGGTCGTTTCCGAATCTCTCTGAGGTACCTAAACCATTCATTTAAAAAAAGTATGTTTACTGAGATAATTAATAAAATATTTTTTACCTGAATATGGTCCATATTAACCTCCCTTAGATAGCTTGGATTTTCAAAGGCAATTCCATTAGAATTCTTAATTCCCAACATCTTTTTGGTCTTCATGAACCAAACAGCCCCAGCAAAAATAGCTGCCACAACAATTAGAGCTAAAATAACTGCTACAATGACTCCAACATGACCGTCATGACCTTCCTGGCTAGCAGCGGAAGTTATGTACTTATCACTCATCGTGAATTTTAATGGTTCAGTAAATGTTGAAGTTCCCTTATTGTTTCCAGCTTTTACCACTACAGAGTATGTAGATCCAGCTACAAAAAACGATTGAGGTCGTATTTAGTTTATCTATATTTCATTGTCATTTATTAAAGTTAATTGGTATATAGATATTTAGGAAGATAAGTTACCTTTGAGGTTTTCAAATTTAATATGAGTACTTGAAGTATCTTCTTTGTAACTTTCCTTACTGTGTGGATCAGTAGATTTAACTAATACCCTGTATAGTTCAACGGTATGTGGATTCTTCGATGGTAAGTCCCAATTTATATTGACTGAATGAGAATCAATGAAATCTACATGTACATTTTGTGGAGGGCCTGGTAACTTTTCTCTGAAACATATATTAATAATATCAGTAATATCTAAGGCACAGATAGAGAAAGCAGAAGTTAAAACAAAATATGGATAGATTATTAGAAATCATTGATGTTCTCAATTAGTTGAGGTAAATAAATTACACTATGTACCAACCTTCCTTCGTTGAAGCAACCGATAATTTGCTTAGTATGGGCCAGTATGCAGTTTTTACTATTCAAAACTGGATCTCCTCGGCACCAATCCAAGCATCTTCTAGAGACATTCCTGTGAGCACAACAGCTTCTATGATCAGATCCATCAGCAGCACATTTCATCAGCTTTCCAAAATCTTGAATACATTCCAATTTATCAATGACAGCTTCAATATCTAAATAGAAAGAACAAGCATCCATACACGGACTCGTCACATTTTGTTCAATACAACATTGAGTTAAATTATTGTTAGATGCTAAGTTTCTGATCCTGACAGAAACTGGTTGAGTTGCCGTGCCAAATACATTCTCGGCATGGCAATAATAGTCGCCGACATCCATGTCAGTAATTTGTTTAATAGTAAGTTGCATCAAATATTTGTCTTCTTCGTCTCTAATTGGTTTCGTGGTGATGTCATATTTTCCTCCCTGGATTACGGGTGTTCGATCTTCGTGATTTCTCCAAAAGATCATCTTTGGTTCTGGCAATGCTTCTACTTTGCATTCTAGTGTTACGGAGTCACCTAATGTAGTCATAGTTATACCACTAGCTTGTATGTGAGGGCCATCTAAAAAAGATGTCATCTGTATAGTTAGATTATTAGAGTAAAAAAATTAGGAAAACCAGATAGTTCGCAGTATCAATAGAACGACAGTCCTATTAGGCAATCGCCTATTCAAAGTTTAAGCCCTTGCACAAGCCTTTTAGTGAGATTGATTGTAACTGTTAAATTTTCTGGCTGTGCCTGATAGTACCAAATATTTTTTTTTTTTATAAAAGAAATATATGTTCTTTAATGATTTGTAAATATTTATTAAATATTTGGTTTTCAATATCTATATCAAATATTTAATGAATATTTTTCATATCTTCGAAAAGTAATATTTGCTAAATAATATAGAGATAATATTCGTTTATTTACATACATTTTTTAATTTCTTTGCTAGATTTATCGAAATTTTGAATTTAAAGGTCGATATTTTGAAGTAAAACACTATCATTTTAAGATTTCTAACTCAAAATCGAGAACTATTAAATATGTTAACCAATATGTGTAGAAAATATTTAAAGAATATTTAAAAATATGTCACGATAAATATTTAATAAACATTTTTTTAAATTTTAATCAATATTTCTCGCTATCGGGGTAGTAACTGAGTAACAGTACATTGTATTGTTTTATTTTAAATGATATTAACTTACGACTAATAGTTATCTTTCTAGATGCCTGCATAGGAGTACCATAGCCATTATCAGCATAACAAGAAATCTGGTCCATATCTTTGGTAACGTTGTGTATAACTGTAACCATGTGCCTAGTGGTTTCTTGTCTAACAAGTCTTCCAGTAATATATAAGGAAATTGTAGGCATTGGGGTTCCCATTGCAATACAGAGGATTGTCATACTGCTGCCTTCTATTACCAAATTTATTGGATGTACAGTTGGTGGCTAAAATATTTTGTAATAAAAAATCAGCATTTTCCAATACTTTAATGAAAATTAAAATTTTATTTCAAAAAATAAAAAAATATATTAATGTTTTTTTGGAGGATGTTTTTCAATTTTGGAACTGCGGAAATTTGTAAAATGGATATTAAACAATTTAAAAAACAATGTCATGTCTACTTATAAAAGAAACTATAATTTAATTTCCTACGAATTATGCAACCTACATAACTCAAACAAATGGCTGGTAAAAGAAAAATCTATTATTAATATCAACAAGTAATTTTCTATAAGATTTTTATTAGAAAGAAAATTTAATATTCAAGCATCTGCCTTTTACGACAGACAGATATTTGATGAAACGAGAACTCATTAAAAATTACTTACTTCGACAAAAGCAGGATAAGCCGGATCAGTCCATGCTATCAATGTCTCCGAAGGCATACTGACTCCCTTATCTGATACAGCTTGAATATAAATAATGTACTGGGTGTTAGGATTTAAACTGCTAATCATATATGAAGTGACTGTTATGTTCTTTACTTGGAATTGGTCTTCGGCAGTCGATTTATGGAAAACTCTGTTAAGAAATAGATTCACTGTATTAAAGCATTATCACAATAAATTACTATTCTTAATTTTTATTATTATACTCATTATACTTTGACATTTCAATCACAGACATATAAACAGCATCGTTAGCCGAGCATTCTTTCCTTATTGATGAAGGATATTGGTACCAGCTAACGAACTGTATATTCAGTCTTTCCTAGAGACACCATAAAACATGTTGAAGAAGTATCTAACATCTTAGGATAAGGACAAGCTGAAGGTACATAGATAAGTGATATACATACAAATGTATGTAATTATTAAATGTGTTATACGTATCAAAGATTACCGATTTAATTTCGTCGATGGTGAAATCACGCATGATTGGTGTTCCTCCCAAAAACCTTATAAGAAGGCTCAACGTTATTGCACATGGCTCACTCATTCAGCATCGAGATTGATATCTTCGGTACACACACCTAATATCGCTCATCCAGGCGTCTCCAGAATGTACTTACTTACCTTTAGTTGTCAATATTTTAAATAATACATTTTTACTGATTTAATTTTCAATAGTGGGGGAATATTAATTCCATCGTCATGCTAAAGTTACCTGTAAGTAATAAGTTCAGATGGGTGACTAAACTCTGGTGGCTGCCACGTTACTGTAACCCATGTAGCGCTGTGACTAGATACCGCTAAAGAATGTGGTGGTGAAGTTACGCCATTTACCCATTTGGATTGATCTAACAACGGAAGACAATTGCATTATTTTTTTAAATAAGAAGGTGGAAATTTGTGTAAGAACATACTTTTAATAATACAATTAATTAGTCGTTCTTTTATTATTAGGAATTTTAACAAATTTGCTGGTTAAATAAAAGTAATTAACAACCAAATTAGAATAATAGAATTCCTTCCAAATATACTAACCTGATTTGACTAGTTTTATCACAATAATAGATGAAGGTAATGAGGTACCTTCCTTATTTCTGGATATTACAAATATATGATATAATTGGTTTTCTTCCAAACCAGTCAGTGTAGCTGTTGTGCTAGTAGTATTCACTTGCTAAATTTACAATAAAACAATTTAGTAATTTACTCCTATTGGTACCACAATATCTTAAGGAATATTAAAATAATATATTGCTTAAATACTCTTCGATTATAAAAATATGAAGGTACTTACTTTATCTAATTTGGCTACAGTCTCGTACATAGATGTATTGTCTACTTTTTGGTAATTAATCACATAGTCTGTCACTTTTGTCGAATTATCTGGAGGATTCCATTCTAATAAAATAGTGTGTTCATCAACAACGACGCCATGAAGAGCTGATACAGGACCTGGTAGTTTTCCTGCGCCTACAACAAAAAATCAGTTCTTGCTTTATCTTTGTATAACTGTTAGAGGTACTGTAATCTTTACCTTCTTCAAAGCACTGTGCAATATTTCCAATGTAAGGCACACAGCTGGTTGTAGATGAAGAAAATGTGTTAAGCATAACGCCGTTGCAAATGGGCAAACATCCCAAGGGAACGCCTCGACGATGGCAGCAAGTTGCATGATTGCGCCCTCCAGCGGCACATTTTAATATCTTTTGGAAATCTCCGGAACAAACGCTAGCTAGTGCCTTGATGTCGGTCATATTGGCATCATAAGAACATAAAGGTAGACATACGGTGTTAATTTGAGCCTCCACACAACACGCTGTCACGTTATACGCTTGAGCTTCTTCTATTTTTTCCTCAATCAACTAAATATTAAAAAAAATGGATTTTAAGAGATAAAAAATATTTGTATTACTATTTGCAGCAATCTTTACATATGGACTATGAATATATAGAATGGAAGTAATTATAGTGAGAGTTTTTCAAAATTGATGCAAGTAGAGGAATTGATTGGTTTAGAAAAGATGACAAGAAACGGTCTTGTCAGAATATATGTAATCCATACATTAAATAAAACTGTCAGTTTGATATTTATAAGTAAGATATTTATATAAAATGTAGAAACAGGATCACACTTTTCGGATACCAAATTTTTGTAATATAAAACAAATGGAAGAAAAAACCTCAGAAAAATCTGTAAACGAAGCTACAGAACAATCAGATACACCAAGTACGCCTGTGGCGCCTCCAGAAAATGTTTCTCTCATAGAAGACTTTTATGGCTTTATAAACGACACTGATGGATATCCTCTGACAGTTAGAAGATATACTTGGAAAAATCTCAACAGCATTGAAGTTCAAGTTATTAATTATGGAGCGAGAATTATTTCAATTAAATTTCCTGATAGAAATAATAAAATAGATGACGTTGTACTAGGTAGGAAAAATTGAAAAAGATAAATATCTTCTTTCTAGGAAAATTTAATAAGAACGAATTTTTTTTCTTTTAATCACAATCGGGTCCAAAATTTAATTTTTTTAAAAATAGGTAAAACGTTAATTTCGTTCATAAGATTTTTCTAATCAATTCTTATTCTTTTGATTAATTTAATGAAAATACTAGCTCTCATTTCATTTCGTAGATGAAAGACTTAACAAAAGTACAACTTAGCAGTTAACAAGGAATCTACAATAAAAACAAAAATTTAGTGCATAAGACAATTTAGACCAATTATAATTTATTTATTTTTTTGGATAATATAAATAGGCCCGAAGGACTTAAGTCGATGGCCTTTGATGTATTTTATCCAATAAAGAATTTTTATTATTTATTCTGGTAAACATATATATATATATATATATACATATATATATATTTTTGTAGGATTCGACGATTTAGCAGGTTATATATTCTATAAAAAACATTATATTGGTGCGACGATTGGTCGAATTACCGGACCAGTAAAAAATTCCACTATATTAATAGGAACAAAGAGACATCAGATAAATTCAAACGTATCAAACATGCATCAAAAAAATGGGGGAAAAATTGGATTTGATCAAAAAGTCTGGGATTCTCACATTGAAGGAAAGCAGGTTATTATGAGTTACATAAGCCCAGATGAAGAGGAAGGATATCCTGGCAGTCTAATGACTAGAATAGCATTTCAACTTTCTGAAAGAAATGAATTTAAAATTAAAATGGAAGCGTTTTCTACTTTACCAACAGTGGTAAATCTGTCAAACTTATTATACGTTAATTTAGCAGGACATTACGCTGGCCCTGATAGTATTTACAAGCACATTTTAACATTAAACTGCAATTGCTTCACGAAACAAGATGAAGAAGGTTTCAGTACTGGGGAGATACAAAATGTTGTTCACACAATACACGATTTTCAAATACCAAAAACTTTGGGAAAAGTTATGGGAATTACACCCAAGGATGGTATGTAATATTATAATCATTAATGTAAAGTACCATATATATTTAAGTTTGTTCTATTTTTAAGATTTTTACATATATGTCCACTACAGGTTTTTATCAAAACTTTTGCGTAAACAGAGGGGTCACCCAAGATGACTGTTTTGTGGCTAGACTTTTACATCCACCTAGTGGAAGGCTTTTAGAACTCTACAGTAATCAATGCGGAGTCCAACTTGATACTGCTAATTCATTTGGTTACGGGATTATAAAGTCAGTGGATGAAATATTGGATAAAATAAGTGTTGTGAGCGGTAAAAGTAGTAAAAGTGCTAAAGATGGAAAAAGCTTAAGAAGTGAATACGAACAAGCGGAGGATCTTGATCACACATTACAACTTATAGATAATATTCATACTAAGCTTGTCCAGCGGTTAAAAGAAGAACAGGTAAAAATATAAGAATACTAAAGTTTGATTAATAACTTAAAATTAGAAATATGCAACGACATAAAAAATAAATATAAAGACTTTTTCATTTATTTAGGAAGAACCTTGTTTGTATTTTGAAACAAAAAATCGGGGACCCTATATTATATATGTTTTAGTTAACACAATACAGCGAGGTAAGGGGTGTTATTGAAATGCTGAAAAAATCAACAAACAAGATGAAGGTACCTTCCAGTGATTCTCTTGTTGACTTTATTTGCGATGACTCGGAAGCTCTGAATAAGCTTTGCTCTAGTCCGAAACAAATGGACTTTCTAAAATTAGTAAAGCATTCTTTATTAGATCTTTATGAGGACGAAGAAAATATGTGGTTGAACGATGTACTTGATCGAATCCTTCATCATAGTGAAACTTTAAAGAGTAGAGATCATGTATCTGCGAAGAACATACAATTGTCATGTAAGTATTTCATTCATTCATTTGTATAGTAAAGGACTAAGCTTCGACCGAATTTGTATCCTTTCAATGCTTCCAATGAAGAGATGCTGCTTTAAGTACCAAGAATAGAAGAGTGAAACCAAAAACAAAGACCACTTTTATAGGGGCTGAAGTATTATTTGGTACTACTCAGATATCGTTTCATATTTGGTAACACATGAAGAAGATAGGTATATGTGAATTCTGAGATGCAGATGAGATAAATGTAAACGTTTTAAACGAGTCCAGCTGAGAACTTATGATCATGTACTTCACAAGACACCTGCATTGGCAGTACCGAGGTTATGTCCACTCTTATATTACCAAAACTAACCTACGATTGTGTATATTTTAGAGATATAGTGGATATTATTATTGTTCATACTATTTTACAGATGAACAAGTGGCTCCTGTACCAGCAACCCCACCACCCTCACTTACTATAACCGACACTGCAAAATTCAAGCAAAAAAGACCAAAAACTAACGAGATTCCTTCCTACTACGAAAACGTCGATCGGATTGTAGGAAAAAGTCGAAAATTGTACACGATGCATGGAGGAATAGCGCTACAAACACAAAATTATCCAAACTGCGCGGATGTAGAACAATTTCCAAATTGCGTTCTAAAACCTGGCGAGAAGTATACTCATAGCATAACGTACAAATTTTGGATTAGATCCGGTAACCCCAGCAGATGGATAAAGAGGAATATACATGAAATGGCTCAGACTAAAAAAGACTCGGTAGCTAAGTCTATGAATTAATTATGATTTTTGTAAATGTTTTGAAAAATACAATATTTTAATTGCTAGATAAATCGTATTTTAGTTAGTTACTAGTTATCTACGTCGTTTGAGTAAATCAAATAAATGGACTAGTCTTTGTCTTAAATTTAAGTTCTTATAAAAATGAAATATCGTGAAAATGTTTAAAAACATGATATCCTTTAAAACAAATTAAGAGAACAGTAGCTTATTATCTAAAAATATTTCGTATAATAAAAATTATTGAAAAAATGTATAAATGGGGGCGCATTTATTTATATTAAAAATTAGGCATTGCCTCTTAATTTTACTGTGCTAATTTGTAATGTTTCTGGTGTACTCTTTAATCACGGAAAAAAGAAAAAATAATTGGCTTTAAAGTAGGAGATTACTTACTTTGCTTCCAGTTCTGAAGGTTAAAATTGTACTAGGTATACCAACACCATGAGAATTAACAGCTTCTACATAAACCTCGTAATCAGTTTCGCTCTCCAGTCCTTCCACTATATGAGGACTGTGCACTTTAGACATCATTTTAAAGTCTGCATTTTCATCGTCGACATCTCTTACGTAAGCATTATAATAAAGCACAGTGTCGCCAAGAGTTTTTGGGGGAGACCAGTGAAGGATAGCAAATTCGGTTTCTATGTTGGTCAGTCTGAATTGGGTCGGAGCACTTGGTAGGACTCCGTAGCCTTGTAGAAGGCAATTTGTGTATTCGCTCATGTATCTAAGACATCTGTAAACAAAAATAAAAAAAATAACACATGCAATTTTAGCCGAAGCTGGGTGGTTTCCCAAATTTGAAAATTATCGAAAAGTAAACTAAATATCCTAAGTTATTATTGTTGGTAAACCTGAATACGATGATATGTTCTTAAATTTAGCCAACTATTTAGAGACAGTTCTAAAAATAAGGGGAGATTTTTTTTTTATAATGGCATATATCAATATTTTTTTAAATGTGGGTCAAATGTGCGCATACATTAAATTCAAGATAGGGATATTTAAATAGTTGTTTTCTATTTTCAATAGTTTTAATGTTTTTAGCTTCATTTTAGACTCCAAGTATGGTACCTTGTTAAAATCAGTTTAACGAGACAAATATATAATGAAATATGAGTTAATAATTGTATAGAATTATGCTCAGGCTAAATCTTAATTCCGGAGTGTCTAAATATTTTTTTTTATAAAATGTCCCTGTCGGTGAAATATTTCGGACATTTGCCGTTAACAGGTTAGACAGTAAGATTTAACATTTATTATAGGCACTGTAAAAACTGAAAACGTAAATCATGGGTTACTAAAGAAAAACCGTTCATAATAATTATACAATCTCAATGAAACGTCGTATTTAAGTATTTGTTTTAATTGTAAACGCAGGCAACATAAAATCTATAATGTTATGGAAATTGGAGATGAAAAATTAGATTATGAAACTCCGGCGAGATGCCAGTAACCAAAATAAAACAAATAATTAAAGTGTTAGACTGGGTTGCTGAAAACCTCTTCGTGTATATTCATGAACAACCGGAAGGAAAATATAATTACGTCTTCTTAAATATTCGCGAAAACGCTGTCAAAATTATCATCAGGGAATTTCTTCCACAAATATAACACTAAATGTTTTACGATCGCTTGAAGACATCAATTATGATTTTTTAGGTTTTCAAATTGAAGACGGTAATTCATACTACATTTAATTATGGATGTTATAAATATAATTTGGCATAATATTAAATGTGATATTGGATATTTTATTTTATTATTAAAATTAAATCTACTTGAATAGCCAAAATTATTAAATAAAATGACGTGATATTAAAATTTATTCCATAACCTAGTAGGTATAAAAAGTATTGAATTTGAATCAATATAAATAGATTTATTCAAATATTTTGCCGTGAGAGTTTGTTAAAAAAATTACCAGTAAATTATTTTATGCAAACACGAGATCAAAATGTTATTTATTTTTTAATATCATAATTAAAATACACAATAAAAAACACGTGTGAAGATGGTTTTTTTAAATTATGAGATTGTGTCGTGGTTCAAACAATTTTCGTGTTCTTAAAAAAATAAACCCATTCTTACGTAAATTTATTAAACTATATTTTTGGCCTATAAATTCATTTTAAAAATAACTAGCATTTGAATATGTCCGCTACACTTAGTTCTTCGTATTATTTATCTTATATTTTAGTGATTGCACCTGTTTTCTTTTTTACCTTCAAATTTTATTCGAAATTATAGTCAAAGTGACAACCAAGAAAAATTTAATTTGTTTTATCACCGCTATAAGCGAAACAACGCCAACTATTTACAGGGTCCAGAAAAGGGAACAGTAGGGAAAACCTGGATATCAAAGAGGAATTTAATAGACAGGGAAATCTGTAGGAATTAACCGGAAAATTTATTATTGTGGAATATCAGGAATTTGTACTATGCTAATAAAACCAAGTAAAAAACCTTATTTAAAATGTTACCCAAAATATTAAGCTTAATATTTTTTATTAAAAATATATAAATATAATGGAAAATCTCTGCAGAACTGGAAATTCTCTTAGATTTTATTATGTATATGTTTTATACACTCTTCAAAGATAAAAAAAAAACCTGGAGCTCATTTTATGTCGATTTAACGAAAGTGACCTCTTACAAAAATGCTTCCAGAGCTCTTTAAAAATGGAGATCTAACATTGGTTCGATTCAAATAACTTAAAGACAAATTTCTGTTAAATGATTTTGTACATTTCTTGGAAGATGTCTAATCAAACTGCTTGAATACGATTGTTTAATGGTTGTCATAAGCGGCTCATTTAAATGGGCTAATAAATGATATTTTTATTCATAATTTGACAGTTGACATTTTGATTTGATTTTTAATAAATAATTTTCGAGAAATTTAAATTTAAACTTTTATGTATCTATGCATACGTTTCCATTGACTAACAACTACATCATTACATAAACTATTTTTTTGTAAAAATGTCGAAATTTATTAATTATGAGCGCCATCTTTAACGAGCTTTAGTTTCCTTAAAAAGCTCTAGATATTGTGGTTTTTACTTTGAAGAGCATTTCTGGACACCCTCTATGGATAAAATTACCGAAACTATTGGTTTTCTCAAAATATTTATCTCACTACTCACTTAAAGTAATTAAAATCAATGCTGGACACATTCCCAGTGCACAGCTGCTGACAGATATCGGGTAATCCTCTGGCTTTGCAACAAGGCGTATGGTCCATTCCGTTTGTTAAACAGCCAAAAGTATCAGTTGCCCATGGAGCACATATCATCAAATCAGTAATTTCAACAGAAGAAGCCATTACAGGGTCGCAAAGTTTCGTCATGCAAGTTTTATGCACAATGCCTTTGTTTGCACAACAACTTTTGATGTCTGGAAGTTGAGGAGCTTGACCTGTTGTAGTGGACTTGATCCTTCCTGGAGTCAGTGTGAGGGAACGGACACTGTAGCTTGGCAGGCTGGTACCATGGTGGTTAATTGCAGTAACTAATAAATATAAATTGTTAAATTCCATATATTTAAAAAAGGACTGTGGTGGTTGGGCAGCAATGAAAAGTCATTGAATAAAGATTTATGGTTTATTTTCAAACGATTAAACATCTCAAAACAGGACATTAACAGTATATAAGTTCTTATAACAAAATTGTCTTTATTTTCTTTTCATTTTACAAAATTTATTAAGGAAAAAAATAAACAATCTGAAGTAATATCTTTGAAAAGAAAAAAGTCAAGGATCAAGTGACGCTACTTTTAATCTTAGCCAATATTAAGTACTGCTGATTAATCTTCATCCAATTTTATAAAAGTAATAAAAATATATTCTGGGGCGATAAGTAGAAAATACTGTTATATTAAATCCCATCTTTTGCAATAAATTCTTAATACTTTAATAAGTATATTAAAACTATGATTTTTTTGGAAAGAAAATTGTTACCTGTAATTTCATACATAGTAAATGGAATGAGGTTGTTAAGAATTGTGCTATGTTGAGATGCAGGTACTTTCACCAGTCCGGTTTGTTTAATAGAGCCATTATTTTTCTTCATTCCGTCGTAATTTCGTTCATCAAAACTTTTTAAAGATGTAAAATTAATAGCAAATTCGGTTAAGTTTTCGCTGTTTGATATTGGAGGTGACCATTGGACGCTAAGAGATTTTTCAGTTAGTGATTCTACTTCGACATTTTCTGGAGGACTTGGAAGAAGTTCTGAAATGAAAAAATATAAAATTTATAATTCTTAAATATGAATATTTGTTGAACGTACAAAACATTCTTGTTAAAAACTCTAAAATAATTTAAACAAGTTAAAAAAATAATTTTATAAGTTATTTTTTACCAATTCCTTCAACTATGCAAGCCAAAGTCTGCTCCGTATAAGATGAACAGGAAAAATGGGTTTTGATGTTATCTGTAATAGCCGTGTACTCTCCTCTGCAGACATCTTGACATATATCAGGAACCCTTTCTTGGATGCAACAGGGCACATGATTTCTGCCATCCGCCATGCAGCTTACAATTGAAGGAAAATCAGATTCGCACTGTTCCGGATCTTGACCAGTCGTTCCTGCAAAATGGTCTAATATTTTATACTCCAATTGTGTTATCAGTTCAAGTAAAAGTTAAAGTATCGCTGATTAGTAAACTAAAAGCGGGTTCAAATCATAATAGCGACTAATCAGAGGGATATGGGAGACACTAAAATAGAAAACTTGTTTATAAAGTTGAATATTTAACTTTTATTAAAAGATAGGTATATAGGTTCAAAAATAAAATTTATATACTTTAAACAAAAATCTAAAGAATCTAAAAGAATAGGATTAATATCAGTTAACTAAGGGAGACCGCAATAATATGTCCTTCCGTTAACCCTACTCTCTTGAACTCCGCTGTACTAGAGGTACGATCAAGAGTGCGGGGTACGTTACTATCGAATTGACTAAAACGCTGATTCCACCTCCGATATTAGAGGGGAAATTGTTATGCATTTTCGCTTCTTCAGAATGCGTTGTTTTATACTCGCATCGATTCTTATAGATTTACAAATATTATTTCTGAACCTGCAGAAGACCCATTTTGGGTAATTAATGATAATTAAAACGTTTGAGATCTAAGGAATTAAAAGGATTTTCTATAATAAAAACTCTTTTATTATAAAACCGGTTTTTGGACTTTTTTACTACCATAGTTATATTGATATCAGGATGATTACTTTTACTACAAGCAGGTTTATATTTCATGCTAAAAATACAACATATTTAAATCAAGTTATTCTGTATATTATTAGTTAGAATAATAAATAGTTATTTGTGGACCAAAGACATAAGGTTGATTCTTTCTGAAAGAATCACTTCGGTTGAGGCCGTTAGACACCGTATACTGAACGTTTTTAGGCGATATTCGCAAGAATTGACATTTTTCAGATCCGATAATATTCACAAAGTGTCCGTTTTCTGTAGTCTCTTGTCATGACACGTAAAATGCTTCAAAAATTAATAACTCTCTATATCTCCGGAACCGTCAATTTGCGGACCAATGTTTATTAAGGCTTTTTGACTTATTTTGGTCCGTAATATACCTTGTTCAAATATTAATTTTTTTTAACACCCTGTATAAACAGATGTGAAGTATATGTGGCCTTAAAATAGCTACTTCACGCAAGAGTGAAAAAGAGTAAAGATCAGATGTGAGCGTTATGCCAAAACAATTAGAACTGGTGATTTAATTTAAGTTTCTACAAAATCGGTTTGTATTTTGTTTTAGGAGATATTATTAATTTCTGCTAATTTATTTAGTTACAAATATCCATTTTAAGCTACATTTACATTGAAATTATAATGAATACGACTATGAAATGAATACATTAATTTGTCGATATTTGGTGAATGTTTATGTTGCGGGATATTTATGTGATTTGTAGCATGCAAATTTATCAATAATTCGGTAATTTATATCTAAACAATTATTGCCCAATAACTGATACCTATATTAATAATTATAATTTTACGGTTGAAGAACATACTTAGAATAAACAATTTACAGAAGAAAATCGAACAAAACAACAAACAACGAAAAAAGTATTGTTTGTAAAAAAAGAAGCCTTTGCAAACACCAACAAAAATTACAGATTACTAATTATAAAGTAAAGAAAGTAGGAACAGCTAAAATGATTTAGGAGATATACAAACTGTGATCCAAGATTCTAAGCTTTACATGAAACATGGGCGATAGGTGATAAAGATTAAAATTAAAAGGATATAAACATATTACACTTAATGAAGCCAGAAATAAGAAGCAAAATCATGCCAATAGAGAGGAAATAGAAAAAATAATAAACCTGATGAGAAATAATGATAATAAACGGAATCATTGCGAAATCAAAATTGAAAGTATATGGATAGGAATAAGTGAAGGAGATTTACATTCAATTATCTCAAATATGAAAAATAAAATGTGACAGGAAAGATTGTGAACATTTTTAAGGGGTTGTATTAGTCGATTTGACAAAATATTAGCACCAACAATAAACAGAAGAATGAAAGTGCAGAAAAAGTGCTACGAGAACGCCAGTGGAATTAAGATATTATCAGATCTTCATAAATGGAAACCTTAAAGAGATGTCAACCAATACGAGATTTTGACTAACTAATGCCTGTGGATTTTAAAAGTTATCATGAAAAACATATTTAGAATATTAAAATATATAGAAATCCCAAAGCCTACAGCAATGATGTTTTCTTAATGGCAATAAATAAATAAATAAATCCTAGAATATATAAAAGGACAACTAACGAACAAGAACAAAAGGTAGTGATAAGTAGTGGTAAGTAAAATCAAAGTTATATTATCATGATGAAAACCACATGGATTTTTTAAAAATAGAGACTTTTGGTAAAGATGGACGAAGACAGAAGTATAAAATATATAACACAGAAACATTTCTATGGACAAAAATATGGGCTAATAAAATCGAAGAAAAAAAATAAGTCAAGGAATGTTTCAACAATGAAGTTATGAGGAAATAAAGCGGAACTTTGAAGTGAAATGGAATATATACTCGATATATAAAATTCTCATAGTCGTAAGGACATATAATTCGCCATCCAACAATTTCTACACATGATGTGAATTAATATGAAACGGACATGTCCTGAGGAGTTCTTGAAACTATAATTCAGTTAGTCAACCGTAGATGGATAATAATTTATCAGCATGTATATTACACTAGTTATTCATCATACAATAGATGATATTGTCGAGTTTTGGAGTTTGAACTTTATGGAAATTCAGAGACCAGTGGCTTAAAATTATACAGAGTGTCCCACGACGTTTTGGCAGTCCAATATCTCGAAAACTGTTTATATGACAAGAATCAAATTTGACAGCTATAAACAATCTAAATCGATGCTTATATTTATTATAAAGACACGTCCGTTTTTCCTCTGATTTTCGATCACGTGACCCCAACAATTTTTTTTTAAATCGGACAACCGATATAATATGCCTTTTTGGTTATATCTTTCAAAAACAAATTCAACGATACCACACTTGTCATAATTTTATCATGCAGTAATGATAATATGGCCCATTTATTTTTATTAAATTTAAACAGTTTTCGAGATATTGGACTGTCAAAACGTCGAAGTGAAAATGTGAAAATGACTTCAAACAAGTATTTTAATAATGAGAAATTATTTATTTCTCAGTCCATTTTTAAATATACATATATATAGTTTTATGTGTACAAGGTAAAATTTTTCAAAGTACATTATCATCAAATAAAATTTGGTTTACAGATTTTTTGTAAAAGGTTATGTTACTATTCGTATAAAATTTTATTAACTCTGGAATTTACTTTGCGTAAATTCAAATTAATATCTAATGTAATAATAATAATAATAATAATAATAATAATAGTCTCACCTTCTAATATACTTTGAATATTACAGAATCCTAAGCAAGTTGAGGAAACGTTTTTGGCCATGCAGCACTCAGTATAGTTGTGATTTCTGCTACTAATTTGCCTTTGGTCTTCTAATGAGGCAGATGGATCTGTTGTTGTATAATTTGGTGCAAGCATAGATTTTGATAAAACTAAAAATAAAATTAAAAAAATCGTAGTTATACAAAAAATATATTTACTTTTAAGTCAAAGAAATATAATTTATAACGAATTATTGTAAAAAGTAGTCGCATGTATAAATATATAATAATAAACACTTTTGATTGTAGTTAAACAATGATTAGTATTTTAATAAATTGATTTGGTTGAATATTGGATGTTATGTGATAAGTTAAAACGTTTTTTTATTTTATTTATTTTTGTAAACACTATACTATAAGTATACACATGTAGATATTTGAATAAAGAAATACTTTATTTAATAAAGTAATTAAAGAGACATGCATCATTTAAATTGAATATTTTTCATTTAACGTTTAATACAATCAAATAAATTTCTAGAACTAGCTTAATTCCAAAGAATATTTCAACCAAATTGGTTTGTAATTGAATGCTCACTGACAGGTTTAAGAGATAATATTTTTTAAGATTACAGCCAGTTTTTTTTCAAAATTTTTGCTTTGAATGTGATAACATTTGTTTCTGTATTGTTTACAAATAATATGCTTCAACTTTATGTGCAAAATAATTGAAACATATATTAAAAAACCTTCTCGAAAGTCGTTTTTATACTTACCACTTAGCTTGTGATAACTTCTAACCACGGGACTACTATTAATTTCACACACATAAACTCCTGAATCGGAAGGTTTTGAATTTTCAATAACTAGTACCCAAACATCTCCTCCTGACTGTAGTTCCGTTGATACCTCAGGTTTACTAGACACTGGATCTGAAATAAAGAAAAAAATGACATTTACATTTTTTACTTAATAGTTATGATTTTGAAAAATAAGATTATATATATATATATATTAAAGTAATAATTTCAAAAAGTTGAAGCAATTTTAAATTTCTTTTATCATCCGTTGCTAAGTAATTAATTTCAATATCGTTTGAGAGATTTTCATTAAAAGCTCTTATTTAACTCCTACTAAAAATATTTCTTTCTTTTCAACATAACTCTTTCAGAACTTCTAATACTTTAACCTGAAACAATGAACAGTAGAAAAGTTTCCCACTTAACCTAACTTCAATTTACTTTCCCTTTTTTCTTGAGATTTAATTTAGTCCTTCTATATGGCCTCTATACGATCAATTAAGAAACTTGTGTTTAGCGTTGCCTCAGTTCCCGTAATTGCCCTTCGTAATTTACAGAAAGTAAAACTTAGTTTTTCCGATAACTGGCTCCGAGAGTTATGATATCGCATCGATGTTCTTAGACTAGCTGATCTTGGCGAACGGATAAACTTTTAACAACTTTTATTGTATGTCATGCCATCTGTCGCCACTAAAGAGTCCAGGAAAATAAAAAATAGTTATTGTGGAATAAACCAATAAGATTTCTTATATTTTATCAATCTCACATTTTCTTGTTCTGCGCTGTTAGATAATTATGCCTCTTTTGAGAACCAAGTTCTGCCCCCTATTTTTTTCAACTTTTTATGGTTCGTATTCTATTACTTTTTAACCTTTTCGAATATTCAAAATATTTCCGCTGACCATACAGACTCAAATAGAAGTAGTCTAATCACATTTTATTTTATTTACAGCTAAGCTTCCCCTAGTCTTCTTCTATCATTTGAAGACATTTTACTATATACGTATATTTTCTCTATTTAGTTTCTAATCTTTTCTGTTATCCAATAATATAATTTACACTGAGTATTAGTTCAGTTGCTTTTAATGTCTTGTACCAGTACACAAATTCTTGGCATATTATTCGAAAACTTTATACCAAGTTACACAAAGCATCAGATACATTAATTTGTTTTTGCATTTTTTATTTCAGCCATCTGCGAAAAGACTTCATTTGCTTTAAAAAGTTAGCCGCTTATCCGTTTTATAGCTTTTTTTTAGTATTCGTATAGATAACAATCATTGTTATTTAAGTAAGTTTTCCAGAAGCTTTGGTAATTGGGTCATATAGACCATATCACTTTAATTACTTTTCTAGTTTATTTAATTTTCTTGAAGTGAATAAACAGACCATGTAAAAGCATGATGATGTTTTAGGTAGTTAAAGATATAAACTTAGTTAAATGTGGAACACAAAAGTAAGCTTAGAGGACGATTCAGAATGGTAAGTAAGCGAATAAAATATTTGATTTCGTTTTTTTTATATTTACCAGTCACGTCAAATGTAATTTAAAAATAATTAACTTAGGGACCCAGTAATTTTATAATTAGCGACAATTACTACTATGTTTGTTTATAATATTAAACAATAATTTCGAATAAAATTATTTTCGAGGCGTATATGAGTTAGCACTACTATATGAAATAAATAAAGCTATGTCATTTCCATTGCTCTACAAAAAAAATTAGATCTTAATATAGTGTAAAGTCAGTAGAGATGGCTCGCCTTTTTTAAAAACCTTATAAAATCGAATTAATAGAAGATTTAAACATTAATTTAGTTATAAATAAATCTTTGTAAGTAAAACTCGTAGAAGTACGAGAAACTTTATTACTGCAGAAATGTCATTCATTATAAAAAACAATGAGTCTTTCCGTAGGTGATTTGTACTCTCAATACTTAAACTCTCAAGAAAAACTCTTTGGTTTTTTTCATCTTTTACCAACCAATTCCGAAAAGAAATGTGCTATATTTCCAAAATTCATTCAAACTACTGTGACATATACATAAAATTAACATTGTGCCTTCAAATCTCTGTAATTGTGAAGAAAGACAAGATTTATTTCATATTTCTTAACTGTCCGTTAAATAGTGTTAACATTCAAATCCATCATAATGCTTTAAAGCTACCTAATAATGTTTACACCGCTTTTTCGTTATATTCATATTTATATGTGACAGAGGTTAAATTGGGAAAAGTAGCACAAACAAATTAAAATAAAGTAAGTACAAACAAATTTACACAATGAAAACTTAACAAAAACTCCATCATGATAACACAACTATGATTTATTTTCATTTATTTTTTGAATTCGAATTATACTCGGGAAAATAGAGTGAGGCATTTGAGTACAATTTAATTTTAAAAGTAAGACTCTATCGTTTTAAATCGCGAGCATTTTCGAGCTTAAGAAAAGTAGAAAGGAGTATTTGGATGATTAAAAAATGGCTTTTGGCGACGAGGTATCATCCTAAACAACTGTTTTTCGTTGGCATCAATAACTTATCTTTGATCGTAGCAATCTTAGCGACCAATTTCATGAAGATCGATCAACAACCATAAGATATGTTTTAAGAAAAATCAAAACAGTAGATCGTTACGTGGTATGCAGGAAAATTTGGTCTTACTTATACATTTATATAAAACAGTTTAATAAAATTTTCCTGATTGCTTAGGTGTAAGGAAAATGTGTTCTTGATGGATAACGCATAATGTAATAGAAGATCAAAAGTAGGCAAATGGTGCAGAGACTCAAACGAGTACTTCAAATTTGGTCTACTACATTATTAGTGGTGACGAAGGTTGGATATATTCTTATGAACCAGAAACCAAACAACAATTCACTGTTTGAGTGTTTCAAAATGAAGCAAATGATTGCTTGTTTTGTGTCGAAAACTAAGCATGTCCATTTACCAGAAATTTTCTCTGAAATCAAAAAATCAATAGAAAACGTCGCATCATTGTACACGAAGACAATATAAGCTTCCCCTACAGCGCAACGAACAATTGATTACTTTCGTACATTTTCAAAAATTAAAAATCAGTTGCGTTGTCAACGATTTTCAAACCCAGAAGATGCCGTTACAGTGTTTAAAAATGCCGTGATGAGCGTGCCCTCTTTAATTTGGAAAAAATGTTTTATTCACAAATAAAAGTGCAAAGTGGAATATCTTGAAAAGCAATAAGACCTCTTTTTGAGTTCTAAATGAATTTGTTTGCGTCTATTCCGAAAGTAAAGGAGCAGCCCTAGTAGCAAATTATGTGCTCAGTGAATAAAAGAACTTATTATCTTACCACGAGTATAAAATTAGATAAACTCGAAATTATAGCAAACCAAATAAGTACATGAAAAAAAATTAAAATGCAGGCCGAATAGCCCTGCTAGCTAAGGCATCTAAATCAAAAATGAAGAAATAGAAGAAGAACGAAATATAGTTCATTCGTTTAAATTATATATATGATTTACTTTAGGTGCCGTTTCTCTTCTTTTTTAGTTTCTATTTTGAAATATTGTGAGACAACAGATAAAATAAATTAAAACAACACGAAATTTTAAAAGAACCCTACAGTAAAAAAGGATGAAAACAAACTGATGATATTAACATTTAAAATGTGTAATTTACACTTACCAATGATTTAAAAACTGTTCTAGTTCAACTCCGTAATATCAAAATAACTTTCCAAATGTATCTGTCTATCAAATTGAATTAATCAAAATTTAGAAAGTAAAGGTAATAATCATTTGAATATTTAGAAATTTTATTTTATTATTTTATCATCACTAGCCCATCATAGCAAAATCAGATGCCTCATATAGTCAAAAAATTTACACCGAACTTCTATAAAATGATATTAAAACTAGAAGCTTTCATGAGATCTCCAGCAATAAGTTTAAAATGAATATGTTAACTGAGAGTTGTATAACACAAGATAATTTAATATCTACAAAACCTAAGCGACCAAGTTCTCCTATAATAAAAAGAAGACGCCCCATTACACCTACTAAATCACGGCGAAAGCCCCGAAGAAGGATTAAAAAGCGATGCTTGAAAAAAGATAAAACTACACAAACAAATATAACGTTACATTCCCATATAAAACGTACTTCCAACTGCACTTCAACGAAGAAATCTAGAAATGAAGCATCCATTAAGTCAGCAGTTCAATCTAAAAAAAAGCGTCGTATTACTACACCCAAGATTAATAAACGGCGTCCTAAGACACCTTCTACTAATTTATATCGAATAAAATATAAGGCATATCCATCAAAAACCAATCCGTTCTTAACTTTACGAAACACTTCTAGAGTTTTTAGTAATATGCGGAGTAGAACAGAGTTGTCTTTAAAAAAATCACAAAATCGAACTCCAAATAATATGAAACATCCTACTTCCGCGATGTTCAGAACTAGGCCTGTACTAATTCATATGAAAACAAAGTTATTGTCGCATTCAAAACCTTGCATACCAAAAAAATACGCCAAGAAAATCCAAACAGATCCGTTAAATTTTGAAACTCTTGTTAATTGTTAAAATATCATAATATTATACAAAAAATGTGACATGTTTCTTTTGGGATTTAAAATTTCTAACGTGTATATAACCATTTTATTCGAATTTTAATAAATGTAATAATATACTTGGATGTTATTGATTCAAAAGAGTGTTTAGGTTAAACATAATGTTTGCCTTATCTGAGAAATTCTATACTATCACTGAAGTTGAAAATAATTTTCATAGATTGTATTTAATTCCTGGTTATCATGAAAAAATTATAAGTTTTTCTATTTTAAAAAATGTTGAAACTTTTTACCACGGTATCAAGTTAAAATTAATAAGCCCTAACTCGTGATCGATTTGTTTTTCGTTGTAGACTGCTTTCGAATGAGTCAGTTGACCTATTTTCTATTTAAATAAATTTTGTTAAACTGTAAATTAAAAGAAAGGAGGGATGCTTTCTTATGTATAATATTCATTTTCACCTTATTGTTATATTCACGAAACTTTAACCATTCTGGAATAATGGCGGTGCAGTTATATAAACACAGCTAAATATACAAAGTGCGGCACCGAAATTAAAACAGATGAAATATTTTGTGCGTAAAATGCAATACACCAAGGGATATATTTTTCTAACATATTCTTGACTGTCACACGTCCCCCCTTTTTACTCCGATACTAGCGCCAATATAATTTATATAGTGAAAGTACGAAGTTTGATATCATTGGAACGGTAATTTTATATGGAATTAAAAGATTAAAAAAAACTGAAAATTTGTTAAGTGACACCTCCTGAAGTCCGGTCCTGTTTCTTGAAATCTTTGGCATCTCTGTCAAAGTCTATCCCAGGAAGAAAACATCAGCTTAATATTGAAGATGCAATCAAAATTTAAAAGATACAATGATATTTTTTCACAAAGCATTAATATTAAAAATCCTATTACATTATAAAAGGAATTTAGATAGAAATGAAAAATTTTAAAGAACGTAACCTGTTTCTGAATTATAAATCAACACATATAACTAGAGATTTCAAACGATAAATTAAAAATAATTTATAAGGAATTTGTAACTAGAATTTGATAATTTTGAATTTTTTTAAGACTGAATGTCTTCCGAATGAACATTAAGTTCATCAGTTTGTATACATATTAAATTAGAGGTACTCTAAATATAAAATTTACGTCAAAAGCTCTATTGATTATCTAAGGTTTGGCATAGTACATACACTTATTTAATAATTATGAGACAAACCAAAATCTCTAAATTTTAAATATTATCTCACAACAAGTTTGTGAATTCAAAGTATATGTATTTTCATTTGCAACAAAATATATTTAAAACAACCCTGTTAATATGTAAAATTGTAGAACTGATTAATTTATGTCTTAGTAGAAGTGATTTTATTGTTATTTATATTAGTATTAAAATTAGAAAAATTTGTATCAGAAATTATAAAACATGTCCTTTCAAACTTAATAAAATTTTGGACAAATTTATTCAACGGCAGAGTGTCTGTAAGTGAATTTTTCTTTTGATAGGTTTCACCACTTAACTAAACAGAGTAAAGGTACTCTGCGCATGTTTGGTGAGGTATTTTCGTGTTACAAATATTAACACTCGTTTAAATAAACTGTTAATTATGAATTGAATGCCATTACAGTGATGGTTGAGTAGAAGAACTAGCATTGATAACTGTAATTACATTAAACTGTAACTGTTATATTATAATGGTTAAAAATGAGCAAAATTGAGTGACATTGCGACATTTTTTTGCGTTACTTTGTCATGGTGGCCGTAGATAGTGAAGATCGGATTTATTTTTATTTTTTATTATTCTTTTATAAAATAATAGAGAAAACAAAAGAAAATAAAAAACTATACACAATTACCACGCACCGATTATTAAAATTTCTCTTATTCGCTTAAATGATGCTTCGACAACAAACTGATAACACCGAGTCAAATTAGGACTCGATAACTCAAAATAATCGCGATTTGAGGTGCACGAAACAAAATACTCAAATTAACATAATCCTCCCGTCGTCCTGAAGGTCTTCAGTATTGAGAATTTCTAAAAATTGGGAAATTTAAAATATGTATTATTTTAAGATCTATTTCTATGTATAAGTTATATAAATATATCGAAATCTATTGATTTAACCAATATGCAGGAATCCAGCCTTAGAAAGACTGTATCCAAGTTTAATTTTCGATTATATGTGAATTTGATTTTTATTTATAGTTAAGTTTGATTTTCGTTTTTTCTTGGGTTTAATTTTAATTTATATTTATTTTTAATATAATTTATTATATAAGGGTGCTTCATTTAATTTTGTTTAATAAATTTTAATTTTAATTTCCATTAGGAATTCCATTTTTATAATATATGTACATACATAAGTCAAGAAATCTTTGCAGAGCACTTATGAAATTATTTAAATCTATTATGATTTCAGCATAAATAAAGGGATACTCTTAAAATGATTTCCAGCTGTCATCGATAGGGGAAAAATCCATAGATTATTGTGATAACAACTAATAAAACTTTATAACAAGAAGATTTGACCAATGATAGTATTTATATGTGATCAAAACAAACTCGAAATCATACCACAATTTTTGTTCAAAAAGACAAATAGTTTCGACTTTTAGAAAGTCATCTTCAGGTCTAAAAATTATTAACAATATTACAATGTGTAAATTAAATAGAACCATTATGTTAACAAAAATGTAACAAACTTACCTAAAAAAATATATATAACAGAAATGAAAATCAATACATCAGTGAAAACAAAGATAAATTAAATATGGTAATTAAATAAAACATTACATCCTTAAAAAGAGCAAGAGAAAAGAAAAGAGCTCACTATTTGTGGAAAACTGAAATATAATATTCGATACAAAGTTGAAAAGATCATTCCTTCTTACCACATTAGAGCCCAATGGAGAACATGTATCGTATTTATATGTTGTGAGATTTGTTCTATTCTATATAGATGTTATCATAATGTAATTGATGTTCAAAAAACTTAAAAAAATATCAAGAAGAAAAAATTTTTCAAATGCAACTTTATAAATTAAAGGCTGAAATTATATCGTGAAAATATGATAACTTTCACGTTTATACGTCAGGAAATAATGTTAACGTTAAAAAAATGTTGTTGTGGTTAAACCAAATTCAGTGTGATAGTACAGTAAAATTACTAATACAAATAAGTACAACATAATATACCACCATATGATACAACACAATATAATATATTATATAATATTTTACATAATAGCTATTCCAATGAAACTGTTTAACTGAGAATATATATAGAACTAAATACATGTTAAAATATTTTTCTTATATCTTTGGGGCACAGTCAGCATATAATATATTTCAAATATTGTAAAATATAAGGAATAATAAGCAAGAAAAGTGGTAAGGTATGCACCCCAACACATCCATCTTTATCCCTGCCTGCATGCAAATGCATTTTTATTTCAATCTACCCGTATTGAGTTTCCGTAATTTTACTCCAAAAATATATTTTGCTGGCTATACTTTCTGTTCTGGGTATGAATTCCACTACATATTTTCCTGGGAAATATTTCTATATATAGAAATCTGAATTGGAAATGTTGGAAATTTGGATCAAAATGTTTGAATAATATCGCAATGTGTTGGTTTTCGGTATTCAGATGGCGGAGAACAAAAAGTTTTGATGAGTTTTCTTTCTTGTTAAGTGAGCTCAATAACATTCAATCAGACTTTTTAATCAAAGATCATATGTTTCAATCGCTTTCTAATTATTATTTATAAAATCAGTAAAAATAATCTAGAATTCTTTTATGTTCAGTTTAGAGTAAATTTATCACATCATTTAATAAATTTATAGATATTTTTTAGCTAGTTTGAAAAATTGTCAGATATGGTTAGTTTAATAGAGGTAAATGTTTAAAATGAATAGAAGATAAAGGCACTACACATGTTAGAAGAAAAATTATCTGTTAATATTTATTAGAAATTAGTTAAATTTTATGTATTGCAAGAATTTTGTAATATTTCTTATAATTTTGGTATAAAACTGAAAAATTGTATAGATTCTAAAACAGGTTCTAAATAAGTATCATTGTAACAAATTATATTAACTAAAGAAAAAAAAAAGGTCAGATTTACAAATCAAAGCAGTAAAAATAAATCAGAAATTATTATAATAGAATATTTTAGTTTCAAATATGATAATTTATAGAAAATTTTGAAATTTTGGACGTCATTTTCATGAAATTTTGTTAATTTAGAATGCCACCAATCGAAAGAGTATAAATAGGCCTTCAAAATTTGGGAAAAAGGCACTTAAGGTAGTTATCGCGAGGTTCCGGTTTTCTTACGACATAGTTGATTTTTTTTATACGTAAAGTTAAATTGTTTTTGAGTGCGTGGTTAAAATTTCAGAGAGATTGACCACCTAGAACCAGAGAAAATAATTAATGAAAAAAATTCCCTTATGCACGGTATTCCCCTTGAAACTTGGAAAATGAGTAACATTTTCGATCACAGTAAGCATGCATTTCTTACCACTTTGATCAAATTTTTTTGGCAGCAAGAAACATTTTTGATAGTTAACTCTGCAAAATTTTGAAGCAGTTGACCACCTACTTTTGTAGATAAAAAATAATTAATACCATTATGTTGAATTTTTTCGAACGAAAACTCCAATATACGACAACACTGTAAACGAAAGAAGAGGGGGATCGAACGCGCGATATTCAAACTGTCGCACGATCCTTGTTGGCTACCGGGCTAATTTTACGTTTAAAAAAAAAACTAATGATGGTGCAGCATCACGGAAAAAACATTCAATTAAATAAATGTTGCATATATTCATCTTTTAATTATCAACAGTAAAAATTATCTATACATGTTCCTTTTAAAACGCGTAACTTTGTTAAAGTCTTGAAAAAGAAGCGACTGGTTATTTTATGAACGTTTAAAAAATATATTTATTTTTTACAAGCATAAAATAATCATCTCTGCATACGTTTTTTAATATATATGCATATATGTAGGTAGTTTTTGGAATATGTATGAAGAAAAATAACATTTTCTGTTTGCTTATTCACATACTTTTTTCAACGGATAAAGTAAACAGTCTTTGGCATTTGGAAAAGTTACTGAAAAGTTTCTTTTCGCTTACGAATTATTACTTCTAACGCTTTTAAAAAAATGAAAATTTGTAACCCGCGTAAACAGAGACTACCGACTACGTCAGTGTGACCAAGTCGAAAGAAAATGCAGCGTTGCCACGATCGCTCACGTAGTCGATAATACGTCTGGGGTGCGTAAAATAGTACAGGGTACGGATTCAGTAAGTTGGCAGCAGTTACAGTCCAAACCAAAAGTTTTCAAGACGCGGATACAGTTTTTCATAGATTTTAGCACACGCGGTCAGATTAAGTTTTGGCTCAGACTATCGCACGTGAACTGCCTTAAATTTATGATGCCCTATGGAACATGTTGCTCTAGTAAAAAAAAAAGAAAAAAAAAATGAAATTTAGTGATTGTCAAAATGTCAAAAGTGATTAGATTACACCAAATTTGTATCGTACCTTTTCAAAAATTAGACAAACAATCAAAATTTGATTAATTTAAAAAATAATTAGTGAAATTATAAGCAATTTAATCTTTTACCAATATTTTACTTAGATTGGACCTAACCTAAAAAGTGTGACAATTAGTATCCTATGGTACCTTACAAAATATAGTGTCACGTTAATACTTACCAGGGAATTGGAATCTCATCTACAAGTGTTTGATAGGGACAGTTTATGGAATAGTTTACATGGTTGGAACTTTTTTTGGAGTGTGCTAGGACATGTAGACTAACCATAATAAAGAAAATAGCGTCTTTAATAAATTTTCAATATTTTTGAATCAACTTTGTGTAAGTACAAGTGGGTCATCAGCGCTTTATCAAATCTACATTATGTATTCGAGAGAAAAATTTAATTACAGCAAATATGAACCATTGAATGAAGGTCAAGGAATTCTTCTCAGAATTAAGTTAGAACGTAATATAAATTCCACAGTTATTGGAATTTGTTCGGTATAAAGCACATTAATAAAACTTTCCGAATATCGCCTGGAACCAAATGGTCTGTGACTAGAAATTCGTGTTGCTGAATAGGAATGTCGGGTGGAACATTTAGAAAAGTTTATCTCACTATTACAGAAGTTCTTTACTGGTTTTTTCTTAAAATAAATTTAAAAAAATATTTTTTAAATATAAATTAAATATCGAGAAATATTGTATAAATACATGCATATTTTATAATTGGGTGATCAAGTATAAAATTATTATTCCATAATCCTTTGAAACTCCAAATGAAAGTATTTAAAATTTGAAGATGGCGATATGTAACTAGTTTTTCTTTAAATTAAATTGTCCAACACATCAAGTGTTTGAAATCTAAAATATGTTAGTTTTCATTATGAACTGAGCAAAATATTAGTCACTTTAAACTCCGAGTCTTAAATACGCTATAAAAGGACAATTTATAAAAATATACAGGCTGGAAACAATAAAAAATATAATTAAGCTTTTGGAATATTCTGTATTCAAGTCTTTAGAACATTAACCTTTTAGCATAAAACTATATTTTTAATAATAGATGAGATACGACCTGTCGCTACCCTTAAAAAATTACCTGATATATATACGAACCAGTAGAAAATTCTACCTCATACACCGCAAATAGACACTCACTAAAATAATTTTAATCGACGCTCATTATTACAAGTACAAAAAATGAAATAAACTATTTTTGAAAACACCCTTTGGGGCTATAAGAAATAAATTCCATGTCTTGTTCTTTTAGAAACAAAGAAAAATTCGAATTGAATCAAACTACTTAAGCATATTTTTTTTGCCCCAAAAATAACCTTAATTTTAATATGCTCATGATATTAAAAAAGCTTATAAACAATTTCTCAGCAGAATTACGTGAATACAAAAGATAAACATACAATTTTAGTCTCCCTATTATTTACGCACCCCTACAATGTCTATATAGATGCCACACAAAGTGTAACTTAATGCTTGTTCTGTGATAACATCATTGCATTACAGAATGTGTTGGTTAGCAAAATGAACATTTATGCAATACAGAAACAAATAAACGGATTATTTAATTGGAAGATAAAATACCAATAGCAAGAGGAGAAAATGAGAGTATGAAAATTAAACCAAAATATTTTCCATTATTGGTTTATACATATCGGGAGCATTCGTTTAATACTATATTCCTTCGTAAATTTTTCATTATTTATGATAATGATTAATCCACAATAATTGGATTTATTTGTAGAGTTTGCATTTTATTGGATTGAGTCGTCCACCTTAATTAAATATGCGATCCCACCAAAATTTGAAGTGAAACCGAAAAAGGAGAAGGCGGTAATTCCAATGAATTTTAAAAACATTTTTACCGTTTATTAAAATTTCCTAACACTTCAAGTATTTACAACAGCGTACAATCATAACAACAAAAAGCCCTCAGGCCTCTGTCAGAAATTTGACAGTGATACACAGTTTTCGAATAGCTAATTTAATATTCGGAAAAAAGCAGTTAATCCCCAACAAATAAACAGTATCAATTCAGATCGGTATAAATCGCGCGTAACTTGGGAGTGTTAAAACTAAAAACAATTAGATACAAAGCGTGCATAAAGCGCTTTGTTAGTGCAAATGGAAATAGATTTCGGGGGCTCTCAGCCACCCGACGAATATGAATTTTCAAGTAGAGGTAAAAATGAACAAGCAACTTCAACAACAATTAATAAAATATATCTAAATAACATACTACCACCGTTACCAACATACTCGGCTGTAGCATGTAAAAATCAAACGACATATAAGTTTTCTCAAAAACAGCAAGCAATATTATTTAATGCTGTGGAAAACGTTAAAATCGAAGACTACCTAATACCCTTGGGAGCTATTTTAAAACCAACGAATATTCTTTTCGCTTTAAGAATATCACAAAACAGAATTTGTATTTACTTAAGCAGCAACGATTTAGTTGATACATTTTTGAATGATTATGGTTCGATTAAAATCAATAATTAAATATTACCGGCTCGCAGGCTCATTACACCCAGTCAAAGAATCGTATTATCAAATGTGTGTCCAAGTATTCCATACGCAGTTTTAGAATCAGAATTACAAAAAATGGGTCTTAAATCACTCCCTTATTAACTTTCTAAAAATCAACGTCACATATCTCGAGTTTGGTCATGTCCTCAGTTTCAGACGACATACTTACATTACTCCAGTAGATAACTCAACCATATCAGAATTTTTTGTCATACATTTTGAAAATACTTCTTATAGAATATTTTTAGCCCCAGATAACCTTGAGTGTTATACTTGCAAGCAAACTGGACATATTGCGCTTCCTGTCCCTCCCTAAATCAATCTCAACAAGTTCTTAACGCCAATGAAATACACCAATCCTCATCAATAGTATCGTCACAAATCAACAATGCAATTAACGAGACAACCAACTAATCTCAGGCTCAGAAACCGATTGATAATTTACCACCTATATCCTTACCACTACCTCCACCCCCCCTGAAACAAATACTCAAAAGTAACATCTAATGATATAGACACAAATCAAAACACAAAAAGCTTAAATAAAAGGCAAGCACCTGAAATAACAACACTACATACTAAGTTTCTCCTTTTATACCAGAATAATTTCAAACTCAACTCATCCAGTGAACCATAATGTTGAGAGTAATCGTTTTTCCCCATTTTTCCAGTCACATCCTCAGTGCAACCCTCCCTTTTATGAAAGGCTAAATCGCCTGCTCCCTAAATATCAAGTCATCCTTCTTGATATCAACAATAACAACTTTAACACAACTGCCCCATGGATTGTTCAAAAACCAGAAACACATTAGCGAATTTTGACAAACATGCTACACCAATAACCCAACAACTTTAATTATTAACAATTTTAAAGAAATATTATTTAAATACAGTGACAATATTCAAATTTATACTGATGCCTCCAAAATACTAGAAGAGGTTGGCGCTGCCTTCTACACAACTAACCAGAGCGCTAGGTTTAGACTTGATAACAATACGAGCGTTTTTAATGCCGAATTATTTGCTATTTTGCAAGCTCTAAAATACGTTAATAATTCAGAAGGTTAAAAATTTACTATTTTAACAGACTAGTCAAAATTGTTTGTTTAGCTTAAAATGAATTTATTCCATACTTTATGTACACACTATATAGTATTTACCTAATACTCGCGAATGTTACTCTTTCCATTCAGGTATGTAGATTAGAAGTACGTATGTTTATTTTCAAGGGTATACGCCGATACTAATCTAGTTTATTTCGTCAAAATAACTCTCAAATATATATCATATTGTATTTGTTACATTTAAACGTGAAATAAAATATTCTATGGCAGTTAACATAGAAAGCATTTAAATTGCTGTTTCGAACTTCCAAATAACATAGGACATCGTTTGAAAATCATTAAATTTCAAACGATTTTTTAATTTTCCAAATCTCCTCCCGAATGCTGTTAACACCGTTCCAGTATTGGCTCAATTAATCTAAAATAAAAACAAATGGATTGATTCTACCAATTTGAAATTGCATTTGGCAGTATTTCATGTTGTTAGCTATTTGACTGATATTTTTTTACAAATATGTCCATACATACAAGGAATAATGATTTTTTGTTACTTGAGAAGAAATAAATACTAATAGCAATTTATTTATTTTTTTCGTAACAAATAAGGTTTACAAAATTTAAATTTTAACAAAATACAAGTGATAATTCTATGCAAAATTATGAATGTAAAAGATAAAATAGACGCTAATAGTTTAAGAGCACACGATAAACATTTTTGACATCAAGACAATACGGTCAAAGCTATATAAAATCGATAGATTCGATTACCTTAAACCTTAAACCAAAAAATACTATTTTCAGAAGATTTCCGATTCACGGCTTACCAGTCCGTCTTTTCAAAAACGTTAAACAATTTTACCGAACTGTTACATAACAATACGTTCGATTTTTAGAATGTAGTTAAAGATAAGTGTAAGATACCGAGAACACGTTTTTCAGATAGTCAAAAATGAGACAAATCTGTCTGAAAATTAAGTTTAGATACAAGTAGATATGTGATAATTAAAACAAAAAAAACTATTTTTCAGAAAAAATTCTTAGTAACTTTGAAGTTATGAAAATGTTAAAAAAAATTACACGATAAACTAGGTTACCCAGATGTAGAAAAAACTGATATTAGATAAATACAGTGTCACAAAACATTGATCAAACTTTTCGATACAGAATTTTTATTACAACTAAGAACTGCACTGTGCAACCCGCCACTGATACTTCCGCCTACTTATGTCGTTCGATAGTAATGATGTAAACGCGGAAAGGACCATAAACAAGGTGTGGTGCCGAAAACGAAACGGAAAAAATTTTAGTGGAAGAAATGCAAAAACAAGCCTAACAAGTCAATTATTATTTCAAGCGCAATTGTGCATCAAATTGTTGAAATTTGCAATCAAATGAAATATCCTAATTTGGAATACATAATAGTCATATGGCTGAATATTATATAAAATTTCTTTTGAATATGTCGTACTTAGTAAATGTATTAGTGATAGTGACGCAGGAGAGAAGAAATGTTCTTTAAATAAAAACAGATATGTAGTTGCGATTTTTCTTGGTACATAAATAAGTAAAATAAGCGTTTTTAACACATGAGCGGTACAAGCACCGGGGCGTTTACCGAGTGATCTCTGAACGTTTTTTCGTTGTTGACCTTAAAGATGACATCGAAAAAGTTTGAAAGTAGTATTTCGGTAATCCTGATGGCATTTAGAAATTGCGGTCAGATCAAAGGTGACACGGAAAATGTCTGAAAACAAATTTTTTATAATCAAATCACAAAATCTATGTATGTTTTTAATATCAGAGGATTGTGATAATACCATCTGCCTATTTTTTTACCATAGCCGAAAGGGCACAGTCGTTTTTGACCATTACTACCCTCCTAGTCGGGTTCAGAACGATCTGATTTAACGAATTTATATAGTATTGGCCGAATAACGATCAGATGTAGATTTTGTCGTAATCTCTTTAAATACAATGTTCTTTGGTGACACAATTTTCATAGGAATATTTAAAGATTTGTTGAATATCATTGAATTGTAAGATAAGCATGTATATTTTATCTTTTATATTTATAATGGATAGATTGCAGAAAGTAAGAGTAGAAACAATAATTATTTCTAAGCAAAATTATTAATAAAAATTATAATAATATCAATAATTTAGAAAACTTTTAAAATGTATACACATTCTTAGTAAATCATCAAGAGCGTTTTCACTTTTTCACTTCGTTTAAAGGTTTTATCTATTTCTCTCAATAATTCAATGTGGTTTTGATAATAGGCATAGAAATAGCGGATAAGGTATTACAATAGTACCAATTGACGTACAATAAATCTCCAGAGATTTAAAAAGGTGAAATTTATTCAAGTTTTTTTATCCTACCTGAATCATGCAAAACCCCATATCTCTTATCGGCAGTCACCCTATTTTCACCCGCTGTCAGCACCCTCGTGCTGTGTCTTTCTCTGTCTTCCTTCTTCCACATAACTGTATTTGAACCCACGTCTCTGACAACACACGTGATAAGAGCATCATCTCCTTCATAGACGTGTACAGGATTTGTTAAACTCCCTCTCATCGTCGGCAGACCTGCACCTGAAACAAGAGGAATAAATTATTGTATTATGCTACAGTGTACGAAATATACATGGTATGTTTCAGCAATATTAAAACTAGATTCGAAGATAGTTTCTCAAATCATTAAATTATTATAATAATATAGTGTCCTCCATAATTCTTATAATAATAGCAAACATAAAATGTTATTAGGGCTTCTTTTACGACATAGAAGCGGATTATGCTCAACTACACCAAAATTTAATTATAATTTAAGGAGCACGGAAAAGGAAAATAATTGGAGGCATAATAAATTAAAAGTGTGAAAATGTTTGAAAAATATATTCGCTAATAGCTTCTTCACATTTATTAAGTATAAAATATACGTATGGAACAGCAATTTAGATGTAATTCATTATTTTAATTATTAAGCATATTTATAAAAAATACCAAATCCGTCAATTTTAGATTATGTAATGAAAACATTTCATTTCTTCATTACCAGTTATAACCCACTAAATTTTTATATCAGAAATAGGACCTTATGATACATCATTTGAAAGGTCTCTTCATTCTCTATTAAAAAATGTTATGGTTTTCAAATTTATTACAAAAATTAACATTAAAAAAAATAAAATCGCCTGGTTGACAACATTCACTACAGTAAAATAAAAACTTAATAAGTAATACCGTTTAATTTTTGATAATGGAGAAAAAACATGAATGTTAATGTAGGAAATGTTCAAAACGAAATTCTTGGTAATCACCTAATCTTATATATATCTTATGTATAGTATTAATAATATTAATAATATAAGTTTTTATAAGTACGCACAATAATTGCAACAATGAATGTTTTCCATTTATTGTTAATTCGTATTTATATTATACTAGCACTAACATAGTATTCGGTATTTAAAAAAATGTTGATTATAAAATAAAAATTGGATTATAATATATTCTCTTCCTAGTTCTAAAAATCTCTAGAACGAAAACAATATTTTTAGCAAAAAAGCAACCTTTTGGTTTAATGGAACTATATCTTCGAATAGTTTTTTTTTCGTCTTTTTACTTTTGGTAAGCTTTTTAGTGATGTACTATAAATATTATTCTTTGTCATTTAATAAAAATATCTTCTCAAATATAATACAAATCCCATTCGCGTGAAGTGTCATAAAAATTTATGGTCCTCTGGTCATTTGTAACCCTCGTGTATAAACACTCGACTACTTTTCAGTGTATAAACCTGCCACAATGTCACATTTATCATAATAATATTCACCCAGAGATTTTTGTCGAGTGTTTTTTTCACACACCTACAAATTAAATGCCTTAATAACAGTCTAAAGTAATATAGTAGCTTCACCGAATTTTTTAATTTTAATTCAATTTTTTAGAAAAACATATATATGTAGAAGAATAACTCCAATAAATCAATTTGGTATCAAACCGACTGAACCTCAGTACTATTTGATAAAATATGTTTGTTAGGAAGAAGATAATGATTGCTTCTCTTTTTTGCTGACAGTTAGATTCCGTAAATTTCCACATGAACTATTATGAAACGAGACACATTTTGCTTTGATTTCGAAGTTGATGAAATCATCCTTTGCCGATACTAATTTTCATCTTTTCTTACTCGCTTGAAATAACTACATGATAGAAACTGGGGGTTTGTTATGATGTTGTCCCACAATTTCTCGGCACACATTTTTTATATACAGAGTGGACCAAAAGTCTGTAAACGGCCAATTATCCCGTAAATTGCTAGTCCGAATTCTACAAAATTTAAATTTAAATTTAAATAAATAAAACAGAAGTCTGACAACGTCTAATTGTCTCAATAAATTTTTTAATACAAACTATGAGGATGGATTGATTAATTCGCGGCCTACCGTAGTAGGCCATTGTTTTTCTTTTTAATTTTTATGTTTGCATCTAGTAACATCCTGGCTCAGTTTGACATTAAAATTTTGTCCGAACCTGTCGAGTAGTTTTGATTTAGTGTCTTATCAAAGTTTGTAAGTTGTCGGTAATTTGAAAAAATTGAGAAAACTGTGATTCGAGCCGTAATCAAATATTTGTTTATTAAAGGTTTAACACTTGCGGTTAAAGGTGAAATAGATTCTACGTTAGGTGAATCTTCTCCATCGTTCAGCAAGGTTAAAAAGTGGATGGTGGAGTTTAAACGTGGGCGTAAAAGCATTAAAGATGCGCCAAGTCCAGGAATGCCGAAAACCGTGACTTCTGCTGAAATGGTTGGGAAAGGCCACAGAACAGTACTGCAAGATAGTAGATTATAGTTGGATGAAATAATAGAGATTGTGGGGATTTCAAAACAGCGGATACATCATATCCTTCATGAAGTTGTGGGCATTAGAAATGTTTCGGCTAGGTGGGTGCCGCGACTTCTAACCCCTGAACAAAAGCTCATCCGAAAAATCACATCTGAGCTATGTTTGGAGCTGTTTCAGCAAAGGGTGAACCGGCTCCGAAAAAGGGGAAAACAGTTCTTTCAGCCGGAAAGGTAATGGCGACGGTTTTCTGGGACGCAAAAGGAATTCTTTTGGTTGACTACCTTGAAATAGGAAAAACAACAAGCAGCGAATACTACGCTAATCTACTAGAACAGCTCTACCAAAAAATTCAAGAATAAAGACCCGGATTGGCCAAAAAGAAAATCTTGTTTCATCAGGACAATACACCATGCCACAAGTCGGTTATCGTAATGACTAAAATTAATGAGCTGGGCTTTGAACTGGTACCTCACGCACCCTACTCCCCTGATGTGGCCCCGTCGGACTTCAGCCTATTCCCCAACTTAAAGAAATTTCATGCGGGAAAGAAATATACTTCAAACTTGGAAGTGATTGAAGCGACAAACAGTTATTTTGAAGAGTTGCTAGAATTGCAGTTTGGAACATTGATAGACCAAGTGCATTCAACTAGAAGGAGATTATGTTGAAAAATAAAAACAAATTTATTCTTCTAAATTATTGTTTTCTTTGTTAGGCCACGACTTAATCAACCCATCCTCGTATTTTCAACTACATTAAAACGTAAAAATTGAAAGATTACAACATTTTTAAAATAATGATTACTTAATCAAGTGTTCAAAATGTGTTACATATGGTTGAACTCGAATTGAAGTTAAGAGTCCAAAAATGACTGAATATACAAGGCGATGTACATAAAAAATCAAAGTGACTAATAATATCAGAGAAACGGCAAATCTAGAAACATTACAAATGTCAAATCTGGAATCTCTGTATCCCAAAATAGTCTTATCCCAAATTTTGTAGAATTCTGACCAGCAATTGGTCCACTCTGTATATTAAATAGAAAATAAAATATAGCATAAATAAGCTTTCTTAAATAAGATACTAAATAATTAATTTGTATGCATAAGGTATAAACAATAAAAAAATGTACTAGTTTCCAAAAAACGTCTTAAACTAAGCAGTTTACAGAGAACCTCATCATTATATAAAACTGCGATTACAGCCTTATAATTAAATTACAGCCTCAGGGTGTACAGGTAATAAAGGTTAGTGTATATTTAACACGATTTCACTATAAGTCTTCCTTTCAGAGATACTGTATCTGTTTTAGTGGTCAACTGATATTAATTCTCAAATAATTAATATGAAGTTTCAGAAGTTCATAAAGGTCGTGATGGGGGCAACTTTGTTCAGATAATATGGAACTTCCAGCCAACTAATATTTATTAAATCGATATCTGTTGCTATTTAGCTCAAATACTTAATGGAGCAAATTTCACTTCGAAAGTTTGGCACACTTTAAGGGAATCAATTTTGATTTAATTTCTGAAAGTTTATGGTTATTAGTACATCAAATAATCTATTAACGAACAACCTTCCTGTTTGTTTGTTGAATATTAAAAAAATACAGGGGCATAGATATCATTTTGTTAATCATTAACACTCCAATGTTAATAGTTAGAATAATTTTTAATAGTTCTATAGCCAAGTAATATTCCTGCACTATGATCGCTATTTAACATTTTGATGCATCGTTTTTGGAACTGGAATTCTGATTCGCTTAGTTTCTCTTTTTTGAATATTCGTGATAAAAATGCATCAAAAGGAACATGACTGACATATCAATAATTCTGTTGTAATTTTCGTCGTTCGGTGAAACGAAATTAAATTTGAAATCTATTTTCCAACTAGTTCTACTAAATCACCAGAAAGGAAATTTAGCTGGGCAATAAATTCGTCAACTTTCAGTGGAAATTGTGGCATCCAGGAACGAACTCATGCAAGTTTCGTTCGCCGTTTAGAATTAGGTGTAAATAATTCAAGCTCGCGAGCATAATTTATAAGTTTTTGCGACAGGTTATGAGCTTTAAATCAAGCTTTTGCCACCGAAACAAATTATACTACTAGTTGACAGTTTCTCTTGCACTATTTCGTGTTTTAACCAACATTTATATGTGAGTGTCACAGAATATATTTTATTTGATGCATTTGAATTAATATATTAATTTTCTAGGAGATAGGTTTCAAATTAAAATAATAAAATTGTATATAACCGTCAATTTATATTACAAATGAGTTATGAAAAATAAAGAAGGGACTATAACGCTTGTCTGTGCTCAACTTTCAACAAAAATTCTCTTAATTAACTTCATTATATTTATGTAATCTAATTTTCCACCATTAAATACGGCTCATAGGTTTTTTCGCAAAAAATAAAAAGACGACATCATTATAAAGGATAAGTATTGAATTTTATCAATTTGGTAGATCAAAGGCATATCTGCATTTACTTCTTCATCATTGGTTATATTAGGAGGGATTTTATTGTACGGTATTTTGTTAAAAATGGATTATACCGTAACGAAAAAGGCTCCAGATTGAACCAAAATTTCTATACAGAATAGAATTCTGGCATAATGATCGGCCGCACTCAAAGCTAATGGGATTCCAACATGGCATGTATGAATAAGCAGGTAAGGAATATTTTGGGAAAATTTTCTAGGTTATATAGGGCTTTGTCGCATCATAAATTCGAATTTGTACGCCATTATATGGGGTCTATTGTGACGAGGGTCAAACCAACAATCTTTCATATTAGTTATTTTAATTGAATCAACTAATGTGTTTATTTACAAACAGCGATAATAGCGTTTTTATTTCATATAATTGAGCTAGATTTGCCCAGAAAAATTTATTGTAATACCCATATTTATTATTGTATGAGTGTTGCGTTGGTTAATGAATTTATTTTGGAAATATTTCCCTGTAAAGTAAACACACATAGTGTATTTCTGACGCATCCTAAAGGGTAGTATGTACTTTAAAAGTTAAATAACAACAAAATCCTAGCAAAAATAAACAGTTGCATTACATTAATGAATATCCACCAAGGAAACTAAAATATTCATAAGATTCCTTCTTTAGTAATATTAAATAGCCTGTGGTAAATTCTTTAGCAGCAACTTCAACATTAAGTTTATTTCCGGTTACTAAATGGTTAAAAAGGCACTTTAGCATGCAAACTGAATACGAAACTGCTTTTCGTACCCCGTCGTGACCAAACATCCCCGGGGCACTTTGGGTCATTGCAGAGTATTAATATTTAACAAAATGGCCTGCATTTAAGAGTATATATTCTGCAATAACGATATGAGTAGTGATACAAAATGTGTTCTGGGTTGTTTACAGAAACTGCCAAAAGATGGCGTTGATGGAGATAACAACCAAGAGTATTGGAATAGGAATATGACATTTATTTTTTATGTGGAAAAATTTAAACTTTGTGCAGAACTGTCTAATTTACGAAAACTTAATCCCCCTTGCTTATGATTGGATAATTATGTCACGTAATCTATATCTAGAGATAACCAAGCGTATTGGAACATAATATAATATAATATATTACTGAAATCAGAAGGTAAGATGAAAGTTTTTATTATTAAATTTATTAAATGGAATTACATTGAAAATTGGGAAAAAATTAGTTTTCCTCATAAGGGCCTGATGATGATTTATTAATAGAAACTAGTTGTCATCTTTTACACTAACTAAAAAAGTTTAATAGTAGTAAATTCAAATAATTTCAACTCTAAATTGTAGATATTTTTACGATTTTTTATTAAATATTTCTTTGTAAACATATTAGTCATTTTTATGTAAGGGTGTCGTGACTAAGATATTAATGTATCGAAATAAATTCATTATGCGAGTGTTAGTCACCGCGATAGGTTCTAAAATCGAATAATTCTTTTGATTTTTATCAATTAGTTAAAAAAATGTAATAGCTTTCCATTTTTACATTTTTTTTCTCTATTTTCCTGTCTTTGGTTAGTTGTTTTATTTGGTCCTGATTTTCTATTTACCTCATTTTCCTTGAAGATGTGTTCTATATTCCCGGTGAGGCTATTCTTCTATTTTCATTGTACATTGAGGGGCGCTCCTTCTTTTTCCCCGATCTCCGTTGAACACTAGTGCACCTCTAGTGGGGGTCTTAGCGGGTTCCGCATTGGTCAGACTTGTGTCCAAAGCAAGCGAATGCATTAAAGGGAAAGGCAGTCGGATTTATTCCGGAATCTAAACTGAAGTTTGATAGGTTTATGATCATCAGTATTATTATCTGGGGGTTTGTTTATTATTTGTAGCTCTATTAAATTTTTGGTTGAGCAGTTTTCAGTGAATTTTCTTTTTTGGTCTGTAGTTTCTGTATCTAAGTTCATGACAATTTCTATGTTTCTATTTCTTTGTTTTTGGTTGAATAGATTTTCTTTGTTTATGAAGGGACTTTTTCATTTCTTTGTTTATGGAGCGACTTTTCCATTTCTTTGTTTTTGGTTGAAGATATTTTCTGTGTTTATGAAGGGACCTTTTCATTTCTTTGTTTTTGGTTGAAGAGATTTTCGTTGTTTATGAAGGGACTCTTTCATTTCTTTGTTTTTGGTTGAAGAGATTTTCTTTGTTTATGAAGGGACTTTTCCATTTCTTTGTTTTTGGTTGAAGAGATTTTCTTTGTTTATGAAGGGACTTTTCCATTTCTTAGTTTTTCAGCGAAGATATTTTCTCTCTTTATGGAGGGACTTTCCTTATATTTCCTTGAGTTGAAGTTTTTTTAATTTTTTTTTATCTGAATAGACTTCTTTTTGGCTATTTTTCGATATTTCTGTTCCTCTATTTCCGTTTTTGATTGAAGTTATATTCTTAGTTTCTGGAACGGCTTTTTTAGTAAATAATTGGTAACCAATTTTTTTCGAGTTCTAAATTATTCATTAATGATAGTTTTCATTACTTGTGAATTTCATTTATTTGGGGCAATATTCTATTTAAATATTATATATGGCTGTTTTGGAGTTTTTAATTGTAGTTTATTCCTTTCGTTACGTATTAATACCTATTAATTTAGCTCAACTAAAAATATTTAAAATGTATTGTGTACTATAAAACTGGTTAAATACATGTAAATATTTAGAATATTGGTCTGCTGATAGCTCTTTTCCTAAAAAACAACTTTTTATCATTCTAACAAAGGATAGAGGTAATTTTTCTGGAAAGCTCTATTTTAAGGCTGGTTTTCCCTTATAACTTATTGTTATGTCCCAATACAGTTATCTTCGATGAAACCATTCAGTATTCAATTTTTCAGCAATTTTCTGCGTCTCTACCCTTCAATACATTATCGTCTCATCCTTTCGTCTATTAAAGTTGAAATTGCGTGCCTTTGTCAGAATTTGTAGTAGAAATAAACTTCTAAACGAAAAATACGAGGCTGTCCTAATCGCTTATATTTACTAAATGTGGTATTTTTGAATAATAGTAATATCCAGCAGTAAAAAAATATACGAATACAGTACTAATATTTTGCTTCTCTCTAGCAGACAACCAAAATATACTGGGTGACACATTTGTCAGTCGAAGTTGAATATAAGTTAAATGACATTTATGTATGATAGTATGTATTCTAATACTTTTTTCCACTGTTTTTCAGGCTAGATTAGAACTAGATTAGAACGTTAGATAAAGTACTGATTTTGTATCTCTCATTTTTTCTGTTTCATGGTGCAAATATAGTCTTTTATTACTTCGGTCCTTACAGAAGCTACTTTTAGTTTGATCTAGTTGTTTTTCTGTTTCTATTTTTTTTTCGCCACTTTTTAATATTGCCAAATTAATTCCTATTTCCCAATCACTTGGTATTCTCGCTTCTTGTCAGGCTTTATTACCTATTCGAATTAAAATCTCTATACCCTTTTCGCGCATATGTTTCAATATTTCAGGTTATAATATCACAGTCTGCTACTTTACTATTTTTGAGCCTTATTACTACTTCTTTAATTTCTACTATCGTGAGAATTCTTTTAAGAATCTCGCTCACTTCAAATTCTATTTTATAGTCTTCGTAAAGATTTTGTGAGTTCAGAAATTTTTAAAGTATTCTTTCCATCTACATTATATCTTTTTCACTATTTAGTAACTTTCTACAATTATCTTTAGCTAATTTAATTGGATATTGATTTTTCTTGTTTTCTCTAATTTTTCTACTACATTTTTCTTTAAATTTAAAAAAAACATTTTTCTTCAAAATTTGTACCCGTCATATTTTTATGCAGATCTATTATTTAATATTGTTTCCACTTTTGGTCATTAATATCTTTCAATATTAATTCAAAAATGGAGGAGCTTCTTCACTAATACAGTCAATTTGTCAAATTTTCCCAGTAGTGATGACACACACCCGGTAACAACTATAGGATGTGAATAAATAAAAAAATTATTTAGTAACAAGCCGTTTCTTGGCCAAAGTTGCAGTAAGGATAATATGGGGGACATTCTGTATATTTCAATTTAAACGAAGCAGTATCATTCGACAAATACGAACTGCTTAGTTTCGTGCTGTTGCCATGGTTTTATGGAAATTTTCGATAAATATCGGCGATTAGGTAAACTTTTTCAGGGTAATTTCCTTTAATTGACCACTTTCATGAAACCGATAGAAAAAAAGGCACACACAAACAAACTTTAAACGAGTGGATGAACAACACAGAGAAAATATATGTGGATGTTGATAGCCGGATACTTTTATGGACTGGAAATATTGACATATCAAACGGGAGCACAGTTTTATGTTACGGAAAAAAAAGGTTGGATTACAACTAGGATTTGGAAAATTTTATGAATATTTTTTACTTTCTGTGTTTGTTTTAATTAATTCAACTAAAGGCGTCATATATCAACCCTGACACGAATATACCTATATTTTTATTATTAAAATTCAGATTCTCATGTGGGTTTTACCGTAACAGTGATAAATTAATCTATATTTTTTAAGGGAGAAAAAGAAAATATTTTTTTAACGATTTAAATGAGAACGCTCCATACATAAAATACTTTTTATGTTTTACATAAAAAATTAAAAAGTGAGTCATTTAAATTACTCTACGACCTAGTTCATCGTCGTACAATAGTGGTAAGTAAGAAGAGAACATTTTTTTCTGTTATGTTGATTTTAGTTTATTACTTGTAAAACGTTATATAAAAAATTACAAATTTGTATCAATTTGTATCAACAGGCATACTAATATTTTAGACTATCATGCAAGAGCGAAAAAAATATTTGATTAATATTTATAAAACGGCAAGTAAAAAAAATTATTGTATTTAGTAAGGGTCTCAACAAAGTTATGCTAAATATTGAAACAGGGGTTACAACGACTCCCAAATAGAGGGAAACGTAAAAAGATCACTTGTCAGAATTATTTAATAACTCTAAAATTGAACAAATAAAAATTATAATATTTAGTATTTAAGGGGGTGAATTCGGTGTAATAGAAAAAGTTTTAATTTGCAAGGTGGTGTTAAATAGTTACATAATAGTTTAATACAATGGATTTTTGTAATTTTCAAAAAGATACTCTAACCGTATGAAAAATGCAGTATATGTATATTAAATTAATAAATTAATTATTTTACCTAACCCATAAAATTTTTTTATCTAATAGAGCTTTCGCATACATGTAATCATGTTAAAAGCATCATTATTAGGGACGTTTGGTAAATTCTGGTTATTATAAATCGAAATATTAGAAGTATGTTACTAGTAGGAAGGCACAGCATAACTAATTTATAAGTCGATAATAGCGTGCATGTTGCTATCAAACCTCATCATTCATGGTCTGCAGATCAATTAGGAATAACTTCCGATACAAATTCTCATTGGAAATCACGATCCGTTTTCCTTACCTAAGAGGAAAATTAGTTATATATTAAGTAAATAGCTACAAAATGAATTTGAAATAATATTCAAAAAATACATCCAGTTTTTCTAATAGACTCTTCTGGAATAATCATGAAAATAAATGCTAAGAGTTTTGATATACGTTCCAAATTAAAGATGTATTATGTTACATGATACATTATACAGGGTGCGGTACTGAAAACGAAATACATCGAATATCTGAAAGACAATTTTTTTGTGGAAAAAAGCAAGAACAGGTCGATTTTTATTCCAAGGAATATATATCCATAACTGTTTACTAATAACACCATTATAATAGTCGATCTGTTTAGTTTTCAGTGTAGTACCTTGTGTGTGTACATATTTACATTTTGTTTCACCGTGACATTACAACAATAGGTTATAAGTTCCTAAACAGAACTGTTCCATAAGTACTATTCTTATATCAGGCGGTAAATCAATCCGCATCTTCCATTTTCTTCTGTGCTTCACGAACTTCTCATTGTGGCTCTCGTTATGATTTCTCTCCATGTTTTTCTGTATCTTAAACCTGTTCTCTAGCTATTTACACCTGTAATTCTTAGATCTTCCAAAATTTGATTTTCCCTGCTGATTTTTGGTCTTGCTTTCGACGTTTATTCACAAGAATCCATTTAATGACTTTCTGGAATCAACAATAGAGTATTTGATTATTTCTTAAGAGAATAGGTGGAATTTTCCATAATCGAAATATAACTTGGTATACAAAATGCATTCTTAATATAATTATGCTGAATAGGTAGTAATTTTAGTGACAATTAGGTTTCGATTGCTTCTACCGTTCGACATTAACGCTCATTTACTTTAGAACAGTTTCTTATTCGTATTAAACGACCTCATTTATTAACAAGAATTACATAACAGCGACCTCTGTTTTTGTGGTTATGACTTCACAGATCGAATTATTGAACTGGGAACATTTGCGGTGCGGTACGTTCTAAATTATTTCTCGCTTGATTAATCCACCGAGATGGGTATTAAGACTTCCATTTGTAAAACAATATGTCATTTAGATTACTATTCAGTTTAATAAATCTCACTTTCGTAGCGAAGATACCGCCTGCGACGTGATGTACGAGGTGAAGTAATGAAATCTTGAGGGTAAACCTGATGAAGTGAGTTAAACGTTCCACCAAAACGAATTGATTCCCGCCTAGATAGATTCGAGTTTACCAACAAATGACAGCGAATGTTTGTTTTGTGAATATATTACCATCAATAATAACTTATATAATAATCTAAGCACCCTCAGTGCCTAGTCTATAGGGAAATATTTTTTATTATTATTATTCCATTCACAAGCTAAACCTTGAGGAGGTTAATTTATGAACAAATGATCGTTGTTAATCTACTAAAATCTGAATTTTGTTTACACAGGGTGAGTCATAAGGAACTTTGCATACTTTATGTACATATTTTATTGATGTTAAAATTGTTATTGTTCTTTATTATTCGTTACAAATCATTGTTTACTGACATAAAATTTAAACGTAATAAACATAATTTTTAAACAAATATCTAATACGGTCTTGGATGTAAGAAAAAATGACAGTAACAGTGCATTTCTAACAATAAATACTTATTTTATCCAAAATATCTGTAACTATTAATGTTTGTTTTAAATTAATAGGTACTGTATCGTGTTTGATGATGGCCTTTAAGTTTTAGTTAAAATTGTTAGTTTATAAAAATGTGAGAAAAGTGTTGCACACATCAAATGTTTACAATAAACTAAAATTCTGTTTTAAAATAATTCTCCAGTAACCTAAACTTTCTCTTCGAGTAATACAATTATTAGGGGTCTAAATACCATCCTGTACTAATTTGCTTGGATTAACTATCATCTACAGAGGGATTTACTAATAGTTCTTTGAATGCAAGTGGCAAGTCAACGAAATATCTTGAAATGAACTTTATGTAAAGTTCCTCACCCTGTGTAATAGAAATTATTTCTCAAAGTAATGTACATTTTTGTTTTACCCATTATAAACGTTAGTTTATGTAATTCTCTAGATAGACGTGCATGACAATCTACCTTGGTAATATTCAGAAATGAGAAGAAATAAAAGCTTTTATGTTTACAAAAAGATTATTCATTTTGCTTTAAATTGTTCACATTAACTGTCAATCTAATGTCCTTATTTCCTAATTTCCATTCAGTTCAATTAACTGTTTATACTGAGTTACTCCTGTTCACAAAGGTTTTAATTTATCAACATGCACTTCAAAAACCACTATGTATCTTGCAACATCCTTTGAAGTGTACTTATTAGAAGCATCTATATATAATATTGTTACGTTGCTTATCAGATGAGGAAGGTACATAATTTAGTTACGTGATTATAAAGATATAACTAAAACTAATGAAGTTATTTTAGTAGTAACTATAAATAATAAAAAGGTTACATCTAAATTTTATTTTATAAGTAACAAAATAAATGTATCAGAAACTATGTTAGACATGTTTATTTATCTTTGTAATTTTGCTTCGTTTTTTATTGCATACAAACCTTGACATTGTGTAAAAAAGAAGTCATATCCAGAATGTTGGGTTTTAATGATGTAAAATGTAAGAAGTTGTCGACATTAATTGGTTTTCTTATGTATTACTATATATAATTTTTGCCTGCAACTAAATTATGCCGCTTAAAACTAGAACTTAAAAAAGTTTTTTCCATGAATGCAGTGACATTTGTTTTTTATAGACAGCTATACAGGGTGATTCTTATCACAAACAAAGATGAGATACATGTAAGGATACCTAAACTATAGCGATTTAACGAATCTTATTTCGATATTAAGTTGCACCCCTGAGAAGTTATAGGTTTTGTAAATGGGGTTTAAGATTTCGAAAAAACTCAATTTCTCAGTTAAACTAGAACTTACAAAAAGAGAAAGAAAGAATATCTACTAACAGTAAGTAGAGTTCATTTGTATCATGAACCATTAAAATGTGACAGAATTTTTTTAATTCGTTGGCTGGTTTAAAAGGTTATTATTACTTTATTTTATGAGGAATTTAATTCAAAAACTATTTCCAAACAACTTATTGTTTATAACAAAAACTCGAATAACTAAAAAATTCAAAATTTGGCTACGAAATTAAATGACGATCAGAAAAAATAGTTGAAATTAGAAAAAAAAAATAAACAACAGAAATAACATACAATTTGAACTAAGTAATAGTACAAATTGTTCAAAATAATCACCATTTTCTCTCAGGCATAAATTTATTCTTCGTCGAAAGTCTACTCTGTGCAATAACTGCTAATTATTTCTAAATATTATTAATTTATCCGTAATGCGATTCGACAAGTCTGGTCGAGACGCAATTGGTCAGGAAAACAAAAATCCTTTTAACACATCCCAAAGAAAGAAATCACATTTGTTGAGGTCTGGTGATCGTGGAGGCTAAACTTGTGGGCAATTATTTTCCCTTCGAATCCATTTATTTGCATACTGAAGGTTTATGAGGCGGTGTTTCATCATGCATAAACCTATGTTTCAGTCTGACTTGTATTGGCATCTTGTCAAGTATTTAAATAAGTTTTGCCATTTAGTCGGTTCTGTCCGAGATTCAGCTATGTTCTTCCGTAATTTATTTCGCAGAAACCTGAAAACTTGTTCCTAAACGAAAACTTTCGGACTATTTTCAGTACATTCAGCAAGCAAATACTAAAATTAAGTGACTTTTTTCCCGATCGTCAAGTTAGACGTTTAACTTCATTGCCAACTTTTGAATTTTCGATTAATTTAATTAACACAGCTGTAATACGTGCTTTTAGTTATTAGAGCGTTTGTTAAAAAGGATAAGAATAAGAAATGTTTTAGAATTAAATTTCCCTTAAAATAAAGTAATATCTCACGCACAACGTGTTCCAATTGGCTCATTCTAAATTCAAGTATAACTGAGGTATTGATTGTTTTTTCGAAATTTGAAATCCCGTTTTCAATGTCTATAACTTCTCAGGTGTTCAACTTAATATAAAAGTAAGATGCGTTAAATCACATATTATAGATTCCCCTACATGCTCCTGCTCTGTATCGGTTTATATACAGGGTAGCCAAACGAAAACGAAACAGAGCTATTATCAGGAACTGCGTCAACGTTTTAAAAAAACGCGGAGACCCGTCGATTTTTGATTTTCCGGTATTTTGGACTTCGCTGCTTACACCTCCAAGCGATGGTAACAATCGCCCCAAAATACTTAAATGGCATTAGGGGTCGAGTAAGGTATCATTTTAAAGCCCTTTTAATTCTCTTTACAAAAGTCTTTAAATTTTAAAATTCGGCTTGATACTTTTAAAAAAATTACATTTTAAAATTTACATTATGTACTTGTTTAGTTTTTAATAAGAGTTTTTAAAATTGGATTTTTTTTAATTTTTGTCAAAATAATGAAAATGACACATGGGTCGTTGAGTACGCCAATGGTTTAAATGTTGATTTTCTTGCTTTGCATTGTTTTTGTAATTTTTTTATCATATTTGTAAAAGACAAATGGATACGATACGGACACACAAAGAACGCGAAATTATTGGATTCGTATATCGAAGCGAACGTTTGTTTAATTGTGCTTTTGAAAATTAAATACCATGGTTTATTTCATTGCGGAAAGGGTAGATATCATTTCGCTTTATTTTATGAACAATAAGTGTGCAAATGTAACGGCTAAGTTATTTAATGAAAAATATCAAGATAAACAAGTCAGAAGAAAGTATGTTCTAGAGTTAGTGAAAAAATTTCAAGAGACTGGAAATGTAGCTAATAAAAAACGATAAATTAGACCGCCTGTAGTTAATACGGCTAGTGAAGTTGTAGTTTTGGGAAATGTTCATCTAGATCCTACGTTAAGTACAAGGCAATTAGCATCTGTGTCTGGGATCAATCGAACTAACACTCAAACCATTTTGAAGAAGAACAAATTCCATCCGTGTAAAATACATTTAGTGCAGGAACTAAATGAGGATGATTATGACCGCCGTTTGCAATTTTGCGAAATAATGAGTGAGTGAGTAGCGAACGATCCACAGTTTCTTTTTAATATCTGTTTCTCCGATGAATGCAGCCTTTTTATGAATGGTACCGTAAATCGTCATAACTGCCGCTACTGGTCTGATTCAAACCCAAGAATTTTCCAAGCGGTACTTACACAGGAACCGCAAAAATTAAATGAATGTGCTGGCATTTTCGGTGACCGGGTGGTGGGTCCATATTTTTTACCTGGTAATTTGACTGGCGAAATGTATTTCCAATTACTGAAAGATGCTATTTACCATACCTTGCCCGATATTATGGAAAATGACCAACAGTATAGTGAAGATCATTTACTGTTTCAACAGGACGGTGTTCCTCCGCATTACGCTTTGATTGTTCGTCAGTATTTAGACCAACATTTTTCACGGCACTGGATTGGGAGAAGAGGTAGCATTGAATGGCCTCCACGGACACCAGATTTGCCGCCCCTTGATTTTTTTTTTAGAAGATTTTTTTTTTAGATTTTAGAAGATTTGCGTCAAAGAATTGTCGAGGAGGCCATTAAATCACTCCGGAAATTCTTCGGAATGTGCGAGAACGTTTCAAACAAAATCCTTATTATTGTATGGACGCGGGTGGTCATCAATTTGAACAGTTAATTTAATTAAGTAATAAGTAAACAACTAAACATAATTTAAACTTTAAAATATAATTTATTAAAAAGTATTAGGCCGAATTTTAAAATTTAAAGACTTTTGTAAAGAGAATTGAAAGGGCTTTAAAATGATACCTTGCTAGACCCCTAATGCCATTTAAGTATTTTGGAGGTGTAAGCAGCGAAGTCGAAAATACCGGAAAAAAGTGTCTCCCTCTGATCAAAAATCGACGGGTCCCTGTGTTTTTCTAAAATGTTGACGCAGTTCCTGATAATGGCTCTGTTTCGTTTTCGTTTGGCCACTCTATATATATATATATATATATTCATTTATTCTCTAAAGAAAACAATATTTTCTGTTTACGTGTTCAAACGAACAACCCTTATTTATATCCAGAGTTTATAATCTTTTTTGGGACATTTTTTGTTGGTGGATCTAATCCAATTCTCGTACACCCTCTTCAAAGTGTAAGACAACCAGAGCGCTCGCTCAACCGGAAGTTAAAATCACATCATCAGCACAAAGGAATCAACTAGAGGAATTCCAGCTTCAATCTCTTTCGCCATTCAATTGGTGTGTCTCCAAAATACGTACAATTCCATCCATTTCAATTTTCAATCCCGGCCATCCCTGTTACGTTCACACTCCCTTAATTAATCCATTCACCACCTATTATAATCCATAGAAACAATGTTCACAAGCGAGGAGATTAATTCCCGTTACTGTTGATCATCTATCAAGTAAGCTATGGATATTATCCCGTCTGTTGGCAACAACGATAGCTAATTTATTATCAGATAATTGCATACGTGCCACGGCCAAACCTAATCATATCTCCAATGACGATGTTCTAGTTGCACATACGATATTTCCGAACAGGAATTTCATTGAATTTCATTATTGGGTGAAGAGTACTTCGAACATTCGCACAATCGTCCTTTCGGTTTAAATTCAAGTGGAATATTCATGTTTTTCATAATATTGCCATTGTTCTTTTTCTTTTAAAATATACACAATAAATATTTTACTGACATTATCGCATTTTAATAGAATATAGAAATGTGTAGATTAATCGAGTTGGATTTTTACAATTTTCTCCATACGTCACTCTAATTCGATATCTTTTTCTTTAAACAGTAAAAATTTCGTCACAAGTACTTAACATTTGTTTTTAAATTAAAGAACTACGTTGTTGTGATCATATATTCATATTTAGAATATTGAAAAAAAAAACAAAAATACAAAGGGCAAAGTATTTTTGTGTGTGACAGGTTGAATCGGATAAATGTGATAAATTAGTCCTATCTATTTATGTCTTGAGTTAAAACTACTACAAAAATAGATTTTTTAAAATAATTGTACGCTAGAATATTATTCCAACAGTAAGTACATGTTTAGTTTAGTTTTAAAATTTATCAACACATAATGCTAATATATTTCCCTCTATTCAAAAATAGGTTCTGTCTATAATTCCACTTTAAATATAATTTAAATATAAGTAAGAAAAGGAGATCAATTTTGGTGAAAAATTACTACGATAACTATGATCGGCAAAAATGAAAAAACATAAATATATTTATATCATCGAAGAACTTATACTAGAACATAGATATGAATTATTGCGTTTACCACCGTACCATTGCGATTTCATTGCTATTGAATTAATTCGGGCACATTCTAAATAATACTACAATAAATATATTGGCAATGATGGATACAGCGATGAAAAAGTTATAAATATGGAGTGAAGTATAAGATTAGTGTAAAGCGGAAGTCTGGACTCTCTGAATCATTAATAAAAAATGGTATTGATCATGAAAAATGTATTTATAACATAGAAATTTAAATGGTAATCATAAATATTGGAAACAGTTCTAAACCAAAAAGTGGAGATGAACTATAAATTATTTAATATACAAACGAATATAAAAATCTGTAAATTAAAAACGAAATTAGTGGTAAACATTATGTGAACCATTTAAATGTAAACTATAGCTGTAGCAATAAATATGTATTTTTATGGATTATATTTCGTTTAATAGTAAATGATCCAATAAAAAGTAAAAATATGATAGTTAATCTAAGCCATTCAGTTTTATGTTTACCACACATTGGAGTAGTAGCCACTTCGTAGGCCTATAGAATATGTTATTCGATTGAAGCGATGACTTTCTGAAAAATTTTAACTTAACTGACATATTACTAAAGTTATAAAAAATCCAACTGTATTCAAGAACAATTGTGTATTAGTTTAATTACTATTTTATTGTATTTTAATGTGCATCTTTTATGAAAAAATAAAAATATTTTTTCTAATACAGTACACAAGACGTTTTACCATTTGTTGCTCTTGGTTTGGTACCAATGTCTTTCTCTACAAAAAGCCAAAAATATAAAAGTTTGAATATTTTTGATATTTTAGAAAATCTTGAATAAAATAATCACAAAAATGTTAACAATTAGCAATCAAAAAATTATTTCTATATTCTCAATTCCATAAAATTAGTGGATTGGCGAGTCGCTCAGGTACCGTAAACATATAAACAAACAAAAAATATATAAAAATAAAAAATTGCAATAGAAGATTTGATCAAAGTTAACAACATAAATTTGTTTAAATAGGATCTAGGGTTTATTTTTCTCCTGAGAGAGTAAATAAAAAAATATTATCTGTAAAAAAAGGAAAAATAGAAAAAGCCTGCGACATATGAAAGGACACCAAAAATTTGTGATTTAAGTGTTGCCATTAGAAGTTTATGAACTGGTAAAGGTTTTATTGAAAGCTATCAAGCAAAGGACTTTTATATGGGTGAGTGTCCTATAATATTTAGATACATTTTAACAACGAATATTGTCCAAATGGAAAACAATAAATAAATGCTGTTTCGTTGGTATTATTACTATTTTAGCAAAAGTTTTAATCTAGTTTAGTAACCTATATCTACGTCTTTGTACGTACACACATTTTACAAAAAATTGTCCTTTTTGTCTTAAAATTTTAAGTTCATTAGTATTTACTTTAAAAACAAAAGAGTTGATTTTAGTTTATGCGTGGGTTTCTATTAGATAAATATTAACTAATTTTTTCTATATTTATAACATCACTACAGGTTCAGAATAGTATATTCTGTAACATGGTTAGAATGAAAAAAAAAAAAACGATACGAGTGGAAAAATTTGGTTATTCTAACCGAGTACCAGACTATATTTTCTCCACGACCAGAAATAAAGGAATATTCATTCGTATCTTTTTATAGAATGAAAATACATGCATATAAGCAGCAAGTGTTTCAGAATAAATATTCTATTTCAAGAGTGAGAATGTTTACATTCTATTATTAAAAATTATTTCGGAATTAATACATTCACTAATTTTCGTAGAGAAATAAAATTTACATACCTTCAGCAAAAATCTAAAAGAGTAAAACAAGACAAATAATATTATGTCCAGTTACCCAAAAGAGAGCGCAATAATGTGACCCTTCCGTTATCCCTACTCTTTCGAACTACCCTGTACTAAAGGTACGATCCCGACTGCCCACTTTGAGACATTAGAGAAAATATTTTTATTTATTCTCGCTTCTCTATAATATTTTCTTATACTCGGATAGGTATACAAATATTATTTCTAAAACTGTATATCTTCACGGTTAAGGCAATCTAGCCAATCTCATTATTTTGATTGTTTGAGTTGATCATTTTATCTAAAGTAAAATTTATGTCAAATGCAGTAGTGGCGCCAGTTTTTAAGAATGAAAACAGAAGAAAACAGTTTGTTTTTTGCTCTATTAAAAATAGAGGATTTTGAGATACTTCAAGTTACCTTGATATTTAGAATGTCCTATACATATTCTATGCTGAAAATTTCACCCAAACTCGTCATTATACCAATCTAATATCATATTTATAATAAATTCACTGATTTCTAACTTTATAAAAGACTAGTTTATTTATAAAATTTCTTTTATTTTTCACTGTTTTTTCAAGATCTTGTAGATAATGATAGAGGATGGAGGGTTTTATATTTTCCATTGAATGTTTACCAAGAATAAAAATCAGTTTTTATACAGGTCAATTTTCTATACGCTATTATTCTAACTGTAAATTAATTTAAAAGATAAGATATTCTACATACGAGCGAATTAAAACAACATTGCAATATTAAGTTTCCACATATGAGGTCACTTCAAATATATAAACATCAGGCTAAGTACATAATAAGCGTTTGAAGTTTTAGACAAATAAAGCCATAATCGCAAAATGTCGCCACCATTGCTAAACCGTTTTCCATTTCAAGTCCGCCAGGAAATGACGCCTATATAACATCAAATACAACTTGTTGCGGTATTGGGGCCAAACGATCTTCAAATAAAAATCATAGTATTGCCATAGTCGTAACAAAATGTTTTATTAGTAATAAAATCTGCACAAGTTTTCTAAGAATACGTATAACCTACGAGTACAATCGAGCTTAAAATTATCATTCAAATTCGAATAACTTCTGATCATGTCCTTGTCATAGTTTATTACTCTGGAATATGTATTATGTTCTTAGGGTCTAAGCTCTTTCCAAGTGTATACCAAATGTGTTCGATGGGATTTAAATCGGGACTCCTCGCTGTCCAATCCATCATTTGAATATGGCAGCTAATAAGACAATTTCTATACATGTCGGATCTATATTTTCAGCAAACGGTACAATATGCAGCTCAATAACTTTTTTCTTGTACCTCTGTATCCCTATCCCTTTCTAACAACTATAGGATCAGTGCGGCCATTTAAAGATATCCCATCCCAAACCATAATTGAACCATCTCCAAATACCTGTCATTCTAGGACTGTGCAATCTAAAATCTCTCTACTTTTCATCTTCAGACTCTAACACATGCGTCATTATTAATTAAAAGAAATCCGGACTGGTCACTTCACATCACTTTACTCAGTCGTTCTATGGTCTAATTAAAGCTTTCTTTTGCATTCAAACATATGGCTCTACGATGTGCACGGCTCAAAAGGGATAAACTAGTTGGTATTCGTGCAATTATCCTACGTTAGGGAGATTTGTACAGTTTAAATACTTACTATTGTATCGGTTGTTTTAACAATTAATTTTGTAATGTTGGAGTAAAATTTTGACATTCGTGAATTAGTCAAGTCACAGAAGTACAATTTCTATTTTTGAAGACGCTAATAAGATTGTCTTCTATTAATTCCATAAATATTTAAATATCTTATCCAGGCTTTATTTATCGCAGCACGGCAAAGATTTAACAGTTCTGTAACACGCTATTTTGTATAGCCTTCTTGAATCAGTGTGATTACCCTAAAAAAATGAACCTGTGTAAAATAAACTCTATGCCCTCGTAATCTTCCAAGCTCCCCAATATTCATCGTTAATTTTGTAAATTTTTACATAAGAAAGTAAATGACGGTAAGAATATTATTAACCTATTTTTTATGTGTCTACTGGTCGGACACATATTTTTAATTTTTTTTAGAGCAGTAAAGAGATTATACTAAATTAAGGTATGGCTCATTTATCGTTTTGATTTTTATTATCCGCTTATGATGCATACAGATGCAAGGAAATATTTGATCCCATATACGAATTCATGCTAGCCTAAGAGGACGCTGCATGAAGAACAAGAATGCGTTACAATTTCTCCTCTGATATCTTGAAGTGGGCCTATTAGAGGTAGGATCATCAGTCCAGTAAATTTGATAGTAACGTACCGACAGTCGTGGTCGTATCTCTAGCACAACGGAGTTGGAGAGAGTGATGTTTAAAGAGGGGATACATTATTACGCTCTCTCTTAATTAACTGGTCTCATAATATATTATTCTTATTCTTTTACTTCTTTAGATTTCTGCCTAAAAGAATTTAAATTCTCTCTGAGTCTGTATATAGGATTTTGCAAAAGAGTAGTAACTAGAACTTAGAGAATCTTATAACAATATATAATTTAGTTACGAAAGAATAAATAATATTTGCATTACCACTCATTTTTAAAAAAATATTATTTTCTTAAAATGAAATTTTGTATAAAAAAATTGAAATTATTCCTTTTTAAATATTTTATTACAAAAAATAAGTTTAATTAGCCAGAATTTACTACTTACTAATAAAGTCTTATTTTTTGTTTTCATAACCGTTTCAATCTCTTAAACTAACCCTAAAAAATCTATTTATATAGAATGGTGTATGTTCATTTCATCTTAAATCAACAACAAACACCGCACTGTCTAGTAATACCATCGTTTTCAACACAACGCAAACAATTTCGGTGTGTATTCACTATTATGCCTGCCGACAACGGATCCGCGGCAAATTATTGTTTTCGAAGCTGCTTTTTTGCTTTCCTTTCATAGCACAAGGCTTTGATTTTATATGTAGGATGTCGCATCAGGCTTCCATATTACATTTTCTTATAATTCTCGACGTTTTCCATTCGTTGTGCGTGATTTATTTTTCTGGGCATTCGTTATCAGCGCAGCAGGTTTTGTGCGGTTTAAAGAAGGCGTAGAGCTGAAAATAGTCAGTATAAGATTTGAGAAAAGAAAACTAGACAAATACTCGTTTTCTGTTAACAAAAGGAAGTACATCTGAGACTACAGACCAAAGAGAATTTTTATTTTAAATTAAAAAATATCATTTATATTAAATTAATTGTTTCAACTCTTACTTTGTGGAAACGAAACATAATAAATTTGAAAAGATAAATTATACTTATTTGAATTTCCACTCTTCCAAAGCGTTTTAAAATATATCCAAATTGACCCAGGTTTCGGTGTATGAACACCATTTTCCAGATAGACAGAAGTTTGACAGATCTTTTAAACTTTTTGGGGTAATATCCAATATCAAAATATTAATCATGTAAAATTACTGTTTAACATTTGTAGGAATGCTTCTGATCTCAAAATGCGCGGTGACAATTCGGGCGAGAACAGGCGGGAGCTAAATTTCTGTACGTGCGTTGCAGAGTACATTTCTGAGAGAAGATTAAATTAGATAGTAATTTAATTCTAATATTTACGTTTTACAGTAGTTTTTAATATTACCTAGAGCGCCTTTCAGAGGTATTCCTATAAATTTGAACAGAAAAAATTAATGGACCTCTTTTTACCGCTTAAAAAATCGGTACGTCATTTTGTTTTAGTGACGGTTTATTATTGCGGTTAAAATATGATAAGCACTATCCATCTGCAAAGGATGCTTTTACTTCTTTAATTACAAAATCTGGTCCTTTGTGTTTTCCATTAGGTATGGAGTTGATTATACGACTGAAAGAACTAATTCCACGGTAGTTCAAATGGCCCACGGGACGACGACTATAATTAAAGGCATTTCCCTGTTTTCTTTAATCATTCTCTTGCGTCACTAGATGGAATTAAAGTCGTTTTATCCATTTTTATTTTTTTCCCTGTTTGTAAAGAGGTTGTCGTTCACCATACTCTAATGTTAGTTTAATTGCAAGGTTACTGGCTTGGACAATTTTAATTTCATTAAATTTTAATTCATTAATTTCCTGAGCAAAATAAACTACGTTGCAATTACACTTTTTTTTCGATTGGGAGAGAAAAGTTCCAAATAATACATATTTTGAAGTAAGTAACTATTTCGAGGTAGGCAGATCCATTGTGGAGAATTCTTCAATTGCGTTTTTCTCCAAAACCTTTCAAATTATCATGTTTCAACAAGGATAACAATTTTACATAAATATGATGTTTACGTCATATTTTATAATCAAAATTATTAAAAAGTTTTGTCAAAAAAAGTTACTATTCAATTTCATTCTCACGAACCGCTTATGTGGCGCCTCTTATAAGAAAACGTAAAATAATAACCCTTTTTTGCCTCAGCAATATTTTATTAAGGTATATTTGGTCGAATCGTCATTTTTTGGTTTACTCTATGTTCCAATAGTTATGACACACTCTGTATATGACATTTAGCTTTGCCCATATTGCCGCTTTATCTCCGTGTTTTGAATCAACACTTCCTTTTGTAATAGGCCCACACAAATTTCATGCAAATTTGTAATTAGTGTTTGGAACGATTAGATTTAAAAAAATTTAACGAATATTATGAAAAGTTATTTGTGGAAAAAGTATGGCTTGTTGCAATTATTTTATAATACTATAAGTTACAACTGATAGGGTTATTGAAGCTACTTTAATCTTGATTTAGCTGAAAGCCTCCGACGTTACCAATAACTCTCTTCCAATTTTCTACCTTTTCTAAATAAAATTCTGTTCACTCATATCCCTCATATTTTCCTTTTCGCACTTGAGGCATAATTCCATTTCGAACTTATGGAATCATCAATCAAGTTTTTCTTGGCGAGCATTTCAATTTGCATATATTTACATTCATCTTAAAAGAGAACTTCAAATATTTACGACCAATTTCTGGGAAAAGTTTTCTTTATAACTTACTTGCATATAGGTAAAACGAATCAAAGATTTTGAGTGCAAAGAATGGTTTTTAAAAGAGGGGCTGAACTTGGAATATGCAAAGAAAATTTCCGAAAGGTACTCGAAAAATTGATTGAATTTGATCAAATCTTGTGCTTTTATAAAGTGGATGAATTATATATTTCACGAACTTCTCGTTTAGTAGGTGTGTCAATTTAAAAATAAAAAAATCAGTTGAGCTCATTTATTTTGTTTTGAATCGAATAATAAAATTTTCACAAAACAGTACACTTTATTATTGATTTGTATTGCCAGTTCCAATAGATTTTTTACATGAGTTTTATTTTATTTTCAATAGTAATTAATTATCTAATTTTCTTATGAAAAGTTTTTTATAATTACAATTATATTTTCATAGTTTTTATGAGTATATTTAGAAGGAAATGTGTCTGTCCTTTTAATTTTTAACATATCAGTCGACGAAAATGTTTGAGTATTAATTAGGTAAACTTGGTTATTAAACAATGCCTCAGAGAGAACGTAGTTTTTGTAGTTTTTGTCGCAAACAAAGCACTTACCTGCAAAGGAACAACCTCAGTAAATAAATAGATTTGATTCGGCAACGTTGCAAACTTCCTTCCCGCATCAAGTAAAGCCTTATGTCTGCCGCTAGAACCGAAAGCGCCTACAAGCTTCAAAGTTTGCCAACTTAATAAGTGTAATGGTCCAGATTGCCTTAATATCGTTGATAACATTGTGATAATAGCAAACGAAACCTCAAATGTAAGTCTGAAATAGAACTGAAACCGCTCTATCATGAATTTCAGAGGGAAGCGGGAAGTATTGTTGGAAGCTTTATTGGACGTTAGAGCGCTGTATAAACTGTATGGATATGATTTACAAGTCAATGCAAGAATAATGAAATAATAGAGTTGGCGTATTTCATTCATTGGCGTAGACAAAATTGGGACATTTGATTAAACCGTTTTTGGGTATATTTATAACGATTAGGATGTAACCGCCATAATTTAATGGATAACGCGTTCACCAATTTTAAATATGTGCCTTCAAAATTAACACTTTAATAGACTACATATATAATAAATATATGTATGAAATAAATTCATTCTTAACGTTATTGTAAACTTTTGAGAAAGGTCGATTTTCATTCTTAACTTTACTAGTTGTGGTATAAAAATATTACCCCCTCTGAATTATACCACCCCACCGAAAAATTTTAATGAGAAAATGGGTCGAGTGATTCCTCTTTTGAAAGGGATTTTAAATCTCTGTTCAGCAATACACAGGTTTATAAATTTGCTACATAACTGAGAAAAGCCCTGAGGTTATATATAATGTTGTACGAGAATTCCAAAATCACATTACTTATTGTGAAGAAGTAAATGGATATCACTTTAAACACTTAATATAACTGTAAAATAAATTAGAAAATACATTTTAAATTATGTGAGATTTTACAATCAATATTCTCAGTTATTAATACACCAAATGTAAAACTCTTATAATACTACATCACATAACACATTTGAAAGGTTTTAAAGTGCTAATTTCAAAAATATATAACAAAATTTACGAATTCCGAGGTATGCGAAAAAACGTTAAGGTACCCTGTAATACTCAATTTCAATATAATATTATCATGGTGAAAAAGCTTTTGTTTAAAAATTGATAGAATTAGTTTAACAAGCGGTTATTTTAGAAAATTGTAAATTAAAAAAATAAAATAATGAGATATATGCAAATCTGTTATTACGTAACTCAAAATACAAAATTTTTTGTTAAATTTTCTAAACGATACTAATAAATAGGGGGGGGGGTTTATACTTATTCTATTGCATGTAGAGAACTAAATTATTTTAGGAATAAAAACATTTAGAACGTCAATATTGGAAAAAAATATGTGTTATTTAAAAAATGGAAGTGCAAAATGTTTCTCGATTTTCACTAAGCAAATGGATATACTCCAATGTTACTAAATCCAATATTAAAAAAATCTGTCACAGTGTTTAAAAGTTATAGGGTTGGCCCATTACTGGTTTACACTCGGTATAATGACTTAATTATTTAAAAAAATGAATCCATATTATATACTCCGGGGATGTGATCGGAATAATTTCAATTTTAATATATAATTTTAATATTTTCTAAATATGAAACTTTTTCCCATTTGACTTAATATTTACCTATATCATTTACGAAATACTATATACCAAACTTTTTTGAAAGACTTCTTCATAATTTTTAATCAAATTTTTCATTATAGGTTGCGTAAAATGTTAAAAATTCGTGATGGAACCGATCAGTTTGTATCAATCTTGAGACATATCAATAAAGGCAGTCAAGAGAGGGCCACAGTCAGTGATAACAGTATTAAATTCATTTCTTATTCTTATGGGCGTCATTTATCATCCAAAATTGAGGAAATGAGAGATGGTCTAACTATATTGAGAGAAGTTAGGGTTTTATTGGAAGAGTGCTTCAGTCGATTATCGTGATTTATCTTGTGTAGAATGACTGTAGACGATGAAATTTGAGGTAAGTAGGAGAAATATATTCATTGATCATCTTAAAATGTATACTGGATGTCACCAGTATTAGCTCTGTTGAAAAAAAAATGTTGCAATATTCATATTACAAATTTTATTACATAGTCGATATTTTGGTTGTTTAGCTGTAGTTTATGGAATGAAGTTTTATCATAGAGTTTTAGATACAAACAACAAAGTACATATAATTTCAGAAAAATAAAGATTATGATACCAATTCAAGCACATAACAAAATTATATTCATTAACAATGACATTAGGCAGAGGCAACATTATAATATATAACTATTTTAATATTTTTACTTTAAATTTATTAAGTATATATTCCAAGTACATTTTATTGATTTGGGATATATGCACCCCTTTAAGTAACCCAACACAACATCAAAAGATAATTTTATTCATGCAGTGGACTTTACTGAAGGTTTTTCGAAAGACCCTTAAAACTTTATTATTCACCGCACACAAATATTTTGAGCAAAGAGTCAGTTTGAGCTATAATCCAGCCAGCTAAATTTTCAGTGACGTAGTTGTGCTCAAATATTTCAAGGCGCTGTATCTGAACCAACTGCTTCATGGATATGTATGTTTTAAGGTTCTATTCGCAGAGGTAAAATTTATACGAGACCATTGACCCGAATAATAAATTCTCAAAATTTAAGCTTGTGTATTATTCACTATTTTTGTTTATAGAAAACTGTGCTTAAATTGTGGATATAACCAACAACATATGTTCTTTATCAAAACTAGGCATATGTAACGGTCTAAATTAAATTGGTTAAAACAATATAAGAACATTTTCAATGATTTTTATGTAATACTTATAATACTTAAACTAATCAAAATTCTGTAAATTTAATAGAAATTGATAATTAAACTTTGGTCACTACTTAGAAATATGTAAAAATTTAAAATTTTTCAAGTACAACAAAATTAAACTAATTTTAATGGAGAAATAAAAATTATAATGCCAAGATGCAAATAAAACATCATATTTTAATTATATATAATTTGTGACCTGAAAGAGAAAACAACCTTGTTAGTAAGAAATTAGAAATTATTACTAATCCTCAAATTTAATTTTTTTTTAAATATTAATCAAGCTAAAAAAGTGACATTACCTGATAGTGAACAACTCAAAGCATTCAGATAGTATGGTTTATTGTTATAAAGACAATTTTGCAAATATAACCATAAAGTGTTTAATCTAAAAAACGAAAATTGTAAGAAAATGACAATAGTATTATCAATAGAAATAAATAATCCTTACCTGCTGTGGGTGGACTCTTATAAGAAGGTGATATTTGAAATTTTTTGGTTTTGATAAACTTTATTTGTGCCAATAGCCATGAGATGACAGACATTTTAAAGTGACATGTAGAAAGTGAGAAGTATTAAACCTGTACTTACAGAACAAAAAACTACAAATTGGTTACTGCTGATGATTTCAATTTTTCTATTTACTTTTCCTTTGTTTAAAATAAATTTAAATAATTATATTATTATTATATTGTTTGAACTCACCCTGAGATAAGTAGTCAATTGCATCTCACATAATACTTTACTTATTAACTTGATACTGAGCATTACAAAATTGACGACCCCAACGTGGGGCACACGACAAACATAACTATAATTAAATTTAACCCCCCATTACATATAATTGGTTAAGGCCAGCTATCATATCGGATGTTAAGAAGATTAAAAAAAGAAACGTCAACGTTATAAGTCAAAACGCTAGTAGAAAGTAATCCCCTTGGTATTTTTAGTTACAATCGATTTTATGATTATTCATTGTATCCTTTTTTGTTATTTTTATTCCTTCAATACTCCAAATTGAGATAATGTGATTAAGAATTCGGAATCTAGGGAAAAAATAATCCATAATATTTTCTAACTCCATTAGTGAAACAACATTTTTAGTATTTACGTACTTGCTTTATATTGAGTAAGTAAATAAATTTAAATACATGTATACTCTTTAACGGGAGCTAGAAGCAATAGTTTAAAAAGCGAAAAGAAACTGGCGGTTTTTTAAGAGATCTGATTACATATCAAGAAAATTTCGTTTTATAAGTTCAGAAAAGTATTATTATTAAAAACCAATCTAAAAACTTAAGAAGGAGTAAGTACAATAGTATTAAACTATTTAAAATAATTAGACCAAATAAAACCGTTAAAAGACCGACAGTTAACGAAGGAAAATTACATGTGAAATTAAGATAAATGTGCGAAAATACAAAGATAAAACAAGAAAGAGGAGATCCAGGTAAAAGTAGAGTGTAACGCTAAGACTGAACTGGTTAGTATATGTTAATATAGTATGGTTAAATATATTCATTATAATAAAATAATTCACATTAAGAGGTTTCAACAATAGAAGATATAAAAAGATTGAATTGGAATAGAGCAAATTGAAGAAGTTTAACTTGCTCTTAAGTCGTATACGTCTTATTTAATGAAATAGTTTTCTTTCAAATAATTTTTAACGGCTTCTGCAAAGAAAGGACCAGTACTAATGACATAAGCACATACCTGAGAGATCTTTACTTTCACAAATATTCAAAATAACTAAAAAAAATTACATAAAACCACTTATTACCTATTACCTATTAGTTTATGTCTAATGTATAAAGTACCCAATTTTTAATTAGTCACTCTGTAGAAAAAATGGGCCCTTGTCTCCTATTTTTTTTATTTTCTTCCTCAATTTATTTTTTCATTTTTTTTTCTATTACTATTTTTTCACATTGATCTGCACTCATTTCAGAACCTATGCTATCATATTTTTTATACCTAAATAGGTAGATTCATTTTGGAGTTACACGGCACTGCAAATCCTCTCTTCGACTATTAAATATTCATCACAAGCAAAACCGCATTTTCGGTGGTTATGCAAGGGACGAGATTACCGGTGTAGTCTCCTTATTAAGATCATAATTGAAAGAGTTAGGTAACACCGAAGGCCCTACACTGCGGTTTTATAATCTCTGAAACTTCGATTAATGGACGGACAATGTAGAACGGAATGGTTATAGTGGATTTTGAGATTAAACGGTGGGTCGAAACGGATATACGTATGTAGAAAGTAATTCGAAAATAAGGACTATTAAAAGGTGTTTATGAGTATACAAATTGGGCCAATATGTTTAATGTAAATTGTACAATTTACAAAAGAGAAAAAATTGCCTACTTATCTTCAAAAATTAAAAGAAAGTCCCAAAAACCATTGAAACTACAGCAAATACTGTTGTGACCATTCAACATAAAAATACCGAAACAAAAAATAAATGTTATCGACCAGAACATAATTTATCTTAATGTTTTTTCTTTCTTTTTATTGGCGCTAAAACCAATTTCTAGTTTCAAACTAGATTGGCTACGCATTATTTCAGCAATAAGAGTTGTGTGTGTCCAATAGCACTTAATTAAGTGTTGAGTTAGTTGGTCTAGACGATTGACTAGAACAGGGATTTTCACTCAAGAAAAGGTCTCCGAAACACATTCACTTTATTCCCTTAGGACAGACTTGGCGAATCCACAAGATGAGAAACTCCCACAAGTATATTCCTGTTCTAATTAATACAGCATTCCAATGGGATTTTTATGATATGATTGCAATACAGTTTTCTATGACTCCGTGTTAACAGGATGGTCCTTATTAAATGAATGGAAACTTATATAGATACATTGAATGACGCAAAAACTTGAATTGAAATGGTATACTGTCTAGGTTGTATGGCTACGAATTCAAGTTCAAACATAATATTATCATTAAGTGTACTTAATGAACTGGAGTTTAAAATTTAAGACTCCCTTGAAAATATAACCGTTGCACCACTCAACTAAATGTCGATTAGGCCAAGTAGCCATGCAGTTTGGCAACAAATTCTAGGAAACTTTTATTTTATCTCAAGCGATTGGTAACAATTTTACAGTCATTGTTTATTTATTTATGTCATTTCCTGTCGTCACATACAAAATCTTATTTTTTGTTGGTTACTGTCCCAAGCCACTAATTTTGTTATGACTTAGTTTTGTTAAAAAAAACTTTCAAAATTTCATAATATACTGCGCACCACACAAAACGGGCCACTGGCAACTTTGTTAGAGTGAATGTGAATAATTAGTATGCAATTCACCTAGTACTATTTCTATATAGTTAGTTTTCTGAAAACTACTTCTCTTGTTACATTTTCCAATACACCAAATTAAAAATATCAAATTACGGGTATCAATTCAAACGTGATTATACAGTACTTGTCTTAGAGAAGAAAATATATTTTTTAAACTGACCCCACATTATAACAAAGTACTGCTGAATCAATTATATTATTATATGGATATGTTTTGGTTTCTGCCGAAATTACCTGGAAGTAGAATGAAATAGAGTAATTTATTTTATTATAAATGTGTAGTAACGTGTGATAGATAGATTCTTATTTAAATCTAAGAAAATAACTAAAACTGAAATCTCGTATTATGTCGACATTCTAGCAGCATTGCAGGCATTGTTATAATTGTTTTGAGGGGATTTGGGAGATTTCGAAGAAATAAAGGGCGTCGCTTCCGAGTGACGTATTCATAAGAGGGAGATTTAATACATTGCGGGCCTGGAGATTAATTGTTACAAGGGTATCTAAATTGATGTGTGGGTATCTCCAAAGTAGAACGTTTAGAGGTTTATATATAATTCTACTGATTAAAACCAGAATTATACCTTCGATGATTTTTAATTATGAGACAACAGGTTAAAGCTCCGCTAGTAATATATGTCAAACTGTACAATTATATCAATATACAAAGACGAATCTGTAATGTGATGAATCACAAATGTATTAAAATTAAAGCTAGATAATTTATCACTTAAATTTTAATAACAAAAATTCTATTTTAATTTTAAAGAAATAAAATGGTAGGTACTAGAATTCACATTATGTGTTTCAGGTAATTTTATATTTGGTGTAATTTAGAGGAGCAGGTATTCTACAAAATTCTGCACTTCTTAATAATAAATCTTTTACTAAATATAATCTACAATGCAAAATTGACTGAAATATTTGACATATATATATATCCCCAAAACTCCCGGGAAGGAGCCATAAGTTTCTAACGAGTGAAGAAAAAAATCTGAAATTTTGGAGATCACTAAAGGGCCATAAAAATTATATTTTTAGATAGTTTAAAACTTTCATAGACTGGGGAGGTTTTTAAGGGGGTTATAATCCATAAATTTTTAAATTGCAACCTCTATCGAATTTCACCTTATTATTAAGGTAATGAAAAAAGGAACACATCTCCAAAACCAAAACTCGATATTTTGACACGTAGACTGCCATGTGTCTCAAATCTGATACATCCTGTATCATTTTGTAACAAAAATAATTTCGTTCTGGCCGTAGTACGCTATCGGTTTATATAGCTTAGCTTTTTTGTTGGTGACAGTGACAATTTATTGATTTTGAATTGTTGTGATAAATTTGAGCCTATTTATTTCCTTTTTTTAAATTAGTTAAAATAATCCGTTAAAAGTGACCCAAAAACTGACCGAAAAAGAAAGAATTACTCTTTTAATGATTCGTGGCTTTGAGGATAGAACAAGATCTTACGATGAAGTGCGGCGAATCTTTAAAGCTTTTTTTCATGTACGACCACCGATTTCCAAATCAACAGTCAAAAGAACTGTTCGAAAATTTCAAGAAGAAGGAACTGTGAAAGATCTTCCGAGAACTGGAAGACCGAAATCTGCAACAACTCCAAAAAAAACCGAAGAAGTGTTACTGTCTTTTGTTGAAGAACTTTCAAGATCCTTATCAGTAAAAGTTCTGTTCGCAGAATTTTGCATAAAACTAATTATTTCCTTTATAAGTTTCACCTAGTTCAGAAATTGAACAAAAATGACTTCGACAGAAGGTTGGGATTCTGCGAAATAATGCGTGAAAATTGTGATGGTGACAGAAATTTTCTTCTAAATATTGTTTTCTCTGATGGTAAAGTTAATAGGCACAACTGTTGTTATTGGGCTGAAGAAAATCAACATTTAATAAAAAAAGATCATACTTAGACACTATACAGAAAATTAATCTGTGGGCTGGAATTTTGGAAGATAGAGTAAATTATTCTTTTTTTATTAATGGAAATTTGGACGGAGACAGATATCTAGAACTGTGGAAAAATAAGTGGTTCCAAGTGTTCGTGCCGTATGCCCTAATGGTATTGACAATAAATGGTTCCAACAAGATGGAACTGCTGCAGATTTTAGCCGAGCAGTCCGAGACCTCTGAAGTTGCACGTTTCCAAACCGTTGGATTAGAAGAAGAGGTGAAATCTCCGGATCTTACACCACCCAATTTTTCCTTTTGGGGGTTTCTAAAAAGTAGAGTGTATGCAACAAATCCAGAAACAATAAATTATTTGCAAAATCGTATACTTGAAAAAATCACCAATATCACTAGGAATATGCTCCAAAACATTCAAAATTCCATTTATGAGCATTTGGGTCATTGCGAAATCGAGGAAGGTAGCTAATTTGAAAATTTATTATAAAAATCGTAATAAACATGTTTCATTCTCCGGGTTTTGGTTTTGGAGATGTGTTTATTTTTTCATTACCTTTAAAATAAGGTTAAACTCGACAGGCATTACAATTTAAATATTTTGGGGTTATCACCCCCTAAAAAAACTCCACAGTATATGAAAGTTTCAAACCATCTAAAAATGTAGTTTTATGACCCTTTAGTGATCCCCAAATGTATGATATGATTCCGTCCCGGGACTTTTAGGAAACGCTGTATATATAAGGATATAAATCATTTCTAAATTTGTTCAATCATCCAAATTTGTCTGTATGCCAAAAGTTAATATATCTAAACTTATACTTATTAATAACGGTTTACTGATTGGTTTTAATTTGTTGTAACTAACCCAGTTAATTTGTAGTTATTTCGTTATTATTCGGTTTTACGAAAGGATTCTGAATGTCTTCTTATATTTTAATATTGGTTATAAAAAACTCAATTAAACTTTATAATTCAGCACCCTTGGAAGATTTATTAATTTAGTGCCCTAATTCTTTGAAAAATATTTTCATTTTTGTAAAAACAATAAATTAATTGCCACAAAATAAGAAATTCAGTTACAATAAGTAAAGACCAAAAGACTATGGACTTTGAAAGTAATTTTGAAAAAGGATTTCGTATATAAAAAGGTTCGAAAAACGCGTTGTTTCGAAGGTATTTTTATTCTGAAATCAATGTTCCATTTTAGTCACTCGTATTGACATGACGGTCGAATTAATTTCATTATGTTTTCTATTCTTACCCATGAAAAATAAAGAAAAAAGTTAGATATTCAATAATTTAAGTATACTCACTTTAATTATAATACTGATTTTAAACCCCAGAAGCCGACGGTCGAATTACCCAGCAAATACTTTCATGATAAAGTCAAGAACTTTTAAGAAAATGAAATAAATTGAAATTATGTTTGTCATTCGGTGTTCCGAGATTGAATATTTTTTAGCTTTTTTCTAATGGAAGTCTAAATCAGAAGTAGAATATTACAATATTAGTAAACTTTATGGTCTAAGTGAATTTTGTGAAATATGTAGATATTTCGTTTTCAACATAAATAAGTGCTAATTACTTTTAAATTAGTTTAATGGAGATTCCCAATTGCTTGGATACTTTTGGAAGAATGTTTGCTGGAGGTGGAAACTGAATACCTAGTAAATAGTGCAACTTCTGTCCAACATTAATTAATTATACTTCAAAGTGTTCTTTTAATTTCTTAAAAAGAGAGTACCGTAAAAATAGAAACGATTATTTATTATTTATTATTAATAAGCAATCAGGCAAATTATTTTTAATTTACATTATAGTGGTATTTGGAATTTATAAGAGACGTTATAGATTATTAAAAGTATTTGTGTACTGTCTATTACAATTTATTCTTTAAAATCGGCTTGTTATACGGATACAGCGAGGTTGTTTGTTGGCCGGAACAGGGACGATGACTCGAGCGATGTTTCGAACTTGGATATGCCCACTTCGAGATTTTAGAGAAGTCATTTTAATGCATTCCGGTTTATTCATAAGGCGTTCTCTTAAGCTCGCATGGATTCGTAACTCTGTAGATTTATTACTTCTGAACCGATAAGCAGTATTTCTTACCCTCAATCATAAAGTGAAGGAACAAAAGTAAAATTTTTGAACCTATTCTGCGATCGATGAGTTGATTTAATTCATGTTACGGCTAGAGATGGTCACTTTCAATATTTATTATAAAGTTAATACCTATATATTATTTCAATTCGTAAACACTAAAAACAATGTTACTGTACCTATTTTGTTTTTTTGTTCAAAAGAAAAGAAAACAAAAGAAAAGTTAGGAATTCATAATTATTTTTATAAAATTCAAATAATATAAGAGTTGTTTAAATTTCAGTCCTTTATAACATAAAGGTAACAATGAAAAAAATCCTCTTAAATACTTCTTTACAAGGTATATAATATCCAAATTTTGACGTATCTATATTAACTCGGCTTTTAAAAAAAATTAAAAACTCAATTTTAATTAATTTTCGTGGTAGATATCTCTTTAGGGGTCGGGTTGGGAACTTTTAATAAGAAAACTTTCTTTTAAATTTTTTTGCAAGAATTTAGAAATACCCTGTATAATTAGTATCTTAAAATATAATTAGATTTTCCTCAGATAACTTTCATATTGTGAAAATAAATGATTTTATGAAAAAATACAAGAACAGTTAAACAAATAGGATAAATTACCTATTTCCTCTATAGTTTTTATGTGGACTTAGTATTTATTTTTTCTATAAAAGGGTTGTGCTATAAACAAGTTACGTAAGTTTAAAATCAGACCAACTTTGAATATAGCATTAAAATACCCTTTCAAATGAAGTGTCATATGCTACTCTAAAAAATTGTTACATTATATACTCGCTCTGTAATTTTAACAATGAACTTTTGTCGTTTGTCTTCTTCTTACTTTTTTAAATATAATTTGTAATATGCTTTCCTTACACAAATTTTTCCCTAATGTTTACATCCTGCTCGTAACACAAGGGTTGCTGGATATGCCCTTAATAAAAAAATTCTGTATTTCTACATTTGTGCTGTTAAAGCATTATTCGTGAAGATGACTTTAAACACGCACATTAGTATTAATTCTCCTACTTATAAATTATTTCATGGAAACAGCTTCCTATTCGCTAAACTTTAAAACAAGAGCTTATGCGATGCCTCGAAACTGCTTAGCTAAGCTAGCACGCGACTCCTCGCAAGGGAGAAAAAAAAATAATTTAAGTGTCAGTGAAACATGTTTTGCGGCTGGTAAAAAGATGTATAGTTTAGTGGGTGACAGTGCTACAACATAACAAAGGCCATAAATAATGTCCCTGCTTCCAATTTATACGAGGTTTGCGCAGCCTCAACAATGATAAGTAGGGTGTTTATCAAGACAAAAACGAACATTTGACGGGCGTGTGTGCTAGACATTATTTCATTGGCTTTAATTAATTTTTTGCTTTATAAATGTCTATTTCATGTGCTATAAATACTATTAAATTATTAAGCGTCCAAATTTCATATTATAAATTATTTGTTTTCCATTTTCGAAGAACACGTTAATTTGTAAAACACTATTTAAATGAAACCTATATATAATATAAGAATAAATATCATAAATATAAATATAAATTAAAACACTTCTAATAAATACTCGAACATGAAATATCTTTAACAAATGCACCAAAGCTTATCATTATATATTAAATTTAATTCTAGTTATGTTTTTATAATTATGCCCGGTATGAATTAAATAAGTATTACGTGAGATGCAATATACTACTTATCTCAGGGCTAGTTCAAATAAAAATATGATTCAAACAATATAATTATCGATCCATATCAGTTTATCACATTTCAACTGTCCAAATATTAAAAAAAAAATTAAATTTCACTCTCTAATATGAGTCCATCTACAGCAGGTAAGGTTTATTCGTTTCTATTGATAGATAGCACTATTATCCTTTTCTTATATCTTTGCTTTTGTTAGGTTACACAAAATACAGTTTATATTCAAGTAATTATTTCATTGATAATAAAGAACATTAACTGAATACTTCATTTATATACTATCAGGTAGTAATAACAACTTTTAAAGTGATTATTTTATTAAGAAAATTTGAATTTGAGGTTAAGTAGTAATTTTGAATTTCTTAATAACAAGGTTCTTTTCCCTTTCAGGTCACAAACAAAAGAGAACTCTGTCAAATTCCGACGGAGCATTAATATTTTTCCGAAATTATAGCATTCTTTATGTTTAATTTCTTTTTAGTTCTGACACTTAATAATTTAAACTTCAATAAATTATTGATTAGAAATTATAACAATATAAATATTAACTCATTTTTGATTATATGCATACAATTAACGATATTTAATTAAAATATGATGTTTGGCAGTATAATTTTTATTTATATATTAAAATTAGTTTATTATTTAGATACAACAAAGTTTATTTTTTTTACTTTAATTTTGTTATTATTGAAAATTTTTAAATTCTTACATATTTCTAAGAAGTAATCAAAGTTTAATTAACATTTTCTTTTAATTTTACAGAATTTTGATTAGTTTAAGTATTATAAGTATTACATCAAAATCATTGAAAATGTTCTTATATTGTTTTAACCATTTCATTTAATTCATGTGTTTGTACCTATCAATTTTTGTTTAAACCTTATTTATATTATTTGATTTCTTCTTTTAGACCGTTATAATATAACATAATTTAAAGATCGGAAAATTTTGAAGCCCAACAATTAACCAAAGTTGCAGCCTGCGGATTAATCCAACAGTTCACGTGATCTTAATTTAATTTTTGATAAGTATTAACACGATGTAACTAATCATATGGTACATTTTTTTATCATAATAATAATATGTAAAACATTTCCACAAATCAATAAAAAAGTAAAATTTATAGGGTCTTTATGATTAATGTTTGTTTTACATCATTGATTATCGCCGAGACTAAAATATATTCAGTATCAGTAAATCACGTTTTAACGTGAAATTTGACTCTTTTAATCAACAAACACCATTATTCTGGCTCAAGCGTTCAAACGATCTCTAACAATCTATATTAAATATAGGTGTTTATTTAATCCCCCGAGTATCATATTCGTTGTCACGGCAATCACCGGACCATTTATTATTCTCATCAGGCAAATTAGTGTCATATATCGCGGAGCTTACCCATGAAGTTTCGTGTTTGCCAATCCATTCATTCTCTGATAATATAAAATAAAAAGTATTGATTAAAAGTGCGTGTCGGTTTTTGTTTTTCAAAACTCGCGTTCCAGATTACAGGACCTTAGTCAGTACGTATTTTTGACTGATTCTGTACTGATTCAAATGTGAAGTTAATATCGTTATTTATAAGGGGTAAATGAACGCAAAAAAAATCAATGCAGGATGTTTTGCATGAAACGGAGAAATAGAGGCGGAAAATTCAAAATTAAAACATAATTTACTGGAAAGTGTTAATAAATAATAACGAAAAAGAATAGGTGGTTTAAATATTTGTCAGATTTATACAAATTATAAATGATGTCGAACTATAGCTGGAAATAAGAAAATTGAAAATATAAAATGATAGTCTTAAGCTAGGAAAACGAAAGAAGATAAGAAGGAAATAAGTTGCGTTGGAATATTAAAGTGATAATAAGAAACTTTGGATAACTGGTTTTATACTAGTTACCAATCATCAGTTTAAATATGCTATTATACCCAAATGAAATAATTATTTCCTACCAATCAATATACAAGGTGTCCATAAAGTCACTTCATAGAAAAAAACAGGAAGATCTAGAGGTCATTTTATCCAAAAATGCTTCCTAAAAGAGCTCTTTAAATTGGCGAATTAACCCATCGGTTTAATCCAAATAACTTCAGAAAGGTTTTTTATTAAATAAAAACATTCTCTACATTTATTTCTTGAAATGTGCTCAAACAAATAACCTAAATACGATTTTTTAATTATGACCTCCATAAGCGACTCATTTGGTAGGGATATTCAATGCTTTTGGTCACATTTTTTTTTCAAAATGTCGTCTTTTTGACATGGTATATAAAAAATTTCAATATTTAAATTTATTTGGATTAAACCGACGTTAGAGCATGATCGTTAGATCACTAAGTCCCTTAGAAAATATTTTGGGATAGGGTAATTTGTGTCATATCGACCTAAAACAAGTTTTAAATTTTGCATTTTTTTGGTAAAATAAGTTTCTGGATACCCCGAATATTTTTATGATATTAGATATATTTTTTTCATAAAAACACCTTTTAAAGAAATATGAGTACGATAAGAAGCTTTCGTGTTTGGTTTTTAAAGCATTAGGCTGAATGTTTAATATTCTATTATTTCTCCAATTAATGCGTCATGGAATACGTTAATTGGGGTTTGTTTTAGGTATATGTTAAAAATTAGTAAAAAAATGGTCTGTGGGAAATAATCGGTTCGAAAAGACAAATCGAAGCATAAATAATACAACTCGAGAATTCCCAAAAAATGTTTAATGTTCTAAAAAAGATCTTACTTTAAAAAGAAAATAGGCACCAAAGTAGGTACTCTTTTACAAATCCTTCATATAAAAAATTTAAAATTGTAAAATCCAATGCAACTGCAGTGCAATCAAAAAGTGCGAAGCAAAAACCTCCTGTACATAATTGTATGTAATTTATTTTGTATAAAAATAAGATTAATATTATTTTATTACATGTATTAAAATGATTAGATTTTGTCGCTCAGCTGTTTCTTTAGGATTAGTTCAGCAGTAGACTGGTGAATGATTTGAAATTTCAATTGTCAATCTTGTACATCGAAGAATATTTTAATTTTAACGAAAATACATGGATAGCTGTAAATTTGATATTCCATTTCAGATATTCCATTTTTGGGCTTACATATTGAAGCAAAGGCAACTCCGGTCATTTTAAGAAAAACATATCAACTTGAGATTCTAGGTAGTCGTATTTTGTTAAAAGTTTAAATACAAGCTTTAACAAAGTTGTTTAATACTAATGTAAGATTTAACTCTTGGGCAAAATTAATTGCGTTTGCGTTTCCTATTTTAGCTAATTCACTTTATATCTTACCTAAAGGTAACAAAACAGTTTTGCTTGTTTTGTGCTTGTAGTATTTGGGTTCCCAACTTGGTATTTATACGGCATATTCCGAAGATTTAATTACGGTTTATTTATGCTGGAATTAATCCTATGTGCATAAATAGACTTTGTTATTTAAGCAAATTAAATATATGTATGCGAAAATTGTTAAGGTGAATTTAGAGTATAATACATATACATTCATTATACAAATATTTATGTCTATGTGTATTTTAAATATTGTATAGTTTCAAATCACAATTCTCTTTAATTCTAGTTCAGTTATTTTTATTATAGATCCTGTTATTACAATTTTAGTTCCAAGCGAAATTATATATATGGTAGCCCTATTGTTCGGTTGCCAAATATAATTAAAAATATAGTTTAATATTAATTTTTTAACTATCATATTTCACCCTTATATTTTGATTAGGTTACTATATTTTCCACCCTAAAAATTCCAAAAATTTACACTTCATAATCAGTAATAATCCGATAATTAATTATATACCTTAACCGGATTTTATCTTCCTTTCTTACAATAAGTAATTCATTAATGCTTTGCCTTTGAAAGCTTTTATATAATTAAAACGCAAGGATTGTGAAAGGTAAAAGCGCTATTTACTCACATGCCTCTTTCTATGCACTTTAAAGATGCTAATAAAAGAGTAGTTTTAGAATCAATATAATATACATTTACTTTTGGTTATACAGTACCATGAATGAAATTAGTAATAAATCTATTTACATATAGAAAGTAAACGAGGATATAGTACGGAAAAAATAAAATAAGAAATTGAAATTAATTTTGGTACTTCAACGCTGATGAATTGCTAAAATTAGGATCCATTTAAATACCTCTCTATCCATGATACTCATTAACTATTCATGTAAACTTTAATTTACGGCTCTAAACCCAATATCGAAATTATCGCGTTAATATCGAAATATGTAACAAATGAATTACATTTCCTACATTCCAAAATTACGCTTGAAAATCACTGAATAAACAACTAAACAAAAGAGATGGTACTGAAAAGTCTACACAATGGAATTATCTTGATTAAAGTAAAACATTGAGGGCATACATTCGTGAAAATTTGGATCTCCAGGTGGCACAAAGTCGGGGAAGGAAATTCTCAATTCAAGAGAAAATGAGAGCTGAGGTAACCAAATCCTTTATATTATAATGATAGAAAGACACAGTGTCGTGGAATTTAAATTTCATTTCCAATAAAAATCAGATCATCCAATTGCTTTGGCGAACGGATATTTTATAAAACTAGTAAATCGCCTATTTACGTGTGTGGACATGTAAGTCCAAATATTTTCCAAATCGTTTATCAAATTTATGGACAGTTTACGAATATAAAAACTAGTTCAGGATTAGGCAAGTTTGATAAAAACCATAAAACAAATTTAAAAAATAATTTGCCTCAAATATCATTTGAAAATATTTCTAAATATGCAGAATATTTTCTTGAAACCTACTTGATTGCAGATCAACAATGAAATTATTATTTTTCCTAATAGATACAAAGAATAGATATATCATATCATTATTTCAATTCATTTGTTCCCATTAGATGAAAATTAAAAGTTATAGTATTTTAAAAATATTCTGCGAGCTGTCAGCGGATGTTCAGGAAGATGAAAATGTAGGTTTAAAGTAAATACTGTCGCATTTTCACATTTTCGAGCCAAACTATTATCAATGCCGTGAATCATGTTCACTTCACATGAGACTGATTTATATTTACAAATGGAATATAAAATGCAAATTTTATTCTCAAAATGCGATTTCAGTTCATCTACCCACAATTTTCGGTTATGCAATTGACTGAAAAGCCAATTGCACATTAGTTTTCTGCAAATGCGTTTAAAAGAATCATTTTGTTCAAATATTGTACATCAAAATATCTTAAAGAAATAGGTTTATTATCGTTTAGCGTAACAATGCACAGGATTTTTGTTATTCCGTATATCTAAAAAACTATAATAATAATAGTGGACTAATTAATTGGAAAAATAAAATATGGTGAAATCATATATCATAACAGATATTGGCCACTCAATATAGCAATAGTGTCTATAGCGTCGGCTAGTGAGATCTGAGATGAAAAGTCCAGAAATCGTTCTTTGTTTGCTTAATTTAAGGCTGTGGAGGTGTAGGAAGCAAAGGTAAATCTGAATAAACAGGAGGATTCACTTCTGTGAAGGAGCAGCCTCTAGTGAAATGAGGAGTTGATAGAAAATTCTGAAATAGAATAATAAGGCAAGGCACAATTATCGTTTATGCTTAACTAATGCTCTATGCAATTTAAAAGAAAGAATGATGTAGACCCGGTAGATAGCTAGGCCTCGAAATCATCAGAATGCAACTTCAGTAAATAGATGAAGTGCTTGTGGAAGATTAAAAACAAAATGTAATTAACTAGATTAAGTGTGCAATGAATAAAAGCTAAAGTTCTAGTACTCGTATAACTTTTATAAAATATCATAATAGTGAACGAATTTATTAAAAATTTGCATCTTAGGCAAGTAATACTGTAAAGAACATGTAATATTGTATAAGAGTATAAACTTTTTATTATTTCTTAATTTAAGGTATAAAAACTTTTCTTATACCCCTTTAAAATTTATATTAAATCCGACAAACTTTTCTATCGCTCTACTCGTTTTGAAGTGCTTGTATTTTTTTTTAAGCGGGGGCAAAGTTTTAGAACGAGGTGAAAAAACAACTCATATTGCAGTTTGAGCGAGTTATTTTTAAAAAACATTGTCGCCAACGAAGTTTTTAACGTTGAAACAACGTGACACTAATAATGCCGTAACTTTTGAACTTCTCGCTTACCTGAATAGTAATTTTTGTACAAAATTCTGAAGCCCTTACTTTACTGATAAGGCGATAGCAGTTTGGAATTCTTTCGTCGAATACGGATATAACTTTTTTGGTCTTGGTCAACTTTTGTATGAGATATGATTAATAATGAGTAGCCAGTGAGGAATATTGTTAATATTTTGACCGCAAAATATCTAGGAAAGGTACCTTTTAACATCAAATTGTGTGAAAACTTCATTAATTCTGGAAACTTTTTTTGTCATTTCTCGTGTTTCATTTTGTGTCTATGAGCAGGTAAGCTTAGTTGTCTTTCTCCAATTATTGCTTCTATCGTCTTTATCTTTAAATCTGGCTCGTTTCTAATTCGGTTACTTGTTATAATTCCTCTTATTTTCTTTAAAAACTCTAGTTCATTAGTTATGACTTTACTTACTTACTTTAGTTTTATAATGTTTATTTAACGTCTAGGATTTACTACTATAGGTTAAAGATGGCCTAACTACTTTCCGATGCACTTGTGTTTTTACTTATTCTAGTACCTCTTTCTTTCCGAAGAATGTGGTTCTTAGGGCACTGAAGTCTTCTACCTTTTTTATGCCTTTTATTTCTTCATCTATTCTTCCAGCCTCTTCTATAATCGTTCCTAGGTAGTTAAAGTTTATGATCTGTTCCATTTCTTGTCCTTATATTATAATGTTATGATGACAATATCTTGGTTTTGCTTTTTTCAATGACTATTTCCACCTTTATTTTCGTAGGTTCTTCTTTGTAATTTTCTATTTTCTACTAATACAAATAGAAGTTCCTGCAATGTATTATATATTTTATTTTGCACTTACCTATCATCGTGCTAATGCAGCTTTCTTTACATAATTTTATGGTGTTATCTAGAACTATGGAAAATAGTAATGAGCTTAGTACTACCCTTGCTTGCATTCTTACCTTATTTCTGTTGTTTTTGTATAAGGCTTTAAGTATTTCGATAATCTTAGTTTCGACTTTTCATTTATGTCATATAGATCCAGATACCATTTATTCTTATCTAGTCGAAGGCTTTTATCAGATCTATGAAGTATTTATGAAGTTCCTCTTCTTCTTTGCTAGTTTTCCTCCTATTTGATTCAGTATGAAAATATAATATCCATCATTACCTCTAGTTTCTATCTTAGTCCCTTTTGCAAAATTTGGTTAAAAATTATTGGGTTTGTTTGTCAGTGTAATTCCTCTCCTTTATGAAGATTGGCATGATTACATCTGTGTTCCAGTCGTTGGTATTTCTTTTACTTTTAATATCTCATTCAATAACTTTCTTTTGCCTTTTTCTTTCATACATTTTATTATTTCCGGTGTGAGCTCATCTTGACCTGGTCCTTTTCCCACTTTCAATTTGTCTGTAGTTTCTGTGATTTCTTTTGTTGATGTTTTAATTCTTCCTTTCCTTGGAACGATTTTGTTAGCTATTCAAAATAATGCTTCCATTTGTCCATTATTTCCTTTTCTGTAGTTAAATATTTTCCTCTTAATTATAAATATTTCTTAACCAGAGTAGTTTTGTTTTGTTTTATTTATTTCAGTGTACCATAGAATTATTGGCAATGTTTTCAATTAATTTTCTCCGATTTTATATCCGAATTCTTTTCATAACTGATTTTTTGCTTCTTTATTTTTTTCAGTACAGGCAATTTTGTTGGTAATCTTATTATTGGTCTCAAATAAAATATTTTTTATTTCAATCAACACAATATTAAGAGACAAAGTTAATGAGCCCTCACGTACGCTTACTTTACCAAAAAGCAGTGGCTGTACGAGGATTAAAATTTTAATTCACGAGGATAAACCTTAACACTCGTATTGTATCAACATCTCTATTCAACATCGTACAATTGTGTTCTTTGTATTCCAGAAAGGGTTGCTGTAAACAATCCCACGAAAATTCAGTTAGGAACTTAACTCAGTTTCCGCCCTCAAATTAGTTTTAGTCGTTAGTAAGTGACCGAGATTCAAAGGAGCAACCGTAAATAATCTTTGCTGTGTTTAATGGGATTGCACTAAGACTAAAGAGTAGTTTTAATTAAAAGAAAATTTTGTCTACGGTTTATAGTTAATGTTTTAATAAATAGCGTTTTATCCAAAACCGCATAAAGCAGGTAACTGAACTCGAAAAATTAAGAGTGTCACATAAATACAACAAGACAAATATGCAATCTATATACAGAGAGGTATACTGGTTAAGAAATAAAATATATAAGTTACAGATAGAAATTTAAAGAAGTAAAAAATCTTTGTATGTAGAAATAGATTTATTTTTTAAGCATTATTATTAGAAATATTCCTAAAAACTGTAAATTAGTCGCAATAATGTAAATGTTTATTGATAGGGAATGGATTGCACCCAGAAATTATAGGACGTATGTTTATAAAGCTATTTAAGGATTCTTTCCTATTTTAGTTGTAATTGCTATGTCGTTTATCACAATTTTGCTAGATAGGAACTAAAGCGGAAGTGAACAACTGTTCACGTACCTTCCATTTTCCAATATAAATAATAAAATCCTGAGAAGTAATCGGTTAATGGACCGGATGTTGACGTTGCATCGTCCGACTGAACTGAACAATAAAACGAACAACTGAACAAAACTAAAAGTGGGCCAATAATAGTGAAGTGAAGTTGGAAACCATAATCGTAACTTGTGTTTCGTTTGACGAGTTGAGAACTGAAAAATTTTTACCTCTGTCAAGGCACTTTTCCAACTACCACTTACCTTAATTTGATAAAAATGTGTTTAATGTCTTTCTTTCTGAGAAATCTCTTAGCGGTTGTTCTAAACAATGTACAGTATAGAAGAAAGTTTGCCGACAATTGAGTTTAAACTTTGATTTTAAGAAAATTGGTTATAAGTAAATTTTAAGAAAAGTACCTTCAACGGATTTGATTTGATTTTAAAGTTCACAACCTTTTTATTTCTACATCTCTGCAGAATATTTACTTTACTTAAAACATTCGACTCAGAGTAACTAATAAACAAAAAATTATTTGTATTTAAAGCAAATTTGAGATAAGAAAACTTGGTTTTTTCTGTTGTAAAATGAAAAAAAACAAAAAATAGCATCAAATAATCTGTACAAAATAAATCCTGATACCGGTCATTCATGACGTGATTATTAAAAATCAGAAATGCTAACCACACAAATAATTACAATATTTAGTGTAACAGAGCCGCCACTGTAAAGCAAAATCAATTCTAGGAAGCTAGTTATATTTATTTTTTTAGGAATATTGCAATTAAAATACTTATCCAAATTTATAAATTCAATGGTTAATGAACATGCTGACCTGATTATTATAAATCTTTTAAATACAAGGGTTTTCGAGGGTTCTTTCGGGAAAATATACAATGGCTTTCAGAATCAAGTAATAGATGTTAAATTTAATTTTTAAAGGCATAATATTAAAAATATGAGTTGACGCTTCAAATGACGTCCACAGATGAGTTTATGATTGTAATTTGAAATAAGGGCATAGTTCGTAGAGCCTGAATTACAGCAGAGGGGATTTTTGTTCGGGTTTTTCCCTTCATAAAGAAAGTTGTATTTCAGAATTGTTACCCAAGAAATTCTAGGAACTGAGAGTTATGGTTAGTTTGTAAAAGCCAAATTCTTTTATAAACCGAAAGTCATAAAAAATCTGGCAGAACGAAAAAGTAAAGTTCAGTTTTAAAAGCGAGACGAATTCAGGAATTAGTTAAAATTTAGCCTAGACTCGAAAGGTACTCTCGCGATAAAGTCTTCAGTCTTGTTAAATTTTGTAAGTTTCGATTTGCCGATACTTTTCTAATTAGAATAGAGTCATCGGTTTATTAGAGAATTCGTCGAGGTTTAATATTTATTCAAGTATTAATTGAATTTAGTTGTATTGTAAAGTCACTCGTTGTTATTTTTTTCTAATTTTTATTTGTAATTTTCACCATTTCCTTGCCCAATGAATAAGTTAGAAAAAGTTCAGTTAGTTTTATTGTGATTGAGTGACCTATAAGTAAACCTACTGGGCGTCCCCCAGAATCGGAGCCCCAGGACTGAAGGCCAAAGAAGCTGGAAACTGCCAATTTCCTATATTACTATTGTATGGCTATCGACTATTTAATCCAACCTGTTACATTAACGACTCTATTGTAAGAACCCAGTTTTTGCTTCATCATCACGTGTGGTGGCGTATATACATTATAAATAGCATCCACCCGCGTCGTATAACAATAGTATTCATCCTCATGCTTTAATAAATGAACACGAAAACCCCTTATCATACACAAATGTCTTTAAAAGGTATCTATTGGCCGGAGTATAATTCGAACATGACCTCTGGTGAAAAAAAGTGAACCTTTGATAGGGTCACTTTGATAGTAGTAAAACAGAAACAATAAACAAATCACAGTTTTGTTATTTTTTATGTTGGAGTTGGTTTCCTTTTTTTATTGTATCAATTTGTTTGTACTTACTTTACCTTTATTATTTTGTAATGAAATTGTTATTATTATATCAATATATACTATCTATCAGGACTCTTTACAATCAAAACTGTTGCGTATTCGATTACACTAACTGAAAATGGAAGAATCCCTATTTATATATGTATTCATATATTTCCCTCAATTGACAGGAGTGCATTTATTGCAATTAGCCATTAAATTATTAAAAAAGTATCCCAAAGAGAGGCTTGGATAAATAATTTAAAAATGAGGAAACCAATTATCGATAGTATGAGAGTTTGTTCTTTGTACTTAACAAAGGAAGATTTTGTTCATCGAGGTTTGATTGATTGTAGAATGCTGTATTGTATAGTTCAAAAAAACACAACAAACACACACTTTAAAAACACCTCTAACATACTTGCTAGAACAGCACAATGCACAATAATCGTGTTTGTTTTTGTTTTACTACTTTGATTGACATTTGACAACGTCTTTTATCGAATTCTACTTTTCCGATAATGAAAAAAAGCGCCTCATGTGTTTTGATACTAGTTGGTAGTATTGTTCACATAATGTCATTTGTACTATAGCGTTGTCGCGGTTAAAAACTGTTTTGAAATATTAGTTTCCGCGTTTTTAGAGATTTTATTTAAGAATTTATTATAAAGATATGTTTTCAAAGTATAGGCGCTTTGAGTGAAATAAAAAATGCCACAAAAATTGAATAGCAGAAGTGGACAACTTCGAGGTTAATTAATAAAATACTTTGAGTGAGAATACACTAACTACGGTTTTTTGTTGCCATTAAATGCTGTTAGATAGGTGGGTTAATTAGTTGGAATGCATATTTTTAATAAAAACATTAAATCATTTTTAAGATTGCGGCAGCTGCATTTATCATAAATATTTTGAATGTTAGTGCTTGGTTGCTGTATCAGAAGATATAGAAAGAGAATTTTCAAAATATATTTCCTACGTTCATTTAGTCAGATATAATCAACGAAATACAAAATTGATTGCACTATGTATCTAAATCGTATTAACTTCACAAAACGTATTGATCAATTCGACATGCATAAGCCGTTAGACATTAAGCGAAATCTCTCGAAATTGGCACCATTAAATATTAACAGATTTCATGATGTCACGTTCGTCTCGATCGAAATCGAACTTCGACTGAGCATGTAGATGACCGATGAATATGAGGTGTTGATGTTCTATTGGTGATGAGATGATCTATTAATATATTTTACAATTGTCAAGATCTGTCACTGTTATTATTCAAGAAATCATTAATGCTGCAACATTAATAAGTTAAGAATTGTTTGCTTAATGCATTTAACGTGTAAGACATAACAAAAATGAAAAACTAATTAATGAAAATGAACACTCATTAGTTTGGAACTAGACATTTTACACACTGAAATGTTATTTAATTCTCACCAATTTGGTTGGTCGTAAATAAATAAATTAATAAATAAATAGTGTTCTACTTGTTTTTTCATTTTCTAACCAATACAAATAGGAGAATGTTTAAAATATAAATTTGTATTTTGACTTCAAAGTTTTATATATTAAGCATAATAATAAGTGGTACAAAAAAACTTTAAATAGGCAAACCTGCGGACCAGTGTAAATCGCCAAAACGAGTCATAAAACATTGGGAAAAATATACAGGATGGTGCAATGTTAAAATCAAATATCATCGAAATTGTTACCACCACCAATCCTTACTGCAGGAACTATTTGATTTCACAACAGATCTAAATACTTTGGTTCATCTAAGTTGCTCTTTATAACAATTGGACCAGTAACAGAGGTAAATTGTAAAATGAAGGTCCATATCAACCTTTTGCATTAAGGTTTCAGAAAATTTTATCCTGCTATCAAAACCATCTTCAGATAATTCCTAAACGAGGATTACTTTATAAGAATTTTTCTTGACAATATTACAAATAGATTCTACACTAAGATCATGTTCTAATGCAGGTTTTCGAATGGACACACAAGCATTTGCTACAAATATCTGCATAACGTCTACGGATTATTCATAATTATATAATTGTGACATCTCATCAAAAGTTTTTTAGGATCACCGTAATCTCTCATCATCACAATCATCATTCTTTCCTGTTCAGTAAACATAATGAAATTTTAAAAGTAAAAAGATAAACAAGCAGGATTAAAATAATAACTATTGTCACTCATGAAAAAGTGTCTAATAATTATTTTTTGTCATAAATACTTTTTTTAAATTTTACTTTCAAGCCACTATAGCTTTGGAACGGTTTAAGTTAGGACTATGCGGTTTTCACGGTTGTTTCTAATTTAATAAAAAACTGAAATTTGAAAAAATGCACAGGGTGTACTATTTAAAAAAAGATATCTTAACATTATTTTGGAGTAACGATGAATCCCGTATTTTTCTAACCAATTCATAAAGATCATTTCATTTATTTGGAGAAACTTTTATTGAACACATTTTTTAAACCTAACCGAATTCAAGATTTTAGCAAGTTACGTTCTTTCTATGAAGAGCTTTGTCTAAATATATAAAAACTGTTTTTATTTACTTTAGACTAAAGGACTTATAACTAATAATTTAGTATAAAATCTAATCCCGAAGTCAAAGCCCAAAGTTAATTTGAGAACTTTTATGATGAAAGCAAATTCCATCGTACTTTAGCCATATTAAATATTTAAAGCTATGTCTGTATGTACATTTTCGATTATATTTGTGAAATTGTACAAGGAAACTCTTCATAAGGAAATATATTTTCAAATGAAGCCCACAAAAGTTGTCGTAAAAGTCAGTATCACAATCATTAAAACGTTACGCAACAAGAAACTTTAACTCTTAAGACGCATTTCAGAGAAATGGTAATAACTTTGCAAAAGTTCATCTGATACAAGTGGAAAATGATATTGAAGTATGGAATATCCTATATAATGATTCAATATTGCATCATATAAGGTTGGTATAATTTCACAAAGACACATTATTGAAAAAAAAATTATTTTATTATACTAACGAGAATATTAAATACATGCCTATAGCATTTCAATGATTTTAAGCTGAAAAGATGTTAGGCTGATTGTTCATGATTCTACCGAAGCATATACAGCTGCCTTTCATTTATAATAAGTATGAAATTATGCATTCTCTCTATTTTTCGAATACTGAGCGAGTGTCTCTTTGTATTAACACAAAGTCTATCACTTTAGAAAATGGAAACGCATTTTTATTGCAACGTGTGTTTACTTAATCCAGTTGCAATCAATTTTGAGTATGGCGCATACGAGTCTGTGTCTGTTTTATTTAAGAACTGAATAAAAAGTTCTTGAATATAAATAGTCTAGGAAACGAAATAGGTATTAAAGAAAAATACCTAAAACTATAGTAATGTAGTTATTGTAATTGGAAATACCGTAAATTGGCTTTTATAAAAAAAAGAGACAAAAAATAAAGAATATAATAAAAATAATAAAAGTAGTATTTCATAATAATATAAATTAATATAAAAATCAGAAAATAAGCTTATAACCAAACGATTCTATTTTGAATCGAAAATGTTAAATAAAAGTTAAAAAATAAATATTACGTCAGTTGATTTCAAACAGTAAAAAATATCTATTAAGAATTCGGCAGATAGCAAAATAACTTTACGTACTTTTGAAACGTATTTCAATAACAATAACGGTTTCTAGAATTCACTCAAAAGGAGTGAACTCCGGATGTTCTATAGATTTTATATGGGGAGGGATCCTATTATTTTTATTTGCCTTAGCGCTCCTAGGCGACTTATAGATGGTAGATGGTACATCTGCCTTATTACTTAAGAAAAAATTAGAAAACCTAACGCACCGTGGCCAACAAAGGGCAATTTTTAAATATCTCATTAAGAGAAATAATTACTAAAGCAGTAAACATCTTCAATAATAACTGTGAGGTTTTACAAATATCTAAATTATCAGAAACACTTTACTGATTCAGACTAGTTTTAATTTTAAATATGGTTTAAAGATAATAAAATCATTGTTCATGGATAACCTTAAACTTTATACTTCACCCAAAAGACAAATTTCCTCTTTAACTAATATAAATGAGTTTTGGAACAAACAATTGCGTTATTTTATTTAACAACAATATTAGTTTAATATTAATTTGACTTATCTTAATCAAATATTATAGATAATAAGAGGAGCTACCGGCAAGAAAGTTAACTTTTCTCTTTAATACTATTACTTTTGTACTTTTTTGAATAGAATTAATTTATAACAATAATATTTTTACTAAAACAAATTTGTTTTAAAGAACTTCAAAAGTGCTTAGCTAGAGACGAGCAAGAGAACAAACAAGACAAGGCGCTTGAAATTAGTTAGTTCCAATTAACTATGCAGATCAATTAATCACTCACACGGTCGTGAACACTCAGTAGCCGATTAAATCTCGAACGGTACATGACGTTAGCAAAATGTCGAAACAGAGCTGCAAATGGTAAGTATTTTCCCAATATGTAGGGTTGAAAAGGACAAGGGATAGGTCTCATTTGAATAACTAGCATACTGTGCTGTTTCGTGGTCTTAACATTCTACGATGGTTCATTATTGGAATGTTATTGGCTCGAGTTTGAGACCGTTATTGGCTGTGAGAAACTACTGTAACAATTGTCTGTGTTTTAACTCCAAATTATTTCGTTGTAGGTAATGAATTGCTTTTGTCTAAGGTTCTGTGAAATTATTCAGAGAGAGCTGTTACGTCTAGTTGTTCAACAAAGTTGTTTAAAATTGTAGATACATAACCGTTATAAAAACTATATGGAAAAGTTTTATATGTTTCTGTTGAAGTTTTTTATATAAAGAATGTTTATCTTCATTAAAGTTACTGATGATTGAAAAAACAATAGATTATGCATGCATAAAAATTCTACAAAAGTTGTTCAATAAACCAAAGGGGATTTTGAAGTGGCCAATTTCCTTTCCAAATCATAAATTGCTCTAAGTAAATCAGTAACCAGAAGGAGTTCATTCATTTATAAGATTCCTTAATTAGTTTCATTAATAGTTTTTCCACATTGTGTAGTACAAAGCTTGGTTGACTAAAGATATTAATGATTCCGTAAAATGTAGCAATCCTCTTGTTACTTCCTATTGGACCAATTATCTTCTCCCTTAATGGTACTTGCTTCATTTGAATAATATTGTGGTTGCCACACGTGTCCAACTATTCCAGTCTTGGTTGTTTCATGTTCAATTCCCTCCCACTTTAATAGGCATTTGCCCACATCTTCTTCATCCATATGGCATTTAGTAAATATACTTCTTGAACTTCTTATTTTGTATATTCAATTTGGTTTTATTGATCTTATTTTTTTGTTGAATTGTTTTTTCGGTTTTTCAATGCTTGAGTCAAGAACATGTTGGTAATCACACAGTACAAGTTCAGACTTTGTCTCCCATAGTTCGCGCAAACTTTTTAAGGGTTCTCAGATAGTTACTGTAAGGGAGGCAATTGACGGAAAAACACAGTTTTAAATCAGATAATTTACGATTCTGACAGCTGACCATTCTGTGGTGGATTTGAATTTTTAAATACTGCCTGGTTAGTGACACATTCTAGTTTAAAAATTAAAAGTACGTTTTATTCTTAGATAAATTGGAAGTATATATGAATGGCCTATAGACACCTTATGTACTTTTTCCAAACACTAAATTTTTATCCTCAGTAGTTTTGGAATCAACACTAAGGAATATTTATAAAATGGAAAATTTTCTTAAAATTTCGGCCAATCTGTAATAGTTTCCATACTTGTAATACATCCGAAACATTCACTATCAGAAATTTTATTTAGGGTCGGAAGCAAGAGAGGCATTTTAAAGTTGTATCGAACCATAAAATAAAATATCATTGTATTTTATTGCAGTAATAACAAATTGCTTGTTTATCGATTGTTTTATTTATTGTTTCCATTTATTTGTCTATTAACACATAATTTCTTATTTACGAGGTTATTTCAAATAAGTAAATTGCAGTAACAAAGCACTTCAAAGGAATTGATTTTATTGAAAATAGCTTTATCGACTATAAATTATATACTATTACTTTTTTCCAACCATCTTTATTAGATATGCAAATTTTACTTTCTAGTTTTATTGTAGTTGTCAATTCTATTATTGTAGACTCGGTGTTCAATGTTTTCTATAATTCTACTTGAAAATACCTTAATATAAAATATATAGATTTACTGATATTTTTTATAAAAAATATTATCAGTTTCATCTACAAGGAGGAATACAGACCTACAGTGAAAATGTTTATGTTTTTTTCTAATGGTGGGAAGTTAAAAACAATAAAATATTTCATCCAACATAAAAATCGATAGCCATAACACCCACCCCAACTGAGAAAATTAAAGAGAAGTTCCGGAGCAACCTTTAAAGGGCATTTGTACAACTATTTGTTTATTATTTTACTAGACTGTAAATTTTGTAGTAAATAAAATAATATCTAATTACTTGTTTATCATAGTCGTATCTAAAAAACTCTTGTGTATTTTGCTTATTTTTCTTTCTACATTAATTTATATTCTATTCCATATATTCAAAGACTGGGTCTCTATTTTACAATAATTGTGATATTATGATATTAACTTTCTATTGATGTTTCTCTGGTTTCTGATAGAGGGACTAACTACTTGAGTGACGATATAAAGAAGTTAATATCTTGCATAACAATTTTGTTGAGAAAATGTCATTTTTTCAAGAAAACTTTAATTTTATTTTTCGGCGTGCAGGTAGATGCATATTGGACGCTACTGTTCCGAAACGTTAGATAGGACGAAGAGGATCAGTGAAATGGTCACCGCGATCTCTAGACCTAACACTTATAGATTTTTTTGTGAGGCTATTTGAAATCAAGGGTTTTGTTGATATTTATGTAGTGGTTTTGTCAAAAATAAAATTTGAGTTTTCCTGAAAAAATAACTTTTTCTCAAAAACTGTTATGTAAGGTATTAATTTGTTTATATTGTCATTCAAATGGTACGTCTATCAAAAACCAAAGAAAAAGTTGTGGGTTGCCATTGAAACGAATTAAGACACAAACTAAAGACGTTAACACTTAAATTTTGCTTGTCAATAGTGTCATTTAATAAAATAAAATTGACCTATCTGAGGAATTGTCTTAAACACGTCGCATAAGTGAGTTAAAAGCTTGGTTTCAAACTTTATCATCACACAGTATATTAGAATTATATCTAAAATAGTAGATATCAATTAACTACACACACGATATGTGATTATATACTTACATATGAAATATTATGAATTCAAATAATTAAGAACGTAATAGTGGCCACTATCGTCTCCACCTTTCGTTAGTAAAATACTTTGACGTGGAATTTTAATTATAATTCTATCGTATTTCGGCAGCGTTAGACTCTTTGAAACCAGATGCCAATATAAAGAACATGTCCTTTATTAAATTTTATGTGCTCATGTACACAAAGATCACAAAGTCATTCTCCGCTCATACGACGTTTCGTAGACATGGTTTCAAACTTGCGCCTACAAAAAGAAGTTACTCACCAGAGGTCAGGCCAAGCGTAGCACCCAAAAACAAAAGAAGAAACATGGCGGTTTCGCCAGTCGCTGGCCACACGGATTTACGTACTCAGGAACACTGAAAATAAAAAAAAGCGAATTCATAAAATGGAATTTTATTACAATGATATTATTGCTGTAGTATGCAATTTTTCGTATATGAAAATGAGAGCCAACAAAAGAAAATTAGGTTTTCATTACAGAGAATCTCATTTTTTATATTAAACCCGTTTTAAATTTCGTCAGCGGTTTTATATTCCTGTAACGGCTGACATTAGGGCATATGTATGGAAATGGAAACTGGATAATTTATTAACGAATATGGTGCAGGCCACAAAAGAAGAGAATCTAATAGCATGTTTTCTACATCAGCAGAACACTGTATTTCATTTTAGTTTTTATCTTTATATAGTGTACAATTAAGATATGTACAAATATTAAAAAAATGTAATCCTCTCATTCTTCTTAAGCTTATGATAATTACACTATTTTTTAATTCGCTATTATTTTTGAAAAAATGGGTTAACAATTAAGTACGCCAGTGTATTAGATTTAAGCCTGTCTGAAAATGATATGATACTAATTTCTTATCACGTATTTATGATACGTTTAAGTTGAAAAATCGGTGATTAATCCATGTACAGGTAAGTTGCCAATTAAGCGGTGTTGTAAGATTATTGTTTTGAAATGCAATTTTCTTGTCTAATTAAATATTTTCTAACACTAAATTCATTAATACGATCTTGGTGTATGGTACTGCTGACGAAAAGTTTCGTCAGAAACGAAATTTATATCATTAACGATTTCCCAACAGAAGTGTAATAAATATCTGTCCTTATTGTAATAAAATTGTAGACAACCTATTAATATTTTCAACTGTGATAAAAGGTATCAAGTGTTTTTAAGGTTGAATGAAATTTTATTCGTCTTCGCATTAGGGGACGTAAATAGTTAACAAACATGACATGTTATAAACTTTAATTTTGCACATTTGAGGCATTTTTTTCATTTTTTAATAATGTTAATACTTTTCTAGTCTGTATTTCTAAAGTTGTTTCGGTCGTCCTTGAAATATTGAATACACACTAATTACTTTTACAAATAACTTAATCTTTTTTTTCGTACCTTATTGTATGCATGATTTGCTGGGACTGTCTCAGCAGGAATCTAGGAGCCAAGTCTATACCTTGATGGCCTGTTAAGAAGCTGTTTCTGAGAACTTGGGTATCTAAGAGTTCTTATAATTTGAAAGCCTATTTAGAAGCTTAACTTAAGAACCAATTTTGTAATTTCGTAAACCTGTTTTGAAGTCGTTCCGAAAATCTGGTTGTTGGTTGAGTCAAATCTCACATCTTAGACTCAGTACCAACAAATATTTAATATTAATTTAGTAGCAGTTTTCCCTGCTTTTTGATAATGTTCCTAAATTTAATAATATAATAATTTTATTTTAAATATGACACGTTTTATTACTTGAGGGTGTTATTTGTTTTTTTTCTCTTCAGTTACTTATTTTTATTAATAATTAAGCAATTGGCACCGTCCAATTAATTTTGACACTGAGAAAAAGGTGTACTGCTGCAGATTTTCTTTTGAGCATATAAACATCATTAAAAAAAATAGTAGTAAAGTCATGACAATATGATAATTTCTCTCTTTAAGTTAACTGACGTGTATTTTGGGTAAAAAATATCACAAGGGGGTCACTCCCTACTCCTGCCAAAAAGCCCTTTAATTCACACGAAATGAGTTACACCCCTAAATAAAACAAAAGTTTTGGCTAATTGTGGCCATCCTTGTGGAAACGTAGGGGAAGGACGTTACTTGATTCTTTACCCCAAAAATCTTTAACTTAGCGGTCTTTACATAATTGTGATAAGATTCGTACGTCGAAACTTAAAACAAATGAATAAATATGGAAAGATAAATAATATTTATCTTGAATTTACACAGTCAGATACCGAAACATAGGTAGACTAGAATATATATTAAAACGCTTCGGAAGACTACATAAATTCAAGTTAAGTGTTATTTATCTTTCCAAATTTATTCATTTGGTTTAAGTTTCGACGCATCTTTCCACATTTATTATGAATAATTCCATAAAGTAAGAGTTGAAACAATTAATTTAAAACAAATTAGTTCTTAAGCCAAAATATGAACATTACGACGATACGGTACTTTGGGGCTGTTCCTCTAAATTAAATGAACTTAACATTCTTTTAAGGCTAACTAAAAAAACTGTTCATTAAATTGACCCAAAACAACAGAGCAGGTGTTTTAAAGGAATTTAATAATACTCTCGAATATATTACACTAAAATGTTTGCTAAAATACCAGTGACGGCCAAAAAAGATATTCCCAGTAAACTAAATATAGTACCCGTTCACAAGGAGAGGAAATATATTCGTTGGTACTAGTACCCAGCTTTGATCGGGCCACTCCAAAATAAATAAATTTTGACAACATTTATCGGTTAAATGGAATAATATGTTTTAGTTAGCTTTAAAATTTACTTAACAAAAAAAAATTGCAATATTGCAAGGGTAACGTATACTTATTAAACCACTAAAGAAATAAAAAAAAATACTAGTAGCAAAAAAGAAATCAGCTAAACTTTACTTTCAGTTAACCTTACAGAGGCTAGTTACCGTACAATACAAGAGATACAAAAAAACTAGATTTCATGCCCCTGTATTCGCGGTCAGAATCCCTTGTCTGATTTTTCCGAGATTTTCTGACTTTTTTCTTTATTTTTTTTGTCTCTAAATTCCTCCAGTGAGAGTTTCAGTTAGTAGAGGACACACACTTAAAATGGTACCAGTTTTATTATGTAGAAGAGTAAACGTATTAAAAAGACTTGGCAATAGAAGAGTAGGAAGAAACTGAACATGAAAAAAAGTTTGGAAAAATTGGCATAGAGAGGAGGAAAGACATTCAGTCAATTAAATCAGATGACAAGAAATAGAAGTGAGTGGAGGATATGGGCGGAAACTGCAACTCAGTTGACACCATGAGACTAAAAGTAGATAGATAAAAAAGAAGAATATATTTTTTGCTACTTAACCAATGATGTTTTTTCGACGTCACAACACGTCACTTTTTGACCCGTCCTGTTTCAAGATGGCTCATAGCAATTTTGCAAAATTTTTGCTTAGATTTAATTACTTAGTAACAAAGTTCATTTTCTTTATTTTTATAAAACAACTTCGAACTTTGATCCCATTTTCTTCATTTCCCATATTAGTTTCTTCGTTTTCCCAAGGAAGAATTCTATTCTTTTAGAATAGTGTCTCTCACGATAAGACTAAGGATTTACTAATTATCGGCGATGTATCACCTTACTTTACTGTAAATATGCAACAGTTTCTAATTCAACATTTCTCTTAAATGAGGATTGGGAGAAATGCACCTATTAGTGAGCCTCCTAGGTCTCCAGACTATAGATTTTTTTGTGGGGCCACATGAAACAGTAATTTATAAATGTGCCTATTAATTTCTTAGAACAGTTAAAAGAAAAACTAATTATGGAAGCGTAAAAATTTCACAGAACCTCTAAATAATATGTAGCACTTAAATTTACCTTTAGCGGAGGATTGAGTTTTGCGTCACTAATAAGACGTATTATTATTATAATTTTACTGGTAAATATCAACTATTATACTGAATAATTTACCCGTAGCATTTTACGTGTTATTTGATGCAATATTTCCTAAATGATATTTGTCTATATAGCACCGAATGATGTTGGAAAATATGGTAATTGTCCAGATTTTTTAGTCGATAATGAATATAAAAAAGCAAATAATATTTGTGCATTGACAATTATACCCTATAATATTTCGTTTAAGTTTAAAACCTTATTATTATTATTATATTTGTGTTCTGAAAGTAATGTGAGTAAAATTAAAAACAGGTAGAGTTCTATCAAATATTTCCTAATGTTGAAATGAAAATACTATATTAATTCGTGTTTTTATAATTTAATGAGGAATAAAATAAATATTATGTTGAATAATAAAAATAACTTATTTCAGAGATAACTACAAAATACTATGATTACACTGTATAGGTATAGGGGATGAAAACATTATTCGCATGCTCACTAGATGGCATATAGTACTTTTACCATATCTGTATAAAAATTAAATTAAAACGCAATCTAAATACATCGACTGAAAAAAAAATGATTGGACTTTTTCAGTATCAGGAAGTTTCCGGAAATAATATTAGTTTTACAGTAATTTTTAAGTGTTTGGATCAATATTCCGCGATTGTAATAAAACCGCTTCCAATGGCAACATTTTAATCCATAAAACATTTAGGTTATAACATTTGCGAGAAACTGCACATCATAAATTTTTATGGTATCTTCTTACATTTCAAAAAGTTTACAATAAAACACCTTATAGATTTTATTTCTATGTTTTTGTTACAGCATATCCAGAAGTTCCCTAATGATACTCTCGTCACTTCTAGACAATCCTCTCAACTGTATCTACAGTGAAGAATGGGGATCATTCATCAAGACGTCCGACTCTCATATTTCATTCGCTGTATGTGTTCCCACACTTGCATCAGCGGGATACTTATCTTCGCAAAAACCACAAAAAAAAAGGTCACGATTACTCTATTTCTTGTCAAATTAGTATATTACTGGGAGTTTTTAGTAAATGAAAAATTATCCGATTTAACAGCTGATTATGAAAACCAGTCAAAATGTCCTTCAGTGGAAATAATTACGCTGGAAAGTATAAAAGCGGATTTACATTATTCACGTCAGTTGAATACAACTGAATTGCATTCAATTAATTGTTTGTGTACTTCTAAACGAATGCTATACGGATTATTTAAAATGGCGAAAGCAGTAGAACGCCAAGCTGTTCTCCCAACAGTTTTAATTTTAGTTAGTGAAAAATTAGAAAATATTCATAAGAAAAAAGAAAGGGAAAGGAGAATATGGATTATATAAAGGGAAGCCTAGGATATAAAGAATTTTCCTCCAATGATTGATTAGAAGTTTGACGATTTACTAACAAAAGTTGAAGTCAAAATTCGTACTACTATGCGTGAAGCTCTTTCACCCAGGGTAAAATTGGAAATAATTCTACGATATTTAGTTTGACGAAATTTATTTAATATCATTGCAGAGTACCTAACTGTTCATTTCATTTCTTTTGGTGGAACATTGGAAAGTAAATACAAAATAAAGAATCTCTCACTGCAGGAACTCATATTAGATAACGACATGGTATTAGCAGCAGAAACAGAAAATAAATTATAATAAAACTAAACATTGTAAAATGCAAAAATTGATACCACCAAGAACAAAAACAACATTATAACAAAAGGATAACAGATAGAAAAAATCACAAGCTTTAACTACCTGGTAACGAGAAGAGTCTGGGAATGAGAAGAGATTAAAAAATAAAAGAGTGAGTTGGATAAAAAGACTTTGCAATGCCTTAAAAACCACAATCTTTGGAAAGAAGCGAATACAAGTTTTCTGAAAAGTAATTAGATCATTTTTAACTTATTGCAGTGAATCCTGAAGATTAAATAGAATTAATAAAAATAAAGTAATATCTAATGAAACGAGGTTCTTAAGGAAAAATAAAAAGAGTTACAAGAAGCGACTAAATTAGAAACAGGTTCGTATTTAAAGATAAAACCGATAGAAACAATAATTAGAGAGAGAGACAACTAGGATGGCTTGTTCATGTATATAGAATGAAATACAACAGTTTGACAAAAGAAGTTTGCGATGCCAGTGTAAATGGCGAGAATAAGATAGGACAACCACGACTTTGATACTAATAATAATAATAATAATAATAATAATAATAATAATAATAATAATAATAATAATAATAATAATAATGTGTTTATTAGCTAAAGAACATATAAAAATCACAAACAATAAAATTTGCTAACAAACAAAAGACAGACCACTGAAGTAGTATTTTAAAATTGCTACTTGTGCGTGGTACGTAATAATTCAGTCCAAATCGGTAGGTATATGTCTATATCAATGTATATGTCTAAATAGGTATTAATGTCTAAATCGGTATCTATTATGTCTAAATTGATATATTGATATGTCTTTATTATATAAGTAAAATCAGGTAAATCAGTCTTAACAAATAAGAGAGGAGGATGAAAAATACAAACTAGGCTTCTTACTTGAGAGAGAATGTCTTATGTTTTCTAACTAGGTGTGATGTGTTTAGTACCTAATTTGAGATAAGAGTATTGTGAGCTGAAATAATTTTTATTGCTAATTGCGAAGTGTTAGTCCAATATAAATTAATCTGCTGCAAAATATAGTAACTGAGACATCCGACTGCCATTCAGGTTTTGCTTGCCTTTAAGATCTTGAATCCTTGCTTTTGATCCGATATAGTGTTGCTTGTAATAGTCGATGTTGACTAAACTTTCACATAGATGGATATTGGTATGCGAAAATGAGTGTGTTTTTGCAAAAAATGCATTATATGACTTTATAAAATTCTGAGTTACATAATATGCTACTCTAGGAACGGGACTTATAGGAGATGGTGCTAAAATTTTTGATACACCTATTACACTTTCTCCAGAAAAATCAAGGGTAAAAGCAGCTACAGCTTTATACAACTAATTACGTCTTCAGCTACTGAGAATTTAGAAAGTATGCATATAAATCCAGATTCCTGCAGAAGCCTAGCCTCAGCGCTGTATGCAATATAACGTCAAGGAACTAATAATCCACGAAATGGAATGACGCAAGTTATCAAGTGGAACGCCAGATCTTGCTGTTCTCCGATCTCATTTTCTGTCTGTGTTTATAGCCACTACTTCCATTTCATTTTCTGATTGCAATCCTTCTAGCATCTCTCTTTTTATATTCACTACCTTTCATATTTCAGGACTTTGACCATCTAATTGTCGCTATTTTAAACAACAATTTACAATTCAATTGCACATAAAAAGTTAAAAATATTTCAACTCGGAATCCATTCAGTTCACTTGTGCAACTTAAACAAATTAAGTCGTTTAGATATTCAGTTTACTTTTAATTCACTTAAATTCAACGGACTTGATAAACCGTAGTGAATAATGTAAAGCCACCTTAATTAACAAAGGACCGTATTTTATTTGTAATTATGTTTCTGGGTTTTTGGGTGAAAGTATGAAACTATGCATGTATGCTCCACATGTGAGGGACAAGATAAGAGAAAATCATATACAGAATGTTATCATGATATACGTTAGTTCATTCTAGCGCAAAAAGCGGCCTTTGGATCTAGTTGAAATGTCGGTTTATCTTAAATGGCCACAATGCGAACAAATCCACCACAACATTTCCACAACAATTGTGTGTCGTTCATGGAAAAAGACAGATAAACCCAAAATTGCTACTTGATAGCAGCTTAATTCGAACCGATTGATTTTGACTATTTAGCTGGAAATAAAGTGAGTTTTCATTTTAGCTTAGAACGAGGAAACATATAGAAAGTGAAAAAAATGTGTTTATTGATAAATTTAGTTACTTATCGTTGATGAATATATTTCGTTTTGGTTAAAATGTGAATAAGTATCGCTGTATAATTGATTGAATTTTATTAAAATTAAATAAAAAAGTTCTCAAACATTTTAAATTGAATATTATTATGGCTTTGACGATGTTATATTTCAATTTTAAGCCAGGCACTTTCTCCGGAAAATAAAGGAAAACGGGAAAATGAAGTGAACACGGTGAGTGAACATGTTATTTAAAAAAAGAATATTGTATTTTTGGAGATACGCTACGTTATATAACGCAATTCTGATGCCTGTTTCAATCAGAAAACAATAGCAGAAGCATACTCCAATGATTAATGAAAACATAATTGGGTTTTTACGTGTCTCTATATTTATTTTATTTTATTTTCTATTGTTAAATATATTAAGTCTTGGATTTTGGCATCCTGAGCCTTCGTCGGTTTTGAAGTCAATTGGTTTAAATTGCACGACCCTTGTCACTATACGTTTTCAAATCTTAGTTGGTTATTTTGTGCGGTTTATATTTATTTAAACCGGAATCTGATTGAGATTTTTTTTAATCACACTTGATGTAGTAACAATTAAAACTAGTCTAACCAATAATTTTCAAATGAATATATTTTGCTGCTATTAAACTAAGGGCCCTACAGGGGTTCAAATGTTTCAGTCTTTGGAATAACTGGCGGTTCTCCAGCAGCTCAAATATTTCTGCTTTCACTATTGTAGGTAGACATATATTTTGCAAAGTTTGAATTATATTTTAATGTGAGTATCTTTTGCACACCGCCAGAGTTGTAGGCCATACAGTCAGGTAGTTTTCAAGATCCATTTATTACTAAATGTATCACTTCCTGCTTGTAGTTTTCGGGTGGATTATCTGTTGTCCTGCCCTGTTGTAAGTAGCTGTGGGTAATCTTGCAAAGATTCACCCGCTCCAGATTTGAAATGTCTTGTTTATAGAGTATCTACATATAAAACAGGTTCAAGTACACTTCCTTGTGGTTCTCCTGTTTGGATGTATTTCAAATTTAAATAGGCTTCTTCTTGTTTGATTCTGAAGAGTATGTGCAACCTAGGATATTTTAAAATTTTGTCCTTCAGCGACCTCAAAAAATAAAGCTAAACATCTCTTCTAATGTTTTCTCTATTATATCTATTATTCGATGAACTTGCTCTATTGTTGAGTGTTTTGTCTAAATCCAAACAATGGTCAAGAATAATTTTGGTTATTTGAATTATTGGTTTTATTCTTTTAAGCAACAGAGTTTTCAAATAATTTAGTAACTACATGTACAACTGAAATCGGTTTGACAGATAGAGTTAATTTAAAAATAAAAAAACCTTTTGTTGCAATTAATTAAATAAATATCAAATCTTCTGTCAGACTAAATCTAGCAGAAGAACTGGAGCAGTTTAAAATAAAAAAGAATTCCCTAATATCTCAAATTCGTCTGATGGAGAATATAAGAAAAAGCTGTAAATACATTTTTTGGGACATCAAACAAAAGACGGTGTATTTGATTTAGAAATTTGCACAATAAGGGCTTCACGTACAAAAAGAGTTCCCTGTTCAAGTGAAATGTAAAATTTTTAAATTAAACATCTCATATATTTTTAAATTTTTGGTTGACTACTTCAGTGCTGTTTTTCCAAACCCTATACAATAGGTTCTTAAAGCAACTACATTTTTATTAAAAGTCGTTAAAAACACACATAAGTATTTTAAAATGTAAGAATCAGTAAATTTAATAAAAACGACATGATATTAAGAAATCTTAATTCAAAAATAAAGAGAATATTTTTTTCGCTTGAAGATGAAGTACTCTATGTAAATAAAATGATGGTCTAGTTGTAATGATTATCCAAATAAAATTATTTCAAATAAATCCGTGTAAGATCTACACTCCGTGGGGTAATTGGTTAGATAAATCTAAAGTAGTTATCTTATAAATGAAATGAACTCCTGGGATAGTTATTTTGAGTTAAATTCATTAGGAATATAAGCATACAATGTTATTTTCAGAAGTGCAATATTTAAAAACTTATGTACATTTCCCAATTATGTTATTAAAAAATTCATAAGTTAACACTTACATGGAGCTGACAGAATATTGTTAGCTACAATCAGCAATACTAAAAAAGAAGAATTCTGCTATAAAAAAACAAGCAAATTCAAAATAAAATGTTTTTTTATACTGGTTTATTCTGTGTATTACTGGAATAAATCAACAATTAAAAAAAATTACATGATTCGGTACTTATTGTAAAAATTTTAACACCTGCAAAATATAAGCGACATGTGTAACATTTTTAGAAACCACATATTTGATAGAATAGGTCAAGGTTTTATCGAAGGGCATTTGTAGTCCAGTACTGCTTTATAAAAAAAAATTATAAAAACGCGTACTAGTGTTGCTTTGTGGGATAATTTTTCATTCTTGAATAGTGTATTATGTGGTGGCTATTTCTTTACTATATTTAATAACCATACAATCCAATAGTGATGCCATATAATCCCTCTCTTTTCCTGATAGTTCGCAATAAAAGAGAAATGCTTATCTCAATGGTTTCCGCAATTATTTTCTCCGCTGTTTCATCTATTAATTAAATTGCCACGACAAGAACCAAAACAAAAAGCAACACAATTAAGCCCTGAGCGGGGTAAAAAAATCGGAGTCAAGGGTTTAATCATGTGTAAAAACTAGTGGAAATAAAAAAGGGAAATCCTCGCTCGGAGCATCCAGGGAATAGAAACGGAGAGTTACAACAGTTTAAAAAATAAATCTCTCCCTATCAATTTAGCTCACGAATGCAGTCGAAATTAATTTCCATGAAAGTCATCAGAGACTCGTGTGAAAAAGGCAATAACGGAGACAACGGAACGTTTGACTAGAGGCGTCGCGACGCGCCATTATGAAGTCTGGAAGATTTTTCTTTACCACGGGGCCACGAAAAACCAAGCAGCCTGTAATTTCATTTTTAGAGGATAATTACGAAAATTAAACATTGCTCATCTCAGGTTAATACAAAAATATTTTGAAAGTAGATATTTCTTTGAACCGAATTGTTGTCTACATCGCTAACAATTTAGTTTGAGTCCATTACAACTTTCCTTCAATCTCGTTCAGGTATTCCAGTAATGTTAAACTTTTAGAAAGCCAAAAAATAAAATATGGTGCTTTCTGAAACTTGTATAACTATTATTCAATATGTGAGCTATCTATTTTTTTAGTCCTTTTCCAAACATTTTATTATTTAAAGTAAACTGCTTTAAGGGTTATCTAAAAATTTAAAAAAAAATTAGTGAAAAAAGTAAAATTTTCATTTCTAATATGTTTATATGTTTTAAAATGGTAATACCTTCTTCTACTGTCAAAAAATGACAAGACTAAGAAATGAATCAACCGGACACTTGAGGTTTTCTCTGTTAATACTAATAAGGACTTTTAAATGATTTGTATCTTAGAGATTAAGAGGCCAACAATTGTTTTCGACATTCCGTTATCACAGAGTTAGCGTAGGAAATCTATACTGAGTAGGTATGAACATGGTACAAAAATGTTTATTGTTTGATCTTGTATTGAGAAAAGTGCAGAAAACGTTGCACAAGCTGCTGCTTTTCATCATAATGGTGCTAGCTAGCATTTGTTATATCACAGTTGACATTGTCATTCTTTGAAGTACAGTATCTGATGCAATGTAGATGTTTAGAGAAGCTGGTTCTTAAGGAGGCCTGGACAAGATAGAGGAAAAACCACAAAATACAGTTAAAGATCAATTTCTTTGTCTGAAAGTTCCAGCTGCAGCGTTGGTTGGAAGGTTGGGAGAAGTTCATGAAGCCTTAGTTGTATGTGATATCATACGTAGAAGATCTCGAGTAAAAATTTGAGCTCCTATGTAACCGCGATAGGCTCTGTGTTGGAAATAGCTCATTAGCAACAGCGCGATGTCTTCTTTTCACAAACGTGTGTCCTTACTTGAATCTAATAGACCATATGTGGGACAATGTAGGATAAAAAGTTAGGTAAATTATATTGAGTTTCTAACAGCATATGAGTTGGAATAACAGTTGCTCAACAAGTGGCTCAAAATGAGATTGCTTCTTCGGTCTAAAGTATATTGGAATGAATGATAACTGTCATTGAAGCTTGAGGAGAAAATAATCGTTACTAAACAAATTTTTTGTAGGATTTCATTATTTTGTTGACAAAAAGCAGTTCGTATTATGAATTTGTAATAAACTTAACTTGGATTAATTGTTTGGTTTTATTCAGCAAAAACCCAACATATGACAAGTATAAATGAATGTCAGCTACTATGACATTACTGAAACAAATAAACACAAACTTAATATAGTATAGAGATAATATTCATCAGAAGCTTAACTTATGATGTTCAAAAATTAGAATTTTAGATTTTTTCTTTATATAGAAAATGATGGTCGTGTAAGCTATTTCATATTCTTTTGTGATTCTTATAATCATTATCTGTAATTAGGTAAAACATGTTATCAATTGAAATGACAGTTTTCTTTTTGCTCCTAAAGATCATGGTATCCGGTTAATTTTGTATATAAGACTCATATAAAACATAAGATCATAAATCTACCCCAATTGGTTATATTTTTATTTTAATATTTTCCAGAATTGTCATATTATTGCTTTGCTACCTTTATGAAGTTCTGTTTATGATTTAGACTTTGCTAATTTTTTTTGGAAACATTTCGGAAAGTAAATGCGTAACGTTTGTCAATTTATTCAGCTAAGCTTCCGGACTAGTATGGGACCATTTGAAATGATATTTTTGCGGACATTGCAAAACCTACTGCTATCGATATTATCATCACGCCTCGACTTCCAGTTTTATTCGAAATGGTAGCACGGCTTTTGCTTCCCTGTTAGAGTCGAATATGTTCAATAAAGTAAGTTTGGGGGTACTAATAAACAATTGATGATTGTACGTGACAAAAAATAATACTTTCTTATGGTTTATGCTGTAAAATTTTATAAAATTAATGGCCGCGCAAAAAATAGTAACAGTTATTTTTTGACTTTCAGATTATACAAATGAGTGCAAAAAAATGGAGCTCTTCAAAAAGCTGACACTGAGTTTATGGTTATATTTTTTTTTAGTTCACAATGCTATTTCGATGGGCAATTGGTCAAAAATTCTAAACATTAAGAGACAATGTAATATCATCATTGCAAAGCCAGATGACTGGCACGATGCATTATAGTTTTAAAATCCAAGAAGCTTGTTGGTAAGCTCTTTAAGTGTGGAATAGAAGAAGACCAACCTATCTGAAAAGTTTTGTTTCAGGGCAGGAAAAGTAGAGCACGTTTGTGAATGCTTTTTTGTATTACAAAATTATTAAAAATATCCAAAGAACTGCATGGATTTTAGCATATAAGTGTTCTGGCTTTTATCAGAAAAAGCTTTGGTTTCTAATATTTTACAGTTTTGATGTTTTTACCAAAAAACATGCGCTTGTTTATAACAAAATGTATAATACATTATAGTAGTATATTTATAAAACTTTATATACATATACATACCTACGCTTACAAAGTGACATGAAGTTTTTTATTAGTCTTATTTAACTTGTTTGAATATATAAACGATAAGCAAAATTATTTTAAAAACTGTAAAATTTATCTCTCTCGAAGAAATTGCGTCGTTAGTATTCCAATTTCGTATTTTATTACTATCCGGACTAAACCCGTGTCCGCCAAGCTTAATACATCGTACGCGATAATTACGTATCACCTGGAATGGAATATGGAATAACCCGCTGAAAGTCAAAAGATAACAGAAGGGACAGTAAAAGGTCCAGAATGATCGAGTAAATGAAAGTCATATCAGTTTTACAAATTAAGGGACTAAAAGGTCTAAAAAAGTTATAAATGAGCGATAGCCGAATGTGAATATTCAAAGCAGAAATTTGAGATTCATTTTATAGACTGAAATGAATTTGAAGTACCTACGAGTACAAAGGGTTTTTTTAATCTTGAATTTTAATTACAACATATCCGAGCAAAGCAGAAAATATTTCAAAATTATTCAACGGCAGTATATATGATTTATATTTTAATACTATGTACCGTTATTTTTTACCTTGTTGCAATATTAGTTCTGCATTTTTTATATAAAAAACAATGTTGATCGCACATAATGCCTAATTAATCATCAATTAAGGAATTTCATTATTATAATTATCAGTGTCTTCCCCGTTATTAAACTCTACTTGTCACATTCTGTTGTAAAAAATGATTAATTTTAAAAGTAATTAAGATTTTTTTTAAAAGGGAACGCTTAGGTAATGCTCCATTAATAACATCAAGAAAATAATACCCACGCTTCATAAAACGAAGGAGAAATTTTTAAGGCTAAAAGTTTTATTATTAGCAATTCCAGGCGTTTTCTCAAATGCCAAGTAGACAAAACTTTGGGGGCTTTCTACAAGAACCCCAATTCATCAAAGGGATTATAACAAATATTTTAATTTGCTTCGCCATCCAGAATCTTCCTTTAGGAAACGACTTGTCATAAATTAACTATGGTGAGAAAATGTACCTGTACACCAAATGTAATTAGTTAAACTGTCACTTTATAACTTTGGTGCTTTGGAATAAAAGGGAATTTCTAAATTCCACGTATTCACAATACACGAAAAAATAACAATGTGGCCAAATTGGAACAAGTTAAATATTAAGTAAAATATATACGTACATTAAAATAATTCTATACGACTAATCCGATACAAATAAATTGGTTAATTTAGTTTCGCCTTTATGTTAATGTTATAAGTTAATAATAATAATAAGTTGACAAGAAGTATCATTAGATTACGTAGTAAAGAATTTAAAATAGTAAAACATTTTATGTTTGTTTTTTCTATTGTATGAATATTTATAAAAATATTTCTTTCCTCTTTCTATGGATTGATTTGTCTTCATTGTTATTTTTTTCTTGATTAATTATAAAATTGGTTGTAAAAATATAGCAAATATGTAATAGTAATAAATTTCCTATATATTTTTTGTATAAAGATTATACCCCTAATTACGTACTTGTTTAATTTATGAAAAATTCTGCTGGCTCATCAGTAGTTGGTCAAAGTTAAATTATCATTAGGATCATTCTAATTTAATTCTGTAGATGTTGTCAAAAGCACACCATCTAAATCTAATTTAGTTCAAAGTTTCCGGTGGCTGTTTGGACACGTTATGCCTCTTAGAGGGGACTTGCTAACTAGGTTATATAATGTCGATTTCACTGAAATTAGCTATAACTTTAGGTAATATCGGATCTTCTATAATGAAGTTAAAATACAGAAAACAAGTAATATATCTAAAAATTAAAAATCTAAATAAAGAAACGATTATGAAAATAACTATTAATTTAACTTCAATTTTCCACTTTTTTTATATTGCACATGACTCGGTATCAACAATATAAAAATTGGTTATAAAACCGTATGATCTACAAATACTCTAAAATATGCATAAGAGAGTATCTCGCTATGGTAAATAATCAAGACAAAAAATAATAATTGAACTCGATTAACGTAGCAAGTTACTAGAACGATACACTTTTCCCGGAATCCGCCTATCGTGAAAAAAATCATTTAAATGCGGCTTTACTACCATACTGAACTTAAATCAAATTTAATTGGCCAGCCATCGAAACAAATATACATGCGTGGTGGTAAAAACAAAACAATGGAGAGTTGGACATATATTTTGGTCTAAATGCTAGAGAAGTGAGAAAAGTAGGCTTCGACTAGGGAAGAGCCTGATAAAAATTATTACCTCAAAGTTGATGGAATTCGATAATGGTAGGTTCCGATTCAACAAATAACAAGCTTAGCTATCAACTTCAACAAAACTGATACTACCGGCTCTTTCGACAATTTGATAAAGTTTTAATTTTTGGTTAATATAATGTTTTTGTTTTCTCAAGAACTAGTTCACCCTCTATCAAAAGCTGGAGAGAAATCCGGAAAACTGTAAAAACGAAAACGTAAGTCTGTCATTTTAACAGACATTACTATTAAAAAAAAGAACTGGAAGCGCAGCGATGATTAAAAGGCAAAAAAGTGAAAATTACATAAAACATTTGTCGTTTTTCTACTACACTAAATTGACTTCTGCTTATTCTCATTCATTCATAGACACCGTAAATTATTAAAAAATTAATAAAAAAATCAGTTTTCTTCCGTTTTCAGGTGCCACGTAGCTATTGCTTGAAACAGCATTTCGAATTGAATCGAGTTTAATTAACACCGAATAGATTTCACATCTCTAACATGTCATAATCATAATCCCATTAATAATTCGTTTTCTCCTACTCATTTATTTGTTTCCGTAATTATGAAATTTTCAGTTCAATGGAGTAATGGTCATCAATAATTTAAGCTCTGGTAACCCTGCACCTGCTCAGAATGTTTGGGCGTCCTTTCCATCGAAAACGCCAGAAATTAAGGCGTGGTGTGTTCGATTTGGTTAATAGTTCAATTGGGACTTGGAAACTAGAAACTTTTTAATAGGCAAGTATTGAATTTCGCAGACGTACCGGTCTGAACATGCTCTTTCTGATTGAAAATTGCCAATCTGATATAACGATATAAGCAAGAGAGAGAATACTGAGGTTGAAATAGTGCACGGTATTTATTCGGCAATATTCACACAGTCATATATGGAGAAATAAACTGTTTAATGGAATCTGGTTTCACAAAATTTATTAAAAAACAATTAGCCAGAGAGATTTGATAGATAATAGTATAAGCAAGAGGCAACCACTTCCAATAAAATTGTTGCAATTTAATTTTTCCGGTAATATTAAATGTAAAGTTTCTTTTATAATATAAGCCACGCTCATATGAACTTGACTTCCGCATTTTCCCGTGTGGTTTCCAGCAAACGAACAAATATACTAAACAAGATAAAATAAACTGTAAATGAAGTCGAGCTGAAACACCCATAAAATTTGAAATACCTGTCTAACGAATCTCAGATAGTCCTGGAAATGACAGATAAGATTGAAAATGCTTTTTTTATTATCTCGAAAGAAAATAACAAGGATCATTGTGTTTTGTGTCAGCATACCGCCAAAAGAAACGTCTGCCGTGAAAAGTGTACAATAAAATACAATATAATGGATGGAATAAACAGCAACAGAGCTACACTTATTGTTGTTTATAAAAAGTCTAAAGACAAAAGAAAAAATGAAAAAGCTTTAAAGTATAAAAAGTATTTCGCAAGCTACGCTCTAGAAAAAGTTATCTTTGTAGATTAACGACTACAGTAACTAAGCAATCAATAAGTTATTTGATACCCACAGAAAGTCGTCTATAGAGAAATATATGGTGATTGTAAACACTATTCTAAAGAACTTGATATAAGTTTATTTAATAGTTCAAGAGGCCTATTAGTACATCAATTATTTAGACCAACTCAACCTATTTCCAATTTAATATACCATTGTATATATAAATTAATTAGAATCAGAAGTCAATAAATTAATTGAGCAAATGAGATGTAGAGTAATTTCTAGAATAATATTTACGTTTTAAAATTTTACAATATAAGAATGCCGCAAATGGTAGTGGTGCTTAGACTATCAACGTACAAAGGCAACAAAACCTATATCAGCACCTACAAGTGAATTTCTTGAGCTGACTATTTCAAAAGGTGCCTGGAAGTATTTTCAAAGCCACTGACACAAAAACTATCACTTCAACTTTTTAAAGTGGCTGGATAGCGTGATATGTTGTTCCACTTCAGATAATAATGGGCGGCAATTCGAATTCAATTTGTTTAGAAATTTAACCATTTAAAGGGCACAAAGAAATAACAAACAACATCTTAGACTCCAGCTTCAAATAACATGGTAGAGAGGTTTCAGAGGCACCTGAACGCAGCAATTAAATGACACACTAACGAAAAATGAACAGAAACTTTATCAATTATTTTATTTAGTAGTAGTAGATCATTCTGGGATAAAAAAAACTCCCTTCATTAGCTCCTAAAGTGGTAGATAGAGCTGTTAAAATTTCAGGGATCGTTATTATCAATTAAATGCCTAACAGGCATAGAAAAAAATAGATTTTTATTTTGAGAGAACGAGTATTTTTGTCACAAGTTTTTGAATGTATAAAACGACTTGGTTAAGATGACGAAAGGTTCTACGAACTCCTTACAAAGTTCCATATAAATTAACAACTAGAGCAGGAGTAAACTTTAAATTACAAATTAAGGACTGAGAAGTTTCCATTGATCCTCATTCAAAATTCATTTTGTCAGAAGAAAAACAAATACCACTCAGAAGGTTTTTCCTGCTAGTTTATCCTCCAGTGTATACTATCCAATCATATGATTACTTTACAAGTTTAAATAGAAACGTGGAACCTACAAGCCGAATTTTCGTAGAAGGGGATGATCTAAGAAAATATCAGCTTGTAGTTAAATCGAGTATAAAAAGTCATTATGTTTAGAACTCGAAATACCACAGTGAATTATCACTACATACAAAGACACTGAAGAAACGAATCTCATATAAGAAAAATTGATTGTAATAGACACTGAAAAACTTAGACTACAGTTCAGAAAGAAATATCAGCACTTTTGGCTATAGAAAGATACCTATTAATTAACCTGCAACATCCCGAGAAAGTTTTGGATAGATTTTTCATACTTTGTAGAAAGAGGTTTCAGTGCTGTTGCAATTCAAAACAGGAAAAATTGTCGAGACAAAAAAGTTTGAGGATCTCTGCTCTAAATTGTACACTATTTTAATAGTGAACAAGAAATATGTATATATACTATTTTCAACAGTATGCGTTGTCTGTCTAAATTGTCTTTTTAATGTGGTAGTTTATTGAGTATATTCTAAAAATATAACAAACTATGGGGTATTTCAGTTACATTGATATAATTATACATATGTTATCTTTAAAGTCCACTTAAACACTTACCTAAAAGTTTACTGCTTAGATATAACAGACCGTCTCATTACGTCAAAGATCAACCTGTGTAACACCAAAAATAAATATCTCGGATTAAATACAGCAGCTACCAAATATATTTCGATAGAATTGAATATGGTAAAGTAATCGTAAATAAACAATAACAATATCCGATGTAATGGGGCAATAAAAGTAGTTTTATCTGTGCGAATGGCATAGAGACAGCAATTCGAAGCCCATTTTTAGTCCACCAATTGCTATTATAATATTTTTTATGACACGTCCTTCTTAAATAAATGGCCGAATAAATTATTTTTATGCACAAAAAAGGGTAAAAAAGGTGCAACTATAGACGGAAATGTTAAATCAAAGGAGACATTTGGAATAAACAGAATTAATGTTTAGTCGATTATGCACACTACACTGATATTAAATTTTCTTTTATGTTTTAACAGGTTTTATTTATATTAAAAAAATCATTTGAACAAATAATATAATATGAATTTAGTATAACTTGGTCATTTATTTATTTTATATTCGTATTTTCCTTTTAGAACGACAATACAAATAGTAAATTGATTAGTTTTAATCGTTCCCCGGTCCCTTTAAAAATAATGAATCCAAAAAGTTTTTGTGTTTTAATAATTTTTTTGGGCTATATGAATCTTCTAACATTACTATAAAATATCCTTTTTTTTTAAATATCATTGGAGTGGAGGAATAGAGGTAATCCAAATTCTTCTTTAAATGTGACTGTTCATGAGATCAGGAAGAATGCAAAAGAAATTAAAATGGAAGTTTTAGCTGCAATTTAAATATCTTAGTTTCAGTTGAATTTCAAGACTTTTTACTTAAAATGTGTGCCAGTATGTAGTGTCAAGAGAGGTTAATATTATTTATTATCAAAATTAGCGAAGAAATATTGTTACAATATAAATAACTAAGTATTAATTGATAATTTATTTTACGTAAAAATAATATCACATATAAAATCTATTCACATTTTAAATACGTACAGTATCAACAGAAACACGTGAACGCCTAACTACAACAAGATCCTATCACTCTTAAATAAAATACTCCAACAAAAGGAAACAATGAAAACAAGTACGTCGTGCACTAAGACAGACGCTTATTCAAACAAAACCAAAAGGTTTCACTAAAAAATATTTATAATAAATAAAATTATCAAAATCCTTTGCATCCAACTAACTAAATACCACTCTGATAGCATTTTGTCTCCCGTTCGCTCGCCCAATAGCGTTGTGAGAAATTACAATCACGTGGCTAGGATGCGCTTAATACGCGCTGATCACCGTTTACATTAGAGGAATTTAAAATTTGGTTAGATTTTTATATCGGAATTTTGCAAGTTTAAGTGTCCTGTTTGTTACATTATTTGAAAATAAAGTAGCGATCTTCTAAACAGGTGCTTACTTATATATATATATATATATATATATATATATATACATGTATAAAGAATTCTTTAAACCTAAAAAAATATTAAATATCACACAAAAGCCAATATAATTCAGATAAGAATTAGTTACAATCAGTTGGACCGTCATCATTTGTGTATCTTTTTTAATTTTGGCTGAAGGAAACCAAGTAAACGAATAATTCCCAATAAATTTATAATTCTGTTTGGCGTTTTCCTCAGTGAAGATCGTAGCTAAGTTGTTTTTATGTTTCAACGTATATTTATAACTCGGACAGATACATTAGAGAGAATTACAATTTATACGTTATGTATTTTTAAACTCCATTATGCGTTCCAGGAAAAAATTGACTGGAATGTAGAATTTATGTATTTACTACTGTGCATTAAAATGTGTGCATAATTTAAAAGTTATCAAAATGTACACTCAAAGCTCCCGTGCCGTTTTGCAAGGTTTAACCAACTCGCAAAATACTACTAAACACAATTTGTTGATTTGGTAATGTGCAAATTGCATAAAATTTCAAAACCAACGCGTTAACAAAGTCCATCAGAATTCGATTTTGTTCATAAATTTTAAAGAAAATTCCGCACTAACCGATAGCTGGAAACGCCAAATTGATTTTAATATTAAAGCAATATATGTCACATTGTTTATTAAATGCATTGTTAACGTTTGCTATGGTGTATTGTAATTAGAGTAGTTTGTCAAATGGCTATGTGCAAACTGGGCGCTTAATGACTTACATATTATGATCGTTTAATTTATATGATTTCGAAAAATATATGTGGGTATATATTGATATAGAAATACTTATACATTTTAAATTACTGTTTATAATTATCGTAAAATATATGCTACCGTTGCCGTTAATAGGTTAAGAAATTAAACTCTTAATTAAACGGTTGCACGCACATAATGTAGATGTAATCAGATTTTAAGCTTCTTACTCTACTGGGATAATGCAGATATCAAGAAATAAAATTACATATAATTTAACTCAAAATTTATTTGATTGCAAATATAATTAAATATTTAGAGAAAATAGCTACTCGACAAAATTGTTGTTAATTTGTATAACAAAATGTAAATAGGAAAAGATAAATTATACTTATCTGAATTTCCACAGTATTACAAAGCTTTTTAAGTTATATTGAATCGCTATTTTAACATATAGCATTTTCGAAATTTGACAGATTTTTTTGTAAGCGTAAATATCATAAACATTTGAACCAATCATTATTAATCAATATGCACAAAAATATTCTTCTTTCCCTAAAATAATTTTGGTTATTATTATATAGATATTTAGTCCGAAAGGTAATCTAAAATCAATTAATTTCCCAAAAGAATATTTTTGTACAAAATGCTTAATAATGTTATCTTAAAATGTTTATGAAATGAAGTTATTTACGTTTATAAAAAAATCTGTCAATCTTGTGGAAATTCAGATAAGTATAATTTATCTTGGATAGTGTCCATAAAGTAAGAGTTGAAACAATTAATTTACTAACAAAATGTTTTAATCTAAATCTTCAGACCTGTTCATGATAATTATGTTACAGAAACAAGAAAATCTAGCAACTCCACTTTGGAGATAAATTTTCATCTTGAAAATGTCTATTTAGAAAATAGTAACAGGGTTTTCTATCATTATTTTACAGTTAAATCTCGCATGTCCCGATATGCAATTATTAGTTCTAAAAATTTTCTTGATATGATGAAAGTGTTTTCCGATGTATTATAATTTCCGTTTTCCTTCCTCACATTTCATCATATCTGTATGGCTACCACATATAAAAGTTTCGCATTCCAAAAGGACCATATGCACTTGTTGACAACAGTGTAATTATGTCGTTCGTAATTGCCGTTTCAACTCTAATTAAAACAATAAAACATATTCCACTTGCATAATACAATACACATCCGACGTGACGGATTTGTGAATTCTTTTTTGTGTGGTGAAATCTCTATGGAAGTGTAGTCGTAAGCTAAAAGGCAAAAACATTAATATTCAATTTTGAAAATAGAATTCTATTAATCTACTCTCATAAATCGCGAAATTTCGCAGCTTCTCTGGATTAAAGTTATGAGTCTATCGTAATGTAGTGCAGCAGGTCTAGTACTTTATTTAGTGACTTCGCGCAGCCACAATTCACACGTTCTTCTTAGTCTTCAAAAATTGTGTGTCGAAGAAATGTAGCTCAGTGGCATTAACTTGATATGAAAACACTTTGATAGGCTACTGAAAAAGTACTTTAAGTTTCACAATTATTCGTTAAACAAAGACTTTAATACCCTTTTTTGACACATCCCCAAAATTTGCTATCTTAAGTATTTTAGCCAGTTTTATATCTCCAAGTTTTTCTCTCAATGATCCATCTACTTTTTGTTCTTCCTCCTCTTATTTTTAGTAAATCATGTATATTTTACACAAAGTTTTCATTTAATATTGTGTCATTAATTTTTATTTTATAGTCGGCAATGTTTTTAAATGCATAATATTTTATTATTTATTATATAATCAAAAGTTTAGTTCTTTAAATATATTTTAATCAATTTTGCTATCCAAATTTACATTATCTCGATTTAAACTCTTATTATTGTCCATGTACATAAAGGAACAAAAATAGTTTTTTTTTTTATTAAAGCACTTATTTACTTTATTATGTTTGATGTTTTGTTGTTTGGTATTTTCAAAGCAACTTTTGATTATTTTCAGAATTATTATTATTTGCCAGCGTTTCAATTAATCGTTGGAAACTAACATATTTTGATTTTATCTTTTATTTTCATATGAATATGTACATAAAATGGAAAGTTTTAATTATTATTGTGGCAACTGTTGATTTTTTGGATATAACCTTTAACTATAAAACATGACAATATTTATTATTTATTTTAGAATAATATAAATTTTGATAAGCTTAGGCTTTTTTTATTATTATATTAAAAAAAACAATAGGAAATTTTATGAGGACTATTTGACCTATTTTATTAATTTAATAAATAAATAGATTTTTTTAAATACTAAAACCAGAAGACCTAAGTAAATTGTGAAAGTATCTAAAACACTAACTCAATGTCGATTTATTTGATAATTAGAATGTTGTAGAGTTCCATATAGTTACATTTTCACTAGTGGTTCCATTATACTTTGTACAGTCTCCACAACGACACACCCTGTATCAGAAATGTAGTTTTTTTAGTAAATTTCATATTCTTGGTAATTGCAAATTTACAATTAATACATTAGTTGTTGCTACTTGAAGATTTTGTACTAACAATTTAATGTTATTCTAATGTCTTACTGACACTTCCCCAATTTTTCAAGAAGCTCTATTAAGTATTTTAACTTGGAAATCGCTCAAATTAATTTACATTTTTCTGTGTATTGTCCAATTTGAGTTCCAGTGCATCTACGGACGTGTTGGAGTTGCTGTGCAGCCCCATTTTGTGGTATTTATGATTGATTTGTTGGGTTTTTGACTTTTGTATACAAGAGTATAAGTGTGTAAGTAAAAAATCAACTATGCCTAGTCAGCTAATTGTGGCCACTGTTTAAAACCGATATCTACTAGCGAAGGTAAACTTCAATGTGATGGATGTAAGCGACATATCCCCATGGGTACTGAGGTTTCAGTAGTAGATCGCGTAACTAGACGAAAAGTCCGGGGCATTTGTATCCTTTGCAACTCTTGTAGCTCGAATGTCGCTAATATTGCTCAAATTAAGGATCTATTATCTGATCTTAAATTAGATATTAACAATAAAATGGATGCGTTCGAAAATAAACTAGCAGAATTAAATAATAAATTACACCAAATTGAATCCATTAAATCTGTGGAATTTGCGGATAATATAGCAAACAAAGTTGTTGACCGTATAACTAGAGCCAGAAATGTTTTATCGTTGCATCGGTACTGAATTCTGTCAGATGGCAAGAAAGTCCATTGAGCTTTTACAGGGTTGGCAAACCAAATCAGCGTTTTCCCCGTATGCTAAAAGTTCTGTCCTCCGATCATTTTACTTAACAAATTTTATGTAATATAGCCAAGCTTTTAGAAAATAAAAATACTGAACGTTTCTCCATAATCGATGACAAAACACCTATTCAACAACAACGTCTAAAAGACCTTAGAAGCGAACTGGAAACCAGAAAAAACAATGGTGAACGTGACTTAACAATAAAGTACATCCAAGGGATCCCTAAAATCAAGGCATTTCGTCCCAGAACCTAACTCCTCTTTATTTAACGATTGGTTAAATAATAATAGTCCTGATTCTTTAGTTAATATACCTAACTATATTACCTACCGGTAGAATCGTCTAAATCGCGTAGGAGGAGGAGTTTGTATTTATCTCTCGGAGGTAATTTCTGATAACTATTCTATTTGTACTAACGACATACAGATTGCCAGTTTAGATATTCTTCACTTAACCATCACCACAAATTTATTTACTATTAATCTTATTTGTCTTGATCGCCCTCCTGACACTCAACCTGGAACTGATAACCAACTTGTTGACTTTTTAGAGGAAAGATCATCTTTTGATAATCTAGTCATCGTAGGTGACTTTAACTTTCCAGAGATTAAATGGCCAGCTATTTCCCTATCCGATAGTGTTAGTTCTCATATATCATTTAAAAATTTCATTATTAACTCCAACTTGTCGTGTTTCTAAACGTAGGTTGCTAGCTAAATTGGATCCCTTTGGGATCCGTGGAAAGTTAAATCTTTGGATTCAGGATTTCCTATCTGACAAATATTTCCGAGTTCGCGTTGGTGAAGCATACTCATCAGAAAAATCAGTCAAAAGCGGAGTTCCTCAAGGTTCAGTACTTGGACCACTACTTTTTTCTGTATATACTTGTGATCATCCGCTCATACTTTCTAGTAAGGTTTCTATTTACGCTGATGACACAAAACATACGTGAATCCTTTTATTGATCAACATGTACTTCAACACGATCTTGACTTAATATTTAAGTGGTCTTTAAAGTGGTTACTTCCACTTAATATTGAAAAATGTGTTGTTTTACATATCGGCAAGAACAACCCAAACTTACCATATTTTATTAATGGACATCCTTTAAACTCCGTAACCTCCCACAACGCTCTCGGAGTGGTAATTACTAGTGACTTAAATTGGTCGGAACACATAGCGTCGGTCTGTAAAATTATTCCTGATGCGGAAGTGCTTTTTACGCATCTCTCTAAAGTCGGTTTGCAAACTCTATTCCATATATGTCAGACCTATTCTAGAATTTGCTGGACCAATCTGGAATCCTGATCTTACTCGAGAAAAGACTTGAAAATGTCCAACGTAAGGCCACAAGACTAGCATTTGGCCGAGTAAGACCTTGTTATGAAGATAGACTGTCTGCTGGGTCACTTAATTGTCTCCTTCCGAATTCTCAAGTACAACTTCGAAGACCTGAAAGCGCTGTTTAGTCTAAACCAAGACGAACGTTGAAGAGGCCACCACTTTAAGCTGAAGAAAGCAAGATCCAGGGTTAACTTCTTGGCCAACCGAATATTTAATATTTGGAACAATTTGGATTGTGACATAATTTCATCAGTTTCTGTAAATACTTTTAAAAACAGGCTTGATTGTACACTATTTTATTTGTACTGCGCCAAATATTTAGTTTTTAAATAATTAATTTTCAGTTTTTTTTTTTTTGGTCAGTAGTTTTATATTGTCTTTCTTCTCAGATTTTCGGCATAACAGGAGCTTGCTTCTCTGTCCTTATTTGTAATTAATAATAATAATAATAATAATAATAATTTGTCTATGATGTAGATTTTAGGTATTTCAGATTAAAAATAACCGAACTGTAGTTTCCGATTATAGAACTTAGTTACGGCTTGCTTGTAGTTCTCAACCAATGAAAAAGTTTTACTACTAATGGGGTGTAGTAGATTTGTTTTACATATTATGATAAGGCATGCATAAGTATAAAAAAGCAGAATGGAAATTATGTTCAGTATTTTTAACGACACATACGTTTGTAAGCTCCAAGATTTTAATTTTTGTGAGATAATAAATATGTTTATTTTTTAAGTATTAAGTGAAAGTTTTTTGTTAGGAATTTGGGATATTGCCAATACTGTAAGTGTTAGGAAATTTTGTCCAAAAATAATATTTTTTTTTGTCTAAAATTCACTGAATTTTGGCGGAGTAACAGTATGATCAATAATCAAAAAGAAAAGAGTCGAGGCCAATACAAGAACTAATTTCTAAGAAAGTTAAAGGTTAGCACCTAGTTGTAAAGAATTCGGTAAACAAAACGAATGATCAGGAAAGAATTAGTTCCCAAGAAAAAGCACGACTGTCGTAGCAAATGACTGCACGATAGACAATATAAATGGAACAAAATTCACCGAATTTAAACAAGACATACCTGGAATAGAGAGTATGTGGATCTATGACTTAATGTCTTGGAAAATTTCCAAGTATATTTCACGAGGTATTTCAGGCTAATGGAAAATGTGATTAGTTTAACATGTTGAAATTGTATCTAATATCGACGCTACCCTATCAAAAACGCTCGGCTTTAGTATTGTTAGCTTCAGATTGGTTTAACGAAGTTGCGAAAAACTAAACGACAAATTACCTTTTATGGATTTCAGAGTATTCAAGATAAAATATACTAAAGTAGCATATAAGATCCCGTAGAAAAAAGACTTAAAAATAAAATAATTTGCCGCCTATTCGAAAATTTCTTGTTACTCAATTGTTTCCCGGCCAATTTTAGGCCTAAAAACATTGATATTCTGAAAAATACTACCTCCTTTATAGACAGTCGATTTTAAAATAGACTATACAATATTCTTTTCTGATTTAACCAGTAAGTATTATTCAAGTCACAATTCCTCTTTTCAAGTGAATAAGGAACTAAGAAGCAGATTCCAAGAAAAACACCAAATTTAATATCGTCTAATTGGCAGTCGAGAATCGCGCCGCTGCGTGTAATAAATAACGTAGAAAACAAATTTTGTGGTTTTTAATTTAACGTGTTTTCCATTACTCCGATTCCCTAAGCAATGAGCCAGCACACAAATTATCAGAATCCCGCCGTGACAATTCTAACACCAGCCAAGATTTATGGTGGTACAAGTATGGACCTTTTCACACGCTTGAATTTATCAAGGAAGTATACGTCCTGGAAAACTTTTTATAAAAAAAGGGTATGCTTAGCAAGCAAATGATTTTGTATAAATAGAAAAAGGGTACCTATGACCCCAAGACATTATATAGTGAGCATGCTTAATACATTTAAAATAAGAATATTAAATAGTACCGGTTTTACCAGAAATGGTATAGGGAATTGATTTTTATGAAATGTTTGCTTCTTTCATGAAAAGGATACAATAAGTACATACATTTATGATTTTTAAAACGTTATTACAGTATTATCAGCAACTATTCCATTCATTCAGAGGACTATGAATTATGTAACAGAACCACCCACTAAAAAATAATCTAATTTTCTAAAAATGTCTCAATAACTAAAACTATATTTTAAGTTTGCATATTCTGTAGTTGTTCTAATTTTTTTTTTTAAAAACAATACAATCTTTTCAGGTAATATAACAAGAATATTTGAAACTAGTTTTAAGATGTCAAACATATATTGGGAATTTTGCCACTTAAAACGTCGAATAAAAAATGAATTTATTCATGATTGTTTCTACCCTTACTTTAAAAATATTTCAACCACTAATATTAATTTTCCTATGGCATTATCAGATAAGGATAAATCTACAGAGTGTAACAAAAAGAGAGGTCATAAATTAAACTACATATGCTGGAGTTCGGATTAAACGTAACTTACCATAGTAAAATGTTCGCACAAAAAACCTATAGCCCTCTGAATTTACAACCCCACAAACATTTTAGGGGAGTTATGATCTGTTAACCCCTCTCAAACTTTTTTGTACGTTACAATTAAGTTATTAATGTGGATCCATTAGTTTAGCATTTTATTTTAAAAACTTTTTTGCCTCTCGGACTTTTTCGAAAAGCCAGTTTTTATAGAGATTATGCTATAAAAACTAGCTTTTCGAAAAAAAAGTTTCCAAAATGATGTGCTAAAATAATGGCGCCACATTAATAATTTAATTGTTAGGGAATCATAATCCCCTTAAAATTTTTATAGGGTATATAAATTTCGTTGCTTTTAAAAAAAAAAAAAGATACTCGTAGTATAAGAAAGTAAAATATTCAGTTTTATTACGAAATGTCAAGTAGTTCATGACATATTGGAAATAATCGAATATAAGAAACCTTACATTCCTAATATTTTATCTGATGATGCCGAAGCAAAAATAAGAATGTTATTGGTTGGAATATATATTTTTAGCAAAACAATTGTCAGAAGAATTTTTTTTTAATTTTTGAAAAACCGTCGAAATTTAAGATAAACATATTTTTTCATATTTTATTGATAATTTCAACATATTCCTCGACTGAATAAATAGGAAAAATACATTGTTTTCATTATGCCAATAGTATAAGGGCCAATTTTTTTATTAATACAATGTGGCTCTCAGTTGAATAATCCCCCATGGAGTATTAGGGAGAATGGTTCATATACGTATATAAATTATGTTACAAGAACTTACATGCTCCGCTCGATATAAAATATAATTCACCTTTGAGTTTTATCATCACCAACCAGTAGAAAATCGGCTAATATAATAAATTAAGTAGTGCACCGCAGCCATGCACGTTATTACATTTGACGACACGAAATACACATAGATTATAAATAAACACCTCTACAAATTGTATATACGGAAATAAAATCTAGCGTTTATAAATTAGTTGATTTATATTTAATTATATGCATAAACTAATTAATATGAACTCAAAATAGAGAAACAAACGAGATACCTATTACCTCTCATACTATTATTGTCCTTCAACAACTGATTTGATTAAGCACTTGAACAATATACTGATATGAGCCCCCATCTCTGTCTATAGAGCATCCAAATTGAATTATCTGAGACGATCTGTGTAGTGATCTTCTCGAGAGTCCATTTTAGCAAATCAAATGCAGGATCTGACCACACAAATGCATTGCAACTGTTTGCATGAATGGATCGTTTGAGTTTTATTGGCTTATAACTTAAGAGTCCAGTAATTCCCTCTGGAGGAGGATTTGGTCTTCAAATAATGTATTCTGTTTAGCGGGTGACATTTTAGAAAATTTAGAATATGGAATGAATTTCGCAATAAAAGTCGCAGTAAAATTATCGGCTTCTAAATAGAGCATAAAACAAATTATATGGATTATAGAATCTTGAAGGGAGTAGAGTCGAAAAAAGATATGTAATAATCACACTATAAATTAATAGCCTTTAAATAGAATAATAGATTGTAAATGTAAATATAAAGGCTAAATTTTTGCAACACTCTGATCTTACAATTAACTGAAGTTGTTGGTAATTTGGGATGTCTCGTTGTCTCAAACAAAACTGAGCTTGTACTCTTAAGTCTTCCTAATAATCCGCGGATGGCTGTACACAAATGTTTACATATACTGTAAATTAAATTCTCGTTATTACAATCATTGCATTTACACACTATGACTCTTACTGTGTCACTTTGTCCCTTAGTGTTGATACAAGGTATCTAATCTTGTTTATGTTTAGCTTTTCTATATATATATACTATATACTATTTAAAACAATTACGGAATATTCATTCCATCACTTGTTATGGAATGAAAATACATATAAGAAGCAAGTGTTTCAGAATAAATATTCTATCTCGAGAGTGAGAATATTTACATTCTATTATTAAAAATGATTTTGGAATTAATACATTCCACTAATGGTCGTGGTGCAAACTAATTTCTATGAATATTATAGATGTAAATTCTATTGTCTTTCAATTTTCTAATATTATTTTTCCATGGGTTGTAATAATCTATAATTTATTAATTAATCAACAATGTTTTGTTTCATTAGTAAAAAAGAAATTAATTAACAAGAGTATAACTGTAAAATTTGGTGACTTCAATGAGGATCTAATCAAAATTGGTCATGGATAAAACGAGAGAGGAATAAATAATAATCAAATTGTCATCGACGTTGTTGTGTTCAATTAATAAAAACCAATCTGATTCGGAATTCGTCCAATAAAAATCTCGTTTCGTTTGGAAAATTTATAAAGGAATAATAAAAAAATCTATAATTGTTTTAGTTTTCAATATATTCATCAACCTAGATGATTGAAATTGAAAAGAATGATAACATTGCATTAACCTCGTTGAGTTCGAGGATATATTGCAATGAATTATTCCAAATTTTTTGTCGCACGTGTTATTTCATTTCCGTAACGACAGGACAAAATTGTATTTTATTTTTTAGCTACATGTATTATATTTATGAAATAATTAAAATTAAATATACATCTCGATATATTTGGACAGGTAAAAAAAATATCATACATTTTAGTAAAAAAACACTTTTTAGAAATAAATTAGTTCATTCTAATGGAGTAAATGGGTTTAATTATTTTTTAATATAATGTATGTTTAAGTTTATTAGTTTGGGAGCTCTCCAGGATATTTCTGCTTGTATAGAATTTTCTGTGTCTCAAGTAACTTTATGAAACAAAAGTTTGTCCCATTTTTTTTCATTTTGGTAAATCTTGTTGGTTGTATTGTAAATCTTAATATAGTGCTCAATATGTTGATTTTCGACCACAATTTTTAAATCACGTTTATTTTCTAAAATATCAGTTTATACATTTTATAATTAAGCATTGTCTTGATGTAAGTCTTTTGTACAAAGCCAAACTCAGTAAAATATTGCCGGGTTAACAATCACGAGATTGAAAAAACACTTTGTAGAAATGAAATTCCGGGTCAAAAGAATCAGAAACGGATAACGAACATGTAAACTTGTTTTTGGTTTATTGCACAAAATAATTCCGAAAATAACATCTTTTCGCTCCGTTCACAGATGAACGAACGTCTAATGACATGTTCAAAAGGGAACAAGAAGAAGAAAAAGGAAAATTTGGTTTGGGATTTCGTTTAGTTAATCAAGTCGAAAATTTTTCACTTGCTAGAGCAATCGTTGAGTCATATTAATGTGTTAGGTAGGAGCAGAAATGCTGGGAAAATTATTCAGTCACACTTTTAGGTTTGATTAATGATTTAGGTCAATAAACATCACAGGAAAATAAATCTGTCCAAACCTTATTTCTTAAAGTATCATTAAAAAGAAACTTGAATCATTATTAAATGACAAATGAAATAATTAGAGAAATTAATAAAGAACGTAACACATGCATTATTATTTCTACCATTTGTATAATTCACCACCCAATAATGAATACCAAAAGGCAAGGTTTGTGCCATATTGCTCCAGGAATGACTTAGAGATGACTGATTGTATCAGTTAGAAGAAAACAAGTAAAACTTCACTTATATTATCATTGAAATTAAATTTTGAATGTATATGTTACCGTGAACCTAAAAGTAATCCTTTAAAGCAATCGACGCTCCACAAAAGCATTTAAATTCTAAATCATATTATTTTTATTTGCCTGCCTAAGATTCCTCTGGTAGACACCAAAAGTAGCACATTTTTTAAATCAGCTCAATTTGAACAATTCAAAAATATCCATATGAAATAATAATATCTATTTTTGGGACTTCATCTTACTCATGAATAAACAAGTCAACATTTTATAACGTAAACCGAATGACATTCTATTTTTTTATTATAGTCCTACCAAATTTAAGTATATTTTAATATTTGAAATACCATTTACTATCTTTATAATGTAGAGCTATAGGAATATTTTTTCCTTTGTTTAATATACTTATGCTATTTCTCAACGAGAATTGCAGTATCCCAATCTCAGAGAAATGCTCTCACAAAAGTTTCTCCAAACTTTTCTTCTAAAGTTTATACATATATATATGTGCAGGTATTATCTCTATACGTACTCTTAGCGACTTCGAAAACAAAGGCAATATTTATGATAAGCCTCGATAGCGCATTTTAGAGAACAATCCTTGTTGCACTGTAATAGTTTCTGGCATCTATAAGCAGAGTCGAAAAATATGGGATATTTGAGAATAAATAAATACTTTAATAAACAATGTCAAAATACCTATTATAATTGTTATTTTTACTATTTTTACTCCTATAGTTGTAAAATCATCTTTTTTACATTTAGGTACTTGCAGTTTTCAATAATTTTATATTATCATTTTAACATAAATATTATTTATTATTGGTTAAAACAATTACGAGCAATATAAAACTTTGTAAATTTTGCTATTATTTTAATTCTGTAAGAAACAACCCAGGCCTACTTTGCTTTAAATGTGCGGCAGTATCTGACTGAACATTTCAATCAGAAATAGATGATTGGGAGGAATCGACATACAAGTTCGTCTCCTAGGTCTCCGGACTTAAAGTCCAGTGACTTTTTCTGGGACCATATAAAACAGTCAATTTATGGCGTGTCTATAAGTGTATTAGAATATTTAAAAGAAAAAATAAATATATCAATGAAATTTAAGAAAATACCAAGATAATTTTTAAGATTCAATTTTTTCTTTAGCGGACGGCATTTTGAACAATTATTATAATTTTATTTGTAAGTCTTTGATAATTATCAATTATAATACTGACTAATAATTTACCGCTCAACGAGGCATTTAACAATTACGATGCACTATTTGGAAAATGATATCTGACCATATTGTGCCGTTCGGAAAATAAAATAATTGTTGTGTTTTTAATTCTAGAATTAAATATACTTATCGAAAACATCGGTGATACGTAACACTTAAACTAACTTGTTTTAATATTTGTACAAAATCAAGTAAACCCCATATTATTATATAAAAGTCAAACATTGATTTTGATACCAGTTCTACAGCTTGTTTGAGGTATAATGTACTATCTTATGATTATAAAGAATATGTTTATTTAATTTTTTATTTCTTTTATTTACGTAAATCTATACATGTATTCCTCTTAACATTGTTTGTATATCATTGTATAATTAAATATAGGCTTGATACCTCATATAAAGTAAAACGGAATTTGTGCAAATTTATGCAAGGCCTTAAAACCTTCTAAACTTTTACATCAGTGGTAATTTATTTTTCTCGTGCCATTCAGCGTTCTGAACACACGAAATTCTCTGTATTCCCCTTAAATACTCGGAAAACTTTCCCGGAGGACCGAGAACGTCATGAAGTTTCAAACGAAATTGTCTTTTACGGAAAATGACGATGAATTTTAGCTTATAACGCTCAATTGAATTTGTGTGGCCTCAATAAAGAATCAAAAGATGTGCTCGCCTTTGGCAAAAAGCAAGCACTTATCCGAAATGGCTGATGGTTGACCATTTCCGAGCATTTACATGTTTCAATATAGGACAGAGGCAAAATAAAACATGCCAAAATGTGGGCAATCATAAACTGACGAAATAGCTGATAACCCAAACTGTCTTCGCTAGGGTATATCCCATTTACAACCCATGAAATATAGTGTAATATAATTTGTACTTCACTTGAGATATCATTTCATGTACGAATCAGGGTTCTAACTTACGTTTAAGCACATAAGTAAATATCATAATTACACTGAAATTGATTAGTTGCATTTACAGTTCGCTAATTGGCAGATTTGCTTAGAGCTTGCGTATTAATAAAGTACTGACACAGGTGCAAGCCCGGCAATTTGTAACCCTAATTAATTTGTCATCTATCGTGATACTTAACATTGATATTCACCTGTAAAATGTATAAATCCATGTAACTTAATCCTTTTGTACACTTCGTCTGCATCTTAATTAATATTCGAATGGTTTATTTACCAGAGAAATGATTAGGATGACCGTTTTCTCATTATCAAAGATTTGCAAACTTTCTGCTTCCACAGAGAACCGGAGGATCAAAGACGAAAGTTCAACAGGAATGGATGAGTTGGGTTGTTAGTTACGATTCGATTAATTTTACAGATATAACGACAGAAACCTAATACAAGATAAGTTAAATTAGTTGCAATTTTACAATGACCTAATTCATATATATAAATAACTATCTATATAATATTTTTTCTTCTCCAATTATTGGGCTAACAGCAAAAAGTTATCTTTTTATATTTATTTCCTAGCTTTCGGAATCTCTCAATAGCTCGGCAAGAGGTTTATAAAAATGTAAAAATATACGAGGTGTTCCATTTAAAAAAAAACAAAACTTTTGTCTGGCACCGCGTTCCTGAATACATTGTATATTTGGGACTAATTTTAAAATCTTCAAGACTGCCTACACTTTTTGTAAAAACTTTTTTTCGTAACTTCAACAATAGCGAACTAATCGAGCTTCGACGAACTAATGCGGCACCCTGTCTATATATATAAATTTTATTTTTTTATATAAAGTTTACTTAGAATAAATTGTGATAATAGTTTGAATTTTATAATTAATATCACTATAAAAAAAGAGTAAATATTTGCTTGATTGCAAGTGCAGATTCTGACGTAAAATAAGGAACTAACAATACCTAGTTGTAATTGTATAATTCTGATTTGGTTGTTAATCTTATGAAATATTTGTTTTATTTATTTTAATATTTCCTTCCTAAAAATTCTAACTGAACGCCTTTTGTGAAATTTCCTTTATATTTAAATGATATAAAGTTTATTCAAAGATCTGTCTCGAAAATTCCATTAATTTAACTTACGTAAGATAACTTATGTGAATTCAACGTTATGCATGAAATGTCAAACGAAAGCAAGAATCATGAACAGAATTTAATTAACAATTACATTAAAATAAATAAATAAATACATAAATAAAGGTAAAAAATTAGGTATATAAAATAAATTAATAATTATTTCAATTCAATTTATATAATTAAAATATAACTCCATTTAGCGTATGCAAAAATGCTTTCCTTTAAAACTACTTTCAATTATTAATTATTTGTTGTGATGTGTAAAAACACAATTTTTCTCCAATTTGTAATAATTGGAATCAGAACATGGGATTATTTTAGTAATGACAATTTTTTTTCTAGGAACGGAGTAAACTCGGAATATAGAACGAATTGGACACTTTCAAATATCTTTAAAAAAAGTATGTAAATCAAAGATTGTTTACATTAGATGTGAGTCAATGTGATAATTTGTTAATATTCGTTTCACAATTTTCAGTGTTTATCTTAAATTTGAAGGTCATGAAGGGAAAAATGTTGGTGCAAGGCGATGTGTTCCCTTGTTTTGGTACTGGTTTTGTCTTTTGGTTTCCATGGAAACCATCCGTTGTCAGTCAATGTTATCATTAAAATTTTATCATAATTCTTATGCTTACTTCTGTTTTCCAGCACTTCTAACTATCACTAAATTAAAGCTGATTTCTTTCTGTTTAATTTGATATTTGGATCTTCCACATTGATTATCCCAAATCAAATGTATATCATTTTTACTATATATAATATATACTCGTATACCCTAACAACTTTAAAACTTTTGTTACAATTTAATTAAAACTACTTATTTAAATAATCAAATATCTTCATTTTACAAAGAAATTAAGATACAATTATTTTAAAATATATAAATAACATTTTCTGTTAAACTATTCACTGTAAAGAAAATTGTCTGTTTGTTATACACATGTTAGCTTACATTACAGATTTTCATTCTTATACTAATTTTATAATTATATTATATATATAATTCATTTATTTAATGTCCTATAATAATGAATAATATTATACAATATGTCCCCCTAAGTTGGAATCATATGGAAAACTTTTTTATTATTAATTTTAGGAAAAAAAGTTATTCTTCCTTAAAAGGTCTGCATTATCTAAAACCTAGAATACAGTCATCAAATATCAAATTTTTTCAGTGGTATACGAGGTTTGTCAAAAAATATGAGTTTTACTCAAGAGTAAAGTAGCTTTAAATTTGACAATATCGAAAAATGTTACTAAAAAAAGTTGATCAGAATTAAAAATTACGTTTAAATATTCAAGTACATCCATTTACGTTAATAAAATTATTTTTAAAACGTATGTCTACAATAATGTAAATTTAACTGTAGTGCACTTATTACCCGTTTTAATTGCAAAATTATTAGAAAAGATCGAAAAACTAAAAGGTTATCATGTGTTTCGTAATCACAAGAGTAAATGTTCATTCAAAATAGAAATATTAGTAAAAAATAAAATAGTCTGAAGTTACAATTTAAATCATTTTAGTAAAAAACTGAAAAATTGAATAGATTCTAAAACAGGTTCAAAATAAATATAAAACATCATTGTAACAAATTTTATTGACTAAGGAAGAAAGAAAGAAGGTCAGATTTACAAATGGAAGCAGTAAAAATGAATCACAAATGATTATAGTACAATATATTACTTTCAGAAATGATAATTTCTAGAAAATTTTGATATTTTGGACTTCATGTTCATTAAATTTTGTTAATTTAGAATACCATAAATCAAAAGAGTATAAATAGATCTTCACAACTTGAGAAAAAGGGCAGTTGAAATTGAGATGCCAAGGGTGTATGTTGCTCTAGTAAAAAATGTCATGAGTGTTTATAAACTTAGTGATATTCATAGTGTCAAAATAAAAATTTGATTTATTTTAAAAATAATTAGTGAAATTATAAACAATTTAATCTTTTGCTAGTGTTTTTCTAAACAATTAGTGTTACTTTTAAAACCTTACAAAATATAGTGTCACGTTAATACTTACGAGGGAACTGGAAATTCATCTACAAGTGTCTGATTGGGACAGTTTATGGAATGGTCTACTATTTGGAATTTTTTTGGAGTGTGCTAATACATGAAGACTAACCAACTGACAGTAAGCATTTTGAGGTTAAACGCTTTCTGCTTAGAAAACTTATACTTAAGTATTGACAAAGCAATTTAATCTTTTTTTATTTTCACGTCTCTTTTATAAATTTTATTTTTGATTCACTTTAATAATTTAATTTAATTTAATAACTTTTTTTAATGAATTGTGTATGTTCTGTTTACATTTTCCTTTTATTTTGAATTAAATCAATGAAGCAGCTGGGATTATATAATTTAATAATAGATATTTAGTTTGAATTTAGCGCCCAACTACATACGTACATTTTTATTTGAACTCAACTAAATATGAGTTCATTACAATATATTTAATAGTTCTACTTTTTTCGACTTATTCCATGCTATAGCTTTATTCATTAAAAGACGATTTAGCGTAACGTTTTTCTAAAAGTAAATGGTTAAATAACCAAAATGGTTAATACATGGTTAACTAAACGTCCTGCTTGCTTTCTCCATGATTAATTGTGACATAAAACTCAGTACTAGAGAATATACTCTGAATGTAAGTATTAAACAAAGGCTTAAATTGTTCTCTTTTTTCCATTTCCTCCATAAATCGCACAAAAGGGATTTGTTCCATTATCCCCATAAATGAGAAGGAAGCAGCCATGCTTATACCTCCGGATCCACGTTTTAAGATCAATCCCGTGTTAAACTGATTGGATATCTATTTATGTTGAGAAAGTGAAGCGGCGTGTACGGATTAGCCGTTTGTACTTACTCTTCGTGTCGGATTATCTGCCAGTCTTCGCCTCGGAATCTTGGATTTTCGTGAATTTCTTGAAACATCTGCCGAAAGATCTACATACAGTCATTGCTAAGAATCAGATGCTTTCAGACTTTGCAACTTATTTATATAATTGAGGTTTTTATTTTTTGGAAACTGAATGAGAACCACCCAAAAATTCGCAAAACATATTATAGTTTAATAGAAAAGTCTGATTTTTACTGTTTATTTATTTATATTCAAGTAATGATTTTGTATGTGATATAAAAAATTATTTTTTTTAAGTAGGAGCTTATCATTTTACACTACGTATTATTAAAAAGAAAGAAATCGTAATTAATGTTATTACATTTAATGACACTTTTATATGCATTAAAAATTATATCAAATATAATGACTTAACTCATTTTATTCATTTAGTGGCTATAAATTTGTATAGTATAGTCTTCAATAAATAAATTTATTAATTATTCCGTTCATTAATTAAATTTAATTTCAAGTCAAGCAGAACAGGGCGAACACCGTTTCGAACAGGGTGTCAGAATTAATAATCCGAAGTAATTGAATTTGTAGACAACCTAGTTTTATTATTTTAGTAGAAGTGGCTACAGATGGGTCTTAGAAAACTTTTAATTTTCCTTGGCTTTCATTTACAAACCAGTAAGATAATAAGTGAGTTGCTTGATTTAAATTTTTATGTATACCTATATAAATTAAATAATTATTATTACCACATCAATATTTCAGTTCTAGTCCTATTGTTCAGCAAAAAAAAATAACAAAAGAGCGTTTTCCATCAACTAGTTTTCCAGCAAACGCCGTTTGTTCATCATGAACTCACAAAAATTAACTGCCAAATTCTTAGCAAGTTTCTTATTCGAAGATATTTTTCTCCTTAAAGCGTTAAAGATAGGTTGAATTGGGTCTACAGAGAAAGTTCGTCAATTTGTTTTATAATAAAAGGATGATAAATACCAATTACTGGAAAAATTAGGTCACGAACAATATTTCACTTTCTCAGTATGTCTTATTAGGCGGTCAGCATCTTAAGGTAAAGAAAATATAAAATGTCGCTGTTAGATACAAGTATTCATCGAATCTTCCATGAAAATTTATGTTTCTGTTAAGTTTGTAGAAGATGAGCGTCTCTTAATAGTTTATCGTCACTATGGCGTCGGATGTGCTCTATAAAAAAACCCTGTAGGTTTGTTGAATGTCTGAAACAGGGGCTATGCTTCTCCAATATTTTCCTTTTTCAGAAGTGCTTCCAGGAATTTGGGGGTCTATTAAAGCTCAAATAGTTGATGTTTACGATACTTTGGAATTGATAGAACAAACAAAAAATCTGGCCAAAGTCATGCGTTTATTGTAGTTATGTTGTATTAATACTTTTGCTTTGCATAACCCATTAGAAAGAAATTCACAGTACCTTATCCTCTAAGGACTATTTTAGGCTAAAAATGAATATAGGTTACAGTTATGTCTCTAATAATTAAGCCCTTAAAAAGTGTGGATCACCGATCTTCCTCGCCACCGGACCTTCAGCTTCCCCGGAATGGCCACTAAAATCTGTCCTGGAACTGCCCATGTTTGACGCTAGCCTTCAGTGCTTAGCTCATACACAACAGTCAATTAATAGTAATAATATATTTTATTTCGTTTACGTATTCTGTTAATAATATATTCTATAAGCAATTTATATAAAAAAACACTTATATGTAACATTTTCATGAACGCTCCAATAAGTTCCAATTTCAAGCGATGTTAAAAGCAACGCTTAAAAAAACAAGCAGAAAAGTTTAATTTCTGGCCACGGCGACTATATCAAATTGAATGTGAAACAAAATTTCATATATAATTTAAATATACAATATACGAGGAGAGTCCAATAAAAATACATGTAGAGTAAAAGTAATGATTAGTCAACGAATGTAAAAGGATATTAACATTAAGACATGTGTTTTAATTGTGTGGGTCTATAGATTCTCTGGTGGTAAAATTCGGGTAACCATTCTCTAACAACAATCTCAATTCAATTGACCAAATACATGGAATCGAGCATTAGCATGCCGAAGAATGACATCAATTGTGGGTATCCCGGGACGTTTATTTTTGATACTGGCACATAAGCCTTTTAAGATCACCACTGCAAGCGTTCAGTATTCATATTGAAACCGGGATTTTTAAAATCCAAAAACAGAAACAAACATCTGTTCGTCTCCAGAGATTGAAGATCCACTTAATACGCTGACGTTTGCATTCTAGTTCGCAGTGATAACACCAAAACTCATCACCGGCAACAATTTCGTGTAGAAAAGTATTACTTTGTTGTTTATAGCGCATCAAATATTATAATGATAAAGTCGAATGCAAATTATTTGCAATAACTAAGACTATTTTGATAATCTGAAAACTTTCCAAGCTGATGTTCAATATTTGAGAAAGTTCTCCAACATTCATACGTCTATTTGCGCTCAATATAATTTCTAGCTTCATTAGTAAATTGTCTTCCCCGTTGCAATGTAATACATCATTTAATGTATGAAAATATCTATTGGAAAAAGTAGAATTCGTTAGACGGCGCTGTCATCAATCTTCAAAGTAGTAAAATAAATATCCGTAAATAAAATTCTTGTGCTTTTCATTTTTCAATAAAATAGTAAAGGTAAAGTAAGTGGGAACAAACGTATTTCTGCGGAAGTATTCGCGTAAATCTGTAAGATATAAAATTGGATTTTGCAAGAAGAAAAAAGTCATTTGAAATGAAAACCAATATAATTTAAATAAAATTATGTTCCAATTACTTACCAGTTTAGCAGCAATGTATTTTTGGCCAGTATTCAAATTATCTGAAACAATAAAAGAAAATTGCCTGTAGAAATTATAATCAGAAATATGAATAATAATTCTAATTAAACTACAAGTCCTTTCTTAGCAAAAATCGTCATAATACTAACATGATTGGATTAACTTAAAACGAGTCTTGATCTGAGTCTGTAATTTTCTTTTTTTTTTCTTGTCAGATGGCATCAACCTCCAGGATTGTTAGCTTTTCGTGTTCTATGTAGGCTTTGTTAGTATTTCCGGGCGCCACTTTAGGAACAGCACTTTTCATTTGAAGCCAACAGTGAATGCTGGAGTGGGAATCACCTTTAGGGATGAGAACCTACTTCCTAACTTGTAGTCAAATTAGAAAATCCATTTCTAACTTGTAGTTAAATCTGAAAAATTCTCGACCCTGTCGGGATTGAAACCGGGAACGTTTCGATCACCAGCTCGAGGCTGTACCACTGAGCCACGCACCCTCTCCCCTACGGTTTTCTCTTAATGTGGCTTTTTTAGATATTTATTTTTAATCATTATTGTTACAACTTTATACCTTATATTTAGTAACCAACATTCCTTTAATTTGACAATTTTGTTCACTTGCTTGTGTATTGGTGCCATTATTAATTTTTTCCTTTCGTCTGGAAGTGTTTTGCACAAAAGTTACTATTTCTTACTGCGTTTTCATATTTATGTTTTATTATGCATTCTTGTTCTTATTTGATGTTTTCTTACAATTCTGTACTTATCCATGTTTTTTCTTCTATTGTTACCACTCTTTGATTCCTTTTTTTTTGTGCTTAAGGGAGTAGAATAATGGGTTGATATATGTTTCGTATTTTCTCTTTTAATTGTTTCCATTATTTTATCTATTTTAGCTTCATTTTCTTACGTATTTTTCTTCTTTCTGTTTTTCATATTTATTTTCTGTTTATTTTATCCTTGTTCTTGTTTGTTTTTTAGTTCGTCCTCATGTTCAAACTTTTATTAAATCAGTGTTTTTCTTTTGGTACCCTTTAAAGTTATTGTGATTTCTGCTGCTCCCATTATGCCTTCTTTTTGTTACAAAATAAATAGATAAAGAAAAGTACCTAAAATGATAATGGGGGCCAGTGAAAAATAGCATTAATGGAATTAGGCCCCTTAGAGAAAGAAAACATTGTAGAAGCAATTAAGTCACAACAATTAATATGGTGTGTACACGTTTTCAGGAAAAGAAAAAAACTACTTACAAAAAATAAGATGGAATAAATATAAAAAATTGGAAACTAATCATAAAACATAGTAAAAATAGAGAATTAAGTAAAACTTAAAGAAGAAAATTAAAAAATGGAAAATGTGGACAAATCCATCAAGACAATAGGATTGAAAAATTATTAAATAAGAGCTACAATTTCTAGTTTATTATTACTATTGCTATTATTTATTTATTTATTATTATATTTATATGAATATTTATGGGTATTTATAAAATCTATACACTCGTCCTTATGTCTATTTATTCTATGATATTGCCCATGTAAAAATGATTCTAAATTTTTTTGTTGAGTCAAAAACTTTCCTACGTTCTTCTTAAATGAATACAGATTCAAAGTAAAAGAAAATTTACATTCCTGTATCGCATTTAGGGTCCCTCTCTCAAAGACAATCTACATTTTCCCAACTCCATGCTCCCATTACAAAAACGTCCCAATTTGAAAGGGGTAACAAAATAAGTTACACACCTTGCATGCATAATATCTTAACGATAGTTACCGTTTAACTCTATAAATTTGTGTTTAAAATGTGCCCCATTCCGGGTGCTCCATCGTGTTTTCGTCGCCTTAAAAAGCTGCTCGGATTTATAACAATGGCATTTCCAACTTTTGCATAGCTGAACACAAAATGTTGCCATTTGTATAATGAGTTTTGTGGAATGAATGCAAATAACCAGGTCGTGATATTACCGTGGCATGGAATCTGAGCGTCGCGAGTTTTTTTGGAGAAAGGATTAGGGTTTTCTCTGTTAAAGCTAGTTCGGAAAATTTGTGGGGAGTTTAATGAATCGTTACGGGAAGAATAGTGCTTGATTATACTTTTTTATCTAAACCTTTCTAGAACTGCATTTACTTTTATTTTCTGTAAAAAGAAACATTTATTACTTAGCTTTGGGGAGTTTTTATAATATTTAATAAACCTTTTAAGGAGTTTCAAAAAATTGCAGGTATTTGTCACTAAATTATACTATAAAGAAGACTGTATCCAGCACCACAAGAATTTTAGTACACTTATATTTTCAACGTTTTTTATTTTTGTTTTTTTCAAGGTTGCTTACGTATGTCTACACTGCTTTTATTTCAAAACCAGCCAGTTTTACCTAAAATTAAGAAAAAGGAAAAACACGTCAAATTTTATATCAAAGGGGACATTTTTCTAACATCCACAATTTTCATACATTATTAAGTACAATATATCATTGTAAAGGTAATTTTATGGGTAATTCATCAACATGATTGTCCTTTGCTTTACTTTTAATTTTGGCGACCTCTTGTGGGAACCAGAAATTGTTACGTATTTCAAAGTGTAATGCTTTATTCGAAAGCCACTTTTATAAATAATTAACTACGTATCATAAATTTATTATTTTAGTTGACTGCGATTATAATTAAATTTATTGAGTTATGGATAAAATTAGCTTTCAAATGAAGTGTCATAATTTGGAATAAGAGTTTTTGAAGGCGCTAAAATCAAAAGTAAGCGAAGAACAATCTTATTGCTGAATTTTCAATGACATATTATACTTAGTATTTTCCTTAATTAACGTGATTGATCGAAGGGGAATAACTTATGACAGTTGAGGATATTTAGAAAAATGTCCCTTTTGATATAAAAATAACGTGTTTGTTGCTTTTCTTATATCTACGTAAAAAAAAATTTCGACTGGCTGGTTTTGAGATGAAAGCACTTATCAATCGAATGTAGTAGAGTAAATGTGAAATTTTTGTTTTGCTCCTTAGCTTTGTCCCATGTAACATCAAAAATGCTGAGTTAAATTTTCTATAAAAAACAACTATGAAATGTATGTATACATTATGGTCCAAATAACAGGAATAAATTCACTATTTCGTAAATCGGCGATTTTAGGAAAAAATCTTGAAACCCGTCGATTTTCATTTTTAAATGGGTGCTTCGTCACCTTTTTATTTGTGATGACGTCATCAATAAAAATATTAAATAGAAAAGTGAGTCTTGCAATACATCAATTGAAATGAGTTTTATTTATCTATTCACCACAAACTATCTATGAACTCCAAGAACCAATACGCATTGAGATTGCAAAAATAACTCCGGAAGTTATAGCGAAAGTTCGAGAAGAGTTCCCTGCTCGTCTTTCGCATTGTATTTTAGCTGACGGTAAACAATTTAAGCACTTGCTTTAAATTTGGTTGTACTTAATTACAATATTTTTTGTAACATTAAAAATTTAATAAATCGTTTTTTTTGACAACATAAAAAATGCATTACTTAGACATACTGATATGGGTGAATAGATATTTAAAAGACGTTTCAATTGATGTAATGTAGACATACTTTTCTATTTATTTTATTGATGACCTCATCATACTCACAGAGATGACGAAATAATGAATTTTTTCCTGTTATTTGGACCATACTGTGGTCATGACAAAGTCGTTATTAGCACACGGTAACTCTGAAGATAGAAATTTTGATTATGTATTTGAATAGTAAAATATCCCTGAAACATGTAATATTTTTGTTTCTACAGCTTCGATACAATACTTGCTTGTATATGTGGATAGTCTTGTTCTTTTTCTTTTTATCTTATGACGAGAATGACGGCAGCAATGTGAGTTCCAATTTGGATTCAATTTACTTTATTGTTTTACCTTCAATACGTAAATAGAGTTTCTGTATGTTTCCTACACCTATGGAGAGATATCAAAAGAATTATATACAGCGTTGAACTTTTAGCGATATATTGTTGAATTTTAGAAACTTTTTACTTTTTATCAACAGCTTAAAGATATTATTTTTTCCGTCTATAGTGATAATAGGATTATATGAGAGAACTAGGAAATTTGTGGAATAAGGTTTTCCGTTTTAAATACATATTTTTTTTATGATCATTGTGGTGTTCATTATACATTTTTCAATTGGCATATTTCGTTAAGTTTTTTCAGCGAATATCACTACGCCATCTGCATATTATTTATGAAATTGTTATCCCTTTCTACAGTGTGCGACTTCGTGTTTTATGCTTATTTTATGGGTTATCCAGCAAGGACCCAGAATACATTTTTGTTTTTCTCCCGATAAATATGTACATTTTTTCTTCATTTTACTGGTTTCTCAGTTATGTCTCTCTAACAAGAAAATTCCATCGTTTTCTCCACGGTTTATTCGAAATCCTAATTAGATCCCTCCTTCTTTTCTTTTACTAGCTTATCTTCTTCCCCATACTGTACTAGTTAATGTGATACTGTAATTTTTGCCTTTCTTACTATTTACATGTGTACATTGAAGCAAATATTCTCTCTCTCCACTCTTCTCGCAAAATCATCTCTTGATCTATTCTAAATTCTTCTATTTCATTTGATGTTAACTATTTCTTTTATTTTTTACATATTTACATTCTTAGAGCATTTTCTATTATTGAAACTAGTCCTTTTTTCATAATTTGTGACTTAGATAAGTAAATACTTCTCAATTTCCTTATACTTTTTATCTTTCTACTCCCTTAAAGTAAAAGTAACTTTAAATTAAGAAACTCGTACGCCTCTGTGGTTATCCATCCCATTCTGAAACGTGTTTTCCTCTACTTATAACTGAAGTCGTGAAGTCAAAGCTGCTAAACACGAGGAAAGTGTGAATGCCAACATGCGAGAGTAAAGAAATGACAAGAACCGACTATATTTGCTAGATGACGGATGTTGAAAGCTCTGCCGAGGCTTAAAAGAGTGAGATCACGCTTCAATATGTAGTGCTACTCGCCTAATTTCGAAAGTTTTCCAAAACTTTGAATCTAATTTTGTTTGAAACATTCCATTTAAGATGTTGTTTATTGCTGTTTCTTACATTTGTACAGCTGTTTGTAGGTTAAGTTTAAAAATAAAAAAGTTTAGGTATATGAAGGTAGTCGATCTCGCTTGAAAATAATTTTATTCCTGTCAATGGCACAAATAGACATTAAGTATGAAGAGATAAATTATACTTATCTGAATTTCCACAGTATTACAAAACTTTCTATATTATATTATCTGACCAAAGTTTCACTATTAATGCCTAATGAGTTATTATCACAATTTTTTACATCTGACAAGTTTTTAGAATAATGTTAACCAAAGGTTTGCCTCTATTAATTTTAGTAATAAGTAATTAACGCATACAAGTATGATATATTTTTGGAATCGTCTTGAAATTTGCAATTTAAAAAAAGGAAAATATATAGGGTCGCCATTTAAAAAAATTGTCGATGACATTGTTACTTACAAATGATTTACCCTGTATATTTCATTGTTATGTAAAAATACATTAAATTAAAATCAAAAACCGACCTGTCTCATGATTTTTTTTTAAAATTGCTTAAAATGAATTTATTCCATACTTTATGTACACAGTGTATACATACATACAGTACTATGCAAATGTATGCAGTAAATTTATTCTCAAATACATAATTTTTTTAGGGCCATATCATGATCTATATATGTAATAGTCGTTACAGTATTGGCTTAATACCGTATTCGACGGTTTTGGTAAATACAAATATATATGACATGCGACACCTCATTTGAAAGAATTTCTAATAATATATCTAAGGGTATAATTATTCGAATATTTTCAGATTTTTTCAAAAGTCGTCTCTTATAGAGCTATTGAGTTTATTTCATACATTTGCATCATACAGGGTGTGCTGTTAAGTATAATAAAGATAATTGACAAAAGTAGAAGCAAAATTGAAAAATCTGAACATAAACGATTATCACTCATTACTGCATTAGAATTTTTTACTAGTTATTACGTAGTTTTTGATTACAGTACACAGGGTATTAATGAGATCGGAGGATTTTGCATCCAGAGTCGGTGAAATTATTACCAATTCTAGATTCCTTCTCTACCTCTGGGCTTGTTCACAATGACAATCTTTTTCTTAAATGTATTAGAAAAATAATTAGAATGACTTATTTATTTCAAATCCGCAAATACTCATTTTTTAGAATGTTGCGTTAAATAATGAAACTGATACTATAATACATGCCGAAAAAGTATTTATGTGCAGGATTCCTCTGGAATAGACTAAATACAATTTCACCTGGTAAATTTACTATAAATATAAAATAGAACAGGTCGTCATAATCTTTGAAAAAAAAATTAAAATTACAATATCGCTATTTAATTATTTTTAAGAAATGATGCAATCTTTTTCAAGCTAAGATTGCAGCAGCCGTAACTTTAACTCTCTTCGCAAGTTTGAACAAATGGCAACACTGTCGTAAATCCAACCAAGAACTACTATGGAGCTATTAATTTTATAAATTAATATTAAAATATATTTGATATAACGTGTAATATTTAATATTATGTAATAATAACTATTGTGACTTCACCATCAATTAATAAATAGGCTTTCCACTTAGCTTGAAAAATAAATTTTTCGAATAATAAAAAGATGAAACAATAATACGGCGCTAATAGCAATCCGAAAAATACTATTTATAAACTTTTTATAAAGAATAACTTTTTCTCCTAAAATTAATAAGAAAAAAGTTTTCCATATGGTTCCAACTTAAGTAGACACACTGTATAAGTAATATAAGTAATATAAGTATTTTCATTTCGCTATAATAACTTTAACGGCAGTTTTTCATAGAAGGTGCGTAATTTTAGTGCTGAAAACTTACAGAAAATAAATTTAGAATTACTTAAAAAATATTTTTTGATGGACTCTGCAAACGTAAATCAAATATATAAAGATATTTTACACAATTGTGAAAACACACTTAATTTTGTATCATCTGTAAAAACAATACTTTTTTCTAAAAATGACTTGCGATATGATGACGAGTGTAGAATGCAAGTAGAAATAGAGACGGTGCATATAAAATATTTATTAGCAATTCAAATAATGAAAATTGGGAGGATTATAAAATTAAAAGAAATATAGTCGTAAATTTGATATAAGTTGAAAAAGGTCAATTTTATTTCAATCAAATTGACAAAATTAAAAGTAATTCTAGATTAATGTGAATCCTAAAAACATTAACAACAATTATCAGAATGGTGTGCAATTTGAAATTAATGGGTAAGTAGCTTTTTTAAGAGACAAACATGAAATTGCAGAACAATTTAATTAGTGATATTATAAATTGTATTCAAAATGTAATATTTGAGACTCATTCAAATAATATTAATCATTTAGAAGAATTTAGTTTACTGAATTTACAGAATTTGAGAATATTTATAAAGGAATTAGATACCAAAATTTCAGCTACTGAAGTCTTAAATAGTTTAAGAACTTTAAGAACTCTTTCCACGTTATAGGTCATGTATGGTTACACTTGATTAATACTTCTTTAAACACAGGTTTATTCCCAACGATTCAAAAATTAGTAAGGTAACACCTATAGAAAAGGTTGCTAATACAAATAAGTGTACTGAATTTAGACCCATCAATACTTTACCCTGTGTCGAAAAATTATTAGAAACGATGGTATATAAACAACTATTACAACATTTCTGTGAAAATAATATTCTATTTATTAACCAATCCGGTTTTAGGTCCAAACGTTCTTGTGTAACAGCAGTTAACAATTACTGAATGGAAAAATAATTTAGATAAGAATATATATACCGTTGCCGTCTTTTTGGATCTTAAAAGGATATTTTAAACTATAAATCGAGATATACTACTAAAAAAACTCGAACTTTATGGATGGAGTACGTAGTAAAGTGTTGATGTGGGTAAAAGATTATTTCAAATAGGAAGCAACAGGAATGTTGGTTACTCATGGGGTTCCACAAGGGAGTGTGTTGAGGCCACTGTTATTCTTAGTGTACATAAATGACATAAACAACTGCCATAATTGTGATTATTTGCATTTGTTTGCTGATGATACTTTATTATCAGTAAGTGATAAAGACTTACAGGTAGCTTTAAGTAAAATGAATAATTCCTTGACTAAAATATCTTACTATTTTAAAAGGAATAAACTTAAACCAAATGTTAATAAAACTAAAGCCTTGATTTTAACAACACCATATAATTATAACAATATAAATTTTAATGAAATTAGGGTAACTGTTGACAATCTGAATATTGAAATAGAAAAGGAAGTAAAATGTTTGGGAGTTATTAGTTATTATAAATAGCAAATAGCAATTTCAATAGTAATTTTGTATATTTACAAAGAAAACTCGCAAATAAAATATATTTCTTTTTCAGAGTATCTCAGCGTCTAAGCTTAAATTCGAGAATAAGAGCTTATCAGTCAATAATTCAACCTCATTTTGGTTATTGCTCAACTCTTCTATATTCGTGGGATTTAATATTTATATTTAAAATCGTAAATAACCTCTTACCTGAGTATTTTAATAATAAAAGCCAGCCTCATGATTACAATACAAGAACTAATCAACAATTATATATTGCAAGCATGAATATATCTTCAAACATGAAACAGCTTATATATATATACACGAGTAATAAGGTTTTGAAAGCTACAATAATTTACCAGATAAAATAAAGAAATCTTTCACATTAACTGAATTTAAAAGTAAATTAAAAACTCGCTGAAATTTTGTAATCCTTATTTTTTTTTGAAAATAGTTTAAAACTGTATTTATCACTTAATAATTTTTTAATCAAATGGTTTTATGTCTTTATTGTAGTGTAATTTTTATGTACATTTCATTCTTATAATGCACCACTGATCATTTTCGTGCTTGTGTATGTACCTAATTATTAATTGTTTTTATATTTTTATTTTATTTATTTATTTGTAAATTCATACTATGTAGATAATTCTGTATATTAGGTTTTTTCCTATTTCAAATAAAGTCATTTAAAAATATAAATCTGTTGAAAATTTAAGTTGTATTTTAAAATATCTGAATTTACATCTAAATATAAATGCCGGCTATTCGAGTACTGGGTATTTAAAATATAGATTCTCGTACTATTCTACAAATCAATAATTTTGTTTAAATATTTTTAAATGAAGCTATGAAACGTCCTAAGCTACAAGATAATTTAAATAAAATGCATGCTGATAAAAAGAACAAAGATTTATCCTATTGTCAAAGACTAGAAAAGCAATACTTAAAACAACCAATTGTATTAAACCTTCTTGCGTTATTTTCTAAACAACATAATGATGGACTTTGAGCTTCATATAACGTTTCATTGTTAATAGCAAAAACCGGGAAACCGCATACAATTAGCGAGGAATTAATTTTTCCGGCAGTCAAAGAGACAATAAAAACTTTTCTTTATTCTAAAAGACCATCAGAAAAATTACTCTCAGTAATAATTCAATGCAAAGAAGAATTTATTGCATGGCAAAAATTGTAAATTTCATAATGTGATTACGTAAACACTTAAACTTAAATTTTTATGACCGATTTATTTGGTGATTGTAGTGAAAAGATGAAATTGGCTCCCTAAAGGTGTTTCGTTTTTTTATCTATTTTACTTAGTGCTAAATTTTCTTGAAGACATAAACTGCGCGTAAACCTAATTTCATTAAAAATGTGGTCACTTATTTAATTTTTTATTTTAGTTAAAATACATAATGAAATTAATTGTTTCAACTCTCACTTTATGGAAATATTCATAATAAATATGGAAAGATAAATAATACTTATCATGAATTTCCACAATCTTGCAAATATACTAAAACGCTTTGGAAGACTGGGGAAATTCAAGATAAGTATTATTTATCTTTCCATATTTATTATATATAATGAAGTTAATTTGCAATTATAAGATGTTGAGTAAAATTTAATTAAATCACAAAACGTCATGTCTGCTTTTGCAGGAATACTTCTATATGAAAAGAAATTTAGCTAGAGGTGAATACAAATATTTTCGCGTATTAACAGCAATTTCTACGAAATAGGAGATTTACTTAAGTACTTAGTGCTAACACTTGGACGTTCCTCAAGATGATTTTACGAAGGTTTTCAAAAATATTTTATGAATATACTGAGGAGTTGGTTTTTAAATCCTTTCAAAAAGTCATCAAATTTAGAGTTTTTGGAGAACTAAAAATTATCTTTCAGATAATTTCCTCTTTTCACAACATCATCGTCGATTCGTTTATTATTAAATTTGATATTTTCCGAAGTTTTACTAATGATGAGACATGCAATATCAATATAATAATAAAGGGTGTTTAAATACAATATTAACTCAAACTCGTATAAATTAAGTTGTAGCTAATCGACCAGCGGAACCTCATTATAAGTGTACTACTATAGTAATTACTTACATAAACCCACATTTTGTACGTATGATACCTTTAAATCTTTAAAACAATAAAACAATGGTCCTAATGTATTAGCCAATCCAACTGAACACACTTATCTGGCAGCGCTATCGCATTATACCAACATTGATTCTTTTATAAAACCATTTAAAATTCTAATTTCCGTTAATGCATCGAATCTACTCGACGCGATTTCAGATTCCCATTACAAAGTTATCTAAAAAAAAAAAAACGAAAAAAAGTTGTTGCAGCAAATGCATCAAAATCTATTCTTATCGATTAAATTTTTCTCATTACTCCCATTGTTCTTGTAGGATCGCTTTTTAACTTTTGGATTATTATTCTCAAAGCGTTCTGATTGCATTTATTGGGGATTTTTAAGTGACTCTTTACCAGGCAAATGCATAATATTCAATTTTATTAACGACGCAGACGGCAAATAACGCATTGGATTTGAGTTTTTAGCTTTGAATCAGTTATTAAACGGGTTTTTTTATTACTAGTATGAGCTGATTTTTATTTGATCTGTGGTATTAACTCTTCCGCCATAAATGAATACGCTTTCCGTTCCAAATGATTTTTTTCCACAACATTCTATAATCTATCTAACATTTTTAAAACTTTAAATTTTTATCAAATTGTTTTATCGAATTTTGGCGTTTTTAATTAGTTTGTAGTTGCTTTCTTAAAGTACAGCCGATATAGTGTTGTTGGTGATGACTGCTGACATATACAACAAATTTCGTACTTTGTGTAATGAGCCATTATATGATTCGAAAGAACAATTATCCTTTAATTTTGCTTTGCAACCAGCATTCTTTTTCAATGAAATTGATGTAAATAAAGCAATTCAAAAGAACTTTCTGTAAAACTACGCACTTGCAGCGTCAAGAGCGCGGTTTGCAACGAATCAGAAAAAAACAAGGTATAATGACGCATTCTCAAGAGCACAATTAGAGAACAACTTCCAACAATGAAATCGAAATTGCTACTTTAAATGTTGTATAAAAGTTTTCTTGCGTTTGTGTAATTTTGGTATAAACGTAACAAATGCCGTTGATGAAACGTAATAGGTTTTTCCGGACTTCAAAGATTAAAATTTATTACTAGCTAACTAGACTTCAAACTTGGCAGCAATACAAATGGTAGAAAAGTTTTGCGAAATGTTTCGAGAAAGTACTTTTTATTAGTAAAGTTCTTTTTATATTTATACCTGTGTACAAATATGAAAAGCAAATGGATTTATATGAATAATATAATTTTATATTACCCTGTTTAAGTTTAGCATATATATAAAAAAGTTAGAGTAGTGCTAACTGAAAAATACTATTAAAGAAAACAATAATACACAATGAAAATAAAATTAAAATATTATCAAAAATTAGGTATTAAAACTATGAAGATTAAAGATAGAATAATTAAAAACACAAATTTTAGGGATTGAAATAAAAGGAGTAGAATAAACAATATGGTATATTAAAACAACTAAGAGAAGGAACAAAAATAATAGAATTTTTGAGAAAAAATAAATTAAACGGAACTTCTTCCGTATTAACTATAGAAATTATTCTTGACTATTCTTCAAACGATTTAAAAAAATATTGCTATGTTTTTATACAACGCTATTCTAGCACCATTTTATGTACTGTTGACAATGGTATTGGGTTTTTTTGGTAGAAAGACAATGTAAAAAATGATATAATCTGCCCAAAACAAATATAATGACTCTGTTGTGATAACGAGGGCACTATAAACCAGGAAGCATAATAATTTTTTACACTCATTTATGATTTATAAAATTTTAGAGGACTATAAAAGTTTTATTATCGTTTGGGATTGAAAGTGTTGGTGAGGTTATAGCTAGAATGGTAGAATAAATAGTCACATTATTTTTTGGGCTGTATATTTTAATATTTTTATAGATTTAAAAGAAAAATATTCAATATAATTTAATATTTCAATTATATATATATATACAAAAAGTCTAGTGTACTATGGTGGTTTTTCTTGCTTAATAGGAAATTTTACTTCGTTTTTTCTCTTGATGATATTAAGATTTGCTGTTTATCCTGAAATATACTCCCGACTTTTAGAATTATCTTTTAAGTCTCTACTATTACACACTTAACAAAAATTATAGAGCTACATCAATTTAAAGTACCAAAATAATTTTAAACATAAAAATATTTTTAAACGTCATTGATATAATACTTTTTACAAAAGATTCTCCGTGTTGCTCCTATGTGGTAAAATGGAATAATCCAATTAAATTAGAAATCGTTCCACAACAAAAATTATTTATTAAATTACAATTTTTACTGTAAAAGTGACAACTAGTTTCGACTTCTAAAAAGTCATCATCAGGTCTGTAATGTAAAAATAATAACGAACGTTACAAAAAGTAAAATAGTAGGTTAACAGTAAGCATAGAGATTATAAAACTTACCTAATAATAGGAAACAGGAACAATACCAAATTTATAACAAAATTTTTCTTAATTAAATTAACAATGCAGGAGAAACTTTTTCGTTTTTCGACATTTTTGACCCTTCCCTTTTTTACCCTTTTCATAGTCAGTTTAATCACACATGGCTTAAAACCTTAGTTATATGCTACAAATAATATTTGTTTTTATTAAATGTTCTTAAGTTCACTATTTAGTACAATTTTAATTTAGTTTTTTAATACTACATAATTCGTTGTTAATTTTTACTCTTTGTTCAATTTTTTACCACTCATTATTAATTTAATTAAGAAAACTTTTGATAACTTTGGTATTGTTCCTGTTTCCTATTATTAGGTAAGTTTTATAATCTCTATACTTACTGTTAACTTATTGTTTTACTTTTTGTAACGTTCGTTATTATTTTTATATTACAGACTTGATGATGACTTTTTAGAAGTCGAAACTAGTTGTCACTTTTACTTTAAAAATTTGAATTCAATAAATAATTTTTGTTGTGGTACGATTCCGAGATTCATTAGATTATAATATTTTTTATTGAATACTTATAAAACAATTTATTTTCTTTGGCCATCCTTCAAAAAATGTTATCCTGCAAGAATCCTGCGTCTAAAAAAATGATATTTTAACGAAACATCTTCATAATTGCCTATTTGGTTATCACTTAATTTCCTGATGACATTTGTAGCCGGCCCATAATTCAAAAATTTAATTTTGTTTAATACCTTGCTTGAAATATATCCTTTATAAATCCTCATCATTCCCCTCTCGACTGTACAAAACTAATGACGCACATAACAGTAAAGTGTTAAGTTGAATCTAGGACAAGTACAAGAACAACTAGAGAAAGGTCTAGGCGAATTCTTACTCCCTCAACCTCTTAATTATGCGATCCTTAAGTTATATAACGTCGAGTACTTATTTAAAACCAGTGTTGGGGTATAACATATTCAACCGAAAATAACCAAAAAATTTTTTGCAGTGAGTCTACAGAGAGCCGCATTAGTGCGTCGAAGCTCGATTAGTTCGCTATTATTGAATGTGATTTTCAGGTGGCTATAGATCCTTTATTAAACATAATAGACATAAAGTGTGATACATCATTTAAATTAGCTCGACAAGAGGTTTATAAAAATGTAAAAATATATTAGGTATTCCATTTAAAAAAGCATAGCTTTGGTCTGGCACTGCATTCCTGAACACTTTTTTTTCGTAACTCCAATAATAGCGGACTAATCGAGCTTTGCCACTCTAATGCCTCACCTTGTATGTTTTGCTAATATGAGCAATGTTCAAATTTTGCTACAAACATTTAGATTTTTTGCAATTCTTGATGACAACTGTGATGCCAAAAAAGACACTAATATTAGACCAACCGATTTATAATCATCGTTCATTGGGCCAGTGAGATTAAAAAAAAAGAGTAGGAAAACCCAAGTGATTGGTTTGATTTTAAACGAAGACATAAGACAACTTTACCAAACAATAAATTACTGTAACTAAATGCCTCTGTCCGTATAAGTTTAATATAAGAACAAATAAGTTATTAGTGAAAGTCAGTTAATCCAAATGTATAAGTTAGGGGGGCGGGGGGGTAGTATTAATAAATAATCATGATCCATAATTTCTTTATAACAAGTATACATTTTCATACGTTTTATTTATGTTTCGATATCAACCAACTTCGTAGCACGCCGATGTCTTGTTGGCTGTAAAGTAATTAATTAGGTAGCACTAGAACTACATAATATTTGTCGAATTGTTTACGGGAATCATAGTCTATTTTGTTCCTTATTACTTGAATTCTAACATAAATCCCGGGATTTATTACTCCTGTTAAAGGAAAACTAAATTTATGTACTGAAGGTGTTGCATTTGAAGTTTCAGTTTAGAGCTCGTTATTTCTGAAACGTATTGTCAGACCATAACGTAACTTCCAGGTGCTAAGAAATCGATGAAATTCCCGCTGTTATACTAATTTAATAAGAAATTTTTATTGCTTTGTTTTCTGGATGACTTTATCGCAATATCAGAAGCATTCGTTAAAAATAGGATGGAATTCTGTAAATATTTCCTTGTAAAAATATTAATCAATTAAAATTTTCTTTCCTGAAGACGAATCGAATAAGTTACTTAAATTAAGGAAACAAAATCGTTATGAACTATTATGTTGCAATGGTTTTTCTTCCTTAATAGCAAATATTAGGTCGTTTTTCCTCTGCTTGATATGAAGCTTTGCTGTTTATCCTGAAATATGCTCCCGACTTTTAGAATTATCTTAAAAATCTCTACTATCACACTTAAGAAAAAATATAGAGCTACATCAATTTAGATCTTTTTATTGCATGAAAGTATCTGAACCGTGTGATTTTTCAAGAGAAATACAAGATTTGCTAAAAGTGCACTTTATGCAGAAAATCATTCACTTCAATATTATAACTTACACAATTGTAGAAGAATATTTTATATAGAAGAGGTACCATAGCAAATATATGACATACTTCCATTAATTCTTGATGTCTCAGACAATTTGCTGAAAGTCATATAATAATTTAAATATATTAAAGCAAATTGTAAAAATGAGGATATAACAAGTATTTACACAAATTGTATTTTCTCTTTTGAAAGATAGAAAAATCATACGAGAAATGTGAAGTTGTAATTGTATATCGTAATTTTCAAAAACTTACCTCGACTAATTTTAAATACGATATTTACAAAGAGATGTTTGGTTAAATGTTAATAAATTTTGATAATTCTGAATAACTTTGAATAAAAGTTACATAAGTGAAAGAACGAATTATTTTACGAATTTTTTGCCGAATTAAATAATGTTGTAATAGGATTTTCTAGTGTTTGTTTTTTAGAGTAAGTCCTCGGTACTTTCTTTACTCCAGACATTGGCTTTATTAGTTTTTGAACCAGTTTTCAAGTATGCAACACACGGAGACAATTTTCGTGTTGTTAGTTGTTTGGTAAAGTTTTCCATGAATGCAGGAAGTAATCTCTTGTAACACAATTATTTTTTTAAGTTGCAGTTACATAACAGGACTAATTAACACTAAACACCGTCTTTGTTCTCCTTTTTTTAAATACTTAATGGATACATAAGAAGTAACGTTACTATAAAGTATTCGAAATAGCCTTGATCATTTTATAATAAAATATGTCTGTTACATTTAATTATAACTACAATAATATACATATGCGGGCTGCTATATCCATCTATTAAATACAGGTTATACAATTAAATGTTTTAAGAAAAATCCTTTGTATAAATTATTGTGTAGTATTTGTGAACTAACTTTATATTTTTTAAATAATAATTGCATTAGTCCACTCCTTGATATGGTCTAATTTTTATTCTGTGCCTTTAAGTGACCTCATAGAAAGAAATTCAATACATTTATAAATCGGGTGGCCTAGCGGGTTATTCAATCCAAGCATTCTTGAATATTAGTTGATAATGTGGTGGCGCCCCTTTTTGTTAAAACCTGTAAAGATCCATTAAAAAATATCCTAAAAATGCCCTGATAGATAAATATTTCACTCTTTATATAAGACTGTGAAATGTACACATAATTAGTAAAATATTTAAAAACTAGAGGAATAGTGATGCTGATAATTCAATTTCTTAATTAACCATTATATTTGTTTCACTTAATTAAGTAATACCCTGACAAAAATATTTTTTTAAATCTTGAACTTTTTTTTTGTATTACGAGTATACTCATACTACCTAGAATACAGTCATCAAATATCAAATTTTTCAGTGGTATATATATATATATATATTGTCAAAAAATATGAGTTTTACTCAAGAGTAAAGTAGCTTTAAATTTGACAATATCGAAAAATGTTACTAAAAATAGTTGATCAGAATTAAAAATTACGTTTAAATATGCAAGTACATCCATTTAAATTAAAACTTCAGATTATTTTATTTTTTACTAAAATTTCTATTTTGAATGAACATTTACTCTTGTGATTACGAAACACATGATAGATAACCTTTTAGTTTTTCGATGTTTTCTAATAATTTTGCAATTAAAACGCGTAATAAGTTCACTACAGTTAAATTTGCATTATTGTAGACATACGTTTTAAAAATAATTTTTCTGTGTTTTCTGTGGCCCACTCTGTATTTTTGATCACTTTTTCTATAAACCTTTTGCAATAGTATATATTTTTATCCCTTATTAATATTTCAAAGGAATATGTTGTACATTATTATTTTTAACAAAATTTTCCATTTAATTTTATTTATACTTGACGAAGTAAATTTAAAATCGTAATAGAAACACCTAGTGCTTTTAAGTAAATTAAAATATTGTACTTAGATATTTAAGTAAATAGAATATTTATAGTATAGTCTAACAGCTCATCGTGTGAATTCGTTGTATAATCCAGATTAATGAACAACTACTTTTAAAAAAAGTGGATTCTTTCTGTTGTTTCTAAAAGTTCTACGTTATATCGCATCCAAACCAAACATACTAAACAAAAACTGAGGTTTTTAACAATTCTGCAACAAAGCTGAAACATTTCAGGGATTTTTTGTCTCGGCTCTGTTTTGTTTCCAGATTTTGTAACAATCGCGAGTCCCGTCTTTTGTCGAAAATATTGAAGTGTTTCTCTTTTGTTCCTTTCAAAGTTTTTAAAGAGTTATGTTTTTTGTTTTGTTTCCTGTTTCTGCATAAATAAATAAAAATAGATATATTACAATAAAAATGACCAAGATTTTTTAAAAACTTTATTACTTCAATAGCTGTACTTAACAAATCTAAATAAGTTTTCGCTCCAAACGATTCCAGCGGATTGTAATAATAAAAAGGTTGTTAAAGGTGCCCCTTTTTGCCAGACGATATCCTATTATAAATATATCATGTTAATGGTTTGCAGAAAAGAACTTCCTTCTTTAACAGTATTGCAGAGAAGCACCAAAGACATCCATTTCAATCAATTAGAGTCACAGTAAAGGTGTAAAATAAATAAATACTTTAAATAGAATTCGAGGCTCATCACGACTATTGTTTTAATTCTTTTATTTTGGATTTTTATGATAGTTTATATGGCCGTCCGCAAGTGTAAAAAATAAATTAATAAAACTTAACTTTTTGCATATAATAGTTGTTTACTCTTGAAATTTCCGGCAATGCGAGTCAAGTGAATGCCACATGCTGGTTATTTAATTTAATCTTACTGTTATTAGTATATTGTGCTACACGTTTCACAAACAACTAATAACAATGTCGCGTTTAAGTTCCGAGCTACTTCTGAGACACTAAGAAAATCTTATTCAAAGTATAACAATAAAGCAAGTAAACACAAAGCAAATATTTAGTGGTAAACTTTACACAAACAATACTCATGCAGTCGTGAAAAGAGCAATAACGTTTCAATATGCACCTCGAATGGCTCTTGAAACCATGTTTTATTCATCTCTTCGTCGAGAAACAATCAACAAAGTTGCATGCCATGCAACACTTTCAATCTCTCCGTTAGAGTCGCTCAGTCCCTTTGCTCGTTCTAACTTACCCCTTGTTACGGCTTTATTGTCTTGAGTCCCAGGACCTACGATCGTATAAATTTTACTCTGAATTCACAGGTCCCAAAAAACTGGATAGAGGTGCAGAAAATTTATTATTAAAGAAAATAACATGTTCATCCTTCAATTTTTGTATTAATCGTATTGCTGTTTCAAGGGAATATTTGTATGTAGTTAGTTAAATTTCTAAAAAATAAAGTGTAATAAGATTCTGGTCGAATTAGACCGTCTGCTTAATCCCTGAAAGTGAAATTTACCTCATACTTATGATGTTATGGCCGAGTTCAGTTAAAGCCGTATTTATCAATTCTACAACTTGACAATCGCATTTACATTAACTTATGTTGGGTTTACATATGCATGGATTCGCTGACGCCAGTAAGTATGCCAGTTAAACTTTCATGCCAGTACACAAGTTTACATTCACAACTGAATTTGGAATCGCCACTGAATACTTGCACGCCCCACTCCGATACTTGCTTACCACTTCCAACCGCGCAAGTAAGATTTACAAAGTCTAAACTCTCGCTGGCTTCTATCTTTTTACTTTTACGCTTAAGTAAAGTAAATAGGTTAGGACTAGTACTAATCTCTACGAGATTGCATACAAAATGAAACTGGCGATTCCAAATTCAGTTGTGAATGTAAACATGTACTGGCGTGAAAGTTTAACTAGCATACTTACTGGCGCCAGCAAATCCATGCATATGTAAACCCAGCGTTACGATGTATTTGTAGGAAGACGTCGCTTTTTAGTTCTAATATAAAGTCCGATCTTTTTAACATAATATAAGGCCACTAATTATTAAAATAACATAATAATAGCATCAACCAACATCAAGAATTATAATAAATAATACAAAATAAATATACGAGACTCTAAATACCACAAAACCAATTTTAAAACAACAAATCTTTTCAAATTTTCATATCATCAAATGCAAATGCGATTGTAAAGCTACGAAGTTGTTAAACGCCCTAAAGACAACAGACTATGAAATGAGGAAATCATTAAATAACAGATGAAGAAGTATATCTAGTTTAACCATGTTCTTGTAGAAAAAATAAATCTTCCTAATAAGAGATTTTTAAATTATTATTGTTTTTAATCGTCATAGCATTAGGTAAAATATGGTTTTGAAACAAGTTTAAGGGGCCATAATTTATTTAAAAGAAAGAAAATGATGTTTATTTTTCGTTGGTCTAATAATTAATATTAAATTCAATACTGGCAAAAATTCTACAAAATCTTTCATTTCAATTATATAGAAAGAAACAGTTCCGTTAAAAAATTAAGTTATGCACTTAAAAACGACCACTTTATAAGAACACCCTATTAATTAATTAATTAACTTGGAATCTATATTAAGCATCTAACAATATTTCATCATATTATATTAACGATGTACCTATAAACTTGTAAAAATGATAATAAACAAAGTGATTCATTAGTGCGATAAAGTCCAGTATCTTCTATGTCCTTAAAGTTGTCAAACAAATTTTGGCAGATTTTAGCCTGGATTAAGGTTCATATTTTAAAATTTGCAATCGTACAAGGTATTCCATTACGTCGTACCAGATCAAAAGTATTATTTCTTTATTGAATTGCTATATTTTCAATTCCACATGTGAATTCTGCTGGGTAAGTTAAAACCCGGAACTAACATTTTCTCATTATTTTAGAAAATTTTTAGTAATTTTGCTTAGAAAACATGGCATAAACATGATTTTTATGCATAATTATTATACTTGTTGAAACATGGTAATTTCAGTGGTTTTCGAGAAAACTGCAATTAAACAGTTCAAAGTCTCGGGAAAGGAATAATATGTTCTTCGTCTAATTTTAAATGGAACTTCAGTTATTTATTTTTACAAATTACACTTAGTGATATTTTGGATTATTTTTTAGTAGATCTAAAAAGAACAATATGGTTTATTCAAGACGGAGCTTCACCTCATTTCTCAACAACTTGTGGGAAATTTTCCAAAATGTCACTAAAAGTAAGTTGCAAAAAAATTAAGAATCTCCATTTAAATTTGAAGGAAGAACATATTATTTGAATTCCCTTAGAAAACTGGTTACAGTTTGCAAAAATTTCTTTAGATGCCTTTAAAGATAAAGAAGATACCGGATTATATCATATTAATGAATCACTCTGTAGATTAAATATCCCACTCATATGATCACCCATTCAACGATTAATATCCTAGTAATCTTACAATCTCTTGAGTTTTCACCTAGTTTACAAATGTTAAAGAAAAAAAAATAGTTTAATAAAAAAATATTAAAAAGATATTAATCAAAAAAATAATTAAAAACATCATTGTAACAGAAAAATGGGTAGACATATTTTGTACAAAAAAAACCGTGGATCAGGGAGAAATGACAATATAATTACACACTTCAAACCTAATTTTTAAACTAAACAAACGTAGACTTGGCTAATTGGTAGACACCAGTACAATAAAAAATATAAAACAAGAACACTCTACATGAAGATTTGTTTACTAAAAACATATATTGGAACCACATTTTTTAAAACGAATTTTCAATTAAAAATGAATCATTGGGATATTCAGTATTTATAGTACAGAAACAATTTCTGTTTCATAATTATTAATGTGTTTACGTAGTTTCAGACATTTTATGGTGAGTATTAAGTAAATGTTAAAATATAAATGATAAAATATTACACATCTATGAATCTAAATTAAATATTTGTCTGAAGCTGTTATTTGTCCTCCCGACTACTGCATCATCAAAATTAACATCAGCTCCGATCTACGGCCTTATTTGTTTGATTCCCACAAGTTACATTGAGTTAGCTGTTAGTCGGCACGTCTGTTCCACGTTCGGTTTCGGGTCCTAGGAGGGCCATCATTACACTTGCAAGTTACCCCCGTCCTGACACGTCCTGTCGTCCTATTTCCTGCAATTCCTGCTTTCTAAACAGCCTCCGTCGGAAAACGGATGGGCGGAAGAGCATAAAAGTAAATGGTATTTGGTGTTAATTTGTTTGCTTTTGTGAATCAACGCCTTTAGCTTGGGGTAAAATTTGAGTTGGACGGTTTAAGTTTCTTTCTGCTTTCAAATACTATGTTATTATTTGAGTTGTTCTGCTAAAATAATATGTGGCCTAAAACGGTCCATATATTGTTGTGGTTTCTTTGGATAATGACTACCTTTAATTCCTTTTCTATGAAAGTCCAATGAAATTAATATAATTATCAAAAGGAAGATTTTGAGACAACAGTTTATTAATGTGCTACATTTTCAATATTATGTAATATTTAATTATCTACAAACAAAACTTTTATTATAGCCATAATTTCTATTGGTATATAGCAAATCCTTTCAATTGTCACTTACGAAAAACTCGTTTTCTCGGCTTCCCGGCTTTCATATATGCGAACTGTTGTAATTTCCAAACTACGAAAATTTCAAAAATTGGATGTTGAAGTTCGATTCAAGAAAGATGAGATTATTCTCACTCCAAAGTAACACAACATTGTTATACACAGGTTCAGAAAGTAGGTACCTAAATGAACTTTTAGATATTAAGGTAAATTGGTTATTGAAACATTGCTATTTCAGAACATAAATCTTTGAAATTTTAAATGTATTTTAACATTATTCAGTTAGTTGCTATGATAGTCAATACTTAAGATGTCACAGTGTCGAAGAATGATATATCCGATATTATTGAAGTTACGAAAAAAAATTACAATAAGTGCAGTCAGTCTTGAGATTCACATTTTAAAATCAGATTGGTTTTCAAATTATTCAAATTAAGAAGTTAGGATAGGAACATGTAAGCCGTTTATTATTGATTTTTAACGTTTTCAACGTACTTCGACGCACTAATGCCGCACCCTGTATATTATACAATGAATGAATAAATGGAATGTTATTTACTCATTTTTCATACGGAACTATTCGGCCTTTCGTATAAGAATTTAAATTTGTTCAATTTCAACTATAATTAGCAAATAATTACTTCTTATTTACAAATTGACATCCCTTTATCATATTAGTTGTTTTAATAATGCCCTATATATATATATATATATATATATAATATACAGATCTAGTTTCTAAAACTAAGACGATTTATTTTTAATATTTTTTAAAATAAAACAGTATTCGAAATACATAATGACAGCTTTTAATATTTAAAATGAAAAAACAACTTTATACCTGAATTGTAGACCAAAACTTTCTAACTCTTTTATATTAATTTTAGATAATTAAAAAGTTAATAGGCGGGTTTAAAACGTCAGATAGGTTTCAAATAAGTTTCAAGTAATTTTCGAGCTATTGCCAATGAAGAGGGTGAATAAAGTTCGAGTTATCGATCTTACAACGTGGCAATTATTAATCTTATCATCGGATGACATAACACGAACGCAGTCAAATGTTTGAGAGAGACATATACAGAAAATTTTCGTAACTAATGGTGCGCGAAAATCACAAGCAAACAAGTTGATGAGCGGGTAAAGACATAATGATGAACTAATTTTAAGCTTTGAGTTATAATTTACCGACATGTGGTTTGAGCATAGTTATATCCTAACTTGGTACTTATTTTAGCCAATTAATAGATGAAATGAAATAATAAATACATTTAAAAAGTTACAAAGGTAACTGAGAATAATATATTGTGTAACAAGTGGGGATAGTGAGGCTTTTCCCACGAGTGTGAAAGTTTGGGACACGAGTCCTTAGGGAGAGTAACGTAATAACTAGTATGAGAAAAATATTTTCCCCACGTGGTAGACACTACACTTTTTCTATGAGTAACAATTAATATGATTTAATGACTTTTGACATTTGTGACAGAAGCTCAAATTTAACTTTTTAAGTTTTAAATTTTTATTGATTCTCCATTTAAATGGTTTATGTTATATTATCCATTAGATTTATAAAATTAACTATTAATAAAGATATTTCATTGTAAGCTACTTGGATAAGAATTACTATTTTTATTGAAAATGAAATCCTCTTCCCTATTATTCTGCTTCGTTTGATCACCTAATTTGTTAACATGCTTTCAAACAAACAAAATTGAAGGTTTCTTATTTTTCCTGAACTCTGATTGCCAATGACGTTTATTCCCTATTTAATGTCTACTCAAAATCGATTTCAACAAGCAATTTTCCCTAACGTAAAATCATTTAAAATTTCAACGCCACAATTTCGACCTAATCACTGTGAATGGAATCCAAGATAACGCTTTCATGGGGGCTGTGATCAAGTTGAGATAATAAGAAGGGTAACCTTTGCTCTGGGGCTTAATTTACTAGTTGAATTTGTGGAATTAGGGTCGAACCAAGCAGGTGACTGAGGCGTTTTCCACTTTTTGCTCTTAGCTACTACTAATCTTGATTAACATACAATTAATGGGAGTTCTACTCAAGGGTTAGATCCTAATAGAGAATTTAACTATCGTCTAATATGTATGAAGAAAAAAGGAATATAGGTTATTTATTTTTTCCTTTATTTGCTAATATGTAAACTAAAGTTGGAGGTATTTATATAAAAGTACTAATTTTTTATTAACAATTAAATAGAAACAATGAAATTAAAGCTCTCTTCAAATCTAAATATTTTAGACTGTTTTATTTATATCTTCTAGACTAAATAAAATCATAAGTTTTAGATATGGTTGAACTCGTATTGAAGAGAAGATTCCAAAAATGACTGAATATACAGGGTCATGTATTTAAAAAACCAAAGTAACTAATAGTATCAGAGAAACGGCAAATATAGCAACATTGCAAATGTCAAATCTGAAATCTCCTTATCCCAAAATAGGCTTATCCCAAATTTTGTAGAATTCGGACTAGCAATATAATATTTCTGATTGTTCTCTTAGTCATGGTTTGGTTTCAATATTTTTTTTTTCAGTATATCCTGTTCATTTGCTTTTTAATCTTGATCTTTTTTTAAATTCGTATAGGATCTTAACAAAATATAATAAAAAGGTGACGATGACCGAATAACAAAATCTCTAGAATAGAAGGAGAATAAAAACATCTATTTTACAAATTTAATTGAAAATGTTCACATCAATTTCCAACTTACTATATAAGTTTATGAACATGCAATAGTTTTTGCTACTGTATGAATTTAATTTTTAGAGTAACTACTTCATCTATATCTGTGCCTTTAACGATATAACGCATTTTCAAAGTTTCCTTTATGCCCACCCATTTCGTTGGGGTTTAGTCATTCATAACGTTTTTTTGCTAAATGTAACTTCATTCATCGAACTCAATGAAAATATTTGTATAAAAATTGTGTTCATACAAAACTCAACAATCAATCAGAGCGTAATAATCCGCTTTCCTGTTCTTTTATTTATAATTGGTTCAAATAATGGAATCTCCGTTGTTTTTCGAGTAAAAAATCCAAAGTAATATTTCACGCTTATATGAATATACAGTATGGTCCAAATAAAAGGAATAAATTCATTATTTCGTAACAATTATGTTGAATGTCAATGAAGGAGTTTTGATAAGGTAATTAGTTTTTTTTTAAAAAGGTAAAAAGTAGTTTAGGCATATTTTCATTGTCAGTGACAACCTTTACCAAATTTATTTTTGGGTATCTATAAATAGATCATTACAATTCTTAATAAATTAAGAAGTCTGTTCTAATGTCATTAAAACTACTTTTGATAATAATACTTAGACTAATGATATGGCTGAATAGATATTTAAAACACATTTCAATTGATGTATTGCAAAAAATTGCAAAAAATTTTATTGATGAAGTCATCACGCTCACAGAGATGCCGTCAAAAATAAAAAGGTGATCTGAGGAAGTGCCAATTAAAAATAAAAATGGACGGGTTTCAGGATTTACCCCTAAAATCGCCGATTTACGAAATAATTAATTGAGTCCTTACATTTGAACCATACTGTATAATAAAAAATAGCAGTTTTATTTTCTGTAAATAGAAAATCATTTTCCACTATTAATACAAATACATTTTGCTAATATAACTGAAAAATGTTTCTGTTGTTAACAATATTCAGTTGCAATAGCCAATCAGAAATCAATCCAGTTTAATTGTGTATGAAATTATAATTTTATAATTGATCTGAGTACCTATATCCCTTGCATTTACATGTATGATGAGAATTATCGAGGGACGATTACTGCAAATATAAATTTGATAAAATTAAATTTGGGAATAAGAAAAAATTTGTAATACACTTTCTTATAGTAAATTATAGATAGGTATAAATATGGACAGATAAATAATACTTATCTTGAATTTCCAGTCTTCCAAAGCGTTTTAATATGTATTCTGATTTACCAAGGTTTGAGTATCTATCTTGGAAAATAATATTGTAAGATACCGAAACCTAGGTAAACTAGAATATATATTAAAATGCTTTGGAAGACTGTGGAAATTCAAGATTATGTATAATTTATATTTCCATATTTATTATGAATAATTTCCATAAAGTAAGATTTGAAACAAATAATTTAATACATAGGTATAATTAAAAATATTACTTAATGGTACTTTAAAGAGAGAATGGGTCTTCTTAATGAGTTTATATAAAATATTCTTGGGCTCGATTAAAAACTGTCAAGAACACGTTTATTAAGGAACCCTACTCAGTTTTTAATATGCAGTAAATTTTGACACTCGTCAGATTAGTAGTAAATCCTTATTAGAAAGATTATCTGAAGCCCTTAACGAATAATCAATAAACACTTAACTCAATATCTTATTTTCTCGCACCCACGTCCATCAAAAATAATTACTTTTAAGGGTAAACAACATTCTAAAATTTTTTGTGGATATTTTAAAATCGACAACGAGAAGAATAAATTACAAAATAGAAGGTCCTGAGAATTTTTTCCTAACATTTTTTTGTGTTCTCCTCTAGGGTTGCAATCGATTTTTTTTCTTGACTTGTCAACCATCCTATTCTTTAAAACTAGTTGATTATATCCGGAATGCAATTATATAAAAACCCTCCCCCCTCATTTTGCTGCTTTTTAAGTGAGTGGTTTCCGTCAAATATACCAACAAATCACTCATTGAAACTAGTACTTAGATAATTTAGATGTCATTTTATGATAGCTCCTTTTGTTTTTTGTTTAACTTGTACCGGAACTTGTATAATCCTTTTAGTTCTGATGATGATCTCAACTGCCGAAACTAGATACATCTTGTAACCTGTTAATAAACTTATTTTGCTCAGGAGTAAATTACACTTATTTTTGATACTATCGAAAGTTGCTAAGAAAAAAAGTTGATCAGAAATGAAAATTCCATTAAGGTATACAATCAGTTCCATTTAAATCAAAAACGAGTTGATTTTTACATTTTTTATCTCTACAAAAAAACCAAAACTCAATTGTAGACATTATTTCACAGTGAATTCCTAGAAATTTATAAAATACATATAAATGGCAATAATTTAACTTGCGAAGAAAAAAATTGAAATTGAGAAGAATAAGTTATTTTTGCTATCTGCCTAGGAATGTCTAAAAATATCCTTGCATAAAAAGGCATTTTAAAATGAAATAAAGACCATCCATTCAACCACATTTCGTTCGCACATTGAAAGAAACGGATTAACAAAGACGGTTTGAATTTTGATTATCCAAAAACTTAGAAGATAATAAGATCTATAATTTTTCACAAAAACGCCAATTTAATTGGTTTTAATAAAACAGTGCTTCATGTCACTGTACGTTAGTAGTTACGGAATAACTTGAAACCATTTTCAATCAAAAATTTAACAGATTCAAATTTTTGGCCAGCTAGATCGCCTGACTTAATCCATCTCGACTTTTTTTCTGGAGTTTTTTAAAAAATGAGGGATATTTCAAGATATTACTAAATTACTCCTCAATATAATAAGAAATTTGCAATGGATCGATTACACGTTTAGAATGAGAAGGTGGGTCGAGACATATATTAGAAGAATGAGTTGAAATTTAATTATTTATTGCTATTAGAGTTAGTTATACAATTTATTATTTGTGTTTTCCTATTTGCATAATAAATTATTGTTGTGCGTTCAGAACGTATTTAAATGCAATGTCAAATTATTAGAAAACATGTTAAGACACGGAAATAATGTTTTTTTAATAAACACGATAGATAAATAATCAATGATACCTACAAATGAAAAGTAATTTATAATGTTTTAAAATAGAAACAATATGTAGAAAAATTTATAAAAAGAAAAAAGCTTCGTTTTTTTATGATAGTTAAATGTAATTGCTTATTTATATTATTTTCATATTTTTTGACAAACCTCTTTTAAAAATGTTTATATATTATGGTTGTGCATATTGCGTTTTAGACCAAACAAAACTTTTTATAAAGAATATTTTTTTGCATAAAATTAATAACAAAAACATTTTTTATGATGTCAATTAGATACATTGTATGTAATTCAATTTTAAATTACTAAACATTGGGTTTAGTTTCTTATCTTTTTTTTTATATAAATGGAGGTCTATTCGTTAATACATAAAGGAAATTTTTTTTTAATTCTTTTGGTAGAATTGGCAATTTTGTTTTTGATCATTATCACAGAATTTAGATACAACGGAAGGAACATCAAGAAGAACATACTTAAACTTCTAGATTATGAACTATTCTGTACACTCTTTAAAGAGAAGTAGTATATTGTGCAATAAGCACAGGAAAATGAGGCTTTTCTCACGAGAGTGAAAGTAAAAGTTAAGTCTTAGAAGAGTAAAAAAAGTATTTTTCCCAAGTGTTGCATACTATACTTTTTCTACGAGTGCAAATAATAAATGGTGGTGCACATTTCGTTTTAAGATTTTTAGTATAACCAAATCTGTCAAAAATTGATCTTTTCACGTTTATGACAGAATCCCAAAGTCAACTTGTAAATCTTAATTTTTGTTGATTCTCTATTTAAATGTACATAACATGGGATACAAACCGTGGAAAAAAATGTTCTTATGGAATGGGTAATTTATATTTTCACGAAATGTTTTTTAATAAAACTAACTTATCCAACAATAAAAAGTCTAAATACTATTCTAATAGGTTAATCATTTATTTTATTCCCAATCCTACGAATAGTAAGATTGGTTTTGATTCTAAAATAATTTTATGTGTAATCAATGATATTGAAAGTTTGGTAAATTTTTAAAACAACAACGTTGGCTCAATCAATAACTCTGCTCTCTTTGTAGACAAGGTATTAAGTTCAAAAATAAACGTTTTTTTAATTAACGATAAATTTCATTATAACCCAAGAATGGCTAAAGATATTCACGGTTTTTTCTACCACTTTTCCCAAAATATCGCTCTTCCCGTTAGAGAAGTTAACACATTTCTTATAAATTAATATTTAGCAATACTTGCCTACATGATAAAAGAAAGAAGCTTTGTAAAGCGTAGCTAACGTAGAATGTTGTGATTAAACTAAAGGACAGAATAAAATTAAAGAGCAAGAAAGAAGTAGTACCCCACTCAATGTTACATTATAGGCCAGGAGGAAGAACAACAAGTTGTACGAGAAGAGCATAAATAAATGGAGAAATATTACACAAAGAAGTTTATGGGACAGGCTATCAGGAATCAAACAAAACAAAGCTTTTTGTACTAGTCATTACGTACACGGTTCTGGCTGAAAGAATAATTGGTCCTTTCATTTCTTCTGAAAATTAAAGTCAAGCCCATGCATTATGAAATTTATAAATTTAATTTCAAATGAGAAACATATAATGTTTCATAGTAATCGTAGTGAAATAGTATTCATATACGTATATCGCTTCATATTGAGGTTACAATTTCACAATCTCCAGATTCTGAAGGACTATTAAAGGAGGTTTATCTAAAATATTTACATGCACTATAACTGTAATTTAGCCATTTCTGGTTTATATACCTACAATGTTATTGCTATAACCTGTAACATAAATACCTTAAGAGCACCAATATTGCTTCATCAGCCATTTATCCTCCACATTGTTTCCTTCATAGCTCAACTAAAAACGAAGTACACAATGTAACCAACCTATTCTCTTTTGTGTCAGAGAAATTTAGGATTTATATCAGTTAAAGCATCTTCTTAAAAGTAAATTACAGCTTTAAAATTTTACGACAAATGAACGGCACTAAGCCGGGTAAATATTCGGACAATAATAAAGAAATGGAACATTTCAAAATAAGTAAAGAGTAAAAAATATACTGTGTATATTACATTTAAAGCTAAACTAAATAAATTAATCAGATTCTTATTATCTTACTGCATAAATCACTATATGCCTATTAATCACAAAACTAATTTGGAGAATAGGGACTGTAGATACGGAAAACAAACATAAATGCTAAGAAATAATTTCGAAGTAATTAATAAAAAGATAAATGGAGAAATAAAATAAGCTAATTAAGAAATTATAGCTCTGTATGGAATATCAATAAAAAGTTGTTTAATGACGTTGAATAATATTTTGAGATGAGTGACAGAAAATATTTTTAAACCTACTTACTTTAAATCTACATATGTATCCTTCCTCAGAGATTACTGACAAATTGATTGTTATATAAACATTACTCTAAATTTTGATGGGGAATTTTTTGTTATTACTTTTTACTAGAATATGCTTATTGTTATCTTATATTAAATACAGAGTGAGCTTTAAGTATGGAAAGCCTCAATTATACCGGAAAGAGCTTTCACGATTTTTATAAATTTTGTTTGTGAGTGTTTTGTAATATGACCGATTTTATAGTTATCTCTACGGTGATCCTATCTTCTAATCCCTGAACATTGGGAGGTTTTGTTTTGTAAAAGGTGTTTTTTAAATGACCCCATAGTAAATAGTCTAAAGGATTCATATCGGGTGATAGCGGGAGCCATTCGATAAAACCACGCCTTCCAATCCATCTTCTTGGAACACATTATTTAGGTATTGCCTCACCTCACGCGCATAGTGATATGGAGCCAAATATTGTTGTTTGGGGTATTGCTATTGTCTGAAAGTTTCAAATAATGAAATTTCTGAATTAAAAGGCAATTGAAAATACTTATTTGGATTTGGAAATTAAATAAAGATTATTCAAATTAAACGAGTTTATTCAATCATAGCCATCTTAATGTATTATTTTAACTTGGGCGAATATACTGTAAATTTAGCTGTAATTCCGAAATTATGGCATTTAAGTATAGGGAATATTACAATAAAACTATTCAGTATTTATGAAGCACCGCAAAAAGAAAAAACTATACAGAGTGATCTATTTGAAATAACAAAGTTCATTATATTTCCAGAAAAACGGAAGATCTAACAACAATGTAAATATTACCATAAGATCGGCCGTATTATAAAACCCTAACAAACAAAATTTATAAAAATCGTGCAAGCCGTTTCTGAGATAATTGGGCCGTTCCATACTTAAAACTCACTCTGTATGTTACTTTATAGATGCTTATAAACAGTTTTAATAAAGTAAAATAATATAAAGTGTATCAATTTTTGCTTTTATTGGTTTAATTTGTTTGTTGTTCATTATTCATTATATATTAGAATATTTCTGCAAACTTCCAGAATTAGCACAAAGGTAGAGCTAAATTTCTAAAATTAAATGTCTAAGTTAAACAGAATCCTTGTGATGAATCACAGAAGATGTACTGTAAACTAACTAATGTAAACGTCTAGTCGCTTGATGCTCGAGTATCTGTGTCTCCAATATTGGAGTTGGAAGATAGATGGGATTGGAAGTTAGTAAGTCGCTGCCTTTAAGGAAGTGTAGCAATAAATAGGATAGTGGAGAACCACTTGACGATGAGATCGACAATATATTGTAGAAGTGAAATTGTGTTGAACCGTTTTTTGATTTATTTCCACAGAGTCGCTAGAAATGTGAAAAATAAGAATTTAAAAATGAACAAAATAAAATCTGCTCCAGAAAGAACAATCGTTTGTTAAAATCAATAAATGAAAAGATTGGAAAATTGTAGAAACTGCAAAAGCACAGAATGACACAATTAAAAAATATTTTCTATCACAACCATTTTATTTATGTTACAAAATATTAAAATGTTTTTTTCAAGGCACAAAATGGGTTATATATCCAAAAAGTCACTTCACAAAAAGAACTGTAAAATCTACAGTTCACTTTATGACAATTTTGCTTTTCGAACATTTATTTCTTCAAATGTGCTCAATCAAATTGCCACAATAATACGATTTTTTGATTGTAGTCATAAACTGCTCCTTTGGGTGGGATATTGTATACTTATATTTAGAATTTTTTTGTCTCTCAAAATGTCGTCATTTTGATATTTAAAAAATTTCGACATTTTCACAAAAAAAAATGATTTTACACAGTTGTGAACACCCTCTTACAGTTTGAGTTTGTACTAAACCCAAATTCCTAGCACTGAATTCAGGTCATCAACAGAATTTCATGGATTTACATTTGTAAAATATTTAAGAGCAAAAAAACAAATTCTCCTATATATATCGTTTAAAATTGTTCTATAATTATTTGTTAAACATATGGAAGATGTGAATTAAGGAATTTGAAGATATTTTTTTTCCGATATGTAGACTATTTGATCATTTGAATTGGAAACTCATGCATTTAATGTTATATAATATGTATAAAATATTTTTTCTTCATTGAGTCTGTCTGTCTGTCATTCATTTCTTTATCTTTACAATTTATTGATTTTTTTTTATTCAGTATACTATATAAATGTCCAAACTATCTTAACCAGCTCTGATGTATATTTTCATTTGTGGATTCTAATTGGAGATTTTGGCTGAATGTATTATTTTTCTTCCTGCCATTTTCTGATTAATTCGGTATATATTTCAACAATGTGGAATCTGGCCTCCTAACACATTCCGTAATCGCCGAACATAAACACCAAACAGGTCGCCAGATTCTCTTAGCCCGTGCTACGTTAAGTAGTTGAGTTACCATGCACATCTGAAGAAGTCGCCTATAACAGACGGTGAAACGTTGAGAAATATCTTATAAAATGACGCGGTCCTCCGGAAGCAGTACAAAAACTATTAATTTTATTACTAGTACAAAAAGTAACCATACCAACAGATTAAACAAAAGGGATCTACTTAACCTTTATTTGTTAGAACTGTCATTTTGATATTTTAGTGTTGAGTATTTTTCCTCTTTATAAAATAATAGTTTAAAAATAATTCTATACATTAACTATCAGTTACAAACTAGTTCCTAGAAACACTAATTAAAACTATTTACTTCTTTTATAATATTTATATATTCGGCAATATTGTGTCTACTTATATTTTGGTTACTATTATTTTATCTCAAGTCAACTCAATAAACTATCACGGGATACAGTTAACTTTGAAAGCAGGGTTACTGAAACTAAAAGTAATTGTCTGTTAGCATTTATATGATGCTAGTGGTGCACAAAGTTGCTGTTGTACTTGGGTGGATGAGATAATAAATCTTAATATTAATTTATTATACGTACGAGTGAGTAGACTACCAATCAATACCGAACAGAGAGCAATTGAAATTTGAAATTGATGTGAAGTTAAGGGATGCCGTTCCCTTGGTTGATCCTTAACCGAAACACAACCAAATTTAAATTATTGAAATCTGCGATATATCATGTTGTTTTCTTAAACTATAACTAAATTCTTTATAAATTATAGCACGCTCGTTTTCTCGCGTTAATTCCACTTTTAATCGCTTCGTAAACTTTAGGACCACATAGTGTACAAACGGACAAAGATTTTAACAATCGAAAAAGCATATTACATTGCATTGCAATATCTTAAATTAAAATCCTTAGAGCCTTAATATATTTTGATACTCTTCGGTATACTTTATGAAAACGTTTAAAAACTAAATAAATTACAATATTTACTTAATTAAAAATCAGTACCCATTTATAGGTCTAAGCCAACCCAATTTCCTTTATTAAAAACCTGGAATAACTTGCGTGGCATCGTCAAAGAACAAAAATGTCATTTTACAGACATAGTTTCATCGAAACAGGCGTAGCTCAAAGGGATATATACCGACACATATCAGCCTACCCCTTAGTGCACTTGACATTAATTGTCATCTCTTGAAATTGCGTTAAACGAATGAACGTGTCAAACACAGGCTACAGTTTATAGGGGCGTAACTTTTGTTGGATGCATTTCGACATTAATTTTGCAATCGCTGTTTGGAAAGGATTCAGAGAAATTCTTAAATATGATGTTCTCCAATTCATACAAGATGAAATACGTTAAATATGTTTCAGTAAACATGATTTTTGTTTTGGATGCATTTTTTTAGGGATATAATATTAATAGGTCATTTCAAATATCTACTATTGATTTCTTTTAATTCGGTTTTAAAAAATATATTGAAATAAAATTATTTCATTACTTTAAAATATTCTAATTCCTTTATGCAATGAATTATATTTTTCAACTTTAAACTTTTTTATTGCTTCCTTTGACAATCAGCTTCCTATAATATCTGACAATTCTACTTCTTTAATATTAAGAAATTCACCTAACCTAAAAAAACTAGGTACTAGATCTAATATTAGACATCAAATATAAAATTAAACTAAAATTACCACAAATAGAGCAAATTATGACGTATACTAAGCACCATTACAATTTCCCAAATTTCAATTAAATATTTGCTTTTTAAAGAAAATTTAAAATTCACGTTTTAAACTATTTTATCCGTGACTTGTCTTCATCAATAACTAAAATTCTTAAATGTTTAATAATTTCTTTAATATATATCTCACCATGGTTATTTATGGACTTCCCACATTTGTCATCATATTTTCCAAACTATATGTCTTGTTCAACCTTAATTTGTATATTTTCTCCCAAAAATAGTTGAAAAATATTTCCTTAAATTCTTCAAAACTGTTTAGATGAGGCATGTTTTCTTACGTTTTCCCTTATTATAGCTCTTACATCAAAAGAGTCTGTAATTTCTTTCAATCTAGTTTTTATAATTTTTAGAAATATCTTAGGATGCAAATTGTAGATGTTATTTCTAAATTGTGGCAGTTGTTTGGTAATTTATTATTATGACACATCCATTCTAGCATCAATTATATTTTTCATTAGTTCTTTCTTCCTCCTTTTCCTGTATTCTTTGTCTTCTTCCTTTTTATATTTCGTCCTAATATCTATACCCTGTGTCATTTCTTAGCGAACCCTTTCAATTTCTTTCTTCCACTCTCATACTTTTTTTACTTTATGAGTCATTCATTATCCCTAATCCACTGATCTATTATTTCCATTTAAATTTCTATATTTTAACATATGATTTTTGTTCTATACTAATACTATTAATTCGTTTTCTTTTCAACTTAACTTCTTTTCTATTGTTTTCTTAGTCTGTCATCCCTTTTCCAACCTTAAAATTATTTCGAAGAAATATTTTTAATCTTCTTTGCTAGCCATCTTTTCTCCGAATAATTCAATCTTACTTCCTAATTAATTTTTCTTGTTACCGAATTCATTTATCATATCATATAAATTTATCAAAATATCATATCTGTCCTTACTTTGTTCATGTTGATTACTTGTCCATTCTATGTTTCCTCTCTCATTATGCTCTTCTCTTGATTTCCCTTCCTCTCCTTTATTTGTTCCTCCAAAATCTTTTTCAGTTTTTTCTTGTACTGTTTCGTGATCCTCTAGCTTCTTGACTTGACCACTTGATACTTCTTTGTTTTGTGTACCTTGTTTTAAATCTGAAATCTCCAACTCTTCCTTCGTCTACACTTCCTTCTTCTTCAGTCACTATTCACGTTTTTTTAACAATATTTTCCTGGTTTTTAATTTTTGTTCATCTTTTGATGCTTTATTCTTTCATAATGCATTCTTCTCCCTCAAAAAAAAATTGTGAATCTCTTGTTTCGAGTGAAATTATTTTATTAATACTTAAAAACATTCTAATTAATGGCAATTAAATATATCTTTTTAAGGTATTTTTCTTCTTTAATTTTTAATTTAACTTTGGCAATCAACTTCCTATAATATTTGATTGTTCTACTTCATTAAAATCAAAAAATCCACATAACAAAAAATAACAACTTACATACATGCGCACAATACGTTGGAAGTTGAAATTGGACTTAATTGAAATAAATGTCATCTAACAATTCAATTAGTATTTTAAAACGCATTGAATTAGTGTTACAACTATATTCCATTAATATATTAATTTATATTTTTATAAACTTTTTTCAGAAAAAAGAACTGTTTATGTGGTAAGCGACACATATTATAAGAACACTGCTTTAGTTCGTATTGAGATTATTTAAATGTAAATCAAGCCTTACAAAATCAAATGTACACTTGTTGAAAGTATCGTGGTTTCCATTTAGTTTTCTCAATCTCTTCATGTAATTTCATATTCAGAAAAGACTAGCAAATCGACATCTTTATATAATAGTTTCTCCGTAAATTTTTCAAATCTTCGTGGAGAAAATTGAATATCATTTCTGGTCTCATTCACTGCAACGAACAGCCTTGGAATAAAATAAATTGTCTCGCTACATCCCTTTGTTTGTAAAATCTCCCTTATTTGAACAGTAAAATTTCTTTTCTCTTTCTCTGAATTTAATATTTACAGTTTGTCTGCAACTTCCTGGGGTGTACGACTCTGCGGTGTGGACCCTTTATTGTGATGACAACTCGGGTAGAATTTTCAATCTTGCACTTATTTGATTCAACTTATAGTGTTAACTTTCTGGTTTTGAAAATTTGAGAAGGTGTTATATGTATCACTATAGTAAAGCAGCTAAATCTTTCAATTCATATACCGGTGGGAATTGTAGAAAATTATCGGAATAGAAAAATAGAAACTAGAAACAATTGGCGATTTGAAGTACCGATGAGGGCGCTCGCGTATCTAAACAAATATGGTCATTTACAAGTACTCTATGTAGCATCGTTATTGGCTTTATTTAGTGAAAATCTTTTTTTTCTTGTTTTGTATTTGTGCTTTTAATGTTTATAACTGTTTTATAAATTTGTTTAGACAATTTTAATGATGATTGACTTTTTTGTTTTGTTGGCGTTGGATTTTTCGTACCTTTAATTCATTGCAGATTCTAGATGTATTGTAGGGGACGAAATTTTGAATGCTCAGCATATAATTTTAACAGAAGTTTTTGTCGAGGTATTAGGCTTATGTTTACAAACAAGTACTTTTAAAGGTACTCCCTATGAAATAAAGGGAACTTTTGTTAGATTATATGTTTGTTTTGATTTTTATTTGTGTTTTAAATAACAAGATATTTCATACTAAATTATCTAAAGTAAACGAATAGCTATAATACTTTATATTTTTTATTAACTTACTTTCTGCACGATAATCTTCATTTCTAAAATAGTTTGAACATACACGCATACTTTTCTACTTCTCCCTCCTTTCGAAATATATTTAATACTTCCACTATTATCTTTGGGAAAATAGTGAAAAAATATATTTCTGTTCTAACTTTTTTTTAAGTGATAACAATTGGTGTTATGTTTTGAAACCTTGAAAATGAATGGTCTAACCGACATTTTTTGAACACAAACCCTCACAGACCAACAAAGTTTATGATACCCACAAAAAAACATCTTCAAAGCAATCAAATACACAACTAACAAGAATCTAACAGACCTAAAATTGCACGTAATTAAAGCAATCGGTGCAAGGAGTACTCGTTTTAAATCTTTCGCTAGAGCGCGTTTTTATTTTTGGAGTCGCCAATAGACAAAAGAAATTAGATATGATCAAAATAGAAAAAGATAAAGAACAATTTATTTTGTGAAAAATTATATTCTAACTGTAAGTTATACTCTTTTGGCGAAACTCAAATTGAAATGTTAAATTTTAAACATAACATTTGATATTTTTCCTGTCTTTAGGAAACATTTCTGTCAAAAGTAAATTAATTTCGGATACAGAGAATCAATTAAGTTCAATCGATGCAGCCAACTTTGTTTTATACCGACATATATTTTCCTATAATTTTGGCGCAGCTTGAATCTATTTGAAAAATTATGTATATCCTTATATTTAAAAATAGTCATAAGGTCTTATTTTAAAAAGTTTATTTGATTTGTACCAGTGGAAAAAACTATAAGTACTTGACCACTACTAGTTCTTATTCTTCATTTTCAGTTTGTCGGCCTCACCTACCAAGGCTATTCGGCCTACATTTTACTTTTTTCTTCAAATAATTAGGTTAGTTGGGTTAATCTCCTATGATTGTAGGTTTAAGTTAATTATTGCAATTGGTAAAATTTGACATAAATTACATTTGCATATGAGAAGAACTGCAGATAAACTTTATATTGTCACTACATATAAATGTCATGTATCGAAAATACCGGCACATATTATTAGGCAGTTTTAAAACATTATGAAAAGTATTTGAATATAAAATTATTTAACCCACAGTTAAAAGAATGTGAAATGTCTTATCTTTCTCCACTGTTACAAAGGTCTAAAGAGACATTGTTGATTTTCTGTAGATGAATATTGGAGGCACAGTGATTGTCACTAATTCTGGAAAGAATGCATATTTCTTCTGGATAAGTCGTTGAAACATGAGAACCAAGGACTTTTTTTGGGAGTTTACGTATTGAGAGTACAAATTGCCTTCGAAAATGCTCACAGTTGTATATTAATGAATACCATTTCAGCACTATCGTTTTTTTTTTGATAACGTTATTTACATTATACTGAGGGCAGTTATCATTGAAGACACATGTTAACTGCCACATGTCAATGATAAGGTTTGGTGTGTGAACTAAACTCAGATTTATTAATAAAATATAAAAATATGTGTAAAATTATTAGTATATCAACAAGCTGTTTAGAATTTTTAAAGTTAACATGGGTTAGGAATTAGTTTTTTTATCGAAAATGTATGCACGTATTTCATTTCTAAAGAATTTCATTATTTTTATTTATTTGTTTTATTTAACGTCGGTCTAGTTCTGCGACCAGGGCTGATCACCCTACCCCTAACCGGTCATTTTGCCGAATCCTCAGGTATTCCAACCCGAGGTAGGGATCTTTAACGAGCCCAACATCCATGGACTCGGGACCGACAGTTTAATGTTTCCTCCGAAAGACGGCATATCTCCACTATACCTCGTGCTCATTGGTATAGTGCCTGCGAGCTGTGATATGCTACTAGTCGCTGCAGGCTGTACGGGCATATTACGACGGTTTTTAAAGAATATATTTCATGAAAATTGCTGCACAGCTGGACAGAAAATGAATAACTAATTTGCATAGAAAACAACATATCTAACTTTTTTCTTCTATTGTATAAATGATATTGAGTATGAGTATCAATAATTTCTGTAAATAATTATTAATAGCACTTTTACGATTTTTGAATTACATTCCAAAGTGGGAATATTAATTAATTATTTATTATCCATATAAAATAGCTTCTATATAGTCTAGAATTTGTCCATTTCAACTAATGATTGCTATAGCCATTGGTTAGTTTTCAATAAGTGTTTAATCCTGAATGTATTTCGACAGGAAATCAAAACTGCTCTGTACAATAATTTATGAAATATTAAATTACATTAGCCCTAAATGTATGGATATTAAAAAATATAATCAGAATGAAGGTTTAAAAAAAACAACAATAAAAACAACACACATCCATTCCATTTAAAATATTTCCCTTTAAATTCAATCCTCATACTCAAAGTATCACTATCAGTCACTATCATCCCGGAAACCGGACTGAGAAATCGTTGGAGAAAAAACTCCATCTACTTCCAGGGTATATAAACCGAAACATGTGTAAAAAAATCTTTTTCGAGATAGAAACGTCCCTATTGAAAACAGGGGTATAGATTTCGTGTGTGGGGAGTCACACATGTGATTTACTGGAGTGTGCTCTGTCGCAAAACTGCAGTCCCGAGACCGGAATTAATGGTGGGGTGAATGTGTTCGTCTCCCAGGACGATGACGGGGATCTACAATAGGAAACAGAAAATAACATTAAAGTCAGACAAAAAGGGAATCAAGGAGATGTATTGTTTTATTTCAGAAAAGATAAAATTTAAAAGTGTATTCAGTTTTATTAGTTTTGTCGGTGTATCTTTTTATGAAAATAATTTACAAATATTATCACAGTACTTCTAAAATAATTGTAAACATATATTATGCAGATTTAGAAAGTAAAAGAGTAGGAAAAATTTTAAGGAGCAAAAGAATACGAAATATATGTATATTATATATATTCGAGAGAGAGCACAATAATGTGTCCCCTCTCGCCCGAACTAGAGGTACAACCACGATTACCAGTACGTTACTATCGAATTGCCTGAACGATGTTCCCACCTCGATATTAGTAATACGTTCTCTTTCTTTCATAACGCGTTCTTTATCATTCTCATAGATATATGTAGGTCCTTATAGGGAACAACGTTTTATACAATTTTAGTCTCTTATTATAGTCAAGTAATTGCCTAAGGGAGGTCATTTTTATGTAGGTTTGACAGTTTATATATTATTTACACATGAATTATGGAACCTTTTATATTTTTTTAAAGAACTAGATTTTTACATATAAAAAAATAATAACAGGGTGTTATATCTAAAAGTCAGTTACTATTCGCATCATTAAAGCACAGATGCCTTTACATTTTCCTGATAGACCTGCCTTGCATTTACAAATGGACTTTTAATGTTTCTATTCCAATCAAGTTGTAGAGAAGGAGGCATTAACAGAATGACAATATAGAAAACAAGATATTTCTAACAACGGAAATTAACAACTAATCCAAAAAATACTTTAATGTCATCTTAACATCATTTTCTTGTCTTCAACTGCAAACTTATCCGGATTCGAAGAGCTTTTGGACTTTCAATGTATTTTGGCTAGGCTGTCTATAATTGTTAATCAACCGAAAGCCATATTTTATCATATTAAAAATAAATTCTGTACATTGATGACAAGTCTGAAAAATTTATTTTTTCATCTGCTCTGTGTCTCTTTTGTCGGCTAATATGCTGCCACCTGTAGTTCCCGCACGTTCCCTATATGTTTAGGCCAAATGTGTATACTGTGATCATTCAAAAACGATGCATCCTTAATTTCATCATAAAAACGCATTATAGTATACACAGTAGTAACGGGAATATCACATCAACTACCTCTCCTTTAGAGTCATCGCCATATTTTCTCTAAATGGCTCGGGATATGGTTACGTATTGGGTTGTTTTTTTGAATAATAAATTAACGAAAAGAACCTAAGTATTAACTTAAGGGGTTTTTTACACATTCCGTAACTTGGTTACAATAACAATTTATTTATCTAATGAAAACAACTAAATTATAAGGGCAACTTACACATTAAACAACTACTACACTTAATAGCAGGGACAGGCACTATCAACTTCTCGATCATCCGAGAACCCAAACTTGACTGCCAGATCTTCTTTTATTTTAGTAACCAAGAAGACCCTAATGTTTATTAATTTTGATGACTCTACTATTTATTTAACATTCGTTGGCGGCCTTGTCTCATAACTCTCACTCACGTAATCTTAAATAAATAATAAATATTATAATTTGGAAAATAAAATATTAGTTTTATGTACAGTGCGATATTTAATTAAATCCCTGTACATACTATTTTAACAATATCAAATGACACCTCACTTGAAAGGTCTTTGAAATCTCCTTTTAGTCATATATTTTTCCAATAAAATCTTACAATAAATTACCTAAACTTTTCGTAATCCACTCATGATGTCAAGAGAGATTAGTAGTAGAAATAAAAAGTAGTTATGTTTTAAAATAAAAACATTAACTGTAAACTTAAAGTAATATTTATTCGGTAAAAAGTAAAACACTTTCGAAAAAAAAATAACGATATATGACATCTTCAAAAAGACCTCCATTAACCTCCATAGAATAATAAAGGTTGTTTTCAAATTCTTGTCGAACGTTTTAGCATGATTCAAGTTTTATATATCTATAATTTGGGCAATACACTATCTTAAATAATCCACACTACAGATTTTAGATATCCCCACAGAAAAAAAATATGAGAGTTGAATCTTGAGATCAAGATGGCCATTCGAAAGTACCTTTTCGTACAATCCACTTATTTGATACCTTTCGTTTAACCATTTTTTCAAAGGGACATAATAGTGTGATGTGAAAATACAAGGTTTTTTAATGGCATTGGGAGTTGATTCATACAAGTTATTTTCACCAATTAATTAATTCCCGTGTTTATCTACCTGATTTTCTAAGCTGTAAAAAGATTTCAGTGGCATTTTGTAAGAAATATCGATATATTTTTCACCTGATAAAAATCTCTATCAATCAAAACTGGTCAATAACGGTACTTCCTAAAATTTAAGATGAAACATTTTGCTTTATCGGTGACTAAAAATGAGTTTCACGTAAAAAATATGGGTTTACATCGTTGCGATAACGACAATTATGCCCACAAACTTAAGAAGAAAGTTGACTCGTCGCTGGAGCAAATATTTTTAATTGACTTTTCATTGGAGTGCATTTTATTTGTCATAACTTCACAAAATTGCAGTCGATGTTCAGAATCATCCTCATGAAATTTTTGAAATAAACGGACTTTGTAGGGGTGGAAATTCTGAAAAGGAAAAATTTAGTGTATAGAACCGACGAAAAGATATGTTACAGCGGTCACTACTGCGAATGAAGTTGTTGGATCCGTTGTAAATATTATTATTATTTCTATGTACGTATTTTTGTCTAGAATTCTTTTCCGTTCACACTTATTCATGGCAGAACGTGTTTCTAATATTTGTCTACTAATTCTTGTACTTACTTATGTTCGTTGTGCTTATTACGGTGTTTTTCATTAAAAACATTGGCTGTTATAGCGCTTTATTAGCATTAACCATCACATTTTAAACTCAGTTTTTTTTCACTACTTCTGTCAATGTTTTAATGTAAATGAAGGAAACAAACTCTTTTAATTATCTAGTAGCTTTTTCTAAACATGACATGATATGAGTGGAGAACGAAATTTTAAGTAATATATTTTAAACATTGTTTCTGCTAAAACTAAAGATTTTATATAAGAAAAGATATGATTGAAGAGAGATTTTAAAGACGTTTTAATTGAGGTATCACTTAATAACCATGTCATTTAGAAAAAATCCAGGGACGGTTCCAAAGAAAAGTAAGTTGATTGCGTCACTAGTATTTTAAAGTTTCCCCCCTCAATTTAGAAACTGCCGTGTCTCGACTTTTTTGTTTACTGTAATGCGATTTTAAGATGTTGAGAAGGGTTCGTTTTTAAATGAACACACACAATGTATATACTTTTAATAGTTTATTTCCAATTCTAGAAGTTTCTTTAAAAATTTTATAACTACTTTTTAAAAACGCTGTGTATAGAAGTGGATGAATATTCATTTATTCCTTGCATATATTATAATCAACTTCTTTGATTGTGTAAATAACATTTCACTCATTTTGATGGTATCTTTCAAGATAAAATATTACTCGTATTACCAATGCGTCGACACAATTGCATAGTTTAAATGTATAAAGCTCGTACTGTCTACTAGGTTTTTCATCTGTAAAATGGTATAATATGCTTTCTTAAGTTTTGAATAAACTTAATTAACATGACAATGAAATTTCAGATTGGATTCAAGTACTTTACCAAGAACCAGAGACCTAACTACTAACAGGACTTTTCTTTAAACACAGTAAATTAATTTATTCTTCATGTATAAAACCCTCTTCGTTTACATAAAAAGAATACATTAAGAATATTGCCCCGAGAAGAAAAATAATTAATAATTTTAAAACTGTTTTAAGAAGCTAAAAGTTTAGAATATATTACAAAAAAAATAAAATACACTTATTTTGTGTTGAATTTTTATTTTTTTAACGCTTCTTCTTTTTGCTTAACTTCCGATTTATTTAATGTAAATATTTTATACGGAAAATTATTAGTTAATAATGAAAAGGCATTTAGAGAAGGTCTTCCTGCTTCTATCCTGATTATAGTGTTTAATGATATCTTCCAAACTGACTAACAAATACCAATCAAGTTATAAAACTATCGGCCTAGATTTGGTTACTTAACAATTTTCTTCTTATGGACTAACTAAGAACTAAACTAAGAAATATGTCAAACAACCAGATACAAGAACTCAGTAAACTATAAACATGTTTTAAAATCGATAGATCATTTAATATGTAGACTTATTGACAGAACAAACTTTACATACCAAAGCCAATATATCGCTCTCGGTGAAGGATCTGCATTATAACCAAACAGGTGAGTCGATTATGAGCCTCTAGAGATTTAAAGTTTCTAAACTCCCTGCCCTCTTTTGAAAACTCTACAAGGCACCGAAAAGCAACCCTCAAGTCGCCCGTAAAACATTTTCTACGATAACGAGTCGATCTTTTGAAGGTAGTTTGTTTTTTACACGCATCGTGGCTCACTACTCGAGCCACTTTCCTGTTCTGAAAAAACCCTCGAGTGGATATTTTCACCATTTGATGCTACGTTAACGATAGGCTTGAAATAGGGAAGAAAGGTATAAAAAGTATTGTGAAGTAATTTAGTTCAAGAAATAAATATCAACCAAGGTGTATTTTTTATTAAAATACAAGTGTTTTTTTTAAATACGCACGAGATTTTAGCAAGTAAATAAACAGTCAAAAAAATTTTAGTTTTCTTAATACTTATTTACACTTACAAGTAAGTTGAATTTTTTTTTGCTAATATAGTATGGTCTATTTGTAAGATACGTGAATTTCGATCTAATTTTAAAGTTAAATTACATATACGGGAGTTGTAATTTCCTGCCATTATTTCACGACTCGATGGACATGCCACACATGAATAATAGCATTTAAAGCCACTATGAAATTAGCATCCCTTAATAAACACTACAAAATAATAAAGTAAATCTCAAGATTTAAGAAAGTAGAAACTAAAGAGGCAGAATGAACAAATGATTGTGTATGGAGGACAAATAAGTCAAATTGTTATAATAAATAAATAATTATTAAAATAAATAAATATCTTAAGATCTCATTTGGAGTTATATTTATATTAATAATAAAGTGTATCGACATTTGTATAGTTTATTTCTTTTGGGCTATTATGCCGTAGTCTCTGGATTTTTCTTCCAAACGTTTCAACTGCAACTGCGGCAGTCATCTTCAGCGGTGTGGACGAAGTACTCTTTGCGACGAATCGACTGAAACTGAAGAGATCTGTGCTACTGGTCCTGTATTTATTTTGTGTTCTTCGCGCTAGAGTGGTTTTATTTTGGCGGCTTCAGAGAAGTGAGCCAGATTGCGGTATGTTGGTTTTTTCTTCTTTTCTATTGAAGTTCTCTTGATGTTTGTGTTTTTCTATTGATTCTAACTATAGCCTTGTTGAGTAATGGCGGGATGTGGCTCGTAGCTTGTTGTTTTCAAACATAATGTTATGGTCCCCTTCAGCTTCGTTTATGTTCTGTTAACCGTATGTCAACACTTCTCTTCGTTTGGCCAATGTAGACTTTTTCGCATGTACATGGAATCCTGTAACCACCTGCTGATTTGAATGGGTCTCGATGATCTTTCGCAGGTCTCAAATATACAGATATATCATTGGTCGGTTTGTACACTGTTTTGATATTCTTTTTCTGCAGAATTTTTCCAATTCGATCGGTAATATCTTGTATATATGGTAAATAGACAGTTCATTGTATTTCTTCTATCTTTTTGGTCGCATGGAAAGGATTATGTCCTTCCTGTTGCCCCATTAGTTTGTAGCACAGTTATTAAGTGTTCCATTTCTTGGTCGACGTATTGTGGCTCACTTATCTTTATCGCTCTGTTTACTATGGTGTTGATAACGGTGCGTTTCTGTTTTGGATGACAGTTGGAATTATAATGTAGGTATCTGTCTGTGTGGGTCTTCTTTCTGTATCTTGTCAATGAGTGGCGGAATATTGACATTGACAACAACATATTGTCAGTGGAACCAATCCTTCTATGAGCCTTTATAGCTGTGCTTTCATTACCCCATAGTTATAATATATATGTAGGCAGAGTATGCACCTGAGCAAAATATATTATTTTTAATTCTGATGTATTTAGGAAAGTTTGTATCTACCTAAGGGCAAATATCTGTGATGACGACCTAGAAAACAGATTGTCTATATATTGAGCCCAGCTTAAATTAGTATCAAGTGTTACCCCTAAGTAGTTTATCAGGATTATCTTTTTTGACTAGTTTGCTTGAGGGAAAACAACACATTGATTCTTTTCCTCATTTATTTTAAGTTCATTCGACTCTTTTGCCATTAAGACACTGATGTCTTTGGTCAGTATGGTTGTGTATTTTCAGGAAACTTGAAAATGAGAACGGCATATGGTTTAGAAACTTAGAAGAAAGCATGCGATATCAAAACATTTCAAAGAGTTTATTTTACAAAAGGAAACATTAAAATTGAAAAGTATGGTAATAAAAAATAAGGCGCAATACTATTTTTCACACGTTATCTTTCCTAATAAATAAATGACCTAAATAAACTAATAAAAATCTCATTTTCAAAATACCTAACACAATAATTAACGAATTTCTCTTTATTACCTTCCATATAAACCTACATTTTTCTCTTAGCTGTATCTCATTATACTATTATCCAGATTAGTGAAAATAAATTCAGCTGAATAAACAGCGTTTCTTTCGTTTGAATTTTAATTATTATTACTTTTATCAAGAAAGTATTTAAATTGAATTTTCAGGTATATTTTTGATCTCTTTTATATTTAAAACTTACTAATAAATTTATATTTTTCAAAATAGTAATAATTAGGCGAAAAGCTTGGTTTTTAATTCTATGAAAATAAAATAAGTAGAAATTTATTTTTCTTCAATAATATAATCAAATAATGTAAAAAATAATGTTGTAAATGGAAAAAAATAAAACCCCAATTAAAATGTTATATGCAGAAATTTTACCTGAAATTTTCCCTATTATTATGGTGACGTTTTCAAATATTTTTTCATTAAGCAATTTAACAGATGAATCTAAATTTATAATTCACTGAAAGTATTTCAGTTTTCAAAAAACGATATCTAAATTAGGGACATGTTTTTCCAAAATGTTTTTGTAAGTGCACTTAAGTGATAATTTCGATAACAAAATGTTGAAAGGCGTTAAGGAGTTTTAACTTATTTGAAAGATATTTAAAAGGGTTAAAAATCTCATCTTGGTAAGTCAACCACAATTAAATGTTTATTTTTATTCAAAAAATACCGAAACAGTTTCATCTTGTATCTAGAACCTTCTATCAGTTATTTTTTTAAATCAGATCATTCAAACAGGTACAACTCAAATTTTAAACAACATCTAAATTTTGATCTTTAAAAAAAACAATTTCAGATATTTTGAAATTTAAATGTCTTACCTTTTGCGGTCCGTCCAGTCCCTATTCATAGCATTTAACAAATTAATTTAATAGTTTTTATTGTCAATAAACTTGTAATAAAATTTAAAATTATCTATTTAAGACCACGTGAAAATGCCTTTTTATACCAATATACTGAATTTTTTTGTAACGTTATTAAATATAAGTTTCATTAATAGTTTGCTTACACTTTCACTGGAAATTATTTTTCTAATACCGTTAGAACAGACTACCGACATTGCCGATGCGACTAAAACTAAATTATTTAAATTACGTAAACAAATTTTGTCCATATAGGAAACAAGTTTTTTAACAACTGTATACGGGGTCTACTATATAGCTCTGAACTTGGGTATTGGTAGTAAACTTTTTTTTTAAATAAATCGGTATGTATATTATATTTTTATATTTAAAAATTATATTTTTTATTTTTTAACTTTAACAATATTATCATCTCTTACTTCAAATTGTTATAAAATTATTAATCTTTTTAATTGACTCTTCATTAGACATAACATGACAATATCGACATGAATCAAGAACCTCATAATCATAAATAATAAAAGAAAAAACTACTAGTATCTAGATCTTATCAAACAAATAATTATTACATTTATATAAACTAAATACATAGTCGTAAAACTATACATTACAATATACAGAGTACGCCAGAATTGTGTTCCTAAGAGAACATTGAGGATAACCTCATTTAAGCTGATTTAATCAAATATACTTTATTTTAATAATGGACCATTGACAAATTGGGTTCTCTTTTGTAATAGATTTTTGTTTGATATTCAAAGAAAATATTATAATTTTACAAAAGTTTGATCCTTCGCTTGAGCATTGCATTGCAACACTACTCCTTCAAGATATACAAACAACTACAAAACAATTATGTTTAGAAGATTGTTTGGGTTTACCATTATTTTATTACAAAACGAATTAATTATAGTAATAAGTAACACTTCTATATTAATCTTGTTTTCAAAAATTATCGATATGTCAAGTTCACGGTAAAAATATAAAATTTTCATTAACAGATAAAAATATGTTGAGGACAAAGACCTCTTTAAACTATAAACACCACTATAAAAATAATCATAATTAATTTATGTAAATGTGCAGAAATAACTTGTAGTTTTAAAATTTACATATTAACACCATAAAGTTTGCATAACGTAAAAGATAATTATATTTATATAAAATAATTTTAACTAATATTCTTACATAAGACATTAATAAAATTGTAAAATATTAACCACCAAAATAAACACTAAACTGTATTGAATAAATTTTTGACGTATAATTAAAATAACTATAGTGAAACTAAATAATGTATATATTTTGTTTTATTTTACATATCGAGTTAACAATTATTGAATAAAAATTAAAAAATTTACTCGTTTTAATACAAATTTATGCAAACCTGATGCAAAAGTTTCACAAAATTAAATCAATATGCAAATTATTTGGTTCTACAGGGAATTTTTAGATTCATACAAAATAATTTTGGTTATTCTTCGTTCAAAATTGTGGGTTGTCTTTACAATAAAAAAATTCTCAGCCTAACCTCTAAAGAGATATCATCTCCGAAAGGACAGAATTAAAATTTTTTTTAATGTCTCACAAATTCCAAATTATTGTAAAATTTTGGGGATTACATACACTCATTACGAGGTAATTTCAGTAATACTCTTATTATTATATTATTGTAACAGAACAATTATATACTATTCTAACTTACATCTTTACATCTATATATTTTCGCGTTTTTAATTATGTTACTTCATTTAGTAAACATTAAAAATAATTCTATTCTATATTGTTTTTTATTCGGAAATTGTTAGTTCTATGAAAAAAAGTTAGAGATGAAAAAATAAAGAAATAAATCACGAATTCCTAATAATACTTTAAATCTATAGAATTCAACTTCATAAAAAAGTTCTTACACAAATTAAATTAATCGTTAATTTCGCATCCTTATAATATAATGGTAATATTTAATAAACTCTATAATCATCGCTTTATCATTGAATAATAACTAATTATAACTAAAACTCATTTTTTATTTCTCGGTTTTCACACCAATCTCTAAATCCTCTTAACGGGTTTCCTGCTCCAAACCTATGGAAATAGATTTACATTGACTGTTGCGAACAACTTCAAATAAGTTGTATTTTAGTGCAAAGTGATTTTTTATTTAATTTTTCCCCATTTCCCCAATTCCAAAAACCTTTTAAAGTCAAGTGTAAAGATTATAATAATGAAAGGTTAGAGAACTCTTAATTACTTTTTTGATACTTTATTATTATTGTTATTATTGTTATGTCAAGACTCAATTAACACAACGACATAAGTGGAAGTAGACCGTGCACAAACAATAAAAAATGAATTTTTTCAAGAAATAATTGGGGCTCCTTCCTTCCAATTTCGAAATATTCTACAATTGCTTGCACCTCATTTTATTTGGCACCTTTTTTGAGTAATTTGTTTCCCGATTATGAGCAATACTATTAATCTACAATAAACCCAGTGCAAACTCATTTATCACGTCTGTAAAATTCATACTTGTTTGGAAACCCTTTGTTTAACCGGTTTAATTACTTTTAATTTAATGGACGATTAATATGAATTTACACGGTTGGTAGCGCAATGGTGGCAAAATTTGCAAACGTTAAAATTCTGTAAATGCATTGAAATGCCGATTTATTACCTTTTTTTGTGGAGATAATGCGCGAAAAACCTACATTGGCCAAATCAGAAAATCGAGTATTATTTTCTTTTCTATATAATTATTAAAAATATTCATATACGCTTACTGGAACATTTTAAATGCCATCAGCACATTTAATAATATTTTAAGGATCGATGCTTATACTGATGATTAGAGACATTGTAAATTAATACTGTTTGATTTTGCCAGTTACACAAAGCTTTGAGACCTTCTGTAAGTAAGATTTTTCAACTGTAAAAATTATAAGCGAGTTATTCCTGAAAACGGTTATTTCTTTTGACGAATACAAAAATAGAGTATTCAAAAATTAAATCTAAGTTTTTATTGCAAGCTTTTCAACTCTTCTTAATCCCGAATGAGTTTTTCTACGAAATATCCTTATGAAGTAAATTGCAACGAAACTTTGTCGAGTCAAAGGACTCCGGAAATCGTTTCTGTTAACTAAAATTGTTTAAACGAAGTCCATGAGTAGAGTTCTTTTCTAATGAGGGGAACTTAAATCTCTTCCGGAATTATCCCCGTTTCCGGTTCCGGTAAAAAGAGAAACACAAAATGACCGCCCGAGTTTCATCTAATATTCAGTATATACTTGCTAGATCCATTTACATCCGTTATAGCAACTTTTCTCGTTATTTTTAACTAAGTGCTCAAGTTTCCTTAATTAAGGTGTTTTTACAATGAGTTTGTTTTTTAATTGTTAAGATTTAGAATACACAACAGATGTTCCTACTAGTTTAAACAAAACAATCGTGAAATAGTTTACACTTAGCCTGACACTATTGTATTATTTCAAAAACCAAACTTTTAAAAAATCTGGTTTTCAAATTAAAATTACGTTTTTCAAATTCTCGGCAATTCAGTTTCACTTTTTATAACTTTTACGCACAACACGCACCGGGTGACAAAAAGCTTCTTGTGAAAATCGCAGACGTAATTTTATATCGATTTAACTTAAATTATTTTGATATATAAATAGCTTCCTAAGGGAGTTACAGCCCTTTGAGATGACGCCTCCAGGTTATTTTTTTAAATATCTCAAAAACTCGACAATTTAAAAAGTTCAAATTTGGCTCTGTAAATAAAATTCCTTTATTGCAATAAAAATCCTTTTATTTAGGGTCAGTAACAATTCGTAGTTGCTGATTCGCCGTCAGGAAATACATTTTATAGTAGATTTATGATTGAGATTTAATTGGAAGTCATAACAAATAATATTTATTTAATATGAAATCAAAATAGGCAACAAACTTTTAAAATGTAATTTGAATTTCACCAAAATGGATATTTAATTGTATATTATATACAGAGTGTGTCCTAAAATGTTTTCTTAAGTCTTCCGTTTTCAAAAAACATTTGATTAGTTATTATAATAATGGTTTTGTTGTACTATTCTTGGACTCCAGATCTCTTTATTTTTGTCTTAACATAAGCAACTCTATTTGGTTTTTCAGTGTCTTGGTCTTTATTTATTTTTATTTTTATTATTGCCATTTTTAACTTTTCATGGTTTGTGTTACTATTATTAGTTTTGAAGTAGTTAATGTTCTGAATCACTTGGAATTTTTGTTATATGAGAATGTGGATTTTTGGTATCTGATTTTGAGTTTACACAGTTTTTGTTATAGAATGCGTAACATATGTATGGAATAAATTCATTTTTAACGTTATTGTGCACTTTTGGGGAGAAAACCTGACGCAAGTCGATTTTTATTCTTAATTTTACAAGTTGCGTTATAAAAATATTACCTCGTCCTTTCACCCCCTCTGAATTATGACACTCCCTCCCCCGAAAATTTTTAAGGAGAAAAGGGTTCGTGTGATACCTCTTTTGGAAGGTATTTTAATTCTCTGTTCAGCAATATACAGGTTTTTAAATTTGGTGCATTCTTAACTAAGGAAATTAAGCCCTGAGCTTATATAAAATATTCTACGTGAATTCCAAGATCGCATTGCTTATTGTCAAGAAGTAAATGGATGTCACTTTAAAAATTTAATATAATTGTAAAATAAATTAGAAAATACATTCTAAATTATGTGAGATTATATGCTTCATTCTATGTAAACTTTTGAAGTGGACATTATCAAAATTTTACATCTTTAAGATTTTCTCAGTTATGAATGAACCAAATTTAGAAACCTGTATATTTCTGAACAGAGAATTAAACTCTCTTTTAAAAGAGGTGCCACACGACCCATTTTCTCATTAAAAATTTTCATAATTCAGTGGGGGTGAAAGGAGGGGGTAATATTTTTATATAAATGAAGAATAAAAATTTGACCTGTTTCAAGTTCTTCCCCAAAAGTTCATAATGACGTTAAAAATGAAATTATTCCGTACATATGGAGCTCACTGTATATTCATCCAAAAAAACAATTTGTCCGTAATACACAATTCGCCCTTTCTGAACTTTTATAAACTCTTTTTCAAATTCTATGTTGCCTCAATGATAATTTTAATTGCAACCCTTTATGAGCCCTTTCATGGCTATTGGTCCTGTCTTGACCATGCAATTTGCTTTCGTAAAGATTCTACATCTGATGGAAATATTTTTTTTTATAACTAATTCTTAATTGTACATCTACCAAAAAATTTAAATTAAGGAGTTTTCCCAGTCTCTAAACTTTTCCAATATATGTGCGTTCTATACATCCTTTCTGAGGAAAAAATTATATTAGAATATTTTTAATTGTTTACCCCTTCCAATAATTAAGCCCACTGAACGCTTTTATTATAGACATCGTGTATCTAAGTTTATGTTTTCATTTATTATTGCTTGTAGTGAATGAAATAACAAAGTTGTTTTATATCTCTTTAAAAATGAAATGAAGAAAATCAAAAAGTCCATTAAAATAGTGATAAATTTTAATTTACTGGAGAATTTACAAATAGCAAAATAAATAAGCGTTGACTGGAACAATGGGAAAAATAAAGATTTTACAAGCTCGTCACATCAAAAAATATGATCGAGACAAAAAGCTAAAAGAGCCAGTTGTTACTGTCATAAAGAATATTACGAGCCCTTGGAAGAGAGAAAGAAGAAACTTTTCTAATTTACTGTCAGGAACGGTCTTTATGTAAAATGTCTGCCGTATTTTTTATCTATTATTTATTCAGATTTTTACGGGTTATTGCAGCAGATTTGACTACAATTTAAAATGTGTCGCTGTTTATCATTTTATTATCACAATATTACGTCTTTTATAATTTTGTATTCATTTAGATGAATGGTATTCTCAGACAAATAATTTGTAATAAACGAGATAATCATAAATCAGATAAAAAACTGCCTAAACAAAGCAGAGAAAAACATAGCCGAAAACTAAACAGAAAAACAAGTAGTATGTTTCTGTATATTTTTATAATAAATTTTAGGTCTCATGCTTAACATTGTCTGTGATTAAGACTAGTCCTACTAATAGAAATATGTTAAATAATATTAGAAAATAACAAGCATATCAAATAAAAAATGAATAAGTGTATCATTTATTTTATCTAGTTTCTCATTATAAAATTCCGGCTTTTGGTAGCTGACGTGTTTGACAATTAAAACAATATTACAATCGCATTTATGAGTTAGATAATATTGTTTAAAATAAAGTTATATTAACAACCTATTTATTAACACTGTTGTTCCTATTCCAAACAAAAAAAACTATTAATGGTCATAAAAAGATCATGGAATTATATTATTTTAAAATCTATTTTTAGTTACTACTGCAATATTTTTATTTTCGTTTTTTTTCACAAATAATACAGTTATATATGTCGTTATTTTGTAAAAGAACTCTGTATATTGATGACTTGATTAGGAGTTTGACATAAATATAAACAGATTATTGTTAACTCGTTAGTAAGTTGTATGTTCAAAAATTTTAATAAACATATTAACAATAACAAAAAAAACCGGAACAGACAACAGCATTACAAATTATTTCTCTATTATCCACGCCCCAAAAAATGTAGGAAGAGGGTGTAAAATTAAAGTGGCTACATATCTATTCTACAATTTTTTTACGATTTCAATATTTTAGATTTTTTATGTTATATTTAATTATTTGTTTTGAAGTAAATATATAATAACTTTTCTCCACGATCATTAGTGGAATGTGTTTATTCCAAAATCATTTTTAATAATATAATGCAAAAATTCTCACTCTTGAAAGAGAATATTCATTGCATAACACTTGCCTCTTATGTGTTTTACATGTATTTTCATTCCATAACAAGTAATGGAATAACTTTGCGTAATTGTTTTAAACAATATCGACAGCCTTGGATGTCAAAACTGTAAATGGCAGATGTTAATGGCGGCGCCGTAATAACAAATTTTAATTTAAACAAAATGAGTGAGAAATCGAATGAATTTTTGATCGTGGAGAAAACATAGTCTGTTACTCGGTTAGAATAACAAAATTCGATACTCGTGGTTTTTTTCATTCTAACCTTGTTACAGAATCTACTATTCTATAGTTAACCTATTTTTATCTTATAGAAAGGTATTATATTAATCAAAGGAAGTTTGTAAAGTAACATTTTATCTTTACATTTAAAATGATTAAAATATTTTAATAAATAATACACATACATATTGCAATTCTAGACTTGTCTATTTCCTCTTTGAATATATTCTATTATACTCTTTCACTCCTACTGGGTTTCCTTTTCTGATTTCCCTACAGTTTTGTCTTCCTAAGTATTATTCACCTTCCACATCTTTCCTAGACGCTCAAAATAAATTGTTTTTTCTCCAGTACTATTTCTTTTGCCGATTTTATAAAATCAGTTCCCATATCTTCGCTTCCCCTCTTATATATTTTTCGTATTCCTATTGCTTTCCTATGATGTTTGATTTCAGTTGCTTGAATTTTTTTTGTTATATCTCTGTAAAATTTAGGGTCACAATAACTAATATTTATCAAATATGTATATTCATAAATAATCCTTTTCAATAGATATTCAATAGTAACTATTTTTTAATTGCGGAGATGTGTATGTGCTTATTTATTGATAATTTTATTCATTTTCCTAACCACAACCGTAAAAAATTAATACATTATTGTCAATAATATTCATAAAATTATTATTATTTCAGTATAATAGAACACCGCAATGTATGTAAAATTATGTAAGCATCAAACATAAAATTGTTGGTAAACTACTCACCCAATTGTTATGTAGCAATGGAGTTTTATCTGTAAAAATTAATATTTACATACAGTTAATTTTGGAGTTAAAAAATATCTAGAGAATAAATAAAATTAAAAAAGTAAGGAATGCAAATATAAATAAATACACCAAATAGGTAATTAGCGAATCTTATAGATTAATAAAACACAAATATCAAAAGTATAATAAAAGCTTCAGGCAAAAGAGTTCAATTGTCATCGCAACACACATAATAAATCACATATTGGAAAAAAACTATTACCGTATATAATATCTGACATTATATTATATTCTCTTTTTTGACTTCAAAAAAAAAAAAAAAATGTGGATTCCTCTATAACACTGCAAAAATAGTTGGTTTTGAAGGATGATGATTTTTTCTTGATTCTTAATTTTTTTATTTTTTCAAGAAACAAATTAAGAAAATTTCTAAGAAAGTTTCAATTATCATCCTCCAAACATAAAATATTTTCCATATTTTACATAAAAAAAACTGAGAATTGAGACTTTTACATTAAACGAATTAGAAGTATTCTAAGAATGGGCATAATAATGCAATGACGTAGTGAGCTCTCTAAATTTGGGGATGCACACTACGAACTAATTCAGAGGCGTATAATAGTAGCGGCGAGAAATTTTTTTGTGTTATGCTTATTTTAGTTTATTATTTGTAAAACGACATATAAACGATTAGATTATTTTATAGCGATCTAAACAGGAACACTAATGTTATGGCGGCGGTTAAAACCACCATACAAGTAAATGCAAAGGACCTTAAACATTTTCATGTCAAGATAATTTATATTTCTAAAACGGCACGCAGAAAAATTACATTTGGTAGGGAATTTAACAAAGTCATGTCATGCTAAATAATGAAACAAGAGTTAGAACAACTCCCAAATACAGGGATATACAAGAAAGTCACTCATCATAATTATTTAATCTCTCTAAAACTGCTCTTATAAAAATTATAATTGAATTGTAATGTGTAAAATTTTTGTTAAATAGTTAAATTGTAGTTATAAGCTTAGTACAAAGGATTTCATATTACGAATGGACGTAAAAAGTGCTATAAAATCTATGGAGATAAATAAAAACCAATACTGATAACTGTTCTTGGGCAAAGCAAAGGGATAATGGAGGAAAAGAAGAAGGTTTATTAAAAACCTATATCTGTGAAGATTTGAAAGATAATAGAATATATAATAAAAGCAATGAAAGTAGGAAGAATTATTAATTTGACTATACATGTTTTAACCAGGATTTATTACCTGAAAATTTGTATTGAATATAACCCAGTTAAAAATTAACTTTTTCTTTATTAAATACCAATTTTATTAATATTCTCTTACTTCAAACATAAATATTCTTTAATTTTTATTATAGCAATCAAATCCTGACAAATATTCTGCCGAATAAAAATTACCTTTAGATCTTTAGAAGCGCCTCGAATTAATTTAATCCATAAATTACAAGAAAGTAGTCCTTATGAAAATTAAACTCCATATTTTATTCGTGATGTCAACGGGGTGGGAGTCCGACCCTTTTAACCCTGCCTGATAGAATTCCAGCTTAGTCGGGATAGTTATCCTCTCAGGATTGGGGATTTTAAGGGTTCTCACCTTTCACTCCATCATACATTTCAGCGCACTCGCTAAAAAAGTTTTGCTCAGGTGGATCGGCTTAAATGAAACTGAATACATCAACCCCTTCCAGATCTTGTATGGATTCATGTACAGATAATGACTAAAATGTTGTAGTTGTAGATTTTTATTCTTCCCTATTAGTACTAAATAAAGACATACAAATTGAAGAAGATTATAAAGTGTTTTTTTATTGTGTTTTACTTAAATATTGTCTTTGAATCTATCTATATCGCGTTTTTCTTGGTCAATTCCAAAGTTTTTTTTCGTTTGGTCCTACCAAATGGTTCTTATCTGCAGCCTAATAGGCTTTCCCAATTAGAGTAGTCTTCTACCCTATATTAATTTGTATATTTATATTCTTTACTACTCTGTTGCAGTATTTTTCCGGATCTATTCTAGTGTATACATAGATTATCTGCCGCTTGAGATCAGAATTTCCTACTTGATAATATGTATTTCATTTCTTCTACTTAGCTTAAGTGACGAATCCTATGAGTGTTTATAACTAATTCCTATATGTCCGGGGTTTTTTTTTATTGTGATATTTTGTAGCAGTACCTGTATTTTATGTTGTTTTTTCGATTCATTTCTTTAACTGACTGCTTAATGCGCTTCTACATATATGGACCTTTTATTATAAAACCGATGCATGCCATAGAGCACGTTATAAAATTTTCTACGTCTCAACCGTACAGCGTTATCTAATCGATATAAAAGTACAGAAAACCAGGAGAATACTAGAAAAATCTAAGGTTATGTTTCATTGTCATGGTTTATGACAAACTTATATGTTTCTAAATAAAAAAACTTGGTTTTTGCATTTTCGAATATCTTTAATTTTTATATTAGTCCCTTCCGTGTTTAGTTTTTTTTGCCAATAGAAAACCAAAATTTCTTAATAAATTCATCATGAAGTCTCGTACAGCTATTAAATAATTTCTTTTCGTCTCATGTTAGCAGTAAAAATGCCAAAGTAACATTCTGTCCTACAAGTAAATATTTATGAACATAAGCAAATAAAATCACTTTCATTAAATCAGTTTGCTAATGTACTTATTTCTTTCGTAAATGGTATAAATTCGAACGGTACTAGTGTTTATATATCAGTAATTGTCTGTATTAACGGTTGTTTGAAGGTGATTTATTTTTTACTGTTTATGAAATAACACTAATAGTTGAAATATTATATCTTACCTAATTAAATTAATGATAATATGAATTTCGATGTGACAGTGCCAATATTGTAATCAGTTTCTTCGACAGTACACTGTTAGTTTAATACGGATTTCAAGGGCGTACATATTTTTAAACTTATTTAATGTAAAGAATAGATTAGTCAATAGTAATTTTACAATATTTCGTCTATAAAGTTTATAAGAGATGTGTACAAATCAATATTATTGAAATAGTTGTAAGTGTATATAATAATCAAGTATATATTTTTTCATCATTTCAATTTGTGCACATACATGAATGCTCGTGTAGGTTTCGGCTAAGTTCGGTTCTTTAGTTTATTTCAGAACAATAGTTGATAGTATAACATAAATATCGTGTATGTTTTGCATTTTGATAATAAATAGATGATAAGTAAACTGGTTGAAATGATTGAGTCAAATTGACATTTCCATACGCATTAATTTTGTCTTTTTAGGCAACCATAAGACCTGTCTGACTATCTTTTAGTATTCTGATTAGACTATTACTTATAAATGCAAAACTAATCTATGATTAAACCAAAATATCTAGAAATATTGACAATTTCATCAAAAATATAAGTGAGTTTTATTAGGAATATCTACAACAGCATAATACAATATTTTTGATAGACACTTGTTTACATAAAAAAAATATTATGTTTTAACCAGATTGGTTTAAAGTTGGCAAGATCTACAATTTAAAACTTAGTTGACCTCACAGCATTTTAAACAGTGTAGCAATTTACAAGAAATGTTTTCTCGTTCTATTCAGACAAACGCGCGCTCGTTTTTCAGAAGAAATTCTAGGATTATCGAAAAGTTACGGTCACGCTCTCCCTTTAGTTTGGCTGTTTGAGGGTTTTATATTTGACCACTTTTCTCTTTTTAATCTCCAGGACCGCTTCCGTACAATTTAAATCTCCTCAAAAGTTTATATTTTATTAAACAACCCAATAGGTCTTAAAAGCGAGTTGTACCTTGTACTAAAGCTACCCTTTTCATGACAACAATAATGTGGGGTGTTGATATATAGAGTGTCCCACGATATTTTGACAGTCCAATATCTCGAAAACTGTTCAAGTATGAAATTTGGTAAGTATAAACAGTCGAAACTGATAGTTATATTTTTTATAAAAAAACTTCCGTTTTTCCCCTGATTTCCGGTAACGTGACCCCAACATTTTTTTTAAATGTGACAACCGGTATTAATATTATTTTATTGATTATATCTTTCAAAATTTCAAAAACAAATTCAACGATACTACACTTGTCTTGATTCTATTATGCAGTAATGATAATACAGGCCATTTATTTTTATTAAATTTATTAAAGCAAGATTTTGCTTCCAGTTTTCTTCGCATTTCTGGTTACGTGACGCGTACTTTACTTTTTTGAATTGGATAACCGTTATAATAATACATTTTTGAGAATTTTGGCTTACGATGAATATGTTAACATTCTTCTTATTTATGAAGAATGTGGAAAAAAAACTCATACTCAAGGTTTGTACAGAAATAGTTTTCCCTCTAGCATAACTCCAAGCAAAATTTTTTTGCCTATGTGAAACGAAAGTTAAGAACTGCTTCTTTTCTAAGCAGTAAAAATCAAGTTCATCGCCAATCGCTCAACCAGATGACAATATAGTAAATATTTTGGCTTATCTTCAGGTAAATCTAAATACTTCAATATGATTCCTTAAATAAGAAATAGGAATAAAGAAAAGTTCAATACATCAGTATAAAATACATTTAACACAAAGTTTAGTCCCTGCAGAACCCGAAAGGCGGTTAATTTTTCTTTCTGAATTGTGAGTACAAATAAGTGATGACCTTTCTTTCTTAGAAAAAATATTATGGAGTGATGAAAGTAGTTTTCATAACAATGGTTTTGTTAATCGCCAAAATTGTCATTATTGGTCACGGGATAATCCAAAATGGATGCGAGAAACCAATTTTTGTTTATTTAGCGGTCGGTTGATCTATTTTTATGAAGGAACATTAACGAGACGAAGATACTTAGATTTTCTTCAAAATACTTATTTGAAGATTTCCCTTAAATGAAAGGGAAACAATGTCGTGGCAGTAAGATGGTACATCTCTTCACTTTTTTGGGCAAGTTACAGAATATCTTGATAACACATATCATGGAAAATGTATTGGTCGATATGATGCGATTCTGTGGTCACCCCGTTCTCCCTATATTACACCTTTATATTTCCTTTTCTAGGATTACTTAATAGGTCTGGTTTATATCAGACGTCCGACTGATTTATTGTACTTTTTAATTGCCTATGTTACGTTTATTAATAAAATAATTCATTTTTGGAACAGTGAACAGTTTTCGAAATATTGGACTGTCAAAACGTTATGGGACAACCTGTATCATTCACTTTCAGATCTAATATTAGACATATTTTTTAGTCCCTATTAGGTAAACTGATTACTGTGTTAAATTCCGTTTGTAATTTGAAATTTAAAATATGTTGCAAATTAAGTTGCATACGATCTTTATCTACTAATTTCGACTCTTTGGTTTCAAAGGGCTTTTCTGTACTTCCAAGTCCGATCCTGATACTGATTGGTACACGAATCAGGTGTGGAATATATGGAATTGAGGGAAAAGTCGTGTCAAGGAATTCACTTAAGTGAAAACAGAACAGAATTCATCAAAGATCTCGCAAACTTAACGAAAAGTTGCAGGTTATTTGGAAAACTTTTATGTATGGACACTCCTATGAATGAAATAAAGCGGCAAACGTTGTCAGAATTCAATTGAAAAATGTTGGGAAAATTATTAGTTGACTCCAGGGAGAACTTTTCAGGAAATTGTGATTATAACTCAAATGGTGTCTTGCTTTTATAGCGAAAAAATTCTTTCGGAATCGTAAATGTAAAAGACACATTAAGATACATTTTTTCCAAAATAAATTATTTGTTGACATACATACCGATATTGGTATACCATTGTCGCTAATGTTGCTGGTAGTTTTTCAGTATAAAGTGGGGATTTGTTGACCGCTACTTTAGTCCTAAATTTTCTAAGGTTCTTAAGTTTTTTGATCAATTATTTTATATGCAAGATGTCAAACTTTTCAAGAACTTAGTTTTAGTAGTTTTAATACTAAATTCGGGAATATTTAAGGTGCCTAGTAATTCGTTTTGGGTAAAATAAAATTCCTAGTACGAGCCTGGTGTACCTACACCGATTCAGTGTTGAATATATCGGAACAAGATAGACTTTTGCGGCAAGAAACTTCGTTTATGTTAAAACAGAATCGAATTCATTAAAAACTAGGGTAACTGAAAGAAAAGTTCCTCGTTATTTGGAAAAGTTTTATGTTTGTAAATTCAGAACTCATGAATGATATAACTTTTCTCTAAATTTCTCTGAATTCAATACAATATTGGAAAAATGTTAATGGAGTATTCTGGAATTGGATTTCAATATTACTTATGTCTAAATTTAATTTAAATTGAACTCTTCGAAATTTTACATACTATGGATTAAAAAGTTTTTGGTATTAATACATTTTTCAATTATGTGAGTTAAATTTAGATGTATTTCAAGTGACTAAACACTCTTAAAAATGTTCATATATGAAATACTTTGTAAATGCATTCATAAAATTTACCTCCTTCTGTAATATCTTAACGTAGCGCACGCAAACAATTTCTGATAAAAAAAATGAATATTCACACAACAATCTTCTAGTAAAGCAAAAAATTTAAAACAATGTATGTCGCATGATACGCGCAAATGATATTTCATTTTATTCTATTAAAAAACTTTAGGAACTAAAGCTCTTGATAAAACGCTTCTGCAGATGCCCTCAAACCAAATATTTACAACTTTTATAAAATTTCAGAAACCGACATCAGTTTGATTTCTACTTTTTATAGAACTTTTTTGGTCCGAATTCAAGCCTCTTACTAAAAAATTAAAAAAATGGATTTCTTTCTAAACAGACTTCAACTTGGTAATTAATGTTTAGTAAATATTTAATTAAAAATCTCTTGGTGAAAATTAGATTTTACAATTTTAATAACAAATTTTAAATACTTGGAAATTCGACTGGAAAGTTTTCAATACTGAACACAGACTTTTTGTCAAAATAAAGTAAAATAAAAGTTATAAACAGGGTGTTCCTTCAAATACCTTAGTTACTAAACAGCTCATAATAACTTTATAATCTTCAGTAGAAAATGAAACATTTTAAAGTCAAACTCAACTTTGCGTGATTAATCTATACAAAAAGCAATTTAAATTTATGCATTTCATTAAGGGTGTTTCATTAATATTAATATACTAAATATTAAAAAAGGGTTCTAAATATTTATCCATTATTTAAAATTAATTACAATTTTATATACTGTTATATAAATAAGTGTCATCCTTTATTTAAAATCTTAGCTACAATTTCCGAAGGCTCCAATAAGTCAGACTTAGAGCAATAGTTACTTCAGCAAGTTGCTTAAAATTAACCATAAAATGCAATTTGATGGTAATATTTATAAAAAAAATGTTTCCACGCAAAGTGTCCCGTCCTAATTGTATAATCCCTATTTATTTTCAAAATAACCATAAATTAATCGGTTTAAAACTGCTACTTCCACTTCAAACCTTTTGGCTGTCGATTTTGAAGCCTTTGTGTATAAACACTATACTGAAAGTAAAGAGTCCAATAAAATACGAAACTACTAAATTTACTTTTTGATGTTTTCAATTTCACGCTTTTCTTGTCAATTTTACCTACAGAATTGCACACAAAGTTCACATAAAATCAATAGACCAAAAACTAAACCACATAAACACAATAGCCAGATCCGATGCATAAGTAGGCCAGTTCAAAGCAATGTTCAAATATTTCTTTATTATAAGAGAAAAAGAATCAGGAAAAAAGTAAATTCAATTAATAATATAAATAAAAAAGTTATCTACAATTAGAAAACTTATCCGATGAACACCAAGCAGAAATTCATGGTTTGGTTTGGTTTTTAGGAGTTGATTTGAAATTAAATGAATTTTTAATAACAGGTCCCCTTTAATTCACCTTAAAATCAGCCCACCAATATATTTTTCTATAATTTTATTACTTTGATAAAATACATAGAAGTGCATTTAAATGATGTTCGTGTTTGAAAATTTAAACGTTAAAAGAAAGTTAATTCCTAGAAATGTTGTGGATGATACGAGTATAGGATGGTTCTTATTTTTAGCCCTTTAGTATAAATATACTATTATGGGATCTTCATGACGAGACTAATTGCATTCAAAACATCAAATTTCTGTATCATGAATTCTCATAGTTGTTTAATAATATATATGGTAGAAAACAGATAGTATAAAGATTGGTAGCAATGATTTCGTTGCTTAGGCAACATAATTATTTTTTTTATATTGTTTGTGTAATTAATACTAATGTATTTGTAATTAATCCAATCGTCGGAAATACTTATTATTTAAAAGAAAAACCGAACATAGTGAGGAAATGAAAGCAAGAATCTACATAGCAGAAATAGATGTATCGGAACCTTAAATTCACTACCCAAAAATAAAGGAATATAAGACGGTAAAAAGACATATAGTAATATTTAGCAGCGAAGTGTAGACCATGAGGAAGGAAGAAACATGGAGAATCGAAATATGGGAAAGAAAAGTTTTGAGGAAAATATTCGAAGGAGAAAGTAAAGAAGACCAAACAAAGAAAGTACAGCGACTAAGATGGATGGGGAACATAGTAAGGACGAAAGATAAGAGAAACCCAAAGATGGAGCTAAGACACTATCTAGAAGGAAGAAGACGGTGGAAAGACCTAACCATAGATGCAAGAAAGAAGTAGATGAGGACAAAAGAGAATTAAATATAAGGCAATGGAAAATTTGGCAAAGAAAAAGAAATGTTGGCCGAATATTTTTATTACCAAAGTCAGCTTGTCTTATATAAATTAATTAATTAATTAATTAAATAAATAAAACAAACAATCACTGAAAGGACGGCGGTTCAATGTGAAGTAGAATTTGATCTTAGAGAATGGTTTCGCAAAGAGCCGTAAGAATTTTATCACCGGAAATATATAGACTAGTCCAGCAATGGGACTCATGCCTCAATGTTAATGAAGATTTATTTTAGATTCAGTCTTATATGAGCCACTTCATTCCTTTTACCTCTCGTTTTATTTGTTCATATTTTTGCTTTTTCCCTTTACCTAACCCTCGATCCAAATACATTTGACTGTTTTTATTATTAGAAAAATATATCTGATTACTGTTGAAAAAAACATGGCACTGCTCTTTTCATAAAGTTATTTGACTTAATTTTCCATGTACTTTAATTAACACTACTACATTAGTAATTTAAGTATTTTTACATAGGTGGTTCCTTCGTTGAGTCAGCCAGATTCCAATAGAAAAATTAAGAGGGACGTTATTCTAAATTCTCTATCACTTAAATAAGATTTTATTGGATATTAAATACTAGGTAGTTATATACTGATTTTGTATCTCTCTATACAACATTTTCTAGAATACTTAGTTCACATGCAATGTTTCTTGAATTATAGTACCTTGAACTTTTTGTGAATTCTATCTCTTATATGTTTTCACGAATCCATATTAATCTAGACTTAACCACTCTTTTGTGATTGAAGCACACATTCTAGCAATCTAAGTACACGATTATAGTACACTTTTCAACAGCTATCTTTTTGTATAACATATAACCTTTATTTTAGATACGTAGCAAACAACCGTTCATGATGATGAAATAATAATCGCTTTTTTATTATTAAAATTTGTATACCTTATTAACTGGCATTTATATATATTTTTATGGAACACTGTCCTGTATTATTATTTCAAGAAGCTTTTTTATATACTTATTCAATAACAATTAGGGTTCTTATTCAGCATTCCGTTTTGTTTTTCCTCAGCATAAATAAGTAAATCTTCTTATTTATCAAATATAATTGTGCACACCATTTTCCTCGTTGAAGATATATTTCACCGCTCACAAGCCACCATTTGTTGTTCTTTCTCTATTTAAAAGAAAAAGCACTGATTTCATTCAAAATATTCTCCCGCATAAAGGAGTAAACTCGGAAGACTATGAGAGTGCCGAGAAAATACATTTTTCTTGGCACGCCGAACTAATTTTTCACAGCTTCAATGCGGCGTTTGTCTCACATCATTCTTTTATCTTTCATTACAATAAAGTAAAAAACGTCTTTGCAAGATGAGACAAAGCCGCATTCCCCCTTTTTTAGGAAAATTTAATTACAATATAAAGATAAAGGATAAAGAGTACAAAATATAATTTTAAATAAGATTTTCGTGAAAACGACAAAACTAAAGTTACCACAAACTAATAGCAATATGTGTATTAAGAGCGGAAATTGGTACTTTATCGAAAGCGACAAAGTATTTTACGCTCGAAAGTATCAGGCTGAATTTTAAAATTTAAAGACTGATTTAAAGAGAATTTAAAGGGCTTTAAAATGATGCCTTACTTGACCCCTAATGCTATTTAAATATTTTGGGGGGATGGTTACCCTCGCTTGGAGGTGTAAGCAGCTAAGACGAAAATACAGAAAAAATGTATCCCCCTTTGATCAAAAATCGACGGGTCTCTGCGTTTTTTTAAAACGTTGACGCAGTTCCTGATAATAGCTCTTTTTCGTTTTCGTTTGGCCACCCTGTATAATACCAACCAAAAATATTTTTGTGTCAAAACATCGATACCTGGGTCGATTGAATATTATTTTAAGAAGATTTGAAATACTTAATTAATAATTTATCTTTTCAAATTTATTTAGTTTCGTAATTTTTTGTGAAAATTTAAAAAAACAAAACGTTTAAACAAATGCAGCCTAACTGCAATGATGTCTGAAGAGTAGATGTGCATGAGTAGTAAGTATTTTAAGATCCATAATTTCTTTACTACACTGTTTACGCCATCTGGAGCTAATGGAATAAATAAAAATAATAATGAAATACAGTTATTAATTTAACGTTTTAGTCCTTACACCTTATGCTTTCATTAGTTATTTTAGGTATATTTTAATGTCCAAACATTAATTTTACTTTATTTCCACATTCTGAGCAGCCCCATGGCTGTAAAATCTATAGCAATCTGATTTTATAATATTCTAATTATAATTCAAGACTATAATAATCCCATCATAATATATCGATAAAATCGTAATTCCTGCTGGCAGCTTACTGAAACAAAACAAGTTTGACATAATCTTAGCATTTATACTGATTAACAGTATTCGTATTCGTATCCTATGAATGGAAGACATTGAAACGAGGAAATGGGTTATTACGCTGAGAGCAACGATTAGTATTAGACATTAATCTGATAAAGAACATTCTAAATTGAAAATAAACAGAAATGGGTGATTCAATCCGATTTAATAATCTTCATTAATATGTCAGTTATCTCTTTGATTGCAAAATTAAACTAATTGGTTTAAGTATGGGATGAGTGTACTAACAGAAAGTATTTTTAAATTCATGCAAGTGTTTCCAAGAAAAGATTTACGACTAGCAAAAACTTGCAACGTCAGTTTCTTATATATAAGAGCCTCTTAGTGTAAAAGCAAATTTACAAAAAATTGTTGTGCATTATTTATTGGTACCAGACTGTCGTGGTTGTTCTATTTTATATTTATATGTTTATACTTACAAAAGATTATAAAAGCCTTTTTGGAAGCCACCAAGTCTTAGGATGTATGAAATTGGTTAATGACTAACATGTATATATAACAATATTAACAATTATTTCCACTTGATTTTCGAGTAACATTTGTTAATAGGATCAGTATGATTAAATATTTGCTCAGTGCAATAATTAAGTATGTTACATAAAGGCAGATCTAATAATTTTGATAGATTTTTTTTAATTTACAGTGTGACCCATTCAATTGGAAATACAACTATAGTATTTGAAGTTATTAACCGATTTCCACACATTTTTTTTTAAGTGTTGTGCATCAAAAACTTTATTTGGAGATAAGGTTTCAAAGAGTTATTCCTATTTTTAAGGCACACCACGATATTTTTTCATAATCAAATTTCAGGAAATCTTATTACTGAATTTTTTATCAAAAAAATTAGTACGCCATTGGCTTTAGATGATTCTTAAATAGATGTGACGCAATTTTTATTAAAACATGTTTATTATTAAAAAAGTAAAGTTTACAAAATTTCAACGTTAAATCCACTTTTTTTTATTAATAAACGTATTTTAATAAAAGTTGGCTCATATCTCTTTGAATGTTATCTAAATCCAGTGGCATACCCATTTGTTTGATAAAAAAATCGTTAATAAGATTTCCGTATTATTGACTATAAAAAAATATTGTAGTGTGCATTAAAAATAAGAATAACTCTTTGAAATTTGATCTCTAAATAAAGCTTTTGAAATCATTTAATAACTTCAATTAGGTGCTATGATAGATTATTCTGTATAAATAAGCATACATTTTAGTTTATATTATAATAATTTTTAAAACGTGATTTTAAAATACACAAACAGAATTATAAACTTGTTCAAGTGAGTCACAAGAATAGATATTTTAGGTATACAATATCGTTTTTAAAGTGTCACGTTTAGTGTTATGTTGTTATAATCTCATGGTTAAAAGCAGTATCTCAAAATTTTACTCTGTTACCTTATATTTTCTTTCTGAAACCGTCAACTATTTTTTCGTTTAATTATTAGACGAGAAAAAATACTAGTGTAATAAAGCTATATAACATTTTTGTATTCTTCTACGTTTATTTATATAAATGAATTTATTGCAAAAACAAAGACGTTCTAAAAGTATCTTATTATATATTTTTAAATTTTATTTTTCTTCTGTAATGGAAAGTTGACATCAGCCAAAAATGTTTTGGAAAGCATATTTCGGCAGAGGACATAAATTATATTTTTTTACGAATCTGTAAGTTAGGAATCATTAGCGTTGAAATAAAAAACCGGATTTAAATAAAATTCCGTCGACAAAAGAGCCTAATGCGAAAAACTGGAAATTCCTTTCTAACACCAGCATTTATATCAATACAGCACCGCTGGAATTGATGAGGATATAAATCCAAGTATAACCTTTCAAGATCCTTAATGTGCTTTTCATTCGAAATATAAAGTGTGCTGGCAGAAATATCATTTTATCTCTTACGCTTTATTAAAATACGTCCGAAGAAAATGCGAAGATGTGCAAATCCTTTAATGAAAATTCTTTAAGTTTTCAACGAGGTTTTAAATTTCCCGATGTTACGACGTCTTATAATTATTCTCTCCTTTATCTTTTGGCCGTTCCAGATAATAAACGGGATTTTTAATTGTTCATTAAGCCGGTTTTTGTGATAACATTCCCAGAACCGGCCGTACTGATTTAACAAAATAACTTTCTTCAGGTATCAAACTTCAATGGGATTATTTTCTGATATTGAATTGTAGTATTTCAATATTGAATTTGAAAAAGCTCAGTTGTAACTATTTTTTACGAAATATTTTTTCAATTATTTAATTAAAGTAGAACAAGATGACACACAAGTAGAAATTTGTAAAATTAAGGACTGTTTTCTAGCGACAGAATATAATTATATGTTTTATACATTCTTATAAAATAAGCAACAGATGGTTAAAGAATTTCATATGATTTCGTGGGGAACTTCTTGGAATATGCAGAAGGGGTTTTAGCAACTATTTTTAATAAAACCATTTGAATAAAACAAGGTCCGTTAATTTTGGTAAAGCCACTCAATTCTATCTAATTTTCGCAGTCCAAGTATTTCCAAATTTTCAGTCGCGTAAATAGTGAGGCAGATAATATGCTGCTGAAAGTTTATTATTCATCTTGTTCAAACTGAGGATCTAATATATCTATAGGGGTAAGCAATTAATTTCTTTGGGGGGAGAAAATTCCATGTTCGTGGGTGAAGCCAAAATGGAGGGACGAAAGAAGGTAAAATCTGCGGCAGTTAAAGTAAAAATACGATTTACTGCTGGAAAAGTTCCTGCAACTGTATTTTTTATTTTAAAAAAGTTTTGCATATTGATTTTCTGTACGAACATCGTACTGTAAAAGTCGCAACCTATAGCCAACTTTTAGACGAAATAAAACTCGCATATCCTTGGAAAAGACGTGAATTTTCAATCCGAGATATTATTCTGCTTGACCACAACGCACGGCCCTATACAGCCGCCCAAACTTGAGGAGTTGTTTTGGAATACACTGGAACATCCTCCCAATAGTTTTCATTTGGTTGGATCACTAAAAAAAGCACTTAGAGGACAGAGATTTGACGATGATGTTGTTGTCGAAGTGAAGCTACTGGCTAGTGTCACAACCACCTTCATTTTATGAATGAAAAATGTATTTCCAGGTCAGAGGCTTATGTAGAAAAATAACGTATATTTGTATTTTTATGATGCTTGAATAATTTTTTTTAAATAATTCCTAGTATTATTTGGTTGACCCTCGTATTATTCTTTTAGAAACACCACACCAAACATCAATTTATACATATTCTAAAGAATATGGCAATTATATGTCTAAGAAAGTGTTTTTAAAACAAAATACTAATTTGCTTTGCACTTAAGGGTGATTTTTGCATAAGGCATATTAAGTAAATAGTAAATAAACCAAAGATAATAAAAAAGATAATAAAATACTACATGTCGCATCTCTATGTTATCATGCTGGGATAATGCCTCGATTAATATTAATCACTGCTAATACTTAATTCTTGATAATCCATGTTTAAAATTAATTCATTTTAAACAAGTTAAAATAATATCCAACATAGTTTCGTTGTACAAGGTACAATTCTTCTAGAACTATCTATACAGAATTTAGCAGCGGTTTCGTTTTCAACCAATCATAAAATTAGCTAAGATCGCAAAAAATAATTCACCAATAAAAATTGAAAAACAACTTCTGAAATTCTGGCACTAGAAAGATTTACATTATTAACTTTGTAAATATTTTTAAATTTGTATGTTTTTCTAGTCATTTTCAGTAACTTTACTAAAAAATATTCGATATACCATTTTTTTTTATAAAGCTTTTTGAAAAATAGTGCCCAAAAGATTTAAGCCCAGTAATTCTGAATCCAATTCTTATTATAATCGATTTATCGGTAATAACAAACGCTGTGTCCTAAGTATTAAAGGTTTCAACATAAATAACTATTATAAATCTGTGGTTATATTCCCTAAATGAAAAATATATGAAAATACGCCAACAAATAACTATTCGTCGAGGCACATATCATTATTTAAATATCTGCTGTCGTCATATGTACCCATCGTTTTCCTTTTCACGTGAAATAAATACGAAAAGTTTTGGAATACAAGCGTTGAAATGTTGATCGAGTGAAGATACGAAACTTAATTTATCTCAGGCTTGCTGAGGTCGGCACTGACAATTATAATTCAGTAAGAATTGGTAATTCTAGATTGAATTCCTGCTTTGATAAGGTTTAATAAAATGGCATTGTTCTGTCCAATAATGGCTTTTTATAGACAATAAACCGCAATGAGCTTGTTAACGGTTTTTGTTCAAAAACAATGATACTGTTTTCTCGATTCAGCACGGGATTTTATTTCTCTTAAAATCGTAGACAAATGCACAAAAGCTATGAGGTTGAAAGTTGGAAAAGTACTGTGGTTATTCGACCAATATTGTTCCTTGTCTATTTTATTATATAGAAAGAGTAGCTTATGATACAATCAAGAAAATTTTCAGTTATTTTAATCTTAAAAGCCGATTCCTTCTTTTACTTTTGTTTTAGCCCTTTTAAACAATAGTATAGTTCGTAAAGTCAGCTAGCTTTTAATTTTAATTTTAGATTTTGCATTTAAAAGAGATTACTTAGTTTACCATAAATCCAATATAAACTTAAATTTTCAAATTTTCCCTAAACTTCGTCTTCTTATTACCTTTCAACATATACCTACACTCATTTAAATTTTGAATCTTATTACCACATTGAACTTTCTCCAAAAACATACACGAACGAACTCCCTGGGGAAACTAGCCTTATTTCCATTATAATGAGAACAACATTCTCGTATCCTGAGACAGCTAATTGAGTTGTGACACCAAAAACGTGACTTTTACTCTATCTCCGTACTTCTCACTTTTCCATTAAAAGCGCTCAAGGTATCTATTCGTCTGGAAATCTGAAATGTATCCAGTTATCGAGACGCGGCGGTGACATCACAGACTGGCAAAAAAGCAGCCAATTAATTTGTTGGATTCTTCTCGTTTGAACCTCACCTTACTTTTTCTATAACATACCAACAGGTAATTGTTTCTTTTGTTAATACAAAGAAAAAACGAAATATCTAGTCTTTATTTAACAAAAAATCGAGCGAAAAATATTATTAATTCACTTAGTTAATTAAAGGATTCTCTAAGGTGGTTTACTAACGGTTCTATTCTCTTTTCAGATCCGTAAACTGAACATCTTACTATAGTGATAGGGGCCGGACAGTAATATTGTTTTCTAACATGCCCTCTAGTTACTCGCCATTTATCAGTTGGTTGCGTATTCCAAAGTTGTAAAAATAATATTAAATGGTAGAAATACTTGTTTATCTGTCAATAATTTTAAATATATTTTATGTGAAACAGCAAGCCAAATATCAGAAGATGTACACATAAGGTATTGCATGCTTTTTGAGTTCGAAAAATAGTAACGCAACTGTTGTGCGATATTTATCCAAATATATATTCGTTAATTAAAGCTTTAATAATCTTGATTTTTTCATCACGTACCGATCAGGAAGACCAACTTTAGACAATGACGTGTTAAAAGTAAAAGTAGAAAAAAAAAACAAGTTACACCAAAAAGGAATAATCAAACGGTCTTAACCAACATTGGTCGACTATCCAAGAATATCTGAACCAGATTAGGAAAGTAAGAGGAATAGGTGTTTAAGTTCCGTAAAAGAAAGCCAATCGATTTACCACGTGTCATTTATACTTCAATAGTACAAAGCGCTTTTTTATGATGATGAAACGCAAAAGGCAGTAGGATTTTCCGAATGAATTGCCAATCATTATCGCAGGTTTAGATCCCAAAAGGGCACTTTTGTGTTTTTAATAGAGTGCTCTCGAAATAATAATTCATTTTGTACCTGGACAAACTGTATCAACAGAGAAGGTGCAATTTGGTATCATGCTAATGCAAGACTATCCTGCCCAATAAAAATACTGGTTAAAATCAATTAATTGAAGTAGGAAGTACCCACCATACTGGCCTGACATTACACCATCTAATTTTCTTTATCTCAATCGCTACAATACTTTCTAAGCGAAAAAAAATTTGCAATTCTAGATATCAAAAATGCCATTTGTAGTTTTTTTCTTCAAAAAGAAATTGATTTTTATCGATCCAGCATTGAAAATTTGCACAGAAGATGGCAAAATGTTGTTGGAAACGAGGGTCACTACGGATTAATCTGAATTAAAGTCCAAACTTTAGTTTTATATGTATAAAATTAGTTTCCAAACTCCTAGTATGAAATTACTACAATCTGAGGAAATTACCCCTAAATTTGTTGTTTTTAAGAACCTTTGAAGATGTTTAAAAAGTAACAACATATCTACTCCTATCCCAGTCCCTATGTGATCAATAATATTGACAATTAAATTAATTGTTTCAACTCTTACTTCATGAAAATTCTTCTTAATAAACATGGACGGATCAATATTTTACATCAATATATGTTTTTTTCTATAAGATGAACATGTAGAGGAGACCTTTCTTAGCCCTTATTTTGGCTGTGGCTTTAAATCATCGCGTAAAAGGTCGATGTTGTATAAAGAAATCACTGAATAACGTAACGAGTATATATATGTTACGTTACTGAAAGAAATTAGTGTTAATGAAAAGATAACTACAAAAATTATTTTCGAATGGATGAAGCAGAATTTCGTTATTATTCTCGTTGTTATCTTAAATTTCCTTCCAATAATAGGCTTTCTACCCTTTCCATCTTTACGTGACCTTCCACATCGTTGTAAAATTTCAACTGAATATTGAAGAGAGTAATGACGTAGACTACCATACACGATATCAATATGTCAAGATATCCACTTTGAACCGGTATTGGTATCCAAAAAATCGTATCCATATTTTCATCAATACATCAATATAGACATTACACGGCCAATATTATTGTCAATATTTTCAGATATCGATGTAATACTCTCAATATTTTAACCGTGTTAGTTTTTTACTGAATTGTATTATGGAGTATTTATGCGAGGAAATAAAAATTTTGAAATTTAAATTTAATCTGAATTTATCCTGACTGGACGTTTCTCTTGAGACGAATAGAAAAATATTTTCCATTTATTACCTTTAATACTTCTAAATAAAAACGGTTATTGAAATGCTCACGTTTGAAGTTGGCAAAGATGAACCTTCCCAGACTAGAGTTCAAGAAAATGAAGTAGTATAATAAAAAATGCGGTCGATTCAGCATTTTCCGTATCTAGAAACTCACATTTAAAATGTGAAGTGGTTTTAACATAAGCGAGTTTACTAAGGCCACAGAAGACTTTTAGTGGAATTTTAAATTGACCGTGACAAAACGCATGAAATGGACTTTTAAATCGAATGAGAAGTGGATTTGTTGGCCTTAATTTAAATACCGTCTAAAATCAGAAAGTCTCTATAATAAGAATCGTTTCCATGTCCTACAGATATAGATATGGCCAATTATAATGTATTCTTCCTATTATTAAAGCCCAGAAAGATTTTTTTTACAAAAACAAGACGGAATTTGCTTTAAAATTGAACGAACGCCAAAGAAATAGGGACGAACATTAGAATATTCTATCAGATACACGGTGAAATATAAATAGTGTTTTATCTTTTACAATTTATTTTTCGCAAATTCAGTTATACCTTTTTGGTATAAAAAAAACATTTTCACTGTCTTAATTCTATTTGCAATAGGATAGTATAATCTAGTTCTATAGTTCAAAAAGTACGGCGGAATAGTCAAATATTGTCCCACATTCCAGCAAGAATTTCTGCGTTTAGTTATTTCATGCACATAGTCTTGTTAGAGCTACAGGAATTTCCGTGTTCATGAACTTCCGTCTACATGATATAAATGTTGGATGCAAGTAAAATCTACAAGAAAACGTTAAATGTTGGAAAAGTGCAGTTTTACTTTTGATAAACAGAGGTGAGCTTTATAACATCAAAACTTAAAAGGAAATTTCAAGCTTCAGAATAGCTTTATGTATTGTTGGCCTCTTATATGAGGGTTAAACCATAAACTCTACGCTACCGACTGGAATTTTTCTTCAATTCAGAATAAGCATTGAACCATAGAGTGTTTAGTTTTCTTCATTCATGAATAATTACACGTTAGAGTTGTTCTTTTACAGTCAAACTAGAATAAAACATACATTGAATACAATATCATATTATTGTTATTGATCACATTTTGTAAAAAAATACTTAATAACCTTAAGAGCTTTAAAGTTTACTGAGAAGCATTTTATTCACAAACCTGTATTAAAGTTAAAATTTAAAACGAGCTAGACAAAAGACCTATAAACTGGATGGAGTGTAACATTACTTTTGCATCGCTATCGTTAAAATGAACATTCATAGAGTGAGAGCAACAAATTCATTATAGATTTAGAGAAGAGTGCTAGTACTTATGAAGACTGGGAAGAAAAACTAAGGCAAGAAGTGTTACAAGATGCAACGAAATAGTGGGGTTTGTTTATGCACTAGCCAAATTCTTCTTCTTTATTTTGTTTATAATTCCTTTATTATTTTTATTTTGTTAATACACCATTCTTACTCTTATTATTTTACGCTTTTCAAAATCCTTCTGAAAAATGTTATATAGATTATAAAAATCGAATCACACTTTTTATTCAATAATATAAATCCGGCCCTGTCGAGCAAGGCTCCGTCTACCACAATTTCTCTGCACTATAAAGAACATTAAAGAATTTGATTCCTTAATAATCTGCACCTCTCCTTGATCTCTACAATCTGTGATACCTGGGAACTAAATTATATCTATTTCTATAGTAAGACAATAGTGAACATCATTGTGTGTTAAAAACTTTGATTCTTTTTTGCAGAGATCAAAGAGTTAAGTATAAAGTTAAAAGGAAATGTTAATAATCTAAGTTTTTTAAAACTATTTCCATAATAATCCCTGTTTCTAATTAAGACGTTCATTGATTGTGATTCATAGTCGTTGTTGAATTTTGAGAACCAGACTTTTCAGATTGTGAAATGAGTATTGTTGACCTAAGGGAGAAAATGAGACTTTGTGTCTTGCTGTTAAGGAGAATAAGCTTATGCACACTAATCCAATTCTATACATATGGGAGGGTTGCTATTTATGTATTGAGAATAGAAAGAACAAACAAATGAATTTTATCAAAAATATATTTATTGATATTCAAAATATTCGCCTTTAAGCTTAATACACTTTTGCTTGCGATTGAACCACCCTTCAAAGCACTTTGTCCAGTCAAAAGATGATGGCTCTAAAACATGGTTTTTGCAGGCCTCAACCGCTTCTTCGGCCGATGAAAATCGTTGTCCACGCAGTTTATCTTTAATTTGTGGTAACAAGAAGAAGTCATTAGGTACCAAGTCGGGGCTGTAAGGCGGATGACCCATCAATTCGATCTTTTGTGTGTCCAAATACTCGTTTGCTTCACTTGATGTGTGTGAGCTCGCATTGTCGTGATACAAAATGATTGTCGTTTTGGATCGGTTTCTCTCAATTTACAGAAAACTTCTAGCAAACAAATGGTCGTATACCACACTGAATTAACGGTCTTTGGCTTTTCGAGAGCCACAGTTGCTTCTTAGCACTTGGAGGACGAGTAACTTTTGTTGGCTTTTCTTCACATTGAAACACCGAAATTGCCGATTTGCCTTTTCTTTCTGGCTCATATGCATGCAAATGTGGAATCCAACAACACCCAAAAGTTTGTGCAAAATCGTATGTATGCAGGTCATACTAATGCTTAAACATTCAATTCAATTAGTTTTCTCATAGCATCGATATTTTCTGGCACAACGACCGATTTTGGGCGACCTTCTTTAACTTCGTCCGTGAGCGAACTACGGCCATGTTTGAATTCAGTGTACCAGCGACATACTCTGGCTTTGGAAGGTGTTTCATCGCCAAAAGTTGAATTAAGTTGATTGATTCACTGTTCTTGAGTTACACCACGTCGAAAGTCATAAGAAATCATTGCTCGAAAATGTTCGCGAGTTAATTCCATTTTTTGGCCGGGATGAAATTTTCAACTTACTGTAAACAACACAAATAGTACTCGCACGTCTAAACGTTCTGAGTACGTATACTGTCAAAAATGTCAAACTTTAAGATGGCAATGACAGATTTCACCTGGCAACACCAGTGTTGCCAGTTCTCAATACATAAATAGCAACCCTCGTATTTTTGCGTTTCATTTATGATATTTTTAGTATTTCAGGTACTGATTGATGCTTGAGTCTTCCGTCAACAAAATCAACAGCTGTAAAACGATATTGGTAAAGTTAAGAAGATCATTATAAGAAACAATAAGGGTCCTAGCACCGACCCTTACGAGACAACATATTGTATACATTAAACGGTATCATTTAAATAAGAAAAGTATATGTAATTGGAATATTGGTGACATATATCCATAAAAAAAATTTAATTTAATACAATTATGGTTAAAAAACAAACATGTTCTGCCGTTGAATTCGTATTTCAGTTACCTCATAATTTACCAATTCATTCATTATAATTTTCTTAAATTAATTTTAAAACTAAGGAAACTTAAATGTTTAATTATTTTTTAAATAAAAATTACTTGTTTATAACTGGGATTTTAGGTATTACCTATTGTATACTATATATACCAGATGCCACCGAAAAGTTCCAGATATTCTTTAAGAACTGTGAAAGTATACAAAACACTTCTAGAAGTGGGTTGAGTTAATGCCGTTGGGACCTTCTGCAATTCCGCTTGAATTTTCTCCATGTTGTCAAAACGACTTCCTTTAAGTTCAATTTCATGGTCGAAAAAATCAAAAAGACGGGTGAGTAGGGTGGATGGGATACAACATACATATTGTTTTTGACTAAAAACTGTCTCCTTAGTATCAAAGCGTGTGCAGGTTCCTTGGCATAATGCACAAACTAGTCTTTTTTGTCTCCACATTTCCGGGTATATTAGTCAAACATTCTCTCTTAACTACTTCAAAATGTCTAGGTAGGTAGTAGACACTGTTAACGGTCTGACCAGTTGGGACAAACTCTTAACGGGCAATTCCACGAATGTCCAAAAAAATTGACTGACATTGCTCAAAACTTGACGGACTTTTCGGATGTGGAGAGTTTGGGTCTTCTATTGTGATGATTAGTATTTGGTTTCCAGATCATATTCGTTCACCTTCATTTCATCTCTTTTTATGATCTTCGGCTATCATTTGTTGGGTTCTTTGTTGGTGTTTGTTCTATCTAAATGCAGATTTTGCCCTTTTGGTCACGCTTGTTCTGTATCAGTAGTTTCACTTCATTGTAATTTTTATCATATTAAGTTAGTCAGATAAAATCACTAGATGGTCGCATACAACAATTCTACAGCTTTCTCCAGGTCTTGGAAGGTTTGCGTTAAGCCCTAAATGATAACTTGCAGAACCATAGCAAGCTTCCTTAAAACATTTAAACCACTTCTCAATTTACTTAAAGCTGCATCAACGAAAGCTTAAATGAACGTGTGATGGACCTCAGTCGCTGTTTTACCGAGTTTAAATCAAAATTTAATTCAACTCGTTGCTCTTCGGCAGGAGGCATCAGAAGCGCTTTAAATACTGTGCACAGTTTGCACAGTTACGGCATTTGAAATACTGACTCCCCAAGGATTACATATAATCCGGAATATTCCCCTACTTTTAGGTAACACCTTGTAATTACGTGAATTTTTTTCACCCTCTATCGTTTGCTTAAATCATAGAGGTTACATGGTAACTTTTGTCTGAATCATGTTTGTATAACTGGTTGTGACATTAATATTTTGATGATCTTTTAGACTGGTTGTATAGTATTTTTTTATAAAACGTTTTTAATTTCCATTATTATTATGCTTATTTCATTATAGCGTGTAATAACATTGGGACAAATCATAAATGTGGTGATTTATTTATAATTTATTTTAGCTTCAGTTTAGATGTGCGAATTAACTGTATATTTTTTCTCTGTAGACATAAAATCACATTCAAAATAATGATATTTTTGGCCTATTTTATAGTCAAGAATTAACTAAAAAATACAACAGTTACGTGATAGTAGTCTTTCCTCTTCTAACTTATGATGTAGAAGTAGTTATATCGTATTAAAAACAATTACATGAAATTCGAAAATATAATTTCATTTAATGCAGACGCTCAGTTTTCCATTACAAAAAATAAGAATTTTATGAAGACGTCAGTATTTGTGCATGTTCTTAAATTAAAAGCCCTTGGGGAAAACGTAATTTAAATAGGAATTGGTTTTTTAAATTAACTTTTTCCTCCATATTTTTAAAAACAACATTTTTGAGTTGTACATTTTTACGTAGCTAAGTATCAAACTTTTTAATGATGTACGTGGTATTTCATATATAAAGGATATCTTGAGTTTTTGTTTATTGACAATATATTCCTTAATTAAAAATATCATGCAGGACAAATCAAAAATTCTTTCAACTGTCTTAAAAATCTCCTCTTAATATTTTCCAATCGATTCATATTTACTTCTTTAATCCTTAATACGTCGTTTGCAGTGTGAAACAGCCAAATGAAATAAGTTCATTATTTCAATTGTTTTCTATATTTATAAAGAACCAAAACCCCTCAATTTTAGATTATGAAAATTTCATAACTTCTTTGCACAGCCTTCGAGTGACAGTTATATTCCCAAATTTTTAAATAGGAAATAGTGGTTTGTGATACCTCATTTTAAATATAACTTTATTCTTTATTCAAAAGTATTATTCATTTCAAATTTATTGCAAAAATTAACATTAAAAAATCATCTGAAATTCTCTACAACACACTATAAAATTAATGAATAATACCGTTCAGTTCTTGATAGTGTAAAAAAAAAAAAAAAAAACAATTATTAATGTAAAAGATGTTCAAAGTGCTCGCCTAAAACGTCTTAGCAATATCCTAAACATAATTATAAAAGTGTTCTTACGTTATTTAAAATTTGGGGCGTGACCATTTTAATTGCAAGTACTATTATATTATATTTTTCACGTATTCCCATACGAAGAAGTCGAATAGCGTATGATCAGGTGATGTTGGCAATTTTATCAATTCTCGTTATTTATCCCCCGAATTATTAAGTGGAGGTACTGCAGGACATTGATTCAGTAATGTGGTGGTGCTCCATCTTGCTGAAACCATATCATATTCGTTGGAATTGTGGCTTTGCTGGATGAAGATATAAGTTGGCATAACATGATATTGAAGATATTGAAGAAATTATTATCTTCATTGAAATTGCCACCAACAAAAAAGGGACGAATGACATGGTTTCTAACTATCTCTGTCCAAACGTTAACCTTTTCTGGGTATCGCTTATAATCTTCTCTCAACTAGCGAGGACTTCGATCTCTGTTTGTGTGTTATCTCCGTAACCAGTAATCTTCAGAATTGTTATTTTGTGCATTTGTATATATGCAGAATTGGCAACTTTTTGATGTCAGTATAATAAATTTGTTTAGGCGTTCAAACAACCAGTAAAGTACTAGAGTGATTCTTAATTGTTGGTATAATTGTTTGTTAGTTATTTTTAACGAATTCTTGTCTAATGTGGTTCCTAAATATTTATTTTCCTAAGCTTAAAACTTTATATAATACCTATACCTATCTGTGACTTGTTTTTTGTTGCAATTTAAAAAAAAAGAAGTTGGTGTCATAACTCGAACAGTGACGTCATAAATAATATGTATACACCAATAAATGCGTCTCTCAAAAAGAATATCGACATATTCGAGCATTTTCTCTAAATTATTTTTTTCCAACCTTTACATAGAACTACAACATTAATCGTCACTTTATTTAGAATACATTTAAACAACAGTGAACTATTTCGCGTTGGTCTATTAGTGACCCATGATTTTCTATTTCTAATTTTGTATCTCTCTAGATTGGGCCTATACAGACTTGTTGGCTGCAACACACGTTCCAAAATCATTTAAAATTCTATATACATTGTCAAGTGGCACAGCACGTCCTTTATGGGTAAAAAAATGTATGTTTTAATAATCCAAATTTCGGTAAAGGAATAATAGAATAAAGGATAGCAGGGGAAATAAGCTATATTTTATGTATAAATCCTGTCGCGAGTTTTCCCGTGTTACAAAGTGGAGATAAAGCTTTCAAACAAAAGAAACGCGAAAAATTTCTTGCCGTTCCCGGCCACATATCTCAGTTATATTGGAACATAAAATTTAATTTTAAATGAAGGTGTGAGAGTCTCCATTATGCCTAATTTATTTAGAGCTTACTTTTCTGCTCTTGAGCGTGAAAGGTAGATACAAAATTTATTGCAGGATGTCGGATATTTGCACTGAAATTCATGATGTCATGTGGAGCAAGAAAATCACCTGGGATTACCTATTTTATGCTTCAGTAAATGATTAGAGAGAAAAGATTAAACTACACTTTTCCTAGGAAAAATATTGTCCAATTAACTGGTTCTTTATTAAAATTGAACACATGTCCATGAAGATTATAGGGCTGCATTCTCTTCACTCCTTTCATATTCCTAGAGAGGCCTAAGTTTTTATTTGGTCTATCATATATTTATCTATTATTTTATTTTTCTGCTCATTTAATGATGAGAGTAGTATTATCTTATCGAGATATTTTTTTGTTTACCTAAAGGAATTCAAACATATGACAATAAACATATACATAAAATGCCATTTTCTCTTGAGCAGAAAAGGAACCTCCCTCACTAATTCCATTTGGAGGTTTTCGGTGCTCTTTCTTAGAGACGAAGATACAAGTTTTATCGCGTATATCTCATGTTCCCCTTGGCCGATTCGATTGTCTCGTGTTCATTTAGATGGGATAAAATGGCGACATTTAAACTCTCTCCATAGTAATGGAATTTTCTCGTTACGATATCAGAATTTTTATTAGTAACGATCCCCGATTTTTCCCTTATATCATAATTTTAGTATAGATGATAGACATTAAATTTTCTCGTTCTTTCGATGCATAAAACGATTATCTCAGCAATATTTTCTGAGTTTTATATATTTTTGTGGGTTCTCTTTTTATTATGATAATAAACACATAAAATAATAACAGACTTTACGATGCTTTTATTAAAATTATATTTTTGTTTATTTTTTCTACTTCTGTGCACGGTTTTGGATAAGTATAAAAATGTAATGTTTGTAGAAACATATTTTGAAAGCGTAGACTTAATTTTTATGCCTTCCTTGTGCTTCTACTTCATTCAGCCTATTTATTTTCTGACAAATATTCAAGAGTATTTTACAACTTTAAAAAATAATTTTTTATACAATTAAGAGTAGAAAATAGAAAATAGTATTTTTCACAAGATATCGAATAATAGTTTTAAATTTAATTTGCAGAAATATTTCGTATAAAATAAGAATTTTGTATTTTAACAAAGCTCAAGAACTTATAAATAGTAGTTTTTGAAGGTATCCCAAATACTAATAAATTTTAAGTTTGTGGTCTCATTTTTATTGCGAATCGTCAAAAATCTTCTGAATAGTTCAATTTATTAAAAGACTGGGCTGTGAATGAAGTTCAAAATGCAGAAGAGTGCCACAAAAAGGGAGATCGTCAATATAAATCAACTTTTCCAACATCAAGGGTGTCAGGATATAATCCTTAAGGATCACAAGTTCTCCCCTTTGTGAAGATTTTAATGATAAAATTAAATGAAGTGTACAAGAGCTCTGTAGGCCTGATAATTTCTGTTAAAAGATTTGCTGCGAACACATTTTCTTGAACCTAAATTGTAACAGTATGATATTTTATTTTGTTGATTCGGCATTTATTAATGTAATTTAGATTATACAGGAATTACTGTGTTTAGAATGAGGATTTTAAATATTACGTTAAATACTCAACATCAATGTTTTGACTATGTGTCAAATATACATATGCATATGTAAAAATTAAAATAAAATCAAATTTACTTTTAATTTCTATTGTTTTTTTTTAAATATATTATTGGTATAGATTTAATTTACCGCATTATTGGACTTGTTATCTGACTTGTTATTGTATATTTAGGTCTTGATGAAGAATTGTATACGCAAAATTAACAGTAGCAGGAAGATTCACTGGAATCACTTTTTTTGCTGTTTTAAATTAAAATGACGAGTACATAATTTGAATAATTCTTTAATTATTTCTAATAATTACGAAATAGTAGCCCTATAAGAAAGGCATTTAACAGAAAATGGAGTACAGGAAATAAATATGCTTTCTAGAGGAAGTGAGATTCCACTGATAGGAATAGACTTTGAATAGGCTAGAGCGTAAAAACTAAGGTGATAATTCAGATAGGATATGGAGCTTAAGAATAAAAGGGAAAAATCGGAATAATATATTCATTATAAACATCCACGCTCTAACTGAGAAAATAGAAGACGACAGTAAATATATGTTCTACGAGGAACTAGAAACAGTAATAGATAATATTCCGAATAAAGAATATATAGACATAAACATATCCGAAGTGCAAAGTAAACATGGAGAATCAAATTTATCAATAGAAAAAGATTAACAGGTTTACCTATAAAAAGGTACTGAATATAATAAACACTCACTTTAAAAGAAAGATGATTGATTCACAAAGGCAATTGCAAAAAGGGAGAATATTTTAATACATGAAAAATATGCAACCTAAGTAATAAAAGTAAGAAGTTAAAAGTGAAGCATATATTGATATAGACTTTCTCATAGAGTTCAGACTGAAATATTAAAAAAAAAGGAAATAAAAATATATACGAAATTGAATACAACACAACAAGCTAACAAAATGAATAAATTGACAAAAACATATAAAACAGACATAAAAAAACGTCCATAATAAAATTTTCAATACTAAAAATATTAAGCAAACATGCGAAAGAATAGAGCAATCAGTAACAAAAACTATGGAAAAGCAGTAAGTAATAGAGAATACGATAATCCAAACAGAAGGCAGGAAGAAGAAAAAATGAGAAAAGTCAACGGAAGAGAGAATAATAAATATTGGAATACCAACTAAAAAAGAGTTAAAAGAATTATTAAATCTAACGAAACACAACAAAAGCCTAGTGAACGGAATTAAAAATTAAAATATAAAATATGGAAGAAATAAATCAGAAAATGAGAGACCTATAATAAATATAGTGAAATTCAAAGGCAGAACCAGTGAAAGTTTAAGGCATGGTGGTCCATTTTCTTCGATATTGTTTAACCTGACAATAAAAGCCATCAAGCCTAGCATACACGCCGATGATATCGTTTTAATAGGAGGAAGCTGAAGAAAACTCATAGAAATAATGAGAAACGTCAAAGAACTGGGTTTAGAAATAAATACAAGAAAAACGAAATAAATACAAATAAAAAATAAATATGCAAGCAGAAATAAGATTAACATCCAAGTCCAAGTCCAAGGACATGAAGAAACCAAAGCAGAGTTTTAAGAATTGGAAAACTTCATGCCAAGAGGAAAAGGAAGTTGAGTTCAGAATCCCAAAAATTAACAACTGCGCTAAAATCCTAAAGAGACTCCTAAAGAACAAGGAAGTATCCCGACAAGTAAAAATAAAACAACTTATTCTTAAGAGACATAGATAAACACAAATCCTACAAAATTGAAAACATAATATAGCAAGGTTCTTAAAAGAATATTTGGAAAGAAAGAATCAGAGCTAGAAAAGGAAATAAGAACAAACGCTGAAATATATGAAACGTTTAAAAAATTGCATATAGGTAACTTTGTATAGTGGAAAAGAATGCAATGGCTAGGAAATTGCAAAATGGAAGAAAACAGTATTGTAAAATCATTAACGTGGAGAATTCTTAAAGGCAAAAGGAAAAGAGTCGACCGAGAATAAGATTTAGAATAAAGAAAAACAAGTATGAGACTAAATTCAAGAAGTAAAGAATCGGAAGGAGTGGAAGAAAATATTAAAGCAGCAAGGAATCTAAATGGTCTACAAGGGCTTTAATTGAATCTAGTAATTAATATTAAAGTATACTCTTTTATAATAAATAATATGAAAATTAATTTCTGTCCTGCGGGTAACCTTTTAAATGTAATACCGGTATTCATGTTATATAAATAAGTCTGGTCTATGTTGCTCACTAAATATTCTCATTTTGTTAGAAATTTCCTCATACAATTCACCTATCCTGTTTTCAAATATACCCTGGGTGATGTATACTCCGCGCACTCCCACTCTTCAGTTATTGTAGGGGCAATAGAATTAAGATAGCAACTTAGTTTTTTAATTGGTATCACCGTTGTATTTTGTTGTCCCAGTTCTTGTTAGTACTTTCGACATATTGAGTTACTGTCACTTTTATATGTTACTAGAATGAGGAGAAATTTTAGGGTGCGCCTGAGCATAGTTGACACTGTGTTTTTTTTTATTAATTATTATTAATTAACTCGAGTAGGTGATTATTGATTCCGTCTAAAAATATGTACACAGCGATATCCGTTGAACAAATTAAAAATTAAAAAAACATCTAATACCTTTCAGGATATTAAACAAAATTATATCTACGGGGTATTTATAATAATAAGCACTTATCTTGTAATCATTTTATCCAAAATATCTGCTAGTAACAATGTTTGTTTTAAATTAATACAGTATTGTGTGATATGCGATGGTGGTTTTTTTAGTATTAATTCTAACTTTTAAGAACGCTTATCGAAATCTAACCAATAATGCATAGTTTTTCCAAAAAAATAGACAAATCAAATATTCCGTCTAGACACTACAGTCAAAATAATTTTCCGTCCAAATCACTTTAAAGAATATTTAAATTAAATTTATTACTAAAACTCAGTATTTTTTCATTTTCTCCTAACGCGTTGTTTAATAATTAATGATTATCTAATTAAACGTTACTCATTACATTTATTAAAGAAAGACAGAATGAGTATATCAATCGTAATAAAATCAATACCATTAATGGTCCCTATTGTAACGAAACGAAAATTTTCTCTTTTGAAAATCCATTAATAGCTTCCAATAAACAGTAAATAGACATTTTCTAAGTAACTACTCATAGCTTTCAGTTTAATGATGATCGATGATGACGTGGTAAAACTTTATAACACCATCAAAGGCAACATGACTTTTAAATCGGCACCCCAAAGAATAAAAATGGAAATGCAGCAAGATCTGTATCCAGCCTTATCCCGACATCAATGGTGAATATATACACCCAGGATATTGACTGATTGAACAGTTTGAGTTAGTCTTGGATTTTGCATAACACAGGCGTTCGCGTTCCCGTGAAAATTCGTGAAAATTTTCCCCATTTTCCGCAAGAGCTATTTTCTGAAAGGATATGCTAGTACGGCAAGAATTAAGGATTTTATCCCTGGAAACAAACACATTTTCCCTATCCCGCTGCTAAAAACTTCACGTGCGCTAGTTGTTCCTACATGTCAGAATAAATATTTTCCAGATAGTTTGAAACTAAATTTGCGAGTTAAACTAAATTTCAATTTATACAAAATATCTTCTAGCTAACGTAATTAAAGCAATCAATGTAAACTGTCTAAGTTGGCTGAATTATAAAGGATGGACCAGTAGAACTGTTTTAATTCTAGTATATTAGATCAAAAAAAGAATCTATTAAATTATGCAGTTGTTAAATAAGAAACCAATTTGTGTAAAAATATAAATTCGGTTTTGGGTACATAGGTACAAAATCTACATACGCTGTTTCATCAGAAAATGCAGGTTACTAAAAAATTAACGTTGACAGTATCCGCTATAAGAAAATCCAATCTGTTGCGACAAGAAAAGCAGAGATAAAAAGTTTGAAATTCTGTTAATAAGCCCTTCGGGAGCTATTTTGGAATATTTACTTTTGGGGTGTATGTTTAATTTAAAAACTAATGGAAGTTTCTTGGGAGGAATTATATTAGAGCAATATCAACTCAAATCAGATCTAGTTTGAATTTAATATAATTTGAACTTTAAACGGATTTAGATAAAAGTAAAACTAATATCGTAAGGATTTTTTTTAACTAAATCATTATAATTGGCTAATTATACTACTCGACGATTTAGACTTTACTTTTTTTCAAATCAAATGATTAAAATATAATCAATTTTATTACTAGTTAATTTCAGAGTACAAAGAGGATTACAATTTTTTTGTGTTAATCCTAAATAATAAAATATTTATTATATAGAGTGAGAAGTGAGCTATCTCGTCTTAGGAATTAATATGCGAGATATATTTATTATATAGGGTGAGTTACCGTATACGCGACGGTCCATAACTCTAGAACGGTGCAATTGACGAAAATTTTGTACTATATAATATAAATATTTTTTAATGCCATAGCATAGATCTTGAAAAGTTAGGATAAGAACATGTAAGCCATTTTTGTTAATTTTCAACGGTTTGGCTGCTACATACATATAAATTCAAAAAAATGTGATTTTTAGGTGGCTGCAGATCCTTTATAAAACATAATAGACATCAAGTGTGATACATCGTTGAAATCAACTCGGCAAGAGGTTTATAAAAATGTAAAAACATAATTTTGATACATATCTCTTTTTTGGGATAACATGTATAAGTGGAACTAATTTCAAATTATAGCTTTTTTGAATATACACAAAAAAGTACTGTTACATTTTCATAAAATGCACCGTTCTGGAGTTATGGACCACCAACATATAAAAATTTGTTACTCCCAGCACTGACAGATTTTAAAATATGGAGAAATTTGGTTATCCCTAGTTTTTCAAAAAATACGAAATATTTAAAAGTTGTCAGCAACGAGTGCAAGTTGCAAACTGTTATGATTTTTCGTTATCGTTATTAAGCTAGGATAAGAAGTATTACTGTACGTGAGAGAAACAGAATAAAAATGATAAATCCTAGGTTAGTAGTAAAAATAATCCATTACCTATCTCTTAGGATGACAGTGGTTTATCCTGCATAACCTGAAATAAATAAAAATCAGTTTAAATGAGTTTAAATTCTATGATTTTTTGAAAACATTATCGCATACAGATGTAACAGATACGCCTTTCTGACAGACGCATATAACTGTAGAAATTTTATTAATGTTTATTTTCTAAGAAATCTAAAAGTTCTTGTAAAAGTACAAATTCTATAGTTCGAAAATGCCTAGAAAAATATATTCTTCAAATAAAATAGAGGTATTCAGAAATAATCTCACCGGTATTTTGAAGCCTAATTTAAAATGTGTGAAATAGACGTTGGAATTTAGTTGGAAAATACGCTTTATTAACAGAAGAGTAGATAAGAAGTCTGAGATTTTTGGGGGTTTTTCTCTGGGAAATCATATTCTTTTCGTCCGTGATTATAGACTCTTGAATCTCCGAATGCAGAAGATATTGACATTTGTTAAAAGCCGAAACTTAAATAATAATCAAAAACTCATAAGCTAACTGTAGTATCTGAAAAATCAATATTCGAAGTAAACTACTCATAAAAAGGTCACTTACTAATGTTATAAGTCAATGAGAGCATTGTATCCGAGCAAGTAAAGATTTGCACCAATAATTATAAAAATTTAGGAGAGCTCAGCGAGGTTTAGTAATTATTCATTTCATTAATTTAATTTGGTTACCTTTTTGATTTTACTTGTTTTTTCATATTTTATTTGTTAAATTCTCATTCCTATTGCGTAACTTAATTCATGATTAGTGGAACTTCCAGAATTAGAACTAAAACTATCGGCTTATGAATCTTCTATGCTTGACAGTCGCCAAACTTCTATCACAAGAACACGAATGTTTCCGATCGGCATAAAATATATGATTTAAAAAAAAAGTATATTTATACTACCTACTTAAAAAATTTTATTATATGTAAGTAGTATTTTAATTATCGATCATCATAATTTGTTAATAATATTTTATATGTTTTTATAAAATAATCTTATAGATTGTATAATGACATTTAACACTTTTCGTTACGAGTTTAAGTTTACCCTTGAAGTCACCAGTTGAATTTAATATATTTTTAATCATAGTCAATTAATATATTAAGTTTGTTTATTAAAATAGCAATTAAGTGAGATTCAGAAGGAAATAAATGTTGCTTTTCTTTTTTACTGATTATTTATAGAACGCATTGTTATTAAGTATCATTTTTGTTATTATCACTGAAAACTTACTTGTTTTTAAGATGAAACCTTCGACACCTATGTCATTTTCTAAAAAGTGGGTTTTATGAGTCACTCAGGCATCAGTCTTTTCGATAAGTCGAGTTATAGTAGAATTCTTTTAAATTCCTTTATATGTGAACAACTGTTTTTGTGACTATTTATCTCTACTTTTTGGAATATTGAATTACTAGACACCAAGTTTTATTTCTTAACCTACTCAAAAAACTATTTTTTTTATTTCTTAATTTCATGTACTAATACAAAAAAAATTATAAAAAATATGTGAACTTATTTATTTAAATAAATACATTTTAAACATTGACTTTATTTAATTTAAATAAATAATCTAACAGAACACTCAGATACATTTTATTTTCCATTTTTTATGTTTTTTCAACAAAACTCAACTCACATAGTCGTAGTTTTTCAAAATTACTTTTTACTTAAGTTTGATATTTTTAAGTGTTGTTTGATGGATACTAACCCCCCTCCCCCTTTTTTTCATATTTTTACAATCTTACTTAAAAATAGAGCCTATGTAATAAATGTAATAAACTCCGAAACTATAAATAATAAAGGAATGTGAGAAAAGACTTTATAATTTTCGATTTTGGAAAATTCTTTTTAATAAAAATAAATGTATTTTAATTTTTTTATTTATTATTTAATCTGCTAATAAAATTTATTTATTTAGTTTTTAAGGACATCAGAAGAAATGCTATTAAAAACTGATTTCATTTTTAATTGTTTCAGATAAGAGAGACATTGCCTTAAATGATAACATCCACGCAAAACCAACCATAAATAACCAGTACCTTGTCAAGCTTTCTTGTATAGTGACACCTAATATTTCCATATTTTAAACAGACATTGCTTCCTTATGCTTCACTTTGAATGATGTATCAGTAAATCATAAAGGATAGCAAAATTTCAAAATGTGTCTAATTATTTAAGATAAAACTTATTGAAAATGATATAATAATTAATAATAATTCGTTTATGTATTCACTTACCCAGTCATAGACTGGTTCAAACTAATGTTGGTTCGAATCCCAGATTGAACCATTTATTCTTCTTTGGTTTACATAAGTTATTGTAGGATTTTAAAATGGGTACCACATTAATAGTTATTTGTGTTAATGCATTATTCAGTTATCAATCCCAATAGGCCACAGTCTCGACTATTATGGGTGATATTTTTCGAGTTTAGCTCATTTACTAGGAAAAATTGTACCATCATCTGTAAGTTTCCCAAAAGCGCCATGCCAAATAATAAAAATAATAATAGCCATTCGCTATCCGTAATAATTAGTTCTGCCTACAGAGCGTCTGGGACTCATTATTGATCGGTCAATTATAGGAGTATTATTATTATTATTATTATATGTTAATTATGTCTATAAATTGACTATTCGAAAAATATATAAACCATCTTTTTATTTTAGAAATTAAGTTTAAGTTGCCATATATAACAAAATACGAAAATAAAATAAAAGTTCACTTTGATGATTTTAATAATTATAAAAATTATTATTTTTTAATTATAATAAATGGAAAAAAAAGCAGTCGATATTTCGTTGTATGCAACCCATTGTCCTAATTTGCTTACGCATTTTCAGCAACGAACAGCCTATAAATATTATAATCGAAGAACACTATTTAATTATACGGTGTAATGTCAAAATTCCCTTTATGCATATATTAAACTACTGATTTCAAATAAACGCATTCACCCGTGAAAAGTGCTTTCAGGAAATTGTGTTTTGATGTCAAGTAATTTCCATGGCAATGTGCATTTGGCATTGTCAGTAATTCAACATGTACTTAGCACGTTATTGCTGACTGATGAAATCATGCCAAAACAACAACAAGAACAAATGGAATTAAACACCATACAGGATGTCGACTGATTGCATCGTTTAACGTCAACGGCATTTTAGTAAAAAACGGTTATTAATCAAATAGAAGATTCAAGCGTGGAATACTGCTATCGCTAAAAATTCGGAAATGTAAATTTATATAGAAAATTCATGTAGTCAAGCATGCGTACCAGTAATCATATTTTTTACGCTGTAGATAACAGATGAAAGAAACAATTATGATAAAAAAGTTGCTTCTAAATACAAAAAGTAAAAAAATAATAATTAACTTCTAATCATACTGCACTGTAGTCGTAAGTAATTCCGGGCGATAAACGAGTCTAACGGATCTAAAATGCTACTTTATAACCGATGAACTTTATCTCCCGATCATGCATAAATAATATTTATTCTTCAACATTCGAAACGGAGAAACGGGATTATACCTTCCCAATGAGAAAAGAGGTTGCTAACTAATTTAACTTCAATGCAGACAGTTCTTGAGAACCCCTTCGCGGGCTGAGATAATTTTCAAATTGAATTTTTCTTTTATAGCATTTTTTTATGTTGGCAAAATTGCTTTTCCAACGAAACTCTGACATGGTTTGAATACTTCAGAGGTTTCTGTTTGCGCGATTTGAAGGTGAGTTAGGGTAAAGAGATTTTGCACAAAAAATGAGTTTTCAGACAAACGCATAATAGTTTAAAACGAAGAATATGTTATCAAAATGGTTGGATTAGATCCCAGTTGCATTGTTTATTCATCTTTTGAGTTGAGAGATAAATTTTTGGAAATGCTAATTAGAAGCTTTATGAGAGTTCAGAAAAAAATGTGTGGGAAGCGACGACTCAATCATATACTTAAGAGTTAAGTTGGACGATATCCTCTTCGACATAGGTGATTCAGTGAAAAATGAATACATTACAGGATGATGTCACCAAAGCTACCATAATAGCTTATACCAGAAAAAGGAAACTTTGCATTAACACCTTCACAGTTTAGAGGTACGTAGGTTGAAGGCAATATTTGGTTACAAAATTATTCTGGTGATAAGAGCACAAACGCAAGAGAATTACCCCCAAAGACTCTAAGATCAATATATACATCTGAGAAGGCAGAATCAGATTAGTTGAATAAAAATTGTAGAAATTTATATATGTGGGAGCAATTATTTTCTTCGAGTGGTCTGTATATTTTTTATGCAAGTTCCACACATAAATTATAAGTGAATTTTCTCCAATAAAAAATAACAATACACGTATTCTAAAAATATTTATGCGAAACAGTTTATTGTGGTGCAAATTTCATATACTACATAAACTGCGTGTATCTTTTTAATCGCGGTTTGCACAAACTATCACTTACTTTAATAATAACCTAATTAACAAATGTACTTTTGTTACTGAAGAGGTATTAAAAACAGTTTTTGTAGTCAAATTCATAATTTTTACTTTCTTTCTCAATCAACTTTTTGCAAACTTTCTGTGTACTTTTTAAGGGTGTTTAGGAATGACTTCCTGTCGGCAAAAACGCGTTGGGTTAATTGGAATATGCGCGAGAAGGAGAATTAGTTGAATCGTGAGAGTTATGTATGTGGCATTTTCTGGAGTGTAACAATAAATTTATCATTCTATTCTATTTAGAACTAGTATGTGTTTGCATTACTGCTGCAATTTAAACGTTTACCAAAGTTGTAATGGAAGTAATTATAAACGATATTAAGAATGAGCATGGCAGTAGTGATAAGACCCAAGTTTAATAGATTTATATTATCATTTAGTCTGTTAAATATTAGAATCCTGTTTTTTACATATATTTTTCCCCTTTTATGTTAGGAACATCGATTGGCTAAAAGTTTTTCAATGACCTGTCAGCGTCAGATTTCCGAAAGTAAAATAAATTACAAACTAAATAAGCTTTTATTGCAAAAACGGTTAGTTATTGTCTCATTTTTATTTAAAATAATTAAATTCAGTCTTTATAAAATCAACTTGTAATTAAATATCTAACCTCAATAATAGGTACGATCTTGTAGTCACCGCCATTTCAATTGCAAGCTATTCAGGCGCTTAGAGAACATTGAATGCATATAATTTCTCTATCTTTCAAGAACATGGTGGCTTTCAAATGTCGAAAGCAGCGACTAAGCTCATGTACTTTCTCGGGGACAAGTGTATTGTTACAGAATTATTCATTCAATGTGGTAAGTTTAAAACTTATATTTAAAGCTGGTAAGTAATAACTACTTAAGCATTAGGGGCACAAAGTTTTTTCGAGTACAAAGGCAACCAGACGAACGATTGGTAATGAGTAAATATATATATATATATATATATATACATATATATATATATACAGGGTGCCATTAGTGTGTTGAAGTACGATATATCCTTTATTAAAGGAGATATCACAAAAAGTTATTTACAAAAAGTGTAGACGGTCTTTAGTTTCACATTTTAAAATTAGTCCCAAAAATACAGTGTTCAGGAACACAGTGCCAGACAAATATTTTGTTTTTTTAAATGGAACACCCCGTATATTTTTAGATTTTTATAAACCTCTTGCCGAGCTAATTTCAACGATGTATCACACTTTATGTCGTATGTTTAATAATTCATTATTTTTAGTTTTCTGGGGGGGTTTTCTATTTTGTTTTCTTTGAAATTTGTAAAAAACAGTAATTATAAGGTAAACCTTTACCTTTAATTGAAGGATAATCACTGGGATGTGACATCGCCGCAATTCTTTATTTTGTGACGTCATGGTCATTTTATCATAAAAATGCTGTACCTATTTTTTACGCAGCATAAAATTAATAGTAGATATCTACATGTCTAAATAGTTTATCATTACGTGAGTGTATCGTAGTAAAATCTTACATTAATTTTAACTGTAAACACCTGAAGAATTATTTTTACTATGCTCTAACTAACAGTTATAAATATATGCAAGAGCGGTCGTTAAATTTATTATTTCATGTACACTTTGTCATAACTTTAACAAACTATCTTGAACGCGTCGATTATTTATTTAATTTGCTTACGCAAACATTAAAAAACAAATTGACCTTTGTACAGCGCATACCCAGAAGATTCTTTTTATATTCCTCTTGCCATAAAAATCAGTTTTATGCATTGACAAAAATTTGTAGAAAAAGATTTTTTTTAAAAGCACTAACTTTTATAATTAAAATACAACACACGTTTTTTGTAGGTGTAGCTTGAAACTATATAAGTTTAGTAATTAAGTATAACAAATTCATACCAATATTATTCTGTTAATTCGATTATTAAACAAAGCTTTATGGATTTTTTAAATTTTCAAATTGTTTTATTAAAAATATTTCCATGTTAAAGAAACAAAATTACGAGGTTTCGTTTACACCCAGTTATGCAAAAGTATGTTTCTTATTTTATATTTAAATTAGACAGACTAAACATAAAAAATAGTTTCACTAGTCTCTCTAATTTTTGCCTTATTAAAGGACGTTTTTCGAGTAAACGATACTTGAAAATTTTCTAAGAAAAATTTTTAACTTTTATTAAAAAAAATTCCAAATCCGAAAGATGGACTGCCACAGCCAGTTAAAGAAAGAAAAAGGAAAAAGAAAAGTTAACAGGCATATGTTTCGGCTGTTTGTATTGTCTCCCTTTTAATTCTGAGAGATTCTTCTTACTTTAATCTAAAATTTTCATTTCAAATAAAGGACTCTGGAATTTAGGAATTTTGGATTATTGTTTTGGTGACATTGATCTCAATTTAATAGAAAACTTTATGTGGTTGTCGTCTGGTTTAGGAATCGGCATAAAGTTGAAAATGTTTTACACAATTGAGATTCACTCTTACTGGACATTTTTTACCCCTGTTAACGGATTTTAGATATATTAATTGTCATGTAGATTAATTTGTAACAAAGAATACATTTGTACAGAATGGTTAATGGAACCAGCAATCGTTTGATTTAATAGTAATTAACGTAAAACAAACTTACTGACTGAACGCTTTTGTAAGCATATTCCGGTAAAGGCGAGACGAACTCATTTATCCCAAACCCATTCCCATGAGTTTTCATTATACCTACATCAACCCCTTCTACAACAAATCACATCTGACCCAATGAATGTACTAACCAGCTCAGCTGTTCGGATCTTGTTTCCCAGTTAGGAAAATTGTGGAATCCTCTCAAAAATACACGTTGACGCCACTAATATTCCTACAATTACATCCGCATACATATATAAAACCATTATGAAATGGAAACATTTGTTATCCAACTCTAAATATAATTCACGGGGAGTTTTTGTTCTCTAGAGGCGGACGTCATTGTTGTATTGTGGCGTTACGTATCCAGGTATCCATTAAACTTTACTGTGTTTGTTTTAAAGGCTCAGAAAGTCTGACACAGGTGCATTCAGCAGTTGTACGTAATGTGAAAATAATTAATTTATATATGTGCATTCACGAATCACGTTTATTAAAATTCTTTGTGAATTGTTTCATTAAACCTGCGTAGCAAAGATTTTATCAAGTATGTTGGCGAAGCCCAAAGGTCTTTGGTATTCAGCAGATTATGAAAGTTTTCAACTTCCATATTTAGAACTCTAGAACTTTAGAAGTCTACAATCAATTCAAGTAAGGTAATTTAGTATCCGATCATTTCGATTTTACATTCTCTGAAAGAAATTTGAATCTGATACATACTCATATATTTTAGAAAAATTTTCAGCGCAAACCATTACGAGCCAACGATATCGCATGAAATCGTAAATTGCAATTATTTCCAAAACCGATGATATAATAAAACAATTATAAAAATGAGTAGTAAAATGATATTTCAAATACTGGGAAATATACAAATGTTAAATCACAATTTTAATACATTTTTAAAAGTTATGCTTTCGGTTTTTCAGTCACGCCATTATATTTTGTCTCTCGTTTAAATGATAAAAAAATAAAATGACTTCATTTTAAAAAAATATTTTACTGTGTATTTTGAATACCCTATACTCAATTATTCAAAATCTGTCTGACAATATCAATATAATTGCGAATTTAAAAACCTCCTAAGAAGTAAATACATGACAAGTTGATTTCTTCCGGTAAAATTTGAATTAACAATAAAATGTTGTTTTCCTAAAAATGTATGAATGAAACAATTAACAGAGCATATCACTCGTCCTAAACGCTTGACAAAAAACTGTAGTATGTTTTAAATTTTTATTACCATTAATATTGTGATTAGCGATCCATTGTTGGAAATTTCCTCTTTAAATAATTTGAAATACAGCACTTCTCCATTTATTAAACACACCTCAAACTATTACTTTATAATACACGTTTCACCATCCATTTGTAGAAGCGACAAAAAACTGACAATACTTTCTATTAAAACCAGGCCTGTGCAGTGTTCTAATCGATGTGCATATCACAACAGCAATGCTGACAAAGTAGTTTTGGTTGAACTAGTATTTGTTTCTCTTTTTGTCTCATGTAATCAAATCAGAAGAAGGGAGACGTATTTATAGGTAGTGTGATTATAGAGCAATATATTTTTTGACGTAAGTGTTTTGAGTCGGTGATGATACCTCTTAAACTGTATTTTTATTAAATATACCAATATTTCATTAAATTATTATTTTAACGGCGTCGATCATTTTTGTTCGTATTCAATTATTTCTTGTAGATTCTTCCACTGCTATCCTCTTCTTTTTTATGACACTTTCTATCTGGATGTCTTGCAATAGTACTGAATTAAGATACAAAAAATAGTACCTTTTGTTTAAGACTAGCTTCTTTTTGTTACTCTGCCTTTGAAAAGCAACCCAATGAGCACAGTGGATACCAGACTTATATTCCTGACTTTTGAAAATATTACCAAGGAGGAGGCTAGAAACCAAATATTGGAAACTACAAATATTGACGAGTCAGAATAGCAAACTCGATTACAAAGCCGATCATAAATACGGAAAGTGAATCAGTGTAATCACCATAGAAATATTTTAAAAACATTACTCAATGAGACGAAGTACACGTATAGCAAATGACTAGAGCCTGGTTTGGAGTAAAAAGCAAAAGACGTAAGGGAGCTTGAATCTGCGGTGACCTTATGTCTGGATAAAAAGAGGTTTCTAGGCATTGCAACCGCAAGAAATTTCTTTAAAAACAGATAAGCAGAATGATACACAACAAAAAACAATCTTAAATTATCTATTTTCAAACCAATCACCTAACCTTTTCGTTATTTAAAAATTTAAGTCAAATATTACCATACTTGTTACTAAATATTAAGAAGGTGGCACTTTTGCTAAATATATTTTTTTTAAACCGATAATTATAAAATATTATAAAATATCCCTCTTTTCTGAGAGTTTCTTTTTAAAAATTACGAGGGCTATTTTTTTCAATATCCAATCCATCACGAAATGAAATCCGCAGAGAAAATTCGATGAAGCTTTATGTACGTATGTTGCCCAGTGTCTCTAACATGCCCGACCATCGAATTATGTCCGTTTTGGGCTCAAATTACGTCGCACTTGTCAGTTTTGGGCCCACAGTGAGCACATAAAAATGCCTAAGAAAATAGAGTCTCCTGCCAAGTGCGAAGTGAGTGATGTAATTCGAAGGGCTGTTCAGATCAAGCGACAAGGAATATTGTCATCAGATATTGTCCTCCTTCATGACAATGCTCGGCACACACTGCATTTGCTTTTACATCGTTTTGTAAGTTTGATCATTCACCACAAAACCCGGGCTTGGCTCCGTCTGATTTTATTCCTTAGCACACATGAAACGTACGCTAGGAGAACAGCATTTTGGTACAGACGACGAGCTGCAAACCAGCGTAGAGAATTAGTATTAGCCAGTTGGACCACGAGACGACAAATGAATGTATGGAATATGACATCGTTGAAATGTCAGCCGCTGCTTCGCAAGGTGGCACGGATCCGGCGATGGCCTGGATTATGTTGACTTTGAGGCAAAGATCTGGGACTTCAGAAAACCCTACAAGAAAAAGTCAAACCCATACCAATGACGCGGCCGGCTCAAAATCCGTACCAAACAGTAACTTTTTGTGGATGCATTGCCACCTGGAGGACCTCATGTAGATTGGTGTCGTTCCATATGTGGCAATTTTGTTTATTAACATAGTCATTCATTAAAAAAACGCATCGTACCTAAAGATGACTTTTCGGCCAAAATTGGGGTCCTCTTCCAAACGCTCCGAAGCCCAGTCAGCGAAAAACGGCGTTATCTACGGTCATTATCTTTGACCTCCTGGGCCAGTCTACCGTAAAATGGATGCAACGCGCACATCCTATTCACAAATTTCAACATCGACCCGTCTATTGAAAAACCTTTTAAAACATTTTTGATTTTCACTGTGGTTTTAATTTCGCTACCGATCGAACCTTGAAAAAAAATACCCTTAGTATTATGAAATGAAGACTCTCGGCAACCGTATCTAAATACTCTAACGCATGACATCACAGTTTTGAGGCTGAATCCCGATATGGACGGGAATATTTGTCAATGTCATGCAGGACTATGAATATGATCAAGTATGTAACGAATTGTTGACTGCCAGGAAAAGAGTGTTTGAAACCGAACCGGCGGCTAACCATCTAGAACCTGCCTATATCATACGTGGTTATTTAGTTTAGTAAGACTCTCAAATGGTGGCAAATCATCTAAGTGAGTACCGCCATGCTTTTTCCCGAGGTGTGGCTCTAGCTACTAAATTGGGTGACAATAAGTGTCTAATATATTTAACCACCCAATTAAATAAAAATAAAGAAGAAAAATATCGTCGTTTTTATTGATTTATAATCCAGTAAATAAAGGCCGGGAGACCCTGGAACCTGGACATCAGGTCTCGTGCAAACTTTTTTTTTCTCAACTTTTAGGTAAATATGGGTACATTAACTTCTGAAAATATGTCCTTCGGGAGATGAGTGGAGGGGGCCGGAAAATGGCCAAAAACCCCGAAAATCCGGTTTTAGGCCGATATCTCCCGAAATATGACACTTAGAGAAGTGGGCTTTGGCTACCGTTTTCGAAAACCAGGCTACGGTTAGGGGTGGTTATCTCGAAAACGGTTAAATTTTTGACAAAAATGATAAGGACCGTTTTTGTAGATAATCGATTGCTCTCCATTTCTAGCCAACCCCCACTTCTCTAAGTGTCATATTTCGGGAGATATCGGCCATTTTCCAGGCCCCACCCCTCACTTCTCGGTTGACATATTTTCAGGGAGTAATCTACCCGTGAACACCTACAAATTAAAAAAAAAAATTCAGCACGAGACCTGATGTCATGGTTGATACCTTCGTTTATTGGACTATTAACAGTATCTAATACTAATGAATCATAGAATCGCAATTTACCAAAGTAATTTTTAAAATGAAAGAAAATAATTTTTTTTCGTTAGATAGTATTATTGGAAAAACTTGAAAACGTAATGTTCGACAATTGGACGAACCTTTCGGAATTTACAGTATGGTCCAAATGAAAGGAATAAATTCATTATTTCGTAAATCGGCGTTTTTAGGGGAAATTCTGAAACCTGTCGATTTTTATTTTTAAATGGGCGCTTTGTCAGATCAGCTTTTTATTTTTGACGTCATCTCTGTGAGCGTGATGACGTCATCCATGAAATTTTAAAGCAAGTGCTTAATTTGTTTACCGTCAGCTAATATATAATGCGAAAGATGAGCAGGGAACTCTTCTAAACTTCCGCTATAACTTCCGGAGTTATTTTTGCAATCTCAATGCGTATACGTTCTTTGAGTTCATTAATAGTTTGTGGTCTATTTATGAACACTTTACTTTTCAAGTATCTCCATAAAAAGAAATCGAGAGAAGTTAAATCAGGTGACTTCGGCGGCCACTCAATTACTCCTCTTCGACCCTATCCACTTTGATGGGAAGACGTTATCCAAGTTGTGTCTCACCAAGACAGCATAGTGCGATGGCTTTTTTAGCGTTCTAAGAACTGTTTGATGGTCAACTTCATTGTCTAAGGCTAGCAGAACATCTAGTTTCTTGTTTTCAGATATTTGTTTTCTACTATCTATAGGGAGGTATTTTACATGACCCGTTTCTCTAAATTTTTTCTCAATTTTGCTTACTGTGGACTGTGTACTTGGTTCTCGGGTGGGATGTTTATTATTGAATCTCCACAACCAATTAATATTAGAATTTAATTTTTTCCGTTTCAGTCAGCTTCATGTTGATAAAAAGTCAAAAAGTTTTTGATTTCATTTACTACAATATCATTAACAACTTGACAATAAAAATTATGTTTAATGACAATAAAGGAATTTTGATAAAATAACTAGTTTTTTTTTTTAAAGATAAAAAGTAGTTTAGACATATTTTCATTGTCAGTGACGGCGTTTATCAATTTATTTTTGGATATTAATAAATACATCATAACAATACTTACTAAATTAAGAAATCTGTTCTAATGTTAATAATACTACTTTTGACAATAATACTTAGACATAATTGATATGGGTGAATATTTAACAGACCTTTCAATTGATGTATTGCAAGACCCACTTTTCTATTTAAAAATTTTATTAATGACGTCATCACGCTCAAAGAGATGACGCGAAAAATAAAAAGATTATCTGACGAAGCGCCCTAATAAAAATAAATATCGACGGGTTTCAGGACTTTCCCCTAAAATCGCCGATTTACGAAATAATGAATTTATTTCTTTCATTTGGACCATACTGTATAGTATGAAGGTAGTCATCCAAATAAAAATGTCAAATATTTGTCGATATTCGAAATCGCTGACGCAATGCTACGCACTCCCTTCGCATTGTTTGTAGACCGCAGCACGAGCTCAGGACGCAGTCTTCAGCGGTTGCGGTTTTCTCGGGTCAACAGGTCGCTTCATCTTTCATCGAACATGATTGGTGTCAAGGTACGGATATCGGTTGCACATATGGTGGGCAATTCCAATTGGCGGCGTGTTTTGCCGCAAGGAAATTTTAAGTTAACAATACGGCATTGTGAATCTGCCTTTCTTTACATAATTGATGAGCTCAATGTTGTCAGCAGCCGAGCATATATGCAATCGAGAGAAAAGGCATTTAGTTTCGCCTTGGCCCGACACTTTATTGTTTATATATTATATATTTTTTGTCATTTGCGTTGATATATGTTCTCCTGTGACCTCAATACATACACAATACGGTCTGAAAGTAGATTGGGGAAGCAAAATGAAATTTTTCAACGGCGGTTGACATAAAAATGAAGGGAAAATTTCATCCAGGATCGTATTTTTTAAAACTAAAACTGCAAATGCATTGTTTACTTAAATAAATAACTTCTTAGATTATTTTACTGCATTCACCATAAATGCTTTACCGGTGATTCAGTTTAAGCTTCTTCAAATCCATGAAGCCATACATTCAAAATTGTGCAAGGCTAGATATGAAGTTTATTATTTCCCGGAAAATACTTTCACAGAGCTACCACGTGATATCCATTGAAAATGTTGACATTTATCCAAAACATGTTAATTAATACTTTATAAAGTCAAAATTAGATCAGCTTTTGTTATCGTTACGAATTTAAAATGTTCGTCCTTTCCTGGATTTTATTCATTACAGGTTGCTTATAATTTACTGGTTAACGTTATAAAGTACTCGTAATTAAAGTAATCTATATCAATGAACATATATTATTTTCAGTTTTAGATCCGTATTTTAAAAATTTCATTATTTTTTTATTTCTTCATTAATACAGTGAAGACAGAATAAAGTTACACATATCATAGAATTGTTGGAAAATCAAATGGTTCCAAGTGTTCGTGCAGTATGCTCTAATGGTATTGACAATAAGTGATTCCAACAAGATGGTGCTCCTCCACATTTTAGCCGAGTAGTCCAAGACTTCTTAAATCGCACGTTTCCAAACCGTTGGATTGGTAGAAGAGGCGAAATCGAGAGGCCACCAAGATCTCCGGATCTTACACCACTCGATTTTTTCTTTTGGGGGTTTCTAAAAAGTAGAGTGTATGCAACAAATCCAGAAACAATAAATGATTTGCAAAATCGCATACTTGAAGAAATCACCAATATCGCTAGGGATATGCTCCAAAGGGTTCAAAATTCCATTTATGAGCGTTTGGGTCATTGCGAAATCGAGGAAGGTCCATAATTTGAAAATTTATTATAAAAACCGTACTGTGTCATTACTGGAACAAAGCTATTGAAGAATTACTTCTCTAAAGGTTTGGTTCAGAAAGTTATAGGCGGCAATCACTTATTGATTTAACCGGCTATAATACTGAGGCATGGAGGAGGATAACGGGAAATCACCTTCATTACATATCCCAAGAGAACCACATAATGTCGACATTCAATTCAAAATATTCCGGAGGTAAAATAAGTTCCCCGATCGGATCTTCGGGGGGAACGGTTTTGAATGAAGCCAAGAAACAAAAGTTAAATGGCCGCAGAAAAATACTAGTTGGGACCTGGAACGTACGAAGTCTGTTCGAGGCGGGAAAGCTAGCAAACCTTAATCAAGAAATGAAAAGATTAAACATTGACATCTTGGGCGTCTCGGAAACTTGGTGGCTGGAAGCTGCTTTTACTACTCAGGGAATCAAGATCCGAACCACAGAAAAGGAGTGGGAATACTTATTACAAATAAAGTATCCACCAGCGTCATAGATTTTTTCCCATACTCTGATAGAATAGCTCTTCTGAGGCTTAGCGCCAAACCCGTTAATCTAAACATTATTCAAATTTATGCTCCCACTTCTGATTCCACTGAGCAGGAGATCGAAACATTTTATAATGGGATAAAAGAATTGCTCAAACTCACTAAAAAACACGAAACCAATATTATTATGGGAGATTTTAACGCTAAGCTTGGAAAAGGCAGATTTGCGGGGCTGGTCGGACCATTTGGGCTTGGAGAACGAAATGAAAGAGGAGACCGATTACTGCAATTCTGCCAAGAAGAAAATATGAAGGTCACCAATACTTGGTTCTCCCTGCCACCTCGTCGTCTATATACCTGGAAGTCTCCAGCAGATAAGCCAAATAACATAGTACGAAATCAGATAGATTACATTCTCATTAACAAACGTTTTGGGTCTTCTATCACTAGGGCCTGTACCTATCCCGGCGCAGATGTACCATCAGATCATATTTTGCTTCTGGCTTGTCTTAAAATCAGAACGGCAAAACACAAAAAAACAGCCCCGCAAAGAAAAATAGCATATGAACAACTTCAGCACGGAAATCTTAGAAACGTTGTTAGTGGAGAAATTAATCAGAAAATAGAGACGACAATAACACCTATGATAGAATCAGAAGAAGAATTAAGCTGTATATGTGAAGAGATGCAAAATATCATTATGAATTCAGCGAAAAACGAAATAGGATATAAGACACGAGAGCAGAAGCAAACCTGGATGACGGACGAAATTCTCTCCTTGATGGAAGAACGTAGAAAATTTAAAAATCAAGCTTGTCAAAATAACTACCAAAGAGTCCACAAACTGATAAAAACAAAGATCCGAATAGCAAAGAACGAATGGCTAAAACGAGAATGCGAAACTATTGAGGCACTACAAAACCTTCACGATGACCTTAATCTCCATAAAAAACTAAAAGAAACGGCAGGTATATACAGAAAACGGAACTTTTCCATACTTACGAACGAAAGTAATGAAATTGTGCGAGATATGAATGAACGAAAAATAATATGGGAAAACTACATTAGAAATCTATTTTCGGACGACAGAGAAAGTGACCAAACGGCGGAAGGGAATATAACAGGGCTCTCAATAACAAAATCAGAAATAGAACTGACCATCCACAAATTGAAAAGTAACAAAGCAGCTGGCCCTGATGAGGTTCCAGCAGAACTCATTAAACTCCTGGACGACAAAGGCATCGCAGTACTCCACAAACTGTTTAACAAAATATACGAAACCGGACAGTACCCTAGTCAATGGCTGACATCAACTTTTGTACCCCTACCTAAGAAAAACAACACAAAGAAATGTGAAGATCACAGGCTTATCAGCCTTATGAGTCACTCCTTAAAATTATTCCTTAAAATAATCCACCAGCGCATATTTAAAAAATGCGAGCAAACCATCAGCGAGTCGCGGTTTGGATTTAGGCAGGGTCTAGGCACTCGTGAAGCAGTAGTAGCAACACAGGTACTTGTACAAAACTGCTACGATCAACGAAAAAACGTGTTCTTGTGCTTCATAGACTTCGAGAAGGCTTTTGACAGGGTACAACATCACAAACTAATGACAATTTTGAAACAAATGGATATAGACGGCAAGGATATTCGTTGTATTGAGAATCTCTATCTAAATCAAACTGCCCAAGTTAAGATTGATGGGGAACAAACTGGTAATGTTAAAGTCTGTAGAGGAGTCCGTCAAGGATGTGTTCTTTCGCCCCTACTTTTTAATCTGTATTCTGAGAATATCTTTCAACAAGCACTTGAAAACATTGAAAAGGGCATCAAAGTAAACGGAATATGGATAATCAACATCCGGAATGCTGACGATTCAGTCCTAATTGCTGACAATATGGAAGATCTTCAATATCTCCTCAATATAGTAGGAGAACACTGTAAAAGAATGGGACTCACAATAAACACCAAGAAAACAAAATACATTATTATTACCCGTGAACCAGACACCTTTAGAAATAGAGATATAATATTTGAAGGATCACCAATTGAGAGAGTAAACAAATTTAAATATCTTGGAGTATGGCTCACTGAAGAATGGTCATCCGATTTGGAAGTGAAGTGCCGCATAGAGAATGCCCGTAGTGCATTTCTGAAATTTAAAAATGTTCTCACGAATGCAGACTTTAATCTCAATCTTAGAGTGAGATTCATTGGGTGTTACATTTGGTCAGTATTGCTGTATGGGGTGGAGAGCTGGACTTTAAAGGTAGCCACAATAAACAAATTGGAAGCCTTTGAAATGTGGATATACCGCAGAGTGCTGAAAATCCCATGGACAGCACGAGTAACAAACGAGAATGTCCTCCAAAGAATCAACAAAGATCGCGAATTATTATTAACAATCAAAAGAAGAAAAACTGCGTATCTGGGGCATATAATGCGAAATTCAAAGTACCAACTACTACAACTGATTATTCAGGGTAAGATTGAGGGTAAAAGGGGAATAGGAAGAAAGAAGATGTCATGGCTGCGTAATATAAGGCAATGGACCGGATTACAAACAGTTGAGAGTCTAATACATACAGCCAGAGATCGAGACGAAATGAATTATGTGGTCGCAAACATTCACTAGTTGAATATGCATCAGAAGAAGAAGAAGAAACATGTTTCTTTCTCATTTGGTATATAACTCTTAAAATAACTAAGATACCGGATTTTGGTTTTGGGGATGTATTTCTTTTTTCATTACCATTACCATAAGGTGAAACTTGACAGGGGTTGCAATTTAAAAATTTTGGAGTTATCACCCCCTAAAAAAACTCCCCAGTATATGAAAGTTTTATGCAAAAATGAGCTCTTGCTTAATTATCAGGATGGCACCATTAAAAAAATAAAAGAACCACTGCAAGTAGTTGGAAATCTGTCATTCTTATGTCACTCTTTGACAATACTAGTTAAGTGAAACCTTGGTTAGAGAAAATACATTTTTAAAAGTTTTGTAATATTGTGGAAATTCAGATAAGTATAATTTATCATTTCATATTTATTATGGATAAATTGCATAAGTAATTATTGAAACAATGAATTTGATATGCTTTAATCAACATTAAATTTGTAAATAAAATTAGGTTTATGTTTGACTCTTTGAATGTAAAAAAATATTGTTTATGGATTCATACTCAAAATAGCCTGAGTATTAACAAAACTATTTAATTATACAGAGTGTCCCACTACGTTTTGCCAGTCGAAAACTTTCACATGACAAGTATGAAATTTGGTAGCTATAAACACTCGAAACTGATACTAGTGGAATGTCAAAACGTCGTGGTATACTTGCATGTAATGGTATAAACCTGAAATAGGCCCCAGTTGTTATTGATTAATTTTAAATATATAAATTACTCAACACCTACTTTCTTTTTTATTCTAGACCATCGTCATTTTTTTAATATGAAAACAGACGTATATTTACTATAAGCTCTTTATTTCTTTCAAAGAACAGATACAACGATAACTACTTTAATTTATGATGAATTAATACCTATAGGCTTCAATTATTCTAAAAAAGAGGTATAGGAATTCTAAGAAACATTTTGGATTGAAACATATATTGTTAATTACTATTTCTGGACATTTATATAAAAATAATTTTTAACGTCTGTTCTTAATGCGAAAATATAACGATCGGCTAGTCACCTTCTCATTTAGTAGGCTTTAAAGATAACATCTTTTACATAAATAATTAATAATCAATATATTTTTAAAATAATATCAGCCATGACCTCTAAATAAGTTTATTGTTTTATAAATGCATGACTCAAGCTGTCGTTTATTATATTAATTACCTCTCTCAAACGGAACTGCGTTAAATTCTCATAATTTGGCCCATAATAAAGTAATAAAGGCGAATTCACAGTACTAAGTTAAGGGTCATGAACGTCTAGTAATAAGTCAAGTTGATTCTACTTAGGCTTCGTCACAATAGAGAATGTTTAGAAGAACTTGAAAGATGCTAGCTCTGGACCTAATAAAATTCCTACAATTTTACTAAAATAAAATATCGGCATTAGCTAGGCATCACCTACTGAGAATATTAAATCAAATTTGGTTCAAACACACTTTTCCAAGAATCTGGTTCAAAGCTTTCATCATTCCGCTATTTAAAAGGCGATAAACCTAAAATTAATCCTGAATCCTATAGACTCATATCGCTAACTTGCGCAGTGTGCAAACTTTTTGGAAAAATGGTTAACCGCCGTCTTTTATGGTACCTCGAAAACAGACAGTTGTTGATAGCAGAACAAAGTGGATCCAGACAAAACAGATGTGCGACTGATAATATTCTAGATCTAGAAAGTGACGGACATGAAGCTATAGCATCAAAACAAAAGTGCATAGCTATATTCTTCGATCTACAACATGCAGTTGACACTGCCTGGAGGCACAACATTCTGAATAAATTATGTTCTTGGAATATAAGAGGTCATTGCTTATCGTTCATTCAAAATTTCCTCAACAACACAACGTTCCAAGTAAAAATCAACAATACTCTTTCCACTGAGACTCTTCAAGAAAATGGAGTACCACAAGGATCCGTACTGAGCCCAACTCTATTTTTAATCGCCTTAACGTCATCGTAGAAAACATCGACAAACCTATAGAAGCTCGTCTCTACGCCGCTGCTCTCGTTATCTATATCAAAGGTAAAAATGCAGACCTTTTAACTGATGCTCTACAAAATGAAGTAGATAAAATAGAGCTATGGTCATTAGAAACTGGATTTCAATTTGCGGTACAAAAAACAGCTTGCATACGTTTTTCTTCAAGGAAAACCCATTATCCCACTTTGAAATTGTAGAACAAAGAACTAGAATTTGAACTCAACATAACATTTTAGGGAATGAATTTTGATGAATCCTTAACATGGAAAGAACACATAAAACGCTTCAAAGAGTAAAGATGAAGTAGGGTGTGTATTTGTAACTGCAAATCTCAAATTCTTGTTTAAGCTTCCTTCTACAGTATTTTCTCTGCAGAATTGTATGCTCTCTATCATACCATTCAATACACTAATAAGTCCAAAAATGTTTACTCTATTATTATCACCGATCCGCTAAGTTCACTTCCATCTATCCAATGTTTATATCCAAGACATCACTTCGAAAAATTAATCAAGAAAGAATTACAACAAAGAAAAGAACATGGAAGATCAGTCCAGTTCATGTTGGTTCTCTCCCATACCGGTATTCCTGGAAACGAAGAAGCAGACAAGAGTGGGCGAGCAGCAGTGAATAGTGCTAATGCAGAATTCATGAAAAAATCGGTTTCATCAGACTTAGAGTGCTTCTACAAAAGTAAAATCACAAACTTATGGCAAAGTGAATGGGAACAATGCGAATCAAAATTAAACGAAATTAAACCCAGCGTAGTGACTCCGAGTCCTATCCTTGTGAGTCGCCTAAAGCAGATAACCCTATCACGTCTACGCTTAGGACAACCAAACTAACCCATAATTATCTACGTTCCCGTCAAAACCCCCCTCGGTGTGATTGCTGCAATATGGTTCTATCTATCAAACATATTTTAGTATGGTCTACCAGACAATTTACAAGATCTACTTGATAAAAACTACCCTATTAACAAACTCATATCATTCTTAAAATCCATTTTTGATAAAATTTAAGCGAAATATTACTAATTTTTTTAAAAATGGTAACAACTAATTGTACTTACATGATTTATTGTGTCGTTAATAACTATTAGGTGGATGCAACATTTTTTTAATAAAATACATACACATCAATGTTCTCCGGACTTTATATAAAAAAATTAACCTGCAGCTATAATAGTGAAGGCAGAAAATCCGTCAACCTTATCCGGGTTCACTTCGGTGATTCTGTATCTCAGTATAATCAATTAACAATTAAAGTCCTGTAGGATTCTTGTTAATTATTGTACGTTCGATTCACCTGCATCAAAATCAACTGATAATGCCGTATGAAAGGTGAAGCAGCTGAACATCAGTTCCAAAGCGTGAGATCACTTAACAAAGAGAATGTAAGCGCCGCTCAAAATATTGTAAAGTTTTTTAAATTATACATCTGTATTATTTTATACATAATGTATATCTGTATTAATTTTAAAAAATAAACGTTTTTGGTTTTGGCTTTGGATTCGGTAACTGTAATTAAGCAGTACTGAATTTTTCTACTAGTAGTTTCATGATAGTGTTAGTGCAGATTTAAAATGTTCTGTCATAATAAAGAAATTATTCCTACATTATCCTATTTCAAAAAAGAACAGGTATGCCCGTACATAAATATGAAAGCAAAGGATAATGAATCCGATGAACATATACTACCCTCTTGTTATTTAAATTAAATATTATCGAAATGTGACCAAGCCAGAGTGAAACTATATCAAAATTATTTTATTTTGACATACGTGTTCACGATAGCATCGCGACGACTACTAAATTTGAAATGGCATATAAGATTGAGTGGCACCTTATTTTAAAGGTCATTTCAACCTCTTTACGTCCGTGTATTGGTTTTTTAATTTAGATAATTAATACCAAAGTTATGAAGATAACATTTTTATTATATTTTTAAGATTATAAATTTGTTTGGCTAGAGTAAGTATTCAAAATGAGCAAACATGACAGATATCTAAGCGATTATAAAAGATTTCCCTCACCTTTTGAAAAGTTTCAGCAGACATTTTTCTATACGCTCCTGTAATCCTCTGTTTTAAAGAGACTCTGAGATTATCAGGAGAGTGCTCATTAAATAGCTGAACAAACTCATGATAGTTACTATGAACTTCGAAAAAAAATCTTATGATTAATTCTTTTAACCAGTGTGCGGGTTCTGTAAAACAAAATATAGCACAAGTGAACAATTAAAGTCAAAATAACTACTAAACTATTTAAGCTACTTTTATTTAAAACAGTTTTTTACAAATATTTTTATTATATAAATATGAAGTTTTTTAAAAGTAGTAGTTATTTACTTACCTATTTATTTTTAAAGACTTAATTGGTTAAAATATCTACTTAAATAAATCAAAACATGTTAGGTATTTCGTTAATTCACCCCAGTCAAAAAATAGAAGGATGTGACTTTATGAACGCACTGTATGTAATACTATCTAATTAGATTAATTATTAACTATTAATTAATATTTCCAATTTTTTAATTTCGAATATTAATAAAAACAGAATTCTTATGTTCTTATTTTTTTATTTTGTTTTATTTAAAAGCAGAAATTATTTAGATTTTCTATTTTATTTTTTATTTATCAATGAACCTTTAGTCAATTTTAAATCTTAATTATTCATTTTTTTTAGGTACTATCATTATTAACTTCAATATATTTAATTTCCCATTGGGGTATTTTTTAAACCGATCCTGTTCGTTTATGTAATGTTCTCAATTTATGTAATGTTCTGCTCATACGCCCTAGGGTTTTAAAACGAGTACGTTACTATTTTTACACATCTGTAGGTTTTACGTGATTTCAATGCAATTTAAATTTGTAAAAAATTATAAGAAATAACACCTAATATATTTTCGTATACTCAACAAAGTTGTCGCAACAGAGGTGAAATGAGATTAATAAGGAGAATATTTAAAACCTCTTCTATCTATACCTACACTTACTGTGGTTATTTTAAATCATAAGCTCTATAATTTGTCTAAGAAAATTTCGCTAGAATTTTATTTTAATGAAACTTTTTTTGGTATTATCTGACATAACACCATTAGCACACAGGACATGTAACAGTCATCAAAAAGAATGGGGAGCTTGACATTTTTTTTAATAATATCATTTATTTATATCTAAAAAGAGCATTAAACAAATATTATTTCTTAAAAATGAAAGATTTTCTACAGGCGTATGTCAATTGGTCTGTCACAACATCGTATATTACAAAAAGATATTGGAACTTCACTACGATTAAAGGGAATGCCTGATTCAGTCATAGTATATTTATTATAATGTGGACACAAACCAAAAGATAACTAAAATGTTTACCCATAAAATCAAAGAAAAGAATCAGAAAAATATACAAACACGTTGTAAACAAAGCTACAAATGCATCTAACCGCTGCGCTCTATCACTTCGTGCTATGTGACGTCATGCCTAATAGCAGCGTGTTTACGGGCGCTTGGAATAATTTGAATTTAATAGCAATTTAAATACATCTAGGGCAAAATTAATTAGTTTTTTGCTGATACATGTTTTCTGACAATGTGTACTTATGATCTGTAATAATTTTTTTCTATTTAAATTTTCTCTAATAGAGTAGAAAAAATAAGGGCATCATTATTATCATTCATTTTGGTTATTTTACTTATGTTAATTGTCGGATATTTACAATAATATTTTAAAACTATCCTCATACAATAAAACAAATATCCAGTAAATTTTAGCAACTGGCAAATCGAACTAGGTCAAAGGTGTAAAATGATCTTCAAACATTGTAATTCGTTTATGGGAGTCAATCAGTCGAAGTATTTTGTGACAAACATGACACAAGCAAGAATAAATAAAGTTTGTTTATTGAGAATTAAGATATATGATTCATTCTTTTCGTAGTGCTTTAGATATATGGCCCGTAAAAAATACAAGAATAGCCTTGTCAAATGGCATGGAATCAATAAAGTTATGAAAAAACTTTTTTCTTGTTGTGAAAGTTTGACGGCGGCTTATTGCACCGAATAATTTTCTGTCTGAATTGCTTTGTCGAGAGATTCGTATTGTGAAACGTAACGATTTCATATGTACGCACCAATGCACAAAAATATCGTGAAACAGTTAAGACGACATTTATGAAAAATATGTTCCCATAAAGAGAAATGTAAGCCTAATAAAGCGAAATTAATCCAGGACGAAAATGAATCTTCAGCAGAACGGAGGGCCTTATAGATAAATACTGCATTGGCATAACCGATTTACAAACACATAACGATCTGGTAGACTAACCTCACTGCATTCTGCTCGGTTTTCATTTTTTCCTTCTGGATTTTTGTTCTCGAAACCAAATTTTTGAATCTTTAATATTTAATTCTTGTTGTTCTTCCTAGCTATGATCTTAACTCCTGGTTTATTGTCTGACCCATTATTTTTTGAATAACTTCATTTAATTTAAATTTTGATACATTAACAAAATTAATACGATTGATTAAGATGATACTAAATGATACTCGAAATAAAGTCCTATGGAGTCGCTCATATTAGATGAATTTGTGGTAAAAAAAAAGACCAGGGCAATGTGACCCATTATCTGCAGACCTGGTATAAGAAGAAATAATCAGAGGAAGTCAAACAAAGAGAAAGGAACTATACTCAATAATAACCACCAATGTCTGGCTTTGATGAGGATTTAGCAATACTTGCAATGTCCAAAAAATAGTTTCAAAAGATTTTAAAGAGATTAGAGGAAAAAGTGAGCGATTTCGAGCTTAAAACATAGCAGGAGGAACCAAATATGTAATTATGGGAGAAACTGGTCAAAATGAAGGAAGATACTTAACAGTTCAATCAAAAAGAGAGAAATAATAAGATTTTGAAGAAGTTAAAGAATATATAAAGGGTGTCCAGAACAAACTAAAAGGAAAAACCTGTAAAATCTAGAGCTGATTTTATGTCGACGCAAATCGTCTTATCCAAAAATACTTCCTAAAGGAGCTGGAACTCTTTAAAAATGGGGTTCTAATATCCCTATTATTTCAAGTAACTTCAAAACGGATTTTTGTTGAATAATATTACTTTATACATTTATTTCCTAAAATGTGTCCAATCAAACTGCCTGAATATGATTTTTTTTTAATTGTAGTCATAGATGGCTCGTTTCGGTGGGATACTTTTATACATCATTTTTTTGACTCTCAGAATGTCACCATTTTGACATGATAATTAATAAATATAGATATTTTTACAAAAACAAATTGATTTTTCACAGTCGCCTATGATATTTTTTAAAAGTTAAATTTGTTAATCAATAGATACGTATATATAGAGACATGAAAAATGTAAATAGATTTTTCTCGAAAACAGGTCATTGTAGAGACTTCAGATAAGAGAATCATTTTTCTGTAAAAAAAATTGTTAAATACCGTGAATAAAATGACGATATTTTGAGAGATAGAAAAATTATAAACAAAAATATCTAATACCCCACCCAAACGAGCCGCTTATGACTACATTTAAAAAATCTTATTTGCCTCATTAAATTGGGCACAATACAAAAAATAAATATGCCAAATGTTGTTTTTTAAAAGAAAACCGTTTTGAATTTATTTGAATTAAACCGATGTTAGAGTGCCTTAGAGTTGCTAGACAAAGTGTATATTTAGGAACACTGATAAAACAACAAGACAAGAGAGAGAAGAAATGAAGCATAGAATTACAAAAGGAAATAAGAAGAATGCAATGTTAGAAGTATTTCTAAAATCAAAAAACACATGCAGAGAAATTAAAATCAAAATATCAAAATATTATCAGACCCCCAGTGAAGCTGGCGAAACATGGACACCCAAAAATTCAAAACAAGGAGACTTAGTAAGATCGGAAAGAATAATCTTTATATATTTGAACGAAAACATACTGAAAATAAAATATTTAGTATGTGCTCAAAATAAGATAAGGACATATTGAAAGAATGAAAACAGGAAGATTGTTAAAATTAGTTTTGTAAGGAAAACCAAAAAGGAAAATTGAAGAAAAGGCAGACCAAGAAAGCGTTGGTATGAAAATGTGCAAGAATATATATAATGCTTTAGAAATTGGAGAAAAAAAGCAAGGAACCAACAAAAATGGAGAAAAATTCCCGCCCTTTATTTATTTGTTTAAGACCGGAAGAATGATAATACTGTAAGACAAATTAAAAAGATTTTGTGCTTTAAAAACTATACATCTTATGCATGTCATGTCAGCACCTTCATAATGTGTTTTTTCTGTTTTTTTAATATGCTTTTAGGTTAGCTCTTTTGGTGAATCCAACTATTATTTCCACTAGATATTTTAATATTTTACTGTCACCTTTGGTAACGATTTAGAAACGAGACATGACAAAATATGAATGATTTTAGGTACTTTTAGTAAGTTATAAACACTAAAAATTCTCTGTAATTATCTTAAAAATGACAAATTATAAACGAGAGAAAAATAAAATATCTCCTTGAAAAAATCATTAACTGAAGTACTAATCGAAAAATATAACCAACATTTAGTAAATGTAGGCATCGTAAATGTAATTAAAATTTCATTACGAAAGAAAACATCGCTGCTACTCATCACAATTTTAATCCATTTTGGCAATTTTCCGTTAGATTTAATGTTAATTTTAAGATCAAAGTATAATTTATGTGAATACTTACCTCAAGGGCTTATATCGAATTTTTACAAAATTAATATCTGAAAACAAATTAAAAAATTAATGTGATATCCGTTTTGTTAAAAAAGTTTAGTGATTACGATTATGCTTTTTCTAAAAGATTTTAAAAACTTCATGTTTTTATGAAAAAATGTTTTTTGTATAAAGAACTGCTTTAAATAAAAGTTGGTGAAATAGTTTAGTAATTATTTTAACTTTAAATTATTCACCTGAGCTGCAAATTATCGATTTTCTTGCAATATATATATATATATATACTATATGAAAGAATCCCCTTTTTAGAAAATTAGCAACCGAGTTCAGTGTTACAAAAGTGTAGCAGGTGTGAAACGCACTGTGCAGGACGATATTCAAATAGATTGTGATTGTTGAAATGTATGTAAATAAAGTCTTCACTAAATATTTTCTACCGTGAATATTAGAGGAAATTAGAAGAGATTTTCCCATTCCAGACATTCATAAAAAATATTGTATAAAAGTTACATTTTGACAACAATACATGGAATTTCAACCATATCGATATATATATATATATATATATATATATATAAAATTTCCTCTGTACGCATTCATATCGAAAATCGGTGTATTACGAGTTCAGCTATATATTACGTTTCATATTTTAACAATACCAAAGTGAATATCATTGTAATAACACAAACACATTTAATCATTATGTTATTCACCGAATTTAAACACAATCTGGTGCCTGATCACATATCAATGGCTAATAATTACATGTACCTAATTGCTATGAAACGAAAATTAACGAGTTTAATAATTGAAAAATCTAGTAATTTACTTATAGTTGTTGGATATCAAAGAAATAATATAATTAATTATATATGCACTTAACTAGTAGCTTACAATTCATAAAAATCATTATTTAAAAAAAAGTTGTGTGCGAATTTGCTTCACTCATTTGCTGTCTAAATATTCTTATTACCAAACCATTCCATTTCTTCCCCTCAGTCCAATAGTCCATAGCATAAACTCCTCAATCTATAAACTTTCCAGTCACTTAGCCCATTGATTTAATGTGTACACGTTTTCAATTCCCAACACTTTATTTCAACATTTTCACTCTTCATACAGATCCTAAAGATGTTGTGGTTAGTTTCGATGTAATCTCAATCCCAGATTCAGTTATTGCCAATATTTTCGTGGAAAGCTTTGAACAAGTGGCGGTTGAGTCCAAAAACCTAGATCCCAAAATTCCTCTTTAGAAGTTCAATTGCAAGCTCCAACAGTGTCTCTACCAGATATTCGCATCGTCACAAACCATATCAGTAAAATTTTCCGTAAAGATGGAATCCGAGTTTCATGCAAACACCCAAAAAAATTGAACATTATCTGCCTCTGTAAAGGATTTATAGCTTCCCCTATTTTTCAAGGGCATATACAAAGTTCTTTTTGCAAATGTAGACTACATAGGAAAACAGGACGATCAGTACAAAGGACAACGTAGATACATAAAACCTGACCTTGTAATACGTCTCCGCAATTACCGAACACTAGCAGCAAACGGGCCTCCAGATTTTATTCGTTAATACACTAGTACTAGCAAAAGCTCCACGTTTCTATTCTACCATTGGAAGATTCGAGAAGCAAAAAAATACAAAAGTATCTAAATAATATTAACAGGTAAAATATATATTTTAGTTCCTCCATTTGGGATTCAATCATTCTATCGGCCACTCCAATGTGTTTCGTCTCTGGCTACGTTAAGTAGATAAGTTACTGTGCATAAACCATTTATTGAAGACGCTGCTTATGATAGATTAATTATATTGACATTAATATTAGTCTGAAGAAAAAGAATTATTTCCATCTAGATTACAACCACGTATACCAAATGATGGCGGATCTCGGCAGTCGTGTGTTTGATAAGTAGTAAATCATCTTACTCATTTTAGAAGTTGGGACTTTAAAAGAATCCCTTATTTTGGCTATAAACGCATTAAAATTCGTTAAGAACACCAGTTCGTACGCCTATATATTGGCCCATTGAACATTCGATATTACTACATTCCAGTGCTAAGCGTTGTTCAATTTCTATCACTTAAAACTATATTTTGTAGACTTCCAAGTAGATTATATAAAGTTACCTTAGATAACTTCATATTCATAAAAATGGTAATTTTTTAAAGAGATTTTAAAAAAAAATTTTAATTAGTTTTCATAAAACATGTACTATAGAAAATAGTTCCAATAATCGCCAATTAGGGAACTAACTATATGAGTACAGATCACTATTAATAGTATAAAATTAAATCTATAGATTATGCACACCAAAGATTTATTGGATTTCTTCTCACCTTTTATTACATTCAAACTAAAAATTATCATTCTCTAAGACACAGAAATCTAATGTTTTTATAAAAACAATCTCCTTTTCTAGAATTTTTAAGAAACGCTTGAAAAATATTACACGGTAAATTAGATTAGACCTATAAGGCAGATTGATGTTAAGGTCGGTGGTAACATTAAGTGAGTTTAAGCTCAAGAATAAAGAATAGTTGAATTGCTTAATCTTCATTAAGATTATCTTCTTGTGCGGTATAAACGATGACTATCTTGAGAGGAATGCGTAAACGGCAACACTCTAATGTCAAGAACAATCATAATGAACTGACCTTGTGACTCTATTCGATATGCACAGCGATTAAAGCCTAATTAGTTCTAATATCCAAAAAGTATTTATTATTTAATTCTGTTATATCATTACAAATGATACTTATAATATATCTATTAGATAATTATGGGAAATTAATATTTATAATAGAAAGAATACAGTCTCGAACGCCATAAGCAAACTAGTCACTTTTATTCATAATTTCAGTGGAATAAATTGGACCGTGGGTCACCAATGACAAGCATTTTATTGACAGATTTTAAATCTACTCGTATAAGCGTCAGTCAAGTTATTTTATAGGTTTTTATGCTAATTAAGAATTACTCCTACCCTCAATAAAAGCTTAATAAAATAGCTTTGATTAGGCGGTTACATTTCCGGACCAGTTGTTCCTAAATATTTCGTCTAATATATAGACCTATATAATCATAAATTATGTTCTTTTTTTCCGTGCTGGCAATAACTGGGCCTACAAATGAAATATATTCAAGAACAAGACAAAAGATTATAGGATCCTACATAACCTTCTATAGCTTATCCCCTAAAAAATAACCTCCATTTAAATTTAGACGGAGATTTGTAAGCAGACAGTTACATTATTTACTACAAAAAATGTCTTCGAAAAGAGGATCTTGATCAATACAGACTTGCAATCCTGGGCAATGGGAAAATGTTCCTCCATTATTTTTACTGAGTATAAATTGGAGTAACGTACACGGAGCTCTTTCTTTATGAAGTATATAAATATATTTAAGAAATATCCTTTAATTTTAAAACGACTGAAAGGTAAAATCATCTTGAATTTTACCTCATAAAATGCATTTTAAGAAACATGTCATAAATCTAGTTGCAATAAAAATTGTGTTGGTTCCTTTCGTGAAGAGTGGTCATTGATCTCAATACTTAAAAAAACACATTTCATTAATTCAAAAGTGAAGGTGGAGGATAATCAATTTTTGTCTTAAGTATCTTATACACAATAATAGCGTAAATATGATCTAAAAATACATTCATTGTGTGAACTAGTGTACGTAGATTATAGAACTAAAAAAACGACTATCTCAACATAAATGTGATATTAAAAATATCAGCAAAATGTGTGCTCAAGCTCAGCATTGTGAAACCATCGGTCATGTTATGAATTATTCTGATGTCACTCAACTTAAATTTGAAAAAAAAATTGAACAAATGGTCAGTTCTAGAAATGTATCACCTCAAAAAAGAAATGAGAGGCATGAACTCAAAGATTGTCATTAACCAACTTAGTAATATGTATTCTTTTTTAATATAATATAATTTTAATAAAAATATTAACATGTCTAATGATCAATAAAATAAGTACCGATAACTTGTCGAGTTAGTGAAGAAGATCAAGGTTCTATGGGGAAAACCTCTGAGCATTGCTATTATTTCTTAATTCGCAGTGAAAGTGACCGCAAGATAGACCAAAATAGTGGAAAATGCCTACGTCCTTGATCAACATACCTCTTCTCTAATTATTCATTACATTTCTGAGATTTTTATTTTGGTCCCAACAGATATAAAGTCGACTAACAATATCCTCTTTTGATCGTAAAATACAGTCACTGTAACTTTACCCACAGATTGGGTTTGTTTGAATTTTCGCGGTTTGGTCAAAGAGAATTGCCACTACTGTTGCGCAGACCTTCCGATACTTTTCTCTCAAAAATATGTGGATGGTGCTTTAAAAAACCTTAGATAGTACTGTCTAATGGGACTTTCATTCTTAATAGCCACTTAGTCAAAAATAAGCATTTCAATGAAGTGCGCCTTAGCTTATTTGGGAAAAGCAGCAATCACAACAGTCTGGCCAACAGTCACACGAACAGTTTCTCTCCATCTCCAACGCTTTGAAAATATTAATTTTGGAAGTACCTTCTTATATTGAAACGGAATTCCCTATGAAACAGGGTAATCAGTTATAATAAAATAATTGATAATAAATAAAATATTTCTTATGGAAGGAGGTCATTAAATAAATAAGAAAAATAAAATAGAAAAAAACTTAAATTATAAATCTTAATTATAAGTATACTTGACATTTTATAAAAAATACTACTTTTCATACTGAATAACAAAATTGATTTAGACAGGGAAGATCATGATTGGACAGTTACTTTACTGTATGTCAAATAATAGAAAAATACAGAGAATTCAGCCGCCTCAACAAGGCAGAATAAATCAAAACATAATTTTAAGATTGACAGTAAAATCGTAAATACATTCCTGTTCGCGGATGACCAGAATGTCTTAGAAGATTCGGAAGATAATTTACAAAGAGCTATATGGACTCTACATAATGTGGCAAAAAAACAACCTTAAAACATCCAAAAATAAAACCAAAATTATGGCATTCAATGGTAAAGAATACCTAAGGGCTAAAATAGTAATAGACGATGAGTCACTAGAGTAAATAAACATCTTTAAATACTTAGGACGCGATGTTTCTTACGCTGAGTCACACGCTCTAGAATCAAAATTACAAAGATTCTAAAGTTAATAATAATAATAACAGAAATAATAAAGCGCACACTACTGAAAAAGTCAGGAAGGAAACAGTTTTAAAATTTTACAAAAGAATGGTTGTTCCAACTTTGCTGTACGGATTCGAGACTCGGACTTTAACAACAAACCAAATGAAGAGAACTTAAGCTGAAGTGAGACTTTTCAGGCCCACTGGCCAGATATATACTAACAGATAGAAAAAGAAGCTCCGAAATCGGCGAAGAAGTGGTCGTTATAAACATAACAAAGATAATAAGGAATATAGATTAAAATGACATGAACACGTTTTGAGAATGGAAGATAATAGAATACCTAAAGCCATTTTTGATTACAGACCACGAGGAAAAATAAATGTTGAACGCCCTAGAAAACGGTGGAATAATCAGGTACAACCCCCTTGAAATCGGAACAGGCAAAACTGCCTAAACCGAAATTGGATATGATGATGATAAAAAACATCAATAAATTTGGAATCTTTTTGTAAAGCCGAATTAGACCGAAGTTGGTACAAGTTAACAATTCATAATATTATATGAAACTGTAATATAATTTGCAAAGAATTTATTTTAAAAATTAATAGAAGTTATGCTTACTAGGCATGTAGAGAAATTTATGGCTTTAATTAAGCTAAAATTAGAATTTTGAAACTATTTATGATATTTTATGTAAATGCATTGGCTTACGAAAATTACAGATTTTCATGTAATATTGTATTGTAAATTGGTTTGCGAAAAAAACTAGATGTAAGAAATAAGCAAATATGTAATTTATACAAGTATTTAATAAAGAAATTTTATAAAAAGTCATGAAATTTAAATAAATAGTTAGGGAATATGGTTATTTTTTTGACAATCAAAATTCTTGTAAAATTAAATTTTTGTTTTATTAAATACAAAAAAATACTGTTGAAGTCTACCAGTTTATTCCAAAATTTTAATAAAAAAATATAATAAGTTTTTATAACAAAATCAAAACTAACCGCAAATTGATATGATACACTATAATAAATAGTGCGAGAATTTTCCTTAAGTCTTCCTGTTATTTATTTGGTGACTGGATTGGAAAAAGAAGCAGTGATGGGTTTTCAATGGTAAAAACTTACAAATCAATCTCCATAAGGACTTAACCTCACTTGTATGTGAAAACATTCAAAATCCATCCTAGTGTTTCAAAAAATTCAAAGTAATGTCGTGGTTATAACAATTCACTGGACAATTAATTAGCTTTACGACTATTAAAACATTTTATAATGAATATTACATTCATAGAATCAAGAATACCCAATTAATTTTTATCACGAAGGAAAATTACCTAGTACAGATTAAAAAAGAAAGTATAAAGTTTCATATTACATAACAACAACAGAATTATGTATGTATTGATGAAGTGCCTCACTATAGAATATTTAATGGTATTTTGTTTCCCCAAGAAAGCGCTAAAACAAAATTAAAGCAAAAAATGATAATATTACTGAATTATATTACGTATGATAGTTGAGGATTTATTAGAAAAATGTTCCCTTGATATAAAATTTGTATTTTGTTTTTCTTAAATGTACTTAATATGAAAAGTTATTTTGACTGGCTGGTTTTGAAATGAAAGCACTGTATATGTATATACTCGTATATTACAATTAATTTTTACTTATGTTATTTTATGTGTTTGCATTTTTAAGGATTTCGCCTTTCTAGTTTCAAAAGGCAACCAACGGTCCATGATGCCATAAAGATCAGACAATTTCAAAAACGTTTAATAACATAAAAGTCCGCATTATCCTACTTCTTCTTTGATTTACGTACACGAAGTCACTGAACCGAAACAACAACATTCTGCATAGATAACATGCGTCCGCACTCTACCACTTAACAGCTCGTGTATACATAACGTAATTTTGTTTTTTCAATGAAAAGTGTATGTATGTCTTTCTTTTATTCAGCGAAAACTGCAAACTTGATGAATGTACAGGCGCTATTGCCATAGGCGTTCACGCTAATCGCGCTCATTTTAATAATTATCCACTGGGTAATTACAATGTGTTACTTTGTATCACTTTTAAATTTCTACTTTGAAACAAATATTAGTCAAATTAAAGGAGCATGGTAACCCCAGTATCAACATCTTCAAACGACGAGAAATAAGTGAAGCGCAATTATGCAAGATAACAAGAGTTTTGCTCTTGTATTGTTGTGTTTAAATATAATAGTAATTAGGTCGGTGATGCTTACAATTTTTTTTATTATTGCGACATTAAACTCAAACCGTCAATAGTATGAATCTGAAAATTATTTAATTGAATAATTTTGTTTATTAGGTTTTAATTTAAGCATTACTAGTACTGCTGCTTTAATTTAATAAAAACATTTAGATTTTAAAAGTGCTTCTATGCTTTCCAAAATACTCTCTATGATAATCTATACACTTTTTCATGCAAATAAATTAGTTGTGATAACATTTTTTTTCCAATCTGAAGATGACATTCATCACGACATTTTTAAAAGCTTCAATTATATCTTCTGGGTTTGAAAAACGTTTGAGTGTTTCTTTACACCATTTGATTCGATTCTGCTTTTGATCTTCTCTTAAATTATGCGGTATCCAACAAAAACAAATTTAAAATGTGGAAAGTTTATTAATCTGTTTCATATCAATACCTAAACAAGACTATTCCTATGTATAAAATGACTATGTACCATTATTATTTCTCTTACAGCATCAATGTTTGCACATTCACGAAACAAAAACTTTAAGTTTTTCAACAATTCTGCAACAAAGCTGAAACATTTACGCGACTTTTTTGTCTCGAGTCTGGTTTGTCTCCGGATTTTGCAATAATCGCGAGTCATGCCTCTTGTCTTGAAAATGTTTTGTTGCTTTGAAAATTTCTAAAGTTGTGTTTTTGTTTCCTGTTTCTATTTTGTCTGTTTGGACGTGGCATAACACTGCTCCGACCATATATAAAATATTACCTCCGAAAAACAATTATTAATTTTTACAGTGGTGCCATATCCCGAAATCAAAACAATAATACTGGTAATAGTAATTACATGTTGCTAGAATAACATTAAAAATATCAGTTCTGAAATTAATACCTTCATTAAAAATCAATAAAATGATTTCTTACAAAATTGAATAAATATTAAAATTAATTATTTATGCACGCCACTGAATTCCATTTCGGAATCTACTAAAAGATTCACTCAGCTTCAGACATGCGAGAGAAAAGTCATTTTGTTTCTTGGAACAGTTTTCAAACTCAAACGGGAATAATGAAATTTTGTTCAGTTAGTTCCAAAAAAAACTTGGGAGCAAACATGCAACACTTTACGAACAAACTTAAAATTAATCCACAGATCTGCCAGTTGTGATCTAACAAGTTTTTTCTCCAACTGTTAAATAACATCTATTCCAGGATAAAATTTCGTATCTTGTAATTTTTCATATTTAATCAATGTACAGATCCAACGTTTATTTTATTAAACCTGAAGTTTAAAAATTATAAAATCGATTTGTATGATTTATCCATCTGCAATAACTACATAGTTATACTTAAAAGCCAATTTTCTCAGAGGTAAGATAGGTTAAAATTTGTCGACTACTTGCGCCAACCAGGAAGTCTTTTTAATCAGTTTAATGTGTATCTTGGCTCATTTTGCATTCATATAATAAGAATCGTGAGTGGGTTTCGTCAAAAGGTCATAGAAAGTCAATATTTTGGACTTGATATTTAAATAGGTTGCATTTTAAAATGCCAAGAAAGGTGAGTTCGTTATAAGAATTTAAAAAGGATTTTGTAAAATGAAACAATAGGTGCAGATTTTAGAGTTATTTCAAAGACATTTAATCTAGCCATGCTACGAGAATAAATAGTATAAAATAAATACATATTTTATTTCAAACCAATAAAAGAAATTACGCACTTTTATTGCGGAAAATGACTTTGGGACGCATTGTCTATTTTTTAAATATGTGGTTGTTCTCAAACTGCTGAAGAATAATTCATCATATTATTAGTTTTCGATATACAGGGCGTCAAAGGAAAAAAAGGCCATTTATTGCAAGTTCTCTTTTTTAAACTAAAATACAGGAGTTATGAGCTGGCTCTAAACCTTCTGAAGGCATTCACTAATTTTTTAAAATTCGGTTGAATATTAAGTGTTTTGAATCATCTAACTTCCAGTCTCCGAAAATGATGCAAATGCTGGAAATTTAAATAGAATACCCCGTATATTTTTACATATGTGGATTCTTCGAGTTCCAATACATAGATACTATTCAACTATCAAATGTCATTTTAGAGCTATTTTTTCCAGTTATTTTTTTTTAAATTTTATAATCTGGTCGCGACCTTATTCAAAATACTAAAAAATGAAGCTAAATTATTTAGAAAATATCATTTTTTAAACAAAGTATTTGCGTTTACTTTATAAATAATCAAATTTAATAATTCGAGTTTTTGAACTATAACTTTCTTTAAACACACATGATCCACCGTGTATATTAAATATATCTTTAATATATCAGTAAAATATTGCACATAATAGTCATTTAGTTCTTAAAAATTAAGCAGTAATTTATAATGTTCTAATTTCTATTAACACAATATGATTTTGAAGCAGGAATAAACTAATTTAAAAACAAACAAATAGTAAATAATAAAAAATATGTATGTGTTAAAAAACGGAAATCTTAAATTTAATTGTTAATGTTAATAAAATAATAATACAATAATGAAAGGAGATTGGGGAAATAAGTCCTTTAGTCTCAGAGTTTAAGCTTTCATTTTTTTCATAGAAAAATGAGAAAAGGACTACCGGTTTCGTGGCAAAATGGGCTACATCTTCAGGTTCAAAATGCAAAATTGACTAATAAAAATAACATGAATAAGAGCAGTCACGAGAGACGAACACAAACATATTAAGATAAAATATAAAACTCTAAAACATGGTAGATGACCATCCTAGTACAATTACTCCTATGGCAACAACAACCCACTTAAAATAATAATAATAAAATACAAATACATTTTTTGAAAAATTAATATTTTTCTAGGTGATTGTACTTCATTTTTTGTAATTTGATTATGGTCAGGACCTTTTCATAATTTGAAGAGGTCACGACCATTAGATTTAAACAACAATATTAAAAAAAAAAGAGAATATAGATCTAAAGTGACATTTGACAATTAAGTAGACTGTATTTGAACCTGTTGAAACCAAATATGTAAAAATGTATAGGATGCATTTATAATTTTAGTTTTGGCATGATTTCCGGTAAAACCAAAAATTGTCCATTTTGAATTTTTACGATAATTCAAAAGTCTGTCAAAGCGTTCAAAACATGTTTACACCCGGTATTTATATCCCGGGGTAAGTTAAAAAAATATATGTGACAGTTTTTTAATACCTTTGTTCTAGGTCAATATGCCAACATTTTAATAATTAGATAAATATATATATATATATTTCTTATAGCTTATAAATTTTATAAAGAGTGAGTCAAAAATATAGGTTATTCACTTTTAAAATATGTGTGAATGCTCCATATTCAATACCGATACGAGTTTAAATTTTTAATAAGCTTTCCAGAAATATTGGTTTTTGTTATCCTGTACTGAGTGTCTTAATCATGTGATGTATTTTTTTCGGCGAAAAATATTATTTTCTTAATATTTTGCCTTCTGCATGCTCAACTATTTTTATTTTTCTGTGAAATAAATAGCGAGCTTTATTAAATTTTATCACCTTAGTAGAAATGGTTATCAAGATTTTTTAATAAAATATAATTAGTTGTTTTAGAATAACAACATATCAAATAATATATTAAAACTAAAACTACTGATACATATCAAGCATTTGATTTTCTTTAGATTTGGGGATTTTTTATTAGTTAAATATTTTCCTGCTTTTTCGAAATAATAATAGAAATATATATGGAAGCAAAAGTGAACTATATATAAACCAGTCGAGAACTTTAACTGTTAACACACATTTTTTATAAATGCATTTAAGATATTTATTCGCATCAAATTCCAAATTTGCTTAATAAATTCTAAAGACTGTTTCAGACATTCAGAGCTAAGCGAAATAACTATATTTGTTGTAAAATTTTCCTTCCTACTTAATGTGAGTATTGTAAATGATCTCTAATTTATATTTAAATACTTGTGAAGCTTTTACAACTTTTATTTATACAAAATTTCACAACTACCTTTTACAAGTTAAACGTGAAATACAAATTAACGGGACTCTGACTTGTCTACGTCAAATTTGACACTTCATTACGACTCCATTAACGTCAATTCCCCGTATTCAAATTCTCTACTTGGCTTCTCGAACGTTCCTGATAATTCTTGACGTTTACGAGAATCTTGGGGAAACGCTCAGCAGTTAGTTAGCTCTTGTGCTGTGCGTACACATAGCCTGCGTTCTCACAGCCTGTGCAACAAAGCCTTTATAATATATTTAGTTTAGCTTCAGTAAAAAAGCTAAAATATGTACAAACAAATCAATCTTTCTAGACAAGATATATGATTTAAACTTTCAACTCCTTATATATCAAATATTAGTTATAGGATCAGTTGTTGCCTGTGGATACGATTCATCAGCCAGTTGAGAACTACTACAAAGATAAAAATTAAACAATTTAATTTAAAGGCATTAATCATAAGAAAGTGGGTGGTCCTTTCACAAAAACTTTATCAAGAAAATAATAAAATTAAGAAGAGTTAGGGCCTAACTGAATTTAAATCTTATATTCCATAACAAGCGTAATAAACATTAATTTACATATGTGAGCTAATTCAATGGGCACATCCAGAAAAACTAAAATAAGCAATACATTCTCATGCAAATGATTATTTTTCATTACATTTCCGTTCTGAAATTATTTTTCCTTTGTACATTATATTAAGGTTGTTTATATAATAACTCCCAATTTTCGTTTAAACCTGCGATAAAATAACATCATAGTTGCATTCTCTTACAAAACTTTATTTCGTTTCTTTCTATAGATGTTCTAATGAAATACACATGTTGTAAAATTAGTAAACATATTACGAATGTTAAATTGAATATCGATATTTCACAATACTTCTTCCATACTAACAATAATTATTGCCGAATTTCCTAAATGAGACATTGTTTGAAACATTGATTATTGAAGCATGATTTGAATTGATGAGATCGTGTTTTTCTAATTAATTGTTTCGTTAAGTTACACAAAGATCGAATGAATTTGGGCAGGATATCGTTTTCATTTCCATTTGAATTGTTAGATGACCTCCATACACTACGCAGCAAAAAATAATTGAAAATATTATATAAAACTAAATATTAAATATGTTTTTTAGTAATTAAATTTTTTTCGGGATCGAAAACTGTATAATAATAATAATAATAATAATAATAATAATAATAATAATAATAATAATAATAATAATAATAATAACAATAATAATAATAAGGGTTTTTTCACATTTTAATTTCCCGAGTATTTCACTCATTTACAATTTATCTTCCGTATACCACCAAATTATTTTATTTTCCTTCTCTTTCCTCACTCCGCTCCTTGATCTTACTTCGCTTCCTTCTTCTGACTCCTCTTCTTCCCTTACGCGCCTTTCTTTAATCTTTTTCTCTTTATTTCTCTTGTTTGTTTCCATTTCTACGCTCTTTTTTTTCTCGTTGTGTTTTTGCCGAAGTTCCCACAAGAGTCAATCAAAAAAAGAGTATAATTTTGTCCACATATACTAATTGTATTATAATTATAAAAAATGTTACGTCCATCTTCCTTTTTGCCTTTCAGTATTTCTATTACTTTTTCAAATCATAATAGGATAGAAAATTAATTATAATTTGCATAACTTACCTTTTCTTCTGTTTCCTTAACAATAATAAATATTTACATTGATTATCTTAAGGAATATAAATGATTATCAATTTCAATGAATGAATGTATCATTGCAATCGAGATTTATACATTTAACAAAGTAAATTATTTTATGCAATAATATAATAAACAATAACAATTTGCATAGTTACATTAATATGTATCATAAGGTAAAATCTTCAAAATGAAATGCACATTTTAATAAAAACATTTGATGTGTAATAGCTATATTGCATTACAATATTGATTCTTGAAAAAAAAATAATTACTAAGATAACGTTTAACTCATTAAGCAGTAAAATAAGAGGGAGCAAAGTAATTAATATCCTTGGTGAGGTTTTTTTATTTGTTATTGGAGTTTTTATCTCCTGTAAATGATGACAGATCCAAGCCTAATAAAATAATAATGATGAAATTTGTATTCGTATTTTTTAGAATATTTTGCTAAACTCGTATTACAATTTGGTATTTTTATTATCGACAAAGAGCAATAGACGACTGTCGAATAGTCATATAGTTGGGCATTATAAATTTTATTACAAATGCAGCTCATTCTATCTAGACGTAACAATGAGCACAGCATCACAAATTCGTGGGGTTGCATTATTTTAATTTTCTTTGATAATGGTGTTGTTTAAAACCCATTTATGTCCAGAACTATTTTTCAAATATGATCAATTTTAATATATGTTGCATAAAATAACTTAAAGTATGAGAAAAAATCAAATAAATCATAAATGTTAGACATATATATCTATATATATATATATATATATGGGTCGTTATCGACCCCTTGGGCAAATCTGGAATCTACCATATCATTCCGCAATTATTTTGTTGTTCTACTAATCGAAAGGAGTTTGTTATTAGATAAATAATAAAATTTTTTAAAGAGGTATATTTTTACTAAGCAGATATGTAATAAAAACTTACAAATGAAATGCAAATTATAAAAATACAAGTTCATTAGAAAATAAAATACAACAAAAATATTGAAATTAAACCAAGCTTAGGAGTTACTATTTGTGGTATTCTTGAAAACATTTATTGTGGTGAGGAATATTGCAGCGTTGACATGCTTTAATTGTTTTATTTTTACTTAGTTCATACTGACGTCTCGGTTGTCCCAGGAAAACGTGGTCCGCTACAAGAATATGTCTAAAAATTTCTTCAAACCGATTTCGGCGCATTGCATTGGCTACTAAATTATTATGCGTATCCCACAACATTCGTCTTCGTGGAACAGGTAAATATCCACTAAAACAGAGAATTGCCAAGAAGATGTACATTTCATTACTTCCCAGTTCAAGACGAACATTTTTTTGGTACGCCTACATAACTGTATGGTTTATAATGTGTTTCACAATTTCTGGTGATAAAAAGAGATAAAAAAAATGAACTAGGTCACTTTCCGATGATAAAGACACGTTGTAGGTAACGGTGATCCTTCTGATCAGTCTTCTACGTCAAACTCTTGGTTTTCACACCATTTACTCTTCACTTTCTTCGGATTTTTAGATGTCCTTTTTCTTTTTATACTTTTATCAACTTACACATCTGGTTCTTATGTATCACTCTCCTTTACACCTTCTATAATATCAACTTCGGCGGTGGCCTGTAATTGACGCCGACTTAGATGGTCAGGATCATTACAATAATCTTCTCCAAAATCTTCATTAGTTTCGATACCATCGTTGTCTATATATTCGACTGTAAAACATCATCTTCGTCTAATTTCTCAATTTCATCTAATAACTCTGCTGTAGTTAGCGGTGTTTTCCTAAAACATAATTATAATGTAGTATGTGCCCAAGGGGTCGTTGATGATCCAAACAATTCAAATACTTTTTTTATACAGTAAAATGTAATAATATATTATGATCACAACGGATCTATAAATATATACTGAGGTATTTTTGCATACAAAAAAATATATATAACGCCCCATAGAAAAAAACTTACCAATATGTTTTTGAGTCAAGTTCCACCACCAAAAATTAACAAAATTTAAATGTATGTTTCACCTCACAGGTTAGCCTACCTAATGTTTAATTATTCTATGTCTCTTGATCTCAAGTGGACCCTAAAAAAGCGGGAGAAGTACAGTTGTCTTCATCAAAGACTTTAATATGTGTCACGTGGTTTTATTATTATTGATATTTAAATATTTTTAACATCAAAAATTAACATTTATTTCTGCTACTTTTATTTATCCTTATTGTACCTAGTCCTTATTGATATAATAGTGTCACGATGGTATGTACAGGAAGCTTAAGTACATAGAACCTAGTCTTTATTTTTATTTTACAAATTATAACATTTACTATTTATTTAACATTACGTGAGCGAAAGTAATGGGGCAAGGCCGAGCACGAATGTTAAATAAATATTTTTAGCAAAGTCAGCAAAATTATTAAGCCCTAGTGTTTTCTTGATTCGAAAATAGAAAGGTAACAGTTAGTCGTTATTCAGGGGCTCGAGCGAGCAGTAGAATTTGTGCCAACCCCTTCGCATAAGAGGTGAACGAAGCCACTTTGACGATTGTAAATGTAAGTTATTTTATCCTGTTACCATTATAATTTGTGTTTAAAAAATATAAATGTTTTGTGTTGTTTTGTCTTTGAGCGTTTGATTTCCATTAACCAAGAGTTCGTATTGGGTTAACCCCCTTTATGGCTAACATTTAAAATTATTTATAATTTATTATTCAAGAAAATAACCCAATATGTAACAATAGCTATGAGTTGTTGACAACTATGCAATCTTTCTATTTTTCCCAACAATTATTTTACCAGGAATATATTTGTAATTCTAATATGTAGTTCTGTAGCTTTAATTTTTTTTAAAATATATGTAGAAATTCTGACGACAAACGAGAACGTTGAATTTAAGGTTTCGGAACACCTTGTAGAGGATATAAATAACTGGTCTATCTGGCGCAATAATATATATATATATATATATATATATATATATATATATATATATATACACGGGGTCCGGCAAACCTCTGTCGTTGTTCTATAACTCCTACTATGAAAACTTAACGATATATTTAAAGGATGTATGTCACTGGGTGTGAAGACCAAATATTCTAAAATTATCTTCATGTATAACTTTTTTTACATTTTTAGATACTGTTTAGTCACTAGGATATACCCACAAAATATTATTTTTAATATCCCACCCTTTTCAGAGAAAAAAAAGTTTTACCCGAAAATATTGCATTATCATACTCCTATTTAAAAATGCTTTGCTCTCTCAGATTTAACGTTATAATTTAAAAAAAAAAATTAAGTAAGCCAATAGACCAACGATTTTTTAGACAAACTTTTAATTTTTTATTTTGTACAGAGTGGTCAAAAATTAATTTAATTTTTCAAAAATTTCCAGGAAAGTTTTCTCAAATTTTTCAAATGGAACACCCTGTATTCCTTTTCATCAACGGATGGCGAATTTTAAACCCTTCGACTTACACTTTCCTATACCTACCGAGCGTCGTTTAAAGTAAATTTTAAAAAGGCATTTATCTGCAAAATGTCTAATTTTCTTCTAGTTTAGTAGTAGATGATCCTTATGGCAAGTTTGAAAGCTACTGAAAATACCTATTCAGTCATACTAATTTTGTATTAGTATTTTTCCTAAGGATCATTATATACATTTTCTTACTTGAACAATAAGATATACATATTTAATTATTTAATTTCAATGTATTGTGTTTTGCGGTTAAAAGATGAGAATTTCCATGTTCATGATTACAGGTATGAATAATAGCTATTTTTATAAAAACCCATTTACAATAATAATTATTAGAAGTCTTTGTATAATTTTAATAATTTTGGAATCCAGATTGTTCTTTTCATTGATTCAGTTTTTTTTCTTATAATTCTTTTATTAATTAAAATTCGTTTAGGACTAAATACTACTCATCCAATTAAAATTTAAGCTCTCTTAGTTTTTATTGTTATTGTGCAGACACAAAATTAATGATTTTTCTATGCAGATCCAACGAAATTTATTTTTAAATGCATAATAATTTATATATATATATATATATATATATTATACAAATAACTTAGTGCCAATAATTTAATTATCGTAGATATAAAAGAATTGAAAGAATTATTTAGTATTCACCTTGTGATTCTACGTATAACTTTTCTTTAATTTCTCTCACTGAAAATTATTATTAAGCTAAAAGTTACTAAAAGTTAAAAAAATGGAACCTTCTTATAGTTTTCTTTTTATTCCTTGAAATGTACATCCCAAAAATAAATGTAGGCATTCTATATAATATAAAGCAAAATAATCTCCTTGTGAAAACATTGTTGAGTAAATAATAATAAATATAATAAAATAATATAAATAATAAAATATTTGTAAGAATCCGTTTATTTTATTAAGCATCAGGGTTAAAACTGTCATTGAGCTTATTTTTTCTCTCTCATTTAATCAGTTACAAGCCTCCAGGTATGGGTCTGTTTGTGAGTCAAAAATTCATAATAAAGGAAGTCCGAAATCACAGTAAATATTCTTTGATGATTATTTTGATTTGCTAGTAACATTTCTGTATCTAGTGAAGTTTTTCTAATAATTGATTTAGATACATTAGTTTATTGGTTTATCAATTTATGGAACACAATCCAAACTCCGCTTCCAATAAATAGAAGTTTATAATATTTAAACCACACTGTACATAATATTTGCTTTTAAAAGATGTTAATATATGAGACCATAACAATGGAAACTTTCGATTGTAACAACAGTAGGTCTAGAATTCTTGCAATGTCAATTTCAAGGCCAAGTGAAGGCCAGGCGGGATCCCCGGAGGAAATAATTAAATCATCGTCAACTGAATAGAAATCATCCACGTTTTTATTTGTTCGAGAATAAAACGGCATTTATATAATGATAAAGTATTTGATAATAATCTTCGTGAAGTATAAAAGTAATAAATCTTCTTGACGCCAGAGCAAATTTAAATATGATACTCTTGTCATGAAAAAGATCCTATCAAAATAAGAAAAAATTGTTTAGTTTATCTAATAGAATCTAGACGTTATGGAGTAAAATTAATATCAGTTATTTTACGTAGGTAAATTTTTAGATCATTTCTTAAAAATCATATATTATAAAAATATTATACGAGGGATATTTTTGATTGGTAGTGACATAAAAATCACAGTGAAATGTTCTATGTGTCTCATTTAGTTGCATTTACCAGCTACTTTTCTACCCTAGTCTTGGTACCTTGGCGTAAGGGAGTGAAGATCAACAACATTCTCGCAAGACGAAGTGCAGAATCCGAGTTTATTGGAGCGGAATCATTCTATGACATTGTCAAAAGTATGGTCAACGAATCTATGTTAAAATGGGCCTAAAGGAAAACCATCCAGCAACATTCCAGATTCACATTAAACAAAGCAACTCACTTAAAACACTTAACAAAACGAGAAAATATTTCATATAAGCAAGAACTGAAGATTTTTTTGGAAGATTTGAAATAAAGAGACAACTACGATTCCTCAATAAACAGTACTAAACAAACAACTAAATATGGGAAGTTCATCTTTGCAAAGCACCAATGCAAAAAGGTGAAATAATTGTTATAGGAAAATTTAAAAAGTTTTTGATAATCGTGGAATTTTAAGGTAAGTATATTTTATCTTTTACTTTCATAATGAATATCTTCCACAAAGTAAGGGTACAAACAATAATTATACTAACTGGGTATTTTTGTAGTTTGGAAAAGCAAATGTTATGTGAAACTCAAAAAAAATTAACACTTCTATTTTTTTCATTGCTATACTCGCCCATGACTGGAGTCTCAATAAATTGTTATAAGTAAGAAAAATATTACTTTTTACATATTTGTTGTTAAGACAGCTTTTCAAGCATTTTTGTAAATACTTTTTACTTCTATTGTTTATGTAAATAATTCTTATTTCATATTTTTAGTAGTTATTGTTTGTTTGTTTTTTGTGTGTTCCTCTCCCATATTTGACAAGAAGTTCGGATCCAAGTAAGGTAAAATAGAGCAGCGGCATCGGGCGTTTTGACCTTAATTATAAAACGCGGCGTTAGCCCCTCTTTTAATCTGATTTCCAATCTCGAAACCTCTCTCTTTCGGCATCCAACACCTGAAATTGATGAGCAATTACCGCCGGACCGAAGGACATGAAATCGATAAATAGTCCGGAAGTCTCAACAGGATATTTCGAAAATCTAACGTTTGAAGCTTCTCACTGTGAGCCGGAAAATTATTTTCTAAAATAGCACTTCCCAGCCTTATTATCCATTTCTTGTATCTATACTGTTAGTTAAGATTGGAAAAACTGGATCTAAAGGTTAAAATATTTAGAGTATTTATAATGCCAATAGAATTTCGAGATTTCAGAAAAACCATAACCATACTAATTTATATACTTAATTGGTTAAATTTGGTATAGTCACTAAGAATAGTATAAATTTAAATATTACCTCTTATTAGAATGATGACAAAACTTTTGATGTCAATAGTTAACTTGGATCTATCTATTTATTTATAGCTATAATATACTCCAATTCATTAATATTGCCTCAATTGTTTGATTATTTCATAAGCGGTATAATTTTTAATTACGTTAACCCATTCAAAATATGTACTTACAATAATTATGTTATTGTATATAATTATTATATATTAATACATTTTAGTAATTCGTTTACATTTCAATTAAATAAATGGATTCAAAAATGAATAGAGATATTATTTTAATTGTGAATAATCTATTTATATCCTGATAAATATATTTTAATATTAATAATAAATATTAAAAATTATAAAATTAAAAATTATAAAATTAAAAATTATAAAATTAAAAATTATAAAATTAAAAATTATAAAATTAAAAATTATAAAATTAAAAATTATAAAATTAAAAATATCTCTTAGTAACTACTTCACCGAATTTCACATAACATTAAAACCATCATAATAAACAAAAGCAGTCATGATAGATTCTCTCGATTCTCTCGACCTAATTCATCAACATTTTATTCAAATATTTCAATTTTATCCCTTGCACGTGATCCAGTTACATTTGCTTGGTATAAACTAAAGTAAAACGACCCCATAATGCGTAGCAAAGTTAAATAAATTCTTTACAAAAATTGAGTTGTATTTATCATGTAAATGGAGATCATTTTTTAGACTTTTTTCCATTTCCTTGTGAACTGAATGAAGCTGTGATATCAAATGACGAGGAAATGATTTATCCAGTATTACATTTAGCAGGTGTATAAATCAAACGACTGTTAGGGGTCTTTTATAAGCTACTCATGAAAAACTTTAGTTTCATTAATTTTTTTTTCGTTGTTTGTATAAATTTAATGGTATTTTTTTTAATAAATTATAAATTAGTTGGAAACCGTAGGATTGTACATACGTAAGTAAGAAAAAAATCCATCCTAGGTTTATGTTATTTTTAAAGACTATCACAAGAGTTATGATATTCTATTACAGAACATAATGTTTCACTATGTTCTTTCTATATTAATAGTCTGAAAGGTGTCTTAGTCCCCCAATATGTCCAAATATAGCTGTTTTACAATGTACATATATTAAAAACATTTCTTTTGTATAGAATATAAGGATTATCTCTCATTTTCCTTATACAAAATAACAACAATAATCGTCGAATTAAAAGATTACCATTGCCCATATATCGTTAAAATGGGCCCACTACCATCGCTTTCAGCATTAGTATTTAAGGAGAACGGTTCATTAGAGCATAAAAGTTTGATACCCCAAGAGCATCCTAATTGAGCTCAATTCTTAGCAAAAATGTCTAAGAAAGTTTTCTTAAAAAACTGGAATTTCGAGGATATTTGAGTGTACTCGAAACTTTCCGGAAACTACTTGTAAAGCCATCAATCCTCTTATGCTAAGGCCATTGTAGATGGTCTATTAATAATAGCGGCCTGTCAAGTTTTCTGGCAAATTTATCAAAATTTGTTTAATCTGGAAGCTTTAACACCGACTGCATTTGGCTTTTTCCAAGGCGCGAACTTTAAACATTTTTTTAAAAATATAATATGGAACATGTTTAAGTCCACCATAGCTTTTAGATTTTTTGTCAATTTATCAACATGTCCCTAGTTAAATAGTGGTCAAAATTTTAGGAGAATTAACAGGAAAAGTAGTAAAGGCACTCAAAATTTTATATTTAGGTACTATTAAAAAAAAAACCGTATAAAAAATAAAAAAATATATATATAGGTTTTTAAAACTTTACCCATACTTCACTCATATCTGAAGGTATATAACACCTATTCTCAATACGATACATTTTTCTATTAAGAGTAAAAACATCTTCAGAAGTATTTAACAAATAATTAAAAATTAATAACACTGAAAAAAAACAAAAATACAAGTTGACAGGTTGAATTTGATAAATGTGATCGCCTAATGCTTATTTACAACTGTCATCCTATTTTCTTTTATTTAAAATTTATCCATATTTTGCGTATTTCTAGTAGAAACTACTGCACAAACAGATTTTTAAATTGCCGCTAGAATATTGTTTTATTGTTTAAACATAACTTTATATCACTACAAATCGTTAACCTATTTCCCTCAGTTAATAAATAGGTGCTTTCTGTAGATTCAGAAAATAGCATCAATTTTGATAAAAACGTAACACGACCATAATTTATGTAGATTCTAGGTAACATTGCAATAAATATATCTTCAAAAATGGATAAAGCGATGAAAATGTTGTAAATATGTAGAATAAAGCATAAGTTAAGTTTAATATACGAGTATGTAAAATGGTATGATGAAGATAAAAATGTAACTGTAACATAGAAATTTAATCGGCAATCATTAATATTGGAAACAGTTCTGAATCAGAAAGTCGAGATCAACTATGAATTATTTAATAAGCAAATGAATATACGAAGTGGACTACAGAAAACAGTCCACCCCGATATTTGGCAGTATTCATTAGATTTTAAGGAAATACTGAAACACGTCGATTTTTGTTCTAAGGGGGACACATTTTTACGATACAGACATCTGCCATTTGTCAACCCCTCCCTTCCACTTCCCTAACCCCTTAATTTTAAATAGGGAATATACCACGTGGTGCACATCATTAGTAAGGCATTTACATGGAGTATTCAGACATATGATCATCCACGATTTTTTTTCGATATTTAACTCGTTTTTGTAAAAAAAAAGTCTTAAATAATTTAAAGTGCAACACCTCTTAAAAATGAAACGCAACGCCTATGTTTTGCTGATGTTTTAATTGTTTCTTTCACATCAAAAGTAAATTAAAACAAATTTTGCAAAAATTTGATACAGATTTGAAAGACAGTTTGTTTAACATGCTGTTAGTTAATCAATTTAGGTATGTTTTGAATACAAAAACGGTGTAAAAAAATCGTGGATGGCTAATTATATTGAATACAATATCAAAAACCGGCCTGTCTCAGGATTTTTCCTCAAAATTGTTTGTTGAGCTTAAAATGAATTTATTTCATACTTTATGTGTCTATCAATCCGGTATCTTTTCAGAATGTTTGTGCTAAAACAAAACGGCTGTAACTGAAACTAACCTTAAAGTCTCACGTGATTTATTAGAAACCAAAACTTAATTGCAGAGTGAACTTTGGCGGTTTTCAGGTCAAACTTGTAATTCGCTTTGTGGAAAAATGCCAACGTATCACATCTGATAATTTCTCCACGACGCTTTTAATAGGATTTATGATTTAAGATTCTCTCGAAGATGCGTTCTAGGTAGGTACACTCGAGTTTTGAAAATATAATTCTTAACTTTTTTGCGAAATTACATTGTTTTCTTTTTAAATCATTTTTTATAATTATATGGAATTAATCTTGACGTTTCAATAACTAAATAAGATAACGATTAAAAACACATAAGTGTAAGATATGTTGGAAATAATAATAAATCTCATTGTAAGTATTAGCACAATATGTAAATGAACCTAATTATTTTCATACATTTGACACTCACTTCAATGAAAAATTCCTTTTATAAAAAACATACAATTATTGCCGCTCATCCTATCATTAGGTATGTACCACCCGATATAACCATTGTTATACTCATTTCATTTCACATTACCGACCGGAGCAAGGTCAGGTTGATATTGAATATTTATTGTAATTTTTTTTAATTCTTTGGAGTGGTATAATATCAGATCCGTATTGGTACAAACACAAACGATATGCTCTGAAAAAAAAAACAATATTCTGGTAATTATATGAGTTTCTACATAAAATTATTATGACTCGTAATACAAACTAAGTGAATGCTAAAAGAGATATTTTGTAAATAATATATATCGGCTTTAGATGTTTCCTTTAGCCGTTACAGCTCGATGAACCAAAAGCCTGATTAATTAGAGAATAAATAAATGGTTTTATCTTCAGCTCCATTTTTGTAGTTTGTATGATAAAACGAGTAAAAAATATGTTTCTAGATGAGAAAACCTAAAAAATAATATTCCCCTGTGCACTCCTAACACATAATACGGCTCTGTAATCGTTGTTTCGATATATAACTGCTGAATAAGAATACTGCCAAGGTCTCTTGTCCTCTTCATTTGAACAGCTGATATGGAGGTTGCTAAATAAGGAGTGCCGTAAGGTTGGATCTCTTGGAGCTCGCTTTTGTTTTTTTACAAGAATGTTTATTATTTACCTTTTTTTATAATGTATTATTCATCTCATAAAGACTTGAACATGATTCCGGGTGTAAACATTTGTTAAATTATATTAATCTACTTTAATGCAGCACTGGAAATAAGTATTAATAGATTTAATATTTCCGTGGTCAAAGTATTATATTTACGAGGAATTTATACAACTATTAAGAAAATAATACAACACTTGTTATCACTTTTTTTCTAATTTACTTTACTTACTCTCTAATTTTAGAAAAATGTTCATATTTTTGTCAAATCTGTAAGCACTTCGTATCTTTCTTATTACCTGGCAGATACTTTTTAATTTTCGTTGAAGTTCATTTAAAATCTCATTCACGGTGTTACTTTATTTCCAGCTACTGAGTTCGACAGTGGAAAAATAACAGTTGATTTAACATTTAGAGAGAGTAATTTAGTAACTGTCGCTTTAAACAAATTATTCGCGATATATGTACATACATTGTGCAATTAGTAGTAATTGTTTACACTTTGATAAGTAAAATAATTTCCAAAATAATAATAGCTTTGTATAATAATTCTCACATCACTAATTTGTGCCCTCTGTCTTGTTAACGATAGATACTCACTAGAATTAAGCAATAATAAGTTGAACCCAGGGAGCAAAGAAGGGGGTATTTTAGGTGCTTTTTGCTCTAAGAGGCAGCAAGCAATAATTAACGATACGGATAAAACCTTAAAATAAGAAGATATGTACTATATACAGGATGTCCCAGGGCGTTTTGGCAGTCCAATATCTAGAAAATTGTTCACATGACAAGTATGAAATTTGGCAGCTATAAAAAATCTTAACTGATGCTTATATTTATTATAAAATGACTTCCGTTTTTCTTCTCACATCCGGTTATGTGACCCCAACAAAAATTTTTAAATGAGATAACCCATATAATATTACATTTTTGGTTGTATCTTTCAAAAACAAATTCAACGATACCACACTGGTCATGATTTGGCTGTATTATTAGTATTAAAATGTATTATTATAACAGTTGTCCAATTCACAAAAGTAAAGTAGGCGTCACGTAACCAAAAACGCGAGGAAAACTGGAAGCCAATATTATAGTGCAAACATTGCTTTAATAAATATAATAAAATTGGATGGCCCATATTATCAATACAATTATAATAAATATAATCATCAGTTTCAATTGTTTATAGCTGCCAAATTTCATACTTGTCATGTGAAGAGTGTTCAAAATAATGGACTGTCAAAACGACGTGGGACGCCCTGTATAAGGTCTGAGGAAAATAAATGAAAAAACATAACAGGGTTGTAAGTGATTTAATTGAAAGTTATTCCTATCGGAACTAATTCATTTGGCCCTTTTATCAACTTTTTTCTCAATAAAGCTAATTTCCTTATTTTAAGGCTGATTTAATCCGTGATACCTAATCCCGATGAGCTGGAAATTCGTGTTCCAATTCAGCAATATACATAAAATGAGAAAAAAAGAGAAAATAAAATAAGAGATCGTTCTTTCATAGAAAGCTCATTCTGTCCAAATAGATTCTATGTCTATTATATCAAAAGGAGTTAAAACTACTTCTGACAATATCACCATGTAGGATTTTACTAATTAAATAGAATTTCGTAAATCTTAAACAGTTATGTGATTTTTTTCAAACAAGGTTAATTTATGAGTCATTTTGGCAATGCTACAAGTTTCACAACAAATTGCGGTCTTCTTAGACAACTAAGTCTGCTCCTTCATTACACTTTAGTAAGTTTTATAAGACTTTTAGACAGACCCATACTAGTATTGACTCGACCTACTTGTAACTTATCGGTTTTAATAATACTTGGCTGTCGAAAAATAAGGTAATATTATACTCCTTTTCGGCTTAATACCAAATATATCTATCGTGCCTACACGAAACTATTTGTTCCTAGATGTGAAGTCCTTTATTTTAGATATTTGTGCCTGGGATGACTATTACAAATCTATAATTTCGAAAATGCAAATTGACATACTCCGTATAATGAAATTCTATTAAATTTATATGTTGGTACTGTCACCGGCTGATTTCTATTTTCAAAGGTTGTTGATTAAACCGAGCATTCACATATTATTCCAAATTTTTTGCCGTTGAAGAGCTTAGTCATTTACTAAGTTTGTTTACACAAATAACCATAGTCTGGTTGCGGTTATATTGAAACATGTAATAGTAATAATGCCATAAAATAGTTTGTTAATAATTATTTTACAAATAAAATTCTTGTCGGTCGATGTTTTCATTAAAAACTGAAGGAAGTTATTAGGAGATAAATTAGGTTAACTAAAATTAATGTCACATTCCAGATCTGAATGAAAAATAAAATTGATCTATACCGCTGAGGCTACAACTGCAAAGAAATGAAATGAAGTAAACAAATACATTATTTTTTTTTCTAGCTCTACTGTCCCGAGATTAATTAAAGTTCTGGTTCTCAATATAATGCAGAAACTCAAATGCGTTCGTTGTCTTGGGAGATTATCCAGAAATTGAAAAGTGTATTGTTGGCGTGGGCGGACAAACAAGGCAGCTTCGTGTAGGTTTGTTCAGAATATATCACGCAATATAGTTATATACAATGTGTCCACAAGAAAACTTATTATTGAATTATTTCTGGTATTTTTAAAGGTAAAAACTTGAAATTTTAGATGGTTGTTCAGAATATAAGAATAAAGGGACAATGAACAGTGTATCTCGTACAGACTCATCAGGTCGCTGTCATCCACCCCCCATTCCAAGATTTTAAATAATACTCTGTATTTTTTGGATGAATTTGAAATAAAACATTTTTCTTGATATCCCTATGTGAAAAAACTAGTTACTTACATCATGACATTTATGAGATATTTGAAGTTAAATCAGAAATTATTAACTCCGAATCAACATAAGCAGTGGAAATTCGTTTTAAATTAGAATTGTCAATATTGTCAATTTTGTGTTTTATTAATATTAATCCTTGTTAAATTATTCGATTTGTAAATAATAAAAAACGAAATAGGAATAATCGTGGTGAACGAGATGAAAGTAGCAATACTTGGGAAAATTTATTTAGATCCAGTGCTCTCGTTGAGAAAATTATCCGAAGTGTCGGGAGGGTCAAAATCAACCTGCCATAAGATTTAAAATGAAACAAAATGCACCCTTATAAAATTCAGCTTCACCAAGAGTTGGGTGACGGTGATTTCGACAGAAGAGATGAATTTTGTGAATAGATATGATTCGTCAAAATAGAAATGTTTTGCGAAGTATTTGTCCAGTGATGAATGTTGCTTTTACTTAAATGATCTTGTGAATAGACACTACTGTCGATATTGGAGCGACGTTCTTAGATTTTCCAAAAAGGCCACACACAATGTCCCCAAAAAATTAATGTAAGAGCTGGAATTCTTAATGACAAAATAATTGGCCCAGGAAAATTTAATTGAAGTATTGCTTACAGCTTATCATACAGTGTTTGAAAACTTGAATGAAATAAAGGATCAACAATTATACATCTAAGAAGTTAGAATATTTGGATAATGTTTTTCCTGGACATTGGATAGGACGTAGGAACTTTATTGAATTGCCAGCTCGCTCCTCTGATTTAACTCCCCTAGATTTCTTTTTGTGGCGACATTTAAAGTCTGTTTTTTAAGATACCGCTACAATTAATAGCTTATTTTCATAATAGAATAACAGAAGAATGTCAAAGTTTAACGCTACAAGTGTTTGAAAATGTTAGAAATGCTTTATTTGTATTTAAGTGCAAAGGGTAAAAATTTTGAGCATCGAATTTAACTGAAATATTGTGAATAAATCTTGGTTTATTATTTTTTATGAACTTTTTAATTTAAATATCTCTTCCATTTCATGATGGAAGTAATGAGTTCTTTTAAAATAAACTAAAAAAAGATGTACCTTTTATTTATAAAAACATTACATTTATTTTACTTAATATTTACTATTTACTACTATAACGTACATACACTGTGTACTTATTTTTATTATTTATTTCAAAATAAAATCAAAAACTAAAAACGAAAAACTTACTTAGATTTCGTATATTACTGTTGAATCGCTTACCTGAAAAAAAGCAAAACAAATTAATTTAACAATACGAGTATATGAATACAATTTAATTTTATTCGTATTGTAAAGCAATAGAAATACTGTGCTGTAGTATTTTTTGCCAATACAGAACCTTTTCACAAACATTTAATTACCCTTGTTTCAAATTATAATGTATTTCATCACTATTCAATATCTTACTGATCGACATTTGCTTGTTTAGCATATTTGCTTGAATAGCATCATGAGAACAACAGACCTTGTAACTAAATACAAAGACTCTCGAGGCAGTATTCTATTTTCGGAAATAAAAAAATATTTGACAAAACAATATTCTGTTTGTTAATAAAAAAGTGGCCCTTTTAGACACTCTTCGAGTACTTGCTATGTAATATGTTTATAATTATTATGTAATCGTTTTAATCCTAATTTTTAATTTTTATTTTTTAATCAATTTAGTTTAAAAATATTTTTACCTATATCTTTTTACCACACATCAACATTTAATTTAATGTTTAAAATCACATTTGATTATTACTGTTACTAGGATCCTATTTGGTAAATTGTAAGTTTTGCTTCATTGTTTGTATTATGTTATAACACTTTCCATTGTAATTTTAGATCTGAAGATGGCTTTATAAGCTGAAACTAGTCTTCTAAAAACAATTCTGTGGTAAAGATATTGAAGTCTTTATTGTTTTTCATTATTAATATATCTTACGAATCTAGAAATTAAGTTTCACTATGAAGTCTTTAAATTATAAATTATAAATTTATAATAAGCGACTGTAGGTTATGAAACTGGAAAACAAATATATTTAGAAAATTATGATATTATGAAGTTTCTCTCAAATGTATGACGAAGAAATGAAGTAAGAAGTACAAGTAATGAAAATAAATAAATAAATCGGTAGATTTTTAGTAAAAATATTTTTTGCTTATTGAAATTATTTAACTTGGACCGATAAGAAACGATAACGCTGTAAATTGTAAACAGTTGGCAACCTGGACATTTGCTTGTGTATGTAAATACATGTAATGTTAGCATTCAGTTTTATTTTATAAAAACGAAAATTGACAAAAAAAAATATATGCTTTTGGAAAACACGTCAGCGAAAAATTATATCAACGCTTGAATCAGCAAAAAAATGGTCAATATTGAAAATCTAATAATTCATATAATCTCTAAAATGCATTGAATTATTTTCTCTCAATTCCATAATACTGCATGTAATTTTTTTCTATTTTTTCAACAAGGAAATTTTCTAGTCGCCTAGGCTATAAAATTATAGTATAAAAGTATAAAATTAATCTAAAAAAAAGATTTTTTCACTTGTCATTAGTTTCATCTAATGGCATAACCTCTTCAGAGGCAGTTTCCACCACGGATAAATCAAGATAAAAAGTAATTACTTTTGTACTTTACCGAAAAGATATATAACATTTATATTTATGTCAGGCTCTTATGCTTCAATTTCTATCGCTACTATTTATTTTTTTACATACAAGTGATCGATAATCATCATTCATTAGGATAGTTCCTAATTTTCCTAAAAATATGCAATTTTCATGTTAATAATAGAAGCTAGCAATTTAAAAATTTTAAATTCAGTTCTCTTTAGGGAACCGTATTTTTAAATGAATGTTAAAATCTACTACCGCACACATGTATTCAAAACAAATATTATTTATTTTGACCAGATTTCCTAGATTCTTAAATTAGATTTCGTATAGAAGTTTGTTATGCAATAGTAAATTCAATTCCATTTTAAACCATAAAAATGACGTAAACATGAACGTTTAAATAGATAAAAAATTAATTAAATGAACTGCCTGGAGGCTGATAATGTCCAAACAAATGTAAATAAAACACCTTGCGCCTTTCAAGGTGACCGGATGGTAATGAAGATTATTAACTAGCCAATGTTAATTTCACGACTATTGAGCAATAAAGTAAATCTGTAGGCATTCTTCAACAAAACAAGTGCATCTATTCAATAGCACAACTATTGTACTACTTCTCTATAGACAACAATATCCAACAAATTTTAGATTAAGATTAAGCCATCGAGAAAGATCATAATTGTGAAATTTAAATGTTTTAGTTGGTACTTTGGCCACGTTCACAGAATGGCATTTATTACTTGAGATTTTCATTGTAAATAAATTTTAACCTCGAATAGATAGTACAACAAAAAAATCGGGTATTTACAAACTAAATTGTCCGGATTGTAACGCCATCTATCTTGGCCACACCCTTAGAAATTTAAACATAAGGTACTGTAAACACTTACGATCTTGTAAATTAAAATATAACCTACACTTGACATCAACAGTGGAAATACTTCATAAAAATGACAAAAAAAAAGAATATGAAATAAAGAAGTATCTAAATTGGTGCTCAATATAGAGGATTGCATGAACAATTATTTTAGATAACCTTTTGGACTAAATACCTATATAATACCAACCAAAAATATTTTTAGGTAAAGAATATTGTACATATTGCTTAATAATGATTGGTTAAAATGTTTATTTTTGCTTATAAATCATCTGTCAATCTTCTATCAAATCTAGAAAATATTGTGTCAAAACAACGAAACCTAGGTCGATTGAATATAACTTAAAAAGCTTTGTAATGCTGTGGATATTCAGATAAGTATAATTTATCTTTTCATATTTAAAAAAAAATATGTACAAATAATTCATTGAATATCGAAATCATAATCAAAATTTACGTAAAACTACAGAATTTATTGAAAATGTTGTCCATTTTCGTCTAGATATAAGCCAATTTTAATACAGTTGGATATTAAATTTCAGTGTTCTTGCTTATTATTCGGCCATCAACAAATTTTCTAAAATATTAAAATGTTTCCCTGGTCATATGTGCCTTATACCATGGAAACACTCATTTTGTAATTCCGAGTATCTCATTTCGATATCGAAAAAAAAAAGAAACCCACCAATCTTCTTCAATATATTCCAATGCAAATATCAACTTTTTGGGAACTCAAACGGTTTTTCAATAAGGAAATAAGTATATATTTTCAGGTGATCACCACATCATATGAAATATGAAATACCATATCCAAAAATATTAAAATCAAGAATTACCGGAAATAAACCTGTATTAAGGATGTCCTCATTATTTAAATTATTTTGAAACTTTGATGAAATTCCACTCATCTTGGATAATCCTCTAAAAAAAAGCTAATGAAAAAATTGTAGCTTGTATGCATGACAGTGTATTTTTTTAGAATAAGTTGACCTATCTCATAAGACAAATATGTTTGTTAGGCCACTACTGAAATATATTATGTTTTTTATTTTCATCAATGTTTCAACATGTTAAACGGCTTTAAAATTTTCAACTTTGAATATTAACATTATATAATGGACTATTAAAACAATTAAAATAAATGTTGTCGTTCACCACAGTTACAGAGGTCTGAAAGCAAAATGTTGATTTTATGTAGATGGTCATTGGTGGCACAGTGGTTGACATATTTTTTTCTGGGTAGGTCGGTAAAAGGTAAAAATCAAGAAGTTTTTCTTCGGAGAGGAGTTCTATTAAGAGTAAAATTGCCTTTGGAAAGCTTCATTGTTTTGTATAGTAATTATAATTTAATATTTTTTTAATAAGATCATAATGGCGGGCCTAATTTAAAAATGGTGCATCTAATACATATTTCAAGTTTTACGAGAAAATTTGCTCTTTGCTTTTTCCTTTGATGAAACTGTTTCCTTAGAACCCAACCAACTTGTATGTCTTTGTATTCATCTTTTAAATCGTATAAAAAACTAATAATTTTTAGAATGAAGTGGTTGGAAGAGGAAAGATCCTTTTGGATAGGCGTTTAATTTAATATCTATCCTATTGCGACATTAAAATATCTATTTTGGTCCTTGCTATACTTAGATATTGCTCTACAATTCTCTCGCTTTAGAGCAATAGCCTTCGTGACCTTTATAGTGGCCCTCTCTCTTCAATTTTCCCTTTCAATCTCATTGTTTATGTCCGCGATATATTTTTCTTTTTTCTGGCAAAAAATCTATTCTATTTTGTAAACTATGAGCAGTTTTACACTTTTCTAACTTTATCATAGTTGATCTCTTCTCAATTTGGCTTACAAACTTTTTAGGAATAGTGTATTATATCCCTATCTTTGGGTTTCTTCTTCGTTAATATAATCCCAGGTTATTTATTTATTTATTAGTGGATATGCGCCTTGATGGGGCGTTTAGCAACTCCGCAGGGAATTATGGCTCTTATTAGGGTAAATTATTTACTACTTCGCACGTTCTTTGATACCCTGGAACTAGGCTAGAGACTGACAAATTTGTCTGTTTAGGACTTTACTTATCATCGAATTTAAAAATTAAAAATAAGAATCTTCTATGTGAGCATGTTTGTATTTTCCTGCTATTCGCAAATTTTGAACAGTTTAAAAAAATGACTGATACATTTTTTCTCTAATAAAAAAATTATCGTATTCCTCGTAAAATTAAAATGTGTCCAAAGTGTCTCTGCAGCTAAAAAGTGAGTTCAATCAACAAATATTTTTGTGTAATAAAAACAAGGGTATAACGATCACTTTTAAGACGTACCATTAAACTGCCAACGGTATCGTCTCAATTATGGCAAAAATTTTACGGATCGTCTTCATGGAAAGACACCACATGAATTATTTATTTCGAAGTGCTTATGTGGTGTTGCGAAAGAAAAGCACTTTGTTATAATTTACAAGGTATAATAAAATACCAAATTTGGTCATTGAATATAAAACTAAGGGAACTAATTTGAATTTAATATTCCCCACTAAAATTTATTCATTTTCGAAATATGGATTTAACCTAAAATATTCAAGATTCATGCAGATTACACCAAAAAAGAGAAACTTTATACAGAACAAAATGACAAAAATAAAAAATTCCCTATACAAAAAAAATTAGATGAAAAGGCAGAAAAAGAAGAACTCAAAATAATTGGAAAAATTTAAAAAGATCGTTTAAGAATATAAAACAGTTGCAGAACCAAGTTGACAACCAATTACAGAATTTTCGATTTCAATTTATTTCTTACTAATTGTTGCCAATTTGAAAAGAATGCTACAATAAAATGAAGATAAAGTAAAGATGAAGATAAATGTAGATAAAGTACTCCAAATTATTTTTATATTATGTGTGATGCATCTTATTGAAATGGTTTTTATACTAATGGAGATAATTCAAAAATGGTATCTGTTTGAATTAATTTTGCTAATTCGATGCACATAGTAAGCAGTTTCATTACCTATATAATACAACTTTAAGAAAAAAGTAAAACAATGATACGTTACACTTAATAATATAGAAATATTTCACGTATTGAAAGGGATGTTTTGCTTACAAAACATGAACAACACTGAAATTTGCCAGAAATTTTAAACTTAATATCCGATTACCCTCTAGGCATATTGTATAATTTAAGTTTTCTTTTGATAAAAAATCTGAAATAAACCGGAAATTTCTTTGGCCTTAAATCTCAGCCCTTGTATAATAGAGAATACGTTTCTTCCTGATCCTCTCATCCTTTATATTGCTTTCTTATTTTACCCCAAACTGTTGCTGCTATTCATAGCAACATATCTGATGTAAAAAACGCGATTCTGTTGTGTAACGCCGGCGTTGTTGTGTGTGACTTTCCATTTAGGATATAAATTAAGATCTGTCAAAAAAATGAAAGCAATTAGTCAATTTCATCCACAACAACTTTTTCGTACGCGAAATATGATGAAAATACTTAACAAGATTGTCCGGGATTACTTTTCTTTATTTGAGCTTGGATTTCTGCGTATAATCTCTAATTTTTTGTAGATTCTGAGGGCCCGATTTTTCATTTCTTTTAATCAGTTTCTCCCTGGTGATTTGTGTCTTTCGCTGCCCAATATTTATACGAAACATTTGTATTTTTTTCAGTCTATGGCCATGACATGTTTCAACAAACAGAAAACTATGATCCATAACGTAATTGCTAAACTTTCAGAAAAACATGGTGGTGATTTCCAAAATTTATTGTCTTTTAAATAACACCAAAATTCTGTAAATTGCAGACAATGGGAATAGGTGTAAAATAGCTAAAAATTAAGTTTTTTAATAGGGTCGAATATAAATAGAATTTTATAGGGTTACTTTTTCCAAAAAATGATTAAATATTTCAAAAACACAGGCTCTATCATTGGTTCTATTTTCAGAATGTGGATGATCTATAATTAGACTTAGTAGAATTAATAGTTTAAAAATTTGTTTAATATAAAAAGTACTCTTTGCCAGCTTCCCAAAAATTGAATCTTTGTAGACCGTTTGTTTGTTGGATATGGAGGATATGGATCGATAAGTGATTCCATGGGCTAATTTCCTTTATTGCTAGGTTATGTCAGGTATTTAAGTATAATCAAAAGAAAACACCAGACTACCATTGATGTCTCACCCTGGTTCGAAGATCAATCTATTCAACTTCAAACTTTACATGAATATTTAGGAACCCATCATATTACCCATACAGTCATCATTATTCGCGGTAGATATTAGATGATGATAATAAGCCTTGCCCATCCACTATAATTTCAAACCATAACCAAGTCACATTTTCTTGGCACTCACAAATAACCTCGAACTAAACAATATTTGCTTCCTTCTAATTTGATAATAATTGTTGAAAATAATTACTAGCTCCATCGAAATCTATAGTCGTTATAAACTTTTCCTTCATATTCTATATTAAAAAATATATACTTAAACAACATGGTAGCAAAAAAATATGCTATCAAAGTTTTACTTGTAGTGTGTTCATCAAAATTATCTTGATCTCATCACACGTAGGTATCTTGCGCAACAAACAAGCTAGGATAAACCTCTCACTCACCTAATAAATAAGTTTAATACATTCCGACTTCTAAACAAAGAAAAAGAAAGGCTCTGTTCATGGAAACATCATTAGAAAAAAATGAACACCAAATTGCAGCTTTCTCCTAATAATATTCTGTTAACCAGAACAATCAATATTTCGCACCTAATCTAGAGGACAAACCTGCCTTAAACAGGGTCACGAAATTAAAACTGCAGTGAATAGAAAATCCGATGAAGCAGATGTGTTGCATAGTGTCTCTAGTATGCCTATAGATCGCATCATATCGCGCAGCGAGCACGTAAACACGCCAGTACATGCTGTAATTGGAATAATGTAGGGGCCAATATCTACGAAAGGAAAATTAGAACAAGCGAAAAGGACTGTTGTTTTCGCCGAGATTGTCCTTATTCATGACAATGCTTGGCTGCTCATAAAGGTTACTACAGCGTTTCCATGGGAAGAATTTGATAACCCACCGTTCAGCCTAGACTTAGCCCCTTCTGATTTTCATGTTCACCTAAAATTGTCGGACCGACGACTATGTAGAAAAGTAGCTGGTAGGTGTTACAATTAAAACATTTTTTATTTTTATTTTAGTTTTAATTTCGCTCTAACCTATTGCGCTTTGAAAAAAAATAGCCTTTATATAATGTCCCCCTATACCAATAAAATATCGCACTTTGCACCCATCCGAATAAATTATCCTACAAGGAAAACTTCAACAATTCTGTCAGGGAGCTAAATCGCAGAAACAATACCATTTCATATTTGAAATTAATAAGAAAGAAAACCTTGAATTCATCGTAAGTCGCTTAATTTATTTAATTCAGTCTTATATAGTTTTAAAACATGAAAATTTAAATATTGAGACAAAAACCATGAAATTAGATAACCTCCGAGTTTAATTTTACTAATAAAGAATAAAATAAATCGATTGCATGTACTACTCACCGTTCTATATGCGAATAAAGCTTGTAAATGAGAAGCATAACTCCGTCTAATCAATACTTGCTAAATAAATACAGTCGAGCCTCATTAATTAGAACGAGAAAATAAAGTCAGCAGAAAACAACAGTACCTATTAAAAACTGAAGTAGATAAAAGCACTTAAAGAAAAATGTGTTCTCCAGTCCCATAACGTCGTCAACATTTTTTTTGTGACATTAGGATTATTTTAACCACTACTGCTTTCAAGTAATTTTAAAATAATAATTTTCTTCTTCTTGTTCTTTAAAAAAACAGTACAAAATTTATTTATAAATTAATTATAGCTAATCTTTTAATATTAGGAAATAGAAGTAAAACAGAAAAAAAAATATAAGTGGGTTTTAGCAGAAATGGGAATTTAAGCACACAAAGAGTGTACATAGTTTTACGTATTTAGGATTTGTAGAAAGTCAAAATAGGGGCGTTCATAGACAATAGTATCAAGTACAGCAAAATTAAAAAATGTAACACAGTAACAAAATCAATATAATGTTGCTACCATAACATTGGTTTTGTTTGAAAAGATAGAGAAAGAACTAGAGTCATGGAAAAGAACAATTTTTAGAGGAATAATAATAGTAAATTATAATTAGGACGAAGAAGATAGAAGCAAACTGCTGAAGATAAGAGAAATATACAGGGTTAGGATAAAGTATGGAACCAAGTAAATATTTTACGATATGCACTGTATCATCTGCAAATGAGCATTGCTCTATTTTTTCTGCTGCAAAGTTTTGAAACTTACAATATATTTTTTTGTGTTTGTTCACCATCAGGCTTTTATTACTTCATCTAGACATCCCAATATCGTCACCTAGTCTAATAAAACAGTCCGTAATATACAATGGACCCAAACTATTTAGTCATCTTCCACTAAATATTAAAATGTGCAATAATTTTAAAAAAATTTGAAAAAATGTAAACAGCTGCTCCATGAACAGGGCAGGGCAGGGCCGTATTACCCTTTGCACGAATATTTCTTTGTTCGTAAATAAATGTATTATTTATTCTGTTGGTGAAAATGTAATTGTGATTTTAAGTATTTTATTATGTTTATTTATTCTCCCTTTTATTTATTACATTTATACAGCTTTTTCAATAATAATAATCTTGGACATTAAAGCATTTCTTTATTTGATTTGAGTTGATTTCTATTAAGATGATAAACAATAGTGGGCTGAATTAGCACTCCCTCACTACGGATTACCTTCAATAGTTCCTCTTCTGCCTTTTTATTCTTTAGAATCTGCAAATACCTGCCTTGCTCGTCGTGTCCAAGACCTTTTCATATCTTTGCTAAGAATATTGGTTCATTTTTAATTAACGCTTTTTTAATAATTTGTTATGATCTTAGTAATTCTGCGCTAATCTAAATCCACTTTGCGTCTCAGCTAGATTCGATTTTTTGGATGTTTATTCTCAATTATTGTCTCGCACACTTTCAGTCCTGAACCAAGGAGATATGTTCCTTTATAATTTTCGCAAACCCTTGTATTTTTTTTAATGTATTGGCAAAATTGTTGCTACACTCCAACTTTATGGTATCTTTGTAATTGTTCATACTATATTTAGCATTTCTATCAGGTCTTGTTTTCCATTTGGATCCAAGTATTTTATAACTTCTGTATCTAGTTGATCACATCCTGGTGCTTTCCTATTTTTACTTTATTTAATGTTTCGTTCAGTTCGTCTAGTTGTATTTCCTGTTTTCTTGTAATTATTCTCCAGTATTGAATTTTCACTATCTAATAGCTCTGTAGAATATCTTAGCAATCTATCTTGCCTTATCAAATTTACTAAACATTCTGTAATGATGTAGATTGAAATAAATTAAAATGTTGTAAAGTAGTGCTCTGAGAAATACAGAAACCCCTATTGTTTTTCTAAAAATTAGAGATATAGCACTGGGAATACTATTAAAGTCTTTATTCAAAGTAAACTAAACTCAGATTTAATAACCAATACTTTTCTTTAGTAATAAAGACGCCTTTATTTCGTTTCCAATTAAATTGAAACGAATGTCTTCGTTTGAAATGAACAAAATTACTGAGTATTACTCTGATGCAATATAGTGCATGTTCCTGAATATTCAATTAAGTTGTTCAAATCTTAAGAACGCCTGAAATAAATGTAGCATTCATGAAGCCGCACCCGTCATGAATATATCAATTTCAATTATTGGCAATTCAACATCATAAAGAATGGATGATGATGATGATGATGATGACGATTTTAAATCATACCGACAATGCTTTGACAGAAATATATTTCAAAGTAATATATGTATGTATAAGCTCATGGATGTAACTAATAATTTTAAGCATGTAAGATTTTGAGGCTAGTAGTAAAGTATGTGTTCTTTTAATTATGGTTTTTTTATTACTCATACTATACAGGGTGTTTCCAAAGTACGTTAAAATATTCGATAATATATGTAATTTTTAGCTCTAAAATGTAACAGAAAATATGTCCTAAAATGTTTCCTAAGCTGCTTAGCATGCTTTACTCGTCTTGTTGCGACAAAAGTCATTTCATCAATTCAAAGCAAGAGTATTTTAGATATCTAAAACTAGATCTATTAAAATAGGTACTTATACAATACACAAATTTCACAACAGATTAAAGTACTTATTTAAAATAATGTCTTGAAGGTTGTAGCAGAAAGGATACCTATGAGTTTTTAATGTTGGATATTAGGCGGAAAAAACCAAAATATATTTAGGATTTCATTAGTAGAGGGTGTTTTTTTCAAATTTGATGTAGTAAGGAGAACAATACGAGTACATATAGGGTAATAACCTAATTTTATAATATGTTTTTCGTTATCTGTATGTTTATTGGACGGTGGATTGTCTCTATACAAATCTACTTTTTTTGAAATCAAATCCATGTGGTTTGGTGTAAACGTCTTCATTTAATGCAGTATTATTTAATTATTGTTTGTGAATATAAAAGTTGATTTATTCAGATTCTATGATAGCTACTTTTAATTAAATATGATTTCATGAGTTGTAATTTTTTTCAATGATATTTATTTTTTGGTTTAAATCATGTTGTGAGTTTTAACTACAGCAATCTGTAACGAATCATTTTTTCAAGCGTTTCAGATGTGGTATTTTCAACAGGGTAACAGGGAAATAAACTTTAAAATTTTTCTCTGATTATTACTCCGCTAGTGTAGTTTTCTAGTAAAAATGTTAATTCGTTAAATTAGTGAAAACCGAAACCGTCATTTTCAATGTAAGGAAAAGATTTTTATAGCACTCGCAAGTTCTGCAGATTTTTGATAATGATGGATTCAGTATGAACAACCATTTTATGTAGATTGACTTTTATTGTTTTTTCTTTCCTCTTTCAATTCGTTTATTGTGTATATTTGTATAGTAAATATATTGAATATATGTTTTAAAAATGTAAATTTGTCTTTTATTCTATTTTTTTTCATTCATCTTGATGTAATTTTTTAGTTATTTCAAAATAGCAACCGGTATCCAGGTATCGTGGTGGAAAACAATTAAAACATGTTGTATACTACTTTCGTATTAAGGTAATTTTTCTTACTAATTTAAGGGATCGTGTATTCTCCACAAAAATAGAGGACTGGCGCCCCAGGCATCACCGAAAGCGCCATATTGTAACCACTTTTCCAGAAACCCTTACAAACCATCTATTTATTTTAATAAGAATTTGACAAAAAGTATACTTATTTTATTCCAATAATATTTTCTTAAAAAACAAATACGTTAAGAATTTTAGCTTTATACCTTTATTTTAATTTATATTTGGAAATTTTTTCTAATAAAATATGTGACTTAGTTTAGTTTAACGGTTCGGTTTGAAGTATTTTTCAAACGATTAACAGACATTCTTGAGTTCTGTTTTAAGAGAAGTCGAAATATTTTTCCATATAAAGAATGGTTTACATATACCTATCTTTACGTTAAGTTACTTAGTATCGTTAAAATCTCCACTTTATATACAACTTTCAAAACTGTTATTCGTATAAGTTCTGTTGAGTATGTGAAATGCAAATACAATCGGGATTTGCAAAGAAATTCTATTCCCACTGCTTGCATCTGCAAAGAAATACTACCTGAAAGGTAAAATCAATGTATTGGAAAAAGATTTTGCTAAGAAAATTCTAAGGGTGATAAAATTCGACAGAATTTATTTTTAAACTGTACATTGTAGAACATATACAGTGTGTACATAAAGTATGGAATAAATGCATTTTAACCTCAACAAACAATTTTGAGGAAATATCCAGAGACAAATGTATTTTTACATAACGATAAATATACAGGAAAAACCATTTGTGAGTAACGATGTCATCGACAATTTTTTTGCCCCGTATATTTTATTTTTTTTAGATCACAAATTTCAAGACGATTCCAAAAATATATCCTACTTGTGTAGTAATTGATAGTAATTAATAGTTTTGAAGATACAATAATTTTAAAATCTGTATTTTTGGTATCAACAAGATGGGGCGCCGCCACTTTATGCATTTTTCCCCAATAAGTGGATAGGTAGACGAGGACCACTTGAGTGGCCACCAAGGTCACCGGATCTCACGCCATTAGATTTCTTTTTGTGGGGTCATCTAAAAAACGTTGTGTATAAAAGTAAACCCGACGACATGATTTAAAACATAGAATAAGGCAAGAAATAAATAACAATTCGGAGGAAATAATTAATAAAGTTCAGCAGGAATTTATTGATCGCTTTAGGACACTGTCAAGCACAAGAAGGAAGACATTTACTGGAATTTATTGTTACTGTTGTATTATTTAGTTATTTTAATTTTATTAAAGGTCTCCAAAAATACAGATTTTAAAATTATTGTATCTTCGAAACTATTAATTACCGAACACAAGTATGACATATTTTAAATTTGCAATCTAAAAAAATAAAATATACAGGGTATGCCATTTAAAAACATTGTCGATGACATCGTTACTCACAAATGGTTTCTTGTATATTTAATTGTTATTTAAAAATGCAATAAATTAAAATCAAAAACCGACTTGTCTTAGGATTTTTCCTCAAAATTGTTCTTTTAGCTTAAAATGAATGTATTCCATACTTAATGTACGCACTGTATATACAATAGGTACACGATATTTGATGCCAGAAAGTATCATACTCAATTGCAGAATTCTTGAATAAGAAAACACTCGGAACTGTATAACATTTTAATAAAAATCTTACTTATGTAAACCGGTTAATAAATATTTGCAGATCTGTTATCAGTTGTAAGAACGTCATTTAAGGCAATCCATGTTTAATTTCTTATTTTGTATAACTAAAGAAATCATTCGTTTTGGAATGGGTACAATGTGACACCGTTGCGAGGAAACAAATTTACATGTTCATCTTACCGTGTAACATGACACAAGAGACAATTGCCGGTCTACATTTCTTACTAGACAGGTAGAAAGTGTTAAATTAGAGAATAATGTTAACAACAGGTAACAAAATGCGTTTGCAACATTTTTAAGTAATTGCTCAATTGCAGAGTTGGTTAGGAAACAATTAGTAGGTAATCAATTACGGTCCAAGGATGTGCGTCTCGGTTGAATGGTCCGAATAAGTAATTTCTTGCTGGCGGCTTCTGTGTCACCTATTAAAAGAGGTTATTTCAAATCTAATATACTATTTACTAGTCGTAAACTAATAATGAATTGATACATATATAGAAATAATCATTAACTTTTAAATGGTCTTTAAACTTATGTCAGGATATATTTAGCATTAACCCACGTCGTTTCATTATAATGAACTTAAAATATTGACTCATTTCGAAGCATATACATTTTTTAATTTAGTTTTAATTTGACTGAGGAAACTGAGCAACAAGCCAATACATCAATTTTACTTAAAAATGATAATACGCCCATAAATCAATAATTGCATTAAAAATTATTACAGTATTTTTTAGCTTATTTTTTTAATATTTTTTTATTTAAATATTTTTTCTTAATATTTGTTTAATTAGTTCATTTATTTTTTTATAAAGGTACAAGACGTGGAAAACAGATCGAGTAACTTGAAAACAATTTTTTTGTGGGAACAAAATAAAAACAGGTCGATTTTAATTCCTAGGGGTTATTGTTATGTACAACGTGCTTGTAAATAGACGGCTAACAGTTTGAACAACTATTGTAATACATTTGTTCGAATTTAATTAGAAAAAAAAAATCGATAGAATTTAAGCCTGGTGACCTTAGGGCCAAAATTGTAAAATTGAGGTCCCCTCCGAACAATCTATTTTTCTCTAAAAACGTCTTTTTTGAAATGAACATATGCTCCATAATGTTGAAACGATATCTGTCGATTAATATTTAATGGTACATTTTCCAACAATTCTCCTAAATACTTCATCCAGTACTATGGTCCACTCTTAAGATGGCGTTTCAGAAATATTATTTAATATTGCCTCTTCCAGTCACTGATATTCATTGCTTTTCAACATTATTTCTTTTAGTTAATAAGTTTCCTGTTCCATTCAGTCTTCTTTCAATACTTGCAAATGTAGAATGATATGGAATTCGACGATTGCGGAATCTTTGTTGGTATAAACGAGCTGCCATTATCATTTTTTTAAATGAATTAAGTTGAGCTATTTAGTCCAATTCCCAGTAATTCTCAAAGTCACGTTTTCCAATGAATAAACGATGTTCAACGTGCTTGTAAGTAAATGGCCAACAGTTTAAACAACCATTGTAATTTTGTTGATTTTGTTATTAATGTAATACATTGGTTTGAATTTAATTTTGATAGCTATTGTGATTTTTATTTTTATTAAATTGTAGCAACTGGTCTTAAAATTAAGTCTATAAATGGCTTATTCTTTTTTTTTAACTATTTAGGTACGTTTAATCGTTATTTGAAAATGAATTAATAATATGGATTAACGCAAATAGTTGTTTAGCAATACGCAAGTACTTGCAGACTTTTGTTTCAAAGCAAATCTCTTCACCACCGTTCCTTTTAACAGCACAAAAAGTTATTACTTTTTTAAATAAGAATGAACAAAGAATTTAAAAATAATTAAAACAAAAAACATCTGCCGGTGGCGTAAAAAATAGGGGGAAAAAGTCACTAACCCTGATATCGCGCTACTGGTTACATATTTAAAAAATGACTTTATATCAAAATTTGACTTTCTTAAAGAGCATATTGAACACTAAATTTGAAAAAAATATATAAAGGCGCTCTTAATTTATCGCAACTTTTTTATTTTGATTTCAAACTTTTAACACCCTGTACCTCAGCAACTACGCCCTTTATGGGTTCATGTTCTTATATCAAAATTAATTAATTAACGAGAGCTCTTTAAGGTAAAGCGTTGTCGGTCGAATATAGAAACAATGTGTATATAAATAAAAGCTTCAAAAATTACTATTAGTTCCTTAAAATATATTAAACACTTTCTTAATTGAAGCTCCAGTTTAATAACTTAACTTTTCTGTTATTGTTTATTCGTTGAATGTGTCCGAATCATTATTTTTTATTCCATCTCTCCTTGTTACACCCGTCACTGCTTTTAAATATCGCATTACACTAGCTAGTAATTTACTTTTTAATGTATTCAGAGTCAATGTTTGGCGCCCGTATGTTAAAATACGGATGTAAACAATATGAAATATTTTTATTTTGTTTCATATGACACCTCCTGTTTTCTACTAAATGTTTTGTTTAATGCATAAAAACTTTGGTCGCGTTTACTCTTCGATTATTAATTTCCTGTTCACATCTCCTTTTCTTTGTCATATATTTGATTATTATTATATTTAATTCACTCCTGGCTGTTTGATAATAGAAAATTTAAATATAATTTAGTACAGATCTTATGAAAGATCTACATATTATTAACAAAATATTAACATTTGACCCTATGAATTATGTGTTACAACTCTTAATATATTAAGATCTTTTTCTCAAAAATATCGGAAGTCAACGCTACTACATGGGAACTACCCTGGAATGTTCCTACAACGCAGCCGTGAGGTTCCATGATGTAGGGATTGTAGGTGGAACGTAGCAAATACGACTTGGCTACGTGACATTTGTTCCCCACTTTGGTACCAGGAACGAATTTAATCCGTTCCTATGACTTAGCGGCAACTAAGGCAAACCACTATGGAGTGACATATTTAGTCTCTATCACGTAGCAGTTACTAAATATGTTGCTATGGAAAGATTTTAACAATCAGAAAAAACTGACAGATTCTAGACATATTGTTGCACAGACGTTGCTAATTCACAAAAATGGGGTTGCCAGATTCCCGAATTTTTGTTCAAGCTCTCCTGATATACTTCTTTTATTGTTTATAATCATGACTGTAGATTCTAGATTTTCCTACAAAAACTATCCAAAATTTGGATTTGAGACAATTAGAAAGTTTAAAATTTTTAGGGTGTACTATAATAAAATGTAATTGTAGTATTTGGATCATTTTCTATTTATGCCTATATTTAATCAATTTAATTGTAGTGTAAGTTAGTTCTTACTAAGTTGAGAGAGTTAGTTGGAACTTTTCAATGTGACCTTCTAGATGTGGAATATTTATTTTTGTTACGTTTTTCTGTTAATGTTGATTTAGCAGTAAGTTATCGTAGACAGTCGACCGCCCAGATTCATTTAATTACTAGATATTATCTCAACATCCTTTGTGTTCTTTCAAGATGAACCGAAAACAGAATATTTTTCGTCTCTAAACGTCTTTTTTCGTGCGAGGGATTTCCAACTTCCTTTTATATTTTATGAATTTATTTCGCAACTACTCAAGAACACTCTTGAAAATCTCACAAAATTTTTTTTCTCCTTCTAGTTATCTCCAGTCTTCTTGAATTGTATTTCGCTGATACTTTCTAAATGTAATACCATTAAATACCCCTTTTTATTTTCAGTTCCGTAAAACTTCCACTAAGAATTTCTATTACGCCGGGCGAGTAAATTTTCCCAAGTCCATACAACGAAATGCAATGTTAATTTATTAAATTTAAAAGTCAATCTGAGAATTTTGTTTCCCTGTAAGAAAAGCGGAATAAAACTTTTAACAGCGGCGTGCAGACAAAAGTCATAAATTATGGAATTATAAAAAATTGATTCCAAATAAACAATTTTTATTAAAAATTCTTGAGCTCGATTATTAAAATTTTATATAAATGACAAAGATTTTAAGTTTGTATTAGATATTGAACCATCATTAGGAAGGATCAAATTGATATCATAATTAAATTAATTGTCCGCATCGTAACGCCATCTATCTTGGTCAGACCCTTATAAATTTTAACATAAGGTACTGTGAACACTTACGAGCTTATCGATTAAAACAACCAGATAAGTCGCATTACGCAAAACACCTCATTGACATTAAACACGAACTTAGACGTAACAACACAACTTCAATTATTTTAGATTACCTTTTAGACTAAATACCTATATAATAGTATCCAAAAAAAAACTTTTTAAGAAAAGAAGAATATTATTGTACATATTGCTTAATGGTGGTTGGTTGAAAAGTATGTGATGTGAAGTTGCTTACGCTTGTAAACTATTGAGTCACTGTTTGAAAATGTTACATTGGTAGTGAAACATTGGTCGAGATAATATAATTTAAAATGCTTTGTAATACGGTGGAAATTCAGAGAAGCATAATTTATATTTTTATATTTATTTACGATATCATAATGATTAAAATTCTTATTTTTAAAATTAACTGTGATAAAAAACAGTTGTCAAAATATGAATTTCCTTTCCGCAAATTTTTTGATTATTAATAGCGTCTCACAAGTTTTTTTTCTTTGAATACAATTATTAATAAGATATATTTTGGGCACGTCACTGGCAATAAAGACCGCAAGTAAAAAAAGTTTGCGTTCTTTGAATGCAAAAGTTATCACCTCAGAAAAAGACCTTTCGAATGCTTTCAAAGACTCATTCTCTGCTTTCTAGACAGCTAAAGTAAACTTTAATAATACGTTGCTGTTAAATTAATTAAAGACTCAAAACTGAGTGGAAAGTTCGCTTGGGACATTTTCTTCTGGGTTGCAGTCTGGAATAATGCATCTATTAGTATATAATTGCAGTCAATTTTCCTAAAAGTTTTCCTAACTGGGAATAATACCTTAAAGGTGGAAAAGTTTCGCTTGAATTGGGAACGTTCAAACCCTCGCTAAATACTTGTTTGGTAAAAATGATTTGTTTTACTTGAATTAAAAATGAATATGACAAAACATAACTCGGGGCGCTTATTTAAATAAATGAAATGAACCGAGAAGGAGGTTCAACTCCCAAGGCTTTTCGTTGAATTAAGTATTAATAAAATACGCCCTTACTTTATTTTGGCGTTTCCGACCTTGCTTGGTTTGCTTTGTATTTTAACTAAAATAACCAAGATAGGACTTTCCAACTTTTATTATTGTTTAGTTATTAAAATATATTTAAGCATAATACTCCCAAGCCAGACACACACATACGTTGCTTAATAAATTTTTCCGGTATTTATATTTGGCAATTTTTTTCTTATACTTATAGACACATTTTAACTACATCCTACACTTCATCTTTTCTCTGATCAAATATTCTTTCTACTACTTAATAATAATAATAATAATAATAATAATAATAATAATAATAATAATAATAATAATAATCTTTATTCCAAAAAAATGTAATACATCTTGTTCGAATATACAAAACGCATAAAAAACAATGAAACAGTATCTTACAAAAAGCAGCAGAATCAGCCCAGAAAGCCATCAAGCTCCACTAGCCAATTTTTGAATTTTTTATCGCTATTTATTGTTTTCATGTGGTAAGGTATTTTATTTTAAAATAGTTGAATAACTTGGATGTTTTTAGTGTATGTCAGTCTATGAGATGGATATTTTACATAGTGATTTCGGCCATCTGTAAATTTACATTTGTTTTTAAACAAACACAAAACATTCAAAAATATACAGGATGTTTCATTGGGAAAGGGTCAAACTTTAACTGTAGATGGAGGTCACTTTGGTGGTTCCAAATAACCTATATTTAAGGGGTCTTCCGCCCTTTATAACTGAGATATAGGGTGTTTTATCCATTTGGCCTATTTCTTTCGTAGCTCATAACATCCGAATTAATTAATATATATTATTTTAATATTTGGGACGCATAATAACCATTACCTGGAAAATCTACCAAAGTATTACCAAAAAGAAAATCCAAGACCAGCTTAACAAAAAACAACACCCTGTATATCGAATTTTTTTAAATTGCTTTTTATAGTTCGAAAGCAGAAAAAACTGAATCTACTCATCTACTTTTTATTTTTCGGTAGACAATCGTACTACCAACATTTTACCTTCAAAATATTATTTATGAGCTTTTTGGGGGAAACGAAATGGTATCTGAGAGATATTTGTTAATTTTTTGGTTGAAATAAAATTTACTTAACTTATCTAGAGAGACATCTCAAAAATTGAATTGAGTTTGTATTTTTACAAATAGATAATTATTCAATATGTTTCAAAGACTATAAAAATTCTTATTTCTACCCTACGACGAGGGGTATATAAAGTATAAGTATTTTTATAGTCTTCGAAAGCAAAAATTGATTTCTTGTAAACTACTCTTGTTATGTGCAAATGTGTAGCAAGTGCATATATTCCAAATATCCTTGTGTAAGATGTTCGAAATATTTGAAATATATTTAATGAATATATGTAAACTCAGTACGGCCATGTAAGATTTTTTAGAGATCTGTATTTGTAAAAATACAAACTCAATTCAATTTTTACAATGTTTCTCTAGATAAGATCAGTAAATTTTATTTCCCAATAAAACACATGATTCGACATGATTCTCTATATTTTATATTGCACATTGATCTTAGCTTGTAACCCTTTTTTGTATTAGAAGTATTTTCATGATTTGACTGCTTGAACCGCAAAACATTATTCCAAATTTTGCCGTAGACTTAAAATTAACGTGGCATATTATTTTGAAAGATTTTTTATTTTGATATTTATGTAATATATCTATAATACTGCAGCGTATCAAAACGCCTTCTCTCTTGGAACCTTCTTAAGTTGAAAGTAAGTCGAAGAAGTCAATTTTTTGGTAAAAATATTCCATTCAAATCATTTAGATCGACTTATATATTTTAGGATGAATAAAAATAAGTAAAGGATTTAACTCATAATCTGACATTTGTAAAATGACATAACATTGATTTTTTTAGAAGAAGCGCAAATGCCTTAGTAAAAAATCAAATCAGCCTTTAGCCTTTTATAAGGTAATTACCTACAAGATTGTAGAAAACACAAACATATAAAAAAACATAGCATACTATTTTTAGGCAGTCGACTAAATAGGTGTACTGTGAATTGTTCTATAGTATGTATAAAAAGGTAAACCAACGTGTATGTTAACTTTCTATAGATAGTTGATTAATTTTGTTTGGCCATTAGATCTACAATAAAAAAAAATACATTTTACTTATGTATATAAAAACTCTCAGTATATATTTACCATGTTTCAACTTCAAAAATTGAAAACTGGATCCAGAAAATTTTAATCAGAATTTACAAAATAAAAGAAAATGGAAATAAATTAATTTTATAAAAGTATGCAAAAATCCTTCGTTTCAATATCATATAAACAGTTAAGAATATTATTCATTCCATTTTCGTTTACTTTACAGTTCCTAAGAAAATTTTAGTTCAAAAATTTGATTAACACAGAGTTGATTGAAATCCATCACTCACTTATTAATTTGACTGAAATTATAAATTTAGTATTAATGAATTAATTGCTCTCGTAAACGGCAAAATTAATCTGTTGTTTTACCAGCACAATAGAGAATAGTTTATATTAACTCTGTCATACAATTCTGTTTGATCTGCTATTATACAGAATACCCAAATATCCGACAACGTACTTTCTGCGAATTTAAATTCATATTTAGATGCAAATGTACCCAGGGCGTGAAGATATTTTCCGACACGTCGCCGTAGTCACATATTCTATATTAATGATAAATTTCCTAACCCTTGAATCTGGTCGGTTGACTGTAAGACCTCCATAATTACAAGTTTTCAAATTTATAGCTTTGTTCATTGGGTCATTAATGCCGATTGTAAATTCCAAGTAAATGTCTCTATAAAATGGATTATTAAGTTAGCGAATATTGAGCCAATTACACACCTAATTTCTCGTTGTGTTACGTTTAATTATACACGTTTAACGTAAGATAATCGAACGCTCCCTGCTGGGTTTCTACTTCTAATAGATGCTTTACAAACGAAATTTAGAGTTTAGTTCGACAAAGACCAATTATAGTTAACTCCCAACTCTCAAAAGCCGTATTCAATTATTGTGGTACTTATACATATTAAGCGTTTACTTACTGAGGTAAGTAATTTTATAAATAGCCAAACCTAAAAATCTAATTTACTTCTTATAATGAATATTCTTTATGTTGTGCCAATTATTAAGGAAAATTCAAAAACAACATTTTTTCATTTTTACGCAATTGGAAGGTTCCATCCTCCCAAAACTTTATTGAGAGACAAGGCCGAGCTCAGGAAAATACAGAAAATAACTTAATTTTACACTTTATTCAATCTATATATAGTGGTTACACAAAATTCTGGAGTTACACCCGTCAATGATACAATCAAAAAAGCCTCTCGTTTACCTCGTACAACGGTTTTGTTGTTGTTTTGAGTCATGTGACCCTTGATGATTTGTTAATAATCAATATCCAATTAAAAACTACCAACAAAACGTTTACATTATCCGTACATTTACCTTTTAAATAGAATTGTCATCATATTTAAGTAACACAATCCACCGTTAAAATATTTATGAATTAAATAAATTATACATAGTATAAAAGGTAACGAGTCGTGGATTAATATATATGAGCCAGAAAGAAAAGGCCACTCGGCAGTTTCAGTGTTTCAATGTGAAGAAAAGCCAACAAAAGTTACTTGTTCTCGAAGTGTTAAGAAGCAAATGATGGCGTGTTTCTTCACGAAAACTGGTCTTGTGGCAAGTGTGGCTCTCAAAAATCAAAAGACCATTAATTCAGCGTGGTATACGACCATTTGCTTGCTAGAAGTTTTCGGTAAATTGATAGAAACCAATCCAAAACGACGAATCATATTGCATCAAGACAATGCGAGCTCACACACCTCAAGTGAAACAAGCGACTATTTGGACACACAAAAGATCGAATTGTTCTTGTTCCCACAAATTAAAGATAAACTGCGTGGACAACCATTTTCATCGCCCGAAGAAGCGGTTGAGGCCCTTCAAAAACCATCTTTTGACTGGACAAAGTGCTTTGAAGGATGGTTCAATCTCATGCAAAAGTGTATAAAGCTTAAAGGCGAATATTTTGAAAAGCAATAAATATATTTTTGATAAAATTCATTTGTTTGTTCTTTTTATTCTTAATACATAAATAGCAACCGTCGTAATCTCGATCAATATGTTGACTTCCCGAACAACCCAAGGAGGTTGATATCTAGCAATTAGGTTTGTTTGGATGTTTTTTAGCACTCCGAGTCTTCCTTTCTTCTTAAAGCACCGGGCTGCCACGTTGTTCAGTAAAAAAATGTAGTTCCTCAATCTCAATCTATTCAAAATCGAAATTTTGTTTTTACAACAATTGCATTATCCTAAGTAGTATTTCTGGATTCTCAACTACATCAGCTACCCTGGAATCTACAATGTCTTATGATAAGGGTTAATGTTTTTTCATCAGCTACCAGTACCTGAGGGTCCACAATTGCTTACTTGCACTGCTTACTTTCCACGATCATCTTAGCGTCTTTTGCGCTCTCTCTAAAGCATTTGCACCTCCAACTTTTAATCCTAGAGCAAAGAATTCGTTGTCAACTCTGAATCTTGCAAAGTTGTTTAGAGGAAATTTGTCAAATGTTTCGATTATCAATGTCTTCTTGTTGCTACTACTGATCATTATGATAATCTATGGGATCCATTATTAATTTATCTAAATTTTATAATAACAATATTATTTAGTAGACAAAACCAAGCATATAAAGAACTAATTACATTTGTGGGAATGTATTTTCTAAATCAAAAATGCAACTATTTTGTGCACATTGGACCAATTTAAAAAGCAAAACCCATTATATTCTGGAATCGTTTTGGTCAAATTCGGTTTTTGTTCCCATTAAATAAAAGCAGAAGATTCAAGTTCGTTAATAAAACCAACTGTTCGACTATGCAGCAGCAATTCTGGAGTTACATTAATGTTTCAAATACACAAATTTATTCACATTAATCGCTGTGTTGGGGCCATTATTTTAAAAATCTCTGGTAAGCCATGAAAATATGCAAAGCACAAATGTCTGAACACTCAGAAAAATTGCTTCGTTAATTCTGTGGTTGTTTTAGAGACTTTTTCACTCTTGTTGTACAAACTACTATAAGTATTTTACAGCTTATTCCGCGATATGCGAAAAGAATTAGTTTAAATTCAAATAAGTCATATAAAATTGACATTTTTCATAGTGATCGGTAGAAAAATATATTCTTTCAAGTACAAAATTTTAAAAATTATTTTATGGACAATAGATATGGGACCCAAGCTTCTCTAATAAAATTCCTACTTTATTTTAGGAGGAATTATGTCGTTATAATATTAGCCTTAGTACTAATCTCTAAGCCTCTAAGGTAAACAAATGGGTATGACCATATCATATCATAAGACAACTGCATTACTGACATAAGGAATTCAATAAATGTCAAGGTGCTAACTTGTCATAAGATTATTAATTAACCTGATAATAAATCACTAAGAAATATCTAACAATGGAAACAACTACAAACTTTTTGCTGCGCCATATTTAACTAGGCAAACACCTCAACAGAATGAGGAGAACATGTCCCTTTACAAAGGATATTATGAGGAACAGGAGAGGGTTCAATATATCCCATGAATATTTGGTACTTTCAATAAACAGACAATCTAGAATCTTTGACTCTATGAAACAAAGAGAAAACTCTCTGCAGATCAGTAAATGGTATAATCTCTGACGAGCTGATATGTAGTTTCTGTTCTTTAAAAAAGAATCGCTTTGTTGCTAACCCACCCTCCTAAATTCAACGAAAAATTCACTAAAGACAGTACAAAAAAATAATTTTCTAATGTTTTTCTCAGTGTATCGTTTAGCATTTCTTTAAATACGAAAATATGGCTCCTTAACATAATTATTCATTCCTAAACGAGAAAAAACTGTGCATTTGGACAGATGAGGACGTTAAAAAATGCAACAGCTTGAATGTACTTAACTTTTTGCGAACACAGGGGAATTTCTGTATATAAATGAGTCAGAAATTGAGTTTATATTGACGGATGCTCCTTTTTAACTTCCTTTCTGTGAAAAGTAGTAATGAGCGATCGTCAAAAGCTGCTTTTGAATTTTTTAGTTCCCTTAAAAGCCCATGAAGATGAATACATTTTTTTTTGGTTAGTTTTTCTATCAAAAACCAGAATATTTTATACAATATTTTTCACAATAATATTACTTTTAAATTTAGTTTTTCACTTTTTATTTGCAAAGATACCATGAAGTGCACTCTAATGAGTTGACACTGAGAAATTTAATTTATTAAAATTTCAATAGAATTTTTCCCATGCGATTTTTTACTGTAATTAAGGTCATTTTACTACATAAAACAATGTCATAATAAAAAAAGCAAACAGTTTTTCTATATAAAAAAATAATATTCCTAATTTAAATAGCAATCAAACTATCCTCCAAAGTGTGAGTGAATCGTTTTTATACCTTTTTGAGACCACCACCCTGGTCTTAGTTTTTCTGTATCTATTTACTTAAAACATTTGTATTATATCTTTAAAATATTGTTATTATTCTATAACGTTCACCTATTTAATTAAATTTGTGTTTTTTTAATGCGCGTTTTATTTATCATCCAAATTAAATTTTTTTATGGTTCAAAGCTTTTATTCAAAACAGAACAAGAATTTGCTTTTTGCAAATATGGATAATCACTTTTTCAAAGTTTTATTCCATACAAAAACACGTAATCCTCGTTTGTAAATTTAAATGAACTTTAAACTACTTGTCATTTTACTTGATGGTTTTAGTACTGTGATATTAACGAATTTAGTGCAGTAAAATAAATGTATTGTTAAAAACATGGATATATATTTTAGTTTAATGAAAATAATATATATATTATTTAACCAGCGTTTAATGTAGGCACTAGGTTGATTAAAACACAAGTTGCACTAGTGTAATAGTGCCTTTACAGGCTAGTCAAATAACTATAGATATTTTAAAACATAACATTCAGGCTTCGTTTATTTATTGTAAAAATCTACTTAACATGAAAAATTCAACAAAACGAAAATAAATTATTTAATTTAATTGTCTAAAGTTGAACTAAGCAAAAGTCTTAGGATCTCGACTGCAAAAATATCATCGTATTCTCTTCAAATCATGCGATTGTTATTATTTTCTTTCAAAATCACAATTATCGTTTTGAGATCCCACTCAAAACAAGAAATGTTTGAGTTCTATTCTCTTAAAACGTTGTTGATAAATCTCTTATTTACATATAAATAATCGGTAAGTATTTTTCACTTCAAATATTGTTGCACTGATATCTTTTTTTTTTAAACTGTCAGGTTATTAATCGCAATTGTTCTTACATATACATTTGCACCAACTTCGATGTCAGTCTTTCCTTTTTTACCGGAGAATTTAATTATACACAACTAATTATTAATCAAATTTTTTAGCAATCAGCGATTCTTTCAATAGACAGTCAAAAATTGGAAACATCTTGTCAAATATTTGACACGGCATTCATATGATTTCGAATTGATAGCCATCTAAATACGTAAAGTTGACATTTTTATTGTATATACATTTATTTTTAATAAATCTCAATATATTGGTAGAGAAATATATTATTGAATATTGACTGTAAAGCATTCAACAATATTTAATTAGCTTAACATAAACCATATGTAGAATAAAGGACTCAAAACAGATGTTTATGGTATTGGAATAATTGAAATTCATGTTTGACAAACACAAATGGTTGGTTAATATGAGAAATTGTATAATAGATTACGAAGACTAGAAACGTAATATAATAAGCATAAAGCATACTAATCAGACTCAATGACTATTCTAAATATTACTATTTAATCTATTTGAAAAATAAAAAATGTTTGAATCATAAATGACCGTGGATAGTCTAATGGCACAAACAGGACTAATAAATAAAATAATTTTGTTTTGTCCCTTTGCACTCCTCTTACTATCACCCTCTATGTGCAATAAGCTAGTATTGTCCTTAAAATAAATACGTACAAACCGCTACGTAATTTTGAATTATTTAAAACTACTAATGTATTACCATAACAAATCCAGGCAATTGATAAAAGGCCAAAATAAAATGACAATTATTTTATTATTAAATAAACATTACTAATAATAAAATCTTTTAGTTGCTTTACCGACTAGGAAGACTAGATAAATTGCCAAGTTATTCATGTTATATCTATTTTTAAATAACATTTTAGTTCGAGGCATTTCGCACATCGCAACTGCATTTTTGCTTATATAAAAAAATTTATCAACATACGAATCATAGCAGTTGGTAGTGCCTCAATAAATAAATTCACGTATCCTATTATCGAAGCATTTGATGTGCAATACATTTTTTGTTACGAATCAAAAATCATGACACAAAATCAAAAATTTAATCGCACATGTTTTTATTAAAATGTGGTTTTGATAGTTGTTATATTTTTTAGTTTAATATTCAAACAGTTACATTTAAAAAAATATTTTTTTATTCAATAAATTCAGATCATACACATACGAGTATACCAAATTATTCCCTCATAAATAGGGCGTCGAGGTTGCCTTATTTAATTGCATTTTACGTTTTACATTATTTTTTGTTCTTTCACAAACTTCTTCCATCTTTTCCTATCTCCCTTAATTTTCTTCATTCCCTTCCTGTGCTATTCCACCACATTCTGGGTTTTTCGCTTGTTTAAAAATAATAAATAATTCTAAATCTTATGTAAAATAAATTTATAAATAAAAATTTTGATTAAGCGAGCCACGAATTCAACAACTAATTATAGCAATATGCTTTTTTGTAAAATTATATTTTAACAATGTTTTTTTGTCGCCTATACCTATTTTAGATATTTTACCACAACTATCAAAAGTATACCTTTTCTCTACTACCATTAGTGGAATGTATTAATTCCACCAACATTTTTAATTAGATTGTAAACATTCTCATTCTTGAGTTAGAATATTTATTCTGAAACACTTGCTTCTTCTGTGTTTTGAATGTATTTTTATTCTATAACAAGTTACGGAATGAATATCCCGTAATTGTTTTAAACAATATCGATAGCAATGAACGTCAAAACTGTCAATGCTAGATGTAAATGACGGCGTCGTAAAAACAAATTTAAATTTAAATAAAATAATAAGTGAAAAATCGAGTAAATTTCTGGCCGTGGAGAAAATATAGTCTGTTACTCGGTTAGAATAACAAAATTCAATTTTTTCAATCTAACCTTGTTACAGATTATTTTACTTGTATAATAAAGACATATCAATATATCAATTTAGACATAATAGATACCGATTTAGACATTAATACCGATTTAGACATATACATCGATGTAGACATATACCTACCGATTTGGACTGTATTATTACGTACCACGCACAAGTAGCAATTTTAAAATACTACTTCAGTGATCTGTCTTTTGTTTCTTAGCAAATTTTATTGTTTGTAATTTTTATATGTTCTTTGACTAATAAACACATTATTATTATTATTATTATTATTATTATTATTATTATTATTATTATTATTATTATTATTCATTATATCCTTTATTGTTCTTTTCATTTGAACTGAACAATATTATTTAGATAAATAAACTGTGTCAAACTTTTTATGATCAAAAGAATTGTAGTAATATTGTCAGGTAAGCCAAGGCCGAATAACAATTTCTTCTGTAACAAATTCTTAATTTTCCTGAAGTTTCTACTAACGACGCGTGTCTGTTGCGGAACTTTTTGTGACAAAATATTATATCTACAAAAAATTTATGTACTACCAGATTATTATAAAAAACTGTTAAATCTAACGATAATAATCATACGTAAAAAAGTTGACCTTCTGGCTCATTTATAATTCTTTTCACTGAACATACAAATAGTTATTTGACTAAATTATAATAATGCATGTTGAAAGAACTTCATAAATAAATTATAATAAAAATAACATAGTTCGTAACATAATGTTAATTCATTATATTTTTAAAACTGTAAGTGCATTAATTTCATTAAATATATTTGAAAAATATTTATGAAATATGTTGGTTAGAATAAAATTTGAAAATGACCGAAGATATATATTTAATTAAAATATACCTCCAAAATAATTTGACTTATATATATATATAAATAATCTGTAATATTTTTCAACTATTAAAGTTGTGAATAAATTTATTTTTAGATTTTCGTTTCGGATGATTTAATATATTATATTCCTGGTCTATTTTCTTGGTTTATAATTTAAAATGTTATAAATGTATTTTAAATTTATATTAAACACCAACTAAAATCCATTAAAGTTCATTAATTTCTGTAAAACCAATTTGTAAAACAATAAATAAACTAATAAATAATTGATGAACCCGGTTGAATTTTTAGACACTTTCAATATTTTCTTTGATCTAAATTTAATTTACAATAACACATTACATGTATATTAAAAACAATTCAGATAATATTTAACAAAAGGATAATTTTAATTATGAAAAACAAAGCATTACATGGCTTCGCGTCAAATAGTGAATTTAATGTATATTAAATATTATTATTTGGTATTTTGTGTATTGTTATATAATCTATTACGTTACCCTAATTAATTTATCTATATTTCAAATAAACATATTACTAAATTTGAGTAGATTCCTTATCATACTAAATCTAAACTAAATATTGCCAATATAAATATTGTTACATGAACAGGAAGGAAGGGGTCATTCGTGTAAGGATTTTTTTTTTAAATATTAGAATTAATCTGTATTGTTTTACATTTTTTATTTCAAAAGAATTTTTGTTGGAAATATAAATCTATTTTATATCTAGTTGCTAAGATAGTATCTTCGCAACTCGTAACTTCTAAACTGGGAATTCTACCCTTTTGCAGGTCGAAAATGTCGCAGATGATGATAAATTTTACCTGTGGAGAATTAGAAACTGGTGACTTATTTATAAGTATAGAATAATACAATTTAGGCTAAGTTAGGTTTAATTTCAATAAAAAAAAGCAAGATAAGAAAAGGCGGTGTCAAATGTCAAAGATACCACAACAGAATTTTTTAAATAATTCATAAAAATATTCTTTTACTGTATAAAGAAGCCACGTCCTCATAAAGATGTTAATTACATTAAAATGGTAATAAATTTACCCCATTTAATTATTTAGCCCGGCGAATTTCTTACCAATATAAACATGTAATAGAATTTTTCAGAACCCTGTAAAAATGGGAACCAATCTTAATATTTAAATCCCGTGATTTCATTCGAGACTGTGCAGTAATTCAAAGCAAATAAGCACTTTTCCTATTTTGTTAAAATGAGGTGCCATTTTTCCATTAAACTAAGAGTGGATTAATGCACTAACCCTTCTATATATCACCTTCATACTTTTACTATTACTAAAATTCTGTAGCAGACATTAATGAAACTATATTTATAAAATGATAACGCCTTTGAACAATGGAATTTCCATATTCTTATACTGTAATGAATCGTTTTTATATTTAATACAATTTAATAATAATAAAAATGTTTATTCAAATAACTAAATGACCAAAGGTCACCGTGAACTCTAATTTTTTAACTGTATTAGAGATAAAAGTTTTTTGGCCCCGGATGTAATAAATAAAAGACAGGGTTTATTATCTAATGTGATGCAAATTTATTCGATATTTTGAAGGTCAATTTATGTTGGCAAATTTAAGGTCATTTTTTCTAATAACATTGGCAGTAGTTAAAGAGATTCATCACCGGAACTTTAAAATTAATCGTTTTATGAATTTAATTAGCTAAGACGTTCACTAAACCTCGAAGGATTGGACATATCGAAAAGGTTTTGTGAAAAAAAAAGAAGAAGAAAAAGAAGAAATTAACATTTATTAACAAAAATGAAAAGTTGTAAATACTAATTTAATAAAAATGGCAAATGCAAAATGTGATTTTTCTTGTTTGTTGTAATATCTATACATACATACATTATTAGTTTAATAAAAATAAAAACGTATAAAAAAAACAGAAATAAAGAACTTTAAGTAGCTATTTAGCAAAATTTGAGAAAATTAATATCCTCAATATTTAATTTAATTTATCCGTCCTGCAATCATAAAAAAATATTTTATTAACTATTTCTTTTGTCTTCACACAATTACGTTTAAATTGAATTTAACTACCATAAAATGTACGTAAAATTCAAATAAATATTTATAACTTGTTCCAATTTTGTTTCTTCCAAAAGTTTATTTTTATTATTTTCATTAATAAACATTTTGACGAAACATAAAGTTGCCTTGGGTTATTAAAATATTAAATTATAAAGAAATTCGATGAAAGGGCACTCAAAAAACTTCTAACGATACGAGAGGGTGACAGCCAGAGCTGTACTAAAATTTTTTATTTACCGAAAAAGTGAAAGAGATATTGTTGCATAACAAAGTTTAGTTATAGTTTTAGTTGATTTCAGAAAAATTGATGCTATTTATGTTACACGTAAGTCGAGTAACAATGGGATAATAAATCAAAGTAAAACTTTTACTTTTAAATAAACCCATTACTTTTTCCATGTAATCGGGTAGAAAATATAATTTTCCTTATTTTAAAATCTCAAAACTGTCATAGAAATAGTCTATCTAAACCGAAAGTGAACTTTTTCTTTCTCAAAAAGATAATATTAACATCTGTTTGTTCCAAATATTCAATATTAATCCCACAAATTGTAGAAATAAAAATATTAAGGAATTTAATTAAAAGGAACTTTGTAATTTCCTTTCAGCCAATATAAATATACCGCACACACTCTATGCATTGAGTCTAACTACAATTCTATTAAATAAATTACTTTTTGAAAGCCTTTATACGGCTTAACCAAAGCAACTTCGAATATGTGAAACGATGTACTGGAAATATACGTAAAGTAATAAGAAAACTATTTAAATAACCACTTCTCACTCGATATTTTAAAGAAAATTGTTTCCGACACGATGATTCACTCAGGATTCACTCAGCCTGAGCCACATCGCCGTCGTGAATTTATTTTAAGAAAGAATTATCCTTAGAAATATGCCGCAAGAAGAGAAATAAGACATTGTTTATTATATCTCATACTATGCGGTAATAAATGATAAAAAAATAAGACATAGTAAAAAGATAAATATAGCAGAAAAAGAAAAGTTAAAAAAGATCGTACTTGTAGGTTTATATTTTGAATTGTAAATAGTATAAGAAATATGTTTTCCCTAATACATATTTTTTGTTACAATTTTGTTTTCTTCGGGTACATAAAACACAATCCATATTCAAACATGCAAAAACTGACCTGAGAGTTTATAACAAGCCTAAGGCAGCTTAAAACGCTCCCCGAAGATTTTAAACGCCACAAAAACTTTGCACTGGAAGTTTTATACGAAAATAAAGTTCCGTAAGAAATAAAAATGTTTTCGTAATCCCCAAGGTATTATATATTGTGTTTGTTTAATGTGTCCACTGTCGAAGAAATGTTTACTTTGGATAACAGGACTGTTTGAGAAAAGACACATACGAAAAGGATGGGAAAAAAATTAATTTTTTATCATTCTCAGTGCGTGACACGAATTGTTAACAATGACGAGAGGCATTTTTTTCTCCTTTTTACGTCTTAGAATTTCTTAAAGTGGAGTATCGAAACTATTAGGAAAAAAAACAAATAAAACTGAATTTGAACGAAGACTTATGAAATATAGCTAACATTGAAATATCGGTAGTACGAACATTTTTAGAAGTCATGAAATAAGTTTGTTATTTCACAGATAAACAAACACAATTTAGTTTAAATGCATCCTTACCTCGGAGACCGTATGTCGTTTCTCCGCTAACTCGACCACAGAGGTCGGCTCATTATTGGTTTAATTGAGGTTAGTGATGCTAGTGATATTTGAGTTGCCATGTATCAATTTAAGTGCTTATGAAATAATCAATAATTGTAGTTACGTATATTCGATTTACACATGGATTTTAAGATCTGCTTATAAACCAGAGTTTTGTTATACAGGTACATGTGGGAGTGTTTTCCTATAAGCCATATGTGCTATCTCAATTTTTCGTTGGGTTCTTCTTAATATGTTCTTTCCATCTTAACTTGATATCTAATGTCATACCAAGATATTCGGTTTTGATGGCATTGATTTATTTATAAGAAATGATGAACTATTTAATTATTTTTAGTAAAGTTAATGTGCATTGATTTGGTTTCATTCAGTTTGATCTTCCATTTTTTGATTCACTCGTATATTATATCACTTGCTGCTTGTAGTTTTCGAGAGGAATATTTTTTATTAAACAATGTTCGAAGTAGCGCTGTGTCATCCGCAATAGTTGCTAGTTTTACCTGTTTCATTTTTGGAATGCAACTTGTATGGAGTATATATAGGACAGGTTCAAGTACACTTCCTTATTGTTCTCCTACTTGAATGCCTTTCAGATCTAAATATGTTTCCTCTTGTTTGATTTTGAAAACTCTCTTCGACATATAAGATTTTTGGATTTTTACAGACAGTCTTATTTATCTTGTATATTAGTCTTTCATGCCAAATCTAATCAAATGCTGGCACGACATTAAGAAATAAAGTTGAGTTTCAATAAAAGGTAATCGCGGTCAATTATTGATATGCAACCAAGTATACAAAAATTACATTGCCATTAATTATTCATTTAAATTAAGTTTCGTCACAATAACAGATACCTGAAGAAAGTTGCAGCGAGATATTAAAAGTTATTGGACCTTAATGATAGAGGGACAGATATGATAAACCGAATGGAAACCACCCCGTCCGTTTCTTACCCCAACCAAACATCCAATCGATTCATCGGATAATAATTTAAATTTAGAACACTCTGTATTTCCAGTACATTATCTCTAAATGTACACTTAGTTACTACCAATTAACTTTGATTATATTTATTAACGGACGCGTATTGGTTTATGTAATGGATATGAATCGCTAAATGTTATATTTAAAACTTAGTTTATGTTGTTTTTCACTCCATCGTACAAAACATATTTTAATCCTACAACGTACATCGTTATTCTTATAATAAAATGGAAAATTTTAAAGGATAAAAATTATTCCGGTTAAATTGTTTTAAATCGGTAAATCCCATGTGTGATTGTGTGACATTGAAAAATGTGTTTATTATTTTTTAATGATTTTTAAATCCTACTATAAATATTTTTTTTACCTAAACAGTAAATAGTAAATAATTTTCATATTATTTCCTTTATTCTAATGATACACGACTTGCTTCGGACTTTTCTTTTTCCTTTTGTTGTTTTTATACTAACTATAAAGTTCTCACTTAAAAAAAATAGGTAAAATGTCTATAAGCTAGCAATATAGCTTAGACAATTTTCCGTGGTATCTCTTATTAATAACTAAAATATTCCCTTTGGAGCTAGGTTGGTAATTTATTGAAGGTTTAGACAATTCTTTGTTTGAAGATGATGCAGCATTATGGAGACAATATTTCTGTGGACAATCCCGGGAGAACATGTTTTACCAGAAACGTATTTCCGACAAAAATATCGCTTTTGCTTAGACACTATATCCTAACCTAATACAGTATAAAGCATGCATTGTGACATCGTATTTTATTCAGAAGATGAGACTGCCATAAATAGTGATTTCAAAAAGCAGGGCGCTTCCAGCGGTTTCCGTTGGTTTTAAAGTGTATCGTATAACAAAGTCGACTTCATCTCTCGAGAGATTTAGTTTTTTCTAGTTATAAGCAGTAAATGCTCTATCTACTAATCTACTGTCTTTGTTTTTTTATTTGCCGCACAGAAAAAATATTTTCGCACGATTATGGACAGAGAGACAAAAGACAATTCACTATTTTTATTTTATTGCATATCAAATTATTATAAAATACAATTTGCCTCCTATTTTTTCCCTTTTTATTAAAACCATCTTTAAGAATATTTTATTATTTGGCAAATCTAGGTCTGAGTTTCTAAAAATGTGTGAGACGCGCGAAGTTAGAATAGAAATAACCAGTGCAGTTAAGTATAAGTACACTTTGTTATCGGACTGTCTTGATCCCTTTTGCTACCGCGCATCGAAAGGCGTCTTCATATTTCAAAGCAAAATTAGCCAAGTAAGACTTATCTGGTTCGTCCATGCACGTAGTTGGCTTAGAATAAGTTAGGTCATACCTTCGAAGGATTTGCTTCACTCTATTTCAACTTCCTTTTTTCAAACTATGTTTTCAAAGTCATTTCGGTTCATTCTTTAATTCTTTAATTCAAAAATATTTATATTCTTGAGCAAGTGATAATTTGTTCATTTTCCTATTATTCCACTGTTGGTGTCTGTTCTGTTTGAACTGTTTTCGAATTTAACTTTAACTTTTATGTGACAAGTTAATATATATTGCAAAAGTTCCGTTAGAATTAAAATATTAAATTACCGCCCGTGTAACTATTTTTTGCACTTGTGAAATAATTAAGACAGTAATAGATAAGACATATGAAACTAGTAGAAATAGTTTCTATTGTAATCCAATGTTATATTTATTTCCATTAATTTATAAAATTATAAATTTCGCCAAGTTGTATGTAACAAAGAAATTATCGGACTTCAATTTTTTAACTGTATTTGAGAATTAATTTCCTTTCTGTCGACCTCAAAATAAACTCTCCTCAACGCCACGCCAATTAGCATGTTTGGGACAGTAATTAATCGAAATCAATTAAAAGCCATTTTCAATCACCGCACCAGAACTAAAAATCAATTTTCCAGATCAACGAAAGCTCAAAAACCAGAATCAGATTAAGAATTTTCCCGTATGCACAGTTTAAAGTTCATGTAATTTACATGATTTATAGTACTGGTCTTATGATGAACAGGGTTGCTACCGATAATTTCAAAAAAATTGAATGTAAATTCTAGAATAGAATATAACAGGAACAAAATGATGTACCGGCTTCGGTAGGCTCACTCGCCGAGTGTCTAGACTGTGAGTATGACAAGTTTTAAAAGGATCATATTAAATCATAAAAAATGTAGTCTAGCTCACTTTATCTCAATGGTAAGATAACTAAATAGATGCAGAAAGGATTACATGGACTTCATAGCTTTCAAAAAATATTTGCTTTAAATCCAAATCTATCTGGTTTCGGTGTTTTATTTTCAATTCAAGTAACCTTGAGGATCTTTTTCCTTTCACTAGTTGCTTGTAGTTACTTCTTGTTATTGGTACTAGAAACAATTTTTAAAACAGAAACCAGAAGATTTAAGTGAAAACAAATAACAAAAATTAAAAACAAAAAACAATAAAACCCCAATATAGGAAATTAAAACGGAAAGATTCGATGGTTGAGTGTTAAGCATACTTAATGAATTTAATACCGCTATTTTATAGTTTATAGAAGCCAAACGTTTAAGAAGCTATTCCAATTATTAAAAGTAAATGAGTTAAATTAAACAAAAATTATCTATTCATGCTCTAATATTTGTCAGCGTAAAACAAACTTCCTCTCCCCTGCGATTATTTAATCAAAAAGTAAATTATCTCGAACAATAATAACAAACAGACAATAGCACTTAAGTATTCAATCTAACAGTCATGCACCCAAAAGACAAAGCTCTTTGACACAGACAGTGGAGTCGTAAAAGCAAATTTACTTAGGGCGTAACTAATAGTTAATAATAGCACTGGACTAGATACATAGTACGTACATTGTTGTGACGAGAAAATACACAACGTTAATAGTTTAAGCAACATAAGCAGCTCTAGAATATTAAATAATGATTAGAATTGTGGAATTACCATGACAGTGCTAATTAATATTTCAAGTGATAAAGCCACTACTATGTCAACTAATAAAAATCAACAAACTTCATGCAAAGGAGGAGATTTAGTTACTCACAAGGCTGGTTAAATTGAACAAAAGCCTTAAACGGATACATTTTTCATGGTTCCTAAAATATACAGAGTGGACCAAAATCTGGAAACGACCAATTATATTATTAAATTGTTAGTCCGTGTTCTACAAAATTTGGGATAAACCTATTTTGGGACACGGAGATTCAAGATATACATTTGCAGTGTTGCTAGATTTGCCGTTTCTCTGATATTATTAGTCACTTTGGTTTTTTAAATACATCACCCTGTATATTCAGTTATTTTTGGAATCTTCTCTTCAATACGAGTTCAACCATATGTCACACTTTTAAGTTTATGTAGTCTAGAAGATCTTAAACAAATAAAACAGAAGTCTGGCAACGCCTAATTGTCTCATTTTTTTTCTGTGTGTGGCATCAACCACTAAGGGTTATTTGCCTTCGTGTTCTGTGTAGGCTTTGTTACTATTTCCCGGCGCCACTTTTAGAAAAGCACTGTTAATTTGAAGCCAACAGCGAATGCTGGAGTGGGAATCACCTTTAGGGATTCCAACCGGAGACCTTTCGATCACCGGTTCACGGCTCTACCACTGAATCTCATTATTTTGGACTGTTTTATTTATATAAGATCTTCTAAACTACATAAAATCATAAGTGTGTAATATTTCAAAAATGACTAAATATACAGGGTGATGTCTTTAAAAAACCAAAGTGACCAATAATATCATAGAAACGGCAAATCTACTAACATCGCAAATATCAAATCTGGAGTCTCCGTATCCCAAAATAGGTTTATCCCAAATTTCCCAAATTCGGACTAGCAATTTAAGAGATAATCGACCGTTTCCAGACTTTTGGTCCACTCTGTATAATAAAACTCCCAACTTGTTAGTTTCATATTTTGTGCTTGATAATCCTTAGTTTTTGAAGTATCAAAAAATTAAATAATAAAATTTTATTCCTAACAAGATGTCGAAGTTCCAGTAAATTTTCTTTTTGATTTTCATCGAAACTTATTAGGTAAAAAACGTTTCTTTTATATTTTAATGAATTTGGGATGCAACTTTAAATTTCGTAGATTTTTATCATATATTGTTAAGTTGATATATACCATATATCCAGAACTTAATATTGACTGTGAAAAGATTTTTATTTAATGATTTAGAAATAATTTATAAGGGATGTAAGTTAAAAAAATTGAAGAAGAAAAAAATAGAGAACTTTTATATTATTTATGATGAATGTTCTCCCAAATTAAGATTAAAAGTCTGGACATTTATTTGTGTATGAATATGAATGTGGGTACATGTGAGGTTAGCATTCAATTTTATTTAGCGAAAATTGATAAGAACGGGAACACAATATATACATTTAGAAAAGAAAGCACAGCAGTGAACAAGAATATTATAAAGGTTTGAGTGAGGAAAAAATACTCAAAATCAAAAATCTAATAATTCAGATAATCTCTAAAACTCACCAACAGCGAAAACTGTCATTGATTTTAAATTATTTTTTCTATTAAAAATCGACAAAGTTTACAGAATAATATATTGAAATAATATTTTGAAAAAGACGTGCCAAACATGAATGATTTGGGCCCATTTTCCATAAGACTACATGAAATATTTTTTTCTATTTTTGAACAAATTTTTTTTAAAATATAAAATTATTAAATAAAAAAATATTTTTCCTCTTTGTTATTTATTAAACCCCGCCACAATCAGTCAATCATACTGAAGCTGGACTGTTACTGAAATTTTTCGGTGCACTTTGTTTTATACTATACTAGACTGTAAATCTGGTGTGTAAGGTAAGCTATATATAACCGGAGTGTATATTCGTATACAGGGCGCTAAAGACAGCAGTGACCTTCTCGCTATGATTATATACCTTTGTCTATCAGGAAAAGATACAGGCTTGTCAACTTACAATCAACAGCTTAAGACTTTGCACAAATAGTGTAAAAACATAGTAAAGAGGGGCGGGTAGTCCTTATGGCTCATCACTGGATATATTCGAGTTCCTATAAGGCATGGAACAACGTAGAATTGGGAGCTCAATTGCAACTTGTTTGTTTCGTATAAAGATGTATCACTTCTAGACGAACTTACTGATTCTTATTCTTCAGATGAACTAGTTTTGTATACGTAACATCTAAAGATGGTATATGGAATGGTTATACGTGAAGAAAGAGTAATACTTGGCTTAGTACATTTATCGCTAATTGGATACCTATTACACTTACTATAAATTTATATTATTACTTTTGAATGTTATTAGAAATTAATACTGAATTGTATGTTTCCTTCATGTAGGTATTTTATTTACTGCAAGTTAGAAATTTACACATAAAAACTGGGCCAAAAAAAATCCCGCGCTGTCAGGAGCTCAATTATAGTTCCTTTCTCTGCTACACCAAAGCTAAAATAACATTAATTCTGATACAATAATATCTGTTAAAGCATAATAGCGCCCCTAAATAAATTAATGAAACAATGGCAGTTACCCGTTTTGGCTACAGAATGTATGGCTTTGCGTTAACATTTCACCTATTTCGCCACGCTCAAAATTCCACCACTAATATATTTGCCGTTTGCTAATATAAGCAGGTATGTGATATATGCGTGAACTAACAATTTCGCCCACTTTATGTATTTCGCACACGTTTAAACAAAGTAATATGAATGACGGTATGTTTGCGAAATTGATACAAATTTGTTTAATGGTTGTGTTAAATTTGAATCGTACTTCTAAGAGCAGCTAATTCACTTAAGTATATCGAATTAAAATAGTTAGCCGCATTTTCTGCTAAAAGCAGGAGACGCCTATACAAAATATAAACATTAAAATAGATGAATGGCAATTATCCAATCATCATTATTCAATAATCGAATTTTAAATTAATTGTTTCAACTCTTACTTTATGGAAATCATTCATAATAAATATGGAAAGATAGATAATACTTATCTTGAATTTCCACAGTCTTCCAAAGCGTTTTAATATGTATTCACGTCTACCTATGTTTCGGTATCTGACAATATACCATTTTCCAAGATCGATCAAGATAAGTATTATTTATCTTTCCATATTTAATATTCGAATGATTAAAGAATGCAAACATATGAGTAAAATGTATTATAGGATTTTTAATACAAATCCCGTTGCACGTCATATATCAATTATGAGATCACGACCCTGCAGTGTTGTCGGCTTGTCTAAATTGTCGATGAATGTAGGAAGTTTCACAAATGTAAGGTTAGGTATGTAGCTTTATTATTATGAAAAATTAATTTATTGAAGCGTATATGAACAATATATGATCCTCACACTCAAGACACTTCATCCTGCCAGTTTTAAAGTACATTTGAAAAATGTTTTTCTCAGTTGATCCATTAGCAATCTACAACTGTGATATTCTTCTTCCTCTTGCTGTATTATCTACTTTTAATATTCAATAATCTGTTACAAAAATAGCTATATTATGTTGTTTATTTGTACCATATTTTTATTAAATAAATAAAATAGAGACATATAAAAAAGGTAGCAAACTATTTATTGTTATTAAAATAAGACAATGTTTTGTTTAAAAAAATATATATTTTTCTTATAAGAAACAATTCAACTACAATATTCGAATTCCTACAAAAGGTAAATCCTTTCTCCTAATTCAAATCTGAATCACTTGAATCACTGTCATCGCTGTTAGGATTAATAATAATGGGATTAATTTCTAATCTATCAAAAACTCTCTCTCTTTCATACCATTTTTGTATTTCTTTTTCTGTATGTTTAATAGAATTTTTCCATACTTCAGGAGTAATTGTTCTAAGAGCTTCAGACCACATATTTAAAGAATCTTGTTCTTTATTACCGTCTCTGCCAATATGTTTATAATATTGCTTAGAAAGGCCCCAAATAAGTTCGATGGGGTTGAAAACACAATGATAGGGAGGAAGACGGCCGGACGTCAGAAATCGTTGAAATATTTCAATCTAAATACTCGACAACGTCGCATCAAGGCATGCCAATCGCTACAATGTCATTTCTTCATCATAAATACGAGTCTCATGGGCGTAGAAAATGTCAAAATTATTTAATGTAAATTATGATTTTTTGAGTACTAAACATATAATAATGATTTATAAACTTTATATTATAAAGAATAAGACGTATATAAGCCAATATAATTGAAATAATTCTAAAATTATCAAAATAATTACGATTACTTTTTTGGTTTTTTAGTACTGTGATTACGTTCATGAGTCCTCGTGAATTTTCGTGATGTTTCGTATGATTTATCTTAGTTAGGGAAATTTTAATTAGTTGGCAGTACTATGACGAAAGAGGTACGTCACTCCTGACGTGCAACGGTATTTGTACTAAAAATCCTATACTAATGTGACATTCCAAACAGATGCAACGAGAAGTATTTCTATCCTTATTATACCTGTTTAGGTATGAGACACAGTTAAATAAATGTGGAAATCTGGCAACCCTACTTGTATGAATTAGCGACACCTGCGCAGCAATACAATATGTCCAAAATCTATCAGTTTTTCCGAATGTTAAAATCTTGGTCCGCTTGTATACTATGGGATCATAAGGTTTATGTTAAAAATGAATTTAAATGGAGAAAACATGTGTGTTATGATTTTTGTTTTGGTTGAAAAGAACGTTTAAATTTTGCATTTGGTGGTGAAGCTCCTTCAAAAACGATGGTATATCCCAAGTATCAAGAATTTAAATTTTATCGTGTTTCAGTTCGAGATCAACAAAAGGAAGAGATTTCCTCAACATCATTGGTAGCTGAAAAATGTTGCTTAAAATGGGTTTTAAATGTCACACAATTGATAAAAGGCAAATATAAATGGAATCTCAACGTTTACGGGAATGGTATCATACATGGTTCGATACATAAGATACTGCAAGAAAAGGATGGAATGATTTTTCAAAAAAATGACAAACTAAGGCTCGTTCAAGTAAAGGCAAAAGATTAATAATAATACATGAAATACATTAATACGTTTGTGATAAACTGGCATCAAAAAATGGAAATATTGTGTTGTGCCTTCGCCCTTTACTATTGTGTCTTTATTCCATTTGAACTATCATGGCACCATGTAAAATCAAATACTAGAATAAATAATACATTCTCCACATTAAATACATCTGAAGTAGCATTTATAAAAAGTATATTAATTAAAATTTCTGCAGACAATTGGAAAAACTGTATACAACATGTAATTAAGGTGGAAAATTTCAATATGTATATCAGTACTAATATTCAACTCTTAATAATAAGTTTAGATGAAGATAGTGATAATGACACAGAACTAAAATTAGAGTTAAGTTTCAAAAAATTGATTATTTAAAATTTCTCTGTGTGCCCATACTGTGCTGTATTTTAATCTTAAACCTAATTTTGAGTCTAACTTAAATCCTAACATTGTAAATTTTTAAATTATAATAACTTATAAAAATATTTTTCACATACTTTGTTGATGACTGTAAAAACTTTATTTTTATTGAAGTGAATAAATCATATTTTAGTATTCCACTACTTTTTTTTGTAATTATGTAACTACTAATAAAATAAAATAAGTATTATTTTTAATGGATCTTTGTCTTCATTTAGTTTAAAATATCTATTTATTTCAAAATAAGAATAAATCAATATGCACAGTTATATTTTCAAGCCGACCCTGCACCCATTTACTGCGGTTTGGAGATATTGAAAGCTACAGAAAAAGTGATTGATTTTTATACAGATGTTATATTACCAATAATTTCTTTGATTTCGAACCTTTTTAATTTTTTATTATTTATAAAAATATAGAAAATCTTAAACAGCAAGCTTTCGTATTCGTATTTTATTTTTATTATCAAAAACAGTAGCAAAAACAGCCTGCACTTTATTATTTCGAAAGTGCATAATTTTCATGAACAAAGTTATTAGTTATAATTTTATTATAATAAAAGCAACTGTTTACAGTTAAATAACAATATAAAAATAACAAACGTATTAAAAATCAGTAGGAATACATCGGAAAAGTACTAAAAGTTTTACAAATAGACATATCCTTCCTTTGAAGTACCTACATTTTCTATTGCTTACATGTTTTTTTTAATATCTTTGATTATATTTCAGATGAGGTAACTTTAAGAAAACACACTCGAATTCTTTTTTTACGGCAACTCGGTTCCTTTCTTCTATAATTGAAAAAAAATAAGTAAAGATTTAACAACAAAGCCAAAGTATACCTCTAAAGAATATTGATTTTATGTAGTAATTATCTGCATTTTTCTGATTATCCTAAGAAACTGCACCACCTTGTCAAAGGGAAATTATTTTCTATTGATTAAATTCTACTAATTCGATAACCAGTAAATTATGTTTTAAGTATTTTATTACCAAATATTGGAACAGCTCATTAGCGATTGATTCTATTTTCATAATAGTTGGCATTTTTAAATTGGAAATACTAATTTCTGCGTTTGGTATGTGAAACTTAATTAATTTTAGGTATGTATTATATTTATATACAAATTAAATTTATTTGTCAATAACTTAAAAAGGTTGCAGTTTTTTTTGTTTTCTATTTTTTAACAGGTTACTGCGGTATTTTATCATTATTTCAAAAACACTTTTTAATTTCATATAGTTTCGTAAAAACATGCATTTTTAAAATACAAATATTTTTATATTTAATCATAGCAATTTTTAGATTGTTGCAATAACAATACTCTTATTGCAGAAAACCGCTTACAAGCGTTTATCTCTGCAATTCTAATAACCCACGATGTTTTTGCATTCTGAGATTATCACCACGTTTCATTACAGTTTTTTATTAATAAACGCATAGAAATGTTTAACCATAATAAAATAGTTTTAAATACTGCATTCTATTTATTTTAACAAGGTTTGATTACCGTTTCATTCATTTCAGTAGTTATTTAACAAAAAACTAATATTTTTTCCAGGAATTTATTGTCCATAACTAATTATAATAAAAACATTGATAAAAACTATTTTTTTCGTGAGTTATAAAATTAAATTTATTAAATTCCTCTAATCGCTGCTATCAAGGAAATACCAATTATGTGTCATGCTCGCTGATCAGCTGGCTTGTTCTTGTTGTTTCAGAGCAACTGATAATTAATCGTAACCTTGGGATCTACGTAACAGTAACTTAGAATACTTGCACTTAAGTCTTCTTGTAATATTTTACTCGCATGTTGTAACCAGCAACTTGTGCGTGTTGACGTGCTTTATTTGTTTTTTATTCCACGACAAAAATTTCTATCAGGGTCGGACAATCTCTAGTTAGGACTAGGTCAAACTAAAAATAATGACACTATTTAATCAATATTTCATTAATATTATTTAGCTTTTAGTTATTCACTTGATCAACACTTAAACCAAATGATTTTAGAGATGATTTTTAACAGTGATCTGATTAATCGGAATGTGATATTCCTATAAACACTCTTATCATATAATAATTAAAAAAAATGAGGTAAGTAATAAAGAATGCTAAATCAGCTAATATGCCCATTAATAATAAGATGACGGTTACAAAATGATTGATTAACAAGAAAGTGAATATAAAAAATATGAATTATGCTCTATGAAATTCTTAAATATACAGGGAATCCAGAAAGACACTTCAAAGAAAAAACTGAAATATCTTACTCGTATTTTATGTCAATTTGACACAAATCACCATCCAAAAGTGCTTTCAAAGTGCACTAGAGCTCTAAATGTTATTATTTTGTACATGTATATCTTAAAATGTGCCCAATCAAATTGCATGAATACGATATATTTGAGTGGAGTTTATAATAATTTTTCTCATATTATTTTGTCTCCCAAAATGAAAAAAATTATTTGTTAGTCAATGGAAACGTATGTATTGACACAAAAAGTTTAAATTGATTTTTCTGGAAAACGGATCGTCATAAAGACATTAGATAAGAATATAAATTATGGAAAAATGAAGAAATTTTTTTAAATATCATGTCAAAATGTTGACATTTTGAGGGACAAAAAAATGTGAATAAAAATACGTTTTTTATGAATTATTATATTTATTAATATGTTATATATCTCATCAGTTTATTATTAATTTTTGTTGTAGAGCCTCGAAATGTTTGATGTATTTAGCGGTATTGATTCAAGAAACTGATTCTGAAAACATGGAATAAATTCTGTACTTCCCAAATCTAAACTATTGACCTCGAAAATAACCTAAGATTAAACCCTGGTAATATTTAAAAAAATTGTATTCCCTCTTTATAAAGATTTTAACGCATTTTAATTAATACAATAAAGTGTAATTCGTTTTTCTACCATCTAAACTTTTTGGGTGGGTAGGGAAATATGTTAGTATTTCTAATATGAATACTTAGACTTATATATGAGAAAACTTAAAAAAATACCATTTTCCTATTGAAATCAAAAAACAATATCAACAATATAAACTTCCTTAACTTAAAGATAATAAAATACATCATTAAATCAGTAAAAGTTATAAAGTGGTCATAATAAACCAACCAAATACGAAATATAAAATGTTATTTTTCAAATAAGTATTCAATGGGGTAAACATGGAATTTTAATCAATTTCGATAAATAATAATTTAGGGAATTGGCTAAATCAGATAAAATCCATATAAATTGTAATTCTTGTGTTCTCTTACCTAGGTTTTAATTTGTATTTATATTTAAAACCAAATAATAGTTTAAAGCAATTACTATTTTCATACTAGAATTAACCGCAATATTATACACATTTTTATTAAAAAATATTTTGTTTTTATGCTAATGTGGCCAACCCTGAGAGTTTTAAATATTTTTATTAAATATTCAAACAATTTGAGAAATAGATAACTATTACTTTATAATTGGTTCAAAATAAGAACAAGATTTGATATTTTGGCGGTTAATTTCGATATTAAAGTGTTTAATAAATAATAAATAACCACTAAAGCATCAAAAAATCTTATTTACTTTCAAATTTGTTAGTGTTGACTGTTTCTTCGCTTCTTCAAATTGCACGGAATGACAAATAAACAAAAAAGTTACTAGGCCTTTTCTTCCAATTTTAGAGTTAATTGATTTTAACTGACAAATGATACGTATTATACATATGATTTTTCAAAAATCTACATGTTTACTACAATTACTATTTTTTATAGCAAACCTTCCATTCTCTGCAAATTTAACAACATAATCTAAATGTACCTACAACTTTTAACAAAACCTTGATCATTTTTATAAAATCTTGGTGAAAGTTCAATATTTATTATTTATTTATTATAAATTTATTTATTTATTTATTTATATTTATTTTAAGTCTGAGGGACAATAGTTTTTCAGCAAATATATTTAAAAATATTATAGATTTTGTTCTAAAAAATGTATTTTAATACGCATGTTTTTTGCTAAAACCAATAAATGCTTTCTTTTAAAAATCAATTCCGTAAAAATTGTCTTTTCGCATGTGTGAAGCTCAAGAAGTAAATAAAGAACATAAATATCAACATTACCATTGCAATTATGAATAATTTCTCAGCCATACCCTCAGTTAAATATCAACAATCTAAATATTAAAATAAATTAACACTCCCATTTTCATTAGTAACTGTTGCTTACCTTCAGGGCAGCAAAATTCCTGCGATAAATAAAACACTGCAATAGTAGCAAGAGTAATTGCGATCAACAAATTATTTTTCGGCACCGTGTTGAAGGTGGTTTCCAAAGCAACGTTCTCTGAAAACAAAAGATCGTAGTCACGCGTCGCGACGTCCGCTTCGAGATACGCCTTTAGCGTCTCCTGCACTGACGCTTCGAAACTAACCGCTCGCTTTTCGTATCAACAATAATAATACCTGCGAGTTCGCTCGTGGTAGGTCGGAGGCCATCGCCGAGTCCTGATGTAGCAGGATTCAATTAGCAGGATTGACTGAGGATCGCTTTTTTATAAACGTGTGTGCTAGTAATTGAGCCGTTGTTTTCGATAGTTGCTTCTAATGGGATGTATTGTTGAGATTTTCGAGGTAAAATTATAAAAACTATAACAATGAGGCGCTATTTTCAATTGTTGATGTATTTCCCATTATTTGGTGAATGTACCCCAACTTTTGGCAGCATTTGTATTTCCGGGGAAATTCATAAATTTTAATTAAAAATGTCACTTTAAAACAACTCTTGATTTAATATTACATAAGATGTTATTTGCATTTTTGGTCTCGTTATCATTTTATTATTTTCAAGAAGAAAAATGAAAAAATATATATCATTTAAGTATTAAACAGAAAATATGTATAAAAAACTACTTTTAATCAAACAAATAAATTATTCACTCAATTTTAAATTTGTTTATCATTGTTTTTCTTTATTGAATATTAAAAATTTGGCATTAGTCCTATGCTTGCAGCTGTTAATTCTTTGATCACTAGATTGTTGCACCTCTTTACTGGTGTCAAATAAATATATGGAGAAATGAAACCAGTGGAATGGCCTGCTCACCTACCAGATCTAACTCGAAAGAGTTATTTTTACGGGGACATTTGAACTCAAAAATTTATTTTAATGGATCAGATATTGCATTCTAGAAATAACATACAAAAGATTAGAAAATATTACAACTAATTTATTAATCTATTAGACTATTGTCTACTTGTTACCGATGGAGCATTTGTTTAATTTATAGTATTGATCGTGTTGTTTATCAATTTTATGTTTATTAGAAATAATTCCCAAATTGTCCCAATAAAAGTAAATACATGACTACGTTTTTTAATTAAAAGTCTGACTCGATTTCTTTTTTTGTTGGCTTAGATTTTCATACCTTACCTTCCTTGCCCTATCCCTATTTTCAGACTATTAGCATTATTTTAGTTCCAGGAGCGAAACTGAATTGTAAATTTGATACTATTTATTTCTACTGTGCAAATACAAAAAAATGGAAATTTACTACGCTTCTATGTTTAGCTGGAACATTTTTTTTATTTGAAGATGGTCACATTTCTTTACATAATAGCATGTACATGTTTCCAAGAGCGCTGGCTGCAATATAAACACGTGCCGTAATAGAAACGTCCTTTGAAATTGGTAAAATATTCTCACTGTAACTGTCACTTTTCTTCTGATAGTGAATATTTTTAAATATAAAATATTTTTCTAGAAAACTACAAGAGATAACATATGAAAATTGTTGATCAAGGGTGGAATTTAAACGACAAGAGATATTTCTATTAGTGAACGTTAGCTCATATTAGAATTAATACATTTTGTCCTCTATCTATTTTATGGTATTTTTCAGACGTTTTGATCAAAAATGCTCTATTATTTAGTTGCAATTAAAAATTATTTACAAATATTAGTAGCTACAGAGTCCGAATATACTTTCTTGTGAAAGTCCATCAATCGTCGCTAATGCCTCCAACTGACTTTATTTCAAAAGTCTTTCTAAATATTAATATTAATTTTAGAAGAGCGTTGCATGTTAATTATTTTTTCCTGTTATTACCCCTTAATTCTGAAATTTTTAACTTTGAAAAACGAATGTAAAATAATTATGAAAATTATTATAATAACTTTAGCCGAGTTTTTATGTTGCTAAAACTTAACAATCAATACAAAATTTTCCGATTTGGCAGACACTTTCTTCATTACAATACAAAACAAACTTCATAAGTTTTATTAAAACACAAGTATGGCTTGAAAACATTTTACCTTTTGTTTGTACTTCAAAAACAACACACCATATAACTTACTATTGCAAAAGAACGATAAAAGTTTATTTAAATACATTTTTTCAAATTTGCTTCTTTTGGTTTATTTAAATTTTTTTGTCAAACAGGAAGCAAATGTTTATTTTCTTATGACAATCATTTTCATTTCTGTCACTTTTAAACTAATTCAATGATTTGATATAATACGATAAAGATTTTACTTGTTTAGGAATAGAAAAAATATTAATTGTCGAGAAAAAGATAAAATAATATAATTCCTTAATACAAATTATAAACTTTTCAGAAATTCTCTTGAATACTTATTTTAGTTCTTTTAACAATTTCATGAATTGACTCTCAAATTTTTTTTCTTTTTCTCGCCACTATTTATTTTTTTTGTTTTTCAAAAGAACTCCTGTTTTTTCGCCATTTTACTTTTGCTATAATTATTTATTAAATAAAAGAGATAGTGATACCGACGACTGTTTGGAAGTCGTAAGAGGAATTAATTTTTTGTTTTCGAATCAGCTTTTAGTGCACGTATAAACTTAAATCTTGAAGTATATCCTCGTATAGCACAATCTGGTTTGATAGTCGCTATGAAAAGTTTTAGCACTAAATGTTAATCGAGAATACGCGAGATAAAAAAAAGTTTTGTAAAGTTTAACGTCAACACCAAAAGGTTTTACTTAAAGTAATCGGCCACCCAATACATGTGCTCTTAAGGATCGCTAATAATTACAAGACAACTTCGTTCAAGACAAAACTTTACTACTCAGAAGTTCGTCAATTAGTTACGGAGAATCAGTTGAGTGTTTCACTGCTATTTTTAGCAGATTTTTAAGGACCAAGGAAACCAAAACTTACAACGTCCATCTTTAATGTAAAAATATAACAAGTGGAATGACCGTTTCGTCACAAGAACTTGGGTATTGTTAAATGAAATATTCAGGTTATTGAGGTCAAAAAATTTCAATGGAATGACTTTTTGATTCTCATCACTAGGCTGAACCGGCAGATATACAATATAATTTTATAATATAAATTATTCATTTTATAAAAAATTGATTAATATTAAATATTTAGTCTAAAAGGTAATATACACAATGTGTTCACGGATAGAGTTTGGAAGAGGAAAAACTTTTTTATTTATACATTTAGAAGAAAAAGTAATTCTTTATAAAAACGTCTGCTTGTGTCGAAACTACAATTTTGAATATTAGATTTGTGGTTACGGGGTTAGTCAGAAATAACATTTTTAGTTTTTTGGATTTCGTTTAAAACTAATTTTACGTTAAAACAAACAACTGTTGTTGCTTTTCTACTTAGAATATGATTTTATATCTGGCCAAATAATGATTTTGTTGTAAGAAAACTATTTCATATTTGTATTTCTATTATTACATTGTCATAATTTCTTCATTTTATTTAATCATAAATAATAGTAACTATGAAATTAATCACTTTGAGAAAAATGTTTATTAGACTTTTTTGCACAATTGGTATAATAAATCACGGTTTTGAAAATATTTTCATAAAATTTCAAAAAAAACACGAAATCAAAATCATTAAAACTGTTATTTTGGATGTACCCTGTAGGTATAGTAATCGTAAATGTGATATTCGAAATTATAGTTCCGACACAAGTATACGGTTTTATAAAGAATGACTTTTTCTTCTAAATCTACAAATAAAAAAGTTTTTCCTCTTCCAAACTCTATCCGTGGACACATTGAATATATATATATATATATATATATATTAATTGATTTTCTCAGATTTAATTGTTCATCAGTACTATACATATCTTGAGGATATCGCAGATATTTCTTTATTTCAGATTCTTCCAAAAAATAAAATTCTTGCTTTTTGTCACTTTTATGAAGAACTTCCACTGTTGTTTCAAATGTTTTGTTAAGTGTAGGTTTATGTTTAGTGTCAATTAGATGTTTTGCGTAATGTGACTCTTCCGTTTGTTTTAATCTATAAACTCGTAAGCGTTCACTATATCTTATTTCAAAATTTCTAAGGGTCTCTCCAATATATAAAGCATTACAATTTGGGCAATTTAACTTATAAATATCTGATTATTTAATTAAAGAATTTTTGGTTTTACATTTAATAAAATGAACCTTTATTTTTTTCCTCAAAAAGATATTACACAAGATGTTGTCCGATATAAAATTTTTAATATTTTTTTTTAATATCTCCAAAATATTTCACAGTTCTGTATGTTTTATTAGGTTATTTTTGAAAGATAACGTTAATGGCAACTTTTCCCTTTTTTATTGATCATCTTATGATCTTATTTGTTATATTAATTACACTTTTAAAATCATCTATCCTTTACATCCAACAAAGGTTAATAAATAAAAAAAGACGAAAAGCTTGTATATTTATCACAAGAAATGAAGCATTTGCATGAAAACTGTCAATTTCTTATGTCAAATCTGAGGATGCCGGAAGGTGACACATGTCATACAAAAATTTTTGAGAAGCTTTGGAAAACGTGCAAATTTAATATAAGTAAAATTTGTTTTTGACATTTACAATGAATAGATTCCACAAAGTAAGGGTAGAAACAATCATTATGATCTACTATTATGTCCAGTAACCATTTATTCTGTATAGATTTACTTCTTATTTCCCAGAGTCAAATTTTGGAGGTGAAAATTAAAAGCAATTTATTCTTAATCAATGGAGCCACGCAACACACTTGTTTTATTGTTTTTTATTAAAATATAGTATAATTATTTGACAAAAAAATTATACAATTATCAACATAAGCGTATGTAATTGTTTCTAACATGATAAACACCGTGAAATTAAATTAGGAAACTGTCAACTTCCGTTATTGTAAATCTAGCCAAATCAAAATAAACCGGATGATGAAAGTGAAGATAGTCACTCATCTGTATCAAAGTTTGGCAAACCGTAATTGAATTTTTTTCACGGTTGTCATTCACTTTCTCTATAAGCTTAAGCACCTTTTACACGTTACCAACATAGTTTGCCATCATTGATAACAGGATTTTGCCGATCGTGATAACAATGCCAACATTGTCTATGAACCTGCATTTTTTTCTTAAATTAATAACTTGGAAAGTTGAATATGTGAAATGTTAAACTCTGAAAGTATATCTTCTTTAAATATTAGCGAAGAAATGAAACATGATTAAAACAAATTATAGTATTACAATATAAACAGCATTTTATTATTGTATATTGTACCGTTGGCTTCCAAGGACAAAGGAATACAATCGTTTAAGGTAAATAATACCCTGACCTGTCATAAAAAAATAATAAAAAGTTTATTTACAATAGGATTATTTTGTATACATAACTACCACTTTCATAATTCTTATAAATATTTAAGTCAGAACTTACAAGTTTTAAGTGAGACTTCAGAAGGTTTGAGATCTAATTTATCATTTTTAATAGTTCTAATGGTTAATTTACTGCATGTCAAGCGTAGAAATACACTAGTCGAATAACCGGATGGATATAAACAAGATCTAAGTGACGTTAGTAAGTACTGGGAACTTCGATTATCACAATATACTATTCGTTGAGCATTGTCAAGAAGAGACTAATGCTACTGTTATTCAATAATGAATGTAACCTAATTTGAATTAATATGTATGCAGTGGTGTACCTAGATGAAACTACAAAAACATAAACTGTTAATTCATTATTATAAAACATAAAAAACTAATAAACGAAAGAAAAGAGGCAATACCGATAAGCCAAAATACCAAATTCTTTAATGGTAAAATGTTTCACAATAGAGATATTAATATTTTAAAATAAATAAATTATGAAAAGATAAATTGTACTTATATGAATTTTCACCATATTACAAGGCTTTTTTAAATTATTTGTCTGACCACGGTTTCATCACGTCTGTGACATTTTCGAAGACAAATAAGATTGACATCTTCACATCACAAAAATTTCAACCAACCACCATTAAGAAATATATACAATAATCTTCTTTTCTAAAAAAATGTTTGTTATTATAATTTAGGTATTTAGTCTAAAAGGTAATCTAAAATAATTAAACTTCTCAGGTTTATTTGTTCATTCAATACTATATACTGAGGACATTTTACGTATTTCTTTATTTCATAATCCTCCAAAAAATCAAGTTCTTCTTTCTTGTCACTTATATGAAGTATTTCCATTGTTGTTCACAGTACCTTACTTTAAAATTTCTAACAGTCTGGCCAAAATAAATGGAGTTACAATCCGGACAATTTAGTTTACAAATACACGATCATAAAAAAAAAATTTAACTTTAAGAGATATTTTAGAAGATGTACGATATAAATTTTTTGATATTTTGTTTGAAATATCTCCAAAATATCTAATTGTTCTCTATGACCCGTTATCTTTTGGTTGTTTGGGAAATATAAGTTTAATTGCAATATTTTTTTCATTTTTCTTAATCAACCTATTAATTACCAAATAAAAGTATACATTAACACAAGACTAAAGATTCTCTCTCACTTACACAAGATATCCAAAAATAACAAAATATCACCAACACTGCTAATGCCAATAGAAAGAAATAAAATAAAATAATTTAAATGAAGCAAAAACAATATGCAAAAAAATTGTCGGAAATTTACCATTTTCAGTTTCAGACTGGTGTGTGAGACCATCGCTAACTTTTTACATTAATATTATCTAAGATTTTTAAAAATTATTCTTACCTGAAATTAAATTTTCTGTTTTGGTTCTCTAGAATTTTTTGTGGAATTAAAGGTCATAAACAGTTTTCCGCTTCAATAAGAAAGGATTTACCTGAGTTCAGGTTAAATGTGCCGTGCAGATAGATCAAAAATATTTCAGCAATTTGCCACTCTCAGCAGCATTTAACACTCTTACGTGGCAATATTTGTAAAATGTTGGAATAGAGGTTTTGGGTCGAAAAAGTACTTATTGGGATTTATGTCATTATAATTTTACTCAAGTGAGGCGAATGTGGAAGAAAAATAAAAAGATTAGATGCCATAAATACGTCCACTTTTTAGCACATAAAGATGTCTTAAATGCAAATTGTAAATGAGGTTACTAAAACAAAAAAATGTATGTAAAATAAATTTGACTAAGAAAGTTGGGGTGGACTAATCATATTTAATAATTTTTTAGATCAGTGATCACGTATTATTGATATTATAATATGTATCCAAAACTTGAAATGTGAAATGTCTTTAATTTAATTTAAAAATAATTTATAAGTCGATGTAGGTTATGAAATTTTAAAAAAATATATGGAAAAATTTGATATTATGTATTTTCTCTCAAATTTGTAAAAAATAAATGAAATAAAAAGCATAAATAATGCACATAAATAGATAAATATGTGGATTTTTTAGTAACATTTTTTAATGGAAATTATTTGGCTGGTTTGAAGCGGCAATGCTGTAAATTTTTAACAGTTGGCAGCTCGGATATTTGCTTGTGAATATATGTCCATGTAAGGTTAGCATTCAATTTCGGGAAGATGAAAATTGATAGAAAGGAAAAAACAAATATTAGGAAAGAAAGCACGTCAGTAAAAATGTATGTTACTAATGCCTGAGTCAGCAAAAAAACTGGTCAAAATCGAAACTCCAGTAACTCAGATAACCTCCAAAACTCTTTTTATAGCACATACAGCGTTGCCGTTTTAACAACCATTTAAAACGGAAACTGTAAATCATTGATATTTAATTATGTTTTAATACAGAAGGAACTTTTTTAACGTTCATCTATTTTGTGTGAAAAAAATTGTTAAAGTTTAAAGAATAAATGAAATTCGGTTTTTCTGTGATTATTGTTTTGTTTTCTCAGCAAGGAGCTTTCTAAATGTCTCAATTTTGCCACAGAAAATTTATTTTTTTCACTTTGTCACTAGTTTCGTCTAATGACCCAACTACCTTAACTAATAATTATTAATTTTTGTACTATAACAAATTTGAATAATTATTCAAATATAGTTTTATTAAAACGTTAATAACAAGTAATACAAATAATATACAACGTAAACCTCGGCATTTCCCTTGAGCTTTCGAAATTATTTATAAATAGTTTTTATTTGATTATCTTGATGACTCATGTACATATTTTAAATTTTTATCGAAATTATATCAAAAAAATTTGGCGTTCCCATGTTTTTACTGGACATTCTTCAGTTTAGATACCGCATTTTTTATATGTTTGCTTATTAAAAAACAAAAACTGCCGCATTCGAATGAATTATAATTTTGTAACGGATTGAGATAGAACAAGGCAGTTTTAACTAATAATTTTCAAATTAGGACCGATTTTGTTTAATTTAATTTATTTTTTCCAACATCACTAAAAATGACAATTTTAAAGGAGTCTTTTTAATTATTTGATTGCAAAGCTACCAGCCTAATATTTAACCGATTTCCTTTTACAACAAAAAAAAATAGGCGATACCATAAATAACATACATTATTGTCATTTTTGTTACTATCACTTATTTTTAATCTAAAATTGTAAAAAAGTAACGTAAAAAGTTATCACTAAAATGTGAATCATAGCTCAAAAAATTAGTATAAATTTTCTTCATAATTTATGGTGATCCCAAAATCGGTTTTGAAAACCAGTTTTAAAAATAAAATATTATCAATTAATTTATACTATAAAGTTATAAAATTGGCCATTTTTAAAAACTGTTTGTAGAAAAATATATTTTTTAAAATATAGTAACAAGACAGCGGAAAAAATGAAGGATGTTTGTATGGAACATTTAACATCAATTAAGACTAAAAGGTAAATTCTCCGATATTTGATTATCGAGGCGGAAAACTGGACTCGACTTTCAATCCCACAAAAAGCTCTAGGGAGATAAAGCCCTTGATATACGCGTGCGGATATGAAAAACATATTGGTTGAAGATTTTTTATTTTTTTGTATAAAGGATTGTACATCAAACGGAAAAACTGGGATAAGTTAGGAATAAAGATTTTTTAAGCAAAATAAATTTCCACACAAATGCCTTTAAAATTCTTCGACCCAAATATTTCGCCTTAGTACACAGTGATATGCAAAAATTTGTCCCTTCTCTGACTACTAAAGGAAAATTTGAATTAAAATTTAATGTAATAATAAATAGTAAAATTTATTTTCCATAATTTCTCATACTGGACATTTTTTATTTATTTGGAAGGTAATAATTGTGTAAATGTATTATAAAATTTTTTCAAACGAGATGGTACTTGATATTCCTATCTTGAGTTGTTTTAAAAAATTATGAGTCAATAATTTTAGTAATGTCCTTTTTTTTTTAATTTTGATATTTCCATTAAAATTTTGTAGCGAATATATCTACAGTGATGATGTTATTGTTACTAATTCAGTAGCCATGAATACATCCATAGTGTTAGGTTAGTTACAATGGTTACACAAATTCTCTTAATTTCGATTTTTGAGCTGTTTTAGGGTTAAAGAGGCATGTTGACTTCAAAGATATAGTTAGTTTTCTTCTAGCACGTCAAGTTTATGTGAAATATTTGTGATGGGATTTTCACAAAGTGCGCAAGCAGTGTGCCAGGACTTTATTACGGATTGGACGAAGGAAACACATGATAAATTTCATTCGGTATACCTACGATATAGCAAAAATTATAAAATAACTCAAGTCATTGTTACTTTTGTATAGTAAAAATGTAAGGATTTACCATCATCTGAAGTCCCAGTGCTAGTTTCAAAGAATTCTCGACTTTGGAAATACTGAGTTTGATGAAGTGAACTCAACGACGAAGATTTTGATTCACTTCATAAGAGATTAGAAGTCTAAAGATTTGGCATGAGATTTAAGGCCATCCAAAAAAGCTTTAAAACTCTTAATATTTCCATTATACGAGAAAATATTGCTTAAAATGGAGTTAAGGCCTCTTACTTTCAATCAAGAGAAAGTGCGTTTTTGCAATACTTTCGAAGTGATGATGGATTTGTGTTTTGCGATAAAATACATAGTTTAATGTAAGAGTTGGGAATTTCAGCTCTTAAAGCAACTAACTGGCTATGGTTCACCGATAGCTCAAAGCAAGGTTTGAATTGTGTCCTCCTTTATTATGGAAATTTATTTGGTTCAATCCCTAAAAGCAATTTAGTTTGTTTGCTTGAAGAATATGAAGACATAAAGAGAGTTATTGATTTGTTGCAATAATGCATATATCGATGGATATGTATTGACATTAAAATGGTCTGCTTTCTCTTTGGTCAGCAACGCAGATATACCAAGTATCCCTATTGTTATGTATATGGAAAAGCAGATCTCATAAGAATGATTGCAAGCAAGATCTGACCTGAAACCTGGGATCTTAACGTTCTACGTCAGTCATTTGTCAACAAAAAGAAAATTATACTTCTACCTAGGCACATACAACTTGGTGTTATAAAATAATTTGTAAAACTTTGTAAATTGAGGAAACTATTATATCACTTCAGAATTTCCTACCCTGTCATTTAAAAAGGTAAAGACCACCAGATTATTCACTGATTCGGCAGCTCGTTAAAAATGAATGTGTCATCGAAACAGTGAGAGAACTTCAAAAGAATGCTTGATTGGGATTTAAAAACATCGTCAAAGATGTTCTTGGAAATATACAAGCATAGATTTATACCAAAATTGTTCAGAGATTCAAGGAAAGCTTACAAATGGTTGGTTGCAACATGTTCATCAAATTATATTTTTTACATAGCGATCTTGCTGACTTTCCGAAAAATCTTGGTGCGATCAGTAATGAGCAGTGTGAGCGATTCCTCCAGGATTTGAGGCAAAACCTTTTACCTTAGTATGTATACTTACCGTTCAGTAAAATAAGAATTCTTCGTGAACAGTATATTTCCATTTATTTTCCTTTATATGCTCATTTTCAGACAAAGAAAGTATCTTGTAGTTGAAAAAGTTGACGTGATAGACAAAATTTTGTGTTTAAGGCTTCCGCGGCCATTGTCTTCAATACTAGGATGGCTTCCGGGTTTTAAACCGCGTCGATGATTGTTTGTTGAACCTGACGTTTCGACATTCATGTTTATTTCTTCTTCAGATAACTGAAACTGAAGTACTCCTGTCATTTTTGGTGTTTTATATGCTGGGTGTGTGTATTCACGCCAGCCATCGCCAACCTGTTTATGGAAGAATTTGAGGATACCGCAATACAAACCGAAAGCCATCCCTGTTTTGATAGACAAAAACTTCTGTTTTGAATACAGAGGCCAAAAGTTAGTCAAAAACAAATCACAATTTTAAAGCCACGAAAGTGCTAATCCTCAATGGTACATTCAGATTTATGGAACAGCAGGTCCCAGTACTCCCACAATTTCATAATAAATACTAGTTATTTGATCCCAATAATTTAAAAATGGTGCAGGGTGTTTCATTGGGAAAGGGCCTAAGTTTAATTGTAGATGGGCGTCACTTTGGTGTTTCCCAATAAGTTTCCCAATATTTTTGGGTCTTCCACCCTTTATAATTGAGATACATGGTGTTTTATCAATATGGCTTCTTTCTTTCGAAAAATTGAATTGGGTTTGTATTTTTACGAATACAGACCACTGGAAAATGTGATTACATCACCGTACTTAGAATCATTCAATAGGTTTCGAATGTTTCGAGCATACATTATAACGATATTAGGAAACTATGTACTTGCTACATTTGTATATACCAGGAGTGGTTTTCAAGAAATAAATTTCTGCTTCCAAAGGCGATAAAAGTACTTATTTCCACCTTACGTGGGGTAGGTATACACTTATTGTAGTCTATGACTAGATACATTGAAACTTGTGTCATTTATCTTGTTTTCTTCAAATGTAGCAAGTGCATAGTTTCCAAATAACCTTATACAGAATGTTCGAAACATTCGATATATATTAAATGATTATGTACTAAGTACAGCACTGTAATCCCATTTTCCAGTAGTCTGTATTTCGTAACCCCCAAAAAGCTCATAAATTATATTTTGAAGGTAAAATTTTGGTAGTACAATTGTCTGCGGAAGAATAAAAAGTAAATGAGTAGATTCATTTTTTCTGTCCTTTGGAATTATAAAAAGCAATTTAAAAAAAATCGGTATATAGAGTGTTGTTTTTTGGAAAGACGAATTTTTAAATTTTTTGTTAAACCGGTCCTGGATTTTCTTTTTGATAATGCTTTGGTATACTTTTCAGATAATGTATAAATAATATAGAGAGTAATTCGTAAGTTATAAGCTACAAAAAAATAGGACAAAATTGATAAAACATCCTGTAGCTCAGTTATAAAAGATGGAAGATCCATTAAATATAGGTTATTTGAAACCACGAAAGTTACATCCATCTACATTTCAACTTAGACCCTTTCCCAGTAAAACACTCTGTATCTTACCTAAATATTAGATGATTTTTTGTTCCATATGTAAACAAATTTTTTTATTTGGTCAAAATTGAATATGTTTCCATTTGATACCTAATTACCTTATTATTATACCTAATTACGAAAAACTCATGTTCACATAATTCTCGTTTAATCCACACCTGTTGAATTAGCGTTAATTATAATTACCAACCTTGAAATGAAATGATTTTAAAGGCTCAAATATGACATTATCGATTATTTAATCACCAAACATTATTTTTTATTAATGACAAAAACAGGAAGGAAAAAATTTGAGATGATAATTTACATGAGATATCGTACGAGAATTTCAAGATCAAAGTTAGATACAATGTCTTGAGATGAGTAAGCTAATCATTTAGATGAATCTAAAGTTAAAAAAATGTTATAAGTAAATAAATTATACCCGGTACAAATCAATGTTACCATTTGAAATAAAAAATTATATCCGGCTTTATTTTTTTTAATAAACATTAATATCTAATATAAAAAAGTGTCTAGACTTCCAACACCGTTAGAAAGAAAGAATTTAGTACGCTTGGGTAAGATTCTAATAATTCCCCAGTCTTAAGTAGTTTTATTAGTTTGCACAAAAATATTTATTTGAACAAATTAATATACAAACTTATGATCTGTTTGATACTTATTCCATATTTCAAATGGCATTGAATTTGAAGGATGATTATAAACACTAACTAATAAAGTTTCATAGAAAACCAATAAAAATAATTTTATTAATCAGTACCTTGTTTTATTGGTGATAAATCTTAAAAATTATATTTTTAATGAAATTTTCTAAATAACAATATTTTTTTAGAGATGTAGACTATGGAGGTGAACAGACTTTTGGACAAGAAAATCTCACAGTAGATTTTTTTCTAGATATGTTCAACTCCAGTGAATATTTAGGTAAAAGTCTAAAAATCCACCTGTCGTCAAATATTTTTATGACAATATTTAAAATATTGAGCCATTTCATACAAAATAAAGCTTTTAACAAAGTCACATATAAAAATAAGTTATTTGAATATCATGCAGATTCAGCTGAAGCTATAAAAAACTTCAATTATGGTAATATTAACCGAACATTTTCCTTTATAGTGCCCTCCACAAAACCTAAACCCTGATATGAAATATAAATACTAGTAATCTGCTGTTATTGGCTATAAAAGCGGATTTATTTCGATCCAGTACAATTTTCCATTCTGATATGCCCTCCAATCAGTTTATCACTTTTATTTCCAGAAAGAAAATTCCCAATAATACACTGCAGCCTAATACGAAATAGGTAATACTTTATATCTCCGCTAAAACAAACAAAAGCATAAAGTTTATCTATGGCACCCTTCATTGATAAATTCAATTTTCAGTTGACTCTAAGTCATTCAATTTCTCTTCGTTGTCTTTTTTCTCGCCTGGACCGGAGTCCTAGAACGAATAGCTATTATTCTTTAGTGTGAGATTGTAGCAATTTTATTTCGAAAATAACATATATTTTTAATGTTCGCTTAAAAAAATACACTCAATTTTTTTCTGTTAAAATTCTACTCTATAGCATGTTCCAACATTATACCTAATTACCCTTTTTATATTTTATTGAGGCAGTTGGGACAGGTCTACCGATTTTTAGGCAAATGCAACATTTTTATAGTTTATTATATGTTTATTCAATTATATATGTACCGATTTGTTCCATAACCTTTCTCCATCTTTCGCGCAACTCATACATTCTATCCTCAGGTTTCTAAGCGAAGAACTACTGATTTTTTATGACGATCAAAGAGTTGAAGTTCTTGCAGTTGACAGAATTCTATTAAGACTTGAATAGATGAAAGTCTACAGGTGCAACGTCTGGTGAATACAGCTGGTGGGGTAAGGTAACACTTCCCAGTCAATCTTCAACAATTTTTTTCGGGTAAGTTTTTCATTTTTCATGAATCTTTATCGTTAATTTTTACAGTAATTTGTACAGTTGCGAGCGTTACTTATATGATTCGATTGGATGCTGTAGGTGCTCGTAATATCGGACTTCTTTCCAATTTCCCCAGACGGAGAGCATGACTTTTTTCGGATGAAGATCGGCTTTGGAAGTATCAAATGGTGGTTAATTTCACTTAACCCAGAACCATTTTCACACAACATGCCCTCTAACGAATTCTATTTTTCCCAATACGGCTCGTTTCACGAATCGGATCAATCAAGTAATTCAAATTAAAAAACTGAGAATGCTTCAAGAAAGATAAACCCACAAGAAAAAGTCTAGGGGTATAAGGTCTGAAATTCGAGTCGGTTATACAATCCTAGTTTTATTTACTGTACATCTATGAGAAAAATCATAATCTAAATGCAAATTTGGGAAATCATTTTGTCCCAATATCGTCGAATATTTTAGTACAAAGGAGTTAAACTGGACCAAATGTGAACTTTTCTTGGACCAATAATAAGCGATATGTTTATCTACCAATCTATTATTACGGAATCGGATTTCACTATTATACTATATCGAACCATATTTACTCTAATCTGCGGTCAAAATTAATGTATCTCAAACGAAGCACTAAAAAAGGATGATTTTGGTGTATTGTTGATTTTAATTTTCTAATCATAAAAACCGTATTATAAATGTAATTAGGAACGATTTTTGACTAGATGTGAATTACTTTGACTAGACGAGGAAAAGTTTTATATATTAGAGAAAAAAATAACGCAAACAATATGTAGTATAAGTATAGTAACGAATGTCGTATTAAGTCATTGTTAGAGATCGAAATCCAGAATACCATATACTAAATGACTATCAAACTTTTGATGAAAAAACAATCATTAGATGTTGACATTCAAAAATTAAATGTAGAACAAAGAAAATGAGTTTACCAAAAGAAAGAACTACCCATCGCTGTGAAGAGAAAAATAAAGAAACGGAAAATAAATACTTAAATTAGTATAATTTGATCTCTTTAATATATGAAGGACAGTTAGATACATTCGGAAAAATGGCAACCCTATTTGTATGAATTAGCGAGTTTGTATAGCGATTATATGTCACAATCACAATGTGTCCAGAATCTGGCAGTTTTTTCGATTGTTAAAATCTTTGTCGGTTTGCGAACTGTGGTCTAGGAAAAGTAATAAATATGGAATTAATGCGAAAAAACGTGAGTACTATGAATTGTTACGTTTAACACAAAGGAATGGCGTCACTCAACATCAAGTTGATGCTGAAAATATTGAATGATTAAAGAAGCCCGTCATACGATGAGTAATTCAAGCATCTTGGCAGAAGGGCCTCCATACATTCAATTTTACATACTCAATTTGCCTCGCGTAAACTTTGTTCTCTGTTAATTAGGACTAGTATACAACAATTTGCTTAACCGAAGTAATTGACCAAAGTCGAAAAACGTGCAATCATTTTGCATCATAATAATGGAACATCCCATACCGCAAGTTCAATAGTCGATTAAATGAAAAGTTCAAACGTCGAATTGATGATCCAACCGTCCCATAGTCGATATAATTGATTTGGCACCAAATGAACTTTTTACGTTTCCTGCAAGTAAAAATGCATGGTCAACATTTTCCTGCCCTGAAGACACATTGAATGCATTCAAAGTACACATTTTGAGCATACCAGCTTGTGAATACAATAAGTATTTGAATAATAGGTTCAAAAATATGGCAAATACTTCAAAAAACAATAAAATGATCTTTTCGCTTATAAACTTTTTTTCATAGATATTCCTGAATTTATCCGACTGGTCCTGGCACTTATTATTTTTAATATAAATATGCCCTATCACAAACAGTACTGGTGTAATAATCACCCAGATAATTATACAAAATACTTTTCCTAAGAAGGAAGATTTTTAAATAACACCGCATTTTCGACTAAAACTTAACTGAAAGATAAAATAATGCTACATTTAATTAACACACATTGAGTTATGAAGTAACAAAGTCAAACAATAGCTAACGTGTTACAGGTAAAAATGATTTCAAATGTTATCTTATATTTTTTATTAAATAAAAAATAAAAAGATCCTTTATGGTTTTCACTGAAGTAGCTAGTTTATCACGACTGTAACATGAACTTCCAATATAATGTTTCGGAAGTAAAAGTTAAAGAAAATCTAATTTTCTCTTTATGTGATATATTTCCTAAATAGGTTTTTTTATTAAGCAGGTTAACAAGATAGACCAACTTTAGCGAAATTGATATTCTGGCGCTAACCATTTTTTGTTTCGATCGAACAGGGCCGATTCAGAATAATAGGAATAGTTTAAACATCTGCATATATAATGTCTTTATTTGAACATGCTAAGAAATATATTTTGCGAATAATGTCAAACTCATTCAACCAAAAGATGATTTTAAAATATGTTCTAATATCTGAATTAGATTTTAATCATTTTGAAAAAGAAACTCACTGAATAGTTGTAGTTACACACTGCATTATATACTTATCAAAAATATACTATTATTTGTTTGTAATTAATTTAAATTGTTTATTTGAGAATATTCACGAAACAGTTATGTTAAAATTTAATATGTTTATATAGCAATTATTAGTGTACTTACAAATTCTTATAGTTGTTAGAAGTAATTTTCCAATTTTCGCCTTGTTTAATTATTTAGAATTGGAATTTTCCTACACTTTTGCTGATAGCATGTATGAGTAATAATGAATATTTTTGTTTACAAAATATATAAGTATTTTATTGTGTTCCTGTACAAACAATTTCATTAAAACGCAACGATCATTCCGTTTATTTATTTACATAACACGAAAAACATAGTTCTACGATGTTTTTTGCGATTTGTATTAAAAAAATTCATTTCATTATTTCCATGCATAAATTGCTTCTTTATTGAAAAAACTGAAAAAACAAAAAACCTAAACAAACGTTTCATTCTTTTGGACATATAGTATAATGAGTAGTTTATCTTTGATTAACAATTAACATTTAAACCGGCCCTGAGAGGAAGATAAAAGTAAGTTGAGTGCGTGTTCTATTTCGTAAATGAGTGAGTATCACGCACATTTACTTTTTTGTGGGGTGTACTTAATCTTCATTTGAGGGGTTTCATTTTACTTCTTGTGGAAGTCGTATTACAGTTCAATTTGTGTGTCCCTACGTTCACGGCTCTTTGTATTTTTCTGGAGTAGGAACAAGAATTATGGCTGTTAATTTTCTGTGAAAGTGTCTAAGTGAAATGACAAAATTCCTAGACCAATCTATTTTCATTATGAATCATGTGGTGTTCATCTACTATAATGTATATGAAAATCAATATATAAAGATAATTATAAATATGTGTGGTATATGGAGTATATATCGCATAGAATTCGCTGACCAAATTATGACAATTTCAAAAATATTAATAGTATACAGCGGGGTTAAGGCCATATTAAAATTGTGTATGTATTCTAAATAGGACACCCGGATTTTATTACATTTTTTAAATTTTTACTAAAAAAATTACTTGAAAATAAGAGGTGTAAATAATCACAAATATATATACACACACTTGTACACAATAGTGCCAATAATATTTTAGTATTTTATTATGTTCATGCATTAAATTCCTCTTTTCGATGACCCATTTCTTAAAGTGCTAATATCTTGAAAAATACTTATTTTATGGAAGTATGACAAGAGCACATAATTTACCCAGAAAACTTTATGAAATGTAAAAATAAATCTAAAACTATAATTTATTTAGTAGCATCCAAATTAGGAGAGGGAAGTTTTCAATCCAGCAGTAAGGCACTGGTTGCACCAATTAAAAAGGCTTTTTTACCAAAAAAGTTATGTAAACTGACTGACAAATTTTATAAAAAAATTCAAAGTGATGTAGAATTTATAGCCAATATCCATTTTTGGATTATCAACTTTAACCCTCTGTATTTCAAAATTGGGAGGCGCAAGCAGTTAAGTTTATTGGAAATACCCTATTTATTTTTGGACGTATTTTTCCCACTAAGAATATTGGGATGTTTTTTTTTGGAACACCTTGTATATTTAGCCTAAAAGGTAATCTAAAATAATGAACTATACTAAATTGAGGATATCGTAGATGTTTTTTATTTCAAATTATTCTAAAAAAACAAGTTCTTGCTTCTCGTGACTTTTATGAAAAACTTTCACTGTTGTTTCATTTGTTTTGTTAATTGTATTTGAAATATCTCCAAAATATAAAATGGTTCTCTATGACCTGTTTCCTTTAGGTTGTTTAGGAAATATAAGGTTAATTAATATGATTAAAAAGCAGAGAGAAGACACCCTCACCAACCATTGGAAAACGAGCCTAACTAAAAACTACGAAGAAATTATACACTATTTTAAAGATATTAACTTATATTGTAAAATGAAACATTGTGTAACATTTTATATAAACTAACCGGTAATAACCCTTAGTGATTGACGCAGTTTTCTGTTGTTAAATAAAAAAAATATCTGCCTCTAATAATTATCAGCTACATCAAGCAAATAATAATAATTTGTCTTTTTCATTTATAATGGATGGATTTCACAAAAATTCATAACTCATATATCAGAAGATATCGCGAAATAGACTCTAATTATTGTTCAACTAAGTATCTGTAAAATTATTTTGGCCAGGGTTAAAAATGGTAAAATGTCAGGAAACTGACATACTCTAGCAGAATGAAATAACAACCAATCTCTTGCTATGTCATGTGAGTGATATTGTCGGTAATAGCAGTTACTCTAATCTTAGGTCTATGAGGAATTTAGGGACAATGGGCGGCTCTAACTTAGGTAATTCTCGGTATTTGTTTGGTATGTTATATTTGCGTTTTATAAAGTAACAAATTCCGAAAAAATCTGTATGGAGATTTCCTCCTTTAAACTAGAGAACATATATTCCTTTCCTTCCTTTAAGTCATCTTTCTGGGATCGCCATTTAGCAGGCTGTACCGGTTTGGATTCCCGTTAATATAGAAACAGGTTTGCATCTTTTTAATCATTTATATTATTTTATTTTCTTGATTTCTTCTATCTTCGCTAAAGGGTTCTGTACCTACAAAGGGCAGTTGATATAGAAATACGATGAATCGCAGTTTTTCCCCAAAAATGCTCACACATCTTTACTTCGTACAACCATTTGTTTGAAAGACAGAAATAAAATAAACAAATTTAATAACGCGCATCTCAATACAAAAAATTATAAAATAAATTAAAATCATCTGACACAAATAATCCATTATAGAACAATTAAATAAAACAACATCATTACATTTAATATTAATTACGGTCTAGAATTTCTGGATCTCTTTGAAATAAGCGCTCAAGATATACAATGGAGTCCACAATTTCCCTATTACCAGTAAAATTGTTTTGCTCAAAGGTCTAGACAAACCACCACAAAGGGTAAAGTGTTTCACAAATGTGGACATATAGACAATATAAAGAAATACTCGTTCTGTATATATTTCGGACAGAGGCGGATTCTGTTGGCAACAAACAATACAAATTATAAAAACAATTTAAAATTGGTAAACTGCGTTAACTCCCTCTTCATTTATCAGTAAAGACATACATTTTCGTGAAATCTAAATAAAAAAGTCGTTTTAAATTTTATCAGGTGACAGATCAATAATGATCTGATATTAGATTCTCAGTCTCTCCAACATTAAGTCTTAAAATCTTCCAATTCTTGGGCGACTCTGGACACTGACAACCAAATATCACCCGCAGAATATTACCACAACGATATTCCCAAAGTATTACTTAAATATATTCAGTCCCTGTTCCAAGCTCATTCCAACAGAGCCAGTAAATTTTAATTATTCTGAATATTGGAACGCTTTCTGAGATATGAATAAATTAAAGAGGATTTGTCGGATTTGAAGTTTGAAATTGTGTAGTGCTTGTGGTTTTGTTTCAGGCGATCGTATATAATTTCTGTACCATGCTCACATCGAGGTTCTCACTTTAAGTTGTCAACGGAGGTTATGGACCTTTAATTACCGTCTCACTGAGGTAAAATAGGTACAGGCTGTGGCATAGACTTAAAATTATATATATGTTTTGTATAATTTACTGATTTTATTTACATACTATTTTTCTTCTTACTATATATATTATAATATTAAAAAGTGGTATTTTAGTCCATTAATATTACATGCTATCATTTTCACACTAAATACATTGCAATCTAAAAGACCTATTTTACCTTCTTTTCCTAAGGTATTGCTATATCCAGTGAATTTTAGGATACTAAGTGGCTCTAAGTTAGGTATATCACCTTCCACGATTTGGTATACCTTTATCTATGAGGTGACATATTTTAAAAAAACCTATATGAAGGTTTTCTCCTTTTCACCATACAATATTCTTCCAATCTCAGCTTCTTAGGATTTCACTTCAGCTACATATGCTTGGTTAGTATTAAATTAACACATATTGTCGATTTTTTGTCTATAGTCTTCCAAAATATCTTAATTAACTTGATCCTTGAAGATATGCCCATATATCTGATCGTTGTCTGTCGTATTCTTATATTTTTTTTGGTATTATTTAAAGTTTAGAAATAAATACCTAAAAGGCCCAATATCTAGAAATTGGCAATAACATTGCATCAAATATTTCAACACCAGAAGGAACAATTAAAAGAACGACGGAGTATAAATATTTAGGAATACATCTGAATGAATTTTGTAATGATGATAATGATATAAAAAATTGGAAGAGGAAGAACAATACTTTTATGGGGAAAACAAATCTAAAAAAATAAAAAAATAATAATAAACTATTTAGATCATTAGTAGAGAGTTATGTCACTTACAGAGCAGAGGGATCGACAATAAATGAAGACATGAAACGTAAAATTAATGCTGAAGAGCCGGGGTTCTGGAGGTGATGCAGCGGAGTCATAATAATGGTTAAAATAACGAACTAGGAAATCAGTCGTCGGATGGGTATAGAGAAGACATTATCCGATAATATAGAAACAAAACAATTGGTATGAACATTTAACGCGAATGAGAGATGAAAGAATAGCCAAAACTACGTTTCAGTGGATTCCAGCGAGAAGAAGAAGAAAAGGTAGGCCAAGGAAAAGATGGAAAGGAGGAATATTTAAAGCTATATAATTAAGAAATCTTTATGAAGGAGAGGATGCAAAAAATGAATAGCGCAAAGGATTCGATAAACGGTCACAAAGATTGTAGAAAAAAATCACTATATATATTTATATATATATATATATATATATATATATATATATATATTTGTCCAAAGTTTGAATTCAAAATCTAAAAGCGTTTTCAGAATATTTAGAAAAAAATAATTTTAGTTTTGCAACTTTAACACCCTGTATCTCAGAAACTAAATACTTTAAGGGTTTATGTTTCTATTTCATTCTTCATCATTCATCAAGGGCTATCACCTGTTAAGCGTTGTCGGTCGAATATTGGAACACCCTATATATATTTACATAGAAACGGTCTAAATTTTAAAAGCTTCATTTTGTCATCAAGTTTTTTATATATAAAAAAGTTTTTAATAGACATAAATAAATGTTCCGTTTATATTTTCTTATAGTTGTTACAAAAATGTTTATTATAACTCACTTTTACGTAAGTTTAACTATGTATTAGAGTAATATGTATAAGAAATATCATATCTTTAGCATTGAAATACATTTTTCCTAAAGCTCGGCGTAGCATAATAGTATATTATTACTAGGAGTCAGCAGCAGCAAACTGCAGCAGATTTTCATAATCCTAATAACGACATTTTTGTTTGTTGACATATCTGTTTAAAAGAATGTGCATTCTTGTTTTTCAAAATGTCAGTATATGGTTCAAGTTTTTTAATTATATTTTCACAAAACTGATTTCGTCTATCGGGATCATCATCAACTAGTTCTTAAAGAATATATATTTAGCAAGGAAAAAACTTCTTGTGATATTTTGCGAAAAAACACTGTTGGATGCATAGAGACGTGATCTAATAATTTCAGTTTAAATCTCTTCATCCAGAATTCTGGGCAGCTGTGCCTTGATATTTTGTACAGAACTAATTGTTTAAAATTTCCACAAAAGAATTTACACGTAAACATACTGACATTTTTATCCAGATACCTTCCATTGAACGCAAAGTAGCCTCCCTTAAAGCTCAGCGATATTCATAAAGAAGAATTATTTCAACCCGTTGAACAATTATGTACACCATTTTTGCAAATTGTTTCCAAAAAAAAAGTACGTACAAATGCAACTCAAAGTTTGCGATAAAATGGGAAATTTAGATCGAACCACTATTTGTCCAACAACGTTGCTTCAAAAAGTTTTAAAATTAACAAGAGTGTCACCTGAATCGGTTCGAAAAGAATTGAAATCTAAGAAAAAACTGGTGAAACTACTAAACTGTTCCATTTCGCCGAAACGACTTTTGTGTTTTCTAAAACAAAAATTAATCTTCAGAGCTATAGCCAATCCAGAGTTTTGAAATTAACACTCCGTATATGAAAAACTAACCCTACACTATTCTAAAATAATCCATCTGAATTGTCGAACCAAAACAAACCTATCTAATACCATACTGTAACTACTTGAATACTTGTCGTCATTTCGGAGTCTTTGCAGCGATCAGCAGAAATCGACTGAAAACAATGTTTTTATTATATTGAGACTTTTGGAAAGCTAATTCAAACATTATTATAATAATGGCGTCGAGACATGAACAAAGACGTGCAATGTCAACTAAATCAGAAGCCAAGACCAGAAGGTCCTCGAAAATGAACGTACGATTTCGATGAGTAAGGAGCGTAATAAAAGATCTAATTTAAAAGAACAATTGATTGCGGAATTTTATTGCCCAGGAAGTGAATTTCGGGACGAAGAATTCCTACGATTGAAATTTCTTTATTGTTTACACTGTAACCCGTAATTTAAACCAGAATTAATTGGACTATTTCTAAATTGAGGAACTTATAAAAACGCAAACTATTAATCTATGATTGGTTGCCAAAAAAAACGTTAATTTTATATACCAGTTGTCCTAGAAATATCGAAATATTATTATCACGTCTTAATGTAATGATTACGGTAAATGTCAACGTAAATACTAGTCTTAAGTAGAAATGCTTAGCCAAGATAAAAAACATACAACTGCATAAATCCTTACAATTCCTGATTTTTCACTAACATATACGCCACTGTAACTCTGTCTAGATCCTAATTGCAAGTATAATTACAGGGGACATAATTCAGTTCCGAGATACCGACGTAACTTTTCCAGGATTAGCGTATATCCATTCACCCCTTCCGCTGCACCTTAAACACCAACCGTCATTATGAATGTTCATGTGAACGATCCACCAGGTTAATGGACTATAAGTCACCGATTCTTGGGCTTCTTCCACGTCCCAGGAGCACGCGGTAGCTGAATCTAGCACCTGGAAATTTCATTACGCATGCATTATCCTTACAACCTTAGCTTCACTGAGTAATGAGCTAGGTAATTTTGCAAGGAAAGTGAAAATTTGCTCTAAATTGTCTAAAATAGTTAAATATAGTTACCTTGCAATACAATTTAGAAAGTGTCACGTCGGAGATAACGTGCAATTTAAAAATTATTTTAGAAGTAACTGCTTTGAACTTTCCAAAAATTTATACTAGGGGATCGGTAAACTAAATCATTTTGGTTAATAATTCCAGTAGTGTTTACACCTTATAACTACGAGGGACAGTCAGATAAATTAGGAAACTGGTAACCCCGCAACGATATAGTACAATTTGACAATATGTCCTGAATCAGTCAATGTTTTCCGATTGTTAAAATCTTTAACTATTTGTACACTATGTGATCCTAAAGCTTACAAAGCATAAATAATAATATAAATAATAAATAAAAATGTTAATGCTGTACATCTAATGATTGCAGAAAACCATCATGTAATATGCTATGAGATTCAGGAATCTTTACATATATCTCAGATCTTGATATTGGTACGATAGTATGTACAGAAATTTAGATAAGTATCGCCCTGTATATAGAACTTACGTTTTATTTAACATTTTCTTTAATTTTCAATAACCAAGTTACGTAATGGATTAACCCCCCGATAATAATATATAGATTTCTTCATATAGTTATAAAAAAAATAACCCACTACTTACCAATACATTTAATTTTGCATACTTATTTACACACAAGGAAACTTGTATACCACATAATCTATTCATAACTCAAAAACAAAAATCTGTCAACTAGTGCAAATCAATGTTGAAAAATTTCATCAACGGAACTTCCAAACAACAATTGACAGGTTTCAAAATGAATATTTCCCAACAAAACCTGTGCGGTCAAGAAGCACAACGAAGAAATTATTTGGTTATTTCGTAGTTGGTCACGTAGCTACAACTATTATAGAAAGTCGTCGAACAGTAAATTCGGAGTAGTAGGTATACACTCATTTTCTTGTCTGAAGTAATTTATCAGTGGCGCAAAACAAATCGTAAACGTCTAGTTATTTTGCATCATGATAATGTAACATCCCATACCGCATGTGCAACTGTCGATTATTTGAAAAGTTCATACATTGTGTAAATGACCCACCCATCTAATAGTCCTGATTTGCCACCAAGTGACTATTTACGTGTCCACCAATTAAAAATAAAAAGTAAAATGCGTTGTCAACGTTTTTCTTGTCTTAAAGAATCTTTGGATTTATTTAAAGCATCATTTTGAATATAAAGTTATTTCCAAATTTTTCCAACTAGGCCTCATAGTAGTTAGTCTTCGGATAATTACTTTATATAGAAAAACGTTATTTTATATAAAGTATAAATTAAGAACTATAAAAATAAATATTCTTGTGTATATTTTATATCTATATTCTATAACAATTTAATGAATACTAAAATAAATCTACTACTAACGTTAATTCTTGAAGCCGCGTTACCACACATTGCTATATATTACTTTTATCTTAATATGTACTATATTTAATTGTTCTATTTCTTCTCCAAATCAGATAAGTCCAATTCTATTACTGCATTTTGCATGCGGGACATCAGAAGGAAATTACTTTTATGAATTGTCTAGAATCTGAATGGGCCACTTTACTATAATATAACTTCAGACGATATTTAATACTGAAAATTTCTATGGAATATTTAAATAGAGTCAAAAGACAGTTCGCGGCATGTAAAAAGTAGAAAAGGGTATAGTCCAATAAACGAAGGTATCAACCATGACATCAGGTCGCGTACAGAATTTTCAGCGTGCTTTCCGAAACGCGGCGCAGCAGCTCGAAAACCAGGCTACGGTTAGGGGTAGTTATCTCGAAAACGGTTAAATTTTTGACAAAAATGATAACGACCGTTTTTGTAGATAATCGAGTGCTCTTCATTTCTAGCCAAAGCCCACTTCTCTAAGTGTCATATTTCGGGAGATATCGGCGGATTTTCGGGGTTTCTGGCCATTTTCCAGCCCCCTACACACATCTCCCGAAGGACATATTTTCAGAAGTTAATGTACCCATATTTACCTACAAGTTGAGAAAAAAAAATTTGCACGCGACCTGATGTCCAGGTTCCAGGGTTTCCCGGCCTTTATTTACTGGACTAGTACTAATATGGGTTTTCTAATATAATATGTTAGCCAAATTATTTACACAGTAAATTCAATTTCGTTGTACATATTCTTGTCTAACATTCTGACGAAATGTAGACGGTGGTGATATAAAAAATCGCCTACAATGTTGTACACGAGATTCCTACTTCCAAATTATGAGAAAATGAATGAAGAATATACGTAAAAAATGCATGGAAGTAATTTTCTATTAGAACAAAAATAATATGCTCTCCTCTAAACTTGATGGAACAAATATTTTTATAATTTTTTCCAATGGTGTACTTTATCGATCAAGAAAATTCTGGCCTCTATTCTCAGCTAGTTTAAAAATATTCCAAAAAAAAACTGATATGTACAGTCAACGTCATTGAGTTACCCTAAAACGCTAAACTCATTTAAAATTTTAACTAAAACACCACACGGTAAAATGCTCAACGTAGTTCGAAGAAACCCTAAATTTCTGCTTAGGGGGTTAGTCGCTTTTCTACAACCTGTTTTAACAATATAGACCTTTTAGCAACTTAACTTGATCTTGTTTTTTATCACTTTCCGGACTTCCAGCAGTTTTAATCAGATATCTATTTCTTTTTTGTTTGTTTTTAATCTGTCAATATTTAGTAGGCTACCGATCGATCCGTTTTTAACAACATTGGTATTCACCTATCAAAATTTCTTTCACAATTTTTGTATTTGCTTGCTTCTCTATTATTTCGAGAATAATCCGTTTTCTCATTTTATTTAGAAGAATTAGGAATACACAACAATTTACTGTAAACGTGACTTGCCATAGCCCAAATTAGAACAATCCACGAAAATAGAACTTTCATATTTTATAGCCCTAATTTTTTGCTTCTTAAAGATTTAAAAAAGTATATAATAGAGGTCTCTAAAGTCATTCAAAATATTTTTTATTACATAAAGACAATATTGTCTACATAAAACATTCTGAGCATACTCTTCCCCGAGATTTAAAATATGCTGGCATGTTTAAATAAAACCACAATTATTTTTCTACAAAATATGTTTTCTTTATTCCAAATATGCGTAATTTTTTGATTTAAACATGAAGTAAATAATTCTGTTAGTATTATAAAAAAGCTTAAATAGCCACAAATGTAAGAAATACTTTGAAACACTATTTTTTACCTGAAATTGAGTTTCAATTAAATTAGTGAATTTAAAATTAAATTGTAGGTAAAATTGGAAAATGCCGCGTTGCTTTATTCCGTCCTAGGCGAGTTGAAAATTGCAGCACTCAAAGGAATAAAATTGCTTTTAATTGTACCAGGTGATTCAAAAAACTTTGTGCTGACAACTATTTTTGTAACAGAATATCACCAATCAATACAGTTAAATCAGTACATGCTTGAACATTTGAGAAGAGAGTAATTAGTAGAAATAGATCCATATTATTAGAGTTTGGACAAGGGATATTTTGTACAGAGATAAATTATTTTGGACCTATTACCTACATGTTTATTTAGCAAAAATATAACTTTTCAGATTTTTCTTAGAGTATAATTGTAAGACCAAATGAATTGATTGTTAAGAGAAATTCGTTATATATAAAATTTGTAAATTTGCACGTTGCTGTACTGAATGATAATTTAACGCAAAAGTTACGATATTCGTGGGTACACATTTGACCAATGAAAATTGTGAACGTGAGCTATACTGTAAAACGTAAACAGTAGTAGTATTTTGAAAGGAAGGAAACGAAGTTGAGTAGCACTGTCGTCAAAGCAGCTTGTTACATCAAACGGTTTTGTTATGATTGTCTCTATTCCGACCGTATTGTTCATTAACGGTCCAGAGTTAATTTAGTCTCCTTCCTTTGGATACGTCTGTGAATTTCACTAAGGTTAAATTAGTCTGTCTAGACATGTCGATAGAGAGCAGCTATAGTAGAAATTTTTAGTATGTACATGAAAAACAAGAGCTTTTATAAAGTTCACGTTGAAGGTTAAGTGCACTGAACCACGTTTTTAAGTACTTAAAAAAACAATCCTATTGGATTGCCTGCATTACGAATAATACTTGAACTTTTACAAATACCTTATAATAACTCTCTCAAGAATGTTGCTAGGAATAAACATAATGAGATCAGTAGCTCACAAACATTGGGGAGCTGACCGTAACATACTTATGAATTTATACAGAACATTAATAAGATCAAAAATTGATTATGGTAGTATTATATATAAATATTCGACAAAGAAACGGCTTCAACAACTAGATACCATTCATAACAGTGGAATCCGAATCGCACTAGGAGCGTTTTATACCAGTCCTAGACTCAGCCTATATTGTGACGCAGGAAAACCTCTGCTGGCAATCAGATGAGAATATCTTACATTAAGTTATACATCAGCTGTAGTACAAAACCCAAATAACCCAACACAGCACTATGTACTTGCCAATCGTTTTCAAGATATATACAGAAGGAAAACAAGAATAGCTCTTCCATTTTATCAACGCACTAACAACTACCTCAACCATCTTGGTATATACAATATGTCTGAAAAAGTTGGCGGCAACATATAGGAAACTTTTTTATTGTAAGTTTTACGAAAAAAGTTATTCTTTATGAAAATCTCTGCTTTCGAAAATAATAATATTCAGGTATTTACATTTGACATTAGATGTGTCCACAAATTGCAAAAGATTAATAGGAATATTTTGACCACCTCAATTTCAACTTAAATTTTGCAAATTTTAGTTGTGAAACACGTCAACTTTTATTTTATTTAACAAGTCAACACATCTCAAATGTTTATTTGTTGATTTGAAATATTTTAGAAATTAGACTATTCCCTGAAATTGACGCCAATGATACAGACTTGAGCAAAAAAAAATTTCCTAGCCAAATTCTAAATATCTTTTCTTACTAGTTAAAAACACCAAGGTAAACTTTACCCTTAACCCGCGGGAGGACGAAAAAACTCTAGTACTAAATAAAGCAAAGTTATACTTTACTTGAATTGATATAAGCAAGTTATTGTTAAAAGAAAAAACTAATTAGTTCCCGCATCGAAGTTGCCCCAAGCCCTCTGGAACTCCTCCATAAAACTATTCGGAGTTCTCAATTGAGTCCCTGGACAAAACTACTTTAGACTCTAAACCAAACTGACATTTTTTTTAGATTTATCTTTACTTTATGGTTTGGGTTCTAGTAAATTTGCAAAATATTTGTATATAGCTTGGTTAATTTTATTTTGTTGCCATGGTATATAAACACTTTTTTGATCTCTTTGTCCTCAATATTCAGCAATGTTTACTGACATTGTAGCTTCGTTGATTTTTTTTTGTACCCACGTTTTATGAACACTTTTTTTGATCTCTGTCCTCAATTTTCAACAATGTTTGCTACTATTTTGCAATTATATTTCAATACAAGTGGGTCGATAAATTATGTACCGATTCGTTATTTTATAAAATGTGTTTCCAAGTTTATTTCCGTTTTAATTTTTTTATTTTTGATTTTATCTCAACTTCAATGAAACTCTCTAGTTGTAAATGAATACTAGTTTTTATTTACAATTGCAAATGTCGCTATAAAAATTTAAAAAATCCATTTCCAAATACGACAGATATTTGACGTTCTATGATTTACATCTCAATTTTTTTAGGAATATTTTTTGGATATCAGAACTCGATTTCTCATAGAAAAATGTTTTTTGTAAATATATATTTAAGGATTTTAAAAAAATGTGCAAGTTTATTTCATTCGCCATATTTAAAAAATTTCAAAATTGACTCATTTAGCGAGTAGTTCTGTTCCAACGCTGTATCTCAATTATTTTACAGACAATATAATATTTGAAAAGTTTCATATGGGCCTAAATATCCTTAACCAAATGCAATACAAATGGTAGATCTCTTTTGGTTAATCGGAAACCAAACTTTTGAAAGTATAAATGACGAAAAATTTTGCGTAGATTTAGTTTTAAATAATAAATATAGGGTATTATTTTATTTTTAAAAGTTCGGACCATTTTCAGTAAAAACATGAAGATACCCAACGAGTAGAAAACTACCTATCTATTTAAAAATGGCGAATATGCGCGATTCGAATAATGCTCTTTAGTGTTTCAAGTATAATACACCACTTAACCCTAGCGCTCAGTTATTCACAGGTACATAAAATGTACCAAAAAATAAAATAATTCTACAGAATACATAACGAAGAATAAAATATGTAAGAAAGGCTGAATAAGTTGTATTTTAAAGTGTGTAAGATTCTTTATTTAAAGATATGTGTAAAAGAAATATATATATTTCTCAAAGTCAAAAGAGTGTCAAGCGCTTTCGGCAAAACAATGCCATCATCAGGACAAACTGAAAAAATAATTGATGATAGAAGATCATACATAAAGCAAACATGATACTTACAAAAGTGCAAAAAAGTAGAGAAGGTTGGTTATAAAACAAAAGTAGAGAACATCAACGCAGTAACAATACATCTTAAATTAACTTTTTAAAAAACGACATTAATATAGTAGAAAACAGTAACATTTTTAAAAATGTTACTGTTTTCTACTATATTAATGTCGTTTTTTAAAAAGTTAATTTAAGATGTATTGTTACTGCGTTGATGTTCTCTACTTTTGTTTTATAACCAACCTTCTCTACTTTTTTGCACTTTTGTAAGTATCATGTTTGCTTTATGTATGATCTTCTATCATCAATTATTTTTTCAGTTTGTCCTGATGATGGCATTGTTTTGCCGAAAGCGCTTGACACTCTTTTGACTTTGAGAAATATATATATTTCTTTTACACATATCTTTAAATAAAGAATCTTACACACTTTAAAATACAACTTATTCAGCCTTTCTTTCATTACATAGTGTGTACGCACCAAACACGTAACCTTTTGTTACTCTTCAAAATCAATAAAATATGTGCCTATCGGTACCAATAAATGATATTATTCAGATCTCGGCAGCAATTTAAAACATTTGAGAGTCACGTTCCTGCAAATATTTACAAGGTGTTTTTTTGTTTCTAAAGTAAGTACCAAGTGATGTTTTTTGTATTATTTCAATTTGTTTATATAACTGTAGAAAATTTTCTTCTTGGAAATGTATATTGTTCGATATACATGGTTGGGATCAAGTATGGAACCAAGTAAATATTTTTAAAACGAAAGGGATATTTATGAAATTTTGTAGGTAAGTGCAATGGGACAAAATGCATCTGATGTACATTTTCTTTGTTAATAATATACTTCCGGTTTAATTGGAAATACCCTCAATTTTTTTAATTGAAATGGGACACCCTCTATATTTTTGCAGATTTTGATACTGGGTTTAGTGGAAATAATTTGTAAAAACGAGAAATAACTCACTTTTAGTTGTAGAATAAGTAAATTTACTTACTTTACACTAATGAGAATAATAATTTAAACAAAATTTGATTCAAATGTTAAAAATGCTCTCCGTTCACCTTCTGACAATATGCCAGCCTATTAACAAATTCTTGAATCACTCTTTCCAAGACTTCTCCACGTATTAAGTCTTTGTCGTAAGTGTATCTTATTTCAAAATTTCTAAGAGTCTGGCTAGTATATAAATATATACAACGTCCTCAATATATAGTATTGAATGAACAATTAAATCTGGGAAGTATTTAATACTAATTATTTTTTTAGAAAATGAAAAATGCTATTACTTGGAAGATCTATAATAAAAAATCATACTGTATATATATATATATATATATTGCCTGATTCTGATTGGTTCAAATGTTTATCATGGGAAATCAAGTATGTACATGAGAAACCTGTCAATTTTTGAGAAGATGCATAATAATTAGCTTTGGAAAACTGTGGAAATTCAAGATAAGTATAATTTACTTTTTAAATTTATAATGTTAAAGGTATTTAGTAGAATGTTAAGAGGGAAAAGTATACCCACTGACTGGGAAATTGGAATTACAGTACTAATATTTAAAAAAAAGACCATAAAAATGGCCGAAATTATCAAGGAGAATCGCACAAAGATTATATGAGCAAATCCTCAACAATAGATTAAAGAAATAATTAGAGCCTAAACTATCAAAAAAACAAAGTAGATTTAGAAGAGTGAGGAGCATACAAGACCATATCAAACAAATTAAAAAGAAAGATAAAAAAAAGCTTCTATATGGCTTTTATAGATTTAGAAAAATCTTTTGATAGAGTGCCTAGGGAGAAGATATGGAATTGTCTTTACAATAGACAAGTTAATAATAAATTAATAATAAATACACATAGTTTATACAAAAAGACATTTAATTACGTAGAAGCAGATACCTTTCCTATAATGGAAGGTTTCAGGATAGGAGGAGGATTGAGCCCAGCATTGCTTATACTGCTAATCGAGGAAATTAACAAGAAATGTAGCCAAAAAGTTAACAATCTCTATATAGAATATTATAGATTTAGAAAGAATATAGCTACCAGAATGTATTTTTTTGACGACCTAGTAAACCTTACAACACACGGTACCAGGCATTGGCAGAATATGGAATAAAAATAAATATAAATGAAACAAAAGCAATGGCAATAACCGAAGAAAAAGGAAGAATGAACATACAGATAGAAAATAGCAAGATAAGCCTACAATTTCCAATACCTAGTTGTAATGTTAAAAGTGCATCTTAGATATAGAAATTAACAAAAAAAAATCGGCAAAGAATGCCATTTAATGTCATTATGCAATGAATAGAGGTTTCATTATTAAAGGGAAAATAACAGAGAAGAAAAAAATCAGCGTTTTCAAAGTAAGGTACAGACCTATACTGATGTTTGGATATGAGACGTGGGTCTTAAACGATCGACAGAATAGCAAAATCCAAGAAGCAACGAGCAACAGAAATGAAATACCTAAGAAGAGTACCTATGGTAGTTACTAAAAGAGATAGAGTAAGGAATAATAAATAAGATGGGACAATGTTATAGAAAAAAAATTAAAGGAGAAAGAGACTTATTGGAAAATTTTTCACGGTTGATGCTTATCGTTACATACATATATTGTACCACCTTCTAAATGTCAAAGTGATAAGTTTTCTGTTTCATATATCATATTTTTAATTTATTCTGGCTGACAATTTCTAGCAAAACATGAATAATCCATTTTTCTACAAAGTTTTTTTTTGTCTACAACCTGGGTCTAGAATATAAGTAAAAGCCTGTACCTGAAAGAGCTAAACAGTAAATGTTATCAATTTATCACAAGAACCTGTATCTCTCAAAAATATTCGAAGACAGAAAATTGACATCAGCGGTCAACGATATGTCCCCTCTCAACCGAACTAGAGGTACGACCATGACTGCCGGTACGTTACTATCGAATTGACTGGAACGGTGTTCCCATCTCGAGCTCTCCCTACTTCAAGGTGTTAGTAATGTGTTTCATAACGCGTTCTTTATCACTCGCAAGGATTCGTCTATGACTACAAATATTCAGGCCAAATCTGTATATTTAGAAATGCTTCATTTTCATTAATTTTTAATAATAACTTTTAAAATAAAAATCAAAAATATTGTTCGAATATTAGAGCCCTAATTTTGAAGTACTATCTTTATTTTTAATTTATGCTAAATACCTATTATGTTTATAAACTTTTTTTAATTAATGACACAGATTAACGTCATTCATACCATCTTATGTCCTCACCAGGATTTTAACCTGGAAACCTGGGACCAACGGAACCGAATGTCTGAGAGTGTAGTTTTCAGCACACTCTGCCATCGAGGTCGGCAAATTATAAAGTTAAATTAATTAAAAGACTGTAATAGAGTGATTAATATGAAAAATATTTTATACCCATACTTATTATTAGTATGAGAGTGAATAATTAAAGCAAATCAGCTCGACTTTATTAGATAATCCTTCTTTCATACATAAATATGAATCTGATACGATAATAAATAAATCAGTGTCCTTGAGCTTAAAAAATCCTACCGCCTGCATTAATATCATTCTCTTAATACGTCATACTTAGAGTAATAATACAATAAGTAACTAGAAAGTTATATCGACGTAAAAGGCCCAACAATATTAATACCACGGTCAACATTACGACAGCATAAAGACTTTAGTATACCTCACAAAAGCGAAATTAACTCTTCGCCTTTAATTAAAACTATAAACAACAGTCTCAAATGGAACCTTCCTCCTTGTAATCGTAGAGATTCATACAGTCACAACTATTAGAATTTCATGTTTAGTGCAGAAGTAGCGGGTCTATGAGAGCAATATAATACCAAATATTGTCCGTCTGGGTACTAGTTGCCGAGTGTTGAAGTAGATTTGATGAACAATTTATAAAGTTGAAGTTGAACACAATTGTGCAATAAATCTTTTCATTAGATAGTTTGTATTAAATCTGTTGCAAGACTCAGTACTCGACGTTTTGCGGTCAAATTTTAAACACGTAGAACTTTTAATTTTCAAATTCAAATGTTAATTCTTAAAATAGTACTTTGTAGAAAAAAGCATTCATTTCCATACGCATAGAGTCTTTAATTTTGCGAGGGCTGCTGCTTTAATTTCACAAAATTGCAGCGCTGCAGTTATTTGATGTTTGACGTATGAGCACTTCTAAAATTTAACAATTGTTGTGATAAGCAAGAGTAGAAGTTGAATATTGTAAGCCGTTAAAGAACAATTTAAGTTTAAAATAACGAATCGAAAAAAAACTATAGATTTAAATCGCGAGCATTTTCGGGTATTGATTTTGTTTTATTTTCGATTAAAGAAATGTGAAAAAAATATTTGGATGATCTAAAAACTACTTTTGGCGATGAGACACCATAAAGAACAACTGTTTTTGGTGGCACAAAGAATTTAAATTTGGTCGAAGCAGTGACAAATTTCGTGAACGTCGACCAACAATCTCAAAAATAGCAGAAAACATTGATGCTGTAAGAGAAATAATAATGGTAGATCGTCTCGTGACATACGGGAAAATTCAGTCTTGTTTAGGTATTGACATAAAACATATTAATCAAATTTGGCATGATCACTTTGATGTAAGAAAAATGTGTTCTCGATGAATATCGCATTATTTAACCGAAGGTCAAAAATATGCTCGAGTCAAATGGTACAAAGAAGACTCAAACGATTCAACTCAGTTACGTCAAATTTCGTTTACAACATATGTAATTAGTGGTTTTTTTAAATTATACGTATTTTGCGTTTTGTTAAACATAACAATAAACAAAAGAACGATAAAATCTCCAAGTTTATAGCCTGGGCCAGAAGGGCTCACGTAACGGTTCTTTTAACTGGTTATCACTGTTCAGTTCCCTGGAGTAGGCCAACGAGTTTTAATCTCTTCAAGCGCCGTTCTTCCTTTGCCAAAACGTTCTTTGCGAAATGCTTTGGATGTATACTTAACTTTTCTTTAATAGATGGTGCTACGAGTTTAGATTTCCTCTATGACTGATCGTATTTTGGGGTTCTTTCGATGATCTGGTTGGGAAAATACCAAGGTACATGATAATCCGTAAGACTTTTGAATGGAACCGTTGAATTATTTCCAAATTGGAGTGACTAGCTTATCCCCAAATAGGCTTTAGCGTACATACATAGTTTTTTAAAAAAGCAGCTTGTTTTTAAGTGAAAATTGTAATGTGCGTCCAAGTAAATACATAGTGTAACAGCTAGTTGTTCATCCTTAAGGAACGTGTAAATTCGCCCTGCATTAACTTGCAGGGCCCACCAAGAAGATTTATAGGGTTGAACACACACTCCCTGATTACTCAAGTTGTTTACAATTTCCGCAAACTGTAGTAGTAACTCAACTTCTACCAATATATTTGCTAGACCGCAGAAATCGTCGGCGAGAAAAGCGCGATAAAAATAAACACACCAAATGAGAGAGAAATTATAAGGGTGTGAATACAAAACCGAAAGCATAACTTGTAAAAATTCATCAATACTGTGGCCAGATTATAGATTTGTATATTTCTAGGGTATAGAAATATTTGAAATGTACTTCTAGTGCTAAGTGGTTAAAATTAAAAAAGTTGCATTAAAACTGAAGTCATTTTTTGTCAATTTCTCCGGCATTTAAAAGTATTTTAAAAAATAAGATACGCCCTACTCTTTGGTGTACATATGTATCTCTCAGTTTTAGAATCATCTTATTATCTCAATACGTTTTCGAAGTATTTGCAATTTAAAATTGTTTAATTGTAGTATAGTTCAAACGCCATTTTTGATTTAGTTACTTACCATTTAGTTGAAATTTGTTTTCACTTACTAATCAATACTTTCGTATATAATTAGAAACAGGCTGCGTGTGATTAGAATAAGTCTTCAGTTAAATAGAGTGCGCATTTACATATGGACTTCCGAAGTCCATTGTACGCCTGAGGATCAAATCAGATGGACGACTATTTAATCTTCCCAAGTATCAATGTCGAACTAGTGTCGGTCTGTCGTGGAAATACATGTGTACTAATGAATTCATTTCAGACCACCACTAAGAATATCCGTTCACAATTTAATTAATTAAAATAAAAATTAACATAAAATAAGCAATGACAAGAATGACAAGCTTCATAGGATGCGGACCTTATAAAAAGCAGCTAGTAAAACCGCTTAAAACAATAATGTAGCTGTATCTCGAAGTTTAAAACTTATTAAAGGAATTAAAAACAAGAAATTTCGCCACTTACAAAATGTTTAGGCTTTATAATATCTTCATATCCCACAGTAAAATATGGTTTTTTATATACACTTAAACTTTGAAGTAGCATCAAGGTGTTGCTATTCTTGACTTAGAGAGTTAGAATCAGAATCTATCAAAAAATTGTTGGAAAACCCCAAATAACTGTATATTACGGTAGGCCCCAAAATTAAATGTGGAAATATCCCACATTCATCTCAGAGAGTTACTAAAAACGCACCAATTAATAATGTGATTTCGCGTAAAGTGACTCTTGTCTTATTCTCTTATCAACATTAAGCGACGCAGGACGAATCTACATTTAGTAATGTTGATTAGTAGAAAAAGCCAAATCACCCAATTTAAACAGAACGCCGAAGCACATGTCAGTGACACTTATTTACATTTGTGGCTGAATTAAAGGTGAACTATAAAACGGAGAGAGAGGACACTGAAGAAATCTAGTAAAGATATTAGAATCGAGCAAATATCTATTACCACTAACGCCAATTAACTGTCTAAGACTAGATATGCACCCCGTTTTCAGTCAGACAAAGTCTTTAGACAGCCACCAACAGAGGAGGCAGTAGGAATAACAAGGGCGAATCCCTTTGGAGCGATGTTGAAAATAGCAAGGCCAAAACCGAAAGGAAATAAAACACAGAAGATAAGTCAAATAAGAGATTGTTTTTAGAAATGGAAGGAAATTACTGCAATAAGGTTAACTGATCCTGTAGAACAAGTTATAAAATACATTTTGAAAAAATACTTGCCCAGAGGTTCAGAGAATTCCAACCAGGATATTCATATGACAACGTAAGAACAAACGTTAAAAATTTATTGAAAACAAGGTAATTAATATATGTTGATGTCGATTTGTCTCTATACATTTTTTAATGAAAAATTCTAATGGTGAGAATAGATTTGTAATCAATTTAAAACCCTTAAACTATTTTTTTAATACTCCACATTTTTTTGGTTAATCTGTCACTACTTCCTAGAAATAAGACTGAATGTGAACAAACGTAGATATAGATTTACCTACTTATACAATTATAATACAAAAGTTTCGAACAACAATTTGTTAGAAGCGTACAGCCACATAAGAGAGTAAGAGTATGATCTAATAATGTTTACAAATACCTCATCCTCAGGATAGTGAGGCTTCTGCAAGAACGAACCCATACCTAGTTGGAGGATCCTTAAAATTAAATTAAATTTCACAAAAAATTTTAAATATTCAAAATTGTTTAAAAGATTTTGCAAAACTTAAAACGTCATGATTACAGTCGATAATACATCTGCCCTTTGATACTTCAACAGAAGGGGCAGTATCCGGATGTCAAAACTTAACAAACCAGCAACAAAATTTTGGGAATAGTACCAGGAAAAGGATATCTGGTTTTTAGAATCTGTTATTATCATAAAAGAGATTATTTTTACAGGTAAGAATTAGCGAATTACCCACTATCACACGAAAATAGAATTACATCCCGACTATTTTAACATGGTTGTAGAATTATTTTATACTCCTGACATTAATCTGTTAGCCTCACACTTTAATAAAAAAATTTAAAAAAATTTTTTCATGGAAATGGGACCATTATTTTTATAGGCCTGATGCATTCAAAAATTCTTGAAATAACTTTTCTATGCATTTCCCCTTATTTAATTATATTTAATATGCTTGAAAATAATTTCTGAAAATACCATAGGTTCCAAAATGGTATCCACAATGGGTAGTCGCTGTTTAACAAATTATTAGTTTCAAAATCACTCCCTTTTTAAAATACAAAACTGATCTATTAATTTTTCCTTCTAGATTCAGCGTACCAAATAATGAAGATATCCGTAACTGTAGGAATACTGTTTGGCAGCGCTTCTTTAAAAAAACGTTCCAGAAGAAGCAATATCAACAATGTTAAAGTCCCTATCATATTTAATCCCGAAAAAATAGTACACAGCATATAAATTACAACCCAAGGAAGATTTTTCTTTAGACATCTTAACAAAATAAGTCACATCGAAAGCAAATTTTAACGCTCATAAAGATGGAAAATGCTTTCATTAAGTCTAGGGAGATCCAGATACTAATTGAAGAACCCACGAAATAATATCTTCTAGACATTTTCAGCCGTTATTGAAGGTATCTTACTTTAAAGAACAACCAGAACTGTGCGTAGCGTCTTAAATGATTCATTATGTCGAACGGAGTCCTAATTTGAGATTGTCTGAACAAAGCTATTTTCTCTTATCACCATGACACTCTCACCAGACGGTCCCAACTTAATCAATATCCTGGTGCAAAAAAAACTCTGACTGCAGCAGGTACTAATAATTTATTCAGCCGATTCTCTTCGAAAACAAGATAGTACTAGCAAAAGCTCCACATTTCTACCATCGGAAGATTCGAGAAACAGTAGAAATAATTTAAATAAAGAAGATGTATATTATATTTTTCTCATTTGGAATACAGACATTCCACTCACTGTCAAATTCAGATGTTCTCGCCTCTGGCTACGTTGAGTTGTTGAGTAACTGTGGAAATCTCACCTCTTGAAGAAAGCCATATGACAAAAGGCGAAATAGTGAGAAATATCTCAAAAATAACGCGGTCTTCCGGAAGTAGTAATTCTCATGTGGTATGTATAATGTACGTATTGCATTTATAATCATTATTTATGTATTTGGTTATGTGCTGCCAGATAATAGAGACGAACAAGTTATTTATAATAGTAAAAAAATTATAGTTTAATTAATATCTTACAATTTTTACAAATTCAAAAAAAGGTTATAGAAACATGAAAAATATAGAATTTTTGCATATCAGGGCTGTATTTTCTTTGATTTATGATTTTTCTAGTGTCTTAGCAGTAGTAGAACTTTAGGAATATGTTATTTTCGGTGCAATTGCTAAGTCAGCAGTATATGTATTTATTATGTTTGGTTTCAAATAACACGCTTGTACTTATATGAATTTATTATTATCTGCAGTTTCAACCTCCAACATACATATGGCGACACATCGGCGTTAACATGTTTGAACAAGTTAGAGCAGTTCATTGAACTCTCGTATAAATTATTTAATAAATAAAATTCGGTTTAATATCTCCACTCCTAAGAATATGCATATATATGGTGCAATGCTAAAAAACTTACATCTCTCTATATTCTAAATGCACGAGACATTGTACTTGTAAAATAATATTAAAAATAACTAAGCTTCATGTAATGAAATATATCTAAGATCTTTAACTACAGGGATTTCAAAACAATAAAGCCAAAATTGTCATAAGTATATTCTTTTTTAGTTTACTGTGTGAATACTTTAAATGAGACACCCTGTACTGAAATAACTTATATGTTCAACTACAGAGTTTCCAAAACACAAAAGTGGGACACCGTGTCCAGAAACCAATAAGTGGCAGACTATTTAAAAATTTTAACTTTCATATGATAAGTGCACTGCTTGAATACTTTAAATGGGACACTCTGTACATATCTAAAATGATACATGTGATTCATAATAAGTTTTTTTCAAGTAACACAAGTGTACATTAATAAATCAAAACAAAAAAGCCAAAATAGCCATAATTATTCCAATTTTCTCTATGAAAACTTTAAATAGGACACCCTGCACATATATAATTTCTTATTATTCCGCTTCTGACACTGCATGTTGAACCATATAAGAGGTTCGTCAAAAAAAAAGGTGTTCCCAACGTATGCTGACATTATCAGCCATTTTGCATTATTAGTTTTTTTTTTAAATATAAAGGTTCGACGTGTTTTGGGGTGCTTGGCGATTTTTTACTATAGAAAAAATGGATCAAAGAATCTGTATTAAATTTTGTGTGAAAAATAAAATTAAGTGCCCTAACGCACTTGAAATATTGTCTGTGGCATTTGGCGAATCTACTTTGAGCACAAAAAAGATTCATAAGTGGTACAAGCTTTTCACAGATGGCCGAGAAGATGTTAATGACGATGCTCGCCCTGAACGCCCCAGTACATCAATGACCAATGAAAACGTTAAAGCAGTGAAGAAAATTGTTATGGAGAATCGTCAAAATCACTATTAGAGACGTTGCTGAGGAAGTCAGCATATTGGTTGGTTCATGCCATGCTATTTTTTCGGATGTTTTGAGCATGAAACGTGTGTCAGCGAAGTTTGTTCCGAAATTGTTAAATTTGCATCACCATCGCTCAGGAGCTGTTGAATGACGTCAACGACGATCCAGATTTGCTCAAAAGGGTTATAACTGGTGACGAAACATGAGTATATGGTTATGACGTTATGACGACCGAAAAAAGCACGCCACGTTTAGTCAAATGTGAAGGTTTTGCTCATTGTGTTTTTCGATTATAATGGCTTGTTGCATCATAAGTTCTTGCCAGAAGGTCGTACAGTGAATAAGGAATATAACCTTGAAGTTATGCGCCGGTTGCGTGAAGCAATACGAAGAAAACGCCCAGATTTGTGGAAAACAATTAATGGCTTTTGGGATTCTGGGATTTCAGGATTTTTTGGCCAAAAACAACACGGTAATCATGCCTCAGTCACCTTATTCACCGGACTTGGCCCCCTGTGACTTTTTCCTATTCCCAAAACTGAAAAGGCCCGTGAAAGGATGGAGGTTTGCAACGATTGAGGAGATAAAGATCGCATCGCTGGAGGAGCTCAAGACCATACCAAAAAGCGCATATCAGAAGTGCTTCGAGGATTGGAAAAAGCGCTGGAACAAGTTTATTATATCTGAGGGGGATTACTTTGAAAGATACTAAATAGATATTGATGAATAAATAAATATTTTTCGAGTAAAATAAGAAGTCACCTTTATTTTAACAAACCTTTACAATCTTGTGAAGCTAGATTACGTTTCATCTGTATCTTCTTGAAAAGATGAGTTAAAGTAGCTAAAATTAAATTTATTGTTTCAACTCTTACTTTGCGGAAACTATCCATCCACAATAAATATTAAAAATATAAATTATACTTATCTGTGTTCCCACAGGATTCCAACACTTTTTTAGTTGTATTAAAACGACCACGGTTTCACTATTTCCACATATAGCATTTTCAAGTTTTAAAATATTTAAGTTCAATTAACGACTAGAATCAAAATAAATGATATAGTATACCAAAAGCCCAAACAAGAAAAAATTTACAAAAAAAATAATGTAGATAGTAGTGCTGCTCTCTATCAAACTTTCATACAATTACTCTTTTTACAGAAAGGAATTCTTTAACCGAGACTAAAGTATTACAATATTAGACTATTTTGCATTTATGTATTCAAAAGGCTACGCTTAATTTTGCAATATTATTAACGTTAAAATACAAATTAGTAATATAATATAATGTACGAACTGGCTGAATGTACTGTCTGTAATAGACAAGACAAAGAGTAAAGAATAACACATGTCATTTTAATGTCATGTCAATAGTAGGGTTTTGGAATATCGTCTTTCAGATAAAATGTTATTTTAAATAATGTCGGGCCATTACTTACTAAATAGGTTTAAATTAATTAACATTTTAAATAATGGCATTTTTGTACCAAACAGAATCTGTTGTGCAAATTTTTCCAACATCATTTTATCAAATGGAAATGCCGAGGTAGTAGAAGCATCTAAGAAAAAGAAAACGGCTATAATTCCTAAAATCACCTTAATAAATGGAAGTGAGTTAACGGTGACTACATTGGATGAAGCTCAAAAGTTGTCTAAAAGGAGAGACCTTAAACTTGTTAAAATTATAGACTTAGATACAAAAACTCAGAGGCCAATATACAAATTAATGTCTGGTGCTGAATATCATTCTGAAGATTTAAAACAGAGAGCACAGAAAAAAGAGACTAAGCAGAACACTATTAAAGGAGAGAAGATTTTAATGATTAATCACAATATATATGAACATGATCTACAATCACATATGAAAAAGATTAAAAAATGGATAGATAAAATGTATGAAGTGCGGATAGTTATTAATGGAGACAATAGAAATATGGAAAAGGCTGAAACCGTATGTAAAATGATAGAAAATTCTTTAGAGAAGAACATTAAAATTGTACAAAAACGCCAGAAGGGCTCAGATATAAAATTTCAAATATTACCACCCAAAAAAAATAAAGAGGATGATAATTTATGACTAGTAAAGATTAAAACTGCTATAATAATCATTGTGCTTATTTTGATGAAATACTACTTATACTATAAATTTGTGAATCGTAAGAATAAAGAAAAGAAATAATGTTTATATCTTACATATTGATTTGTATTCTGTTATTCAAATAAAATATATATGTATAAATAAAGTGTGTTTCTTACTTTTTTTTAGAAATGAATGTAAATTTTCCTAATTGTACTTTCTTAAAAATAAATTTTAAATATTTTGGTATAGAAAAATGAACTGAAGGTTAAAAAATATAACAGATTCAAGAAACGTTCTCTTTATTATAGACAATAATAAAATATTAATTGAGTCACTTTCTACTTAGCAATTTTATTTAACAAAAAAAAATGATATTTTTTTAAAATTCACGTTAGATTGTTTCCACTCAGATTAAACAGTTCAGAACAACTTTATTCATATTAGAGGCGACAATTTTCCTGATCATGTTCTATTTAAACTACTTATAATTTTAACTATGGCCACTAATTTATTTTGAAACGGTCAGCTATAAAAAGAAAAAATCTCCTAAAATAAGCACCTTGAAGCAAATTAACACTTGAGTTTATACAACCCTACTGTATCGATTTGAAAAATAACATGGTATAACACAACTATTTTTTTAAATTAATGAAAATCTAACTACGATATGAACAGCCTAAAAAATATTTTGCTATAATAGTTTCAAATTTAATATCGCCGTTAAAATTATGAAAATGGCCAATAGTAGCCTGTATCACTTTTTAAATTACAATTATAGGCATTTCCCACAACACTTATTTACTAAATCAGCATCAGGTTTATGATTAGGAGTCCATGGTCCCAAACTTGCATTAGCATAAAAGTCCATAGGGTAGCTACCACTTTCATTGTGCCATTTTGCATCTCCAACAACAATAGATGTTTCATATGGAGTAATTACGGGTTTTGTAAAAGCTTTTCCCCAATCTATAGATAATCTAGGACAAGCAATTTGTACAAAAGCATCTATATTCTTAAAAAGGTCTAACTTATTTGGAAATATTTCTGATAAAAGAATAACGACAGTTTGTTTTCCACTTGCTTCTAGTCTCTTTCTTAAGTGGTCTACAACTTTAGGGTTTCCCTGGCGGCCTAAGGTTCCCATAATAACTCCAAAAGTTCCAGCTTTTATTGCTTCCTGGATGCTATTTTGTCTAATTCTTTCCATTTCTAAATGATCATAATATTCTTTAGTAAATTCTTTAGAGTATGGATCATATTTATAAGCTTGAATTTTGGAATTTGCTATCATAGCTGCCTCTATGTGAAAACGACCATCTCCTAAATATATAAATGCTTCAGCACACTTTAAAGCAGGGGCTGTGCATCCTAAAATTTCACCAGGGGATAGTGGTTTAAATTGCGGTATTGAAATATCATAACCAAATTCTTTCAACTTCTTAGTAACGGCCTGGATTGTAGTCACAAATTGTATTGTACTGACTAAAGACAATTTGGTGGACGGTTTGAAATTTAGTTTAACAGTATCAACAAAATGTAACGGATCTATTTTAATGTCCACAAAAATATATAGTATTTTAATACCAGACGTCTGATCTGCAGGAACCAAGCAGCTGTGGCCGTAATGAATCATCAGCTCTACTCCCAAGGCTTTAGCTGTTATATCATCAATGCAACATGCCCCATATGTCACATCTCCCATTATTATTGAATCTGCTCCAGCAAACTCTTTGATTATATCCGCTATAGTTGTAGAAAAAAATAACAAGCCTTCTGGCATCTGTAAGGCCACAGTCTTCGCTTTCAATTCTTGAATACGCCATATCGTCTTAGGTATTTCAAAATTATAATTTTTAGGTAAAACCGAAATTGCAGCTTGCAGTTTGGCGTTGTTTAATAACGATTCAGGAATTTTTGTCACTTTTGTAGCTTTAAATACTTTTCTTTCCGGTTTAGCTTTAATAACTAAAGCTGAATCACTCATTTTTAGTTAGATTAATTAGATAAAACAACATTAAAAAGATAACCGATACTCCAAAACTACGAAAATTAAGGTTAGAATATTATGAAGTACGTGAGTAGTTCATTTGACCCATGGCGGCCGCGATAGTCAATTTTTTGCGTTATCATATACAAGTCAAGTCGTACATGTATGATCTCATTTCATAAAGTTTTAAAATTTAAAGTATGCGCAAATATGAGAAAGCAGTTCAAGAAAGTGTAAAATGTATTTTTAGTTATTCTTTTCTTATAGAATATTATAAATGCTTGCTTAGAGAAATTGTTATTTATTGTTTACAGAGGAATATTTTTTTCTCTGACATTTTTAAAATACAATAATTTTTGAAGAGATGTTGATGATTAATAAGTCTTTTGAAGTCATTTCTCAAAGTGAGCGGAATCTCTAACAAGTTCTGTGATGTGACGACACAACTTTTAGAGTAGAAGTAGGGGCAAAAATAATTTATATTTTGTTTGTGCTGTTTCGCGTTTTTTTAACATTATAGTGCTTCATAATTATTAAAATAACAAAATTAAAATGTTTAAGAAATTAAACTCTTACTGTGGGTTGTTCATTTTATATTAAAATAGTCGATTTGAAAACCTGCAGATTATGTTTTCCTTGGGAAGCTCAAGGTACTCTTGTTTTCTTAAAGTAACCAGACCAGATGCATATTCTTTACTCAACATGTTGTAACAGCAGCATAAACTTATGATCAAGTCTAGAGTTATAGGTTTTATATAATGAATGATTTCTTAAAAATCTAAAATCACTTTTCTTGGCAAAAAGCCCACGCCAATGAGTAAAAATTTATAAATATCCATCAACCATAGCAGGAAGTACAATTGAAAAATATCCGTTGTATAAGATGTTCCTAAATTCATACGAAAAAGAGATTCCTCAGAAAATTAATGAGTGATTTTTTATAAAAAAAATTATCTCAGCCTAACCCTTAAAGAGATATCACCCCTAAAAGCACGGAATTAAAATTGAGTTTTATTTTTTTCTCAAAGTCAAAGTTAATCTAAAAACCTGAAATTTTGGGGCTTCATGTACTCATAAAAAGGTAATTATGAGAATTTTTTCAATAACAAAAAGTTATTGTACAAATGTCAAGTTATGATATTCAAATTTCTATTTTTTGTTTGCTTTGATTTAGAGAAAAGAGATACAGTGTGCCGATGAACTAAACTCCAGTTGAACAAACTATCTGTTATTTTTAATTATGCCAATTAATTTTTGGAGTTGAAAAAAAATTGAAATATTTTCTTTCTTTTTACTTGTTTTATTTTATATTTCACACTAAAACTTCCCAACTGTGAAAAGTGGCATTGCTCCAATAAAATGAAGGATACACTTGTGATTATTAATAGCGTTTTGGAAAAGAAAAGATTCTGAATTTTAAAGAAGCACTTACAAACTTCTATAACTTAGTTAAAATAATGGCAATGAGGTTGAAGTACAATTTATTATAAATAAAAGATATAGTTGGATATAAACTGCTCAACAATTGAAATGATCCACTCTTAATCTTGAGTGGTTGCGCGTAAACTACAGTAAACAAAAAAAGGGACCATAAAAAAAATTACTTATGCCAGACCAAATACAGAAAATGAAATAATTGTGTTCGAACGTTCCAAAAATTTTGCAGAAAACACAAAACCAATCAAACCGTCGGGAAAGAATATGTCAAACAAAGTGTGAAAAAGATGCATTATGTAACATTAGTAGTTCGTTGAACCCCCACGAACTCTAAGGACAGTTCTACATCTATCTGGCATACTTCTTATCAGACTATTTATGAAATCTTGAGGAATCCTCTTCCATATTTCTAAATCGGCATTTGATAGAGCTCGACGTTCTCCATATCATTATTTCGTTGGGATACCTGTAGTTTGAGACGTGACCAAACATGCTCGATTGGGTTCATGTCAGGAGAATTTGTGGGCCAGTCCAATTGTTGAATGTTGTGGGTCCTCAGTGCTGTTGATACGGTGTGGGCGAGCGTTATCATCGGCATACAATAAATCTCGACCAAAATTTTCAGCAAATGGGACTAGAACAGGTAGAATACATCTGTCTCAATAACGAACTGCAGTCATATTATCTCTGTGGAGGCTGATCAAGTCTGTGCGTCCGTTCCAAATATTACCTCCCAGATAGTAATTCCACCTCCACCAAGAGCTACCTGAGGTTCCATAAGTGCTGCATTATATCGTTCATTTCTCCTCCGCCATACTCGAATTCGGCCATCTGAGCGAAAAAATGTGATTCTCGTCTCATCCGCAAACATAACTCGACGCCAATCGTACTCACCCCAATGCAATGTTGCTTTGCCCATTGTCTTCCAACAACTTTGTGAGTCACCGTTAGGCGCATGCATTTGGCACGCTTTTTTCACCACAGGCCATACTATTGCAATCTTCTTCTTACTGTCTGAGTCGATATTACAACACCAGTAGTTTGTCGCAAGACATTATTAAGTTGAGAAGCATTTACTGTAGGACGTCGACGAGCTGTAAGTCTGAGATACCGGACCTGATGTACTGTTAAAGCTCTTGGACGACCTCCACCATGTCGAAAGTCTACCTCACCGGTTTCATTATACCTTACTAAGGCCCTATTGATTACCCCATGAGCCACATTAAACAATCTTGCGATTTCTCTTTGTGATCGACCTTGTCACACTAAACGAACCACATGTTGTAAATCCCTATCGTTTAGTCTTCTGTACACCATTTTCGGATTCATTTTCTATTTCAAAAACACAACTTATACATCAAACTCTTAGTAACAATTGAAATACTGATAATGATACGTCTACTACTTGTATTAATTTTTTGTGCTAACATTGCAAATCCTTTCTTTTTGTCCTACAGGTCAAAAAAAAAAAAGACTGTCCGATAAATTTTATACACAAAGGTATACACCACATTTCAGTAAACACGTAAAATAATTATATCAGTCGTTTCCTTTTAATACCAGTTTAGTCACATGGATCATTTCAATTGTTGAGCAGTTTAGTTTTTTATATTAATATAAGTTTAATGGCTACGAATTTGCTTTTTTATATAGTGCGTTTTCACTCATTATTGAAAAGGTTTCAAAATCTTAAAAACAATAAGGTAGTTTTATAACGAACCATTTAAAAAATAATTATAATGTAATTGTGTGCCTTTAACAGTCGTTTTTAAAAGCAGGAAACAGGTTCGTTAGAAATGATTATTAAATTTAAATTAAAAGATTAGAGGATCAAATTTTTAGAGAAACTATAATTTTGTAATTGGGTACCTTTAACAGTCATTTTTGAAAGCAGCAGGCAGATTCGTTAGAAATGATTATAACATTTAAATTAAAAGATTAGAGGATCAAATTTTTAGAGAAACTATAATTTTGAGTCTTGAAAGGCTTGATGGAATTGGTAACAGCGTATTGTTGGATTTTTACTTAAAACACCTATTAACATCTAAAAATAGATATTCCGAAATTATAGATTGGAGGGTTATTCATGGACCATCAACAAAAAAAATATTTGATGATTCACAAATGTTGGTGTTTAGTGATTATAGAAAAACGCTGATGTAAAATAAAATACAAAAATAAAGAATGTTTTCTTTAGTTTATTTTGAAAGCTATAATTACTCTTTTATTAAGAAAAATTAAAATAAGTGAAAAAGAGAACCATGCAAATAATATTACATTATTGCAAAATACAATACTTTGTTGATTACACAATTTTTAAATTCTGAATAGATCTCTCTAAAGAATTTAAATCCCATATGACTAATAGCCCATCAGCTCCAGATGTTGAAATTTTTATTGCTTTTTCTTTGTTGCCAATGTAAATACAGACGCAAGTAATGGCATTCTGGTGAATGGAATCCAAGTTAGTATCTGAACTTTCACTTCTTGCCTGAAAAATAACAATTACAACCTAGAGGTTTGCCAATAAAATAGTTGTTTTAAATTATTTTTATAATATTTATGACTATTTCATTCATTCTATAAACATATAAAGTATCATAAAAGCAATTGATAAAATGTTCTACTCACTTGTTTATCTAAAGAATGAAACATTTTCATAGCTGATAAACCCCCACTTTCTTTTTTCTGAGAGGCATCCAACTTGGCAACAAAACTCAGCTGGCCACTGCTATTAATGCCATATAAAATTGGAATGCAACTGTGTCCAGCTACTATAATTGATTTATTGGAGATCCAAGTACAGCTCAAAAAAGGCAGATATTCAGTGTTAATTTTTTGTAGAGCATTTCCCTTTGTGGCATCAGCTATATTTATTGAAGAGTCATGAGACACCTAAAATGAATTGAAATTGTAAATATAATTTTTAAAATTGTTTTACTAAGTCGAAGCAAAAAAGCCACATTATTAAGAAAGACTAATTTAAAATGAAATATTTCTACTAAAACAAAGACAGACCTTCATCAGTTTTGGATCACTTTTCCTAAATGTAAAAGCTATTTAGAGAAATTATGCCTTACCCAACAAACTTTATTTCCATCAGGAGAAAAGCTAACACTGTGTACCCAGCCTCCACCAGCACTAGAATTAATAAACTCTCCCAACAGTTGTCCAAGAGGCATTTTAGATCCCCAAGGTGTAGGTTCAGGAGTTTTCTCAATGTCTTTAATATAAGCAGAGAAAATTCGTACTTTAAAATCAGAAGATCCTGCAGCTAGAAGCACATTATTTGGATGCCAATCCAAACAAGTGACAGTTGAACGAATGGGCTTTTTTATATGTTTAGAAACCCACCAATCATTTTCAGATTCAAAATAACAAACAGATATAAGACGAGCGCCTGATCCTACAGCAAATTTGTTTTCATCAGGGGACCATTTTACACATGTTGCAGCTCTATTAATTCTCAATAATACTAATGTAGGTTTCCATTTGCCATCTTTATCTTGAGTCCATACATAAGCATTACGATCTGCAGCACATGTAACAATTCGATTAGTGTTTGGGGCCCAACCAATCCCCATAACACGTAGATCATGTTGGTTGAGTGTATCAAGAAGTTTCCATTCAGAGCCAATTCGTTTGTATATGTGAACTTCATGATTATTTGGAGAAAAAGCAATTTCTGAAAAATCAACATCAATGTTAAAATTTCATAAATTATTGTAACAATTTCGACAGATTAATTAATAATTTCCATTTAAAATTAATGAATTATCAGTAGAAGTATGAATCATAATTATCTACTTTGTACATTATTACATCTACTTCTATTTAAATATACTTATTGAACTTACGACTTTTGTCCTTATTCCAGGAGTGGCAAGTTATTGGGTTTATAGCAGCTCCAAACCGGTGTTGTTCAGTCATCTACAAAAACAATGGATTAGAGTGTATGACCACAAAATTTTTATTTAAAATTTCGCTTACATTTATGAAAAACTTAAATGATTGTCTTCTTAAACTTTATTCGTGGACTCTGGTCAGTCAACACGAATATATTTTCTTTTAATTCAAGAAATCTTGACCAGCGTATAAAAATTATCCAAAAATGGTAAAATACATAAATCAACCACAAATAACGCCCTAAATAAAATTAACACCATCATATGACAGATGACACTGAATGATGATAGCCAAAGATCAAACCAATAATTGGATTCTGTGTCATATAAAATTCTCTACCTAGAATGAACTTTACGTGTAGAATTCTACTGTAAATATATCTACTCTCTATTCATTATATAAAGATATATAATGCTCAAAATCTATAAACCCAACTTTCCAATGGGTGCTTTATTGGGTATAGTAGATTTCTATTGTAAGATTTGATATCTTAGAACAATATGATATCGATATCAATTCATAACCATATGTTACAAGCAATTAAAACTCGTAAAATATACCGACGTTGCCAATTCTGACATACAAATTTAAAACAATCGGCATTAAACCAACATAAATATGTGCGTTCTGTTAAGTTACCCGAATTGTATTGATAAAGTATTGTTTTTTTATCAATCAAGGATGCCTGAAAATTATTTCAATTTTCTTTAAAGAAAGATATTAAATAAGGTCGCTCGTGTTTTTCATTAATATTAAAACTCAAAATACATTGAATTGTTGTTTTGACTTTGTTATTTATTTTCAAAATTTATTATGTCTCTTTCTCGGATACATTAATTCTCAAATTCTTTCGTTCAAATAACCACAAATGGACGATAACAAATGTCAAATATTAGTTTCAAGCGATAAATAAAAGTAACCAAATTATTTCGTAAATTTTAAACTGTAAACCGTAACTATTTTTTAAGAAAAACATAAAATAATGTTTAATATTAAAACAAATAAGTAAAAAAAAAGGATGATTTCTTATGTTGACAGTGTCAAAACTTAAAGGAATTTTCCGCCATGTTGAATGTTGTGTGTTGAAGAAAATAACAAAAAGTGTAGTGTCATCACAGTTATTTCTGATCTGTAATTTACTGTGATAGTTTTTATTTTAAAAATTAAAATTTTAGTAAATTTCCCATTAATAGAGTAGTTTTAAAATAAAATTAGATTGGAAGCCAGGTAATTTAAGGTGTTTCATGAAGGAACAGCCTATCTAAGCCTATTAGTAGGTAAGTGGATCATTGTATTTATTTAAATTGGCGATCTGCCGAATTCTTAATTATTGCATGTGAATCATTTGAAATTTGTAGTATTATATGTGCTTGTTCTAATCCGATAATTTCTACCTTATCAAATATATTACTAATTTTAACTTGAACTTCTAATTTTAATAAGTATCCACATAAAATCCTAAAGTTTCTCACTGTGGAGTTTTTCTAAATATATTAGCTCTTAAAAGTGTTTTTTAACTGTGTAATTATAAATTATAAATAAGTAGGTATCTAAATAAAAAATGGGCTATCACATGATCATCACTATTAAGTATACAAACTTATGTCATTAAATTCTTATTAAATTGATTTTTGAGGATATTCAGAAATAGGGACACAATTTATCATTTTTTTTCTTGTGTTTTAAATTTAGTTGATCACTGACTGTCAGTTTAATAATAGTCCCAAAATCTTGAAAACATTTAGGGAAAAATTAACTTAGTGCCAATACCCATATTAAGAGTCTGAGAAAACCAAATTATATTTATTTAAGTGGGTTGTTGTTATATTTATTTATTTATTCATTTATTATTTATTTACAACCTTCTAAGAAGTCCTAATGCTTATATAATGAAATATTAAGTATTTATAAAAAATTTAAGATATATTGGTACATTTAAATACATATTTAAATAATACATAATATTAAAAAAAAGTTTTTAATTATGTTTTAAGTTTTCTATATTTTATTATTTCTTTTACTTTACCTAAGAGGTCGGTACACCTATATGGCAGCACAATATAAAAAATAACTACTTTATTTTCTTTTTATAGCTATTTGTATCAAGTTTGATATTATTTTTGACAGTAAACTAATGAAAATAATTAAATATATTCCCTATATGAAAACAATAATAAAACCAATTATATTTGAATTTTTGTGACATAATATTATAAACGATGTTATTTTGAGAAAGATCAAGGGTTTACTTTACTTTTTTCATTCACTAGAACTTAGCCTAAATTAATTAGTCAAAATTTCAGGAACACAGTTTACAGACAGACTAATAATTAACAAGGTTATTATTCAGATGAAAAAATGCAGTAAATTGATGTATGTTGTTTACATAAATTTGGTATATGTAAGGTGCAATATGGAATATTATTTAAATTCTTTTAAAACAATGTCTATTTCCTAATTCTGTTTAATTCTTTAAAAGAATAAGTTAAAATATAATTATATAAAAATTTGTAAAGTATTTGGTATTATTATTAATGGCAGCTTTTTTACTTATTTTTGGAAATATTTAAATCAGCCAGTAATGTTTAATAAATACATAAAATTGACAAAAATGATCAAATATTTATTAATAATAATTTTGCTTAAAATAATAGTAGTAATATAGATTTACACATATATCTTTTTAGTTTAGGTCTGATGTTCGTATATTCTGTATTGATTTGTGATTACTCAGATTATATTGAAAATTAGAAGCCTTTCATTCACGACCTTTAAACCTTGTGAGAATGGCAAGAGACCTATTTTTTCTTAGCCTTTCCTTTCAAATATCCTAGCCGCAGCAATGCATGGTATTTTTTTTAACAATTATTAATGTTTTCGCAGCTAGCTATTTGGATCTAATACTCAACGATTCTTCATAAAAATCTACTTTCAAAGTAAGTTTTTTTTTGTAGATTATTTAGTAGTGTGTGAGCAAATGTTCTTTAATTTTTGTCTGATGTATGAAAAAGAATAGCGAAACTCCAAGGGTATATTAATAAAGGTGACAAGAAATCTAATAGGTTTTCTAATTTTGAATGGCTTTCTTAAGTTTTTACTGCCTTAATGAACATTATATTTTTATTGTTAATAATAGTAATAATTGAACGAATCATTTGTATTAAAATATATATAAATGAATGCAATTGTTAAGGTACTTGAATAATGAAGATCTAGTAGTGCTTAGTAGCTTTTACTTTAGTTTTCATTTACTACAAAAAGTCTAATTTCAATTGAGCTCATATAATACTGACAAGATGCTCATACATGTTTTTAAATCAACAATCATTTAAAACACGTTCTGTATAATTACTGGATGTACCAGATACAATGTTACAAGCGTTGTCTTATGTCCTTATTTGTGAAAATATTTGAGAAATAACTGAGATGTGAATCCCATGGATGCCAGACCATTAAAACACTTATTTACCGCAGAAAAGTTTATGAATAATAACTTGAATTAGGAAGATATTCTAATAGACGAAAATAAAGCATTGTAATTACAAGATGTAATTCGATGGTCAGCACAATCTCCAGAAACTGAAATAGTTAAAAGGTTGCTTTGAAAATAAATAAATAAACTCTTTTTTAAAATATAGATACGCTCTGATTACAAGTTAATCAATCTCTTATCTTAATAATATTGAATCTGAGACACCCAATTTGCTTGTTAAATTATTGAAATAAGCAATACATCGGTTTATTGAGTATATCCCTAGAGCCTCGTTTGCTTCGTTTATCAGTTTATTTAGCTGATAACTATTATAATTAAACGTACATACGTCACTTTTTTTTTAAAAAACTGATCTGATTTCACCAGTTTAAAATTTCATATATTGTTCAATAAACAATGCTACCCGTTTAACCCATTTTTATTGAGTTAGGAATTATAGTTAAACAAATTTGCTTGAATTATTGGAGACTATGATTTAAGTTAAAGGTAAATAGACGTTTTCTGTTAAAATTTGAGGAAAAAATATTTTATTCTTTTGTTCACAAAACTTTTTTTCAAATTAAAGGTGATGTTAAAATAAGTTTCAAATAGAACCCCTAAAAAATATAATTCAATTTACTTTAACTAATTTGTTTATATGATATAAATTTAGACTGAGGGTCAAATATGCAACAAATTCTTAATATTTATAGTTTAAATAATTTCATAGATTTTGTACAAGCTGGTCTTTAAAACTGGTGGAAGTAATTCTAAAGTTATTACAGGCTACTACTACTACTACTATTACTACTACTACTACTATACACATAAATATTTGCTAAACTTTAGAAAGTTTTTTATAGTCTATTATTCAGTATTTTTATAGAAACTTTTGAGTACTACTTTATTTGCAATTATTTTGGATAAAAAAAATACAATTTAGAACAAAAAAAATGAAAATATTTTTTTTAAATAGATGCCCGTACTTTTTTTGCAGTTATTATTTTATGATATTGTTTTTAGATGAGACGTGGTTCGAACGATATGCAAGTTAATGTGGCTGGTATTCGGCGAAATATTAAGAATTTTGCCCACAACTATTCTGATGCTCAGAAAAAAGTCAGAGAAGCAACTTCAAATGATCCATGGGGCCCTAGCAGTACCATAATGGCAGAAATAGCCGATCTCACATATAATGTGGTCGCTTTCAGTGAAATTATGCAAATGGTAAATTACTTAAGTACTAATTTAGTATTATAAAATGTAAAATTTAATTCAAAAAAAGCTTCTTGAAAAGGGTAAAAAGTATAATGGCAATAACTTTCACACAGAATGGCAACATGTTTTTATTTAAGTTTAAGAAAATATTGGTTTTTATTGATGATATATTTTCAAGAAACGAATGTAGCATAAAGATCATAATCACTGTAAAATTATTATTTAACTTTATGTATTTTAGGTATGGAAGAGACTCAACGATCATGGTAGAAATTGGCGTCACGTTTACAAAGCCTTAGTTCTCTTAGAATATCTAATTAAAACAGGGTCAGAAAAAGTAGGTCAGCAATGCAAAGAGAATATATTTGCCATTCAAACGTTGAAAGATTTTCAGTATCTTGAAGAAGGTTAGTACTGAGTAATTTCAAACATAAACTTATAATCCTTTTTTATTGTTAAACATACAACATTTTCAGTACAAAAAGTTCTTTCTAATGAATTGTCAATAAATATTAATAAAATATTAAAGAAAAAGTTTTATTTTTTTATTTTGTTATCAGTCGAAATAATTTTTAGGCAAAGATCAAGGACAGAATGTTAGAGAAAAGGCAAAACAGTTGGTCAATTTGTTAAAAGATGATGAAAGACTGAAAAATGAAAGAGCAAGAGCTTTAAAAGCGAAAGAACGCTTTGCGCAAAGTGCAAGCGGCTTTGGCAGTGATGGGGGACTTGATACTCCTAGTAGTCCTAAATATCCGGCTTTTAGGGGCGAATGGAGTTCCAGAGATACAGGTACATATGCAAATAGTTAGATTTAAAAAAATATTGTATAAGTTATAATTTTATTAAATGTAATAAAATAGACTCTTTTTATTGTTTGGCTCTGTTAAATTACAATTTTTCATGTTGTAACTTTAAACAATAATGGTTGGCTCATTTATATTTTCATTAATTAGTGGTATTAGTAATAACTGATATGATATACCAATTTTTTTGATTTTGGGAAAACTTATGTGTTATATGGCTTCGAAATCCTTACCTTAAAGGAACATGCAGGGTGGCCAAACGAAAACGAAACAGTGCCATTATCAGGAACTGCATCACAGTTTTAAAAAAACGTAGAGATCCGTCGTTTTGTTTGGCCATCCTGTATTTTGTTTTTCAATTAATATGTTTTTATTTTATTTTAAATAGCCTTTGTTTGGCTTTAATACCTAATATTATTTAGTGTTATATCTACAATTAATTTTTCGTATTTTAAGAACTAAATCTTATTTTTATTAACTAAATTTTTATAACAGATATAATTAGTGGCTTAATTTGGTTTTTCAGTAGATCTGCCAAGAGATATAGAAGTTGCAAGGCCTCAAACTGCTGGCGAAGAAGAACTACAGCTCCAACTTGCACTTGCAATGTCAAGAGAGGAAGCGGATCAAGAAGAACAGAAAAGAAAATCGGATGATGTTCGGCTCCAGTTGGCATTAAGTCAGAGTCAGCAAGATTTTAAGTTCGTATTGTTTCTATAAAAAAGTTATTACTTTGACCTATAATAGCCAATATATTGATATATTATTGGCGCTTCTTCTTAATTTAACTTAGGGCAACTTAACTTTATTTATAATTCTAGATCAACACAAGACAAAAAAAGACAGGATGATAGCCACTTAGTAGATTTATTAGACATCAATTTGGGCAATGAAGCAGCGCCTGTTGATCCATGGGGCATGCCACAACCACCCAGACCACAGGTAATTTAATTTAGTGTTTTAAATTTATTTTTATTTATATTTCAAAGTATCTTAATTATTACAGTTAATTGTTCGCAAACAATTAATTTGAATTCGGTAGACCAAAATATAAATAGTAAACGGCGTATTAATTTGAAGAATAATATATAACGTGCATTTATTTTATGTTATTACTTATTTTTACATAAAAAATAAAGTTTTTGAGTTCAGTTTTGTTCCTTCTATAGTTCTTTCAGTGGTTTTTTACTCTTGCGCCATATGAAATTCCGAGTCAAAACGTTTTTTATTTTAAAATTAAAAATGATGTGGCTACTTCTAGCATTCTATAAATATTACAAATTGTTAATTAGATCAATGTCCTTTTTTATTTTTAAGAAAATAATGACATGTTCTGACCATAATTTTACAAATATTAGGTTAAATTTGGGAATATTTATAAATAAAAATTATATAGAAACAGATTATTTTGTTTTTCGAAGAATTCGCCATTAAATTCTAAGCAATTTTTCATGCCTTCAAACCTTTATTAATATTAATAGAAGTGGTCCATCGACTTCATTTTATTATTCTTATTTTATTTAAATTTTATGGGTCTCAGAATGAAAATATTAATATTTCTAGTTATTATTGTTTATATAATTTACTTATAGTTATTATTAAAAATATTTTCTTAAAAAAATTAATTAAAATTTTTGTTTTGAGTATACTTTGTATTTCATTTTTGTTGAATGAAATTTAGATATATGCTTCTGATATGGACTATAAAAATATTGAGATCAATTTTGTTTTAAATTTGCTGATACAAAATAAACCCATAGAATTTATTTTTGATTTAGAGTGAAAATAAATTAGTTGAATTTATTTCTAGTCATTGGATTTGAGTTATTTTGGTTTTTATCCACCGACGGTATGTATAAGGAGTACGGCTTATGTATTTGAAAAAGCAAGCTTCTTAGTTGAAAACAAAATCCTGTTCAAAATACTATATATATAGTATTCGTTTTATTTGTAAAGTAATTGGCGCTTTACGTGAACTAATATTTGTCCTGTGTCAAAGGTATATTAAAAGTAGTTTAAGCTAATATAAGGTTTTTATATAAGTTTATTTGCTTTAGTTTTCACGCTAGAAGTACAATACACAAATAGGTTATATGTTAAGAAAATTTATATGAATATTTACATGTTTATTTTTGTCTATAATAAGAGATTTCGTAAATGTTTAGGTAATTAATGTTTAATATTTGCAGTGTACTTACCAAATTGCTCAATTAAGATGAATCTAACTGCTAATTTCATAATTTATTCTTTTTAGCCTTTGTTTTAATACAGACTATTTTTGAAATATTTGGGGGTCAATTTTATTGTACAATATAAATTTGTTTGTGTTTAGAGAATAGAAGTATGGGAAACATCTTATTTTTCTTAAATCTTAACACATTTGTATAACTGTACATTGTCCTATGTTTTCAATTTTATACGAATACTTAATTTTAGCAAACATCACCTTGGCATCCAGCATCTCTTTCTTCACCACCAAAAGTGCCGATAGAGAACACTTGGAATGCATCCACCACTTCTGCTCAAAAAATTGATCCTTGGGGAATTCCTGTAGCCACGAACAATTCGACTTCTCCCGTCCCAGCACCACCTAAACAGGATCCCTGGTCGCCAACCAGTCAAAGTTCAACAGATCTGGACGAATTTGATGTTATTTCCAATAGGTAATAAATGCATATGTTTATGTTAAACTATTATTTTTCTGATCTCAATTTTTTGTCATTAAAGCCTATAACTCAATTGGTGTAAGTACAGGATGTCCCAAAATAAACCAAAGTTTTTAGGTAACATATGTACTTAAACCAAATATTCATATGAATTTTTTGAATTGGTAATTTCCTGTATATGAGGACAAGTTTTCATATTCAAGGAAAAATCTCTTTATCTAATGTGTTTTTTTATAGAAATAAAGTGACATCATCTCCAAAGACTAATGGCGGCTCAGATCCTTTCGAATTGAATCTGTTAACTGAAAATCTACCTACAAATACCACAGACAGCGAAGGTAACACATCGACTGGCACAACAAAAAAGACACCTTTAAGCTTCCTTGGAGAAAACTCATCATTGGTCAATTTAGATAATCTTGTTACAAGTAAGAATTTTAAATTCTTTTTTTATATATTTGATTAAAGTAGATACTTAGTATGTCTTTTATCGTTTTGCGGTTATTTATTTTTATTACATTATGTGGCAAATATAACCCTTTTTTAAAAATGAGTATTTTTGTAATATCTGCCATTTTTTTTCAGGCAAACCCAAACCCACTCTGGTGGCTAATCCATTCTCAGATTCTGGAGTTCATAATTCATCTAAGTCAATGTTCAATCCTCCACAACCGAAACCGTCCATCAATGAGATGAAACAACAACCATTTGTCCCTTTTAATGTTTCTGCACCAGCAACCGGCTTTGCACCTATACAGTCTGGATTAAATCCTGGTTCAGGGTCCTTTGGGCAGTTTCCCATTACTGCCACACAACAACCATTTGGTACTAATGGTGGGGTCTTTGGTGCCCCAACTGCGGCACAGGTAAGATCACACTGTTATTCTTAACGAATATAGATGTATAGATATAGAACATTTAAAACTTTTGTATTTTATCTTACTTCATTTTTTGGGGTAATTATTTCATTATTTGACTATTTAATCTTTACTTTAACGTACTTTTTGTTTTTTGAAAGTTTGTTATGACCCTGTAAATCGAAAGCACAATGTTTTTGAATACATTATCGTATCAACCATATATTGTAGGTATTTAATTTTTTTTAAAGTTTCAGGTTTGTCTTTTATTGGTTTTTTTCATTTTGTTCTACATTTTTCATTCCTTCCTTCAGAAGTCTTCTAATGGTACTTGTTCGCACCTAAAATAGAAAATAAATGAAATATGATCTATTTTTCGTTTTCTGTAGTAATTTCTGCTGAATATTCTATTTAATGAGTCCAGCCAGGGGATGGTTTTTGGATATCCTTCCAGTTGCTGTAAACATGGTTAGCAACCTAAGTGGCGAGTCACAAAAGTTTGATGTTGGAGTGACTGTAGCGATGTAACTTATACTCATGTTCCTAATATAATATACCTTAATCATAAAAATGATTTTTATTTGAAATTTTTTTTAATGTTAACATAACAATGTTAACTAAACTATTGAAATATTTTAAAATTATTTTGTTGTAAAGGGTGGACTTGACCTTATTATTATTTCAGAAGATAATAATTGTAATACTCTATTATACATTAATTCCAGGATCCCTGGGCTCCTGTTGCAACTAGTAATGGTACTACCAATTCTCCTTGGACAAAAAGCAACGAACCTGCAAATCCATTTTTATCCTAACAAATGTTGCTAATATCACATCAAATGGTAAATACTTAGATTAATTAGATATAAATTGTATTTACTAAAGATTTTTGGTAAATAACATTTTTATGATAGAATGCTGCTTTACAGGAAGGTGAGTGGTTTAGTGGTTCAACCATTAGACTCATAAAAAAAATTGTGGGTTTGACTCCCACCCAAAAAAAAACAAATAATTTTTTAATTTTTCCTATTTGAAATCTATTTTCATATACCAGGACAGGAGTTTTTGAGTTTTTATTAACAATAACAAAAATATCTAAGTTTAAAAAAATTAAAAAGAAATATTTAAGGCATGCTTATAAACAGTGTTTTAGTATTTGAACAAAAACATTTATTTTATTTAACATTTGTTTTAAAGAAAATGTTTATTATACTTAAAAAAAATTAGTATTTATTTTTATCGCTAAATATGACAACCACCAGTACCACTACCCACCATCATCAGCACTTTCACGGTTTTTGCAGCTTTTTAACTAAAAAATAGTAATATCGTTCTTAATATTCTCATTTAAACTTAATTTTCAGGTACATAAGCAGGTAATACTATTACATTCGAGAAGACAATTGGTACGAGACATACTAGTTGCTTTTTACATTTGATAACTTTTATTACGGGAGATTTCTTATACAATTTGAATGTTTCAAAATGTCTTTATATATTTTTATAAAAAGAAAATGCTTTTGCTTCAAAATATGTTATATTTGTATGTGTTTTGTTTGTATTGAGAAGTTGCTCATTTTTATCCTGTAAATTTACACGCTGAGAAGTTTTATTATACACATATCCATTAAAATTAAAATCTGTACTTTTCCTTTTTTGCTATCAATATTAATTCAATTATTTGTGGTCTCTTAAATCCATAAAAACTACATTAAGATCGGTCCTAAGTTTAAGTGAATTCACTCTACTTTTCTAGAATTAATTAGAGTTTAGAATGTCACCATAAATATTTATTTGCAAAATTCTAATAAAATAAAGTCTTAAAATTCTTCAAAATATAATTAATTTCAGCTCGTATTGAAACCATAAAAATCTAACAGTTTGCTCACTTGGTGACACAATTCTCAAATTGAGTCAAGTTAAATAAATCTGTAATAGGTATTACTTTCATTTAAACTTTATTTTAATAAGTCATTCTACATTCTGATTAAGCTATAGAATAATTAAAATAGAAAATAACACTTGTTTCTTTTTCATATACATTTGAAACAAATTTGAAATTCGAATAATTTTCAACTGTATTGAAAAATTATATTTTTTTGTTTTGTGGGACCGATTTAAAATTCAGACCTTTGTTCTTTTATATACTATTAAACTCATATAAATGAATCATATTTTTAATAGGAAAAAGTTGTAATTGGAGAAATATATATGGTATCCAAAAATTGTGCAAATTGAAAGCTGTGGATACTAAACGTAACTTTATGTTTATTTAACCTTAATTCAAAAATCATCATTTTTTCCAATGTCTCTAAATCGTCGTTATTTAAAACGTTCAAACTTCCTATAGTTTTTTCTAAAACAAAATTTTTACAGTTAATATATCAGTATAAATAATATTTTCATGTCCCCATAAGATATTTTTAATGGTATATTAATTACCTTAATTGTTTCAACTCTTATTTTATGGAAATTATTCATAATAAATATGGAGAGATAAATAATACTTATCTTGAATTTCCACGGTCTTCCAAAGCGCTTTAATATGTATTCTAGCCTACCTAGGTTTCCGTGTCTGACAATACCATTTTCCAAGATAGATAGTTCTATGAAAAGAAAATAGTATTGTCAGATACCGAAACCTAGGTAGACTAGAATACATATTAAAACGCTTTGGAAGACCGTGGAAATTCAAGATAAGTATTAGCTATCTATCCATATTTGGTATATTAATTATTTTTAAATGTTTCCAATTTTTTATGTAAAAATTGAAATTTAAGGGTTTTTATAAAAATATTGTCTTGTTCTTTGAATTTCTCGTGATGGACCGTTTTTGAGGAAAATGTTTGTCTATCTCAAATAAAATTCTGTTAAAAACTTTCAAATTTGGAAAATGGAAAAAAAAATTTTAATTTATTTTGGTTTCCCTCCTAACTAAATAATTATGACAGGAATAGAAAAATAGACTTTAGAATAGTCATTAGAAGGTTAATAACTGCACCTAGTTTGAACTTTTTAAACAATGACTTTTATGATAAATTCACCCAAAGGAAAAACATTTTTTGGATTAAGGCAATTTGTTAAAATTTCATTAAATTCCATCGTAACATTAGGGGTTTTTGTACACTCTGTATATGAGGAAAACATTTTATATGCTGATGGGTTCTCTGTTACTTAGCCCCCTTTTTTTTACATCTTATTGTCATTTGTGAATAATTGGTTTATTTACTCCAATTACAATAGAAATATATAAAATTTGAAAACTATTTAATTTATATATCTATTCTATATTATCTTTATTAATGTACCTACTACCTATTTTGTTGCCGCCATTATCTTTATTTATATTGTTAAATTTATAATTAAAATAAAAGTATATTATAAAATTATATCATTAAATATACATTTTATTACAATCAATAATAAGATTAAAGTTAATGTTCCTAAAAGAAAATTGTGTTTTTCAATGAAACTTAATTTTCTGGTCAATTAGGAAAATTGAATGGGCTTTATTTCTTGTCTATAATAATGGATTATAACAAAATAAACTTTTTATAAATTGCTACTCCAACATATTTTTCAGTTTTAAAACGTTCGAATTTACAAGTGATTGTGTGGTCTTGCCAATGCCATAAGGCTTTTATTTTTTGTTTTTAATTAGTACTTTCAAAATATTTCTTATCTAAATACAACACACAACTGCACTCCAATATAACTCATGGCTTTTCTTTGGCTGTTAATTGGAAATATTGTTTTCATATTGCTAGAAAATGTTCTTTGAATATCTTAAATACAAACATTTTTTTACTTTTTACTAAACATCAGATTGATTATTATTTATATAATCTAGTGATAAATATTGGTTTTTTTAACATATTATCTAATACTACAGTACAGCAATAACGAAGCATTGATATATTTAAGTTCTTCAAGAAATGAATAGTTATATATATATTATATGTTTTAGATATATTTTATATACTTTTGTGTCTATTATAATGCTAACTGAGTATATATTTATTATTAAAATTAGTTTGTTCTGTTAAAAAACGCGTAATTGAATTTAATCAAAACGATATTCTAAAATTGAATTGCCACAACAATCGCGCTTATCCAGGCTTAGGATTTACAACCAATTATCAATTTAGTAAATAATTGATTGAACTATATCTACCCATTAGGTTTTCATGATCCTAAGTTAGGCAAAGCATAAAACTGTTTGTATGTCTCGATCAAAATCTAAATACCGTCCCTTTAGTGCTAATATGATGCTTTTCATTTAAACTTAAAATATTCAACATTTATAAAAATTATTCAAATTTAAAGATACAAAATTAAAAGCACGAACTAGCATAATGGATATCTATTGGGTGATACAATAAAAATGTGAACTCCCAATAAGGCTAGGAAATACTTAACAATGGCATGCAAAAACCTGCTGTCTTACCACAGGCATTCTGAACAACCATTGTCAACTATACAAAATGAATCTAGCGGACACATCCCTGTGCAAAAGATCTCTGTCGAACATATACATTGTGATTATGTGGTATTCTTAACGTACTAAGCAATCTGTGCTCAGCATGAATAGGCACGGTGAAGGAAACAAACTTTAGAGAGAAAACAAGTGTGATCAATTTAATTACACCATAAATTGTTGGTATCAATTTTTTCAAGGTTATTAATCATAACTGCAGTGATCTACCCACTTAACAGATCCAGATTATTTCATTACTTAATACTTTGCTGTATCGGCAAGAGAAATATAACAGGAAGAACAACAAATACCCAACTGAAATAACCAATAAAAGAAGTAGAGTTTCCGATAAACTGTAATATTCAATTAGGAATCACTTGTTAGAAGAGTGCTGAAAACAGTTACAAACAAGAGAAAAAGAATGGGGCAAACCGTTCTATAAATAATAAAAAATGGTGCCAAAAGAGTCCAAAATTAAAGTAATAGGATTGGCAATGAGGAAATTAAAGCTGAATATTTTACCCAAAAAATAAAATCGCAAATTGAATAAGGGTTCCATTAGTTTGTATCACAGTACGCTCATTCACTAAGACAGATATTACTATATATGATTAACAAACCCTATCCGGCATACGGACAAGAAATAGTGATAGTTATAATCATCGACTTGCTTGTAAACAATCCCCAATCTAGTAAAATAATATTGATTGTGTTTTCGGGTCAGCTAGTAACAATTGTGACATACAATTTATAAAAAACTCTTCTTAATAACTGGTTGCTGTTTACCTGTAGGTTAATTATAACAGCCCTTGGAAAGCCATGATTTACTCTGTATTTTTTCTAGCCGTGCAAACGAATTACCGTTAGTGTTATTGATTAGTTTACTAAGTGAACAATAATCAGCAATTCATTCAAGTTTGAATTCCATGTAAAGCGGTTATCGTGTTCTCATCGCTAATAACTTTAACGAGCTTTCTTGCGCACTGCTGTTACACTTGTTAATAACATTTTTTTAAATTAACTTGAAGCACCCTACATTGTGTAGACCCACGTTATGTTCGAAATCATAAATTGATGTTAGGCTCGATGTTCCGGTTAGCTTTGATTGTTACGAATATTTAATGAGAATATCAGTTATACGCATTAATGTTTTCAATCACGGGGCTGGGTCGCAATTTAGACTGAATATAAAAAAACCAGTTGATCGTATTATTCAAGGGTTTACAGACAATTTTAGTTTTTATTTTAAAAACAAAAGATACATCATACAGACCAACAATATTTATTTTTTTAAGCTTTAGGACATTATCTTTCTACTTGAATTTATAGCACAAAATAAGAACCATAAACAACAATTGTTACTCAACAAATTCTATAATTGTTTATTTAAATACATGCCGAGTAAGTCAGAGGATTGTTTCTTGTGGACGACAGCATAATTTTTTGAGATATATACGTTTCATCGTCGATCATAAGGGGTTTCTTTATGAGGTAAGATGTGTGCGGTAACTCAACTAATCAACGGAGCCAGAAGTAAAACACGTTCAGATCTTGAGTAGTTAAGTTACCATGCATATCTCCTCCTCCCCTGAAGAAAATTCTGATAATAGACGGCGAAATGTTGAGAAATATCTCAAAAATGACTCGGTTCTCCAGAAGCAGTAATCCTTAGATTCAATCTGGTCATGAAAGCCCCTGAACATCAAAATTGAGTAAAAATTTTTCCAAATGAAATATTTTTTTTAAACGAGGTGTATTATTTCAGTTTTTTGAGGCTATAAATGTGAAAATATTTTTATTTTTTTTAAAGTATTAAATTACTGAAGGGAGAAATTATGTATTATATATAGTAAACTAATAAAAGGTAAAATAAATAATGTCTTTTCCATTTGTAGCCCGAAACTAAAATAATTTATTGATTGATCTTCCTTACTATATACTGCATTTTATTATAATAGTAACAATGAAATAGGTTTTTTGTTCTATTGACAATACCTTTAGTTGATTAAGTATCAGATTTTATTATTTATTTTAGTTATTAATCCATTAGTTTTTAAATCAGTACAGATATTAATTTACAGTATTTAACTATTTTGGGTAATATTGTAAACCTATTAGTTTGTTTGTATATTGAAATATTATTTTAAGCTGGAGTTATATATAAATATGTTTTTTTTTTAAATAAAATATTATTTTAGTTTGTACATAAATATGATATATTACTGGTATAGTTAAAATTATGCAATTTAATTTTAATTACTAATACGACTTGTACATAGTATTAAATTATAGAATCAGAAAGTTTTTGTATTATAAAAGAAAAGGAAAACCATATGATGATGTATTGGAAATTATTGTAACGACATAGCTACTTTCACTTGAAAACAAAATATTTTAATTTTTCGGGTTTGCTTTGTAACTGTATTCAGGTAAGGACTTTTTTTCAAAAATTTCGTGCATTCTGACACATCCACAACTTTATTTTATAAAAAGAAATAAAAAAATTTAATTTACATTTGAGTCTTATTTATGTAATTATTATATACAAGTCAAATTTATGTGTAAAAGTTTTCAACATTGATCAAGAATAATCTAACTTCCAAACTTTTTTCTTTGTAATCAACGTCATTGCTTGCAAAATTTGTTTTAAGTTGAGTTTGAAATGAGAGAAAGTAATAATTAATAATAAATCATAATCCAAATAAATCGACAAAAAATAATATACGATTCTTGAACCATATCAGGATTGAAGTAGGTAAATTGTACAAAATGGGATAACAATCGAAATGCTACTGCAATTAAAATCAGTATTTATATTAGCACTCAAAATAATGTAAATGTTAATAAATCTATTATAAGAAATAACTACAATAAAAATAAAACTTGAATAACACCATAAACTTTGGGTTCCTAATATTTTTTCCAACGGTATGGTTAGTAAAAATTTCTTTTTTAGAGGAGTCTGTACCTGAGAACCCTAAAAGAGTTTGCTCGTATTTGAGATATGAAATGTGACTAAATGCTCATTATGCGGCACAATATGATCAAATCTCCCGTCAAACATTTCTAAGCGTATGTTCCCTGGTTCAAAACTACCACCAGGGAAACCATATTTTTCTTTGATATTTAATTCACTATGAATTTTTTCTGATTAGTTGCTTTATATAATATATTGTAGCTAGTAGTAATGACACCAATTTCCAATTTAGAAGTATACTATGTTTATGAGGATTACATCTTCTGGAGGACCACGTCATTTTTGAAATAATACCCAACGTTCCGCCGTATGTCATAAGCAATTTCTTTAGGATATGAGATGTGCACGGTAACTCAACTATTAAACGTAGTCGGAGGCAAATCACATCTGAGACAGAACACATACTCTCATACTGGACCAGAGAACCGCCCCTTCCACTAACTCTGATCTCGACAGGATCAGTCCTCATCATTCATTTACTGTCATTCAAATTACTCCATTGGCCTACTGGAGTAAAGCCTTTGTCATCATATTGCAGAGGTGGTGCTAAGCACTTTTCTGTCTGGATCGTCAGTATCTCATTCTGGTGTGTGTTTGTCGTCTCGTCTTATCTGTACTCGCTGTAGTGAAATGGAATATTACTGGGGAATAATTTATATGCTGATATTATCACCGGAGGGGCTGGTAGAATGACTATATTTCAAATAAAATAAATATAACATCCATCTTTCTGTTAATATTATTTGGCTGTTTTTGTATTTCTTTTGCTTGTAGAATCTTAAGGTGGTAGAAACGTGGAGTTTTCGCTAGTACTACTGTGTCATCTGATTATTAGTATGGTGCTGGTGTTCGGCAATTGCGGAATGTGTTAACAGGTATCAGGTATGTACGATGTTCCTTGATATGGGTTGGTACTGATCGTTTCGCCAATGTAGACTTATCCACATAAGCACGTAATTCAGTATATGAGCTTAGAAGACAAAGAAAACAATAGATCCTATTTTCTTCGGGTAACAATACCACTAATCTTCCATTTCAGAAATGGTTGCGTTGAGTAGTTGAGTTATCGTGCACATCTCACCTCCTAAGAAGCTGTTTATGACAGACGGCGAAATGTTGAGTAGTAGTAATCCTTAGATATACTCTGGCCATGGAAGCCTACGAACTGTACTATTTTTTATTTATATGTTTATTTTCTTTCGTTCTCTTTGCTTAGAAAAATGATCAGTTTGTGTACAGAAATACTTTGGACTGGCTACCTGTTAAAAGCTCTGAAATAATATTGGTATATTTAAGTCAAGGGTATACCTATGGCGGCAAGAGATACATCGTATTATAGAACCTCTCAGAAAGCAATCTGTTGCGAATAATTTTTACAGTGCGAACTAGGCTATAATCAATGGAAAAAACTATAAGAATTGCATAAAATGTATTGACTTTATTTTGTCCACACATTCAGCTTTCTTAACATCATAAATGCCGGTTTTTTATTATTCCCCTTATTTCGAAATACAGTAGGTGTATAATATTAATATCGGAAATGAACAGTTGCATTTAAGTGCCAGGTGTGGCCACTTTTAGGTCGGATGATAAACATTCTTTATTGCTGAGTTGAAATAAAACGATAAGTAATTACAAATCCATATAAAGAATTATTTTAGCATTTTTTTCCATGATATTCTATATAAGGTAATTTCTATGCAAATTTCGCATCAAATAAAAAACGACAGTCTAACACAATTTGATTACAAAATGATAAATCAGGCAGACGTTAATTGAAAAATTGAACAATGAAATATACTAATCGCATCGAAAGTTAAAATTAAATATTCTTTATTTTCTTTAAAAAATATTTTTAGTAGGATATACGAATTGCATTTTACATTCATCCATTGGCGCTGCAATTACAAAATAATTTGTTCAATGCAAAATTGTTACTATATACGAAATCGAGATATTAATATTATAGGTAGAAGTTTCCCATTTGGAAGCAGGTAGAAGGTCTTATTTATTAATTTCAAGATTTTCTTATTTATATTTCCAAAAAAATGTTCAATATTCAATTTCTGGTATACTGACATATACTCGTATTTTCAAAAGTCATTTTTCATTTCCAACATGTAATGTTAACTATTTTGAGTCTAGTTATCTTCCGACTGTTTTATCTTCTATTTTTAATGCCATTATAAATCGAATTTAATATTGTTAAATTTAACAAGATGTGGAAGGTATAGGGATTTAAAGCAGGACAAATAATTTTTAGTTAATTATCTCACTATTTATTTTAACACTTTTTTCAATTGACTCTACACTAATAATGGTTATTTGATCAGTCTTTGGTATCGCAAAATAAATAAATAACAATGCAAAAGTACTGACACTTAAAAATAAATAAAATGGAACGCCTACATTGTACTGACTCATTAATACTTGAAATATTTTAGTAATAATTAATGCTAAAATCGAGTGAAAAGATATAAAAAAATGAGTTACAGTTGTACGATATGAGGTGGGAAATAAGTCTGGAATTAATGTAAATGGAATATTTCCTAAGCCTATTGTATGAGCGATTATAAATAAAAACATAACTACAACAGAAGAATAACTCCAGTAATTATCGTTTACTTTAAAATATATGACTAAAATTTTGGTTGCTATCATTAGTATTACACTAATAGCAGAACAAAGTAACACTGTTCTCTTATTATATTTAGGCATTACAAATATACCTAATATATTACAAATAAAAAATACTATCACATATGCAATTGCTAAATACTGTGGATACGGACAATGAGATTCTCTGAATAAAATTTGAGTATAAATAAGAGTTGCTGGGGCGCCACTAAACTGTTGGCAAAACACTAAAATTGTAAAAATAAAAAAACTAAGTCGTAATTTGGGATCCTTAAGAAGCTTAATCAAACCATATTCTTCTTCTTGGTTTTTAATACTAGCACTTACTTTAATTATTTCGTTATTCACATTTACATTTGGTTTTAATCGGGCTATAAGTTTTCGTGCGTCATTAATTTTATCAGCTTTGATTAATTCTACTGGCGATGTTGGTAAGAAAATTAAAATAAAAAAAATTACAATAGAGATCAACAAACATGTTATAGACGTATCTCTAAAGTCAATAAAAGGACCAAATGAAAAGATTATTATAATTCCTAGGTAAGCGTACACATTTATAAGCTTAATAAGATTTATCTTCAGATCGTTATCACAGGTGTTGCCAATGTAAATTTTAAGTTGTCCAGTGCCATAAGCATTCCCGAGGCCCACTAAAAAACGACTTCCTAGTAACCAGTAAATACTTGCTGATTGCCACATCAGTGCCCATCCTGTGACCATTATCGCTATCCCTGAAGAAATATTACTTATTAAAAATGTATTTTGAAAAATGGTGAAACACTAAATCCATAAAGAATAATATTTAGAGTGCTTTTTTTAACAGCCTTTTACATTTATGATCTCACGATGATAAGAATTTGACTTTAACATTCATTGTTGGGACTTTTTGATTTTCCCAACGTTTCAACCAGTCTTGAATCTGCGATCGTGAATTTTGATACAAATATTTTATGCAATCAACGGGGTAAGTTTGATATATTATTTCGACAAATGACAAAAAGCATTTGTTGTGTAGAGGTAGGATCAAAATATGATCGTTAAACTGCCAGATCCTAAACGGCCACCCTTTTTGACCTACGGGACAATAGAGTCCAGGTTTTTCATCGTAGTAGCGGATCTATTTCGGCTCATTCCTTACGTAAAAGTTCCCCATTTAATCGAATTCTTTCGGGGAATATTACCTTCCACCTAAATCAATCCAAAACAGTTCAGCCACTGTCTTTCCATCGCAACATACATACAAGGAATGCCTGCGCACATAATTGTTATTCTGATATTTACGGTAATATTAGAAAATATAAAATAACGATTTTATAGTTAACGTGATATCTTTAAGCAAAAAATGTTTTGAGTATGTAACTACAAAGACAAAGGGTCGGAAATTCCTGAAAAAAGTTAGACGGAGTGAGAATTACGTTTGCGACTATGAAAAGAGTGGGGACCCGCAAGTGATTACCAACATTTTCGAAACTACTCTACCTATTATTTTGAATATGGCTCGTCATGAAAGTTTGTGATAAGGTTTCACCATCTTTTTTGTCATGTCAATATTCACTTTGTTCAAGATAAGAGAGGAGGATGGGCTTAACATTATAGACATACTGTATAAGAAAAATCTTGAAATATTTACATTACAGCAATACATATTATTCCACGCTTTTATTAGAATAATAACTGAGAAAAATATTTGTTCAATACTTACTTACCAATTGACTATTCAAGACAACTTAACTGATAAGAGAGAAGTTTCCAACAAGTTTTCTCGTTGAACAAATACAAATGAGAAGACAGTAAATTGAAAGTAAGAAAACAGTTTGCAAAAGTTTTTAAATAAAGTTTTTTTAAAGATAAACAAAAATAAATAGAAAATATTCTAAATATATTCGAAATTTTTGTTATATTGCAAAAATGGCCCCTATTGAAGTATAATAAATGCAAGCGATTTCACCTTAATTTTTTAAATGAAAATTTGGGATATTGGATTCTTCAGTGAAAAGATATCTGAATTCTCTATGCAACACTATTTTATAACGCTATTTTGTTTTTAAAGTTTTGTTACAGGGTTGCCCAGGTTTTGTGATACTCTTTGCTAATTTCTAAACGAATAAAACTAGCGACTAATTAAATCAAATTGAATAACTTCCCGGCTTAAACGAAAGAAAGAGTTTAAGAGTATAACAAGCAAGCGCGGCTACTTTAATATTTTTAATTAGGAATATTGGTCGCTGATATCCTGTTTGAAAGGAATTTTAATATTAAACTCTTGACTTTCTCGGCTGACCAGTTATGTCACCCTCATTAACTTCACAATGAAAATAAATAGAAATCCTTGAGATTCCCTATAAAAATATGTTTAAAGATTTTTTACTTACCAACAAGGATGCCATATTTAGAAGGTAGAAATCCGATTCTACTAAATGGTGTTCCCACTGCATTACCGATCATAAGAAATCCTGCAATCATTGCACTTTGATCTATAGTAATTGGTATTGGTGAATACTTTTCTAGAAGGATTGGATTCGTCGGTGATGGCCACCCCAACATTAGGCCAAATGGAAGACATGTTAAACATGCTGTGAAAAATTGAACAGTTGTAACCAAATGAATTACTCCATTTAAATAACCTTCAAATATCATTTTCCCGAGAATCCTTAATATATTTGAAACTTTGTAGGAACAAGGTTGAACTGCATAAGTACATAATATTGAAAACAGTAAAAGGCAAGATGTTTCAAATTTTTACCAAAATCCTTGGTAGAATTATTGCTCTTATATGGATGACTCCATAACTCCAGAACGGTTAATTTGATTAATATTTCGTAGGAATACTTTTTTGTATATATTCGAAAAAGCCATATTTTAAATTTAGTTCCACTTATACAGATTGTCCCAAAAGAAGATATGTATCAAAGTTATATTTTTTCAATTGGGATATCCCATATTTTTTGACATTTTTATAAACCTCTTGCCGAACTGAAATCAACGATATATCATACTTGACGTCTATTATGTTAAATAAATGATCTACAGGCACCTTAAAATCACATTTTTTTAAAATTAAATATCTGTAGCAGCCAAACCGTTGAAAGCCAATAAAAACTGCTTACATGTCCTTATCCTACCTTTTCAAGATCTATGCTAAGGCATTAAAAAATATTTGATACAGAGTGATTAAAAATCAGAGGGAATTTCAAATTTTTGACCACTCTGTATCAAATATTTTTTAATGCCATAGCATAGAACTTAAAAAGTTAGAATAGGGACATGTAAGTCGTTTTTATTGATTTACAACGGTTTGGCTATTACACACATTTAATTTAGAAAAAAGTTATTTTCAAGTGACTGTAGATCCTTTATTAAATAGAATAGACATCAAATGTGTATAAAAATGTAAAAAAATGCGGGGTATTCAATTTTTAATAATATTATTTTGATACCATCTCTCCCATCACCAAACCAAACCAACATTATTTTGATACATATCTTTTTTCGGGGAAACCTGTATAAGTGGAACTAATTTTAAATTATGGCTTTTTGAATGTACACGAAAAAGTACTCTTACAAAATTTTCAACAAATACACCATTCTGGAGTTATGAACCTTCGCGTCTACGGTGACTCACTCTGTATACTTGGGCTTTATTTATAATTTTGTGAAATTGAAATAAGTTTTGGAATTGAATAGAACGAATTTAGTTGTTTTTAGGGATCAGAGAAAAAATAGGGATCCAAAATTTTTAAATCAAAACTTTATTAGTAAGTTTATATCATATACTACATATTTTATTTTATACTGTTTATACAATTTATTTCCCAAAAATTGATTTCTGAAAATAAATTTTACATAATAATTTTCTCTGGTAATGTTAGTTTAATCATATCAGTAACTTGACATTTGCTACTTTGTACTTGAATATTTAAGTGTTGTATTGTTTTTTATCTTATTTATTTACTAATTTTGACGTGTTCAATACATTTTTAAATGTCTATTAAGTAAAGACATTTTCATATTTTTCTTGGAGTTAATAAAAAATAAAATAACATTTAGAAAATCTCTATTGTAAAAATTTGAGAATATAAAAAAGAATATAATGTTTTTTATAAGAATACGAGTATATACATTACTTTGCACAAAAATATTACAGAAAAACCTACTCATAATATTTTAAAGGAAATTTTACGTTTAAAAAAATTTGATATATTTTAATTTTTATTAATTATACTGAAAATAGTCCTATCGACTTTTAAAGCTTAAAATTTCAATTATAGTATATCAAAGTTTTTCGCTCGAATATTTTTTTGTTATAACCAAAAAATACTTTACACTTACATGTTACGAATGTATAGACGGTATAAATTATTATATTGATTTAACATTAATTCCCAAAGATTTTAGTTAATATTTGAAACACTTGAATTTTAAATGATGAAACAAAATTAAGAGTTTGCTGCGAAAACAATCCGTGGACAAAACTAAACTAAATAAATTGTAATTATTTAGTTTTAACAAATCCATGCACCTGTTGAAGGTTATAAAATAATCATTGATGCAAAGAATATTATTAATTTTACTAATTATTTCCTGAGATGTTGTTAATTTTAAGGTTAAGTGTCTACTGTTCTATCAATTTCCAATATTGTATAGGTAATTCAAATTCTCAAAGTTTAAGGTAAAATAGTTACAAATGTTCATTCCATCCAAATATATTTATCAAATGTCAATAAGCACTCATTTTTCTTTAAAAATGTTTCCTTTTATACTCCGCCAGAATTTTATTTTCGATTCCGTAGAAATAAAGTTTCCTTTAAAATTCCGCAATTTTTATAAAATGCCGGGAATTTTCTGAAGGGCTACTAAAGTAAGAAAATATTTGTTCGCAGTTGTCGAAAATGTTTTTTTAAGAAAACTGTATAAGTTAAATATTTAGAAAAATTTAATATCTTTCACATGCAACTAATGTGTCTACAAAGTTTCCAGGACATTTTTTGTGAAATATATAGGAATTCAAATAATTTGTTTCGTGATGGTTTCAAACCATTTAGTAAGAAACGAATTTGTTTTTTGTGCTTCTGGTTTTTCGTTGTATACGTGTTAAAATCTAAGTGTGATTTGGTTAATTATCAATCTGTTAAATATTTATGTTCATTATAGCTCTTCGCTGTATATCTAAAAACGTAATTAACTTGAAAAACGAGTCCGACAATTTTTATAAGGATAATATTTTAAATAATATTTAATATTTTGTTACGGTCGAAGACTCCTTAAATAATTATGGAAATGGGTGTACCGAATAATTTTACTGAAACGACGTTAAAATCTAATAATAAACATAATTAATAATTTTAACTGTAACGTAACTGAAATTTTCTTTAAAAGCAGCATACTAATGATGATTTTTATTCGTCTATTGTTTTAGAAATAAATGATTATGATCCTTTGTCATATTTAATGATTGTTAATGGATTTTGTACTGACCCTAATAAATAATCACAAAGGAACTCCTTGCTCAAGAACCACATTTTAATTTATCCATAAACAATAAAATTGACAACACAGAAAAATTATATAGGGGTGAGTTTTGAGATTCACATTTTAAAATTAGTCACAAATATACAGGGTGTTCAGGAACGTAGCGCTAGACCAAAGTTATGTTTTTTTAAATGGAACACAACATATGATTTTACATTTTTATAAACGTCTTACCGAGCTGATTTCAACGATGTATCACACTTGATGTCCATTATGCTTAATAAAGGATCTATAGATACCTGAAAATCACATTTTTTTGAATTTAGATAATAGACATGAAATATGATACATCGTTGAAATCAGCTCCTCAAGAGATTTACTAATCGAGCTTTGACACACTAATACGTCACCCTGTATATAAGATTAAGAAAAAAAGATACATTTCTAAACTTTCCATGATGTCAGTTAGTAATAAAATGTCTTTAAGGTATGTCAATTAAATTAGTGTTCTACCAAAATAACTTTCCAATTGAATTTTTATGAACACTGGATTGTAAAACTAGTATAGCCTATTAGGTAACGTATATACAGGTATTTGAAAATAATTTAAATAAAAATATTTTAATAGACTACCCTCTATATTTTCAAATTATAAGAAAACTGTGCCTTTCTATTGTTATCTCGCTTGAAACGCAACCAAAACGTAAAAAATATTGGTGGTTTGGTGTTTGAATTAAGTGAAGGAAGTAAAAAAGTTTTGGTACCAGGCTTGATAGGAATGTGTGAGTATTATATTTGAACTTAAACCGTTAATTAAAATATGCTTCTTACTGTTTTCGATATTCTTATGCAGTCGTAACCAATTTTAAGTAAAACTTTATAGACATTTTTACTATTACAGGACTATTCACATACTTAACGCAAACAAAAAACAATTTTTAAAAACTAGAAAGTCAGGTTTCTAATTGGGTGATTTAAATATAACTGATTATGAACAGTATATTTCCATATTTATAACTAATACTAAGGATTTTCATAATGAACTTTATATAAATTATTCATTTAAGTATAACAAATTAGAATTATGATAAGAAAAATTAAACTTCCATTGCTTGGCGTCTTTTAACTACATTTGATTCCAGATATTTAACAATAGACTGTCGTTAAATGTATCATTTTACTTTGTTTCTAACGTATTTTATTTTACAATCTACTTAAAACGCTCAAAATCAAGTACTAGGAAAGTCTCTATGTGCTGCAATTCGCAGAAAGAAATAATAAGGTAAGAAAAAATTGCATATTTGATTCAATTCTATTAGATGTAGCAAGTGAAATAAAACTTTATCAGAAATTAAGTAATATTATTATTTATTTATTTATATATATTACAAATGTCAAGTTGTAATATCCAATTATCAGCTATTTTATTATAAACAGAAATAATTATGTAATACTAATAATAATTTTTTTGATAAATAAACTTACATTATTATTATTATTATTATAGTAATTAAACTTTAATTTAGTAGCAGATTAGTGAGGAAATAACCATTTAGTGTGGTTATTTATAAAATATTAGTTAAAACTAAAATTAAATATTACATTTTGGTATTACTGTAGACATTGTGTCTAAAGTAATAAGAATGGGACACGTAGTAATTGGAGGTTCTTGATACGGAAATAAAATCTTTTAATGAATTGAACAAATTAGGATAATAGTTAAACATAAATATTGGAAAATGGGTAATTAATTTAATTTACCGTAAAAGAAAGAAAAATTGAATTTAGTTTCGATAATAATTATTAAAAACCCAAATTAGATGTATATATATGTTAATGATAATATTGTACACTTTCCCAATTAAAGAATTAATTGATAGAAATTTAAGCTTTTAATTTAATTTTTAGGCGTGTTTATTTTTAAATATATAGCTTAATAAAAATATTATTGGATTTTGTCTTGGTAATACTTTAAAGTAACCATTCCATAAATAACTTAATAATAATAAATAAAGCTTAATATAATTTAAGTAGCTAATTTTAATAATACGTCTTCTGTTAGGCCAGTTTTGTTCATGTTTTTCCTTGGCCCAGAGTACTCTGTTTGTAGTCCCACTATTATACTTTAACATTATATACCGAATTTCTAAAACGATTGATATTAACGAGTACTGAAAAGATATAAAATGAAAATTATTGTTTTATTTATTTCTTGGTATTGTAATTGATATAAATAGTTGATTTACAACTTAGTGTAAGTTTTATAATCGCTGATTACCATTTAAAAAAGTATTTGCAATGGATGAGGTATTCGGTGTACATCAGGTATGTAAGTAAATAAATAATGCAGATTTCAAACTTCACACAATGTATACAAAATAAGTAAGTTCAACTTGATAAGTCTTTAATTAAGAACGTTTCATTTAAGCACACCTGCTTAAATATTCCTTCATAATTTGTGGTCTGAGAACTTCTTTATATACTCTGTGTACCATTCATTTGAACTCAACGTGTATATAGCAGTGAGAATAGAGAAAAATAAACATTATTTTCTGATGGATTTTAAAAGATTTAATATCAAAAATTAAGAACATATTCTTATCATGGACTAGTTTTTTTTAAATTTTTAGATAAAATAATAAGAAAGTCTGCACGTATTTCAGACTTTATATGTATATGGATACTATAATTAACAGCGTTATTCCTCGATAATTTGACTCTTGACTCTATCTAAAACGTATATATAAAACATTGTTTCCTATTTCTCAAGATAACGGAGATATCAAACTTCGGATTATAAGTTTGATCACCATGTATATATTTGAATGGAACAACCTGTGTTATTATAATTTTAAAGTCTATTGAAAAAACGAATGTCAGTTTATTAAGAGTTCCCTGTATCCACTCTTGATCATAGTCGATGTATTTGACATTTTTTCAAAATGTATTATTCTGGAAATAAATTAATTACAATTAATTGTTTAAATATTAGTGGACACATTTTTCTCTGGTAATTGTGAATTATTGGGACTTTGTTTCGAAATGTTTAAAATTTAAATTAATGCATGAGAGGTTTGTAATTGGGAGTCTTAATACAGTGTAATATTTTCTTTATCGACGTTAACTTAAATGGAACACTATATTTTATTCGTGAAAATACAGGAAAAAATAATTTCTGCTATAAAGTTTCCTACACGAATAACCATTAATTTCAGACTTATTTACATTAGTTTACTTTCATCAATAGCCATCGTTAATTTAATTGCGTATTATTCATTAAGGAAACCATCATATAGGACTAGTTTATTGTCAGATTTAATAAACTTATAATAAGTGTTTATAACTGTATTCATTTATACATTTATACAATCTGATTTTTTCTCAAATTTGATTTTTATATTTCTTAAAATATCTGAGGGTGGCAAACGGTTGGTGTATTTTCATATTTTAAACAATCGTTGGTAGATACGATATACCAAACTTTTTACATATCCCCATAAAAATTGATTGATGTTATCAAGGTTCACTCTGAGAGAAACTTTTTTTGAATTATATTTGATTTAATTCAAGTTTCAGTTTTATTTTTACTATATCGTTGTGTTCGCATTCCTGAGACCTTTTTAAAATTGGTGAGCTCTACCTATTTCATAAAATCTTGTTATTAGTTTTTCAAAGATTTCGTTTTTTATGATGATCTTTTAAAATAAAATAAACATTGTCCATGTATAAAAACACATTTAATAGGTCTTCAAATAAATATTCTTTCATGTGTTAATGGTCTCAATGACAAATGCCAATACATAAAAAAGATAGTATAAGGGGTTTTGTCTGGTTTGTAGATTTCATAAATAATATTTTATGAAATTAACTATACTATTTGATACAAGTAACCTAATGCATGCAAATTAGTCTGAAATTAGTGTAGTTTGGTGTGAGAAACCTCCGGAAGCAGTAATCCTCAGATGCTCTCTGGCCGTGGAACTAAGAACTTTATTCATAAACCTCTAAGGAGAGGTAATTTTTAGAAAAACTTCCAATTTTCCTAAACTTCGTGTCAATATTTCTTCTATCTTGTGTGCTCTCAGTTATACCGGTGTCGTAAAAATAAAATTCCATCACCTTAAGATCCACGTCTCCTCTGTTCTCATTAGGCATATCGCGCCAGCCTTTCTCTATTACGAGAATGAACTTTTTCATATTCACCTTCAATTATCAAATGTCTTCATTCCATTTCTTATCTTTAGTCACAAACATCTCTTGAAATTCAAACTGAAACCAATCTTGTTACATTTCAGTTACTCAGTGCCTTTATATTCTTGTCAAAATACTGTTATAAATATTTCTTCTCATTTATTCTCTCTTCCTGAATAATATTTATTATCTAAAGCACCAATCAAAATTCCGACAGAAGATATTATTTCATCTTTTGAAAGTAAATTTTCATCCTTAGCCTTCAGCAGATCAAATAGGTTTTGAAACAACAAAATGTTTATAATCAGCAAAAATTCCTAATATTTCTATAGACGGACGGTTCACCTTATACAACCTCCAGAAAAGTTCTAATATCCTCATACTTCTAGATGATAAAGACAACTCAACAATAGCCTTTGAAGGAGAGCTATATTACGGTTCCATGCAACCCAACTGCAAAAATTGAGCGCGAAATCGCTTCTCTCATTCGAGACCTAGAAATTCCGTTTCCCCTCATATTTATGGTTTACCCAAAGATTATAAAGAAAATTTCCCAATTATTCAATGAATACACCGGAAAAATCCAAAACTTTATTTTATCAATTTTCACTCTTCTAGTAGATCTGAATATGTTCGTGTTAACTTGTTTATCCCCTAATATTTGCCAATGTTCCAATCTCAGATTCCCTCAATATTCTGTCAGATCTCCTAGCCAACTTGTTCATTGGGCCGAAAAATGTCTAACCTCAACATATGTAACATATAAAATAGACTTATCCTAAAATTTCACGATTTTCCAAAACTTTTGTTTTACCTTTTGACGTTGTCAAATAAGATTAAAGAAATTTTCAGGCATTTTACATAGAGACTTGATTTTGTATTATGAATGTTCTAATCAATAAAATTCTTGATTTCTAAAACATTTGTTTATTTGTTTGTTTGTTGTCTGTATATTGAGGATATCGTAGATGTTTTATTATTTCAATTCTTCAAAAAAATCAAGTTCTTGCTTCTTATCGCATATATGAATAATATCTATTGCTGTTCCTATTGTTTTGTTAAGTGTAGGTTTGTGTTGAGTGTCAATGAGGTGTTTTGTGTAATGTGACTTATCTAGTTGGTTTAATCTATAAGTTCGTAAATGTTCCCTACATCTGATTTCCAAATTTCTAAGGGCCTAGCCAACGTAGATAGCGTTACAATCGGAACAATTCATTTTATATATACGTGATTTTTTTAATTTAGGAATCTTGGTTTCAAAATTTGTAACAAACGAACCTTCATTATTCTTTACTTTACTACTTTACTAAAAGATATTACTGAAAATGTAGCTCCATTTATAATTTTTGAAAATTTATTTGAAATATGTAAATAGCTATGTATGATTTGGTTTTTTTTAGTTTGTTTTAAAATTATAAGGTTAATGGCAACGTTTCCCTCTTTTTTATTGATTATCCTATTTATTTTCTGTAACGGAGAGTTATTACAGAAATTTATGGAGCTGTTTTCTTTAATTTCAACAGAACATTTCATTTTTGTCTATCACTATCTGTCAAACCACCCAGAACATCATAAACATGTATATACCTAGTCATTACATTTTGGGATATTTGAATTAAATTTTTTTAATTAATTTGAAACAAAACCCAAACAGTTCAAAATTAAGAGACAAAAAGGGGTTGATTAATATCTACATTTTAGGCAAACAATAATAATTAATTAAATTTTGACAAAAAGTCATATAAAACTAAATCTATTAAGAATAGTTATAGGGAATCCTCGATAAACTGACATTAGTTTTTTAAGTGGATTTTAAAATTTTACTAAAATACAGGGTGGTGCGTTAAAAAATGTTCAACTATATATTTTTTGGTATTATTTTTTTAAAATGTTAAAAGTGTTTTAAACATTGGATAACTATAAAAAAATACATATAGACTAGGTTATATTCAGGTCAAATGTTTAAACAATCGAAAAGATCCCTTATTAAGTCAGATTAAACATCGTTTAAATCAATAGACCAATAGACCAGCAAATATTTAATTAATTTCTAAGTCGAATTGTAAATATAATATGCTTAGTATATTGCAAAAACAATTAATTTAATTATGATTAAGATATGATTAATACTTGTGTAACAGTAATTAAAGTATATATATATTTTTTTGTTTATTATAAAATAACTGGGAAAGTTTAATTGAAAGCAAAGGGTTAAGGGAAAGATATTTTTAATTAAATTAATGTCAAAATATTAAACTTTTTTTTGCATTATTCAAATTAAAAAAAAAAATTAAAAATAATAAATTTCTTACCGCATACCGGAGGAATAATCTGTTGAACCCTTAGAGTAGTTGGTGGCACTTTGTTCATTGTCCTCTCATTGACAGCGAATCGGTAAGTAATGATATCGGCTTTTGCATGGTGTCTTTTATCCAGCAGCTCCATCTTGTAATCGGTAACCGTTTGATCTGATTTCGGCATTGTTATCTTAATATATAAACACAAGACTCATAAATGATATTGATACTTTCCGTAAAAAAAATTCGTCTGCATATATTATTTGATAGATATTAATAAACTACTCTTGGACTGGCGTTAAAATGATTGTTTATCACGTGTATTTTACTATCCTATCAATAAATTATTATGACGAAAAAGCACAGGGCAGGGATTAAAAACAGAAGCGCTTCTTATCACACACGTCGCAGTAAATTATGGAAATCATAATTTGAAACAAATAGTTTTAGCATCTATAATTGATATTACATTATTGGAGAGGATATTGGGAATATACATAATTTTTAAAAAGTGTAATATATATGAAACTCGGGACTTATATGCATTGCATCTTGTGAGCTTTCAATTTCACAACTGCAAACGTTACATTTAATTATTTCCTGAAATTGCCTCGAACTGTAAAATATAGTCCAAAGAAGTTTATATGTACTTATTTCTCTAAACTTCACCGTCTAGTTCATACATGACTGTGTAGTAAGTATTTATATTTTTTATTTAGTAAATATACAACAAGTGTTTCCTAAGCAGGGATGTTAAGATATGTATTTCAAGAATTACTTTATCAGTAAATAACTTGACTTTAGATTAATTTGTTTATATTCTTGTTTATTATGAGCATTAAAGGCAAATATACATATTTTTTTATTGTATTACATATCCTAGTTACTTTATTAATAAATTAAATTATAAGTGGTCTTTAAATTTCGGAAAGGAAAGACATGAAGAAATATCCATATATAAGAAATTGAGGTGGATCTCCTTTATCTAAAAAACTATATATAATTATTTTTAGAGTGTGAATTAGTCATTACCTAAAGTATGTACATAATTTGGTATAGAAGCGTACCAGTCAAAAATAATTTTTAGATATTTTCAGAAAGTTATAGATACGTGTCAGTGAGAGAGCTGATAAATATTTTTTTTTTGGTAACAAACAAAACATTTTATTATCCAAGTTAATCGACTCTAAACTGATTTGGAAGTCCTAAATACCCTGTTTTCGCAATAAAATTACATACAGGGTGGCCAAACAAAAACGAAACAGAGCCATTATCAGGATCTGCGTCAACATTTTAGAAAAACACAGGGACCCGTCGATTTTTGATCATAGGGGGACACTTTTTTCCGGTATTTTCGACTTCGCTGCTTACACCTCCAAGCAAAATTGCAAACGGAGGTCATAATCATCCTCATTAAGTTCCTGCACTAAATGTATTTTATACGGATGGAATTTGTTCTTCTTCAAAATGGTTTGAATGCTAATTCGATTAATCCCAGACACAGATGCTAATTGCCTTGTACGTAACGTAGGATCTAGATGAACATGTTCCAAAACTGCAACTTCACTAGCTGCATTAACTGCAGGCGGTCTATTGGCTCGTTTTTTAGTAGCTACATTTCCAGTCTCTTGAAATTTTTTCACTATCTCTAGAACATACTTCCTACTGACCTGTTTATCTTGATATTTTTCATGAAATAACTGAGCCGTTACATTTGCACACTTATTGTTCATAAAATAAAGCAAAATGATATCTAACCTTTCCGCAATGGAATAAACCATTGTATTTAATTTTCAAAAACACAATTAAACAAACCTTTGCTTCGATATACGAATCCACTAATTTCACGTTATTTGTGTGTCCTTATCGTATCCATTTGTCTTTTACAAATGTGATAAAAAAATTATAAAAACAATTCAAAGCAAGAAAATCAAGATTTAAACCATTGGCGTACTCAACGACCCATGTGTAATTTTCACTATTTTGACAAAAATGAAAAAAATTCCAATTTTAAAAACTAAACAAGTACATAATTTAAATTTTAAAAAGTATCTGGCCGAATTTTAAAATATAAAGACTGTTATGAAGAGAATTGAAAGGGCTTTAAAAGGATACCTTACTTGACCCCTAATGCCATTTAAATATTTTGAGGTGATTGTTACCCTCGCTTGGAGGTGTAAGCAACGAAGTCAAAAATACTGGAAAAAAATGTCCCCCTTTGATCAAAAATCGACGGGTCTCTGCGTTTTTTTAAAACTTTCATGCAGTTCCTGATAACGGCTTTGTTGTTTTGTTTGTTTGTTGTGAACAGAAATTAATAAAAGTTCCGATATTATTAGCAAGATAAACAGGTTTGATTTTTATAAAATCTTTTAGAGCAATACTACGCCGATTTTAGAATGCTTTTGATACGATCTTCGCATTTGGCTTAAACGGCACTGTCGTCTTTGGTACTACATTATTTGTGTTGTATCGAAATCGAATTGATTGAATTAGAAACTTGGAATTACTGCGGATCTCTGCGAAAGCGCTCCTTAGAAATATCGAATTGTTCAGGGATATCTAACATTAGATATAAGCGACATAAATTTAATATAACAAACCTAGCTTAACCTAACCTAACCTAACATAACCTGACTCCGTTATAGTTTTTTTAAAAAACTGTCATTTACTGTAATAACGTGTTTTTGTGATTTTTCATTTCTATTATTTTTAGTATCTGAGTAGCTAAATTCAAAATTTCAACTTTATTGAGAGATCCAATTGATGACTTATGACATGTGAGCTAATTCCGCATACTATTAAATCATCGTCAATCTTTATTGATAATGATCTTTCATTTGGCCAGGCGCTACTTAAGCTGTGAGGACAATAGAAAATAACAAAAATTTAAATAAATCATGAATTATATTCTCCCAAATCTAAAATTCTTATTATTAATCCTGACCAATCAGCCTTAGTCCTTCAGATTGATAGTGTCCAGCATATAAAGAACCTCTACATTTTAGACAAATCTTCTTTTTAAACTTCTCGCCAAACTTTTAAAATTTTGTTTTGTCCTTGAAAACTCAAAAGCTTTATGAATATATTTGACACTAGTACTAGATTAAGTATTTTGTTTTGGATAACGATTTTGGCATTTATGAACAAACTGAACCTTCCCATAAACTAAATTTATTTTTAGTATCTTAACTTTCATTTTTATCCTTATATATAATATTTATTTATAGGTAATGATTGAAATACGAAGGCCGATGAATAAGATTTGTATTTTGTTTTTTGCTATTAAACTTGAAAAGAGAATACGAATTCTGAATTAAAGAAATCGTTTTACAATCTAAATATTGTTTGGAGCCAATTTTGAACGATTTTGTGAAAAAAGTAAACATAAGATACTTAATCAGTGTCATCAATTATTTAGTACCTTTTGAAAGTGTTGGATCATGAATAGTTTACTAATATCTTTGACTCAATACAGTAAAAATGTTGGAATTAGTGTTACTGTCATAGAGAAATGAATACACTGCTTATTTTTAAAAAGCACCGGACTGGGAATCCAAGATTAACGGTTTCTTAGTTATGAGATAAGGAGTTTAATAAATACTTGTCGAATATATGAAGCACTTAATGAAGTAATTGATAATTTAACTGTTTCTACTAGTTTTAAAGCAAAAAACTTGTATGGTATACAAGTGTCTACTACTATAACGAGTATCTAAATATTATATCTGTAGCGTTAATTACCCAGCTCAATGTTCTTTTACATCTATAAATATGGAAATAATGACACCAAAAAAATAAAATAATTATCTTTTTAATATAATATTCTGGTTGTGAGAAACAGTGAATGAGAACCACTCACCGTATTTTTGTTTCAGACAGTTGACAATTTTATTTTATTTACCATAGTAATACAAAACAAAATCGACAACAGTGACAATCATCAAATTGGTACTTTGAAATGGAGAGCTACAGTTTAATACTGTAGCTGGCCTGCAGCCAAAGTTTTTAATGATTTTAGAAAAACTCTAGGCCTTTAAGTTATTATATCTAAAATGATCATCGCTGAAATCTGTTTATTATTAAAAAACTTATTCTGACTATCACCTCAGTGCGGTCATATCGATCACAACATAGATAATTAATTGTATTTTAAAGACAGACCGGTAATGATTAATGTTTTCCTACTTTTCACGATTTGTAGAAAATGACAGTATCTAAAGGGTTTTTGTTTTATATTCGATTGATAATTAAGATGTGTTACTAGACGAACTTTGTAGTGTTTTCACCATGCTCTTCTTTCTTATAGCAATTAGAATAAATAAAACCTAGTTAAAAATTAACTGATAATGTACGAAATTCTCAATTACTTAACAAATTTAAATGCACAAAATTCGTAAACAAAAAATAAATTTATATAGGTACTATTTTCACTTGCAGTTATTAAATACTCTAGTGGTTACAATAATAATTTATACATTATATTTAATATACAATTATTAATATTTTAAAAACAATAAGATGCAATTTTTTTTAATATACTAACAAGGAGCCGAACCACCCTGTTCCAAGTTAAAATAAACATCTACTCATTTATCTAATAATTTATATTCGCTCCTCATCAAGAACCATACCATAAAAATTTTGCACGTATTTTAATGCGTATTCAAACTGTAAAATCATTTTTTACTACTCTAATTAACAATTGTAAACCAATAAAGTTTTATTCATGACCTTAACCTGCAAATAAGCTTAAAAATGCAGATCTACCGGGATGTTTATTTTTTGAAAAATCTCGAAACTAGGAGAATATTTTTTTCATTGTATTATGATTAATTGTAAAAATTAACAATCGGAAAGTTCATCTCTGTCATCTATATTTATCAAGTGTGTAACAACTTAAATTGGCTCAATTATTGAAGTGCTGGGCTTCTGTTTGATATGCTAAAGCAATGTCAATACTATAAAAATATTGTTTAAATACTTAAAGATAATTGAAGTTTACTTATTTAGAAAGGAATTTGATACCTGTATAAAATTAAAATCTTTTTATAATTATATAGAAAATAAACATTCCCACAATGCTATTCAATATAATTAAAACTCACCTTATGAAAAGTGTCAGATATTTGATTCCATGGCAAACATAGTTTTAAAATGTAATTAACTTGAATTCAAGTCATAACTATTTAAGGTTCTGTTTTTACAATAACAAATTTTGTTGTAAAAATGTCTCTTAATTTGTTGCAAAGACGTTCACTGGAGGCAAAAAAATAAAGATAACACGGCAGATGCCAAGTGCTACTGAACACACACAGATACAAGATACGACAAAAGACTTACTTGAAGGCAAAAAATGAATGGGTTTTCAAGAAAACAAGAATGGGATAGACTGGTTTAAGAGATCGATTATTACCTAAGGCCAAAGAAGTACATTCCAGTCAAGAATAAGATGGAGTAAAATTTAAAATTAATTTAAAATATTAATATTGACTATGTTACATTAGGAAGCTATAAATTACTGAATTTCCTCCTTCTTATTAGGTACTTCTGAAGTCAACTAAAATTTTTCGCGCTTGTAACGAAAATTGAACTTGTTTTTTGAAATTTTTCAATATCGAATATTTTTGATTTTCTACTACTAAGTTTAACCATTAAGGTCGCAACCAAATTAATTTACACTAAAATTAATAAGAATTTATATTTTGGCCTTTTTGTTTACCTTTCAAGAGACACTAATATATTAAAATAACAAGGTTCATTTTTTCTCTAATTTTGAATTGTTTACTTTTAATAATTAATTCAAATAATTATTACTTAAGTGTATATTGCGTATTGTTTACGTTATTGTGTGAAGTAACATATTACTGTCAAGATAATTTTAATTTTAAATTTTTGGCGATCGTCATTCTAATATAAACATTGTCTGCCGTAAATTAGCACAGTATATCAAAATAGTTATGGGAAATAAAAAACTAAAGGTGTATAATTTATATTTTGAGAATCTAGTCACCTACACCTAATTTTATAACTTGGAAATAAAATACTACTTCATTATATCGATTGTTAGTTAATCAATTTCTGATTTTTTTTTGTGTAACGAACAAACATAAAAATAAATATACAAATAAAATTTTATTGTGACATAAAAAGTTTGGTCGATAATCACTATTAAAAAAAGACTTAAACGTATTTGAAGAATACAAAAGTCTATGATATTAGAAAAATAGAAACTGTTAACTCACATGCTATAATTCAGTGCCAGGATATATGCCCCTGTGGGTGTTAATTTAAATATTTTTAACTAAATTGTTGATTTATTTTAATGTTCATGTCTACTAACACGCACAACATTTCGTGACTTTTCATACACTAAGAATTAAGTGTTTACATAACAAATTTTTATTGTATAATTATTAAGTACCTATGTATGATGTCGTTGTAGGTAAAAACAGCGTAGGCAAGTAAAAACACTGCTAAAATTACCAGACAATTAGCGTCCACGTATTACAAATTTGAAAATTATTTAATCAATGAGAAAAAAATTTTTTTTTGAAATATTTTTATTGTGTATATATATATATAAATATATATATATCTCGGGTTTTAAATAATAGAATTATTGTAGGCACGGCTTTATAAGATGTAGTCATTAGACATAAGATTTAGGTATACAAATTTGAGTGTGTAAGGTTTTTTTATTTACTGGATAATGGACGTATTTTACACAACATTTTTGTTAAATTGTCACTATTATATGTTTTAAAAAAGACATTAGCATCCAACATTCCTGGTATATATTTTGTTGGACTCAATTATATAATACTATATCAATCAATTTAGTGTTGGTTATAAAAAAAATTGGTAAATGAAAATGCAGGTACCATTGAATTACTTATAGTAATTAAAGGATTAACAATGTAGTCCCACTATTCATGATTATTAGCACTAAGGAAAAATATTGATATCTCGAACTCTATTAAACTACCTGCGAAAATGTAAAACATAATGACAATTATCAATTCTTGGAGCATGTAAAAACTTATAATATATAATGATGACATAGTTGGAATGTTAATGAGTCTGTTTAATTGTGCATTGTTGCTATAATAGGCAATATTTTTGAGCAAAATATAAACTTGAGGTTATCATCTGATCATGCTACTTTGACGAAGGTGGGAAACTCCGTTCGAACCAATCACTTCAAAAGATTAAGACCTAACTACAAAAGAAATAAGTGGAGAAATTGTACCTGCAACATTGATAATATTATGTCGAGGTAACTTGCAAAGTACATAAATTTCGAATTCATAATAGTTGTTTATCAAGGTCGTGTTGTATTTCAAAAGATTGTTTCTAGACATATATTTAAAATTTAAGTAATTAAAATAAATATTCTAATGTTTATTAATAAATTTATGAACATAAGTTAAACTTAAAAATATATTTCTAATATTGTTTTAATCAACTTTGTGCGCTAATGTTATTAAAAAAGTGAATATTGAGCAACAATGCAAATTGTATGAATATTGGGTACGACTTTATAGTTTTATTTTGATATATTACAAAATTAACGAGGCTTATAATTTTACTCTCATAATTATGTCCTTTACAGTTTAGACTGTCTAATAAAACAGATAAAAATCTGTAATAAACTGTTAGGAAAGCAGTGAAATCATTTCACATAGTGAGGGCGGCGTTCTAGAACCTTTCCACTATCGGCCACCACTGCTAAATATTTTTAATCTTATGCCAAGAGAAACCAAACTTCAAAAGTGTCCAACAATATTTTGAATCTTTTCGGATTTATTTCACAAGTAAAACACCTCATACATTTTATACAATACAATATCGTATATATATATATATATATATATATATATATATGTAGTATTGACCCTTTTTTGTGATAATTTCTAAGTCACGTTTGTCTCCATTTTATGTACCAGGAACATATACGATTAGAAAGGTTTCAAATAACAAATCTGCTCGTGGAAAATGTGTGTTGTAACTTCCCCTTTATTAGTTTGATGTATTTACTTGGTCACGATTTTTCTTCCCGGTCTACCAGGGTCGCAGAAGAAACGAAGGGTGACTAAATAAAGATAGAGCAATAATTCCAAAACCGTCAAGTAACTATTCTGTTATCCCTTAAATAGCGACGACGGGTTATTATCAACTTTGAAAGGGACAACGATTCCTGAATAATAGTATTGAATCCTTTATTAAAGTTGTACACACTGAGAAGTAATAAAAAGCGACCATTTGAAAACGAAAAATTCTTTTAATATATAAGAATGCACGTAAACTGCAAATATGATTACTTACCTACATAGACCACTTCTCTCTGAGGAGAAAAGTAAAATGTTTATAATAATTAGAAAATAAATCTGAGCCCAACTTTTACTAGCAACCACAATAGAAAAATAACATTTAAAACCAATATAAAATTTCACTTTTTTTATCTGGCCTCGTTGTATCCTAAAAACCCTTTAATCAGTGACACCTGAAACTCATTCAGATTAATTTTCGACAATCCACTCTTTTAATTCACCGTATTAAATTTCAAATCATTAAGTATTTTTGCTATATTTAATATGAACAAGAGTTTTACCTTTCCTTTTTGTCTCAAAAATATCCTCTACGAAATCTGTTGGAGTGTTTCTCGGTCATATTCAGCGAAATGTAGAGATTATGGGCTTAAATCGGTGCAACTTTAATAAGTAACTAACTAACGACTTCAAATTTTAGAAGATAATTTCTAAAGAACAATTTTTTTCATAACAAAAATGTGAAGCTATAGTACACGCATACATGATTAATTAATTATAGTTTGATTTATACATGTATACATTTCTAAAATGTACTCGTGGAGTAGAATTTAAAAATTAAAAATTGTTCTTATGGGTAAAGTTTTTATTGGAATTCAAGATCAGTTCGAAACTTGAAATGTCAGGTTTCGAGTATACTTAAGTTAAAAGCAGGTGTACTGTTAGAAAACCTGCGAATGAAAGAGAGCTTTGGTGTGTCTTTGTGAGAACTTCATGATTTTTCAATTCAATTCAGGAGTGTTTGTCATACTCAAGAGAGTGAAAGAGATGCTGGAAACAAAGTCGAATCCATACAAACCATATGCATTTCCTCGAACCCTTGGACAAATGTCGACAGAAAATTATCATTATTAAAGGTACGGGACCATAAGAACAGCAGGTAATGCATTGGTTAATGAGGTAGCAAGGCAACAAAGCCTATGACCTAGGATTAGATAGGGCACAAATATATGTGTGGATCTTAAAATGAAGTGTATTTCAATATAGCTTGTAACCATCAAGTCTCAAAGACTTGCGAAGTACTAATATGGAGTTCAGAAATACTTTTTATATAACTTTTATATTTTTATATATGAAAGTGATGACAAATTGAAAAAATATTTTTTTAAGATTAATTTTTTCTTTTAAAAATTTTTGGTGGCAAAATTTAGTCAATTGGGAAGCTCCTTGTTGAGAAAACAGAAAAAAAGATTAGTCACTTTTGGAAAGCTTTCTCTTAAACGCACTGAATAATAATTACAGAAAAACCAAATTTCAGTATGTTGCTCTTTAAACTTATATTATATATATTATATACTTTTTGACTCATGTGTTTTTTTATCCAAATATATATTTTCTTCCGTTCTTATCAGTTTTCATTTTCATGAAATAAAATTTGCATAAGTAAATTTGGAGGTTGCCAAAAAGTCATAATTAATAATATCAAAGTTTACTGTATTTTTTCATATCCTATATAAAAGTACTATAAATAATTATTTTCTTTCTTTCTTTGAGTCATTCTTTTACCTTCCCGGGTATCGGATTGTTGACGCTTCTCCCTCTCTAACCTATTTCTTCCATGCCATCCTGTTTAGTGTCATTCTCTTCATGTCTTCGATTGATTTTTCCCTTGCATATTTTAATTCTACTATACTTTTAGGTCGTTTTCTTCTTCTTTTTTCTGTTAGCTTCATTTTTAGAATTCTTTTTGGTAGTTTATTTCTGCGTGGTCTTTGTACTGCCCATACTACTCCAGTTGCCTCATTTCTATTCTTTGTATTACTGCTTTCTATTTTAATTTTCCTCCAATTTCATCTTATCTAATTCTGTCCATCTTTGTTTTCTCTTCGAAAATCTTTCATCTCTGTTGCAATTAATTTTGTTTTTGTTGAACTGTTACGTAGAGTATTGTTGGGCGTACTAATATGTTATATATATTTAATTTAACTTTCTCACTTATCTCGTTCTTTCGAAATACTGTCCTTTTAAAGAATAATGTATTTGCTTGCTTTTTTCATTTTATTAGCTACTTCTAAATTTATTATTCCATTATTCTCTATTATATTTCCTATATATTAGGTTGTAGATACTTCTTCCAATGTCTGGTTTGTATATGTTAATAGGGACTGATTGTAATAGGTTTTGTTTTTGTTTACATACATTATTTTACTATTTTTTACGATGAGGTCCGTTTTAAGCTCTCTATTTCTTCCATTAAAATATTCAATAATTTTTACATTTGATTTTTATTATCAGCTATTAGGACTAGATCGTCTGCATACAATAGACTGTCTATTCTAATTGGTACTAAATTTTTATATCCTACTGTTGACTGTAATTATTCTGTTCTCTGCCTAGCTTTTTTAATAATCTATCAACAACTGTTATGAATAGTAATGGACTAAATGCTTCTGATCTGCTTCTATTACCGTGTACTCTTGCTTGCGTGACTTCTTGTATTGCATTTATAAGCGGTATTAATTTTTTCGATGTTTCTATTTGTACTAGGCAGTTTTCTATTAGTTGTCTTTTTACCCAGTCGAATGCTGCTTCTAGGTCTCACGTCTCTAGTTTTTCTCTGTCAGCTGTCTTATCATGAACATGTTGTCTGTTCTCTGTTTTCTTTCCCTAAATGCTCACTGTTTATCCTCTAATTTATTGTACGTATATGTGTAATTTGATTTTTGTAATTTTTGTATTATTTTTGTAGGCTATTGATGACAGACATATGGCTCTATAGTTTTCATAGGATGTCATTTCCTTCTTTTTATAATATTAATATTACTGTTGGGTATAATGGTCTTTTCCCACGCTTCTATCATATGTTCTTTTCTCACGCTTTTGTCATTATTTTATAAGCCATTCTGGTACTTTGAAATCCATATATTTTAGTAATATTTTAATATTCGCTATTACCTCTTCTAATTCTTCTCTCGAGATTGTGTTATATGGTATTTCTTTTTTCTCTATTATTGGAATAACGTCTCTTCATTTAAAATCAAAATTTTTGTCAAGGTCGAATTTTTATATATTCTTATTACCTTTTATTCGGACTTCTGTTTCCCTTCCTATTCCTCGAAGTTTTTTAAGAGTATTCCAGAATTTTCCATTATTATTTCTATATATTTTATTTTATTCCTTACCAAACTCCTGCCATGATTTTTATTTAGGTTTTTTCACAAGTTTCCTTAACTGTCCTGGGTTTACTATTGTATTGTTTTTTATCAGACACATTTCTTGTTTGTGTGTATTTTTTCTAGGCCTACTTCTTAGCTCGTACTGCGTCTTTGATTTCCGCTGTTAACCTTCTTGTGTTTTTTTTATCTTCTTACATATTCACACTTCTTCTGCTGATTTAATTAGTGTAACTTTTAATGTTTGCCACCAATATTCTGTTATGCGTTGTCTATTTAATTCTTCTAATTGTTTTAATTTTATTTTTGTTGCTTATACTTCTTTTTTTCTTCATTTATAATTTATTGATATTTATATTATTTTATAATAATAAGAAATCGTTTTTATTGAAATATATTACAAAACAATTGCACTGAGAGGCGAAGATTAGCTCTATAGCGACTCTTAAACTCCACAAAAGAAATGTAAAATAATGAGATAATTATAAATAAATGTAGAATAGTTGGGAACAAAATGATACTATGAATAAAGGTATATATTAAAAGGAAATTAAATAATTCTATCCTGGATAAAAGTTAACTATGTGTTGAATATAATTTGGGTTTATACATGTAAAAAGCCCAATTTCATTATAAGCAAAACATCGTTAAAATAAAGTAAGAGTTGAAATAATTAACTTCAAATTCAAAATATTTTTGATCCTCACGTATCCACCCCAACTTCTTTATTCACTTCCCTAAGTAGTTAACACCAGAAAGCAGAGATTGTGCAGAAAAAAAATTAGCTATTAGCACTCTGTGTTTATAGATGATTGATGTTATGGATGCTGTCATTTGACGTATGCAAGTGAGGAAAACCAGAAAAACTCATACACCGTCGTCGACAAGGTGACTTACAGCTATTGAAATCTGAATATCGCAAAACCGAAAATAGTTGAAATATGGAAATTTAAGAAAAATACATGCTTATGTTAAATATTTTAGTTTACTAACATTTTCTGTACCAATATAAGGTTAGGTAAAGACGACAATAAATAGTACAACATATCATAGTATTACTAATGAATAATTCAATAAATACTAACTGTGATCAAAGTACAAAAAAACGGACTTACTTATAGGATACGCCAATTCACTTCTAAAATGTATTCCGATTAAGTGTTAAAATCGAATAGAAAAGAAACTTTATGAATATTAATATATGTATTTTTAGCAAGTCAGTGCTGGCTATTGTGTGGTCTGGTGGTGGTATAAATTAATTATAACAAAAATTAGAATTACATAATATCCCTTAATAGTGTCTGCTATTAAATCATGTGTTTAAGCCAAGGACGCGATTCAATTTCGTCTTAACTATAATTACTTTTCAGAACAAGAGCGTAGTCAAAGGAAGAGGATATTTAAAATAAATGCTGAAACATTCTCTGATATCATTAGTCTATACCTTTTACAAATCTTATAATGGTGAATGTTATACTTTTCCAATTTTGAGAAGATGAAATGAAACTAATTATATTTAAGAAATAAAAATAATCTTTAAAGTCAATTAGAAACAAATAAATGAAAACCGGTTTAATTATATTTTGTAATACATAAATAAATCGGTTGTTTTGCAAAGTATTTTAATTAAAATATTCATAATGTTATGGACATTGATGTTCTGGCTATGCCCATGATCAAATATTCTTAAGTAATCCAGTAAATAATTGGTTAAACAGGAACTCGAATATACAACAAAATACATAATTCAATTCATATAAATGTGTTTGTAATTGTAATTATTTTTTTAAATTAACGAAATGGGCAGCATTTATATGTACGTTCTCTATTAATTGTAATTTTGCGATGAATATTTTTAACTTCTTTATTTTTATTATTACAGAAATGTTACGCTCGTGTATATATTGTTCCAATTTGTGGACTCATTATTTTTTCTAGGTTCTGAACAAATTATGTGTTGAATATAAACATGCGAATCTAAAATGATACAGATAATTAATAAGAAAATAGTGGAATGCGTATCTTATTCCAAGTGGACAAAATTTGCTTTACAATTAGGCCAAACTAAGGATGGATATCAAATTATACCGATTTACATATTAGAAAGATATTTTCATTTTTTGGCTTGCATTTTGTATAATAAGTATGACAAAAGCTAAAAAGATTGGGTCAAAAATATTAAGCTAATAATTAATTAATGTAAAAAATTATATGTACCAATAAATCCAAACCAACATTTAAATAAATATGGAAAGATAAATAATGCTTATCTTGAATTTCCACAGTCTTGCAAGGCATTTTAATATGTATTCAAGTCTATAGGATTTTTAGTACAAATACCGTTGCACGTCAGGAGTGACGTACCTCTTTCGTCATAGTACTGCCAACTAATTAAAATTTCCCTAACTAAGATAAATCATACGAAATATCACGAAAATTCACGAGGACTCATGAACGTAGTCACAGTACTAAAAAACCGAAAAAGTAATCGTAATTATTTTGATAATTTTAGAATTATTTCAATTATATTGGCTTACATACGTCTTATTCTTTATAATATAAAGTTTATAAATCATTATTATATGTTTAGTACTCAAAAAACCATAATTTACATTAAATAATTTTGAAATTTTCTACGCCCATGAGATTCGTATTTATGATGAAGAAATGACATTGTAGCGATTGGCATGCCTTGATGCGACGTTGTCGAGTATTTAGATTGAAATATTTCAACGATTTCTGGTGGACAATTTAGCAGAACAATATGGACATAAAGTGTTACGTCTTCCTCCCTATCATTGTGTTTTCAACCCCATCGAACTTATTTGGGGCCTTTCTAAGCAATATTATAATAAACATATTGGCTGAGACGGTAATAAAGAACAAGATTCTTGAAATATGTGGTCTGAAGCTCTTAGAACAATTACTCCTGAAGTATGGAAAAATTCTATTAAACATACAGAAAAAGAAATACAAAAATGGTATGAAAGAGAGAGAGTTTTTGATAGACTAGAAATTAATCCCATTATTATTAATCCTAACAGCGATGACAGTGATTCAAGTGATTCAGATTTGAATTAGGAGAAAGGATTTACCTTTTGTAGGAATTCGAATATTGTAGTTGAATTGTTTCTTATAAGAAAAATATATATTTTTTTAAACAAAACATTGTCTTATTTTAATAACAATAAATAGTTTGCTATCTTTTTTATATGTCTCTATTTTATTTATTTAATAAAAATATAGTACAAATAAACAACATAATATAACGATTTTTATAACAGATTATTGAATATTAAAAGTAGATAATACAGCAAGAAGAAGAAGAATATCACAGTTGTAGATTGCTAATGAATCAACTGAGAAAAACATTTTTCAAATGTACTTTAAAACTGGCGGGATGAAGTGTCTTGAGTGTGAGGATCATATATTGTTCATATACGCTTCAATAAATTAATTTTTCATAATAATAAAGCTAAACAACATAACCTAACCTTACATTTTTGAAACTTCCTACATTCCTCGACAATTTAGACAAGCCGACAACACTGCAGGGTCGTGATCTCATAATTGATATATGACGTGCCACGGGATTTGTATTAAAAATCCTATAGCTGGTTTTCGGTATCTGACAAAGTTTGACATATTTTTTTTTAAAACGTACATAAATTTAATGTCATAAACCTGACAACCAATCAGTATTAACCAAAATTCTTCTTTTTATAAAAATATATTCGGTTCGTATTATTTAGTTCAAAAGGTGATCTAAGGTAATCGAACTTCCCAGGTTTAGTTGTTCATTGAATACTATATATTGAGGATATCTTAGTTTTTTCTTTACTTCATATTCTTCAAAAAATCAAATTCTTCTTTCTTGTGTAGGTTTGTGTTTAGTGTCAATGAGCTATTTTACGTAATGTGACTTATCTGGTTTTTTTAATCTGTAAGCTCGTAAGTGTTTACATTAGCGTATGTTAAAATTTCTAAATGTCTGGCCACGATAGATGACGCTTCAATTAGTGCAATTTAGTTTGTAAATATTGATTGGTTGTCAGGTTTATGTCATGAAATGTATTTACGTAGTGTGTGCCAAACTTATTTCTGTTTTGGAAAATGGTATTGTCAGATACCGAAACCTAGGTAGACTTGAATATATATTAAAACGCTTTGGAAGACTGTGGAATTTCAAGATAAGTATTATTTATATTTCCGTATTTATTATGAATAATTTCCATAAAATAAGAGTTCAAACAGTTAACTCAAAATTTAAATAACAGTGATTATTTATATTTTCCAAAAAAATGTTTTAAATTACACAACATTGTTCAAAAAATGTGACAAAGTTATATTTTTTAAATACTACATCATATATTTGACGAGACGTCTTAATCATTCGCAAAAACAAATGGAAATATTTACATGGTTTCTTATACCTAAGGACAATATTTGAGAAATTTAGATTTTTCATGAAATGTAGGTAGTAGCAGAAAATAAAAATAACCCTAGATCAGCGAGTTTAAATATATTTGCTTTAGATTAGCTAAATAAATCTCGTTAAGCGACTAATTGCTTTTTGGGTTGTTATACAGATATTTATAGGGGGTTTTTTAAAAATGTATTCTTGGTTGATCTATAAGCATACATTTGTATATGCAAACATATATTTTACAAAATTTGTATTGTTTAGGCACCAACTTCCGTGCCATACACGGTTTCGTACTCTGTATATTGTAAACTACAAAATATTTTCCATTCTATTTTTTTTACTCTAATACAAAAAAAAATGGTTTTTTACGATTATTTTTTCACTTTAAATAGTATGATTGTCAAGGTTCCGATATAGATAAATATTTCCGGCACAACAGCAAAATATTGCTGTACCTAAATGTAATGATAATGATTCAGAATTGTATAAATAAGAATGATTACGTACTCACTTATTTACAAAGTTCTTCTGTATTCAATATTTGTCAGCAGACCAAAATATCCACACAACACTGTTAAAAAGTAATAAATTTTATTATATATTGTATAAAATGCTCTTTTATAACTCTATTTAATAACCACATAAATAAACATGGGCGGGCCATTCATAAAAAATAAGTTTCGCAAAACTCTCTAAAAACTATAACCTTCCTATAATTTACAGTGGTTCACAATGGACGAATATTGTACCAAATATTCTTAATGTTTCAATACGTTGGTATTCAATTTATTTATTTATAATTCATTTGAAATATAATCATAGCATAAATCATCAATAGGTATTTTTTTGTTAGTGTTATTAACACTAAAACTAAACCAAGTAAATTATTGATCATTACTTGACTGTGTAAGGACTGAAGCCATATACATTACCTTATTTAATTACAACTATGAATTAAATACGGAATTGTTATTTAAATATATAAATTATATACAAACAAAATAAAAAATGTTTGGTGTTGATTTTGTCGAAATTATCAATATTTTACAGCACTTGGAAATTTTTTGTTTTGCGAACTGTCTGGTAAATTGTAAAATTTTTACTTAAATTAACTTCACATTTTTTTGATTTGAAAATGATATTTTTTTGAATAAAGTTGGTTTTATTTTTACAAAGATTTGTTTTAAATTTTGACGACCTCATTCTTAGCTTGGACCATTACGACGCACTATAATTTTAGTAATAATATAAATAAACATATATGTATATATCTTATCGCTATTCATTTGGTAGTCGTGATATTAGGTAATGAACCGTTATCAAAATAAGTCATGCGGTAGGTACAGTGGTAAGTAATTAATTAAAATATGTTCAATCAAAATGTTACTTAAGATTTGCCAATATTAATATAGTGATAGCTATGTTTTAAGAAAGCACATTTTGCCTCTTTTACTATTTACTGTTAGAGGCTCAGAAGAAACGATAGAGATATTCGATAGTAATATTTAATAATGTCACCGGTTACGAATATCTACATATTTAAGATCCAGAAACGAGGCATCAATGTATGTATATGCCATGACCCCCAAATAAGCGTTCATAGCTAAAAATACAAAAATCTTGAAACCAAAAGAAAGATCTAAAGAAGGAAATGAACTATATACCACCGAAATTGGAAAAAATGACCGCATTTAATATACCTTCGAAAGAAGGGTTTCTTACCTCTCGCTAAAAAGGTGACATTAAATGCCTCCCAAACTCTAAATAAATTACCTGCTTCAAATGATCAAATAAAGGAGCGACGTTGCCAAATTTTTGTCCATTTATACAGGTTTCCCAAAATTTGGGATTATTAATATTATATATTTCAGTTTTAAACATATTCTATGTATTCAAGAAACATAATTGAGTGTAGGCAGTATTTCACAGTGTCATAGAATTGGTTTTAAATGTATCCATTAATAATAACCATCAATATTTTTTATTGTTAATAATTTGATAATAAAACAAAATATAAAAATGTACGTTTCTTAAAAAATTCATTAAGATATACATAAAACTGGAACATTATTACTAAATATAGAAATATATAATTACAAAATGTTTTTCCTAAATTTATATGAAAAAAATCTATTTATTTTACCTTCAATTATTTGTATTATTTTTCATCCAGAAATTTTCAAATCGTGTATAGTAAATAATTGAATGAAAAAAATGAGGGCAGTACTCAAAAGTACCGTCAAAATAGCAATTAGAAACAGAAAGAAAATGAAGATTGAGTATAATGATAACAAATTTATTTTGTCATTTTTAATTTAAAAATTTCAGTTGTTACTTGTAATAATCGAAGTTGGATCAATAATATTATGAAATTCCGATACATTTTTTTGGAAGTTTAATTAAAGAACGATTGGCTGCAGCATATACATTTTGTCTCACCCCATCGATAACGCACCTTCTTTACAGATGAGCTTCAATGGTTTTTTACTGATATAATCAACGGCTGCTTTCTTTACTGAGTTGCTTATGGCTTTTCTGTTGTAAACTGCAGAAGACAATTTCTCATGATTATAATTCAATATTAATTTATTGATATTATTTTCATACCCCTGCGTTTTTAAATATGCTTTGGTTTTGGTAAGCTGGGTCCATCTTTTCGGATATGTCTTAAGATAACCTGATCTTAAAATCCACAAACAACAACTGATTCAAGAAAACTAATAAATCTAGAAATTATTACAAACATTATCTCATTATTATATAAATCGTTAAAAAGAGATTAGAATCTTATAAATAAGGATATAATTTCTTAGTTTTGTAAAATATAAAAAAAAATAGTACCTACTAATGATTACATTAGAAACAGATTATGTACTCTTACACAAATTCCTACTATGAGATTAAGAAGAAACTAGAATGATATTAAGAAGTAGGTTTAGAAAAACTGGATATTTAATATTAATATAAAATTATACGAAATTTAAAGTAAAATGAAAGCAAATTATTAAATTAACTCACTAGGGTTTTATGAAATCGAAAAAAATGTCATACAAGTAGTTTTATGTTAATATTTATTATTTGGTGCACTTATGGTAAAAATTAAGGAAATATAGAAAATATTCTATAATCTTTCATACTTAAATTATAAATGACATATTGCCCATATGTACATTGAATAGTAATGGGCTTAGTCCTCCACCTTGTCTCAATCCTCTCTGTATTTTAAACCCTTTATATTGTTTTTATATATAATTAATATTTGTTTTGTCTAGATCTTTAATAACTTTTATTGTTTTGTTATTTATTCCTCTTTCTTATTATTATATTTTATTATTATTATTATTATTATTATTATTATTATTATTATTATTATTATTATTATTATTATTATTATTATTATTATTATTATTTTTTTTTTGTCGGTGGAAAATCTTTTATAGACACTATGAGTACTTACTCATAGTAGTGTGGGATTCCGCGCTTTGTGTGCTATTACACGGCTACCCAGTCGTGACATCTCCATCGTGAAGGCAAAGATTTCCTCAGTTTCTTTTCCTTTCTACTTCTTCCTTATGGTACAGTATATCTCTTACCATTATGCGGACTGCTTCCCAATTCTCTTTTGTTTTTGTCATTAGCTCAATCAGATTCTTTGTTGTTATGTTATCTCCTAGCTGTATCGTTGCACGGTCTCTTTGCTCCTTCCATCTCTCGCAAATAAATATAGTGTGCTCTGGGCTATCGGCGTGTCGGCAGTATGGACATTCGTCCCTTTCGTCTTTTTTAAATCTTTTTGCATATGTTCTAAACATGCCGTGTCCTGAGAGGGCCTGTGTAATGTAGTAGTCTACATTACGATGTTTGCATTCCAGCCATTTTTTCAAATTTTTGATTAGTCGTTTTGTCCATTGCCCATTCGCAGTGTTTTTGTCCCATCTTTTTTGCCATTTTTCTATTGATCTTATTCTTATTTCTGTCGCTGTTTTTTGTTGTTGGTTTCTGTACATTTCATTTCTTTCTTCTACCATTAGGTGTATTGGTAATATCCCCGTAATAACCTGTAATGCAACTGTGGAAACAGTTTTATAAGCGGCTGCAACTCTAATCAGTGTCTTGCGTTGAGTCTTCTCTAGTAGCAAGCGATATTTCTTTATTTTCAATGCATCCGTCCATATGGGTGCTCCGTATAGTAGCACTGAGTGCGCTACTCCACAGAGTACAGTTCTTTTGCTACTGCTTGGTCCTCCTATCCTGGGCATTAGTCGTTACAACTTACCGATTTTTTCCTCTGCTTTTTGAGCTGTCTTTCTTATGTGCTCACCAAACTTATTGCGTTTGTCGAAATAGACCCCCAGGTATTTGACACTATCTTTCGGCGTGATTTCTACATTTTCTATCTTGAATTTGATTTCTGCTCTTTTCCTTTTTTGAGTGATGATCACCGCCTCCGTTTTCTCTGGTGCTAGTGTCAATTCATTTTGCGCCATCCATCTGCTGATTTTTCTAAGTTTTCATTCGTGTTCCTTATTAAATCACTTGGTTCCTCTGCTGTTACCACTAACGCTAGGTCGTCCGCAAAAGCGATGGTTTTTGCCCGGCCTACTAGTTGTATTTCTAGTACGTCGTTGTACAGGACATTCCATAATATTGGGCCTATTACGGACCCTTGTGGGACTCCGGCTTTTACTTCGATCTTGTCATGTTTTGCCATCTGAATGAATCTTTCTCTAAGATATTCTGCTATAATATTAAGAAGATATTTAGATATTCCCTTCTTCTCTAGCTTTTCTAGTATAAGGTTCCAGCTCGCTGTGTTAAACGCGTTTCGTACGTCTTGTGTGATTAGCACATTCCAGCTATTTTTCCGCTTGTCAGCTATATTTTTAATTACATCCATGGCCTGTATTGTTGAGCGTCCCTTTACAAAGCCGTACTGATGTTTGGTCAGTCCTCCCTTTTCTTTTAATTCGTTTTCTAGTCTTTCTTTAACTAGAGACTAGTATAGTTTGCTCATTGTGTTCAGCAGGCACAACGGCCTATATGTGTTTGGTTTTGTTTTTGGTATTAATATTATCTTAGCTGTTTTCCACTCTTTAGGAAACGTTTGTGTTATAAGTAATTCATTGAACACCTTTAATAACCAATGAATGTTCAGCTTCGCTGTTTCTTCCAGAGCTTCTGTGGGGATTCCATCGAGTCCTGGTGCCTTCCCATTTTTCATATTTTCTAATGCTTTCCGGATTTCTGATTCGGTGAAGGGTGGGGCTATTACTCGTTGATGATTTCCTGTTACATAATGTTTTTTCTTTGTTTTTGGGCTGGGAAATAGCTCTCTTATAATCTGTTTTTTTTGTTTAGCTGGTATTTCATATGGTTTTAGATTTCCTATTTTTTTCATAACTATTTTGTAGCCATCTCCCCAGATGTCACTGTCTAGATCTTGACATAAGTTATCCCATTGCTGTTTCTTTGAAATTCTTATTTGTTTTTTTAGTTCCTTCTTTTCATTCTTGTATTCTTCCATGGCGATTTGTTTTTCTTCTTTCGTTACCGTTTTAGCTTTTAACAGTCTCGTGCAATGTCTTCGTATACTTGTACATTGTTTTTTTTTTCACTCTATTTTTTGGTTCCACCAGTACGGTATCATTTTTTTCCCATTTTGTTTCAATATTTGGCTGTTTGTATAGGCTTCTTTTATAATATTACCACATATTTTGTGTGACGTTTCTTGTTCGTGTATCATGTTATTTAGTCTTAGTTCTACACTTGTTCTGAAAGTATCCCAGTTTATCTCGTAATATTTTTTTTCGCAAGTACTTTTACATGCTGTGGTAATTTCATAGAAACTGTAACGATGTTCTGTTAAGTTTTCTTCATCTTCCACTCTCCAATTAGTGACGTATTTCGCTATTTTCTGGGTTGAGAAGGTGGTATCTATGAAGGATTCTGAGCTGCCTCTCACAAAAGTTGGTTTCTCGCCAGTGTTGTGTACAACTAGGTTTAGTGTAGCCACCCAGTCACTCCAGTAATCTCCCCTGGCATCATTTTTTGGCGATCCCCACATAGCCGACTTGGCGTTAATATCTCCGCATATTACTGCTTCTTTTCTGCGCTTAATTATCCGGTCGATTACTTCGTCTACTTTCTCGATATATTCCTCCAGAGCCATATTTGGTGAGAAATAGCAGCAATATAATTCGAATGGTCCTAGTTCAATACACACATATCCCTGACCTCTGCTCACTTTGTGGACTACTGTATTTTTTCTTAATAACAGTACGGCTACGTCTCTCCTTTTGTCCTTTATCCATTCCGATCCTTCTGTTATCTTCTTATTTGGTTCACTAACGATTAGAATATCTATATTTTGATGTCTAGCTGAAGCATATGCTAAGTCGTGTGCTGCCCTGCCCCTCCCTAAGTTTGTCTGTAATATCTTAATCCCCATGTACGGAGCCTCGCTCTACCCTGCCATTGCTTAACGAGTTTATCCGTTTTCTTCTAGTATTTTCTACTAGTTGCCTAAAATAGGGGCATTTAAACTGGTCACCTCTGTGTCCTTCAGTCCCGCATCTTTTGC